>OZ035877.1:37646626-38939904 GCA_964034865.1 Eristalis intricaria
AAAGTTTGCGTTCGCTGCTCTTATGAACGACATTTTGGAGCCAGGTTACATCTAAAGTAACTTAGTTTGAGATCCCTTCACTGAATGCCTCTGTCTAAATTTGTGCGTCAACTCCTACGGGGCTTGAACCTATGGTGTTCAGGTTCGATTCCCGGTACGACAAAGACCAATTTCCACGGCCCGCCTTTTTCGAGTCACGACAATTCTCGAAGAGTAATAACTGTCAGTCTAGAAGAAGCATCTCAAACTTGGACTTTCGGAGTCTATCATAAATAAACTGTTGGCCCGATCCACATCTGAAGGAACAATAGCATGCACATCACAAGTGTTTGCAGAAGAAGCTAGGTCCTGGCCCTTTACGGGCTGTAGCCCACTTGTAGACTGTACTCCTACCTTCCTTGATAACGCTCTTCCTTTTTTGAATATCCTCACGAAATCTTTCACCTCCTCACTAAAATAAGTCAGATTTCTTGGGAATCGGCCTAAATGCGATTACAGGAAGTGAATTTTTATGCCCATGTTGCGCTCTTGAAAGCTCGATATAGTTCTCAGACTTCTTGCTTTCTAGAAGGAGAGACTCATAGGTTAGATTAGGTAGTTGGGCTGCTAGTGAGTTCACCAGCTCACTTAGACCATATTGATCCATTGTGATACCCATAGTCAGACTACTGTCACTGATTGACTACCCCAGTGATAGTGCCGTCAATTAGATCGCAACGGCAAATGGTGACTGGACCAGATTTTAAAAACCAGTTAAAAGCGTATAACTTAGCTTTCACTGGGAAACGAACCGGGGACCCTGTTAACCAGGGGCAAGGGCTCTACCAACTGCCCCATCCAGTCGTCTAAGGAGAGACTCATAACTCATAAATGAGTTCCACACATTCGATTCCACTTCAGTCATTGATTGGACAAAATTAAGATCTTTTACGAGTTGCCTGTGGCCCATCAAAATCCATCATTTCTGGCATTCAATATGAGGAACCCATTTCTTGTCTTGATTTCTCAATTCTATTTTTCTATATTTCCCGCGACTCCGCGTGAATATCAGTTATTTCGGTTGGATAAATAATATTACTTTCGAACAAATTTGATTACCATAAAAAAGGTTATAGTAAGTCAAACTTAAAAGATAGTTATGTGCTGTCAGGGACTCTATTTTAGATCCCTTTAAGAGGAACAATTCCATCGTACATGATTTTTCCGTAAGTTAAACCGTTTACGCAGCGCGAGCAACGGAAGCTCTCAAAGGGAATGATTTTTTTCCCGTTTTTGTAACATTCTTCATTGATACTTCGCTTCTATTGGTCGTGATGTTAGAGAGCCTAAAGCCTTCCTCGATAAATGAACTGTCAAAAACAATTCAAACCAGTAAGTCCTGCGATTAGCGCGTCCAGCCAAACAAACTCTTCAGCTTTATGATATTAGTGTGTAAATAGGCGCCAAACTGAGCGAAAAAAACAAAACAAAAAAATCACAGAAAAAGAAAATGTTGTTTCTTCTGTTGACCAGTGTTATAATTATTGTATTAACAAGAAAATAAGCAAAAAGACAGATCAACGAGACATTTTCCTGGTTTAAGTACGCGTTCTGCTTCTGCAGGTGCCACTTTTACTAGTTAATGGATGCTCACTGCAGAAATGATCCCATGAAGTACCGTCTGTCTTACCTACCTCCCTACCTAGTGAGGAGCTGCTTCCTTGGCAAATAGTTAACGCTCTAACAGCCCATTTTTTTGCCAGTTAGAGTATGAAGTGTTAATCAAAAGGGAATATGTTGCCTCGTCTGGTAAAAGTTATTTTGAGTTTTCTATTGAGTCTGTCTCTAAATTAAATCCTGCATCAACAGCCACTGTCCATCCATCAGTACTATGTCAGAAGATTGAAAAATTCTCAAACCAAGCTGAAGTAAATTACTCTACTGTCTACACTCCCGCCTTCTTAAGAAACACATTATTAAAAAAACTTTACGAAAAAACACACAAAACACAACAAATTTCAAAGAAACAATTCGGTATGTAAGAAAAAGAGAAATACGATCAAAAAGGATATGATTAACAACAATTTACAAGATACATAATAATTCTCGAGAGAGGATGGTTTTGTTGGTACATAGTTTGTATTTTTTTTTTTTTTTTGTTAATTGTTCTGTTATACAAGAATATTTTGTAAGTTCCTACCTCAAATATACCCACGAATTGGTTTGACTAAAAACACACGAAAAATCATAGAAGAAATCAAACAATTAAGAAAGAAGAACAGAAAATAGAAAATCCGGAGAGAATAAGAGAAAAAGGAAAAAACAAGAAAAAAACATTACAGAATAAGAATCATTTTTTGTTATGATTTTCTTATTTTTTTTTGTTTTTCTTTTTTGTTGTGTAGTGGAAATCAAAATGAAATGAGAAATGCAGAGGAGAGTTATAAGAAAAGTAAACAGAGAAACAAAGAGCAAAACAAAAACCGATCGAAAACTGATAATTGTTTAACAGAAACTATATAAAGTGTGAATTAATTTAAATTTATGAACTAGAACTGAAATGTCTTGAGGTGTGAAAAGATAAAAATGGGAGCAAAGTAAATAGGAGCAATTTTTGGACGTACCTGCACGCATGGTTTGCAGAGATTAACACACAATCCATCGGAATCCTTTGAGTAGTGTTCAACGAGTTCTTGTAGGGTTCTAGAAAGAGTTTTTTTTTTTGTTTTTTTTATGTTTAGAATTTTTTATTTGTTTTTATTTTGAAAGATATCCTTGGACTTGAGTGCGATGAGTGGTAACTTTTTGTTTTGTGGGAATTCAGGATGATGCTATTTTTTTGCTTGCGGGATTTTTAAGGAGCAATCTTGTTTCTACAAATTTTTGGTTTATCAAAAATTATTTATAGATGCAGTGGATGCATATATGTAGATCTTAGAAGCATTTCAGCGCTCGATGTCTATGAATGCAAAATCTATACTCACAAGGAAAATCCGCTAAAGTAGTTTTTTCTTACTTTCGAGGGGCGTGTTTGAAGTTTTGAATCAGTCTAGATGTGTATGAAAATTTGGGTTCATATAGATTTTGATATCCTGAACCTTGTAATAGCAATAACTCAATTTTGACCTAAGCCAACTATAGAGGTTCTTGCTTGTGACCACAGAACTGTCCCTTGAGATGTACCCTCTCATTGTCTTCACGTATTACTGAGGTGACTACATATTGTACACCGTTAAGCAAACTCAATTGCCCTCAGGATCGTGTTCCTGGTTCACTTCATTTAAAGGATACACGAGATGTAATTATAATTAAATTAACCCTCTGCGACTGACGTGATAGTGTTACAGACACCACAAAAACGAAAAACTTATGTTGCGCCTTAATTTTGCAAAAGTTGACGCTCGCGGTCTCTGTACCTTTCTTTCATATACTCAAACGAGCGCTAGAGTTATTCGAGCGGTCGTGCCGTGCGGAAAAAGAGTGCTTCCAGTCAACCACGTCAGTATTAAGGTACCTTAAAGCCTGAAGACAATGTGCCTTCAACGCTCTAAGCCACCTTGTGAAGACCGCGAAATACAAAATAATGTTTTTGAGGATACACATCCTTTGACTGACCCAATGAAGTTTTAACTTTAATACATCAACAAGTAAATGAAGAAAATATTTATGTTAATTTTTCTTTACTTTTTCCATTTGTGTAAGTTTTGAAAAAATGATTTCGTGTCATATCATTAATAATGTTCTTTAAATTTATTTTATATTTGTAATTTAAAATAATGTATACTCTTAACTTTAAAACAAAAAATATTAAAAATAGGAATATAAACTGAATTTTGAAAATACTAGACGTCGAAATGATGTCTGGTGTACTACCACATTTAAATTGGGAAAATTAGGGCACGTCACTCGCAGAGGGTTAAAAATATAGTCGCCTCCATCAATCTCGAATTTCGTTTAGCCACATTTTGGCATTCGCATCAATTTTCCACACAAAAAAACATCCTCTAGGTGAACTCCCTTTAACTCGAACTAATTTTGACATCCCGTGAATATTCGAATTAAAGGGAGGCGACTATATTCTTTATGGGCCCAAGTGGATCGACTTATATGTATGTCACTCCGGTGTCCTATTTAGCTCATCCATTTAGCAAAGTCTTAATCCCACAATTCCTGTTTCCATATAAAATCTGAACGATGCATTGGACCAGTTGTGAACATACGAATCACTTTAAAACTACAAACTTTGATCTTTGCATGCTACTTCCACTTCAACTTGTGGACGATCCATCACGTGTCGCACTCAAGCCAAGAGATCTATACTTAACAAATATCATACCTGAATGTTGTTCGTCGTGCAATGAAGAATCCGCCCTCGTCCAATTGTCTGATGCGATAATGTTTTACTGTGTCACCATCTCGAACTGAAACAACAGAATTAAATAATACACATCAGTTACCATGTCGTCAAGTTAATTTCAGTATTTATCCGCAAGACAATTATTTTCTTTCAAAAAAATTATCCATCAATTGTCCCTTATTAGTCACAGTTGCAAAATTAAGAATGTTTTTTTTTTTGCTTCTTCTCATATGTGATTAGATATAATTGTAGACAATTCTATCGGACAATTAACAGGTACATGAGTCTATATTGTTCCCGGTTTGGTCGTGACAGATGGAGACAATCAAATGTCAACTGTGGCAGGCTTATGGAGTGAGTTCCACTTCATTTGGGTTATCTGTCATAAGTGCTCTCTTAGTTAACAGCTGTCAAACAAGTGTCAAATGACGGACAAAATGTGACATTTAAAAGGGAGGTCGTTTGAAAATTGACAAACATCTCATCACGATTGCACCCAATGTTGGGCAAACAACAGTTTAGAAATTTTTTTGACAATTTGCCGGTTGAGTGGTTCTGGAGAAATATGCGAAAAAATGATATGAGTGGCGCGACCTTCCGAGGCGGACGTGGGCCTAGCTTCTCAGCAACGACTCGTGTTGTGCGTGCTATTGTTCATTCACGAGTGGATGGGACCTACAGTTTAATGCCGACTCCGCACGGCGAAGTTGAGAAGCTTTTTGTAGACAGCAATACTCTTTGAGCATTGTCAGTGACTTGAAAGAGGTGGAACCGTGTAAATTCGGGTATCGAACCTGACACCCTCTGCGTAGGAGTCGGCGCACTTACCCATTACGCCACGGCGACCCGAAATGAATGTAAACTGAGGCGAATATAATTCCCAAAATATGCTTTAAGGGATATGCCATGCTCCTAGACTTGGATGGGTTGAGGTATCAAATACGTTTGTTGTCACTGTTTCGGATCGTATAGAGCTATTCTTTTAAACTCCATACGACGGTCTATTCGATTTGTTTAACTAATGTCACAAGAACCATTCAAGCACCACCTTGACACACAACGACGTACGTCAACTAATTTGTTAGTAAATCGTATTCAATCGACTATCCTTGAAGCAACCCAAGTGTGTTTCATTCTAGTTCAATCATTCATTTCACTTGAAACCATTTCAATCAACATGGCAAGTTGTCCCACAATATCTGACACCAAAGTGTCAACTCAATTTGGAGATTTGGAGTAAATTTCCAGCCACTAGGTCTGTGGCAGGTGCTTTTCCGTGGTAAAGTTAGCATACAGGTGCTAACAAGACACTTATTCACTAGCGACATTTCGTAGGCAGCCCATAGTGTTGAGTCAGTTCCGTTGATCGACAAGGTTTTACTGATCAACGAACTGTTTTATTTAAAATTTTATTTGAAGTTTGTGCCACTGACAGGCAAGATGACAGACGTTTCTTTTTTTTTTAGAAATCTTTAAGAAAAGATTTTGTCTGTGGGCAGAAATGAAGTATTACAGAGATAACCGACTTCACAGCTGATTGCCCCCTAGTCCATCGACGAATTTGAGTGCCTTTTTGACAGATATTCATGCATTTTTGACGGTTATTCACGAAATAACGTAAAAGCCGTCCTCTGATTGGTCAATTTGGTTTATAAACACGTTATAGAAAACAGTTGTCAAAAATCTTAAGGGGGAAGAGAGGTAGAAGTCGGGCATCTCTGGTCTGTAGGTTTGCTTCTGCCAACAGTCAAAACCTCCTGTCAGTTAGATTTATGTCAAAATGACTTGACTTACCTGATAAAGAATAATCATTGTGCCGACTCTCAGAGTCTCGGATTAAGAAAGCTCCATGCTCGTTCTCGGGCAGCAGTAGTTTCTTCTCAGCCTCGATACGTTTTATTTTCCGGAAATACCATCTAAAACGAGACAAATCAAATACAAACGGTCAGTAAGGGGCGAACACCACATCGATCATTATTAACGAATTAAAATATATCCACATTCAGTGCCAGTAGCAGCACGCAATTATCAAACAATTTATGACAGAATCGATTCAATATACTTCTGTCAACGATGGAAGTGTCAATAAACTTTTGCTTTCTGTCAAATTAACAGTCAAAGCGCTCTAAAGGAAATCACCTCGACAATATATCGATTATGACAAAAATAATTTGCCTCGTATACGACCTCAAACACGGTCGGTTAATCGCCAACAAAAATTACCATACGAACAATGACAGAACGGTATTCATATGAATTATCAAATTTGCCAGAGTTTATGTGTCCCAATTTTTTTTTTCTTTTTTGTTAATTCATCACTTCGTGGCTATGTTCACGTTCGCACAAGGCGTGCATAAAGGAGGTGAAGGAGGTTCACAGTGTTCACAATGTGTGGATATCATTCGCGCTTGATATCGTTCATTGGCTTCGCTAGGGGTGACGTAAGGTTGACAATTCCATGCCTGGTCAGTGTCTTTTGTCAAAAACGAGTAACGCGGAGACTGAATGAAAAAAAAAAAATTGGTAGGTATTTCTTTGGAGGGAAATGGTTTAATTAACTCGCACTACATGTGACAGATCAATTTGTATCTTTTTATGTCCAAACTTTCAAGTTATTAAGGTCAACACTACGCTGTTGTTAGGGCCCCGCTTGCACGGGAACTAATTTGTTGTCTCAATGGGGATTTGTTTGCTTTGTTGAACAATTTTAAGACAACAAATAAAGCGTGAACACGGTAAGAGGGAAGATTGTTTTTGATTCAATTGTAGTCGAACACGTGTGACAGACAATGACAGACAGTGCCACTGGAGTAAAGCGGATTGGAAGCGACTTGGACTGAAACTTTGCTTGCAATTTGAAGCTTCGTGATAAAGTCTGAGACGGCTGAGGTTTTTTTTGGAGCAATTTAAGCAGGCGATGACGATGGTCGGAGAAACAAGGTGTAAGTAAACAAATGTTTGTCTAGCGTGCAGATCAACACGCCAACTTTCATTTTCACGGCATCTCTCAAGAAGTAGACCACTCTTATGTAAAACTGAAAACCGAGGGACCATGGGAAGACAAAGGCACGTAGAGAAGGAGATGATCCATTCGTTGGCATTCATACTTACTGAGGACCAACTCAAAGAAGGTATATGAAACGTCAGTTCGTAGCGCCAAGAGCCAAGCAATTAGGCTTGGGTAGTTCACGATGGAACCGAGAAATTAAGCTAAGGTAGTTCACGAAGGAACTAGTTCAAAAAATACCTCTGACAAGTGAACTAAGCGAACTAGTTCACAATGTGATTTAATTTTAGTTCATTTAGTTCAGTAGTGTTGCCAATTGGTGTGGTAGCGGTTGGAGTAGCCGTATTATTTATTACGCTAATATGACAACCAACTGGCGGCGAAAATTTCAAAAGACTCAATTTCCTGAGCAGTGAACTATATTGAACTAAATGAACTATAAGAACGAACTAGTTCAATTAACAGATTCGAACTAAACTGTGGACTCTCTAGACTGGACTATGTCAGTGTGATTAATTTATCACATGTCGCAGACTAAATATCTCCACTGACAAATCAATTGCTTATGCCGTACCTAGTTAACACAGCTCTGCTCATCCCCATTCCACACCTTCACAAAGGCAACATATCTCTTCTCCAGCAGAACACGTTCCAAGGAATCAAGTAAAGTTAAAAGAAATTCTGCTCTTTCACTTCGTATCCAACGTATCGGTTTCCAAGTCTCCCATGCCCATGTTCCTTTGACACATTATAGATTCCATTTGAAGAACTTCCAAGGAACTGCCTGCCTCCCTTCTCCCAATCCCGTGAGAACGCAAACTTCGATTTCTTTGCAATTCACATACGGCACACCCAAAAAACGTGTTAGAAACTTTAAACTGCTGAAAAACAATTCCATAGAAAACAAAGCGAATTTTCCTTCTAGACAAACAGATACAGACACTTTCTACCACCCACCCAAGCAGACGACTACAGCCCCGGTGGCGGCGGGAAAGGTTGGCTTTACGTTTTTTTATTTCGTTTTATTACCATCATTAAATCATACAAGGACTTGTGTTTACGACCATCGGTTGACTGTCTAGAATAACTGATGATACCATGTTCGGTGTCAAACACATTCCCATCATATCGCACGATGAATAACCGATAAAACTTGTGTGTTGTAATCGAAAGTCAACGGAAAGTGTTCTCAGCAATTAAACAATCGAATGTAATTGAAAACATAAAAAGGTGCATTTTATTATGGGCAAGCGAGCGATTAGCAACCGATTCCCGGTAGTAAATGACCAAAAGAAGCATTTTTTTTGTATGATTCAATGTGAACGGGGCCCAATTGTCAGTAACGAAGCGATGACAGTGGGTGACTGGCTTGCAGCAATTATCATCCTATCGATGCCGAATCAAATTTGTAATAATTGGAAAATTTACTAATTACAGAGTATTAGGGTTTAATTGGCGTTGTATAAGCTTCTCGGTTATATCAGGTGACATTGACACTGACAGCTTGTAGCACCTGTCAGAATTAATGAAGGGACCTTTTAGTTATTCGTGTTAATGACGGTCATTCGCGAGAATAATAGACGGCTAAACACTGTCATCAATATGGAGGAATGAGTTTGAAGTGGAATCTGGAAAAACAAGATCAGTGCGACAAGATGGGGAGAATGGGAACTGAATTTAAGTCAGGATGTGTCCCTTCTTAGTTTTTGGGATTTAATGAGTTAAAATATGCGAGGATGTCAAGAGAGATGAGAACTGATTGAAGACTATTTGCGGCTTTCCAGGTCCCGCGCATTTCGGTTGACATCAGCTCCTGTCATTTCCTGTCACTTCTGAGTTAGATTTGGATTATTTGCCACTTTCCAGGCTCCGCACATTTCGCTTGACTTCTGCTTCTGTCATTTTCTGTGACTTCTGAGTTAGATTTGGATTATTCGCCGCTTTCCAGGCGCGGCGCATTTCGGCTGACATCAGCTCCTGTCATTTTCTGTGACTTCTGCGTTAGATTTGGAATATTCGCAGCTTTCCAAGTTCCGTGCATTTCGCTTGACATCAGCGCCTGTCAAACAGTTCTTTCTTTAAAAAAAAACAGTCACATCGCACACGCCTAACTGGGCCACACAATGTTAAACCCCCTTGGAGAGGTTAAAATTCACCGTAGTCGATGTCAATGCTAAGGCCACCTAAGACATCGAAGTTTGTTTGTTTAAATGAATCGCACGAAGTGAAGGTGCGACCTTAAGCAGAAACATTTGCATTAGAAGTTCGAAAGAAGGAATAAATTAGATCGACAGTTCTACTGACCGCTCTCCATTCGCTTCACTCGACCCTCAAGAGCCTTCAAAGCAAACTACAAAAATACAGACGACCTCCATTCACCTGCAAGCCAGTCAGACACAGAGCACTCCCCCTGGCCACTGAAAATACACACATTTCATTCTAGAAGCAACGAGAAAAATACCCCCCAATCCACACCAAAACCAAGTGACACCTATTTTTAGCTCAGACCCGCAGCCACTGTCTGCGGTGTTCGATCTAACATCCATTTCGGACCGTGTGTCCACCCCACAGCAGATATGTCCAACTTGACCATGTTTACCACTTAACAGTAATTATGTGAAGAAATCAGTGAAACAACGACAACAACACCAACCCAGCACCACCAGCAACCAAAAAGAAGACAGCGAAAAAAAAATAACAGACAACCAAACATAACCTCAAACCTGATATCGGTTTCTCGATGTTTCTACGGATCGCAGTTACGCTGGCACGGCACAGCAATGCATTCATGATGCCCACCGAATGCCATTAGCAAAAATTTAGCATGAAAATAGAAATGAACAGCAGCACAAGCAATCAGCCGCCTTACTCCCTCCCTCCCCCCCACCCGCCGGGCACTGGGGGGTTTCTGGAAAAAGTCTTCAAGTCGAAACGTGTGCATGCGTAAGTCGCCGTACCAGGCTGTCTATTGGCGCCATGGTCAGTCTATCGTCTGGCCCAAGAGTTCGATACTAGATACAGCTTTGCTTTTATTTATGCATCCATACACGCATACAAACAGCGAGCGACGCACGCAGAGACTTTGGACGGTGCGCGCACCCATTGGGGTGCACTCGGATTGGAGCAATTGAAGAAGAAGGATTTCGTGTTAAATATCAGCTTAACGGGCGGCCACTTGGTGGCCAGTTTAGTGACACAAATCGATGCGACGATACGTTCGAATTAATCTCGAATATTCACACTCGGTGCGCGGCTTAACGGTGGGGACATCGGGTTGGGGCGGAGAAGAAGCTAAGACAACGCCAGCGCCACAACTGTCACCGACCAGAGACAATGTTGATTAGGTCTCATCATCAACAAGGGGGGAACTACTACTAATTGATCGCGATTCGCAAAGACTGGCATTTGAAACTCGTTTGAGACTGGCCTCGGGAACGGGGCAGGAATGCACTGCACCGAGGTGTCGAGGGGAGTAACTGGACTTGTGTGTTTGTTTTGCACCTTCCATCAGGAGCCGACTGCACCAGAGCTGATGTATGCTTAACTGCTTCTATCTGATGTGCTAACACGGGAAGAGACAGTGCTGACACATGTGTGCATATGGACGGGTGATGGGTGAGGCGGTGATGTAACCGTTGGTTGGTTGATTTGAAGTCATACCGTTGGGAATTGAGTGAGAGGTTAAACAGAGCGCAGCGGATGTCTATTAAGTTGAGGACAGTTTGGATATGAAAGGAATTTTCGTTTGATTTAATGATGGTGACGCTTCTGTTTGAACAATAAAGTGACCCCTATTCTGAACTGGGCTGATTCAGCGCCATCTAGGCGGCAGTCTGTTAGTGGTTTGTGACTTTGCTGTTCCCCATTGATTTTAAGGTAAGAAAGAAGTAAGTAATGAGGCATCGTTCGGCATTAGTTTGAAATCGGAAATTGTTGTGCTAAGTTCTAGAGCAATGTTTATTAGTTTAGCTGGACACGTCCTCAAAGGAGGGCTACCTTGAACTCGAGATCATAGACAATTCACACACAAACTCTCAACTCAAGGCGCCACCTAGACGGCAGTCTGTTTGGGGTTTGTGATTTTGCTGTTCATAACATAAGTTTAGGAAGAAGTTAGTTTAATGAAGCTTGGTTTGGGCCGGACGCTTCCTCAGATTTCTCTTGAACCCAAGATCATAGGCAATAGTCTGTAAATCTAACTGAATGCGCTATTTAGTCGACAGTTAGCGTAGGGTGTGTGACTTTGCCGTTCCCCATTGATCATAATTTGAACGAGGCTTGGTTTGACTTTAGTTTAAAATGAGTTGTGCTGAATTCTGAGAGTAATTTTACTAGATTGGCCGGACCCCTCCTTAGCTTTTCGTTGAACCCAAAATCATAGGCAATAGTCTGTAAGTCTAACTGAATGCGCCATCTAGACGGCAGTCTCTTAAGGGTTTGTGACTTTGCTGTTCCCTATTGATCGTAAGTTTGGAAAGAAATAAGTTTAACGAATGGATTTAGTTTAAAATCAGTTGTGCTGCATTCTGAGTCATTGTACTAGATTTTCTCGACGTCTCCTCAAGGGAGAGCTACCTTGAACCCGAGATCATAGACAAAGGCAAGTACGTCTGACCGCTCACAACAAACTGCCAGCAGATCTCTACTTCAGCCTGTGGAACGAATCAAAATTCAAACCCCCTCGAAGTTTCCATTCGCTCCAGTTCCATCTAATCATATCCAAGCCGAACAACATGAGGAATCTAACAAACTTTACAACATCCGCAACCAATTACTATTGCTGTTGCTCGTGCCGCGTAAAAACAATTCAAGCGGTAATTCAATTACAACTTTTACTTTTAACGTGTGCACTCCGCAGCAGCCTTACTAATGTTGTTCCTAACCTCGCTTGCATTAAACGAGCTTGGCATTTACGTAACAACATGGATTAACATCTCCGCGAGGCGTTCGATTATTCACCCTCCCAGTTCTCTCCGTTTCAAAATCAATTCGACTTCGGTCTAGATTCAAATTACTGTACTCATTCGAAGGGTTGCCCCATCAGAAGATTCATGATTATAGTTTGCCCATTGCCAGTGGCCAGATGGTATGAGCCCTTTGGAAAATCTGAACTAGATTCTAAAAATAGATTTCGATCACAGCCTGCTGAACTCGCACATTATTCGGGAGAAAACAGAAAATTAAGTGCACGCCAGAACCACCATCACCACCAGCATCATCATCATCAACCTCATCGTGGTCATCGTCAATCTTGAGTGACTGGAGTTGAGTTACCCCCATAACTCGTTTGAAACACACACATGTCCTTTTTTTTTTGAAAATTATTTTGCACGAACGTGCAGCCAAAGGTGGCTGGCTAGTGGAAGATCTCCTCATGCGGCTACCGCCTAAAAATAGAAACTCCACCGCCGCCGCCTGGCTGTGGTGTGCCCACCCAATCTAATTGCTAATCAATCATCCGCGAGCATCGCAACAAAATTGAACAAATTATTTGGAATTAATTGACCACCTATCGCAGGTTAGGTGAGATTGGGAGGGAAGGCGCCTTCGTCGCGTCGCTGTTGGCGCACACAGATTATCTCTATTTTTAGACCGGGCTCTACCCCACTAACAAGCAAACGTAAACTGGATAGATTCCATCGAGGTACAGATCATGGACAGACCAACGACGATGGCGACGGCGATGATGATGATGATGGCTGTGGCGACGCAACCAGCTTGCAATTTTTTTTTTCTTTTTGTTTGATACCACATCATCATCATCGTCGTCGTGGTCTTGGTTGTTATCGATTGCCACTCTCGTGCATTTGATGTCGTTTGTCGTGCGTGAGTTCGTCATCATCATCATCACCACCATCGCCATCCACATCATCAGCGAACATGGTCGTGGTCGTTATCGTTGTCTATGATTTTCTATGCGATCGCCTCTGGGTATGAATGCCACTGTGCCGCCTGGTGCCAGGAAGCCAGGAGTCAACTATTTTGGCGAGGCGCATTAATCAAAATACCTGGCTCCTAGAGTGGTAATGCGAGCGCTAATCGTAAACAAGATACCAGTTTGGTGGTAAATTTAGCTCAAATCAGACAGAGTTTCGATCTCCATCAGATGCAGTGCGGTTTAATTGCTGAGCGACGTCTGCTGGCGAAGCGTTGCGATGGATATGTGTTTATTTTGTTTTTGCGAAATTTATGCGTGTGCTTCCAGTTGAATGGATGCGTGGCGGCGCGCTAGTGGATGCTGAATTTTGGTGACAGTGAGCGAGAGGAACGGAGATTAAGTGCGATTTGTCACATCTTAATTGGTCTTAAACTGTGTTAACGAGCGTTGACTTCGTTTTGAAATGTATTTACCATCGCCGCAGGTGTGTGCGATGTGATAGTTCGAATAAATTGTCTAATCGTGTGGTACCATCTGGGCGAAGATTGGTTTGCGTGTCTGCTTATTTGTTGACGACGTGAGATAGTGAATCAGGATTGTTTAATTGTTTCTTTTTTTTCTGGGAAACGCAATAGTTTCGCGAAGACAGGCGAAAAAAATCACAAGATTTTGGAATACCAGGTGATTCATTTATGTTTGTCTGCCTAGTGTGGGGGTCGTTGGCCTGGTTTTTGTGTGTAATTAAACTTTTTTTTCAACACTGTACACATAAATCACAAGGCGCCATCTTAACAATTAAGTTCAGGCGAGTTTTAATGAAGGCATCACTTGGCGCCATCTAAGCGGTGAATGACATTAATGGTTTGGATATTTGATAAATGTGATCAGACATCCGATTGTAGGGCGGTTGTAAACAAATTAGGAATCACACGTAATGTTGTTTATTTTGGTGCTGTTCGATGGGCTGAGATAGGCAACCGGATGCTGGATGATTTGGGGCAGACGATTAGTTCATTCATAAGGTCAACAAGAAGCAACGAGTGGGAGATAAGTTATGCGATAGGTCACGACGATCGGAGTTATCCTTTGGATCTAGGTTTTGTGTTTGAGTTAACTTTCTAACCCTAGACGATGGGCTTGGTTGGGGAACCTTTGAAATTTCACTTTTCAGAAGGTTCGGCCGAGTGTTTTGTAATGATTTGTGATATTAATCGGATGTTGGGACTTGGTGGTGTCCCGCACCGTTGCCCGTTGGTGATCTACATTCGAGAGGTTTTTAATTTTTACTTTTAGAATTATTCGTCTTATGGAGTGAGAGAAGAGTGTGAGTTTTATTTGGGTTCAGAGGGAGACTGGATGAAGTACCTTGCCCAGTGCGCATGCGTCCAAGACTAATGGAAGGCATAACGCCTTAGAGATTCAATACACCTTATATGCAGCCACCAACTTCAACCAGAAGCTCATCTGTCATCGCCCCATCGACGAATTTGACAGATACTGACTCATTTTTTGACAGTTCATGATGAATCTTCGTTCTATATTCATGCGCACATCATCGCTGCATCATGACAATGGATTTCTCTGTTACGAAATACGCCGTCATCAAACTTCAAGGAGCACGAGAAGCAGTCTGCCCGACTGACTTCCTCACTCCAAGCGTCCATCTTCTTTCTCTTACTTATGAGGCTGGCGACCCATGCAGGATCCTAGCCTGAGCAATAGCTGTTCATGGATAAAAAAAAAAGAACTCACTTCTAACAAGTTCGATTTCTATAAATAGTCCACGTAACGGACACAACATCCCCGCGAAACCCGCCTTATTCATGAGCGAATCCTCATAAATAAAAAATTATATCATGTCGCCATGTATAGTCGCATAATCTTTTTGTCCACATCCTCCATCAACTCTTTGAACTTCTATTCTTTTGTTCTCTATCATCTTCTCCCTCTCAACTATCAGGTTACTTCAACAAGGATCAAACACACACTTCGGATAAACTATAAAAGTTTTGCAATTTCTTTGACATGTTCATCGAGCATCTCGCAGAGATATCTGGACAAGCGAACACGATTTCTTTCTTCCCGTGCCAGTCGCCGTCGCAAACTATTTATCTCTGGCCGATCAAGGAATGCATAGCGACGAGGTGGTACTGGGGCAAGAAGAAGACGTTTCACTTGGATGATGTTCCAGCGTCGGCAAAAGAACACAAAACAAAACTAAAGGATACACAAAAGGGAAAGACTTATGTGCATGGGATTGCACTTTTCTCACGGTTTGCGAGAGTGTATCTAAAAATATCTAAGGATTCTGTTTGTTGTTGTTTTTTTTTTGGTTTAAGAAGTGCATTTATATATTGTGTTTAATTAGCACTGGAGCAGGAGAGAAGAGCGTTAACCTTAAAATGAGACTGAGGAGGGGTTGCTTTGCGTCTGAAATCAAAGAGAATAAAGTACAGTCGCGTGCCTCTTAGTCGATTTTCCACTGGTTCCACGGGATATCAAAATTGGTTCGAGTTAGAGGATGGATTTTTGGATAGAAAGTTGAAGGAAATGCCAAAATATGCTCAACAAATCGAGTTAGAGAGAAATTCGACTTAGAGGGAGGCTGGATGACAGAGAATAATGGTTAAGTGGCTCCCCGGTTCGAACCACCGACCTACCAACCTTCACACAACTTATTTGATTAAATTCCAACATCTTCATATCTCTAGTGGAAGCCCCCTTCTGTAAGAGATGTATGCTCGCTTTAGGATTTCTCAAGAAACAAATACAAGCAGCAAATTCCCCACACGACATTTCCTACTTCCGTTCGTCAACTAACAAAAAGTGTCTCAAAAAGCGCACATTTTGACATTGTTTCCCAAACCAATCCCATCCACAACCGTCTTCAATTACCCGCGATTCATCGTGTGGAAAACGGAAATGGATGATGATGAATTTAAGTAGCGCCAGATACTCGTATCACAGTAGCTTCCGTTCGACACAAACCCATTTTAATGGCCTCATAAAACCAAAAAAAAAATTCACCACCATCTCAGCGCAATGGTCTATAAATCCCACAAATAGATTTCTTTAATTAACTCTCTCGATAGACTTAACCGTTTTGCCATACCTTTCCACAGAAAGGTACTCGTGGTCATCGTTCAACTGCAAGCCAACATATAAGATACATCGCGATTTGCCGTTGATCAGTACAGATACTCACGACAAACTTGTTTCAAACTGAATATATCCTCTTTTGTTGTGTGGAATTTTTGTTTGTTTCTGTGACTTTAACGATCGCTAAATAGCGTGCTGGTGGAATAAAAATAGATCTATCTGTAAGAGAGCCCATCCAAAGACAGCAATGCACAAGCAGATACACGATAGATACGCGGCGAAGATGGCTGGTTGGCGCAGTTGCATGGCTCGGGGCCTGTCGGTTTGGTCGCTTCGTTGGTGCTTGGTGATTCCGCAAATAGTCATTAACTGTTTGTTGCATTATTATTGCAAAAATCAGCGCTGCTCCATGGGATGGGACCACTAGCGTGCGGTGGTGTTGCTGGTGCTGGTGAGGGACATAGTTTCCTTTTCGATGGGCAAATACGTTGCGAACTTGTTACCGTTGTTTATAAATAGCCACACGATGGAATTTTCAGCGAGACTACGAATGGTAACGAGTGCAATCACTGACCACTGAAATTGGTCATGTCCAGTGCCTGCTGGCCGTTGAGTATATATTCTTGACTGAGTGACGGATGGCACGGTGCATACATGGATTTCCAAATATAAACTTAATTAGATGGGAGCATTAAAGTGAGAGATGCCTTGGCTACCTGTTGATGCGGTGCGGCTTGACTAGCCAAAGCCTATGCGACACTGGGGCGCCACAAAGTTGTTACTAAATTAGAGTGAAAGTTTGTGAGATCTCATTCGGCCATGAGGGGGGCTTCAGCGTTTTCATTTGATGTTTATGTTTGAATTCATTTTGGTTGGGTTTTTGTTTCAGATTTCTTCCGAAGAAATTGTGGGACAGCTGGTGCTGCGGACTGATGGATACCATCGGTGGACTGGTTTCAAGCTTGTGGAACCCATGATGGGACTTGGCTTGATATTACCTTGTTCAAGACTGGCTGTGATTGTGGGTGATCTAGTTATTGAATGTGCATACAAGTTCTTGTTTAGCGCCTAAAACCCTACGTCAACAGCCTAATTGGTTGATATCAGTGCGGGTTGAGGCCAACGAAATCCACTACTGGCCAAATAGTCACATTACGGCTGATCTTGGTTAAGCCCTGGATTTTCAAGTCGATACCCATCACATATTTATCGTCTTTAAGCCTGCGTGTGACAGTATTTAAGCCCATTGTCAAGTTTTGGCATCCCTGCAAAACTCGTCCTGCTTTGCAGAATGACGATGGAGAAAGGCCATGGCTCCGTCAAGGTGGGTCAAGAGTTTACCGAGACGTTTGATGTCAAAAGAGAAATGTAAAATGTTGCTTAATTCTTGGTTAGGAAGGGTGGGAGGAATCTTCTGTAATCACCCAGCCGTCGTGAGACAGAGCCGATCTTAAGAGTGTGATCTTCTGTCGACCTCTTCAAGCCATGCATCCTCTTTTTGGAAAACATGCCCTTTTCAAAAGCGGTGCGGCATGTCCTACAACGTTTTAAGAAATTGCCCTCTTTTTTTCAATTTTGAAAATAAGAAGTCTGAACTTCAAAGAAAAACAGAGTCAATACAAATTTGATAAAAATATAAAATGAAACAGATCTTATTTTCATTCCAATGTGTCAAGCCTTAAAATGTCAAACTTCTTATTCGGTTGAGTTCCATTTTGTCCTCTTCGTTAAGGGAGATGATGTCCTCCAAGGTCCGGGATTTTAAAAATGTTGTCCTAGGCTAGCTTAGACAGCCATGGCAACCCTATTCAAGCTTCAAGAAATGACTGGCAAAAGTAAGCAGAACGAGTGCCTCGGGTATGAATTCATATATTTTTTTAGAGATCCCGCCTTGTAAACACTTCAGTACGCCCTCCGTCTCGGGCTTCAAAGGACTGTGCCACCAAGAGGGGACAAAAGCCTGTCCTGACAGTCCTGACATACTTTGACTGGAGTATGAATTCTGAGTAGCAATCCGTTTCTCCTGCCTTGACCATAAGAATTAAAAGCTCAAACGCTGTAGTCGATTCTCTTGAGCAAGAATTACAAAGAAAAGGTCGCTACTTCAAGAAGCTGGAAGCCTCGTTCTTGATCAGTGATCACTCACCCTCTCCTTGAACATTCCTGTTATGCCTCTATGGCGCAAAAACATGGACGATCTCCAAAGCAGATGAAGAAGGGATTGATCTGTTCGAGGACGAGGACGATCTCCAAAGCAGATGAAGAAGGCATTGATCTGTTCGAGGGAAAAGTTCTGCGTATACTTTTTGGTTCTGATGGTTTTTCGAGAAGGAGATTCAACTGAGTGTACAGCGACATGGCCCGTATGAAAACCTCTTAGATATCTATGCCATGTAGAGCGCTTGGGCAATCCACCTTCATCCCGAAGAGTCTTGGACTCCGAACCAGTGGGAAAACGTAATAGGGCCCAAGAAACCGATAGTGGAACAAAAGTGACGAAGGGCATCAACCAACTTGGGTGCGAAATTGGAGGCAGCTGGCTAAAGATTGTGTCAGCTGGAGGGACTTGTTGGCTGAGGCCCTGGGCCACCCATTAGAAGAGGAAGGAATCCTCATCAGAGCCACTGACCTCATCCGTCTCTCAAAACTTATCGGTAGGCAGTCTTCGTTTTCCAGAAATGTCCATTCCTACCAACCAATGCTCACCCCGTCCAGACCACAGCCGTAGGTGTGCCGCCAATGCTCGCCTAATGACTCTCCCAAAATTTTGCACAATTTATTCAAAAATTTCACTTATACCCAACTAAGTATGGATTTCATCATACCCAGCAATTAATCAAACCTGCAGTAGTCAACCGTCTATCGAAACTCGTTCCTTTTTTTTCTCAGCTGATCACCCACTGCGCACACACAGCTAACATCGCAGATCAGTATCAGTCCATAACAATGTCTTATATCGCAGTCCGATAAGCATTAGCACACCGCGATGTAATCGGATTAAATATTTATTTCCCACATCAGAGAAGTGTAGGCGTTAAAATGTGTTGTAAGTGATCTCTAAACGGGGCCCCTATCCAATTACGAGACGATTGAATTCTATATCCAGTCGGTGTGTGAGAGCTCCTTTTCCAGAGCCAGCTTCAATAGGCGAACATGCCTGATTAGCAGCGTGAAAGAAAATCTCCCGGAAGCGACTGCCGCACGAAACTAGTTTGCAACTCATCAGACAGAGATGATCTGCAATATGCGTCGCGTATCCATTTACTCTCAACAGTCTGATAGATATTCATATTAATTTATTCGATGAGTACCGACGGCGGCGACGAGATCAATTCAGATGCGAAACCCAATAATGCGATGTTCTGCGAATTATGTTTAAACATTTTTTTTTGTGTTTCTATCGTTTTGCATAAACAGCACAGCAAACGTATCGGGTTATCGTCAACGCGTGGCTGTGTTTTTGTGTCTTTTGTAAATATTTGCCAAAAACTTTGAGTCGGCCGCAGATGCCTAGGTGGGAAAAAGAAACAAAACCATCGTGTGTAGGAATTTGCTTGAATTATGCATGGAATCAGTTAAGTTGTCGAAAAGTGGACAAAACACGAAAGACATCTCTCGTGTTGACATTGCATTCCAGATACATTTTGTGAATATTTGTAGAGTATATTGGCGTGTCTTTGGGTTCATGTGGCAATTGATTCTGAGTTTTTGCGTTTCGAAGATGATGACAATGACTCATGGTTTGGCGTTGTTCAAGTTCCTTTTAGATCACGCTTGTCGGTGGTTTGTGAGGACTTGCCGTTGACATGATATTTGTCTATTTCATTGAGCCTTCAAAGGCAAAGCCGCTTATGGGTAAACATACTCAGACAATCGATTCTATTTATTCTGAGATCCAAAAAAGAGCACCAAAAGTAGATGTTTTGCAGCCATTTTGAGTCGCGGATATTTTTTCAAGATGAACATTGGACTTTGTGGACACAACATTGAACTTTGAGGACACAGTCTATGCATTTAATGATTTCAGAATCTTGACGGAGTGGTGTTTATAAATTATACGAGTGTCCGATAAGTACTGAGCCTACCAAAGAAAAAGGAACGTTTTGGCTTTATTCAACAGTCTCTCTTTTAGCTTGACCCAGCGATGCTCCAACTCCCTTAACCCGTCTGAAAAATACGTTTTCTAGGTAGGCGGCGATTACCTCCTCATCATCCTCAAATTTCTGCCCGCCGAGTGGCTTTTACGAGTTTGGAATCAAGAAAAGAGGCCAAATCTGGAGAATATATCCACCGTATGTTCAAATTTTCCAGACTTCTTTTTGTTTCCAAACTTGAAACAGTCAAGTCTGCAGTTTTTTCGGCACCATCTCGTAGCCTATTTCAACTAATTTGGACGCGGCGGCGCCTGAGGTGTGAGCCGGTGCGCTATCATGGAGGAATAGATATTCCGATTCGGCTGAAATTTTGACAGTCTACGAGATTTTCTACACGATAGTAAATTTCTCTTGCGATAGTGGCGCCATCGGGCGGTGAGGCAAAGAACTTATTTAGCCGTCTATGCGGTTTTCTACACGATATTAACATTCTCTTGCGATAGTAGCGCCATCGGGCGGTGTGCTAAGAACTTATTTAGCCGACTATGCGATTTCCTACACAATAGTAATTTTCTCTTGCAATTGTGGCGCCATCGGGCGGCGAGGCTAAGCACTTATTTAGCCTTTACGAGAATTTACTACACGATAGAAAATTTTCAACGAAACTAAGTAATTATCGGACCACCCGAGGTGAACCTAGGCTTTCTACAACTCTCTCACGATTGGATGCGCCCCTCAGTTTTATGCAGACTACAAACGGTGAGCTTTGAGAAGCTTTTTCTAGACAGGAAGACTATCTGAGCCTTCTCAGAGACTCGAAAGAGGTGGTTCTAATTTCCGGGATCCACGGAGTAGGAGTGGATGGGTCAACCATACCATACCAAGGCGGCCAACTAGAACTGTACTTAACTGACAACGTGGATCGAAATGAAAGTCAAGGCAGAGACAACAAGTTGAAGACTTTATTCGTGGACAGAGTAATTTGTTGGCCAACTAAGTAAAGTCAATTCTTCGTTTGCCCTCGTTACTGATGAATTTTTTTATTACAGTGAACCCCTCTCTCTCTCTTATGTGGGCAGTCGCGTGATTGGAGTCTTGTGTGCGCCCGCTTAAGAGAAAGAACCACAACCAAAATCATATCTACCAGCCAACCATTACAGAGGGTGTAAGAGGGTGTCCACTAACATTGAGTTCACTGTATTTACTGACACGACCGAAAAAATCCCTGGTCATCACAAAGTTGTAGCAGTCCACTATAACGTGCTCCAGGTGGTCCATGTTTTGTGTCGTTTCCTTAAAAAATACAGTCGACTCTCCCTATGTCGAAACTCTCTCTAAATCAATCAAATTTTGGTATCCCGTCGATTTGTCGACTTAGGGGGAGTCCACTGTACTCCGTTTCCCGATAAATTCCTTGTGAACTAAACCGAACTGAAAATTTATTTCGATAATGGACAATATTGCATCAAAAATTTGGCAGAATTGTCCACGTTTGGAACATAAGTCATCTACCAGAGGGTTTTAAGTAGAAGTTGGAGAAGTCAGTGTCCGTGAATCGCAAGCGATGAACACCAAACTTATGCAGCCCACAAAGTCCACTCCACTGGGTACAGTCAACAGGCGGTAGATTCGTTTTTAGATATGAATGTGCTTCCATTTCCACAAATGTATGCAAAACCTCATACGATTCGTCAGCAAAGAGGTTAATCCGAAAGAAAGTCCCTGTGCGTAGATAACATCGGCTAGACATCCGCACACTGAAGACTGCATTCCAATTGTCAGAGGGTTTTCCAATCTGTCATATGACCACTGCCTTCCACCGGGGCACCATACGTCAGTCTCTGATGAGGCAAAACGCAACATAACTTTCGCCAGAATTAACAGCACAAAACAAAGACCGACACAAACTGAGAAGACGGACGCAGACGACATAAGACACACAAAAATACATTCGGTTAGCAATTTGATTTGGATTCTCGGTGTTTTTTTTTTTTTTTTTTTTCATTTGTCAAACAGAGCCAAACTCGTGTCGTCAGGTATACAGAGAAGACCATAAGCCAAGTGTAAGTGTTATGTAACTTACGGCTTTACCGGCGCAGCGCGACGCGGCGCCACTGTGCTTTGAGTAACCTACATTTGATTTTGTTTTCATCTTTTTTTGTGTTCGCGTGGCTGTGTGTGTGAGTGTTTATTTTTCATTTTGTGGTTACATCGTGAAACTTCATCACCGTTCCGTCATCATCATCATCATCTGGAGGCAACACTTACAAATTGTGTCACTCAAACAAATGGTCCCTCACACCGCTCATAATTCATTCAAATTAACCGAAATGACCGCTACACATCGATGAAGTGAATTAGCCACCCTCCCCGCCAGGGGCCACGACAGTTTATGAGACTCCAGGTGATAATTAACGGAGAAAAAAAATGCAATAAACATCGGTAAAGAAAAACCTAAAACCGATTGCTTCCGTAAAAAGTGAAGAGTGAAAGAAAACGGAAAACGGGTGAGTTTTGTGTGCTTTGTGACCTAAATTGTGTGCATTTTTATGCTTGTCACTTGATTTATGAGCTGACACTTTTGAATTTATTGCCCCTTCCCGTCACTGAGGCAAGCACTTGCAGTTGGGCCTAAATGACAACACCTTTTGACAGCTCTCGTTATCGATAACATTTTTGTGGACTTTGATGGAATTTTTTTGGTTACCTTGAGTGAGCCTCTCCCTCCGAGATGAGTTCGATAGCTCGCGATAAAGAATGCGGCTGATGTGAAAACAATTTGCCAAATGTGACTTTTATCGAATTATAATTACGCGATGGCGATAAGCAAACTGGCTCATTGGCGATCATAAATATTCGGAATACATTACGTTGAGATGAAGTTTAAGCGACAATTTTGAAGATAGGATTTTGTTTTGTCTCACATTTTTGCCAGCTGATTTGAGATGAGATGAAGCTGAATGTGCAGAGGAAAGGTCATGTGAGCTTGTTGGTGGGTTTGTTGTTTGAGCAGGTTTCTTTGGCGTTCAACCATATGTTTGATTATAAGTATTTGTTGTGTGGCTTTTTTTAGACACGGGAGGACTCGTTTTGTCTGTCACGAGGAATAGACGACTTTGTTTTGTTTATTAAATGGTGACGTAATTGATTGCACTTACTTTGAGAATGCCTGAGCAGAGTGAGAGTTTATTGAAAGAAAACCGATGTCAATTTAAGGCAAATGTTACACAAGAAGAATATCGGGCAGTAAATCGGGCGAAAACTTGGGTCTTACTACTAGCCCGGAGTGGACCTTGGGCTCAACCAACAAGTGTAACCAGCCAGCTCGATCTTAAGATAGGTACCTCCAGTTTCGGACGCATCGTTAGTTGACGTCCCTTTCCACTTCCGGGCGCTACGGAAGTGTACGCCGTTCCTCGGGGGTGGATTCGAAGACTTTCCGGGCCAGAGCATTGGGACCTATCGCTCTACATGATCTAGCCATCACGAAGGTTGGATCCTAACTCGGGCTAAGTCGATGTCGTTGAGCAACTCATACTGTGCGTTCTTACAGTGGAAACTCCAATAGCGATGGTCGCACCACATTCGTCCGGCTAAAGGAGTTGTCCATAATTGGAACTTTCACAACTCCACTCACCATCTAAGCACATGAAACCAAGAATCACTCGAAGAACTTCCCCCTCACAGCAGCCATCATCCTCTTTTGACAGATGTCCACGCCATAAAGCTGAACTAGGACGATTAAGGTATTATAGAAGGTTACTTGGGTACTTCGACACAGGGCTTTGTTTATCAATTGCTTCTTTAAGCCAAAGAAGCAGCGGTTAGCAAGAGTTATTCTTCGCTTGCTTTCAACGCTAGTGCCATTGCCTAAGTTGATAGCCGTTCCTAGGTAGACAATGTCTTTGATTATATTGAGCTGGTCAATCACAACAGTAAGTACTGTGACTGTCTACTGTAACGTTCAATCCGAAATGTCGGTGTTGCCAAAGGTAAATATATCTGCGCAGAGGTATCCTCCGCAACACCCGGTGTGAGGTGAATGTGTACTATGAACGACCTAGACAAGAGGCATATCCACTTCGTCCCGAATGGCAGAGGACCCACTTAGAAAAATGAGTTCAGACGGGATGATATGAAATATGCCTCGGAGCATTGGACATACAACGAAGACATGACACGAAAAGGGGCTACCATTTGTGTGTTGCTCTCCGGCAACTGGAAAAGACCCTCACGCAGGATCACCAAAACACGCTAGATAGAACAAGCAATAATGAAGAAAGCAGAGTGCGATATACAGTAGCGGACAAAACTCAAGCACCCTCGACATTCAGTACATTTTTTTGGAATATTTCACAAGTTCCATTTTAAAAGGATTATTTTCTATTATTTTGCACATAAGATATGTGCCAGAAAAAAAATGAATTTACTTAAAATTAATTTAATAAATTAATTTACTAACTTAATAAAAAACAATTGGGTTTCTACTAATTCATTGGTGGGACAAGAGTAAAGCACCCTTTGCTCTCTACGTCGATGTGGAATTCCAAGAATAACAATACACAAATTGCTTCTTTGGTCAATAACATGTGTCAATGTTATTGACCAAAGAAAAAAGATCAAAAAAATTTAGAGGCAACCGCTTGGAATATTTGCCGACGAGTTGTTGATGATTATTTGGCATTTTTCGGTTTTTTCAGGAAATCCAAAGATTGTCATTCAGCAACGTATTATAATAAAGCCGTGACAAAAGCTTGCATACGGTCCGTTTAGAAAACAGTTAACGTCGAAGGGCATCGACTTCAAACGGATAAGGACGGCCTGGCTGTGATCTTCCTTAACAAATGATTGAAGGCCTTATAAGCGCACACCGATGAGGCTGAAGAGGGCTACACTGAAGGCTCTCATTAGGGACAACTCGCTTAAGCGGACAGTTTCTCGCACCTGTGAATCTTGAATACATTCCCATGGACGGACAACTCCCTTAGGCGGGCATGGTCCCTATGGGCTTTCACAGTACTATGACCACCTTCGGAGTCTACCATCTTACTCGAAGATTCAAGAAAAAGGCGTCTTCGACAACTATACACCAAAGAGTCTAGATGATCTAGCGATGATAAAAAAATCCTTAATGAAACGAAGAGAAGATGAGTATCCGAGCTTGTAAATCACATTCAACAGGCTTATTGTGCATCGAATGGACATTTTTGGAAACAAATAAGGACTGCTTTGTGGGGTCTCCTGTTCGAAATCACTGACCATGCAACAAAGAGTATAATCATTGTGAATAACTTTTTGGGATCTTAACCAAATGTTGCATCTGCCACAGCAACAACGTTGTTGGTCTGTGCGGCAGTCATATGCACTTGAGCTACGCGGCCTGGGTTCGATCCTCGGTACGACAGAAATAATTTCCACGGCCCCACCTCTTGGAAATCAGTAACAGTGCTCAAAGAGGAAAAAAAGCTTCTCAAATTCGCCATTCGGAGTATTCATAAAACAGGGACCTACCCCTCCCCTCTTGTGAAAGGACAACAGCACGCACAACACGAGTGCTTGCTAGGCCGGGGCTGTAGTGCCACCAAATGATGATGGCTGTCCACCCAAAGCTTGCTCTTCTTTGAAATCCGCTGACCACCTTAGTTTCTTTCGGCAAATTAGGTTGCTCCAAGTGTGTGACACTGCCGCCACCAATGCGAAGGTGGATTTCATAAAGAAACTCCAAAAAACACGCCATAGCCAAAAACGGAAATTTAGGTCAGATTGCCTAGCCTCATCCACGGTGTTGCGCTCGTGTTTCCCAAAATATGAACACAAAAATATTAATCGCAGGCATCCGCCACAGAACCTTGCATGCTCAAAACATGTTTCCACCCAAAGTAAGCGTCAAGTTCAAAACGCAAAACCAAATCGACTTTGACGTACCTTAAAATATCACCAAAATCGCATTCCACACTGAAATATGATCCAAATCGATTAAGAAACTCGACCGAGGATCGCCAAAAGAAGAAGACACATCTCTCATATCGCATAGCCCACCACCTGGCCTTTTTTCGATTTGCAGATCCATGAGATTTCATAATTCGAATGTATTTGCAGTGAGTGTCCATGAAATGGTGATTCCATCATCAACAAAAAAACACCACTTTATTGCCAATCAAACAACGAGTGATTTTTTTTGTTGTGTTTGGCAACGTATCTAAAAATGGCCTAATCACCATTTTAACCCCGATCTAAATATTCGAAACAAAAGTCACTCTGCTCCATCTAATGAGCGCCGAGGTTTCGTACAGAAATTTCTAGTGCGTGAAACTGTGCTATGTCGGAAGTAATTACTACTTTTCACTCAGTGTACAAACAACAACAAAAAAAAAGACAGTTTAATGGCCGAAGTGTAGATGCGGACGAAAGAGATTGACTACGTGTCATTAAATCACCCCGAACCAGACAGGATATGTGGAGCACAGAGCGCAGTGGCACCGACAGAAGCTGGCGCCAAGAAAAGAAATTTAATTAGAGTACGGATATGACCCGGGGGGAAATATGCCGCCAGTGGTGTGGCGGCGTTAACAAGAAATCGCCGCAAATCGAAATCTCACCTCATCTTTTGTTTACACTCCCTGAACAGACGATGCCATAGAGAGCGAGGAGTATAATTGTGCATCTAGAGACACTTGATGCGTGTACGTTTGACTGACTAGGTGTGCTATTAAATTGTCCTGCCTGCGAATCTGACTTGATGCGAGAAGAGTGCTATTTTCGCAGACAGTTGTTATGATGCGGAGATGGCATGGCCACAAGCAACATCAACCATCAGTCGTCATGTATGTATGGTTATCTGTCGCCGTAACCATTCGCCAGAGGGGGGGAAGGGAAATCATACATATGTGTTGCAACGCTCGCGCAGTGTGGACAATTAACCGAGAGACCTGTTGTGGTGGCTGAACGAGCATAGAAGCCTACCCGGTATTTGATTGGAATTTCAATGGAAAAGAAATTTAATTGGTTACCATGATGCACACCGGCAGCCACTGAACGGGGAATGGAGATGATGCCTGGCTCTTGCCTTCCTCTGATCATTTGATCGTCTTCCATCAGATCGACGTTGGATCGTTTACTCGTATCCGTACAAGTTCCTTATTTCTGTGTTCAACGTCGTGTTGTTACAGTGTGAAAAATGTATGTTACAAGCCAACAAGACCATCATCTGGTTGGCGGTTAAGAGGTATTCCAACAGGAATGGAATGGCCATCGCCTATGTCAATGGGATGCACAATGCAATAGATACCAGTGGGAAGGCTATTTTTAGAATTTTATAACTTTCAATTCTCTGTATGGCGACAGCATGTAGTTCGATCGACTTATTTGTCTTCTCAGCGAATTCTTTTGATCGCAACTTGGTATGGTTTTGTTTCACCGGAGACGATTGTGGTCGGGATGGAGTTGTTATTTTGTTCCACAATGATCATGTTGTGTGATGAGTTGAGAAATGTTTTTTTTTCTGATGCAATAGGCTGTTCACATGTTCACAAAGAAATTTTACTCTTAAGCGAAAGTGTAGGGTGACTCTGTCAAAATCCAAACAAGTGCTGCCAAAACTCGACGTCAGAATCTATAACAGCACAGACTTCAACTCCAATTATATGTCAAAGTGACATTTCGGTCTATGACAGAAAGGGAGATGTTCAGGCGGTTCGGAAGATATGAGAGAGTATGTTCACAAATACACAACATTTTTACTACGTATCGTCGGTGAATGGTGATTGAGGCAATTCCCAAAAAGTGCTGCCAAATTCGTAAGTCGGAAGCTGTCACCTTACAAGTGTCAAGTTCAATTATTTGTCGCATTATTATCAAGTTTCAGGAATTCTGTTAGAGTTAAAAAGTGCTGCCAAATCAGTACATCTGAGGCTGTCACCTTACAAGTTTAACGACCAATTACTTGTCACACGACAGTTATTCGATGTGAATTTGTAAAAAAAACAAGGTTCAGGTCGATCTGTGGTCGAAGTGGCTGACTGCTCGTAAGGGAAGACAGCAGTCGCACTTAAGCCAGTATAGGCCCACTATTTCAGGACGATACATATATATATAGGCCCACTGTTTCAAGTCGATCTTAAGAAATGAATAAAATGCTAAGAGGGTGAGAGCATGTTCAGAAACGCACAACAATTATACCACGCAGTGCCAGTGGATGGTGATCATGTCAAAGTTTCGAGAGAAATCTAAGAATTGCCAAAAAGTGCTGCCTAATCGCAACGCCAAAGGCTGCCAGGTTAAAAGAGATAAGTTCATTGGTGATCATGTCAAAGTTTCAAGAGAAATCTAAGAATTTTCAAAAAGTGGTGCCAAATAGTCAACACCAAAGGCTGTCAGGTTAAAAGAGATAAGTTCATTGGTGATCATGTCAAAGTTTCAAGAGAAATCTAAGAATTTCGAAAAAGTGCTGCCTAACCGCAACGCCAAAGGCTGCCAGGTTAAAAGAGATAAGTTCATTGGTGATCATGTCAAAGTTTCAAGAGTAATCTAAGAATTTTCAAAAAGTGGTGCCAAATGGTCAACACCAAAGGCTGTCAGGTTAAAAGAGATAAGTTCATTGGTGACCATGCCAATGTTTCAAGAGAAATGATATTAATCCCAGAGAAGTGCTGCCAAACTCGTTCTCCAGCAAATGTCACTTAACAGAAGTCAACTGCAATCAGCTGTCACATGTATCAAGAGCTTGTTAAAAGAACATCTCTGACAGCATGAGCTCCCACATCTCCGATGGTATAACATATCTCGATTTAAGCGCTCTTACCTCAACTTCAGTCTTTGTGAGATAAGAGGAACACACTTACATCACACACATTCATTTGGCCAATCAATCGGCTGTTCATAACTTCCCACTCAGGGAAAAAAAAAAAACAATAAAATTAACAGAATCAATCTCAAGCCTGATTTAATTGTAATTGGACTTTCAAATTGCGTTTATTATGTCATTCGGCCTGTCATTCTCCGAATAGGCAATCGATCTTACGTCGTGGTGAGTTTCCTGCCGGTTTCTCCGAACACCCGGACGATTAGTAGACTTTTTAATTTGAGCCTTCGAAATGGCAAATTTCCTGAGAATCGTATTGGAGGAAATGGCATTTCTACCAGAATTTGTATCCCATTTGGGAATTCAGCGAGATCGAATGGAATTTGCATAAATTTTCGATTTTCTCAAGAATTATGTGACATGATATGACAGATGGACGCCCATGGTATAAAATTATTGTCTGACGCTTATTTTAGGAATACCACGTAATTGTGGTCAAAAATATGTTGTTCATTAGTGGATTGTGAAGGGGATATACAGGTGATTTGACAGGAGAAAAAATTTAGTGAAAAGTGGATTCGGGAATTTCTGAGAATTAGAATACTACTTTGAAGGCAGTGTTGAGCTGGGGTGGAGCAATGCTGTAAGTAGATAGGTTAGGTCGAAAGACATAGTTAAGAATTTAGGTTTAGCTTAGACTGCCTGCAAAGGGGCAGTAAGTTAGATCCAATAAGTTAGTTGAGTTAGTTTTATTTATTTTTGTCTAGCACGTAAGAGTTTAAAGAAAAAAAGAATAAATAAAAATTAAAAAAAAATTAGGGTGGAACGGGTGATGAAATCAACATTTTTTTATACGAATGACGTTTGGAAGGTAGGTTAGGTCAGGCTGAAGTGGCTGACTGCTGTGCAGAAAGACTAGGTCCATTGTGTTACCACGCGGATCAATGAATGCCTATTCCGCAAAGCGATCAGTGCTTTTGATAGACGAAGGAGATAGATGACTTTTACGTTGGCTATCTCACCCAGGCTATCAAAGTAGTGAAGCTCCAGAAATCCAGAGGGAGCACTGCAGCTACACAGTATCGCCCCTCCAGCTTCTGCAGAAGTCGTTATAAGGAAGGGTCAGTATTGAGGCGTGAGTTCTGATGGCCCTGTTATAACCCCAATGAGAGTTCTAAGATTCGTCCTGCTCAGTCTAAACAGGTTAAGAGATCGCCGTAGGCTTGATCGTAGGCCAGAGTTGTTTGGTTATGAAGCAACCTGCGCCAGTTGGCCATTCATTTGAGCAGTGTTTCTAACTTTACCAGATGATGTTTTATGTTAGCGATAGGCATGGAAAGTGGGTCGATACACGGAAAGAGTACAAGGCTTGCGCCCTTTCTTGCGAGTTTGTCCGCTTAGCAATTATTTGCAATGTCGCAGTCGCACCAACGGAAAATGGTTATTAAAAAACTTGGCCATCTCGTTATGAGTAGAGTTAGAGTTGAAAGTGACTGAGTTCAGAGAGGAAAAGATGACAATATCTGTGCTTGGTGTTACATTGTTTTTTACCCGGAGCAGAGCTTCCTTCATCGCTATAGTTTCAGCCTGATAGACACTACAGTAATTCGGTAATCGGAAGGAAAGCAGGATGTTTAGATCGTTCCAATAGACTCCAGCACCTACACCGAAGATTCGCAGTGGACCCTCCAGCGTCTGCTACTCCGACTCTCAGTAGGATCTGGGGGCGATGCTGGTTGAGAAGTTCATTTCGAAAAGGCGTTTCGGTGGAGTGAAGTCTGTAGAGAGCTATACCTGCTGAAGGTCGTAGAATGTCGAGGCCGACGATCTGTTCAGTTGTGCAGCGACCTCAGTCTGATCCGCTTGCCACTTAGTTCTATCGGTGGCAAGTTAAGGATTATGCTTAGAGCTCCGTAGGAGGAGGTGGTCCTTAATGCTCCGCTAAAGGTAAGGTTAAATATACGAGTTTCTGTCCTTTGCATCTATCTTCGCTTTTTCTGTCATCCAAATACACTTATTTTCTCTGTTTGGTAGCCACCTCCCTTTCCCGATAACAGGACCGGCACGCTACAAGGGTTCCAAAGGACTGAACCAAAAGCATGTAAAAACTTCAAAGTATAGCTAATACATCAATAGTCCAATGAGAACTGTAGCAAGTACACGAACCTGTTGGAAGGGTTGCCATCTTTTTTTCGATCGCATTCCACAAATGAAGTTCAACTGAACCGAAGTTCTGATTTCACTGTGAAACCAAACGAGTTAAGCCAAAAGTTTGAACTAGGTTTCTGTCAATAAACTAGAGTTTGAATCTTCACTGTAAAATTCGGCATTACACTAGACAGTGATAAAACGCTGGTTTGGCTGGTTTCTGGTTTGGATGGAAATTAGTAAAAATATGTTTAAGTCAAAAAACTCGCCTGGTTCAGCATGAGTTCCTGACGATTTCGATGCGATGGCGGAGGATTGAGTGGCGTGAAGATCAATCGCGTGTGTCTTGATCCTTTTAGTGGATCATGCGAGTCACTGTAGATGATGATGATAATTCTCCGCTAGACACACGTAGGTAACTGTCAAGAGAGACTAGTGAAATCTTTTGATTTCGTTATCTTCAACCACACTTTTCCCCAGAGCTCAACTTTTTGGATCAACACAGAAAGAGATAGCCTATTCCGGTGACAAGTTTTCTCTTTCCGCTGAATTCTATTGGCCCGGAACGGATAAGCAAATACCTCAAAAATGGGCCTTTTCTTGCATACAATAGCAACTGCCCCAAATTCAAAATTAAAATCCTCTAACATACTTTAGACGCTCGCGGAACAGTTACTAGGTTTCAAATCACAGATTTAACAGCGCCAACAATTCAAATGTGTCATACATCCCTTCAGCCTGCTCTTGCCTCTCCGAACATACGTCTGAAATTGCGAAGTAAACTCACGCTTCGCTTCATCATAAAATGCTGTGAAAGAGGTGCAAGAACAGTCGCGCGTTGGTCCAAAAAATCTCACAAAAATACGGAAAAAGAATCTAGATTTAATTCCCAGCGAATTACGATACCATCGAACGAAAAGGCGTCTTCTTCCCAAAGCAGATTCGTTCCTTTTAACAGCCTACTCAGGCACTCGTGAAGCTTCGGTTGGTAACACCAGGTGATCGGCGGCTAGAAGGGAATTTTCATCGGAAATTTTTAGGCTGAATTTGCAATTTCAATCGCGATCAAGGTTATACGCAGGCACATCTGCCTGCCGGGCACGTGTCAAATAAACGATCACACGGGTCTTGCTGTCGAAGCAGAAAGGAACAGCACTCTTGAAGTTTTATAGACCATTTGATCAAATTCGATTGCTGACAAACAAAATGCCTTCAATCAATCTGAAGGTTCCACGAGGCGCCACGCGTTAAACTCACACGACTGACATTTGCTAGGGCAGCAGTTCCATGAGTTACTTCATTTGCATTTATGTGTCGTTCACTGATTGCCTGGAGATTCGTATGTTTTGCTTGGTATTTTGATGGATTTGCAAATTTATTGCCAAAATACACACAAGTGTCTGCGTTGGCGGATGTTTATTTATGACGTTTGTTTGAACACGTCACTCGGTTGTGTGGGAAAGGAGATATTCTTTAAAGCGGCGAGTCCACAGAATCGATCTGTTGTGAACAAAAAAAAAAAAAAAAGATTTGAGGAGGCAATGGATAAATATCTGCACGAAGTGCCAGACAACGTGATGGCATGAGAGTGAGTCACACTAGAGCGTGCGGTTGAAATTCAAATCAATCCTTTTATGAGGCCTTCTTCAGTCCATCTGGTTAATAAAATGGTGTAAGCTTCAATTTGAATATTATCACCTCCGCGCGACTGCGTGCGGAATTAAGTAAACACGCGGACAGGTGCTGTGTCTTCGTCGGTGTTGTTTTTTTTTTTTGTTTTTTACACAAATTCTGAAACAACCTTTAAATTAAAAAATAGTGCGTATTTGTATTTTTTTTTTTCCAAGAGGTTTACAAATGTTTTGGTTTTGAGATTGAGAAAATTACAGCTGTCACTTTGGAGGGGTTTAACGACAAACACGTGAATTGAAATCAATATCGCATTTGAATTCCTGGTTTGATATGAATTAGGAAAGACGACAGGTGTTTACTTGAATGAGACCACAAGTGGTGTAGAGTTTGTGGAAATATTTCGCATTCTTGCGTCAGTTGATTGATGACTGAGCTATACACCTGTTTAACGTTGGATAGACTTATTCGGTGACTGACATTTCATCTTTTGAGGAATTCTATGTGACAGCTGTTACTTTGTGTGCACTCGCAACTTAAGCTTTAACCACAAATTTATTGGTTTCACAAAAATTCTTGTGAGATTGAAATTTGACAAATTGGACGATATTGAGGACCTCTTCATTCTAGTTCTTAAGCCACTACAGTCCGGGATGGGCATCGGTATCATCTAAAATGCCTCGCCAGCCACCTCTTCGCAGATGTCTCCAGTTTGGCACACCAAGCCAGCTTCAACCTGTGCGCCACCTTGTTCCTGGACGTCCTCTGTCGCGTTGTCCCACAGGCTCAGAGTCGAAGATTCTTCGGGCCGGAGCTAAGGTGTTCATGCACCACTTCTTTGACAAAGCAAAATGGGAAAACATCGAGAACTTACAGAAGGTAGCTCTGATAGTGGAAGATATGACGCTCGAGAATCCGGACAAAGAAAAGGCAGAGATGGATTCCTAGCTGTCAGACGAATTCGCTAACAAGATCACTAGCTCTGTAAACTTTCCGGATTGATCTACAGGAGCTCGAAACACTTGTTCACATAAATCCTAGGCCTAGTAGCACAAGCAACAATTTTGGCCTACTCTCGATCAGAAACGATAACACAGTCTGATCCGATCGAGAAGACCTAACTTCAGAACTCTTATCGGCGTCATCACTGGGCACTGTGGCATTCGAAGGCACGCCATAAGATTAGGCCCGCCCTACAACGACTTTTATAGAAGCTGCAGAGACAAGAATGAGAAGGAAAAGGAACGTTGCACCTTCTCTGTAGATGTAGCGCCCTCTCTTCCCGAAGAGGAATTCACTTAGGGACCCACTCCTTCAACAACTTGAACGAACTAAGCAGCACTAGTTTAAGTCATATTCACCGCTTGACTCGATCGACTACATTGTTAACAGAACCCTCCGATATATGCTTATGTGTGACTGATGCTTCCCCGCACTCTACTCTAATCTAGTCTATCATTAGCCTGATCGCTGGCATCCATAAAAGGAATATTGCACTGATCCCGAAGCTTTCAGATTCAGTAGGGCACCATCTAGGCATTAAAAGCATAAATTTCCTGCCTTTCTATGTTAGTCCAGGCAATCTCTGACATTTGAGTTCAAATCCGTCGTCGGGCGCCATTTAATTTGAACCTTTTAAAATGAAACGGTGGTTATTGTCGTGTCTAAACGAGAGCAACTAATGCCTTAACATTCAAAATGCATTTCTATCAAATTCCTAAACTCAAAATCACGATCGATATGATCACCCAGTCTCATAAACTGCCACGTGAAGCTCAGACAGATTCTATAAAAAAAACAAATACAAAAATAAATATATCTTCAAAACAAACGTCATTCACACGACTCGTCCCAAGCCAGGAATGAATCAACACCACACCCTTGTGGATATCAATCGCATGGCTAATTTATACCTCAAAATTAGGTTAATTCCTGACAGAAATTTAAAAAAGCCCCCAAGCCATTTGAATCGTAACGATCGTAATCGCCTATCTTATAGCCAAGTTCATTTGAAATGACTCTGAGCGAGAACTTGACTCAGCGTGCAAGTTAAACAGTTGCGATCGCCTTCATCAAATCAAAAGCAAGCTTCCCCCAAGTGCCTGTGGATACAGTCATTGATCAAACATTTTTTTTTAAATTCTTGTTTTTTTTTTTTTTTGTTTTGTCGCCTCCTCTATCCACTGCCATGCGTATTTGTCAAATGCGCATACAGTCATGACAGCTTCTAGCCAAACACGGGCATGCCGTGGGTGAGAGGGATGATGATGATCATCATCATCACGGCAACAACAAAAACTTTGCCTGGTGAATAATTAAAACGTATTAATGAGTTGAAATACGCGACGACGATGATGACAAACAGACGGTCAGACAGCTCGTTGTCGCTCGCTGAGGGAATAACTAATGACAAGACTGGGCGGTAATAAACTCACTGTGTCCGCGAAACGATAACAAATTTTTCATTGTGATTGAATCCGCGTCAGTGCGCCTCGGTACGGGTTTGTAATAGTTTTTCTTTTCTACCAAATTTGGCATGTCATGCGTCGAGTGTAGTACTCTCTCCCCAAAAGTCGAAGTGGCGGCGCGGCGGCGCTATTCGGCAAAAGTTTCTTTTCAAAACAGATCGACCGGATGGATTTCATTCATTTCAATTGACAGCCGGCTTACCGCCTACGAATTGTTATAAATCATTTTCTTCTCGCTTTTCATCTCAAATTTCGCAGGTAGTTCAAGGTTAGCCTGTCGCAGATATTGTATCCCATATTTAACGCTGTCTGGTAAGACACCACAGATTGAGGTGACGAGCGGGAGCGGGACAACCACAATCGAGATCTTCGAGATATGCGTAGGCTTCTTACCGAACTAACGGTCGATGCAGACAGATCTAATGATCATCACCGTCATAGATACACGAATCCAACCGCCGCCGCTGCTCAGTCGTGATAGATACCCTCGTGCCGGTGTAAGCAAAGTCAGCATCAGTTGTGGGAATCTTTTTTTTTTTTGCATTTTCTATTCCAGCCGGCTTGAGTTTTTGATATTTCGTTTATTTGCGATGAGGAGAAGGAGGGAGGGGGTACTCGTATTCTACGGAATTGCATCACGAGTCTGTGCACGGAATATTGAACGCAATGAGGATACGGAGACTTATGTAATGCTTTGCGGCTTTTTCTATTTTCCAAAGAAATCCATTCGCCGGATTAGGTTACTTGGGGTTACACAGGCTGTCATCGATTACTAAATCACAAAATCAGCTTGTTTTCGGGACGGTTTTGCAACACGCTTTCGGTGTGTGTATGCGTAGGAATGAGATATGGACTTGGCGATAGACTTTCTCAGAAGACCAAGCGGTTTGAATTGCACGCAAGTTGCATGGTTCTGTGTGACAGCTTTTGTGGTGGTCTATGGGAAGATGGATAGTTTGTTGTTGCAATACCCCACCGGTAGACTATCACTCTTGGATCAGGTGACAATTGCAGCTAAATCAGTTCCACTGTGTTCCAGAACAACCACATGCTTTACATTTGATAGCCATTTAAAATAGGAACGGATACAGTTGACAGCTGTCATTCTAATTCTATTCTAAACTATAGACGAAGCTACAGTCTCATAAAGTCTCCACAGAAAACTGCAAATTAGAATCAATTTCATGAAGATTGACAGCTGTCACTTTGAACTTGCTGCCAGGACAAATTTTATAAATGCAAGCATCTGCGATCTATCCGTCATTTATGACGGGAAGCCAACTTCAATCAACGATCATGCTTATGCATCTCACGCCTGCAAACTATGACAGCTGTCATTTTCTAACCATTCTCTAAATTAAACTGATCAAAATAAGATATTCTGAGGTTTGTCATAAGCCTGGCTTGCAAACAATGAAGCATTCTTCAACTGTCAAATAAGTTCACTGCTGTCAGATGTCACAGATAACAAAGAACAAAGTTTCAGGAATCCATTAAGATCTCTTCTATCATCCATCAGAAGAATAGTGGAGGCCTTGTATTACATATATAAACTTGATTTTACCAATAAACTCACAGCTGTCAACTTTTAATGCACCGAAATTCATGATTTTATTCCGTCATTAAAATTGTTAGCTTACACAAAGAATAAGAAATTAATGTATACTGCGCATTCTATGCATCTATTGATCATTGACAGATGACAGCTGTCAGATTTTATCAATTTTCAAAAGATGTCATTGATTCGCTAAATCTTATCGTGATCATGGTCGTAAAAGGTGGTTTCTCCACTGAACTAAATACGGGAGATGACCGAACTTGCAGATTAACTGACAGCTGTCACTTTCAATCTGTTGAAAGCTATGATTTTATTGCATTAATACAATTTTGAGCTTACATGAAACGAAGAAACAACAACTGTACATAATGTTTGTACTTATTTACTTCATGTACTTGTACTTATATTCTTCTTTGACAGATGACAGCTGTCAACTTTTCATTATGACAAATTAATTTGATTCAGAAAACTGTAATAGAATTGAATGAAATTATCAACAAGTTGTAGGATTATTTCCAGTCACTCAGAAACAAGTTCTAAGACACCCCTCTCCTCAGACAAATCGGGAAGAGAGAGTGAGACAGATACACTGACACAACTTATCAATGAAGAGAACCCCAGGTAACGTAACATTATTTATTGCTTGTTGAACTTGATGAAATTCAAAGCCAAAAAGCCATCAAAACCATCAACTGATCGTTATCAATCCATCTGTCAGGCAAAACACAACTTGGCAACAGCAAAGGCTCGGTTACACATTTTTTTTAACCTCATCTGAACGTTGTTGAGGTTATAGCGGACATTGTGCCTAATCTGCGCCACAATCCATTGCTCTGTGACGTAACAGTTGATTGAAACGAATTTCATGACAATCGATCCGATCACTGTAGACGTCATAGGATTTTGCCAAACTTAACGTGCCCCAACTATTACATCATGTCACACCGAAACGATTTTACGTATTCAAGACGTTGTCTCAAATTTAAATTGTCCCACAATTACATTCGACCAACAAGACAACATGACAACAACGAAAATGATTTGCAACACAAACATAAATACACACACACACACTGTACTGGATCCCCCAAAGAGGTTCGTTCGCTTCATTGACATTCCTCGTGAAGATGCAGTTCACAGGCGAGGATTTGGATTGATCCACTGGTCAGGGGTCTCTCATAACTCCCGCAAGTTATGATCCATTTGCCATCAATTAAGCGAGTGAATGCATTTGAGCAGTGGATTGTGAAATGCCAACAAACAGCCTCGCAGGCATGTACTGAATGTATCTGAATCGCATGTATCCGGACAAAGAGCACGTGTCAAGCGAGCTACCACAGTTTTTTTTTTTCTTTTTCTGTATCTCTTTACAAAGCTCCAGAGTACGTACCTGCTTAGCATTCAGTGGAAAACTTTAGTAATCATAAAACAGAAGTTCATCGCGCGATACACAGGTATGTATCTCATGGGTAGCCAGCTAGCTATGTGCTCGAATAATTGCATCCAGCGGTCTTACATAAGACCCAACCAGTCCTCGGATAAATTGTGCTTCATGCTGCCACACCGTTATCCGATGATGAGATCCGAAAGGAGCCACGAGTTCATCTCGCTTGGATGCGGGGGCAATTTTCTATCACCCCGAGATGAGGGTGCAGAAGTCCTTGGGCTCAAAATTCATTCTCTTTTCGCGGGGTTTCGAATATCTTGCGAAGCGATGACTCATAGCAAACACACACACACACACACCTGATCAATGACATCAAACAAAACGTCCAGTAGATACCATCAACCGGGGCACGAGTTTCACACAAAAACCAGTGTATCTGTGAAACGTCATGCGAGCTCCACGAGAAAGGGAAGAAACAAGTTTTCTTTTTTTTTTTGTGTTTTACTCGTTCATTCAGTTCAGTTGTTTTTTTTTTTTGTATTTATTAGTTTAGTGTTTTATTCTTGATCAGCGAGGTAGAACGGTATATTTACCGTATAGATACTTGTTCGGTTTCATTGTTCGGTACAAAAGTTCAGTTGAGAGCCAGCTCGACTTGGTTTATGATTCGATTTTGTTACTCTTCTAGGAACATACACCAACTGTACAAAGAGGTATGGTTGTATCTATGAAGTTGAATGTATCTGTATTTTGTTGGATGAAAGCCTGCAGTAAACAGCGACATGGTCATGATTCATGTGACGTGAGAAGCAAGCTGCAGTAGGCAATTTTTACGAGTGGTGTTCCTCAAGGCTGAATACATTCACCGATGCTGGTTGGTTTTCGCTGTCAGTGCTGAGCACTTGTGGTGATTTACAGGATTTTCTTTGAAACCCCAACCAAATGGAAGTGATCAATGACGTGACAGTTATGGGCAGTTTGAGACTACGTGAAGACATCAAAATGGCCAGCTTAAACGTAAATGATGTTTGATGGGTAAAGTCCAAGGCTGTTCGGACATGAAGTCGAATATGAATTGATGTCTGCGTTGTTTCGCGGGAACGATGACGTTGACCAAATAGAAAGAAATTGAAATTTAACTCTTCATCAAAATTCAATTGCCTTGAACTTGATGAAAGTTGTAAGCCCTTCTCCGGTGTGTCGCCTTCAACTTTCAACCATTAAAAGGCAGTCCGATAGCTTCTACCTTGGCTTAGATATCAGATTCGACACACAGATTACCATGCCAAGTCCATCGTTTGTGTGCACTGACATTCAAGGAGACATAAAAAAGCAGCCGTGCAGTGGTAGTAAATTTCTAACCTACATATGTTCATGACCGATGAAGTTGAACAACTTGCTTCGCCATAAATGTCACCTTCATGAATGCAAAACTACAACAGCTGGTGCCTTCGAAACGACTGACAGGTATGAAAACTTTCAGGTCAGTGAAATGTGTGCAAGACATGTGAAAGTCCTTCCAAGTCGATGGGAGTTTTGACAGCTGTCAGATGAAAATACAGTCATCGACAGATCTAATGTTAGGCGTTGTATTTGTTGATCGATCAGTCAAAGTTCTCTCTCTCTCTCAAAGTACGACACTTGTCACTTTCGAAGGATTTTTTGACAGGAGATGGTTACTTGAAGTAAAAGCTGTTTACACTTAAACGTCAATGAAACGTCTGTAACCTGGGAGCAACTGTCAGGTCACTGTACAGCTACCAGATTTTGAAGAATTTTCAGAGAACAATTCAACCAACATTCAATGGCAGACTTTCCCATTTGAACATGCAGCCATTCAGCGTCGTTCCTTAAATGCCAAAGATCACGTGTGCATATTTAAGCTTTACACAGTTCCTGGCGTTTATAGAAAATTAAATTCCTATCATCTGTCAGAAAATGTTGCAACAAAACGGACTAATTTCCATACCTACCACATTTCCATCTGACAGCTGTCAACGAATCAATGGAAATTCGAAACCCAATCAAATTGTTTTCAAATTCAGTTATCCCCGCGTGAACGGCATCCATTAAATAACATTTTCCATCAATCACTTGACCGCTGTCACCGTTTTTGACATTCAATCAATTGCACAACTGACATAAGTGACATGCATTAAATCCCTTGTATATTCAGCCTCACCCAAATTAACCTCAATTCAGCACGTAACCTCCACTTCCTCCCTTTTCACAGCGAACCGAGCCAGGGATGTGCCAAAGAAGAAAGAAGGCCATTATGCAAAAATCGAACAGAAAAAAAAAACTCAGTCAGTCCCATGACTCGAACAAAGTTTTAGGTATTTGCCAAAAAGCAATTACCTCGCCTCCGCCCATCGCCCATTTGTCGACCGACGACCGCCGACCGACGACCAACGACCAACGACTACGACCATAGGGCGTGCGGGGTAAATTCCATTTCCATTTGGTAACAAGATCATTGTACGCATACCTACGATCGGACAATCGGGAGTCACTCACTTTTAACCAACACCCTGCTGCCCCTTAATCTATTATTCATCGATTCCCAAGTAAAACAAAACCGAAGAAAAAAAAAAACATACGAATACACACACACAGCCGGCGGCGTGAGTGGTATGCCGTGGGTTGAGGGTAGACTACAACTACAGTCGATGTGTTGTGGGAGCAACGCGAGCGGGGAGTGGTGAATGAGAAAAGAAAGAAAAACAAAATGGAGAAAAAGAAATAATTCACTTACGATTTTTCATTTAAGAATTCACCTCTCGTAAATTCCGAAAGTCTTCGCGATTTGCCTTTTTTCGCTGGCTTGCTACCGTTAGCTGTGACAGCGGACACGGTATTGGACGCATTCGTGCATTGACATGTGCACGGTTGTGGTGGTGGTGGCAGTAGCGATTGCACTGGTGTTGGTGGTGTTCCTGCTGGAGGAGTGTTACCGCTGCCGCATACCACTCCCGAATCGGCTGCCAAAAACGTTGATTGTTTGTGCTTTTTGTCGGATTTTGTATGGCCGCCACTGTTGTCAATTAACATGGCATTACCGTTGCTATTGCCGCCACCATTGCTGACTGTCATACAATTACAATTGTTACTAACACAATTGTTGTGATGATGGTGATGGTGGTGATGTACGCTGAATACGAATGGCTGCTGCTGCTGTTGCTGCTGCTGAATCGATGGGGATGGTGCGTTGCCTAACATCTGTTGGTTGGTGGTTGCCGTTGGTGGTTGTGCTGTCAGTGAGTTTGACGTTTTAATGATCGAACAATCGCAATCACTTTCAAAATGCTGCTGCTTCGATGGCATACAACTGCTGGTGTTGGTGCCGCCAGCACAGCCACCAGCACATCCCGTGGCACCACTGGCACCGGGTAATGGTGGCAAATGGTTGGCATTAACTGTCATTGCGCTGTCAGTGGACTGTTGGTGTTGCTGTTGCTGTGGGTCACCGCAGCTTTTGTTGTTTAATAGGCATTGCACGTGGCCCTTGCAACAGTAGTGCTGTTGCAGTTGCTGGTGATAGTGTCGCCGATGGAGTGGACTTATTTCGCTGTTATCGATCGATAGCTTCTTTGAGAGTTTCTTTTGGTGCTGGTGCAGCAGTTTGAAGTGTGATTTACTGTGGGCCTTCGGCGAGCCGGGTGGCGAAATGGCGACTGAGGTGGAGATGGCGTCGAGGGAGCTCGACTTGAAGATCTGCCCGCAGCGGGCCAGCTCGAAGCGGTCTTTGTTGATGCGCGAGTAGAGTTCATCGCTGTCTAGGGGCAGGATGTTGACACTGGGAATCGAATCTGCTTTGGATTCGTCTTGCTGGCTGGGCTGGGGAGTTGCCTCCACCATGGTCTCGTCGGTTGAGAGCTTCTTCGACGCGCTAACCTGTGCCGCTGGCGATGACGACTTGTAGGCAAGAATGTTTGAGAATCTTCTCATCTTTGTGGGTTTCTTTGCTTTCACAGCTTTTGGCTCGGAGTACTCGTTGGGGTCGGCTGGCATGTCACTGGAGGCGGTGCCTTCCACGGGTGCCGCGGAGGCGTTACTCGGTTCATCGATCTTGCTCACAAGGAATCGATTTTTCAGGAGTTTTGGGTTCGATTTGGTGGTCTCACCCTCGCGGATGATGTCGTAGATCGTGCCGTACCTCTTGACGATCGGAGGCGAGCCGGTGGCTGGGGCCTCGGCTTGCTGCTCCTCCTTCTCTTCCTCGGCCTTTTGTTGCATCTGGATGATGTCGTAGATCATGGTGCCGGACTTCTTGTCGTCCTTCTTCTTGAAGCCGCCCTTCTCGGCGATCGCCGACAGACTCTTGCCCTCAAACAGGTCCGACTGCGACGTCTTGCGGTGAAGGATCTCGTAGATCGTTCCGTACGTCATGTACTTGTCGTACTTCTGATACGTCAGGTTGTAGATGTCATTCTTGCGCTGGATGATGTCGTAGATGGTTCCGTAGATCAGTTTGTCGTAGATCTTGAAGTTCCGCTTGTACGACTCGGTCTTTGAGAGCTTGCTCGCCGCCTCGATGTCGCTGCTGTCCATCTTGGAGATGATCGCCTTCAGGTTCTGCACATCCGCGGTGCGTTCAATTTCTTTCGATGAATTTCTGCGCATGAGGAACGACGCGGTCTTTCTGTGTCGAGAGTTCTGTCTCTTGAACGGGGAGAGAGACGCAGCAGCTGCTGTCGATTGCGGTGTGGTCTGCTGAGCGGGCGGCACGCCGCTTCCATCAGAATTCTCGCATTCCCTGACGAGCTTCTTGAATTCTTCGTATGACTTCCGGCGGATGCGTGCCTTTTCTTTGTCGTTCACTACCAAATTGTGATCAAGGATTTTCGACAGGAACTCCGAGTTCTTGCGGAGGAGTGTGGTCTCGGCGCCTCGTCTCTTCTCGGACGAGGACACGTCAAGATCGCCGTCGCGATCGTTCTCTTTGTCCGAGCTGGAATTTGTTGCCGGGCACTTGCTCTGCTCGAGGATCGACTCCAGCTGATGGTTCTTTGTGGAGGTCGACGGCCCGCCGGTGACTGCCGGATCGGTGGCAAACATGGATCGGAACTCCTGGTACGATCTTCTGCGCGAGATCGGCTTGTCGGTTTTCTCCGGTTCCTTGCCCGATGCTGGCTGAGTGGGGCTCTGGGACGTGGTTGGGTTTGAGAATATCGCCTTGAACTCCTCGTAGGATTTTCGGCGGTTTCTGGACTGCGTCAGGCATTCCTTGTAGTTCAGTCGTGCGATCTTCTCGCATTTGTCGTCCGCGCTCTCAGTCGCGTGCGCAGCCGTCGTGGCGTCCTCCAGTGGCCTGTTGTCGAAGACGATACTGGACAGCGGGGGATGCTGTTGCTGTTGCAGCTGTTGCTGCTGGTCCATGCGGTTCTGCATCTCGATGAAGCCCGAGTCCATGGAACTGATCGTGCAGGTTGAGTCGAAGCTCGTCTTTCGACTGGAGCCATTGCTCCGCGGCAGATGGCTCGTGGTGGGCTTCTCCTCCTCGTCAATGGTGACCAATCGATTGATGCTCTCCGACAGGATGTGTTCTTCGCTGATCGCTACCGGCACGGCATCATCGTCATCGAATATGATCAAGTCCGCTTGTACACTATTGGGATTGACAGTCTCATCGTTATCACAGATTGGTTCACCGTCTTCTACGTTCACAGCCGCCGCGGCATCGCCGTCCATGCTGAAGATCTTATCGATATCGTTACACTGGACACAGCTTTGACATGGCATTTCAGCAATCGTCTGCAGGTTGAGCGGCTCCGTCCTCTTGGCCTGCTTGTTGACTGTTGCATAAATGGGGAACTCCATGGTCGGCGTGCTGCTAGTACTCACACTGTCCACGCTCTGCTGCTGCTGCAGCTGTTGATTGTGAAATACCTTGCCGCTCTGAATTGGAAATTTGAAGTGAAAATTTTTTCCCGACTTCTGCTTGTTACGTGCTATGGCGATATTGAAGTGGCGCCTCTGACGCTGCTTGGTGTACTTGTTAGCTATTGTGTAGATCGGATCACGCTCCTGGTCGCCTCTGTTGCAGGAGCGGCTGCAGGTCTTCAAGTACCTCTGCAGAAGCACTGTGTTTAGCTTGTTCCCCGTCGCACTGGACGATGACGGACACTTGGCATACGTGTCGTTCATGCACTTGGCACAGCACAGGAACTCGTACAGGATGTCCTCTGTGCCAGTTCCCATCATTCCCATTCCTCCGCTCGTTTCGCAATCCGCCGACGAGTATTTCGGCTCCAAGTATCCATCCGGTGGCTTCATCACTTTTGTGGGTGCTTGTTGCTCAACATTGCTGTTGCTCGCCGTCACCGGCATCAGGATGTAGGTGTTCTTGTGCGGTCTCTGCGGCGATGCGGGCTTTTGCAACTGTTCATTCGATTCGATGTTCTCTTTGTTGCTCCCATCGGCCTCTGTCTTGGAATCACAGGTATTCGTTGCTGTCTTCACGATGGAACTCTCAATGCTGATGCCACTGTCCAGCAGGACAAATGTTCCATCGGACGGCAGTATAAGCCGTCCCTCGGCCGCTGCATTCACTAGCTCGCGCAGCGCATGAACCTGCTTCTCGGTCACGTTGCCTTGCAGCTGGATGCCGTGCAGAGCGAATGCTGTTGGCTTGTTGTTCACTGAATTTGGATCAGTGCACCAAACTACAGGCATTGTCGTCATTTTTACTGTCTCTTCTGTGGCTTGTGGTGGTTGTGGAATAAATACTTTCGATATGGAATTTTATCTCTAAAGCGGCTTTATGGGGGGCATTAATGGCTAAGACTTTTGTTGACTTGCATGTTAGACTTGTTTTGTTTTTTTGTTGTTGTTGTATATGGCAAGAGTTTTGTTTGTTTTTATTTATTTATTTTTTTTTTGTTTTTAATTGACGGTTCTGAAAAGTAAAATTTAATTGTTTTGTTAATTTCGAGAGTGAAAGGAGTTGAGCATTGAACTCTCGTTTGTGCTTGATTCTTCATTTTCTGTTTGGCAACATTTTGTGAAATTTTGGTCGATTTTGTGCGGTTTTTTTTTTGCCCGATGAATTTGAGGTAAGAGTAAATTGAAAGGGAATCACATGAATGTGCAGCATTCAGTTCGTATTTCAAGGAATTTCAAAATTGGGTTTCTTCAAATGTGGAAGGCAGCTTAAACTTACGTCGGATATATCATGAGACGATGGCCTGAGGAATAGGAGTGCATGCGAACATTTTATGTGCTCCTTTTTTGTGGAACAAGTTCTGGACCCGATAGGAATCCTTGTGGGACCCCATAATTTTGTCAAAAAAATTCAAAACTGAGCGGAAACAATGGAAATGTAGGAAGACCAGTTTAAAGAAGGTGCGAGTGCAGGTCTGCTGAACGCTAATGACGGTCATTTGGCTGGCAATTTATCCATTCAAGACAGGGATGACTAGAGTGGTTACAGGAGCCGGTTTGAGATGACGACTTGGTTGTTATTGGATCTTTTGGTTTCTTCGAACACTTGGAGGATTCCAGTCTCGTTAGAATCCTTCCCCGACAAACGTGAGCAGTCAGATTTGAACTCCTAGAACCAGTACTGGACTCGATAGGAACCCTTGCGGCACCCCATATTGCTTTCAAGCGCTACACTGAGCGGAGAAAAGGGAATGTTGAATGGCCGTCTTAAGCAGGGAGCTCTAATGACGTTCATTTGGCCCGGAATAAGTATCCCTTCAAGGCACAGCGAGCGACTCCCGTAAAGCCAGTCTTAGATGTCTGTGGTAGCAAATCGAATCTAGTTGTTGGCTTTTTCGAACACTTGGAGGATTCCAGGCTCGTTGAGTCCTTCCCCGACTATCGCGAACAGCAAAGGTTTGATTTGGTAGAACCAATGACGGACAAGTTAGGGATTCATGCGGCACTCCATATTGCTTTCAAGCGCTAAACTGAGCGGAAACAAAGGAAATGTTGAATGGCCGTCTTAAGCAAGATGCTACCGAAAGGGATTCCAGTAGAGTTCTACTGAGGTCCGTTGCCTAAACCATCAAGATAAAGATGACTTGACTGGCTCTTAGACCGACGATTTGAGATATGACTTGTATCTAAGACGCATCTGGTTGTTACGAAAATTTGGATGTTTTTATCTCGAAAGAATACTTCCGGGACTAACAGTCAGATTTGATTTCCTAGAACCAGTACTGGACCCGGTAGGAAACCTTGCGGCACCCCATAATGCTGTCAAACACTAAACTGAGCGGAAAGAGCAAATATTGCATGGCCGGCTTAAGCATTTACAACCAAAATGCCTAAACCGCTTACGGTATTCTATTTGAGGTCTTATAAGGGTTTGGCAATCCATTACTTCATGAATGAGTCGGTATAAGCTTTAATTTGGTTGTAAATGGGATTTATTATTGACTTGGAGGATTCCAGTCTCTCTAGAAGGAATTTGAGAACGGTCAGATTTGATCTCCTTGCTATCACTTATGCCCGTTTTCACTGTGCAAGCTTATGCTGCTCCTTTAGCTAAGTCTCGGATCAAACATAAACTTCAATCAAGAAGCTTTCTTTTTGACAGTCAAAATTTAAGGGTGGTTTAGGTAAGCCATTGATTGAGTTGCGTTGTGAACCATTTATGAATACAAAAATGATTGCGATTGAACACGAAGTGTCTGTATTCGAATTGGAAACTGTGCATGGAAGCTGAGCAATATTTGAGTGAGCTTCGTCCAAACACAAAAGGCTGTTGGTTGCTTCTGTACGTTTTCTCCATGAATTTTGGCGTTGACATTTACGTACTCTCTGGGTTGACACTAAAGCCTTGTCGATCGGTGGTTTGATATTAAATAGGCAAGAGGCTTTAAATATGACATTCAGGATTTGGGAATGACCTATCCGGCTAAGGATATAAAGAGAAAGCTCCCATAGGCGGACAGCGACGGTCGCATCACTTTTGTCCGGTTAAGGGAGTTGTCCGTCCATGGGAATTTATGGAACTTCAATTCAAGATCAACCATCCTGAGAAATTGTTCGTTCAAGGGGATTGTCCGCCTAAGAGCGTGTCCGTAATAGGGAACTTTTACTGTAGTACCTACAGTGTTTCGCTTTATGGGAGGAACCCACAGTGTCTTTGAAAGGGGACCCATAATGGCGCCCGAATGAAAGTAAGTCCTGTGATCTGTAAACCATTTCTAACATTTCCGACTGAACATATTTGTTTCATTTGTCGGTTCAAATTTCAACCTCTCAAGCTTGCAGAGGAGTTTTCATACAACTCAAAGATTGACTTCCTCAAAATGCCATCAGTTATCACACACAGGCGGCAACGTGTAAAATGCAATTTCAATCTTCTTTTTGTTTTTCATCTTGTCCACTTATTTTTCAATTATGCCATGTAATCGACAGACACCGCTGATGATCGCGCATATCTCTGGAAACGTGGTAGCGTCAGCTTACATAATTCAGTATCTGATAATTTCGATCGCATTTGCAACCACTAATCAGTATGTCCGGATTCGCTAGCTATGAGGTGGATGACATTTGGCCTAAGCCAACTATCTGCTGTTGCATTGTGTCTGTGTTGATACATTGAATCATTTTTTTTTTTTTTTTGTTTCTGCTTCTTCTCTTGTCTTCGTCATATCTTTCTGTTTGCACTTTACACGTACTCACTAGGGAGGTGGACGTACCAACATTCACGTTGGCTTACACTTTGCCGCTCGGTGACTAGCTTCAGACTTTTGTGACTGCCTCACTCTCGCCCCCTCTCTCTTCTCTCTCTCACTGCCTTCCTCGCACAGTTTGCAGACAGAGTCCAATTGATGATTATTTGCTTTCATTACAGAGAGTTTTTGTCGTAAAGTGGCAAGCAAACAGACACACTGCCAGACACACATCCAGACAGGCCACATGCTGAGGAATAGTGAAAGAGTGAATTAACCGCAACCCAAAACAAAAAAAACAATTACAGAAAAGAAAAAAAAAAAACCGACCGTCAGGCGGTGGGCGGCAGAGTGTTCACAATTTCAATTGGCAACAGCAGCGAGCAACAGCAACACGCTAAGTGCGCGCTAGTGATTCGTTCGAATCGTTAATTTTCAGGCAAATTATATGCAATCGCCGTAATATTTCGCGACGCCCAGAGATACACGAGACGAATGTAACTCGATTTCGATAAAATGTGGAGAATAGTTCATTTCATTTCGAAGAGGTATGCACGAGTACGTAGCCGTATTGTGGTTTCGGCTCGACTCGCCTAGTCGGTCTCTTCACTGCTGTAGTATCTATTTGTTTTTCTTTCACTGTCATAGATATTTCCATTCATTAGTTTTCATTCATACAAATGTGCGGATGACTGTCATCGTGTCGTGATGTTTTCCTATCCTTAAACGACGTTCGAATACGAGACAATCTGTGCGCTCACTCGTATGACACTTGTTTCGTGTACAACAAGTGTGGCGGGGCACATCTCCATACGCGTCGCGTCGTATCGATTGTGTGCATACATATGTCAGCGTGCCACAAGATAAAGATGCAGTTTTTTTTTCTGTTTCGCTGCTGTTTTCCAGTGGCTGTTATTTTATTTTTACGATTTCGCATATTTTGATTCGAAATGCGGCCATCAAAGATAAAACAACGAAACAGAAAAACAAAAAAAGATGATGTATGTTGTCGTTTGCGAAAGTTGCACTTTGGTTTGCCGTTCGTGAATATAACGCGGAAGACAAACTCACTGAAGAATGCTTGCTTCAGTGCGATTGGAGGGAAGTCGAGTCGTTTTTCTCACTCTTAGCGGTTTTAATTGATTCCTCAACATTTGTTTTGATGGATGGTGGGTGCTTTGAAGGGACACAAGTTGGATCAGTCCCCTGAGACGTCGTTTGCTTTGTTCTTCGAAGACGACAAGAGAAAAAACACAGAGAACCGCAAAAAGATGGCCACTTGGCTATGTGCGTGAAAAAATCAAGGTTTTTTCCGAAAACGTCAACGGTTTTGGTTTGAGTTTTTGCTGATTTTTGGTTTTTTGTCGGTTTTGTCAGAAGAATAACGACGAGATATTTTGAAGGTTTGAATTACAGCTCCTCTTTTGTCACTAAGACTGATTTAGAAAGGGGAGTGTGATGATTCAAAGGTCACTTCTAACTCGGAGGCCTTAGGGCCCATTGTGAATCCCTTCATTTCTGGAGCACACATTCTATTAATCTACACTGTCACGTGATGCCTTAAACCACCACAAGCTCTTTACGAATCTTAGAAGATTCGATATATCTGCATTTGCTTAGTGCGCATTATCTACGAAGAATCTTTGACCCAGCGAAGCTAGGCGGCAATTCTGGAGAGCTTGGCAGTGGCAAGTCTGGAAAAAAAATGTATATACTGCTACAGGAAAAGCATCAACATTGAATACACTGTTCACAGAGACATCCTCCTTTTTCAGTGCCTCTTCCTTTATAATTCGATCAAGGTAAAGGTTTACAAAATTGCAGAACATTTGTGTCAATCTTGACTAAAAACCAAGCTTAGAAGGCTTTGCGGCCAATTTATGCAATAGGACAGCCATCTTATTAAATGGAAGTCCTAATAGAGGACGGCAAAATGGAAAGGGTTCTTGAAATTTGAACCCGGTAGACGACAGGACGACAAGGTTGGACCAAGTCTTAAAATTCGTTTGCTTGCGCTTGGGCATAACTCCTGATGAGTTAGAGTCGATGGCAGAGGATCGAGAGGGATGAAGAAATGTCACGCGTGCTTTACCACCGCGACTCCTTAAGTGGATCATGTGGGTCAGAAGATTATGATGGATTTTGTTTCAAGATATGCCAGATGTGATACAATCTGGAACCATATTTATAGAATACCACCTTAAAGCCCGCTTGAGAAAGGCTTAAAAAAATTCAGCTACCGCAGCGCCACCTGTCGGGTCCACAACAAATTTGTTCTCTTCTTATGACACTTGTACCGCAATTATCTACATTTAATAAATTTGAATTGATTGAAAATTACGGGCAATAGAGGGAAATATACACATTTTGCCACGTGATTGTATATACAGTGAACTCCCTCTTAAGTGGACAGCCATGGGACCGGCGTTTTTTGTTCACATAAGAGAGCGTTTGCTTAAGAGGAAAAAAACAACCAAAATCATATCTACCAGCCAACCATTACAGTACATCTTGTCCGCTTAAGAGAATCGTCCACTTAAGAGCGTGTCCATTAAGAGGGAGTTGAAAGTGAGTGCTTGCCGAAGTCATGAATAATTCTTGAGGGCAACAATTTGATTTTGATTGGGTTTGATTAGGTAGTAGAGTCTTCTCCTCCTTGGTCCTTGCTTACATTACATAAGACCTTAATCATCCTTGTCCTACTCTATGGCACGGACGCTTGGCCAATCACATGAGCAGACAAAGAAACCTTTGGTATTTCTGGAGTGAAACGTCGTTTGTAGATGAAGATTCAACCATGGTCTGGTTGAGCGTAGTCAGGCCTCTACGGATGCAACGCCTAAGATTGCTAGGACATTGAGAGCGCATGAAGGAGAACTCTCCTCCAGTGCTCCTCCAGAGTCTTCGCCACCGAACCAGTGGGCAACGCAATAGACGACGCCATGAAACCAATGTCGCACACAAGTGGGAAATTGGCTAAACATCGTGCCAACTGGAGAGGCTTGTTAGCTGAGCCGCAGGTCCACGCCGGACTGTAGCGCCCGTACAAGAAGGGCACTAAAATTGGGAACGAGATCGAGTAGCTTAAAAGCCTTTGGACATATTGGCGCTTAGAGGCTCAACTTGTTTGTGTACGTGGGCTGGCTTCTTCGAAAGCTCCCATTGCCTGGAAGGGAGGACTGTTGCAGTGAGCAAATTTGAAGGAAGATAACAATTGTTGGCCGCGCACCAAAATTGAAGAGATCCCCAACGCGACGTTGGAGGGATTACTTGTCCAAAGTTTGAGATGGTGTCTTGCTCGGTGCAATAGAGCCTATAGTTCGGTAGGAAGGTAGGTAAGTAGGGAAAAGGGCTGCTAGTGAATTCACCACAGTCAGACTCTCACTCGACAGCACCAGTGACAGTGACGTTAATTTTATCCCAACGGCAAATGGTGACTGGACCAGATTTGAAAATCAGATAAAAGAGCATTAACTTTGCATTCACTGGAATAGGACCGGTGCCCCGCTAACCAAGGGCCGGCATTTGACCTGACACTTGACCAGCTGCTCTATCCAGTCGTTTTCGAGCCTATAGTTTACGAGTAGGCCTTTTTATATTTTTAACTGTTTTTATTTGTTTCCCCGGGAAAGTGGCTGAGCGTGAAAAATTGAACAAGTTCCGAACTCAAATTAGTCCTTCTAGACCACGTCCACACACAAAATCGTGCAAATTCGATTTCAGTCAAAGCAACCAACCCCTGGACTGGACAAAAGGAACACAAGTTATCTATTTCAAATCCAAAGATAAACACTTCCCTGTCGCCACTGGCAGACGACGATTCAACAACGCAGACATTGTGCCACAAAGTAGTCAGAGTATCCCGTCGAGTGTACGTGTTCGTGCATCGATATTTTCATAAAATTACATGCATACCTCTGGCATGTCTTTATCTGCTCTTCGTGTGTTGCTTTATTTAATTAAAACCCAGCTCATCTTCGCCCTAATGGCTGTCGCCACGCATAAAGGTCGTCATTGTCGCGCCATCGTCATGATCGTCGTCGTCTCTCTGGTCTGGATTATCGACCAAAATGAATGGAAATTATAAAACTTTCACGATTTTACATCGCGAAACGTGAAAAATAAAATCGCATCGCCACCGATTTCAGTTCGTGTTATCGGTTAATCGCCCATCGAAACGTTTACGTACCTCAAAATGGCAGCTCATAGTTAATAAAGAAAACGAAATGAAGCTGAAAAAAAAAAATAAAAAAAAGGCGAAAGATACCTTTTTTTATGGCCAAAAAATGTTATGTTTCCATTTCATTTGTCATGTGTATGCGATGCAGGCGTTCGCCGACCGCTGCCGACGCCTCTGGCTGCAGTCTTTGGGATCCGAGAGAGAGATGCGTGCAGCCGCACCGTATATATGTATGAGCCGGCAACAAGTAGTATATTTTATATCAAACTTGATACGCTTCGTTAGATTTGCGTGCTGGCACGCTGTATCTGAGTGTTTCCCTAAACCGACAAAAGCACGATATATTGCAGTCAGACCTGCAAACAGGGTGAAGGGGGAAAGGGGAGGTCTTTGTTTGAGGAAGAAATACGCATACACGAGATGTTGGTCCGGCTTAAATGTTAATAAACTCTTGGCTTACAAATAAGATACGGCCAAACGAAATCGTGTGTCTTGTGCTGTGTGTGCACAGTTTGGATACGCCTTAAAATCCAGCAATGGTCAGTCCGCTTGCTGTGGCGGCAAGCGAACTCACATCGGGCAAGAGAATCTCCCGTGTCGGATTGTCGGATTGAAATGAAGAAGAGGAAGTGGCCAGGAGAAGAAGATACTCGTTCATATGAATATGAGAATTGTAAATTTGTTTCGCAGTGCCAGTCGGTTTTATTTTTTTTGCTTTTTCTTCTTCTTCTCGTTTTTTTTTGTTCGTTTTTGATCTTCTTTGTGAGAGTGTGTGTATAGGAGTGAGGAGGCACATAAAATTACCAGACAGCTGTTGACATTGACATTGACCTGGCCACTGAACAGGGGGAGGAGTGTGTTTGGGGATCGCTTTGGGTTTTGAGTCGAGGTGGAGGACTGCTGGGTAACGCAGAGGAGACTGACCGTGAGAAGCGGTTGATGATTTTTCTTAGAATCGAGACCGTATTGCCAGCCGTCGTGGGTCTAGTAGATTAAGGCTGATCCTCTCATCTGGCGAGGATCGCATGATCAATCATGCATGCGGCGGCGGAGTCCCCTTCTGGAAATGAAGTCATCTCCGGTCGGCAAGCATTTGGGAGTGGATGTCGAAGAGATTCTTTGGATCAGTGGAGATCTTGTATTTTTGGAAAAAGCTCAAATTTTGTATAAAATGTTAATGAACAGGGTGTGAAAGGGAAAGGGAGTCGTCTTGAAACCGTTTGATCCAAGATTTTTTGTTCAAAATTTTCTATACTAGTTGACTTGCTTGTGTTGCGTTTGATAGTGCTTCTGTCGGGCGCCAGACAGAAGATTAAAGGGTTCTGCTTCTTCCTCAAGTTTGTATTGAGTTTGACAGTGCTTCTGTCGGGCGCCAGACAGAAGATTAAAGGGTTCTGGTTCTTCCTCAAGGTTGTGTTGAGTTTGACAGTGCTTCTGTCGGGCGCCAGACAGAAGATTAAAGGGTTCTGCTTCTTCCTCAAGTTTGTATTGAGTTTGACAGTGCTTCTGTCGGGCGCCAGACAGAAGATTAAAGGGTTCTGCTTCTTCCTCAAGTTTGTGTTGAGTTTGACGGGCGCCAGACAGAAGATTAAAGTGTTCTGCTTCTTCCTCAAGCTTGTGTTGAGTTTGACAGCGCTTCTGTCGGGCGCCAGGCAGAAGATTCAAGGGTTCTGGTTCTTCCTCAAGTTTGTGTTGAGTTTGTGGCGGTTGCCACATTTGAGGCCAATCTTTTCGTTATTCCTTCCTCAGAGGGAGCATGAGTCAGTCTTGACCCTCTCACTGAACGCTGACCACCCATTCAATCCAAAGTCCAAAAGAGAGGCTTGAAATCAAATGAGGTGCAAATGTACCCATTTCTTTGTAGAACACATCGTGGCATCACATTCGCTCAATCTCAATGAAACGTGTGCATTTTTAAGGAAATCTTCGCCAACACAATCATGTCACTCATCACCTCAAGTTTGAACAAACAAGAAGATCTCCCCCAAGAGTGCACTTGACCGCATTTTCAGAGCACCGCTACTGTATCTCTTTGGCCTCTCAGAAGCTCTCAAAAACGCCTCAATCAATCCAAATTTACATCCGCATTTCTGCAAGTAGCCCTCATAAGGAAATCAAACCAATCATCTTTAGTTCGAAAAAAAAAAAACAAAGGCAATCAAAAGAAAAGAAAACCCAAAAACACCAGCCTAAAGTGCTACATGTCATCACTGCTGCCACATATCACTTGAGGCACAGCCACATTTCTCTCCGAAGCACTTGAGCGCCGCGCCGCGCCGCTTGTGTTTCCTGAACACGAGCCTCAAACTTGATTAACACAACAAACTCCGCTGGTGTCAATCCGATGTCTCTGTGCGAAAAACAAACTTTCACAAAGCTACAACGGCAACAAAGAAAAAAAAAAAGATAAACCTCAAGTGGATCTCATCTAGTTGTCGAGATGAATTCCTTTGACTTAGAAACAAGTTGCACATTACGAACGCATCCCCACTCCCGATTCGTGGGTGCACACGCGCCAAATTCGCATCAAATTATGTTGTTTTCGCTGTCTTCACATTTTGCGAATACGTCAGCAAAATGCAAACGGGCCACAATGCACCCCCTGCTGTACAAATATGCAAATGTTTATGGAAATTTGTTTCTGATAAAACACAGACGAACCACAACTGATCAAACAAAACACCGAAAATTGACAAAAAAAAAAAAAAATACAAACGAATAATGTAACATTGCCCCAAGAGGATTATATAATTGGCCCAGACACACGAATACCTGCTGACAGACACGCGGTACATTGTTGTACTCGAAGATAAGTACATCAAATGGAACGGGCTTTACACAGCGCCTCCGGGGAGCATTGACTAAATGTACAATAACCTACCGCCACCAGCGCACCACCAGCAGCAGCAGCATGGTCTGACAGTCCGAAATGACAATGGTTCGCGTCTGTCAGGTGAGACATCAAAAAATGTTCAATTTTTTGTTGGTTTCTTACACACATTTTTTGCGCGCGAGAAAACGGAGGTTCGTAAGGCACAGACAGAAAAACCCACATGACTTCTTCTCTCTCGTTGTCGGCTGATTGGCCCGAGGATTGCATAATCGTCCACACTTCGTGGCTGGGTTTTGTATTGTTTCGCTCTTACTTTTTTTTTTTTTCGTTCGTTCGTTTCTTCAAGCACGATGAGGTTAGTTTGACATTTCATATCTTCCTTCTCGCTCTGGCGGTGTCGTTCCTTTCAGTTTTGTGTGTGTGCCACTTTGAAGTGTCTCATTTGTCTTGGCTGTTAGACGAAATCCACTTAAACTAGGCTAAACGATTCCAAAATTCAATGAGCTACACGTGTTTCGTCGCCGTTGCCCGCGTCGTGGTCGTGGTCGTGGTCGTTGTGCGCCTGTCAAAGATAGTGCGCGCACGCTTGCGCGCAGTCTATCGGCCATCAGGGTAATATCAAAACAACAGTTATTTGCATATGCATACCCACGAGTCATTGGGTCTATTGACAAATAGTCATTTCCGAAGTGAAAATTAAAAAGGCGTGTTTGGCGCTACTTCTTTTTTTTTTTTTTGGCAATTGTTGCGAGTGGGTGGGTTATTTTTGACATTTCGACAGTCCATGGTGCTTGATCAGGCAATCATTAAGTGCGCGCAAAAATGAAGCCAGAAAGGTAGAGAATCTCAAGGAGATTCAACAGTCAACAGTCAACAGTCTTTGGGTGGCCGACAGCATCTTGTTTGTTCTCACTTCTGTGAGGAGACAGAGTGCACACATGGAGTGCCATTGGAGAGGTTGACAGGAATACAACGTTAATGAGGCGGTGTCACGCTACTGAGACTCAAAGAGACTGAGAAGAGCGGGGGGCTGGGACATGAAGAGGTCTGGTCGTCTTGTTTCGACGTGCGCAGGTTTCTATAAAGTTTGACATTAATGTGTTGACAAGCATTCTGCTGCCGGTGGAGTCCGAAAAAGGATGTCACGGAGGGGATCATCTTTAAGTTTCCCTCTCAGAATTGTGCGCATAGCTTAGCTGTCAAGCTTTGACATGAGTTTGACGCTCTAATGTCTGTCATGTGACAGTTGACAAGCAGAAGTGTCACTTGACAGGCCACTCAGCCGTTGAGCGGATCCTAAAATGATTATTTAGTAGTTTTCCATTTCGGAAAATCAGTTATGAAACGCCGATTAATCACCACTTCGTGACTGCATTCACGAATGAATTCGATTCAGCAGCGATTTGAGTCACGTTAAACGGCAGCGGTAACAGGCGGCTGCTGGCACTTGTTCTCGCGATCTAAAAGTCTGCGATTAGAGTGTGTCAAGTCATCATGTTGTGAATCAGGAATCACAAAACACCCACAATTGCCTAACTGACCGCAAAAGAACACACAGCAACCGGCTTTTGGATGAATTATTTAAGCCGCAACAACAAGTTTTCTTAAGCTGGCCGGAACCTTGGTCTAGTGCGCGCATGCTTCTACAATCTTTATGTCCCCGTCCACTTCATAAACATTAGATGTTTATCGACAAGACAAAGTTCTACTTGAAACATGTTAAGTCAGTCCGATGATTGATTGAAGTTCGATGAGTAAGTGACAGCGAATGTCAAACTTGAACTGTATGGACAGATGAGTGGCAAAGGGAAATCACGACTTGGATTTAATTTTGATTGCTTGACAATTAATTTGATACACGATCAACGAATCGAGTAGGAGTGCCAAATTTCTTCAGAAAACGACACAAATGCTGTCAGTTTGATGACGCAGTTGGAACACACAGAACTGAAATGGCTCCAATTCAGTGATTGATTGGCATCGAAATTGGCAAATTTTGTGTGACTTGTTTTGCCGTATCGGACAGAGAATTTAGACCATCGGTTTTGTGCAGTAAACGTTAATGACTTCCTCGTCAGGCACTCTCGCGCCGGTGATGTCAGTTTATTTGCAACTCGTTAGAGTTTTCTTAAGTGCCCATGGGGTTTCGAATTATTTATGTGTACTTAGATGAGCTCATAGAAATGTATGCACACAGTGCTGCCTTCAAGTTCAAGACCCAAGAACAGGTGTCTAGCCGGAGAGTCGGAAAGGAATGTGCACTTAAGCTTTTCATTAATGCACCGATGGCTGTGGGGTTGATGGGGGGGAATTGAAATAACTTAAGCCGAGGGGCGTGCCAATTCAATTGGAGACTGTGTCGTTTAATTAGTTTTTTAATTGAAGAAGCTGTTGTTAAAATTAAATGATTCGTTTGGAGACTATTAAATTCTGAAACAATGATCAAATAGCCTTATCGATGGGGTATTTGTGGTTTGGAGCAGTTTAACTTGAAGAAGATCACTGACAGAGGACACAGAGGCGCCAACGCTGAGAAATCAATAAAATGACGAAATTGTGTTCAGATTAAGGTGAACTAATTCGGATCTGACGAGGAGGTTTTGTTTTAGTTGTTACAACGCGCACAGGTTGCTATTGGAACGCTTGAGAGAGAATGCGCTACTGCGAAGCCAGCGTTGATGACGACGGAAAGGATATGATTCTACACCATAGACTCCGAAAATTCGGCTCGAAGACACCGAGCGAGGCAACGGAACAGAGAACGCCCGCGTGTATGCCAACGTGAAGATGGAGGGATAGCTGGCAAAACAGGGGCATACTGGTTGAGGACCAGTTTCCGATACAGTCCGACGATTTGCAGAAAAGTGAGGACAATGAGGAGCTATGAACAAATTGCCAACACACCTCCCGTAGGAATTGAAATCCATTTCCAACCAATGACAAACCCGCGATGAAGTTAAATCTAGAAAAAAAAAACTTCCTCAAAGTTCAACGATAGGCCAAGCTCCCACTAACCTGAAACGAGAACTCCAACAAACAAAACGAAACCAAAGTGTTCACTCTCACTTCGCAAATCGATGACTTCAAGGTGTCAAAACTCACCGAACCTCTCACCAGTTTGCATCTCATTGCATAACAAATCTCGAGGACTTCAATTCGACCACCACCGCTGGCTATCTTTCTACCTATCGGCTCGTTCCATCGCATATCCAAGTACAAAGTCCTCCTTTGGAAAGTGATGATCTATATTTTCGAAATAGCGCGCCCAGCTGTGTGTGTGTGTGGGTGACGATGTGACATTCAAGTGGTATCGGCGTTGGATTTACATGTGCAAATAACTTGCAGCAATAAGCGCCGTCAATCCAATTTCCAACATGAGTCACTTAAGTCTGACCTCCTTACACTCTCTCTTTCTCTCTTCAAAACAGTGAATGAAGAGAGAAACAAAAAAATCAGATTTAGAGCTAAGCACTCATAAACAACAGTGTGAGATACATTATTAGCATCTCGAACGAAGGCGGCGCGGCGTTTAGATCTGGGTGCCCGTCGCCAATCCTACTTGGCGACTCCACACTCCATCGGGGGCCCACACGTCACGTTGACGTTTATTTGACGTTAAAACTGAGACCGGCCGAGAGAGAGAGAGATGTGAATTTCCATTTGACATTGAGCTGGCGCATATGTGCCATGCTCGCAAGATACAAAATGTATCTAACTTGAAATCGAAACAAAGTTGCATTTGGGCCAATTGGATGAAAACAAAACAACTTTCTATAGAATTTTGTTGCTTTTGCTGGTTGCTCCTCGCCGGCTATTGTGCCGAGAGAAGAGACTGTCACCGCGGCTCAGGCATAAATTGTCATGAATCGGTAATTGCGATTTATCGCTTCGTACTGGGTTAAGTCAACATAACCTCGTCGCCGCATAGATCGCTCGATGGGTGAGTTGTTGGTTGGTTGAGAAGAAGATGGCTTGGTTGGTTCAAAGAAAACCGAGAAATGCAGCCAAGAGAGTGGAGAGTTGTTTTTCTTTGACGATTGTCGATTCTTTTTATCTTTCACTCGAGGTGACACTTTTGCTCGTCGTTGTCGACACTGAAACGCACGGGGGGTAGGAGCAGCCAGCAGCGCATAGTAAACAAAGAGTTTCCGCATTCATTCCACCACACGTCGAGTGATAACTTTTATTGCACGAGACAACAGTGCACTTCTGACCGAGTGCACGCGGTGGCAAGGGTGTGCAAGAGGCAAGTAGTCGATTGGTGTTAGCCAAGGTTCTCGATGCCAGATGGAGTGGCAAAAATGTAAATGGATATTGCAAAGAACTAGTTTTCTCTCTCTGTCTCTTTCCTCTCTAGGAATTGTAGCATTTCTTTGGTTTAAACAAAAATCTGGTTTTTCAATAGATGAACGATATCTAGTACTTTTTATTTATGAGTTGTGCGCATGAACTGACGACAACTGCATTGAATGCTTCCTGAGTGCATTTTGCACTTAGGCCAAAAGGGAGACAAGAGATAGAGACCAGAAGTAGTTTTCTCGTGCTATGAATGGAGTTCTTGTGTGTCGATTTCCATTTGAAGGTTTCTCTTGCTGATCGAGGCAGTTGTCGTTTAAAAAAAAAAAACTGACGGCTGAGAAATGATTGATCACTGTGTTCTCTCAGATCGTCATTAGTGATCGCGTTGTGAAATGACGCGATGTTCCTAGCAAAAGTTACCCACTGGGTGAAGCCAAAGATCATGAGGATCAGCGGTGCAAGATCCGAGAGGGTGATCACTGAAGATCAATGCAATGGAAGACCAAAGTCCAATGATCGCGTCCCGGTTGCCAATGATTGTTCTCAAGGAGTTAACAACCGATGATCGATCACTGATCGTGTACAGACTACCATTTTTCACTCCCTGGCGATTATTAATTTTAAGAAACGGATGAAGTCTCACAAGGAAGTCATCGATAATTCGGCAAATTGATGATCCTGGCTCCAAACAACTGATCCCGAATGCAAAAAAAAAACACGATTTGACGCCACAAAGGTATCAACACTTCGCGATCAATGACCAACATGTTTGCATAAACTTTGAATCTATTAATGGACGCTGAAACTTGGGAACGATCGGCAGTTTTCGGATTCAAATTTCTTGATTCAAATATGATCATTACATATTCCGATGATCACTGATCATTTTATATGTAGATTTATGAATTGGCTATTGTTCGTTCAAAAACGATGTGGGCGATGATCGCACGATCGTAAGAGCGCCTCTCCGATGATCACTCCGACTTCAATGAGAAACAAAAACCAGCCTGTCATCAGCTCGCTCTTCGAGTGATCAGAAGAGTCGAGGGCAGGTCAGTGGAAGTTCCCCAGCAACATTTCAAAGTAAACAAGAAACCTAAGTGACTTCTCTCGCTAACCTACTAAAGATTTATGTCGTACCCCAAGCGGACATCACCGAAATTTTCCTTTCGCATGATCTCACCAGTAGCTCAAAGACGAAGCAAAAAAATGAGAGGAAAAAAAAGAGCTAAAAATTCAGAGAGAGAAAAAAAAACATGTTTTGTGTTTTTGATTAAGTTGGATGCAAATTCGCAAGTGACTGCACAGACTACTGAAAGAATTCACCAACCGCTCAACATCAGTGACGTAACTATTCTTAGATCATATTTTCTTCTTCATTTGTTTTCAGTCGTTGATTTCGATGTTTTGTTGGTGCTTTTTTTTCGCTCTTTTGTTTTGCATAAACATCATCTTACCTTACAGCCCCCGCGAAAGGAAAAAAATTACCTCATAGACTACACATCGACCAAGGAGGAGGCAAAACGGAAAGCAACCTAACCCACCACCACCGGAGAGTTAGCTTCTTGTCGTGTGTTGAATGGCATGCTATCGCGATGTATCTATCTATCCCCTGGCTTTGTGGCATGGTGTGGTGGTGTTATGGCACAAGTAACTAGCGCACACAATTGTTGGTGTTGAATGAAGAAAAATTCCCCCTTGACTTATAATAATGCAAAACCGGTCCAAAGTGGGTCGTTGTTGCTGTCGTATGCGAGAGTGTATGAGGCTGACTCCTCTATTCCAAAACGCCCAAGCCAAGTAACCCACCATCAACCGCACTCTGTACTCCGTGAGTTGACGTTGGGTACTTGTACTTCATGTACCCAACAAAGTACGGATACACTATCCCCCAGAAGCGCAAAACAACACAGCGGAGGAACAAGAGAAAAAAAAAAACGACATAAAAGGCATCCACAAGTGCCCATGGACAACAGCAACAGCGAACACAGGGTGCCTCTTGACTATAGTCGACGTCATCGTCAAACAGGTCAATCAACCTATCCTTCGTTCTCCCCAGACTGGAAGAACACATAGCCGCCATAGAACGTGCCGAGTTACACAGGGCGAAAAACACAGATACATTACGAACACACGTATACGTTTTTCTATTGGGCTTGTGTGCTCTTGCTTTTTGTTCTCCGATGTAAAAATCAAAAGTTTAACTTCACACGAAGCCACTTTCATGGTACACCACCTCCTCCTCCTCCTCCTCCTAAACCACTGCTAGCACAGGGCTCTGACACCGGATGGTGAGTGTGTGAGTCAAACGAGCAAAAAACAAAAATATTCACTCATTTATACATAATTCTCATGATCGTCATCATGATCGTGGGCTTACTGGTGGATTGGTTGAATTTATGTGTTTCGCGTGCCTGCGAGCTTCGGCTGTTTTGTAATAATGTATCTGTGAACCTTAACACTTTACACTCCAGGTGCGCGCTTACGCGGAATTTCCACATGAAACACGCGACTGAAGTGACGTACCGTTCCGCAGTGGGCAGAGCGATCAAGCAAGAAGAGCTACGGCAAAGAACGCTGGACCATGATGAACTTCGAGTTCTCATATCTTTTGCTGCATCTTTTCCTCTCCTCGGGGGGACAAGTATCATAACATTTAACGATTGAACAGCATGAGAAGGATGTAATTTTATCCAATTTGAAATCCTACGAAAGGCTTGTTGTAAATTTTCACTGATTTTATGGAGTCTACGACCATGTGACACATTGCCACGGCTGTGCAATGAGTGGGATTCGACTGCAGTTTCCAGGGAGTCGAGAGAGATAATGGCGAAAAAACAAACACACATCTGGGTGGCCCATAAAATTGCTGATCGTCTCCCCTCAGATGGTGATCTCTGTAGGTCTAGAGGTTAAGTACTGTTCGTCGGTTTTATTGTTTTTTTGTTCGTTTTTTTTTGTGTGTTTTTTCGGTTAAGAAGGCCCCACATCGACAAGTGCGTCGTGGGTTGTGTGGTATCTGTGTGTTTTATGAATCACATTGAATGGGAATGAATTTTAATTGGATTCGATTTTTTATGCTGTTAATTTGCTCATTTAGTTACGGCAATTATTGATGTGCAATTACATTCAAGCACACACATATGTGTGTACACCGGACAAAGGTCAGAGATATGAGTATCTTTCTTCTTTAAACGATGTGCCATTGGATTGGTGTACCATTGGATTTTATGAATGAAATTTCAATGCAAATTAGAGTTTATCGGCGAGAGGCTGACACGTTATGGAGTCATTTGTAATCGCACCGACACACTTTCTTTCGATTTTCGAAAAAAAACGGATTTATGAATAAAAATCTTTCTCATGAATCGCTGCCTCCCCTTAGCGGTGTTTTTTCATGTGTGGCGACATCTCTTTGTCGGTGACAAAGCTCTGAAGTCAAGTCTCACAAGAAGATGGCGCTATCATGGCGTCTGTTCTCGTATTTGAGGCACATGCGTCAAATCTTTCATAAGACAGCATAATTCACTTGAGGCAATTTCAATTTGAACAAAATTTGAATAGCAAATGAGAGTGCTTGTGGAATGAAATAGTCTACCGAGCTACGTGCCTTTGTTGAAGAATTCGAAGCCCATTACTCGTGCTATTCACTGGTTCAGCTGTGGACTTGACTTTAGCCACTAATTGACTTGGGACATGACATACAGACGCAGCAAAAAATCGCTGGGAATTTTCAATTGTAATTTACGATCATTTATCCAGCAAAGGAGTTGAAGATGTGTCCTCGACTCTTTTTGCGTTGCGATCATGATCTCATCGATGATGATTCAAAGATCCGTGAGAAATTTGTATGAAATTCAGATCGGTGGGGATGCGACATTCGATAACTGATCATGGCGGAGATCAGTGATGATCCGTCTACTAGAGTCGGTAGGTTGTTGACTTTGAAATCTGTATGCATCATGGGTACAGCATGGGGGTACGTGCCATTGAGGAGGTACACTCTCATAAGAAGAAATTTTGGATTTGTATCAACGTTGGAGGAGTCAAGATCGTCTGGAGGTTAAGTGTTTCGTCAGTCAAGAAGTTTCGGAAAGATTTGGGAATGGAAGGAAAGACGTGTATTTCTTGCGACAACTGATCGTATCCAAGTGAGGTGTTGATCTCGAGCTCCTTTCGAGTCTTGAACAAAGTTTATGATCACTTTAAACTTTCTGATCACGAGAAGTCAGATTTGGGCTGAAGGATACTCCAAGATGTCATTCAAATATTTTGAAGATCGTCGATCATTGAACGACTTTTTTGGTCAAACAGTCTTGATTAATTCTACAGGAGGCAGCTGCTTCCATGTTCCTACAACAGACAATGTGTCCAGTGATCCTGTGCAATGTCCCATATTTCCAAGAGTGACAACTTATCGTATGGCATCCAAGTGAGCTTGATCTTTCTGATCACGAGAAGTCAGTTGGACATGGCTGAAGGATACTCCAAGATTTCATTCAAACATTTTGAAGATCTTCGATCATTAAACGACAGTCTTGATTATTTCTACAAGAGGCAGCTGTTTCTCTGTCTCTACAACAGACAATGTGTCCAGTGATCCTCTGAAATGTCCTATATTTCCATGAGTACAATGTATTCGGCAACTCTTATGATCATCGAATTCCTTTGTCTTCCAATACTGTCTAGACAGTACTTAAAGATCGCAATGACAAGAGAAATCAAAAATGCCCATCCGAAACAAACAAGCTATAAAAAGCCACATACAAAAATTTACATGCGCTTTACGACGTAGAACAAAGTTCTGAAGTTCAACGGCGCCTGTTTACATCACTCGCTAAGCAAAATGCTATTCCATGATCACTGATCGTTAGTCAAAATATTAAGAACTAATAGAATACAGAGCACATCTCTGATCGTTTTCAAAACACAACCAATTACCGACAACAAAGCTGATCGTCATCTTTATTTATTTTTTTTTTCAATCAAGAATTGCATGATGAGAGACTTACATCATTGATTACACTGCTGATCGGATCTCACCTTTACAAGCTATACATCATCAGCAACAAACAAGCCATCGAATGGTTCTTAATTTACGATCACTGTCATGCAAGAACCACACGATAAACGATCACAAACTATTTCATTGACAGAAGCCAGCCAATTAGTGGTTGTGATCATGCCAACCACTTTCAGCTCCCCCTGGCTGATCATTAATAACCATAATTATCACCACCGATCATGGGATGTGGTTGCTTATCGAGCAAGTAATGACCAAGTGACCAGATTTTTTTCTGTGTTGTCTTGAATCTGTGACAACAACATAATCCAATTCGAATCGATGCACATAAGGAAGAAGAAGAGACACGCATGACCTTGAGATCAAAGTGCCGTACTACAAAAGCTGCAAAGGTATTCGAGATCGTAAAATATATTTCCTTGCAATTTGAGGAAGTGTTGTTCAGTCTCGATTGTGACTGGTGTTTATGCGATGAGTTGTTGTTATCGTCGCTAATTCCGCTTCGCCGCATACATTAGAAATGACAAGTCTCTTTCATCCAGCAAAACACTAAATATGTTTGTATTCACTTCCCTATTGCCCGCCCAGCTTTCATGGCACTATCGACGAGGCGTACTTACATTTATTTATTTTTTATTTATCTCTTCTTGCGCAACATTGTGTATCGTTCTCTCGCATTTGGGACGTGATTTTTTGACAGTATTCCAATCGGGGAATTTCAATGAGTTATCGATAAACGATGTCGCTGCGGATTGTCAATTATTTCGCTGTGAATCTCCATCGTGCACCTCGACACGAAACCTTGGCACACAATGCGAGAGAGAACAAGTCAAGATGTGCACCGTAATCGTCTTGTGCCACCATCACACCATCATCATCTTTTGCTGCCACCACTTTTGTGCGGCTTTTGATCTCGGATTAGTACAAGTCGACTGGGCACCTGGGCCTATCAGGAGTTCACAATCAGCCCGTAATTGGGCGCCCCTTCGGCTGAGAGGAAGAGGCACCCCTGCATACCTTCTATTTTGTTTGTGTTGCGATATTTGTTCATTGACCCAAATTAGAAGGAAAGAAGCAACAATAACAGCAAAAATGAAAAAATGTGTTTTCCTTTGTTCGCGCGAACAGTGTTGAGGTGTGAAACTATTTTGACGTACTGCTCTCCCTCTCCACACAGTTAATGAGTGATCATGAGAAAACTAACTAACTAAATACAACGAGCGCCACGTTTAACTATTTGCATCTTCTAACCTTTCGCGTTGGCGAAGGACGCGCAATTTCCTTCAGACGAAGCGAGTTGAAGGCAACAAGGGGGAGAAATTAGTAACATCGCATAATCGTATTATTGGCGATTGGACAGTGGCCAGCGACCGGAATGACATTGAAGAGGGAATATATGCGGTTTATGAAGCGTTACAGATGACCTTTGTGTGCGCTGTTGGGGGTAGATTGGTGCTGGTGGTGATTGTCTAGGCAACCTTTTTTTCACTAGAATTGTTTTGAGGCGTTCTGGGAATTGTTCAAGGGTGGATTTAAAGTGGAGATTCCCTTGTTTTGATTTGAGCTATGCACTCACTTTGCTTGTGTAGGGTGAGCCTTCAAAAAATGAACGCCAGAAAGCTTTGAAGGTTGTGAAAGTCTGTCGTCTGCTCTAGAAGGCTTTCTAAAATTTTACGATAGACCTAATTTCATGGTTTACCATCTGACCAACTTCTGCGCAGAGAAATTGACACAATTTATCCGACTTAATGCAGCAGTAACAAGGCATGGAAGTTATACCACACTACGAGCTATAAACAAAAATTGATCTGCTACGTGTATTAAGTCTAATCTAAGTTAAAACTTTCAACCCATGGGCATTTTACACTTAATGACATGGACACATTCTTGCTTTGGTATATTGCTGGAAGTTTTTAATTTGACATGTCGGTAAGGTAGGCCTGCAATTTGTATTGTTTGTGTACAATATTTTTATTTAACTGAAAGCCCTTCTTGGAATAGAGAGGACGTGCAGGTTAAGTAACACCTCAAATTGTTACTTGCCAACATTTGTTCTTCTTTTTCTAGTGGCGCTACAGTCCGTCGTGGACCTAGGTCTCAACCAACAAGCCTCTCCAGCTGCCACGATCTTTAGTTGGTTGAGGTCCTTCTAAACCTGGGTGCGTCATCGGTTCAGTGGGCGTCCTCTTTTGCCTTATGCCGCTGGTTCGGAGTCGTGCGGGAGCAGTGTTGTATATGCGCTATACATGACCTAGCCATCTTAGGCGTTAACCACCTGGCTAGGCTCATGCGGCTGTACAGTTCGTGGTTGAATCTTCTCTTCCAAAAACGTCAACGAAAACAGGCCCAAAGGTCGCACGCAGGAATTTCCAATTTTCCATTTCTTCATCTGCTTTTGAGATTGTCCAGGCTTCCGCGCCATAGAGAAGGACAGGGATGATCAAGGTCTTATATAGTGTTAGCTTGGTTCTTCGAGAGAGGTTCCTACTAGACAATTGCCAAGATGTGTTCTGCGTTTGGTCGAAGTACTGATGCTGTTCGTATTGTTTACTTGGGAGCCGAGGTAGACGAAGTCATTCACTACTTCGAAGGTATAGCTGCCTATGTTGACGTTCTGGCCGAGTCGTTGAGGGCGCACAACCCCTTTTTCGATGACAGCATACACTTAATTTTGTCCTTGTTCATCGCTAAGCCCAGTTTAGCCGCCTGCGTTTTAATACCAGCAAACGCTTCATTGACTCGCTATGTTCGACCAATCACGTCAATATCGTCCGCGTAGCGTACTAGCAACTGTACGGACTTATGGAAGATCGTGCCTCTTGTATTGGCGAGTGAGTTTTGCACGACTCTCATGAACGATGTTAAGAAGAGCTCGTCGCCTTGTCTAAAACCTCTTTTGACATTGTAGTTCTCGGTGAGTTCGCTTCCGACATTGATGGAGCAGCAGGACTTCTCCATGGTCATCCGGCACAAGCTGACGAGTTTGGCAGGAATGTCAAGACTAGACATGGCATTGTATAGCTCTTCTCATTGCACGCCGACATATGCGGCCTTGAAATCGACGAATATGTGGTCGATTTGTATTTCTTGAGTCTTTTCCAAGATCTGCCGAAGTGGGAATATTTGGACAATGGTGGGCTTCCCGGTCTGAAACCGCAGAGATAAGGACCTATCAGGTTATTGACGTATAGTTTCAGGTGCTCACAAAAAAACTGCAGATAAGACCTTATGGACGGTGTTAAGTCGGTTTTAGCGGGTGCAGTTGAAGGGGTCTCCTTTCTTGTAGCCAACGAGTCACATAAAAATGATATGGATGGCGCTATAGGACGTAGAGTAGACGGCCAGGGTCTAGCTTCTACAGCAACCACTCGTGTTGTTCATGCTTTTGTTCTCCCACGAGTGAAAGGGACCACTCTGAATGGCCAATATTGAGAAGATTTCTGGGCAGTTTTACTCTATGAACATTGGCAGTGCCACGAAAGAGGTGGTAGAGGACCGATTCACATAGGAAAACAGATGTAAGCACATCCCTCAAACCTCAGGGGAGTCCAATCTTCTTCGTTTTTTCCGACGAGGTTATGATCTGAATTATCTGGAATCGTTATACCTTATTGCATCCCTGTTTCTGGTTCGCCGATTCGACGTCAAGATATATCAGCAGACCTGCTGGTCTCGGATCACTTCCTCACTGAGGCCGATCAAATGCTGGGGTTTTTGCATTTAAGTGAATCTGTTCTGAGTTTTTAGGCCTGCCTCTCATTGCCTTTTTAACGACCTTCGAAGGACCTCTCCTTTGAGCACGACAACACCAACTACGCCGATCGTGTTTGACTTTCTTACAAATGGGTTCTTTGACGTAAAGGCTTCCTCCGATCTTTGAACTTCTCACTCCATCGAGCTTCGTTACTCCTCCTGCTCCAGCGCAACATCTTATCACCATCATACTTTTTGAACGCTGTCCAACGTTGTTCAACATTGACCCAGTTAATCCTGTCAATCTTAGACACTACCAGAGCCGGTGAAGACGGTTCATGGACAGTTAATCGCGCATGTAGCTGCAAAAGAACGACCATAAGTGCCTTTATGCGACCATTAAACGACTGCCTAAAGAGAGAAGCAAAGAGTACAGCAATTTTCTTAGAATCCACAGAGGATGTGTCATGCAGTTTGAATGTGGAGCAGATCCTATCTTTATTTCTGGCGTGGTTAACGCTTGTGTTTCACTATATTCCTTGTTGTTTTCGGTTAACTTGCGGTTAAGCCCTTGCGTCAACCTGTGGGGACTTACACTCTAGATGATCGCCAAATTCCGATGAATTCGGACAAAAATCGTTATTTGTTCTGAATCACTCGTGGATTTCAAAATAAAATCGGAACGAAGGTTAATTTTACACGTGATCATTGGGGTTTTGTAATTAAATGATTTTTTTGTGTCCAAATTTGTGGAGAAGGGGTGATCGTCAATGGTTTGTGGCAATTACCTGAGACATCAAGTGATCCTGTGTCCATTTTTAAGGCCTTGGCGCAAAGGTACACGCCAAACGTTCACAGAAGAGTAAATCTGCTTCCATTGGATGATGGTCCATGCGATGATACACAACTAAAGCCTCTTGGTACAGACTATTTGACTAAATCACTTGTACACACTTCCTTCGAAGTGTTTAAATGCCATTCCCTAGATGTAACACAACGACAATGTTCTAAACAAACAAATCTCCCACAAGAGACCATCAACTGTGAGGAACTTTGCGCGTATATTAGGTTTCCTAGTCACGACCATTTCTAAGAACAATCAGACGTCCCTTCTTCACAACAACCACATCAAGATTCTAGACTCGATCAAGACTCAACGCTTCAAAACGCTGTAAAGCAACACCTCTTTGTGTTCAAAGTGAACTCGTGAAATGTCTCTCCGCATCATTTCACAGGATATCAGTTGCCAAAATCGCAGATTACGACGAATCAACATTTTGATAAGATCTGAGATGAGGGCAAGCACTTCAATGAATGGATAGCCGACTAAACTGGAGGCTGAAACCGCGAAGATTTCCGCACGACCAATCAAAACAAAGCACGAGACCACTGGTCACATTCAGCTGTCTTGAAGGTGTGGCCAAATTCGAATTTGATGGACGTTTTCTTGCCCGAAGCTTTGACAATGCGATGACAGCTGTGTGAAATTGGCGTGTAAATGTTGGATAAGACAAGATCTGACAAGATGGGTGACGAGACACTTTCGAGGGAAAAGCTGGGAAATTGGAGACTTCTCTTTCGTAGAAACTCTCCCTCGCTCGATTGGTTGAAAATTCAGCAAAAATCACAACAATGTGAGACATCTCAAACCCGGAATTCGATTTGTGAATTCAACGGATTCCCTCGTTGGCCCATCGATAACCAACAGACACAATGTTTGTTTTATGATTCTGAAAAGAGTGAGAGGAAGCCGAAATGATTTAAAATTCTATCCATCTCGGTCAAGATCAGTGATCGGTATGGGGGTTAACGATCTATCGAATATGCCATCAAGCTGACTAGAGAGTCGCCAGGTTCTCGATTTGCATGCATAAATGCCCATCATCAAGAAGTTGCAAGATTCGACATCCACAACATGATCTAATCATTAATTAAAAAAAAAAAAAAAAAACGAAAGAAAATAAATAAATTTGAATTTCTAGGGCAGTACGAAAGGGAAAATCGACATCCGAAATTTCCGCGCCATATTCCCCCAAATGAAACCGAACTCAATCATGTATATCACCTGGTCAATAAAGATCGATCAAAATAAGGTCTCCGAGTGCGTTACAATCTTGAATAAATTATCTCTTTCTCTCTCTCTTGCATGGTCGTCATCGGTCAGTACACACAAATGTGACCAGATTCGTAATTGAATGTGTGAAATCGAAAATAATATCCTTTCAGGTCAAACCTGACTTTCTGACGGACAGAATCAGCTGTGTGGTCAGTCACTCATCAGCGGCGTACTCGTCGTCATGCACCCGTCGTAGTTAAATTACTTTCACACTTTTGCTTCTTGCCTCCGCGAGACACGAGTGAAAAACAGAAAAACCGAAAAAAACACTCGGTCAAATGAAATCAAAAATGAATTAAACATCGACATTCGCAAAAAGAACTGAAACGACAAAAAAAAAAAAAACAAAAACAAAAAAAATTCAAAATAAAGTGTAAAGAGAACGTACGTAAGTGTACACAGAGATCGGGATTGTATGCTCCATGCAACTCGTCATCATCAAACAGCCGACAGAAGACGAAGAAACAAAATTTAAATTCTCTAGACTGTCTACCATGGGCCATGACAACAGGCGAGAAGAACAACAACAAAAAAAAAAAAACCCAATGACACTCGAAACGAAGACAACACCGAGGGACAGAACAGAAAATGAAGAATCAAGCAAAAAAATAGAAAGTTCTTTTTTCAAAATAAAACAAAAAAAAAGCACAACTATCCACGGACTTGACTGTGCTGCATGTTCATGAAAACGAACCACACAATGCCAACAGAATATAGTCCAAAAAGATAGTTTATGCTAAAAAAAAACAATTGGCATGATATTTACCTAGAATCCTAGAAATGAATCGAAAATCTCTCGAAGTCGTCGTTGTCACGTTCTTTCACTCTCGAAGTTAAACAAAAAAAAAATTACTTATAAACAACAGCACAGAATAAATATAAAAAAAATTATAATAAATAGATTGAAACTAGATCAGCAAATAGTGCACATTCACACACTGTATATATATATTTTTTTCTTTTATATATATATTTCACTTTATTATATTTTTTGTTGTATCGTTTTAATTTTCATCAAATCACTTTTTTACGCAATCCAACGGGTGGTGGTTTCAATGGATGTGGAGAATCGAATCGAAATACTCCATCCAAACAACAACAATGACGAAAAATCAATTTCAATTAATTTTATTCAATTTTTCTTTCTTTTGTTTAATGTTTTCGGTTGGGTTTTGTGTTTGATTTTTTTTTTTTTCGTTTTTTTTTTTGCCTATGATTTCACTATGTTGTATGTTTGTTTTGGGTTTTTCTTATTTTTTCGCGAACAGAAAAAAAACCGATGGTAAAATTCATTCAGATACAAATACGCACAAGCGGCCACACTCTTTGGACACAGCAAAAACTTGGTTCCACGCTGTATGCAACAGGCCGTGGTTGCAGGTTACTAACGTTTTGAATTTTTATTTCTATTTTATTTTTTATTTTACCCTCCTCTTGCAAACTTTTTTTCTCGAATGCCAGTGAGCGGGCGGGCGTGTGTGTGTGTGTGTGTTTGGGCGAGTGTGTGGTTCAGCAACTCAACAAAACTATTGCTCTGTTGGATGAATTGGTTAAGGTGGCTCGGATTCAGACCGAAAAACACTCGGTGTACCAACAACAATTCGTTTTGTTGTCGGATATTCAATTCGCAGCGGCGACTCAGTTACGTTCTGTTGCACATTTGCATTGTCTTCACAATTGAAAGTTGCAAATAGAAAAAAAAAACAACAACAAAAAGGCACACCACCACTTGTTCACATATTTGATACCGAAAGTAACGTAATTTGTTTACAAATAAAACCCATTCGACCTCAACGCGTTAAATAAAAAAAAAAACTATAAAAATTAATTTAAATCAAAGAAATAACTTCAATATCCGGCCGACGAATTAAAGTTTTTTTTTTTCGTTTTCTTGTTTTGACTTCAACTTCGGTTTTGCTTGTGAATTTGAAAGCGCCAATGAGACGAAAGTTTGTACGCGTCCGCTTTAAGCGCGCTATCGATGTCGACTGAGGTACTTATGAAACTCAAAAGAAATTTTAACCGAATATGTATCTTGGGGCTTTTTATTTTTTTTATTGTGTTTGTATTTTATTTTTCAATAAGAGTTTTCCCGATTGGAAGAGTTCGTAGCAAAAGAAAAGTACACACACAACGGCAGAGAAGACATTAATTTATGCTTGCTTTTTTTTTCTTTGTAATTCTTCTTCTTCTGGTGCACAAACAGATACCAAACCCCACTGATGTGGTGTGGTTGTGCGAGCTCTGGGGTATCTTTTATAACCAGTTGAAGCGGCGCGCTAGCGTTTGCGTTTGCGCTCGCAAAACCACAAGCAAATCGAACTGCAGTGCACGCTCTATGACCAGAGATACACAGTACAGAGAAATTCACACACAAAAACAGAACACGAAAATATCAAAGGAACAAGTTGAGCTTAACCAACCTTAGCTCAAATTGGACAAGTGTGCGTCGATGTGGTTGGACGTGTATGCGTGTGTGTGCCTCTCACTCACACACACACACAAACATCCTCCGGTCTGGTCGGATGCAGATTGTTCTTCTTCGGTTGGTGCTGCTGCTGCTGCTGCTGCTGCTGGTGAACACCCGACGAGAGAGAAAGATCTGATCTGAGCTGCACTCTGGAGTATATAGAACTGATCTATCTAATGGGTCGGCTCGTGACATTTAGCTCACCATCCACATAGTTTTATTAAGCTTGAGCTTGAGTGCGAGAGAGAGGAAGAGAGCGACCGAGTGATGGTGTGCATGAGCGAGTGTGTCTGTGTGGGGGTCTGAGTGAAACTCAGGCTCTCTTAAGTTCGGTCGCTTTTAATCGCGTTGCGTTGGTTTGTAAGTTGCTGGCTTTCTCTTTGACTTGTGGAGAGTCTGTCGCAAGCCTCGCTTGTCTGATCGGCTGCCGGTGCCGTGTTACCAGGCATGCGGATAAACAGAGTTTTTATGGATTTTCAGACGAAATTTGTCTGTTTTTTTTTTTTTTTTTTGTAGAAAGTGGGGTTTCGGAGAATTGTAAATATTTGCGAGTGCTTTGAGGCCTTTTTACCCAGATGGAGGCAAATGGACATTCTTTGCTAAATTTCGAGAGGTCAGAGAAAATCTTGTTTCTTGCAAATTTTGAGAGCATCAATGATTCACCAGCGAAGAGTAAAAGTGATCCCTTTGATAACCAAACGCCACTGAACCTCGTTCCGAATTGGAATTGATCCTCTGCTTGACTCAATCATTCGCAAACACCCGTCCATTGACTTCAATCCCAACGACTGGAGACACATTGGCTATCTTCTCATCAAACAATGAACTTCACTTCACATTCACTGACTTCTTCTGGGGAACGATAAACTTCTAGCTAGACAATTAAATGTAAGTTTTCCCCCCAAATCGAGTCGAAACCAGTCGACATCTCGGCTTTAACATTCACACCGCAGCGATGTATTCACAAGTGTTGAGTCATTTCGGGATCGATGGGCTGTTTGTCACAACACCTGTTTGACGCGACATTGAAATGTGGTCGCAGATAAGTAGACAGAAATACGAACATACCAGACTTTGGAGTCTTACGTAAGCCGATGCTGTGCGATCATGATGCTGATGATGATGGTGTTGCCGCTGCGCGCTGACGTCGAATGCCAGACAAGATTAGATGCTAATTATGATGGGGGATTCCAAGATCTTGAATTTCGAAGATTCACAGAAAGAATTTCGCAAATAAGGAAATAACAAGGTGCTTGCGCGTAGGAGTGAGTAAGTGATGGATTTTCTATTGAAATAACCAGCTCCTAAGCATCATTGAGGGGATTCTCAATGGCTTTCGTGGACCAGCTCAGTAGGGGTAAGCTGGCGAAACTGGTTTTGTTGAAGGGTGCTTGGCAGCTTGAGGTGTTTATTGAGTTGTAAGACGCACACGAGAAAGAGGATCCTCCTCAAGCAGTGGTCATAAACAGATACAGGGTGGTTTTTGTTTGGTTTGACAGCTTTTTTCACAACTCGGTCTCTGCATTTCCGAGAATTGAATCCGGTTGGCTATTGTGAGCGTCACTGACCTGAAAACGAGATTTCTCCTCATCATCAACCGCAGGAGGCTGATAAGCGATTTATCTGCTTCTGATTTTGTTTCGCTTAAGAGACTAATTTTTTTGTTTTAGAAGATAGCTTTATTATTCACTTTTTTGTTCCAAGATACATTTTTTTTTTGTTTTAGAAGATAGCTTTATTATTCACTTTTTTGTTCCATTCTTTTGGCAACAGACACAGCTGTCAGCAAATTTCCGTAGTGATTTGCTGTGTGGTTAAGCGTTCCAAGAATGGACACAATGTTTGCTGTGCGAAGCAGAAACAAGTTCCCTTCTCATTCTAGTTTTTACAAACAGAACTGGCTCATCGATGGAGATAGCCTTTTCAGCAAAGAAAATTTATGAGTGAGAATTGATCAACAGGTTGTCAGTGAGATTCACAGATACTCATCGTTTATCATGGAATATGGGCTGAAAGGTTAGAGCAAATTAACTCGAGTTTTGTAAAATTGAAGTGAGTCGCCGTGGCGTAGTGGGTTTGTGCGTCGACTTTTACGCAGAGAGTACCAAGGGAGCCGCCTAGGACTGTCGCGCCACCAATATTACGTTAATATTATTACTTGCAAAATTTAAAGGGTGTTTTTAACAAGGGGCAACTTTAAATGGACAAGATTATTTTGTGTGACAGTTGACTTGACAGTCCCTGGTTGTTTTATGGTAAGTTTGGCAATTCATCGTGAATAGACTCACGTCCGTCGGAGCAAACCTTACAAATACAGTCAAGCTTCGACAAAATAGAACCATCACTTGCCACAAAAAAAAAAAAAAAAGACAAAATTGTACAGTGGACTCTCCCTAAGTCGAAAATCTCTCTAACTCGAACTTTTTCGACATATTTTACATACATCTCTCCCAATTTCCCTTACAAAAACCTCTCTCTAAGTCAAACTCCTCCTAACTCGAACAAATTATGTCATCCCGTGACAATTCGACTTAGGGGGAGTCCACTGTAGTTATCAAGACTTTGAGTTTTCAAGTAAAATACAGAATTGATATAAATATTTATTAATTTGCGATATAACACATGAGACGTAGTGGGAGAGCATAATTATTATGTTAAATAATTTGTTACGCATGACTGAAGAGTGGATTATTTATTTTGGTTTTTAAAAAAATCTCCAATAGAATTTAAGGTCTTGTAGGTACACAGAATCAGTTCTTGCTTTAAGTAGTAATAAGTTTGCAAACAACTCGTTTGAAAGTGGTTGTGAATCAAATCATCCTCAATTATTCCCAAGTACAGTATTAATAATTTGGAATAATTTCTTCCGGGCTACAGACAACCATAGACCAGTTTTTAAGAAAAACATCTAAGTTGATATCTTGTTATACCTTTTATAAACAGCTATTATTAATTGTTGTGTAACACAAGATGAAGCAAGTGGCAACACTGAAGAAGAGAGAGAGAGAAGTAAAAAGAGTAAACGAAGGAGAGCCGGCATTCTGATGGTGACACGGTATCAGGATAGTCGAAGTGAAGAAGGAGTAATAAAATTTAAAGTAAAAAAGTTGGGTTCATTTTAGATTGAACAAAATATTATTATAACTTTTTTAAAGTTGTTTATTTTTTTTTCCTATTTTTATTATTATTATTTTTTTTACATAAAATTAAATATTTTTGATACTATACGACGAAACATGTTTTATGTCTGTTCATCTTTCTAAGATTCTACTGTATTTACCTATGACATCACATCCGCTGGCATCGGTATTGTGGAGCTGAGAATATTCAGATTCACATCAAAAATATCTCGACAATATCTTCATCTGTGAGAAACTCCTATGTAACAATATCGACTAGTAGAAAACCATCGTAAGTAACACCTCTTGTATATTTCTGGTATTTTTCATGCTTCAAGAACCAACTGCAGTTGAATTTCTCCCTCATTTTCTTCATTTGAGCGTTTAGTTCTGAAAATCAAATGAATTTCTTCCTCCTCCTCCTCGCTCAGAATATTCAAATCAAAACCAAGAATTTGTTTATACAGGGTCAAAGGAAAGTACAAACGCAATGCCCCGAAGGCGATACACAGAATTTTGGAATTTCCCTTCAGAAACTTATAGATGGGTACGCCAAGCAAACTGTTTGAGTTATCAAGACATTCGAATTATCGAAGTTCGACTGTAGTTCAAATTTATTTTGAAAAACTTTGTTCATCTGGTGGGACTCAAAAAAAGCCATCGTCCAAAACACAATATCACCGTTTGGTACGATTTATCAGAATCATTGGTCCAAATGTCGTCAAATATTTTAAAGTCCACTATAGGCGGTACAGAAGCAGGATGACTAACGTTTTCATGCAACACTTGGACTTGGAAGCCAACATGCGATGCGTTATTGCCGACAACATATAGCTTGATTGGAATACACCGTGTAGACGCCAGCCGCGGAGGTGTCATGCCCGAAGTCATATTCAAACATTGATGCCATAAGCTTATCCGTCAAATAAGTTCAATTTCATTGATATCATAATCATTTGTCTGTGTTTTGTTTCAATTTAATGCTCTCAGTATATAAAAAACACCCTTTATGGTGTCTTCTACATCAAGAGCTGAAGTTCCGGTCATAATCAGAGCTTTCTTTAGTGACCAACATGATCCACTAAAGGAGTCGCGCTGGCAAATAACGCACGAGAGAGCTCCTGCCCACTCGATCCTTCCCAATAGACTTTAACTCATCCGGAACTATGATCAATCGCAACCAGGAGAGTTCTCCGTCTTGGTCCAACCAACTCATCCTGGATCTAATAAACTGTCGCATAGGTACCTGATGAAATCGTATTCAAGGCAAGCCTCGGAAGTCGAATTTCGACATTCGTGCCCCGTGATCAATCCATTTAAGCATAGTTCTTTCCCTTCGTCGAGCTGTTCAGCATTGAGTCCCTCGTGTATTGCTGTGTTTCTCACCCTATCCCGGCGAGTAACTTCGACAACAGAACGAAGAAATCTCATGTTATCAGCTTTGATTCGCAGTCTTATTCTTTCGGTCATTACTCAAGTTTTAGCTACATTCGAATTTCAACCATTTAACTCGGATGTATCTAAACTACTGAGTCCCCCACTTTCGCTGATACAACCTTTAGCGAATGGTTTTGGAATTCCACAGATTTCCTTCTTCTCAAATACCGATAGCTCATCCTACCCTGCTGCTTTTTAACGAACATTTTTTAAGGCCAAGAATGATCTTGAGCATAACTGAAATCCCTTCAAGACGTTAACTGGCACATGAACACACTCGATTCTAGGAATAGGTGATTTTCAAATTTCCCAAAATTTTACTCTAGCCAACCCTTCATCCAATTCCCTGACACTAAACGAGTACTGACCTTCATCACCAATAAGTGTCAAATGCGATTTGACGTCTTTAAATGAAAACTGTCACAATAACTATACATACTCGTCAAATTGCCACAGCAACTACTAAACAGCCCAGTATCCTGTTCGCGCGAAATTTTCACACGCATGACCTTCACTTCGTTACCCCACTGTAAACAAAAATGCTCTCGAAATTCTTTAAACAGGGTATACATAAAAACACGACCATTGCGGTGTTCCCACTTAACTATTTGTTTTATTGAACATTTTACGAAATGCGACGCGAACGTTTACATTTTCAAATTCAGTTTGACAAACAAGGGAAATAAAAATTAAATATATGTGTAGTATTTATTTTATGTCAAATACGTGTGACAAAAATTATAATTTCGCTGATTTCATCAAATATGTTTTAGTTTAGTCATACGTACACATTGCAAAGTGGGAACCCCGCTCGTGAAAAACATATGTTATTGAGAAATGCAGATAACGAAATATTGTTGGTTTATTATTGATTGGGTTTTTGTTTTGTAAATTCTATTGTTTTTGGTACCTCACAGTCCTTTGACACACAAAAGGAAGTCGGCAGTGTACTCTCTTGCGATCAATAGTTTAGCCCTGATCTGCGTATAAAAACTGAATTTTATTGATTGTTGCAACTTAAGTTAGCACATGAACTTTAAAGCTGCTAGGCTTGAGCAGCATACTACCTCGTGTTGAAGACATTTTTGTAGGAACACAAATATTTCATTCTACAAGTGCACTAGGGCTTGAGCACAATCGTCAGTGAATAGTGCATGAGAGAGGCACTTTAGCAATACACGATTATCTTGAAATATTGATTATAGCAGGTGAAGCTTTATCAAGTGAGGTTAAGCCTTTAAAACTGTCATTAGATGACACGAGATTATCACGCAAGCTTTGGGTGCAGTGGACACTGAACTAACTCCTGTCTTTCTACAGTCCGGTGTGGACCTGGGCCTCAGTCAACATGCCTCTCCAACTAGCACGGTCTTGGGCTGGGTGCCTCCAGTTTCGTACACCTAGCTGATTAAGGTCGACTTCCTCGCCCAGGTTACCCCACAGGGTTGGTCTCCAAGACTTCCCGAGCCCGAGCCTTAAGGTACATTCTCTCTACATGACCTAGCTCTCTGAATCGAGACAAGCGAATTCATTTGATTAAGCCAACGTTTTTGTACAGCTCGTAGAGTACGTCGTTCGATCTTCTCTGACTGAAGACTGAATATAATTCGAAGGATTTTCCTCTCGCAACGACCAAGAATATCTTCGTCCTTATTTGAGAATATCCATGCTCCCTACTCCATACAGCAGGACTGGGATTATCAAGATTCCAAGAGACATGGCTTTGTTTTTAATTGCCGTCTAAGCGCAAAGACACAGCGATTGACCAGGGATACCCTTCGCCTTGTCTCCTCGATGATGTCATTGCCGCAGTTTACTGGAGAGCATAAATAGACAAAGTCCGTAACTACATCGAAACTGTGTAACACTTTGTCCAAAATGTCGGTGTTGATGGACATTTTTTTAGAGAACATGAACTTTGTATTGGGTTTAATCATCCGCTGATGATTAAAAATTATGCACTCATCTAAATCCCCTCTCTACTACTCCCCAATGTCGATCAAATGATTTCCAAATAAAGCAATGAATCCAGATTCCCCACAACAACGTCAGTCACAATCCGAAAACGAACATATCCACGTATTGCAGTCGTTCTCAGGTGCACACGCCTCTTGACCAACTGACCAAGCACCACTCACCCATCGAATTCAGTGGAATTCCCTCGAATTGATAAATGCACCCTCGGTGCCAGATATATCCTTTGTGCGACTTAATCCTTCACATTTTGACACATCTCACCAATTTCGCGATAGCCCTTCAGATTGATATTGCAAGACACACACTCCCTGTCCGCCTGTTCACTGACCCCAAGAGCTGAACAATTCATCATTTCTTTCTTGTCTTTTTCGTTTTTCAGATTCAGGAGAAGGATCCCTCCGTCTCCCCGCGCACACACAAAGGAAATGATTAATGTTCCGTCATAAGCGTGCATAATTGTGTAATAAAAACGCGAGTATCTGCAGTGCACTTATTTAATATCTGTCGCCAGTGCAATTGTTGTCTTGTGAACGATGTGTCGGCCGGTTGGCGGCTTCTATTGCAGTTCATTCGTAGAATCATCGTCGTGTGGATGTGCAGCGCAAACTGGATCGTATTTGCAATCATTCCATTGAACAAATCATTCCACTGATATCGAGTGTCTGTGTATCTTCTAGGGAACGTTCTATTTCTCGCTAGACAATTATTTGCTCGATTCCTGGTATTGAACCAGAATACATGTCGGTGTTCACATTCACGTCGGACAAGTACCTTCGGGATTGTTGCCACAACACCTGTTTCATTTTTTTTTCCTGACTGACATTCAAGCACGGTCGTAGACGAGCAGCTGACTTTCCAGAAAATTTTAGAAATGTGGGTACATTATTAGATTCTATATAGTTTACCAAAAGCGAGTGCAAGTTGTGTCAAGTAAGAGGAGAGCAAACGGAAGAACCCGCTCTTATCACGATCACCTCTCAAAGGGTGGCTGATTTATCATTATGCGCAAATGGCTTGTACATCTTATCGGAAGGGAAGGCCCGAAAATTCGGTAACAATCAGGCACGTGACGAAAATGCACCTTGGAACTAATTATCGTTATAAGACGCTTGCGAGCTTGGATTTCTCAAGAAACTGTATATCTCACCCGCACCAGGACGATTATTTTGGTTGAGTGAAGATCATTCACCAACATGTGTGAGCTGCGTCAGCTAATTGTTGTAAAATGGGCCGTTAGAGACGTTGTCCTCCCGAAACTCTCTGAACTGGATGTCGATAATGCAGCGCGTGGCGATAACCAAAAGCATGCTGAAGAGGACGAAGAACAGAGGCAACTAGTCAGATTATGTGAAATATCTAGCCTGCCTATCTTAGACATAGTGTGCTGCTTGGGACCAGCCTCTTCCTCCCTCCTCTCGACCTATTCTGCAGTAATAGTCTTGTCTCCTCGGTCTTGAGGCTCAGAGAGGCGTGTTTATGGAAGGAGGAATAAACACGCCTCTCTGAGCCTCAAGACCTCCCTCCTCTCGACCTATTCTGCAGTAATAGTCTTGTCTCCTCGGTCCTGAGGCTCAGAGAGGCGTGTTTATTCCTCCTTCCATAAACACGCCTCTCTGAGCCTCAAGACCGAGGAGACAAGACTATTACTGCAGAATAGGTCGAGAGGAGGGAGGAGGAGGCTGGTGGAGGCATACGGCCACTCTGCTATTCTCAAAAGTTGGAAAGTACCAATTACCTTCTGCCAACCTTGGCTTCGGAAAAGAGCTTATTTCAACGATTTCTGGACCGAGAGCAATGAAAGGAGCGAGTGGCGGCAGCAGAGGGAGGGATCGCCCTATACACCGATTGTTCAAATACGAGCGCTGGTACAGATGCAGGGATTTTCTGTTACCTCTTCGAAAAATCCCTGGCATTAAGGCACGACTACAGCGTTTTTTTAAGCCGAAGTGGCTGCCGCACATGAGGCGACGTTCGAGCTGGAAGACCAAAGCATTACCGGTGAATCGATTACCATCTTTTTTGATAGCCAGGCGGCAATAAAAGCCATACCATCAGACCTCCTGACATCGAAGCTGGTTGGACGTGGCAGACAAAGTGTGAACGAGATATCCTTGGAGAACTCTGTGAACCTCTGTTGGGTACTAGGACACGCGATGAAGGACTCGGAGCTGGGAGAATCCCTGGCAATCCCGTACGCGTACACGTCACTCAGCTCCATACAGAAGTAGCTATAAGACGAAGTCCTGGATAAAGCCAGTAATCTCTGGCCTGGCCTGAATACTGCAGCCACAGCACATAAGTAGCTATAAGACGAATTCCTGGATAAAGCCAGTAATCTCTGGCCTGGCCTGAATACTGCAGCCACAGCAAGGACCCGAAGCTGAGCTAGAAGAGATGAACATCATTGATCGGCTTTAGTCGCTGGCAGTTACATCCGCTAATAGGAGTCCATTCCCGCAGCTTTTCGGTGCTGATGTAGAGACAACTGATGATGTAGGCTCTCCATCACAGAAGCGCTGGAAGGAAAACCAAGAAATTACAGCTAAAGCAGATTGCTGCAAGGCAGTGCAATGCACCGGCCTTTGAGTCTGAATGCTCCAGAGCAGTGTTAAAACCCTCCGACAAAAAAAAAGCCCAATACGCCACAGACGAGCACTCGAGATTATTAAAGATTTGCTTTTTTTCTTGACCGAACCGCAGGTTAGGTTAGAGTGGCTGACTACCTAACAGGTAGCCACACACACGCGAAAGGTAGGGCCGTTGTGCTACCACAAGGACCTAGTAGATCCTAGTCCGCAAACCATCTAGAGTTTTTGACAACCCGATGAAGCTGACTGATGCTAATCTCACTTAGTTCAGTCAAGTCATACAAATAAGGGGCGTCAAGTGACTAAGTCAGCGAGATGAGAGTTCATTGAAGTTGCAAAGAAGGTGTGAAATGGTTTCTTCTTCCTCTTAATTTTTGTAGCTTCTACAGATATCTTTAAAGGATATAGTCTTGAGGCGTTAATTCCAATGGGACAGTGCCCGGTTATGATGCCGTTGAGAGTTCTGAGATGTGGCTTGCTCATTCTGATTAGGTAGCGTGAGCGCTTTGGATCGGTATTAGGCCAGTGCCAGTGGACCATCTACATCTGCAGCGAGTTAGCGTCTCAAGCTTTAGTAAATGCGATAGGCATGGACGACATTTCTGCGTCCGGAAAGTGTGTTGATGTGGTGCCCTTTCTAGTGTGTTCTTCCGCTTCACAATTCTCTGGGATGTCACTCGGTCACGGCACCCACATAAGTTGGATGCTGAAATACTTGGCCATCTCGTTCAGAGATCGGGGGCAATTGAGGGACGTCTTGGCATCAAATGTGACTGCACTCAGAGATTTGATCGCTGCCTGGCTGTCCGAACAGATGACAATATCTGTACCTTGGTTAGGTTAGGTAGGAGGGCTGCTAGTGCCCTCCTAGACCATACAGGTCCTTTGTGACACCCATAGTCAGACTACTACCACTGATTGACTACTTCAGTGACAGTGTCGTTAATTTGTTCCCAACGGCAAATGGTGACTGGACCAGATTTGAAAACCAAATAAAAACGTATTAACTTTGCTTTCACTGGGATTCGAACCGGGGACCCCGATAACCAGGAGCAGGCACTCTACCAACTGCGCCATCTAGTCATTCTTATCTGAACCTAATATAACATTGTTTTTTGTCCTGAGCTTCCTTTGTGGCTATAGTCTCTGCCAAAAAGACGCTACAGTGGGAAGGTAGTCGGAATGACAGTTGAAAATTCAGATCGTTAGAGTAGACTTCTACACCCACTCCTTCTTCTCTCTTCCATCCATCTGTGAAGATACGCAGAGGACTGTCCAGCGTCTGGTGTTCAGACGTCCAGTAAGATCTGCGGGGTATGCTGGTTGAGAAATTTTTCTCGAAGATGAGTTTAGGTGTCGTGAGGTCGGTGTTTCTTGGTAGGGATCCAAATTGTTCGAGTATTGTACAGTGTCCGGAGGTAAGCTGCTTGCTGATTTCAATCTAATCGCCGTGCTATCAGCGACCTGCCTGTCGAAGAGATCAATCGTCGGAAGGTTGAGGTGTATGTTTAGGAGTCGGGAAAGGGTTGTTCGCTCATGCAGATACATGCCATCCGCTGCGCCCTTTCGAGCGGTTTGCAGTATGTGACTTTGTCATACGCAGTCCACCACATCGCGACAACGCACAGTAGTACAGGGTCTGACTACTGAATCGAATCGCCAGTGAACCACTCGCGTCTGTAAGCCCCACTTACGCCCGCTTGCATTTCTACAACAGTATAGAGCCGTACAGGCTTTTTTGACGCGTTCCTGGATGCTAGGTTTTCAGCTTAGCTTCGCGTCCAGAATAAGGCCCAGAAATTTGGCACTGTTGCTTAATTTTAGGGGGACTCCCCTGATATTCGGGGGATCGAAGGCAGGCACTTTGGATTTCCTAGTGAAGAGGACTTAATCTGTATTCTGCGGGTTAACACTTAGACCGCAACTTCTAGTCCATTTCAGTCATTTTCCTTATTTCTTAATTAGGAAAATGACGGAACCGTAAATCGATTGAGTTTTGTGTTTCATCGTGGGACACAAGTTATCCCCCCTATCTATCTTGTAGAGCGGAATGGAGTTCATCGCTCCATTCATCATTTGAATCATTCTGTAACTAGCCGACGGAAGGTTGGCAGGTTGGTAAGATGTCTGTCTACCAGTTGAACCTTAACAGCGACCAGGTTTCCTCTGGAAACGACAAGGATTAGGATTGGAACCAGTTTGATGTCATCTGGTTTGGGTGTGTCCCTTATCATCATCGTCAAAAGGCAAGCCAAGTCCTGTGACATCTCCTCCAACAGCGAAGTGGTCTATAAGTGCAACGATAAAATTCATACAATTGCTTGCCATAAAAAAAACCCTCCTCATCACCATTGATTAGATTTAACGACTCTCCTAAAATATGGCTAACAGGAGTTTAATAGAATAGTACCCAGAATCGTTCCCTGCGGCACACCACTTTCAAACACAGACCAAATCACTAGCAACCACCCCCCGTCGACACTGTACCATCTAACAAAGCAAAATACCTTTTACAGCGCACACTCGTCTTTCAATTAATGAATATTTTTACTGCTGAGCCCATACGTGACATGTATCTCAGATTTCTACCCAAAGTCGATAAAATCTTATTGCAGCAACTAAATCGCAATTTAGCTAATAACAACCATCAAACGTTTTATTGCCAAAGATCGAGGCGGCAACAAAAACCAAACAAACCTGGCCCAGGTCCCACAACTGGTCAGCCGGTGGGGATGGTATAATCGCATGATCTTATCTAGGATTGCATTCAGTCTTATTCAGTGCGTTTGTTGTTGTGTTCATATAGAAAACCTCAAAACAGTATGGTGACATTGAATGGATATCGCGCTGTGAACGCACGACAAATGACTCTTCCGTGCCGGAAGAATGTACATATCGGATGGGACAGATTTTGTACAGTGTTGTGTATCATTCGATTTTAAATTCCAATTGCATACAAACTGAAGCAAATTGATATACAATGAACATCGTGGATACGCACAGCAGTTATGTAAATCGATGAAAAACAATTCAAAGGCACATGCTGTTGTTGTTGGTGTGTGCATGTGTCCGGGCCCGGGCGTGCGTGTCCGTTCTCGTACTTAGTCCTGTGACACGAGTTTAAAGTACGTCAAGTTTGGTTTTGACATGTTTATGATGTGGCAAGGACGATGTTCACTCGTAAACACGATAAGATATATATTTGCAATAAAATTCGATCGAAAAGAGGAGATTTCACTTTCGGATTTTATTGGTTTCGACGAAGAGGACGTGAGTTCGATTCCCATCTGGCGCTTGATCAATGAAAGTCAATTCGTGGCTCGGTCAGTTCGTGGAGCTGTGAGTCGCGTGTTTGTCGAACTCAGGCACTTAAGTGATGCGATATTGGGTCACCTTCTATTTTAGTCTCGTTCAAGACCTTGCCTTCATTGCATTGATACGAGCTAAAAGGTTGTACTGTCGAATGGATAATTCATTCAAGCCGGCGCGTTTACCGTTCACTAATTACTCATTCCAAGACTAATCGATTGACCCCACTGTTGTAGGAGGGGGAGGATGTTGTGAAATTTGTTACGATGTTACGGCCATTCGAACGCGTAACACGGGTAATAGCGTGATAATCGGCGGCTGAGAATTTGAGTGAGAATAATAAAATACAACCGAGTGGATGGCGCAATAGCTGGAGGAGGTATGTGACGGAGCTGAGCAATCAAGGTCACGACGCGATGGGGTGGATCCCTTCATTGAGGTTTTCTATGGAAGATTATTTGACATTTGTTGTTAGCCTATTAGCGCTGGCAACGGCGGTTGTTTGTTGTTTACAGTGTGTCAACAGAGGTGATTGTGTGAACAAGTGTCTTCTGAACATCGTAATTGTTCGTGTACGAAGTCAATGGACCGAAACCCTTGAAATTACCGACTGACTGACGAAACAATTCAGATGGATGCAATTATGACTCAATAGTGATGTCAGTGAGTTATTCTTCTGTGGAACATGCCCCGGATATCCGTTCCGGACCGCAATACGCGGCTTTATGAACATATTAAAGTGAGACGGAGGTTCAATTTGAGAGCACGGTAACCTCTTGACAGGCGACAAGAAGAGGACGATATGAACAGTCGGATTCTACCCCCCTAGCGGTATCAATGGGGGTTGTAAATAAACTCTAAGGGAACACTCCGAGTGAACGCTCATGAATGAAGTGTTGTCCTTAAAGGGAACACTCTATTTGGTGTGAATGAAAATTCTCCTCAAAGTAGGTTCTTTAACTCAAGTTAACGTTCTAGAAATTTAAGGGTGGGTGCAAAGGTGGACACAGGTGGCTGCAAAGGTTAGAACTATAATTTACCACGTTTCGAAGGACACAGGGCATCATTTCAAGAACCTGTAGAGATTCGAGTTTGATAACATGGAGTGGTTAAGTAATCAGTTCCTTTCCGTGAAGAAACCCGAGGTGGTGCCATACCAAGAATTGAGAAGATGAGAGTACATATTCCTTCGATAAATTAGTGACCAGGGATTCCAAGGTTTGTGAGGACATTGGGATCAACAGATCCTCAGTTTGGCAAGTGTTGTGCAATACATGCAAACGCAAGCTTCCAGCGCGTTATTTTCCAGCACGGAAAAAAATATAAAAATTTTATGAAACAGTCTTCATCCATTGAGTTTCTGAGAAGCTGGGCCCAGGTCCGCCTCGGATTGTCTCGCCACCAGTCTTAGTCTTCATCCATTCCAGATTTCCATTTTTTCTTAACTTTTTTGCTCTCTCACTCTCTCCAATTCACACTCAACTCTTCAAGAGTTCACTCAATAAATTTGATCTTTATCCACTCCAAAATGGAGGGAACACTCATCTCTCAAAATATGTTATTGGAGGGTTATCGCAAAAATTAACGAAGTTTACTTTTATTCACACCAAATAAAGACACACTCAATTTTTATTCACAGCACCCAATGACTGCCTTCTGAATTATGGCCCAGTAGAAGTTAAGGTTTGAGAATATCAGTATGCTTTGTCACAGGAGACAGAGGGATTCAGTAGATTACTTGTCACAAGGCTCGTCGATTTTCTATTCACGGGCATTAATATTAAATCCAGCAGCCAGGTGGTTATTATTAATTCGAGGATTTTTTCTTATTCGGAAGGACGAATATATTGTAACCTTTAGCGGAGGTTTCGCTAGGATAAAAGGATTCTTCTTATAAAAAAAAATCTTCGTTGAAGAAAATCTTAGTTTTGGAGGAAACAAAATAAACGCTGTATCGCTCACAAGCTCCTTTTTCAAGCTTCTAGGACTATTGCCCTTCATTCAGCTTCTCTTTTTCTAAATTTTGTTTTATATCCAGTGGCTTCTGGACTGTGTTCCACAATATTAGTTACCAGCCGTTACAATATGTTCTCAATTTTTTTTCTCATACATTTTTTGCATGCATTCTCATTTCCGTTCTTCTTCTTCGTCTTCCTAGGCCGCAACGGACCTGGGCCTCACCCAACATGCCTCTTCAGCCGGTTGTCCGATTTCGTGCACGAGGTCCCTCTCGTCTTGTGCCACTTTTGTTGGGCCTTGTTCCACAACCTCAGATTCGAAGAATCTTCCGGGCCTGAGCTAAGTTATCCATACACTCTGCATGGCCTAGCCATCTGAGGCATTGGATCCGTAGATGCCCGGTTAGGCTCATGTCGCTGTACAGTCCATAAAGTTTGCGGTTGAGCCTTTTTCTCCGAATGCCATCAACGCAAACAGGACCAAATATCGTGATCATGATCATTCATTGGACTTGTTTAGGAAACAATCCTTAAGACTAGTCAACTTCTTGAGGTCCTACAACTCCTCACCGAACTTCATCCTTAATCAAGAAGGGTCTTTAGTGTGTTGTCTCTGGTTAGTTGCCCTCTTGTCTGTGGTTCGTTTTTGGTATAACCATTGCACCACGTTTGAGAGAAAGGCCGTTAATTCAACCAAAATGAACAGATTGGACAAGTCAACTTCCCCTTTTGTCCAAATCATGAGGAGTGACATCTTTTTTTACGGACGCTTTGCGGAATGGATAGAACATCGACCAGACCCACCATAAGTAATCAGGAGAAGGTTGAAGTCGGAGGAATACACTGTCTCTCTGGGGCATCAGAAGCTGAAGCGGGACTGGCAGAACCAGCAGAACTCATAAGAACACCGCATGACATGAATTGGTTGCAGGGTCCAGGCCAGGTAGGCGCATTCCCGAAATTGAGTACTTTGGCTTGCGAATCGTGCGTTGTGATAGGACGGGCTATTAGAACCTTCAAAGATTGACTCATCATTGGACACAACCAAAAAAAGAACCGGCTGGAGCTATACCTTGAACTATACGACGTGCATGTGCACCGTCTGTGACCAGTAATAGCAGTATTCATGCAACCGTGTAGCAAAAGTTCACGTGAATCCTTAAAATCTGCAACTCATTTCTTAGCTCCACTATACAATTAAAACTTATCTTTCCAATGTTGTTGAATCCCTGGACAAAGCAGATAACTTGAAATGTTCCGTGCTGTCGGCGTGTTAAAAACGCACCTGACGGCCTTACAGGGTTACATCCTTAACGCATTTGTAGAATTTTTGAAGGTAATCATCATCAGTCTTTATGGAAAACAGGCTCTTCCACATCTCCTGCACATCAGGCTTTATGGAAAACTTGCCCAATGACATCAACACAGCGATGAAACGCAGAGTATGTCTTGTGATTCAAAAGAACATCGATCCTTGAACATTGATCCTTGTTATGCTTCCAAGGCGTAAGTCGGCTGGCTATTGAGAAGTAAATGGACAAATTGACAAGCGGAGGCCCAGCTTATGCTTCCAAGGCGTAAGTCGGCTGGCTTAGGAGAAGTAAATGGGCAACTTGACAAGCGGGGGCCCAGCTTATGCTTCCAAGGCGTAAGTCGGCTGGCTTAAGAGAAGTAAATGGACAAATTGACAAGCGGGGGCCCAGCTTATGCTTCCAAGGCGTAAGTCGGCTGGCTTAAGAGAAGTAAATGGACAACTTGACAAGCGGGGGCCCAACTTATGCTTCCAAGGCGTAAGTCGGCTGGCTTAAGAGAAGTAAATGGACAACTCGACAAGCGGAGGCCCAGCTTATGCTTCCAAGGCGTAAGTCGGCTGGCTTAAGAGAAGTAAATGGACAAATTGACAAGCGGAGGCCCAGCTTATGCTTCCAAGGCATAAGTCGGCTGGCTTAAGAGAAGTAAATGGACAAATTGACAAGCGGAGGCCCAGCTTATGCTTCCAAGGCGTAAGTCGGCTGGCTATTGAGAAGTAAATGGACAAATTGACAAGCGGAGGCCCAGCTTATGCTTCCAAGGCGTAAGTCGGCTGGCTTAGGAGAAGTAAATGGGCAACTTGACAAGCGGGGGCCCAGCTTATGCTTCCAAGGCGTAAGTCGGCTGGCTTAAGAGAAGTAAATGGACAACTTGACAAGCGGGGGCCCAGCTTATGCTTCCAAGGCGTAAGTCGGCTGGCTTAAGAGAAGTAAATGGACAAATTGACAAGCGGAGGCCCAGCTTATGCTTCCAAGGCGTAAGTCGGCTGGCTTAAGAGAAGTAAATGGACAAATTGACAAGCGGAGGCCCAGCTTATGCTTCCAAGGCATAAGTCGGCTGGCTTAAGAGAAGTAAATGGACAACTTGACAAGCGGGGGCCCAGCTTATGCTTCCAAGGCGTAAGTCGGCTGGCTTAAGAGAAGTAAATGGACAAATTGACAAGCGGAGGCCCAGCTTATGCTTCCAAGGCATAAGTCGGCTGGCTTAAGAGAAGTAAATGGACAACTTGACAAGCGGGGGCCCAGCTTATGCTTCCAAGGCGTAAGTCGGCTGGCTTAAGAGAAGTAAATGGACAAATTGACAAGCGGAGGCCCAGCTTATGCTTCCAAGGCGTAAGTCGGCTGGCTTAAGAGAAGTAAATGGACAACTTGACAAGCGGGGGCCCAACTTATGCTTCCAAGGCGTAAGTCGGCTGGCTTAGGAGAAGTAAATGGACAACTTGACAAGCGGGGGCCCAGCTTATGCTTCCAAGGCGTGAGTCGGCTGGCTTAAGAGAAGTAAATGGACAACTTGACAAGCGGGGGCCCAGCTTATGCTTCCAAGGCGTAAGTCGGCTGGCTTAAGAGAAGTAAATGGACAAATTGACAAGCGGAGGCCCAGCTTATGCTTCCAAGGCGTAAGTCGGCTGGCTATTGAGAAGTAAATGGACAAATTGACAAGCGGAGGCCCAGCTTATGCTTCCAAGGCGTAAGTCGGCTGGCTTAGGAGAAGTAAATGGGCAACTTGACAAGCGGGGGCCCAGCTTATGCTTCCAAGGCGTAAGTCGGCTGGCTTAAGAGAAGTAAATGGACAACTTGACAAGCGGGGGCCCAGCTTATGCTTCCAAGGCGTAAGTCGGCTGGCTTAAGAGAAGTAAATGGACAAATTGACAAGCGGAGGCCCAGCTTATGCTTCCAAGGCATAAGTCGGCTGGCTTAAGAGAAGTAAATGGACAACTTGACAAGCGGGGGCCCAGCTTATGCTTCCAAGGCGTAAGTCGGCTGGCTTAAGAGAAGTAAATGGACAAATTGACAAGCGGAGGCCCAGCTTATGCTTCCAAGGCGTAAGTCGGCTGGCTATTGAGAAGTAAATGGACAAATTGACAAGCGGAGGCCCAGCTTATGCTTCCAAGGCGTAAGTCGGCTGGCTTAGGAGAAGTAAATGGGCAACTTGACAAGCGGGGGCCCAGCTTATGCTTCCAAGGCGTAAGTCGGCTGGCTTAAGAGAAGTAAATGGACAACTTGACAAGCGGGGGCCCAGCTTATGCTTCCAAGGCGTAAGTCGGCTGGCTTAAGAGAAGTAAATGGACAAATTGACAAGCGGAGGCCCAGCTTATGCTTCCAAGGCATAAGTCGGCTGGCTTAAGAGAAGTAAATGGACAACTTGACAAGCGGGGGCCCAGCTTATGCTTCCAAGGCGTAAGTCGGCTGGCTTAAGAGAAGTAAATGGACAACTTGACAAGCGGGGCCCAGCTTATGCTTCCAAGGCGTAAGTCGGCTGGCTTAAGAGAAGTAAATGGACAACTTGACAAGCGGGGGCCCATCATATGCTTCCAAGGCGTAAGTCGGCTGGCTTAAGAGAAGTAAATGGACAAATTCACAAGCGGGGGCCCAGCTAATGCTTCCATGGCGTAAGTCGGCTGGCTTAAGAGAAGTAAATGGACAACTTGACAAGCGGGGGCCCAACTTATGCTTCCAAGGCGTAAGTCGGCTGGCTTAAGAGAAGTAAATGGACAACTTGACAAGCGGGGGAAAAGCTTATGCTTCCAAGGCTTGAGTCGGCTGGCTAATGAGAAGTAAATGGACAAATTCACAAGCCGAGGCCCAGCTTATGCTTCCAAGGCGTAAGTCGGCTGGCTTAGGAGAAGTAAATGGACAACTTGACAAGCGGGGGCCCAGCTTATGCTTCCAAGGCGTAAGTCGGCTGGCTTAGGAGAAGTAAATGGACAACTTGACAAGCGGGGGCCCAGCTTATGCTTCCAAGGCGTAAGTCGGCTGGCTTAAGAGAAGTAAATGGACAACTTGACATACCGTCAACTGAGCAGCAGAAGACGTCAATCATTTAATCCCATTTTTGAGAAGATCTTGCAAGACTCACTGGCAACACAATCTTCCGAAAAACAGCGTGAGTGCTTGCATACGCGAGTAACGTCAACAACGTCAGCACTCCCGAAATTCTAGGAAATATTGTAGTGTTGACATTTTTTCCGAGAATACACATCGCCATGTCATCTGATCCCGTCTGGACAGATCGTGCAACTCTTCTGATGCATGCGTTTATGTACCACACATAATTCAATTGAGTAAAATAAAGATTCTCATTGGGTCGTCGTGGCGTAGTGGGTAGGTGCGTCGACTCCTACGCAGAGGGTGGGTGCCAGGTTGGATACCAGAATTTACCACCTTTGAAAATTCACAGCTCCGCCTCTTTCGAGCCACTGACAATGCTCAAAGAGTATTCCTGTCTAGAAAAATCTTCTCAACTTCGCCGTTCGGAGTCGGCATTAAACTGTAGGTCCCTTCCCTCGTGAAAGAAGAATAGCACGCACAACAGGAGTGGATGCTGAGAAGTTAGGCCCAGGTCCGCCTCGGACTGTAGCGCACCCATATTATTATTATTATAAAATAAAGATTCAGTTTCAAAACTCATCTCAAATCGTCTGGTTTTTTATTTTGTGTCGCCTGGTAAGTGACGTGATTGGTCGAATATAGAAAGCCGTCAATGAGGCCTTTCTTGGCATTGAAACTGAGCGACATAGGTCCAGGCAGGCGTCTACGGTTCCAAGGTATCTATGACCATGTACAACTTAGCTCCAGCCCGAAGAATCTTCGACTCCGAGACTGTGGCAAAACGAAACACAGGACGTCCCTGGACAAGTTGAAGCAGACAAGTCGAGGAGGACCTCAGCTCGCTTTGTATGTGTAACTGCAGACATCTGGCGGAAGATCGTTAATGTCATTCTGGTTGAGGCAAGCTCAGTTCCACCCCGGACTGTAGCGCCCGAAAAAGAAGAAGTGTATGGGTGCACCTATCGGAGGATTGTGTCTGGAGATGTTTAATGGTTGCGGCCTACCACTTTGGACACAAAGAACTGCTTTTAATTTCAAAGCGCAGCCAATGTTTTCTTTGAATCTGTAAAAAGCATCTAATGAACTTCAAGACGTAGTGTTTACACAGTTCATTGTCAACCCATCTGGGTGACGAATTTGAACTTTGATAAATTACACCTCTTTTGTGCTGCATTAACCTCCCGCACACAAAAGCCTTATATCAGTCATCGCTGAACGACAAAACCCAACCCACTCTAGGTAACATGCGTGCGGGTCGCCCCTATTCGATCCAAATTGACTCAGTCTCTGAACGACCTTCAGCAGCGACTAAGGCCATGTCAATGAAAACGGAAACAAGCACCAGACCACGGCGTCGTTGCCTTAATCAAACATCCTTATTCAAACACAACAGCTCTGTTACTGTTACACTTGTCAGCCGAATAAGGAAACCCATTACAACCTTCCCGGCGTCGACAGAAAAATGTAGCTCATGGTTCGGGAAATGCAAACATGATAACCAAATATACAATCAGTCACTAAATTAGTATATTTAACTGGTAGCCAGCATTCGCAGGCACACCACCCAGCCCGCACTTGGGCGCCACAAGGAAACCCGGTTTTGATTACTCTTTCATTTCTGTGACGCAATCTCTCCGTCTCTGTCTGGCAGCGTTCATCTCGGCAGCGACAACAGTTCCGCTTTGGATTTGTGCGAAATCGGCAACATCACGCCGTTCGAACATGACACTACGTAATGACAATTCGAGGAAATGTCATAATTATTTTAAATTCGAAAGAAATAGAAGTCATTTGCATGCGAGTGCCGGCACTGTGGCGAATGACTTGACTGATTGGCAGTGACGATGAACTCTGGCCGAAGTGTGGTCTTGATGGGATTGGTGATGGAACTATATGCCCTTGTGGGTATTTTGCGTTATTGGCATAGTTTGACGATGTCTGTGCGAGCACGTGTGTGAGAATGAGAAGGCCAATGGATGGCGGTGTGGCCACTAGAGTGAGGCACGGAGTGGTGGCAATCAGAAGACGCTTATTATTGACACGACAGGACTCTCGTCACACAAAGGCAAAGGAGGTCGCTGGCAACTATTTTGCCTTTTGTGAAGGGACGCACGCAGTGCCTTAAGAGCGAGGTGGACTTTACAGAGGAAGAAGGCCTGAGTTAAACCATTCACGCGCTTGACCACACTTCAGCGGAAAGTCCTCCTTTGTCCATCTCACCTTAAGGACGGCAATAAAAATGAATTCCCAATCCAGCCACCGAGAGCCGGCAAATGATTAAAAAAAACGCATGACAAATCCACACACAGTCGTATGTCACCTGGTTCCTGCGCCTGCTTCGCACAATGACCGACACCGGCCACTCGATGGTCCCTAAGAGCGCATCTCCACAGTCGCAATCATTTGCAAAGTGTGTCATAAATAAATGTTTAAGTTAGGCCTATTCTTAGAACCGAGTCCATTAGTCTATAGGTTTAATGGACAGACCATCAAAAGTCGGCAATAAATGAAATTCCTCACGCTGTGGTCAGAGATATCGTTAATTCCTCATACACCAGCCAGCAGCCGAGTGAGCGGTGACTATATTTAGATGACAACCGAGCCCTGTGGGAGCCTTATCGTCTCCCAGAATAGACTCATAAACGTTAACAATTTGTTGGCCAGGGAGTGCTGCTGGTTTATGATGCTGGAATTATTGGAATTCCATGGATGAACAAGTTATGCAATAAATCCGACTAAGTCGGCGTTTAAAAGTCACTATCTGATCATGCAGCCTGGGTAAGGGTGTTGCGGTTGGTGAAGGTCGTGTGAGATGCTTTGAGTTATCGAGTGGGTAGCAGACATGGTTTTGGTTGGGAAGCCGGTTAGAAGCCGGTTGTTGCTTAGAAGGTGGAGATTAATTTGGAAACTCCTGTCGGAATTTAGCTCCTTTCTTGGTCGCAGGTGAGGTCGAACTAAATCTTGGCAGTCCTTGTCACAAGGGCCACGCCCCAAATGTCCAGTAGATGCATTCAAATTCGAAATCTGGCGACTGTGTGCTTGCCTCTCTTGAAGGAGACGGTAGACCATTGGACCCCAAAATTGGTGACCACCATCACTAGGGCTTTAGGGCATATGTAGGGCATTGCTATACATACCTAAACGTACGGCTAATAAAAGAGCCCTATTGACCAGACATGGATCCGCTTGGGACAGGTATAGAGGCAAGGATTACTCTACGTTAACTAACTACGTAACAGCTAGGACGATATGGCCAAATTATAAAACTTCAGAACCAAATAGGTACAGAATACAATAGATATACAGCAGGTATCGGAAGAATAAGACCGACCATATGCCAAATACTTCGTGTTCCTGATCCAGGTTGGTATTGGCCAAAGCCGCTTTTCATGATAATTAAGCTCATCTTTGAGAAAACAAATTCACAACCAGCATACTCCCAGATCTTACTGGACGTCTGAACACCAGACGTCGGACGGTCCTCTGCGAATTTTCGCAGATGGAACGAAGATGGACGAAGGAGTTGGTGTAGGAGTCTACTCTAAGTATCTGAATTTTCAACTATCATTCCGACTACCTTCCCACTGTAGCGTCTTTTTGGCAGAGACTACAGCCATAAAGGAAGTTCTGGACAAAAAACAATGTAATATTAGGTTCAGATATGAATGACTGGATGGCGCAGTTGGCACAGTGCCTGCTCCTGGTTATCGAGGTCCCTGGTTCGAACCCCAGTGAAAGCCAAGTTAATACGTTTTCACCTGGTTTTCAAATCTGGTCGTCACCATTTGCCGTTGGGATTAAATTAACGACACTATCACTGGAGTAGTCAATCAGTGATAGTAGTCTGACTATGGGTGTCACAATGGACCTGTATGGTCTAGGAGGGCACTAACAGCCCTCCTACCTAACCTAACCAAGGTACAGATATTGTCATCTGTTCGGACAGCCAGGCAGCGATCAAATCTCTGAGTGCAGTCACATTTAATGCCAAGACGTCCCTCAATTGACGCCGATCTCTTAACGAGATGGCCTAGTATTTCACCATCAAACTTATGTGGGTGCCGTGACACACAGAGAATTGCAAAGCGGATGAACTCGCTAGAAAAGGCAACATCTCAGCACTCTTTCCGGACAGGGAACTGCCCTCCATGTCTATCTCTGCCAGGCTTGAAGCTCTTGTCAAACAACGCTCACGCGACCTCATCAGAATGAGTAGGCCAAATCTTAGAACTCTCACTGGTGTCATAACCGGAGATTGTGCCAGGGGAACTAACGCCTCAACCTATACTGACTTCTGCAGATGTTGCAGGTATGAAAAGGAAGAAGAAACAATTTCAGATCTTCTCTTCAATTGCAGTGCCCTCTTACTGCAGGCCCCTTATTGCAACGACTTGACAGAACTAGTCAAGTATTAGCATCAGTCAACTTCATCGCTTTCTTAAAAGCTCCAAATGGTTCGGGTATTATGATCTATTAGACCATTGTGGTAACACAACGGGCCTACTTTTGGGCTAAAGGTGGATACCTTTTATATCAGCGACTCTAACCGAAGCCACTTCTACACGGACAATTTTCGTCACATTCCGTTAATGCTGGGGAAGGGCCTTGTAGGCAAGGAAAGCAAACAGCACCCGAATCGTGAGACAGTGTCAACCAACCAAGCAAAAATAAATACTTAACTACCGCAGCACTTGATTACTCCACACCCAGTTAGAAGAGGTCCTTCTCCACTTGTACGTGACATCTTAAATACGCCCGTGTTCTGTTCATTTCTTCCCCAAGTTCCGAGGCGAAGGCTCTTGAGACTGGAGCTGAGTTGTTCCTGAACTCTACATGCTCTAGACACTTTAGGCGTTGGAAACATAGACGCCTGCTTAGGCTCATGTCGTTGTACAACCTGTACAGTTCGTGATTGAGTCTTCTTCTGCAGATCCCGTTCACATCGGAGGACCAAGGACTTCTTCATCCGCTTTCGAGATTGTCCATTTATCTGCGCCGTGTAGCAGAACTGGCATGGGCAGTGTCTAATTCAATGTCAGCCTTTGAGAAACGTTTCTATAATTACCTCTTGATCCCAAAGAGATAAGTTGGAAAGCAATATTCTGCGTTTAATCTCATCAATCGCTCTGTCCAAATCTATTGCGAACCAATTAAACAGGTCTCGTAGAATGATTTTTTTTTTGTTTTTATTTATTTCGTCAACAACATGATTTAGACTACTTCTAATAAGGATAACGTCCGGTACTGGGTGCACATCACACACGAGTTCTCGACCTCTCAGTTGAGTTAAATGCGGTGACAAATGTCAGTTTGGTTTAGAATGACAGCTCGAAATGTGAAACAATTTATCAGTTGATGGATGAGTTGCAGTTGATGTCTCACAGATTTTGGCGACCCACCCATAAGTGCTCATTTCTGTTACCTGTCAAACAACAAAAGTCTGACCCTTGTCAATTGCTTGATGTGACGGCTTCAGGAAAGGCGCCATGCTTCAATTTCACTTTCACAAGATCGATTGGTATTAATGTCAACATCACTTGAACTTTACCATAAACTTTTACGGAAGACGGTGAAAGGTGGATAAACTTTGACGGAAGTGGATAAGCAAGGAAAAAAAATATCGACCAATATTGAAAGCTGCTGTCAAAGAAAGTGCACGCCATTTTTGTGTAAAATTAGAGGAAAGTGTGATCAACTTTAGAAAATTGTTCGTGTCTCTTCAATATTTTTGTGGTCTATACCAAATTGTGAAGTTATGTGAAATGTGACATCTGTCAAAATAAAAAATTGTGACATATGTCTACTTCAGGACACTCCCTGCCAGTCTCGGCATATATAGGGATCTCCTACACTTCTCCTTCACACCCCATCTTTGACAGGTGTCGGGCTGATAGGTATAATCAGAACATTCCAATTATCTCTATTGTCAACAGAAATGTCTGCCTCAGCGGATGGTATCATTGCGAAGAAAAAAGGCAGCAAAAATAAAAACGAACACAAAACTGTCAGGTGTCACGCCATTAATAAGCAATTGCAATCCCTTTTCCTGGGATTAAACAGCGAAATACAACCATACGCCGGCAATTAATGCCCCTATCAGGAGAAAGTACCTCATCGAAGGTTTATCGCTTCATAAAATGGAAACCATTTAGGGTTTTTTCCATTCTCGCAGTTATGCTTGCAGCACGGCCAGTATGTCAATATTCTCTCCGCTCCTCCTTCCCATCACACTCACTCACACGCATACACACTCCTTGGACAATCTTTTAATGACCGACTTTCGGTACCATGCAGCAGAAGGTACTTCCTTAATGAACTTCTTCGAGAATAATCTTCTGACATATAAATCCCGGTAACCGTGACTCCTTTTGATATATTGAAGAGGAATATCATAAAATTCCACGCCGCCAGTGTTCGACTGGCTTGTGGTGTGTGCTCGGTGCCTGGAGCCTAAAGTCCCCCGAAGCTAAGAACCGATTGATGCTGACTTATTAAGTAAAACTAATGGCACCCGAGAGAGGACGATCACCAGCACAGATCACGCATGAGTGAGGTTAAGTTCTTTTTTGTTGTGTTTTTGGAACGAACGTCGCGTCGTCGCTCCTCTGTCGCCCAGACCATATGTCAAGTGACAGTGAAATGGAATGACTTAAGACAATAATGGACCGCCATCAAGTTGAACGTGCTTCCTGGCGAAAATTCGGCAACTTATCGAGTAACACGATTTGGGACAAGTGAATGTCTGCGCATGCGGGGTAGTTGAATGGATGGATTTATCGAAGAGATAACTGTAACAAGTGCAACCAAACAGATGGCTACTTAAGTGTACTGTTCGCTTGAAAAATATCCACCGTTGCGATGGAGGAGAGTATTCAATTATTTTGACAGTTTGATAGTACGCGACAGGTTCGATGGACAATTTGTTTTCGAGTTGTTCCTCTTTGTACTCAGTCACGATTTGACATTCCTGACGTTTGACACCTGTGGTGGCCGGTTCACTTATGTTTCTGGGAAACAATGTGTCAGTGGAGCAACAAAGGATAACTCGTTGTCCCACCACTAGATGGGTGCGTTAAATGTCAGGAGTTGACTGACTCGGAGAGGACCATCTGTTCGAGAAATGTGCTTAATCTTGGATTACTTGGAATCGAAGAAACGCCTCATTGAGCAGTGTTGTCGCATAATTATTTAGTCATTCATTCAACTGGCCGGACATGGTGGTTGATAATGAAGCGAAACCCGTTTTTCGATTTTGGGCGATTCACTGCGAAGGCACTTGTGATTTCAGACATCACTGAACATGTGTCCCATGTGCGGTCAATTAGGCTTGATTTCGATGGAAATTGATGTTTTCCTTTTTCTGCTTGTGTTGACAACAAGTGAGTGTTCACAGATTGGGTAGGCTTCTGTGAAAGAATGTGGTGTGGCCAAGAGCTCGACGCGTATTTGTTCTGACGAAGAAGTCACACACGCGGTTGCGGATTGTTTGGCGTTCGCAAATAAGCAAGATATTGATTTAATGGTGAAGGGGAGATGATGACCAGCAGATGTATTAATTCGCTTCGTTTCACCAGTGTCAACAACAGTCGCCCTGAGGCGTGACATAATCAATGTCCGCACCTTCATTAGGTCAAGGCGTAGTAGGTTTCGATGCTTATTATTTATTTTTTTCGATGGCGTTTTGCGTTCTAAGACTCGAGAGTTCTAAGTTGTTCCTGCTAAAGGCTTCGTGCCTTCTGGTCTTCGTTGTGGTCTACAACAACTAAAGAAAGCTTTAATCTTTTTTTTTTTTGACAAGTTTTGTCACGAGGTAACATCTTGGTAGTCTCCTTTAAATCCCAGGGTCTCCTTGAAGAGGTTCGCACGAATTAGACGTCTAGAACACGTCTTCCAAGTGCCCCATTCCACACAAAAAAGAATCTAAATCAAATCGAATCAGAAATCTAAAGGGCCTCAGCGGACTGAGGTGGACCTTGTTTTGAAAGTTATCCTCGTGTGCAAGTCAACCACAGCACTTCTTCTTTTCATTCGTACACTGCGCGCACTTTCTACTCGTTATTCCATGCAAACACTTTCTCTTCTCCTTATTCAAGAGCAACCCCGGGATGGTACGCTGCTCGATCTGAATGAAAGATTATTTGTATAGGCTTTCACGAATGGATGGTTAAGTGTCTGTCCTTGATTAGTGGAATCCCCTGTTCGAATCCCAGTGAAAGCAATGTTAATACGCTTTTATCTGGGTTTTCAAAGCCGATCCATCACCATTTGATGATCAGCTTCAGACTATCATTGGAGTTGTCGTGGTTTGATTGTGAGCGTTACACCCCAACAACCTACCTACCGTTTAGGGTTTCAATAACACACTCCAAAGCTGGTCCAATCAACATTTGTCGTTGTGATCTTGTAGTAGTCTGACTGTGGGTATCAGAAGGAACCACCGCTCCTTCCCAACCTGAAACCTTAGGGTTTCAATAACACACTTCAAACTCAACTGTCAACACAGGGCATTTACTTTTTACTCACGACGAATGGTTTAACTATCGTTGCGTGTGCTAAAATTTAGAACATTTAGTACATAAATAGTGTGTAGGGACATTTCAAGCAGATTATAATCGGTTTGAAGGTAACAAGGCTAACCTAAGAGTGGTATGTGGAGGACTAAACGGACACGTATGATGTAATTACCACCTTTAAAAAATGGAACTTCTTCTTTGTTTGGGTCTACAGTCCGGGGTGGACCTGGGCCTCAACCAACAAGCCTCTCCAGCTAGCACGGTCTCTGGCTAGCTGTCTCCAGTGTCGCACGCCAAGTTGCTTGAGGTCCTTCTCCACCTGGGTGCGCCAGCTTAGACGCAGGCGTCCTCTGTTGCGTTGGCACAACGGGTTCGAGAAATTGACCTTACCAGTACAGCAATCTCTAAGCACTGTGGCCAGGCGAAAGAAACCAATTACCGATCGACTGTCCACGACTTGCCAGAGAAAGATTCAAAATGATAAACAGATAATCCAAAACAGGGAAAGACTCCCAAGAAATCCCATCTAGGGGAGTTGTCAAATTGTTGAAGGCAGCTCTGAAATTCTAGACCTTGAGATCTTTATAGTCGCAGTACTATGACACACCCCAAGCTCATCAAACCAATTCAATGGTCGGCGTAATGATCCATCTCAAAGTTTCTCCTTTCTGAGACTTGATAAGATTGAAAATTCCCTGTGAAGGCACCCTTAAACCAATTATCATTGACATCTACTTTAAAGGCGAACGAATATTCACACTCAAATTTGGCATTGCTTTAGTACTGGGCTACGACTAAAAACTGAAGTTTAGCTACTCATAATGTAATGCTATTTGATGCGATAACACCAAATGGCTGAAGTAGGTTGAAACCGCCCTGAGATCATCCTTCCCTGAGCGGTTGTCAAACCGATCAAGCTTCAACTTCAAATTATTTTTTTCATTATTTAGCATTTAATAAACGCTTCGTTCAGACTATTATACGTACAGATTCGTGGAAAGTCGCAGAAGTGATAATGGTCCCGAAACCGGGTAAACCGCCAAACGACAAAAAATCATATAGACCGATATGACTTTTACCTATAACATCAAAGCTATTCGAGAAACTTCTACTGAAACGAATACAACCACTAATAGAAGAAAGACGCCGTATCCCCGATCATAAATTTCGATTCAGGAAGAGTCATTCCACAACTGACTAAGTATTTAAAATAACCAACGAAATCGAAAGAGCACGAGAGGAAAAAAAGATTTGCTCCAGCAGCCGGGCCTTTGACAAGGTTTGACACGACGGCTTGAAATACAAACTTAGCAGGATATTTCCGAAAAATCAATAAAATCTAAATCAAGAATAGGATATTTGAAGCACGGAATGGAATACTTGGAATTTAAAGATATCGCCGACGGGGTCCCGCAAGGGAGTGTCCTTGGCCCTACGCTGTTTTTGTTATATACCCGGGACTTACCACAAACTGAGGGCACAATAGTAGCTACCTTCGCAGACGATGCGGGTTTTCTGGCTACGAAAAGCACAATCGAGTCCGCTACTGTGAAACTGCAGCACGCTGTAAATAAAACTTGCGATTGCAGAAAGCTCTGGCGTATTGCCCTAAATGAAACTAAATCATCGCATATTAACTTTACCTACAAAAACATAGACAATGTACCCGTCTTCATTAACTCGGTACAAATAACGTATGCAAATGAAGCCAAATATCTCGGGATGACGTTGGATGCTAAGCTTAAGTGGAAGGCGCACGTAAAGAAAAAACGTGACGAACTTGAGAATCGATATAGAGAAATGCACTGGCTACTCGGACGACATTCCAAAGTAAGCGCGTATAACAAACTGCTTGTATATAAGCAAGTGCTAAAGCCTGTGTTAGGACCTACAGTATACAAGTTTGGGGTTGCACTAAAGCAAGTAACAGTGAATCCATACAGTCATTCCAAAACAAAGTTATAAGGACTGTCGTGAATGCTCCCTGGTATCTACGAAATAATGATATACAAAGAGAAGAAATAAAGAACTTCGCGAGGAAGTTGAGAATTCGACTTCATGCTCATTGCAACCATGCCATACTCCAAACACTGGACATGAGAAACCTCGTGCGTCGTCTCCAACGAATGAAACAGTTCGATTTAGCGCAATGAGTACAGGCCGCTATAAACGGTTCCAGCAGGTGACTTTATCGAAAATCTAAATGCCTCACGCGTAAAAATAATGAAGTTAAGACTACTGGATAGGGAAACGTAGTTGTAGTAAGCAACTAAAACAATGGGAAGGGTGTGTTTAGCCAGTAAAAATCTGACACTACTATGAATAACCGGGTATCATAGTGTCTTACTGAACAGACACACCAAGCCACGAAAAAAAAATTATTTTGGTCGTTTTGAAGTTAATTTCCTCTATTTTCTCATTTTTTCTGTTGTCCTTAACACTTTTTTGGCCTGTCAACAAACAGCTGGTCACTTCAAAATTGACAGCTAATGATATTTGAAAAACCTTTAAACTCGTTGGAGGTAAGGTATCAGTAAAAGTGCATCCACCAGACCTCTCGATTTCGGTTCGGTGGGAACAGCATAAAAAAATCTAGTATAAAGAATATGCATACGGTGATCTTTTAATTTTTTCTAGCATAAGGAACAAATTTTTGTCAAAATTGTCGTTGCTGGATGTTCCCTGGCCCCTAAGACAATGGGTTGATCGAAGTGCAGAGAACATTCCTGCCATTCAAGGCCCCATCGCAAAGGAACCAAAATATTAGATTCCACGGCGTTCTAACATTTGAGAAATTTGAAAAAGGATCTTGGCCTGCTGCCTTAGAAGATGAAGTCAACTCAAGACCGGAAGACACTCAGTCTTATGAAGCGACTTACGTTTAAGGATTGGGCTCTAGAAATATTGGAAGAAGATGACCGGATGTTAAGCGCACTTGTGACTAGACGAGAATATGCGTTAATGGTCGTGTGCTGTTTATTGCAGCATCCACCAAAAAGAACTGAATTGTGTGGTCTTCATGCCAGTCGTGTCATTCGTTGATGAAAACTATCGTCACGTTAGAGTCGATGGGTCGCCGCAGAAACATGCTGTTTCCTTGATCACCTGCATGGACTAAACATCAATGATAAGTGGTTTCAACAAGATGATGCTGCAACTCACACAGCGGGTGTTGTTACACCCATTTTAAACTGAAATCGCTGACCGCAGTACACCAAAAATGGTCCTGCCGATTGGACGTCTGATGATGTGATTTAATACCCCTAGATTTATGCCATTGAGCTACGTTCAACCTTTGGTCTATTCCATCAAGACAGCGTTGTCAGAGGTGTTCTCAGCGAGAGATACCAGCTCTTCCTCTGGAAAGTGTGGCCGAGACCCCAAAAATTTGGTTCAATGAATTGTCGGCTGCAAATGTGCTCATGGGGGAAATAAGAACGAGGTCGAATTTCATACCTAAGTTTTTGTACGCACGTCACGGCAATAGTTGAATTCGAGACAACACAAGTGGTGTGGGTTATGTTTTAATCCTCTAATGCCTACCACCGCCTCTAGGCGTCGTATACCTTTGCGAGTGTAAAGAGGAAACGGTTAATTTTATGGCAACTTTAAGTCCTACCTCTAGTTTCAAAATTTGCAAATTTATTTCATGGATGTAGTGGGTCTTGTTTCCAAGTTCGTTTAAAATCGAAAAACCACCTTTTGGTCGAAAATAACGATTTTTGTGACAAGACCAAAAAAAAACAAGAATGTAATTTTTTTATAAATCAAAGTGAAAAAATAAAAGAAAAAACTATACAATATTATCAGGAATAATTTTGTCTGTTAATAACCCAAGTCGGTCTCAAGCCGGTTCGATTTTGACCTATTTTCACTTGTAGAGGGCCAAAAATCTACTTTTTGAAACTTTTTTTGCAGATTCATTGTTATATACGATTTTATGAACAACAATTTTAACTCAATCAAAATATAAGGCATTAAAGGGTTAAAAAAAAGTGTCAAGTTCCTATTGCAAAATCCGGCAAAATTGTGAACAAAAGAAGCGAAGAGCATTGTCATAAAGCTTTGCACCTAAAACCTTATAAAGTTCAACTTCCCCAAGAATTAAAAGCAGCGGACCACATCAGTACACGATTTTCATCGATTTCCCACGACTTATCTCTCGATCATACTGTAGTCCGTTTAGGTCTCTTAAATCTTAGGACAACACGACATTTTCGAGAACAAAAAAAACAGACCCCACAATGACCGGGAAATAAATACAAAAACTTGCAGCACAAAGTCAACGATGACGTGAGCAATCAAATCAAGGAATTTCTTATCGAACGCGTACAAAGGTCAGAAGAATTCGAATCACTTGACATTTCCAAGCCGATACGTCACGTGAGGAATGCATGAGGTGGCCGGCAAAAAGTCATAGACCCCCAGTCTATGCTGCCTCGTGACGCAAAGCGAAGAACCTGTAAAGGTTCGTTCGTCGTCATGACTGAACTTCATTGAAATGCAATTGCTCATGCGCAACGCATTCTTAACACATTCAACTTTTGAAGTTCACATCAGGTTGAACGTCATGCAGCCAACCTTTTCGCTGTTGCTTCCTTCAACGCACGCCCGCTCCAGTATTTTCGAAACCTTCATTTCATTTCAACACCAAATCGAGATGAAATTCCATTTGACTTGCTTGTCACATAATTCAAGCCCCCTCTCCCCCTCCTCCCACACACACACACACAGAGACTTCACAGATACACAACAGCCCACGGTTCGATATGTTCTCGGATCGGAGCAGTTCACTGTGCGAGATTAGTTAATTCAAAATTGACATATATTCCGCGGACGGCGGCGACAAATACAGCATCACTGCTCGTCACGTTTCCGCTGTGACAGCCCGATGCGGCTTCACGGATTCACGTGCTCAGACATGCGTTCATTTCATCAACAGCTAATCGGATTCCATTCCCATTACAAGCCCATATGCCGACATCGCTGATTAGCATGGAAGTCACCTTTTGCCGGGGCGGGGGACTGATTCTGCTGATGCAGATGGTGCGTCTGCCTTGAAGCCATCGCCGCTTGTACCGTGAGGAAATCGAATAGAAAACCAAACAATTAAGGGCCCGCCCGCAGCTGCAAAGAAAGCAGGCATCATGGGAGTCAATCCGACGAATTGCATCATAATATTGGAGAAATCTCTCACTCACTCTATGCAACCGTCGTCGCACCACCATCGCGCGTCGGGGCTTTCTAATAATTACGGGCACAGGGTGGCCATCCAGATTTATCCGAATAAAAGCAGCCAACCTGTCTCCATTTAAATAATATCTCAACTTTCTGCCATAAACAACAGCCAGTGAACAGGAAACATACAGACACAGTGGCCGACAGAGTGCTGGGCTTTGTTTATTCATCCGACGAATGTGGGTCAAGCGAGTGACAGAGAAAGAGAGATGGACTCTGCCGTGCTGGAAAAATACGAGCAGGAGCCAATCGATCGCCAGACACACGGCGAGTCCATCGACTTCCGAGAATTACGTCAGACGAAAGCACATTTTTCACGGAAGACCATGATGGAGCTCCCATAGCCTGCGATGGCGTCTGCGGATTCCGGAATCAATGGAATCGACGGAATCCAGTTTTTGTGCCGTGAAATTGATTTCCCAGCCCCGTCAACTATCCATCGAAATAAGTCGACCGGCAGTGGGTCACAGCGCAAAGGTGACGGCGGCCGCGGCGGCGGCGGCGCTTTAAACCAGTTGCCTTGCGATGGATTCTCAGAACGTTCGATGTGAGGAAGTTGGGAAAAAACCCCCGACTCGCAGCTATTTCGGCGCTGCTTGCAATGCAGTGCGCCTTTGGAGGTCGACGATGACAGTGACAATGACACAGCTACGCTCGCTGTTTGAGCAATTAGCACCTAGCTAGCAAGCTTGTCGGTGACGTGTAGGTTGTATGACGCGTGACTCACGTGTGGGGGTTTTGTGGGGGTGCGAGTTTCAGAGATCTGATCTACGTGCACTGTCCATATTTGGGGATCATTAATCATTGCGATACTCTGTTAAAGGCGCATTTGATGGGGTAAGATTAGTTTGTTAGCAAATTTAGCTCTGATCTGGGGCGCGGAAATTTCCCCTGCGCCCTAGCACAACATCAGGATACACCTCACCCCCCCTTGAAAGCTACTGACAGACGTCATAAACAAAATCAACCGAAGATGGCCGGAATTGGACGCCTGTAGTTCATGTGGTCTATATTAGATCCAAGAAGAGCTCTCCTAGAATTTGATAGCAGCATATTAGTAAAGCAGCAAGCAGGCCATTGCCTAGTTAGCAAACAAACTAGAAGAGCGCCCCGCCCTGCAGGAGGAGGAGGTAACCATGTTACGTTACCTCGGTACCTGCCGGGCCTTGCAGATATAAAAAGAAAACATAAAAGGCAGCTATTTCCTCAACAGTCTTGAAGATACAGCGAACATAAACAGGACATCCTCAAGTTTCTAAAAACCACTAATTGGTTATAGGTTATCAACAACATCAACAGAGGAGAAAGGAAAGGTCGTCAGAGCCGATGAAGTGACGGCACAATGGACCTTAACGGTCTATGTGAGGCAAAAATTCCCCCGAGGAGTTTCTGCCAGTCACCGAACACTTGTGCTTAACTGCGACCAATAAAGACTAAGCCACTGAATCCACCTGAGCAGCGCCAACTGACAACAACTGACACATTCAATCTCCGTCCAGCTAAATCAAAATTTACTGCGAGTCACTTTCGAAATACCCTCAAGTCAGACTTCCACTTAAATCGTGCTCCCGTCTTTCTTTTCCCTTTTTTTGTGATCGAAACCCACCCATTCTTCGACACAGCAAGAGAAGGTGTCCACCATCAGCACCGACGAAGTCAATTTTTATGTTTTTAATTGAAAATTGTGAAATTTATTCGATGCGCATTCGGGCGTTAATTATTGAATTATCCTGTTCCAGGTGTTCCCACATGCTGGTGCGCTTGGAGCCATCGTCATCGCCACGATGGGTAGGTCTCTGACACAAAAGGACTTCGCATCGTCTCGTAGACGTTTAACCCAATTATACACATTTTCGAGTTACTTCCCGCTCAAATATTTCAGAGATAACAGATGCATTCAGCGCTCACCAGCGAAGAAAGGTCGAAAGAAAAGAGCCAACCCACTGGCACATGGCTTCATCGGCACATGGGCACCAGTGCTGAGCACGACGACGACGACGAAGACGACGACAGAATAAGGAATGACCAAGACCAAGAGTGGCCAACGTCCACCATCAGTTGTTGCAAGGATTTATTGAATATGTTCCCGGAGCCAATTACAAAGTTTACGCGTTCCGTTGAACTTTTATCTCGCCACAGCGAGTTAAGTTGGAGGGAGCAGGGAGGTACCCGACAGGCCCGGATAACAACGAAATAATGGATTCTATATGTGTTCCTGGACAGACACTGACATTGGCGCTGCTGGCATGGTCTCTCAATTGGACATTGGACACATCGGACACACACACGCACACGCCAGCCAGACCGCAGAGTCACCAACAACAAGAAGAAGAAGAAGAAGTGATGGTTAGGTGATATAAATTCTGCTGACGGACGAGCTGGGATCCCTTGTGGACATCGTTGTCGCCATCGTCGTTGTTGTCGTCATGCATACAACACATGCACATGCACTAAGCTCTCGATAGCGTGGTCATGCCATGAATAGGCTCACGGAACAAGATGCCATGGCGGAGATATTGCATTTGGTCGAATACCAGTGCTATGGACAAGAAGCCAAATCCGTGCACTTGTTCAATTTGAAATCAGGTGTGTGTCCGACGATGAGGATAGTGGTTGACTGGTTGACTGGGCTGACTGGCTTGGCAGTGCAACAATGTCGATTGTGATGCTTTTCCGATTGGACAAGGATACTCTGCGGTCTGTTGTTCATAGATACACTTTGAATTTGTGGTCGGTCCTCTTGATTGGCTTTGATTCAAGGTCGGTACAACAAATGTAGGATTCTGTGCTGTGCAATCTAATGACACCACCAATCACTTGACTGAGGTTTAGTGGCTTAGACCGATCGCGATGCAGACTGGGCCAGAACATCTTAGGCGATTGACATGTAATATTTGACAGTCATGTCGTTCGGGAGTTCGATCACTGACCTTAGTAACAAGAGTTTGAAGATGGCAAACTAATATGAATTTGAGAGCTCCAATTTTGGGCAGATCCTTAACTAAAGCAAGCTCTTTAAATTTAAGGTGAAACCAAGTTGGCACTGGGTTGTGCCTTTGTCTCAAGTCTCACTCTCACTCAAGTCAAAGTGCATATTGCTGCGTATTTGTTGCAAAAGGTCTCTGATTCGGACGCACATTGAGGCAAGAGCTGGGGATTTGTGACATAAATTATTTTGAGATGGAATGAGATGGAACAAAAAATTAAAAATGACTGCAACGACTTATTCTTCTTCTACATATGATGCTTGTTGCTGGGTACTCAGATTTTTTTTTCTTACACGTCGAATTCGTCAAAAAAAAGGTTGACTGAACATTATTTCTTTCGTCACACTGGTCATCCAGCGTGCAGTTAAACTTCTCTATACGGACACCCCTCTATAGGGGACACCTGGTTTTTACTGACAACTCATCATAGTCCCTGCATGACGGTATTTGTTTACTTCAACCCTTTCAGAGCGAACACCTCGTACATAACGTACAATAATGATGTGTACTGTATTTAATAACGATGCTTGTCTAGTCACGGTGGCCAAACCCTCCTTATTCTCATGGTCCTTGAGATGACCACAGATCCACACTGATCCCTGGTTATTTTTCCACGACGAAATTAACTCCTCTCTTGTTAGACACGATCTGTTTCCTTCCTAGTCTTGCCCAAATCTTACACAATCGCATTTGTATCAAATTTCTCATGACATCGTTTGAGAAAACGTTACAGTTGAGATGACATTGGGAACATGTTTTTTACGATATCCAATAACTCAGTTCAAAGATCAATTGAATTGCAAATAAAATGGCAAAAACTGAAAATCAACCAGAAAGTTGTTTTCACCCACTCAACCGAAGTCAACAAGCAACAACAATAAAAGCGAACAGTAGTCACTGCCTCAAGGCCTAAAAATAAATTGACATATAATTTCCGTTTGATTTGCATACAAATGTTGTGTAAATGACCGAAGTGTCAACTGACTGGTATTTTTTTTTTTTTTTTTCACTTTTCGATAATTTATTATCACGGACTTTACGAATTGTGATTTGAAATGATACGTGGACACTTGTGATTGATGGCTTAAACTGCATAGTTGACACACGGCAGGGGTCTATGTGACACTTGTAGCTTCATTACAGCGACATTAGGATGAGACGGTTGTAAATTGATGTTTGTCTTCCTGTTTTGAAATTGGCGGGGTTTGAGGGGAGCACGTGGTAGGACGAGTCGTGCGGTTTTGAAATGTGACGATAACTGTGGCAGATCAACTGATGTCACGTGGGTTTTAGGTTATTGAGATCGCTGGAATTGACACAGAATTGATTGATGAGGCTGTTGATGGGAGTTGAGCACCAAGGCGTACCGATGTAGATGACTAACTTTGGCGGTTAACTATGTATTGCTGCTACTTCTCTTACGAATTAAGTGCACAGCCACTCGAATGAAACAAATAGTTTGGGGTCTAAGTGTTGTCTAAGCATGCTGGTGAATGCACTAGCAGCCAGCCTACATAACCTAATCTAACCTAGGGGTACTCATCTAATCCTGAAAGAACAATACCAGGCACAACACGAGTGGTTGCTATAGAAGCTAGACCCAGCTTCAACTTGGACTGTCGCGCCACGCACATGATTATTATTGTAAGTGCCCATCATAAACCAACTCTGGACAAAGCCGTACCTTTTTTGGGAAGATTAAGAATCCCATTCCCAGATCAACGAGCCTTTATGTCGATCAAGATCATCAACCTAGTGGCGCCAAGCTACATAAAAAGGGACCTGAATCCCGGGACTCAATAGAGCCCAGATCACGAAGGAAACTGCCAACATACAGTTCGACGACAATTCCGAATAGGGTACTGATACATACCGACAGCAACCTAATGCTTTCCAAATGTAGACCCCTAAGGCCAAGACTGACAAAGACAAAGGAGAGAGAAAGAGCAAAGATTCAATGATACTTGTCCTGACTAATCATCGAAAATGTAAAAAGTAAAAGCAATTCAAAGGCTGCTGGATTACTGCAGAATCTAGGCTACTGCCGGAAAGACATAAAGGTTATAACCGAGTTCAGGACTCTCTTGCTGATTTGCATCCACTGCAGGAGACACATCCATTCTCTCATCTAAATTCTTGACAGATGTCAACCATCCACCTAGGAGGCATTGTAATATAGGGTTTAGAGGGTCAGGGACTAACTTCTACAGCTACCGCTTGTATTGTGCGTGCTATTATTCTCTAACGAATGGAATGGACCTGCAGGTTTATGCCGACTGCGAACGGTGAAGTTTGAGAAGTTTTTTCTAGACAGTTGTACTCTTTGAGATTTGTCAGTGAATCGGAAGAGGTGGCGCCGGGAAAATGGTTCGTCGTACCGGGAATCGAACCTAGGCGTAGTAGTCCACGCACATACCCTCCGCGACCACTCAGACTAGGTTATGTTAAATTGGCTGAACCTGTAAGGTTTTGCATTGAATGGAGTCACTATAGGAGTCACATGTCCCTGCTTGAGTCTATGACCTTAGAGATATCTTCAGAAGTCTGATGGAATATCCTGACTGTGTTCTTTTAGGGTGATTATTTTCGTTATTTTATATCAGCTTAGTGTCAGATTTGAACATCGACGAGTAGGTGTTCCATAGCTTTCTTTTATTTCCCCAGAGTGCCAACACTTCCGAGCTGATGTGCCCCATTCTTTGCAGGTGCTAGTTGCATGAGAAGTGGCCAGTAAGTGCGCCACATAGTAGCATTGTTCAAATTTAGCACCTCATTGGTTCTCCTGGGACCCTCGTGAATTTGTTGGCGCTCGTAACAAAGCGGTTTAGCTGGTGAGGTAAGGTTAGGTTTAAGTGACTGTCACTGACTCTGGAGCCATTGTGACCCACTTGGAACTCCATTCACTGTCTGGTAGTTGATGCACAGGTTCAACTTTTGCCTTTTCTTTTGCTACCTCCTCTTCCCTGCAGATCCTGCTCAAGTCGTTGTGAGCCATTATAATACTGTAATACTGATTTCCTTTGTATTTAATTTTAGGACCACACTTTTTTTGTTTATTGAAAGCCAAGTTGGCCTCGAAGTCCTGTGAGTGTCTAACTCAATCCACCTCCGATAGGAGAAATTGATGTCATCTGTGGGTTAAGTACAAGGTGCTTATTACTTGAAGTGAGGGGTGGAGGGTATCTAAATGATTTATTAGTGGCAGGTGCAAGCATGGCCTAGATAGCTCGTCGAGTCTTTTGTTGCCAGGAATATCAGTGGTTTAGCTGGTTCATGCTGATGTCATTCAGTTCGAGGTCCTGTAAATGTGGTTCCCTTACTTTAATGAGATCACTGCAAGAGCAGTGGACGCGACGCATTTTGACTTCCTCCTCTTCATCCATTCGTCTTCTGCAGCATCATTATACAGGACACCCATTGCGCAGTGGCCTCTTATGAGAACGATGTAGGTCCTGAAGCTTAGTATCGCAGACAGAGTGACCTCTTAGGAGTTAGTGCTGACCATATATCCTTTGTTTTAAGGGAAGTGGTGCCTTCAAGCCGCTTGTGGTTGACTATTTTATTTGTATGAGTTTTTAGAAGATGCGTGACACGAGTTGGAGGATGGATACCTTCGCGGTGTGCGGGGATAGGCTCCACCACACTCAGCGAGTGCATCGGTTTTGATGCCACGGTGTCCCGACATTCACATTAGAACTATATCGAAATTCTTAGCCCGTTGAGAGAGCGGTAACAGTTTCGTGATGTTTTCGAGTTGAAAATTACATTTTTCAGGGTCTTGATTGCGGCCTGACACACGGTTCGAACAGAAAATAGCGCCCAATTTTGGATATCACATGGTTCTTGAACTTCTATTGGTTTCTGTCCGGTGTTTCAAGATCTGCAAGAGCAATGTTGAGGTCCTTGGATTAGTCAGACTTAGAATCGGAAGACCGAACATACGATCAGTTTTGCTCGTCACTGGTGCAGTGAGCCCTCCAGACAACGCCTTAAATTCTGTTGGTACTCAATCCCCGAACAATGACTGAAGACTCACAACAAGTTCCTTCAAAAAGGTGAGCTTAAAGGTGCGCCATTTCATTCAAATTTCAGGTGTCATCGAACCCTTGTCATCCATTTAAGGCTTCAAATTTCTCCTTCAAAAGGACACTTTCTCATTTCGAACTTCGCCTAAAACAAAACCCGTTGCCGAATGCACTGCACTGCGCACGCACTTGACTCACACAGCACCCAGACAGACGGTGATTATCGATTGACCGATAACCCGAACCACAATCAATGACGATTGCGATTTTATTCCCCACGTTTCGCAATGTGGATCGTGAAAGTTTTACAATTTTACACTCAATCGATGCGACTGCGTTGATGTTGCGGTCTGGCGACCTTTGTTGTGCTGGAGCACAGCCTGGCACAGTCGTGGAACAAAAAAAAAACGCAGAAACACAGAAATCTCTTAATTTTAGCCACACGTCGACGAGAGACACTAATGAACTTTATTCGTATCTTTTGATCGAAGATAAAGAAAACAACTGAAAGAATGTCGCTGGCACCCAGAGATGGCCACAGAAAGAGAGTCATTCAGAAGGACAGGATATGTGCCAAGAGACGAAGTCAATTACACGAGGTACAATTACACGCACTCGAGGCAATAACGATAAGTTGAGTTCTTGAACTAGAATCTCTAGGCCAGTGGTGGGCCTTTAACGATATTTCGTTTCATAACATATTCGTACGTGTAGGAATTGAAATGAATTGCTGACAGCCTTCACCGAGTTTAAGGGCGTATGATGCGTGCGAGAGTAGGTGCACTCTGATCGTGAACTTGAGCAGTTCAAACCGGAATGAAGGATCACAAGTGTTGATGTGTTGACAGAGTAACAAGCACTCGAGGGGGGTGTTTGACGGAGGGCAATGCTAGGTGAGAAGGTGATTGTGATTCAAGCTCGCTTAGCCTTGGGGATGTAAAGGTTGTGACTGCGTTCCACGTCCTATCACTCCATCCACTTTGACAGGAGTAGGTACGGGCATAGCCCAACAACCAATGTTATATTCAGAGGAAGATGGTACCCCAGCGGGGTGTTATCTCACGAGCACCTTAGAGACTACCGTAGGTACCAAGGAGTCAATCTAGATCCTAGACTCAGCTGTCGGAATAACCTTGATTGCCTTGATTGCATTGAGAGCTATACACGCTTTCTAGATCTCCTGTTGATCAACAGTTGATCAACAGGAGATCTAGAAAGCGTGTATAGTGTTGATCAACAGGAGATCTAGAAAGCGTGTATAGCTCTCAATGCCTGTGAAAACCATTTGATAAAAAGTGGGGCCTAAGGCATAAACTGGATCAGTGGATGTATTTCTTAATTTATTTCAATCAATGGATATTTACATCTATTTTATCACAATGATGGAAATGCATACTTAGGAGAGCTTAATAAATTCATGATTGTATTCTAAGACTATCCCTACTCATTTGTAGATCGACTGCGTAACAAATAGAGTTGTATAGCATTAAGGCGTGAGTTATCGGATTGTTCCATCCATAATATGTTCTATGACTGGGAATTGAAAGCTCATTTCTGTTTCTAAGGCATTATTCTCGGACACACCAATAGACAAGGTTTGTCTGCGCCATTCTAAAGTTTTAAATTGACTAGCGCGCCTCTTGAAGAACAACCAAGCATTTCATCGGACCATCTTATATTTCTTAAGGCAAACCGTGTGAACCACTTTTGTATTCTTTCAATTCTTTTGTTGGCGTTTTCATATATTGGGGAGCAGCCAACGCAGCATTTTTGTAATGTTGGCAGTACCAATGACATGAAAATAGCTTTACACGTCTTTAAAGTCCCCAGAACTTCGTCCGAGAAAGCCTAAATGTGAATTCCCTTTCGATATACATATTAAAATCGATGTAGGCCGAGAAAGCCAATTTGGAGTCGAAGATAACACCAAGATCGTTCACTTTAGTAACTATTGGAAGTCTATCATCTGCGAGCTTGTACTTGAAATTGACTGGATGCCCCGTAGTACGTCCAATCCTCACTTACAGATCATGGCCGGCTCTTAAGAAAAAAATAGAATATTACAAAACATAACAAAGTGCAAAGAATTGCATGCACAGGGACTCCAGGCGCCCTAAGGACAACTCCTCCGGATGCACTGACAGTCGTGCTCCATCGATTGCCTATAGACCTCCACATACATAACATTACCACACATAGTGATGTTAGACTCAGGGATTCTGAGCTAAGGACTTTATGGTCACTACTGTGTCCTAGACTCGATACTGAGGAAATTAACACCAAATCCGATAGACTTTTTAACAACTTATTATGATTTTGAAAAAGAAGTTGACGTATTCTTATCCTTCGGATAAGAGAAGATTGAGATAATGGGCACATTGACTTCAGGATGCCGATGTGTAAATCTACAGACAGAGTCGGGGGAAGTATTTTTTCAGAAGATCGGAACATCCATCCGTACAGCCTTTGGACTGCCGAATGCCGCCAGTCAGAAATCTTCGCCATTAAGGAAGCGATTCATCTAATCAGGTGAATAGGATCCTAGTTGATAGCCAAGCAGCCATTAAAGCGATAACATCTACCTCCATATCCGCCAAAATAGTTCAAGTTTGCCGCGAAGAACTTGCTAGTTTGGCAAAAACATTCAAGGTAACCATGATTTCGGTTCCCGGCCACAGAAACATCACAGGTAATGAAAAGGCAGTCCAAACAAAGTTCCGCACTCGCCAAGAATTAGCCCTTTCTATAGGCTGTTGATATAGTAGAACAGACCGGAGACCTGTGAGGTCGAAAGCTCTGCGATACAACAAGCACCTTAGACTTAGCCAGATATAGATGCAGATCATGTTTGAATGACCAAATGTACACCCTAGAGAAATCTACATTCAACAAGTCTATGGGATTATTAATCTGACTCAGTGGAGAGCTTAGAAAAAGTCGTACATCGTCAGTATTCATGTGGATTTTGTAGTGTTGAATTGGCTTACAATGTAGGACCTAGAATCGATGCCTGCGGTACCCCACTTTGTGCGCTAAGGTACGACCACATGAACTTTGTCGATGGAGATGAAAACTTCGACGAAAACACCATCACGACTTCCGAAGCGGACCTTGAATGCTATTCCATCAGGTAGGCGACCCTGGATGAGGTGGTTGGACCAAGTCCATAAGCTCGCGTAAGGGCGTAACTCCCGTGTGTTAATTATAGTTGATGGCGGAGGTTCGGTTTGCCTGCAGATCACTCGTGCGTGGTTTACCCCCCGAGACCCCTTTAGTGGCATGATCCACATCAGAAGATAATGATGAGATGAACACATGAGGTCACTTCGGAGCTTGTTGCACAAAATTGGACGATTGAAAAACTCTTTTGAGAAGTTTAGTAATGTTCTTAGTTTTTCAAAAGAGCTGTACTACAGCTACTTTTTGGGCTAAAGCCTGATTGGTTGTTGCTAAGAAGTTTGTTCAATGATAGGTAACGGCGCATTTGTATCAATATCATCTTCTCAAAGGAGGGATAGCTGTGGGTCTACGTTCTACAGCATTTATTGACCTGCTCTTAGGAATTGCGAACTATCTTTACTGTTTTCCACGGGAATGTAGACGTCAGGTAGTTAAAGCACAGTTAAAGATAAACTTATGTATTTCATTATACACGGCAGTAATAATTTAACAGGTTTAGGGTTTAAGCCGTCCAAGCCAGTGGCATTTCACTTAATCGATAATATTGCTTCTACTAGGCTGATAGGAGACAGCGTATTCAGACTGAACATTCCAAGCAACACACAGCTGTAACGACACTTCAGAAAAGGAAACAGTAACAAATTCTCTGTGCAACTACCCAGCGCTGGCAGCTAGAGTCGAACAGAAAACACTAGACAAGTCCTTTTTCCAAATCCCTACCGGAAATATCCAACAAAACTATGAAGAAACTAAATAATTTTCTACATGCAACACGATGCTTAATAACTTACGAAATCATAAACAAGAAAGAGCTGAGGTCTCAAAACGCCAATTGGGTTTTCCATAGAACCGCCACTATACACGCACAGGCATCCTCCACGTCACCATCGACCTAACCCCTGTCGCGAAAATGACCACTGATGGACAGAAGAGGTTTCGTCACAGATGGAAGATGTAGGCGTTTCCTTCTGTGACAGAAATCATGGAACCTCCTCAGACTGAAGTCGACATCTCCTCTAGAAAAGCAAGTGCTTTCTGAAGACTCTGCCTCTCCTGACCCACACGTCACCTGCTAGCAGTTGTGGATCTCCCTGCCCCTCCTCAATTCTCAGATCCCACACAACACTAGTTGCCAAAGACTCTGTGGTGGAGGGTCACCCCACTGGGCACTCCATTGCCACCAATTAAGTGTTAAATCCGGCTACAAAATCACACACCCATCAACTTGTCTCTTGCAAAACACTCCTCGTCGAGTCACTTCAATAGGTGGTCGCCAATAGGAAATCCTTAACGAACCAGCACAGATAAAATTGCCACAACCTCTTGGGCAAGGCAAAACCCATTCAATCGGTGCACGTAGATCGATCGACCGCAGCTCCTTAAACCTTATGAACCATCAGATAATGGACAAGCAACAAGGTCTCTCGCGACAAGTACCTTCACACCGCCATGAACTGAAATCAACCCTCCACCTCGTGCTGAATCGTAAAACAATTACAAACGGAAACTCATTAAATCCTAGCAACGGAGGGCTGCCTTATCAAGTTCCGTTTTACACCGGTACCGCATCATGCATGTAATCCAATGACAATCGCTATCGCACATCTACGACCTTCGCCAGACAGTATTCCCTTACGGGGAATCGCTTCCACGGAATACCAATCAGTTCCGATGCCTGGAAGCCGAAAAAATGTCTTCTCCTCACCACGCGCACATACACCGCCTCTACGCCCCTCCGCCTGCCGTGCACAGACCACGTTACAGTACTTTAATGGCCCGCCACTCAGAATTACCTCACTTCTCGCCGCAAACCGTGCGATCAGTCAATTGCCAATAAAAAAAAAAACAAACAAACAAAACGGCGATCGAGTGACAAAAAAAAAAACGCACAGAAATGACAGAAGCTACCTAATTAAGATGCTCTCCGGGCGTCCGCTGCGAATACATGTGTTGCAAGCGACATCACTTCCTTCCTAACGCGGCGAATGCTTTAATTGTTTTGTTTGTTTTTCCGCTGCCTTAAGGTCAGCGTCAGTAAGACAACACCCTCTCCGCCTTCGTGCGACTTTAATCACCCACTCACCTATTGTGTGTGCTAGGTGCTGTTTGTCCTTCGCTTGCGCTATGTTCTATGCATCCGTACGCAGCCGCGAGTACAAAGAAAACCCCCAGCGACGACCTCACTCCTTACCGAAAGACGGTGGCAAAAGGTCGCTTTCGCAACGAGCCGCTATGTTGACTCAGTTAGAACAGAGACACCGGCGCGTCGCCGCAGCCGACAAAGTGACGAGGACTATTGACCCCGGCGCTAGAATGAATCGTTAATAGATCGATGTGCACCGTCGAGTGTAACCCTGATACCATATGAGGGTTTTCCCGATGCCACAGAACATGCCCCCCTCCTCCCACTCACAACGGCACGCCGGATTTGAATAGTTTCGTCGTTAGCCGCCGAACGCGTTGGCATTTCCCTCGCAGAGCGTCGCAGTTCACACGCCTCGCAGGCGAAATAATCAAAATTTCGGACACCAGCCAGCAGAGGGAGAGAAAGAGTGAAAGAGGCCTCCTCTGGATCTAAGGAACGGCCTTCAAAGGCCATTGAACCGAGCGCACAGTCACCGAGTGTCTTTGTTTTCTTGGACGCGCTCGTCGTGCCATTCGTTCTCTGACTGGTACCAGCACCTCGACTGGAACTCATCATGCACTTCGCATTGGGCATTAGTGTTTGGCTTCGTCTTCGCCTCGCGCACCATTGCGCGCCGGCGCACACTGGAGGACAGCGAAATAGGTTCACTTGTGATTTGATAGTCTGGCGGTTTTGTTTTCGATTTCCCCGAGATCGAGATGTGACAGTTACTCCGCCACGTGCGCGAGAATGGACACAGCCGGCGCAGAAATCAGTTTCGCGGAAAGCCGATATCCAATCTTGTTCTCGTGACATACTGATGATGAATTCAATTCAAGGAACCAGTTAGTCCAAAAGCAATCTCACCAACAATTGGGTTAACGATGCGTCGCAGTCGGTCTCGCAGCGGGCAATCAATATTCAAAAATGCGCACTCCATCAGCATCGCTGTACAACAAAGCGCGACCCAGCCGGAGAAAAATGCAAATCTCAAGAAGAGAGAGAGACCAGGTGAGTCAGTCCAGAGGCCGTAATAAGGCGACAAAAGTCAGCTGAAGCGGCGATAATGTAAACCAGTTTAAATGCCAATGCCAGTACGAAGATGAAGACGACTTAATCACCCTTTCAACGCGAACGCCAAATGCGGCAAAGCTATTAAAAGCCGAAAGTCACCCTGGTAACAGCCAAATGTGCAGAGGCGGAAGGAAGACACCGAGCACCGGCACCGGAACACTCTTCCTGTATGCCATAAGTCGGTGAATTTGAATTTTGGAATTTTTGTGGAGGCGGGAGATGCTTTCCTAAATGGAGCAGAGATAGAGGAAGTGGCAAAGGTAATGGGAAGATGGAGTCTCTATGGAAGTGAGTAAAGTCGCGTACAGTGTAATGAGTTGGTGCACCTACGCAGAGGGTGCAGGGTTCGAATCCCCAATTTTTCAGATTTCATAATTCACGGCTGCGCCTCTTTCGAGTCGCTGACAATGCTCAAAGTGTGTTCCTGTCTGGAGTAAGCTTCTCAAAATTTGCTGTTCTGAGTCAGCGACAACTATAGGTCCCCTCGGCAAGCACAAGCTTAGGTCCATCACAGACTGTATTAAGTCGTGCACGTGCAGTAAGGAATGATGCGTGGATATGACGACAAGATATCCAACATTTCTGCACTTGATATTCACTCGTTGAAACTGGAGGAAAACGACTTAAACGAGGAGAAGAAAGCAGTGTCGAGACTGAAATCTAAGCAAGCTATTGGTGCTGAGGGTCGCTGTGGATGATGTGGTTGGACGTACAGATGTACGATCATCAGTAAGATGTGATCGAAGGAAAGCTGACCCGACAAGTGGAATCTCAAGATCTTTTGGCGAATGCACATGAAAGGATACCTTTCTGACTACGCCATCCAGGGATAAGTCTCCTCAACATCGCATGCGAGATCACCTCTGTCGTCTTGTTTGCAGATGGGCTTCAGTCTAGGAAAGACCACAAGAGGGACATTAACATTGTGGTAGATTCTGATTTAGGCCCAGGTCCACCTCGAACTGCAGCGCCATTAGAAGAAGAGAAATATTCTGGCGTAGTTTTAGAGATCGACATAAGACAGTATTAATTGAGACGAAATATACACCGCCAAGTCGAATGTTGAGATTCCAAAATAATCAGTGTTGATCGGATAATCCAGGATGATGTCTTTAGCAAGGTAAGCAGTCCGTTAAGCAAGACTCACAGACCAAGACTAGACCCTACAAAAGTGCGTACAAAATTTGACGGAAGGAACGAGGCATTCGGTGGCAATCGGACGAAAGTTTTTAACCCTGTCATGCCAACCACGACGTTTCCAGCTAAGCTCGTGTAAATTCGAAAATACCATCTCGTGAATGAAAATAAGTATCTCCGTGCAGGCACGATTTTCGACAAAAAAAATTATCAATATTATACCATTATTATACATTGCTCCTTTTAAATTTCAGACGTGCGTGTCTTTTGTCTCGTAACAACCCCAGACCACCATCAATTTATAGTTTAAGTTAAACGTTTATTTCAGCAAAATAGCTGCATTTTGTTTCGTTTTTTTGAGAGCAAGATTATTTTTCTCTCAATACAACTGTCGATAATGGAATCCTTCGTCACTTTGCCTTCCATTTCACGTTTTTTTTAATTTTACATTTGATGAAAAATTGTTTGTCTCTTTTACTGGTCAGACTCAGCGACGGATTGTCTGAAGTGATTTTTTATCTTTATTATCTGTCTCCTTTTCTTGATATCAGAACAGGCGCCTTACAAAGATTCAAAAGGACTGAACCAAAAGCATTTTAAGACTAAAAAGTATAGCAAATGCATTAACAATCCAAAAAGAATTGCAGCAAGTACACGAACCAGTTGCAGGGTTGCCATTCAACTGCCATTTCAACTGAACTGAAGTTCAGATTTCTCTGTGAAACCGGAGGAGTTTTATCAAAAATTTGAACTCGGTTAAGAGTATAGCTGAACATTAGTTTCAGTGAGACTGGGCATAATAGCCCTCCGAAATCACTATTGAATGATCTTGAAAGGGGAATATGGTGACTGACCACACAGTGCGCAACTGGTTCAATTTATTAAATTAATCCTGTGACAGACCACCCAATTCACCTACAAATGAATGTGCTATCAAAGATACATGCATACATTGATGGAAGCTAACTCAGCACTTCCACAGTAGATATTAGCCGTGTTTTTTTCATCGCTATCCATAGGGAAGTAAAGTAAGATGCGAAAAAATGATTCGCAGTGGCTTTGAGTTTTATCTGTCAAAATATATGAAGAAAACAATTTATATGTTCGAATCGCTGTCAAAATACATGAACAAAAAATTCGAACTCGAATTTTTATCGGCAGCCACTTTTCACTGCCGATATTATAGGCAGTTATAGACAGTAGGTTGTTGTATGTGCTTTACGTGCAAAATCCTACTTCACTATATATAGATTTTTGAAAAAAACACGACTTTTGACGAGCAAATTGACAGACAAGAAGAGCAAGTCTCCAACGGAACCGATGTCACACACAAGACGAGAAGCCGGCTAAATATCGTGCCAGCTGGAGAGGCTTTTTGGCTGAGGCCCACGTACATCACGGACTGCAGCACCATTAGAAGAAGACGATAGACAACGCTATGAGTTGGATAATTAAATGCTGGGAATTATGGTGATTCCCATGATCCCTCTCGGAAGAGGCACATTTTTGGCTCAGCGACTACCATCCACTTGTGAACACAATCCACACCAGCCGTCAATGGATTCAGCTTCGGTTTCGGATTATAGCTTGACGGCATCATCGGATTTTATTTCTTTCGAAATGACGAAGGAGACAACATTACCGTCAGTGGTCTCAGATAAAAGCCGAATCTGAGCTAGTTTCCGTGGTCAAAACTCGGTAACATAGAAATATCTGAACTGTGGTTCCAACAAGACGGCACTACATCTCATACAAGCGACGCAGCACTCGAAGTTGCGAGAAAAGGTCATCTCCCAACGAGCGTTCATAATTGGCCGCCTCGATCATGCGACTTTGACAAAAGTGTTGGGATCAGCCACAAATGTTGTAGATCAGCTTCTACTTTGCGAAATTTTTAAATCGACCACATTTAAGGCAGACGGGGTACGGTTGAAAGACAGGACGGTTGAAACACAGGACGGTTGAAACAAAGGACGGTTGAAACAAAGGACGGTTGAAACAAAGGACGGTTGAAACACAGGACGGTTGAAACACAGGACGGTTGAAACAACTCAAATATCTCTTATGTCGATCATTCAATGTCTATGAGTACTGAGAGAGAATTAATCTACTCCTCACAATGCAAAATCGACCACGCATTATAATTCTACCACTTTGCAATTAATTGTTATTTCTTACTTTTGACCCCTTCTGAGGTGTTGTAATTGATTGCAGTCTTACTTAAAAGTATGGGCAAGGGAGGAGCTGTTCATTCCACTACACAGCGTCTGTACTGGACATGGAGATGCCCAACATCACAATCACAATCTGAACAGCCATCCGTGCTATTTTTTCTCGTGGACAAGATATGTCTTTTCACTTTAACGTTGGCTGCGAGGGAACCACCAATCAACGAATAGAAAATATGGTGTCAAAAAATGAAATTCACTTTTAGTCTTTTTAGCCACTCCATGCATGCACTTTAACTTCAAGACACATGCCCAACATTTGAACAGGGCTCATGCCATGTCGCAAGATCGAGGTAAAGAAAGGAGCGGCAACGTATCTAGTATCTCCCACCCTTTAATCAAATCTACAACTATTTTTCATCGGAATCTACCACACTTTGAAAAGTTTAAGGCCCACAGCTTGACACGACTCGATTATTTTCTCTGAGACTACGTAAGGTCTCTGAGACACGCAATGGGCCTACTTTGGCCTAAGTGTGTCTACCATTTCCTACTCCAACCTAAGTTCAGTCATTAGCCTACTCTTTAGTCGACCACTTTGAACGAGGTCGGACAATAATGCAGGAATAATTCCGCCCACCCTGGACCGAGTTATCAAACCTCGACCAACCACTTTAAGAAAAGCCAGCACTGCCAATGATGTCCTATTCCATTCATAATGACATGAAAGTAGCTTCAAAATAAAGCCAGAATCACTTTTAAGCCTTACACCATTCTTGTTTTATTTAATTTTATTTTCCCATCATTCTTATCTGGTCACCCTGTGCAACATCTTTTCGTCAAGTCACTTCTGCTGTCCAACAAGACCTTTAATTTGTATGCCCAACGGAGAGGTAATCCCAATTCAAAAATCTCGACATTCTTGTCGCATTAAACACATAAAACCCGGCGTCTCTGATCCAGATGCTAAATACCCAGAAATTAAAAACCAGATTTCCCACAATTATTACTTGCAGAACTGATGCATTCGTTTCCCCAGAAACCGATCGAACATGCAGGCGTCTGAGGTTTTGCTGACGTGTGTCTCTTTCGCCCCCACACCCCGGCACACCGCTTCAGCCCCAAAAACAGAAGCCCAGTGTAATTCACTTTTACACAAGCACGCCCCCCGGCGAAACGGACAGGTGAAACCAAATGGTATCCCCAAACCGGAATTGAATCATTTTATATTGAATTCAATTTGCTAAGCGTCCTAATCCCCCGCCCACATGACATTTTTACAACGACCTTCATCTCGTTGAATTACGTAAAATTATTCAACCCCCACGCGGAGGCTGTTGGAATTCAGCTGAATTAAAATAAAACCCCACCCAGATGTTACGTGAAACCAATCACAGGCCGAGCATCGATTTATGCTGCGGTGGCTCGTTTATGGGTCACTACTGCTGCTGCCAATAGTTCCAATCGCAGCCTTGATCCAGAATTTGGCAGCAGTTCAAAATAGTTTTTCAATGCTTGACACACGTGATGGAGCAGTCTGAAGGGGACTGGTAGAGTGCTATTGCACACGAATATTTTCAGTGTAATGCGGCATACTTTCAGGTGGCGGATATATTACATTGTATGCAGCTACACCAATCAGCGAGTACACCAACCAACACGAGTTGGACTTTGATGGTGGGATATTTAGGAAAATTCGTGCAGCAAAATTTTGTACTTACGGTTCGGCTTCTATTGACTTCAGTTTGGCAACGTAGTTCGATGGGATGTAGCCCTCTTGGCGGGTCTTCTTGCTCTTGGCCAGCCACCAGTCACCCTGAAATGAAATAGAGGGGGAATTTAAAGATCAGTCATTCGAAATGATCGAGGGAAGATATGAAGGGGATAGACGTCGGATGGGTACATGAAGTGAAATGAAAATCGAAACATTATTTGAGATCTTTGACGTACACAGGAGATCACTCTCTATATCACGATAGGAAGAAGATTTGAACTAAGAACGAGTGGAGTGTTGCAGATTATATTGTTGTCCCGATTGACGTGACAGATCAATCAGCTACCACACACCGATCCCCAGCGGTAGCTTCTGCTTCCGCAATCCCAAACCATTTCTCTTCCTCTCTCACTATTCCCAAAGCACCAGTTCAGTTATTTCAAAGAGATCGCGCTTATGTAATCCAATTCAGTCACAGTCTGGTGAACTCTGGACTTGGGTCGAAAGTGTATATCTAGTCTGCGCAGCTACCGGTTTGAGTGCGCTGCTCGTCTTAGCGGCTTTTTGAGGAACAATTAAGTGATTTTAAAGCTAGCCAGCTAGTCGTCAGTTAATGAATTGAAACCTTAATTAGTTGCGCATTATAAGTGGTTTCGTGTAAGCCTGTGCTAGTTGCTGAACTGAGGTTAGTCTGAACATTTGAAAGGTAAATTTTATTTCAAGGACAGCTGAGGCGGGAGATGCATTGAAGCAATGTAGACTAGCTGTGATTATAATTTTAGGAATTCAGTGAATAGTCGGTGCAGGGGAGGGTTTGAAATATGCAAAAGAAGAGGAACGCATGATCTAGACCATTTTTTTGGCATGTGAATGAGAACGGACCATATTCAAAATAGAAAATAAAATACTGTCTTGCGGGGCAGACTATCAAATGCCTCTATTACTTGAATGACATGAACAAGGGCTTATATTGCATCAACCTTCATGCAGCAATCTCAGCCCCCCATCATCGATAGGCGCACACTCCCTATTGCAAGCAAATTAGTTTAAATCATATCAACTTCTTTGAGCACATGCCTTGAGCCTAAACACATTGTTGTCCGTCCATTCCCTCGGATGTTCGAGTTATGCTCTCGAGGACATGCGTAATGGTTCCCTCTGCATCCATCACCCACAATAATTATTTGAAATGTGCGTCAGGAATGAAAACAAACTCGAAATCAAAGAACCTTAGCACGAGTCGAGTGATACGGAGATTATGGACATACTTCCCACCCGACCAAAGCATTTGACTGCCTCGAGAGACCTTGACCAAGTTAGACACACATGTGCTTTTGGTTTCTTCTTCGGCTGGTGCTACGGTATGGCGCTGGGCCTCAGCTAACAAACTTCTTCAGCTGGCACGATCTTTAGCCAGCTGCCTTCAATTAGACGCGCCAAGTTTACTATGCTCCTTCTCCAGTAGTGCATCCCACCGGTCCGGAGTCAAAGACTTATGGGTGAGCACTGTTGGTCGATCGATGCACACCACCTCTTCAACGATTTTAAAACCGCATACGATAGCATTCATCGTAAGGAACTATTTGATGCGATGGCCGGGAAAAAACTGATCCGGTTGTGTCGCACTACGCTAACAAATACGCCATGCAGCTTCCAGTTTGGCTCGGGGACTTCTGAGCCATTTGAAAGCTGCACCGGATTTCGGCAAGGATATGCGCTGTCCTGAGTTCTTCGATCTGTTACTGGAGAAGATAGTGCGGCGGTCGGCTGTAAACACGGAAGGCACTGTCTTCTACAAGTCAGTCCAAATGTTGGGATACGCAGATGACAGCGACTAGTCAGGCGTGCCGTAGTGGAAGATTTAACGGCGATCAAAGAGCAGGCGAAACGAGCTGGTCTTAAGGTAAATGAGGATAATACGAAATATATGCTGTCGAGCAAGGAACAATCCGCCGAACACCACCTAGGGCAAAACGTGACAATCGATAGCTAAAATTTTGAAGTAGTGAAGTAGTTTGTCTACCTCGGGGCAAACGTGAACTCCAAGAATGACATCTCAGTGGAGATCCGACGTAGAACACCCTTGCCAACCGATGCTACTCCGGTTTGTCGAAACATCTGGGTTCAAAGCTCCTTAATCTTAGTCTCCACAAAACTCTTATTTTGCCAGTCCTGCTGTATGGAGCCGTAAGCTGTACGCTAAGCAAAACTGCCAAGCTGGTTCTAAGTCGGATATATGCTCCGGTCTGCGAGGAATGCGAATGGAGGAGAAGGCACAACCACGAACGCTCGAGTTGTACCAGGATGTGGATGTAGTCCGGAAGGCACAAATCCGTCGACTGCACTGGCTCGGCCATATCGAGCGCAGGGACAACAATGCTCCAGCTAAGAGGATCTTCGAATCTGAGCCTCCTGGTTCGAGGACCGAAGACCGAACGAAAAAGGATTGGAAGCAGCGTGCCCAGGACAACCAGCAATGGAAACTTCAATTGCAAGTGCTCACACCCTGAATGGGTCATATACCTGATAAGTAAGTAAGTAAGTACAGTTGGTCGTTCACTATACATTAACTTACCATCTCAGGCGTTTAGTACGTAGTGCAAGGTGCATCCGGTACCTGGGGACACTTATACAGACACAATCTAGTCACTACGAGTAAGACGGTTATTTTGAGGAACAGATAACTTAAAGTGCACTAACTCGTCTTTCGGAGTAGAGCATGCCCTACGTTTGGAATCTTTATCGTTTACCCGATCCACAAAAAAGGAGACCTTTCAACAGCGGCAAATACCGAGGGATAAGGGTCTAAACTATTCACACTACGGCAGATCCTGGAAAAAAACCCCAAGAAATGCACATCGACACTCACCACCTATTGTTAATTTTCAAGGCCGCATATGACAGCGGATAGGGACGAGCTATAAAGTGCCATGTGTGCACGAGGACGACAGTTCCATGGGATCCTTCTCCCTGCCCCATCAAGGTCGGCAATGAACTCACCGAGATGTTCAATGTCAAAATGGTTCTAGACAATGCTACACTCTGTGACTACTTCAAAATTGATCTGGAGAAGATCGTATACAACTCAAAAAGTACTCTCTTTCAAAAGTTCGTACAATTTGTGGAATACGCGGGCGACATTGGTCGAACACAGCGAACCATCAATGTCAGTCAATGAGGCGTTCGCTTTGAAAGGGAGGCCAAAATTTGTTTTAGAGGTCGTTTGAGAGCAAACGAGAGAAGTATTTGCAGACTTCAAGAAACGAAACACAGCAGCGACGACTTTGCCACAACCTAGACTGATATAGTCTAGGTAGACAAGTATTGCGTCCAACTTTTTTACTTGGTCTCAAAAGACAATTCAGTAACATATCCCTCTCTCGGAACACCAAGTTAACTCTGTATAAGATCTTGGTCATTCCCGTCTTACTCTACGACGCAGAGGCATGAACTATATCGAAAGCGGATAAAGAGGCAATTGGTCTTTTCGAGGGAAAAGTGCTGCGCCTATTTGAGTTGATGGCAATTGGAGAAGAACGAATTGTACAGCCCAGTGACATGAGTCTCGCCAGGCGTCTACGGATCGCGTATGGACAAAATATCTTCGACCCTGTGCATGTGGGACAAGAATACAAAGGACGTACAAGGTGGCACACACAAGACGAGATGGACCTCAGCCGACTTGGTGTGCGAAACTGGAGGCAGCTCGCCAGAGAGGCATTCAGAGTTCTCGGATGTTTTGAGGTTAGTTTGGTTTGGCATTTTTTGTAAAGGCTTAGGCCGGAGCTACGTTTACAAAATGCTTTGAAATTTATTCTGAAAAGCTTGGTTCCATTGGATCGCTGTGTAACGACTATTTCAGAAGTTCCAGGGTGAGGAAGGGGAATTAATACTACATTACCTCGAAATATGCCCTGCGGAACTCGAAGAAAACTGCTGAATAACATAGATCTAAAGGCAATATCTCAAAGATATTAAATGGCTACGAAAGAGGTCAAAATAAGATCCTAAGCAGGAACACAACAAGGGCAAAGGAGTAAATGGGGAATAAGCCGATCGTGACAGCACAATGGAGCCGGTCTAAGTGGTGCATGATTTCATTTTAATCATGCAGTCACCTTACCTACCTACCTGCCTATGTTGTTGCGCAGCACTTGGACTTGGAAGCTTTATTGTCGGAATATAGCCTGATGAACTGCGAAGAGTTGGATCAGTTGCAGAATAGGAGATGAGGTCATATTCGCATTCATTCACAACTTTAATGCCATGAAATTATCGGTCAAATTATTTCAAATTCATGAATACCAGAATGGGGATGCATACGAAGGTGGTCCGATAAGTACTTAGCCTCACCGCCCGATGGCGCCACTATCCCAAGAGAAATTTACTCTTTCTGGAAGGGGTTGTTTTCCGAAGGTGGAATCGAAAGTGTTCGACACACCTCCGTCGTCGTCACGGTCAAATTAGGCTACGAACTGATGCCCCATTTACCGTATTCTTCAGATTTGGGCTCGACTGCTCTTTTTATTTCCAAACTTGAAATAGTCTCTCCGGTCAAAAATGTAAGTCGAATGACGATATTCCTCGGCACTAGGCATACTTTGCCGACCTCCAGAGAACGTATGTATTTTTCAGACGGGTGAAAGAAGTTGGAGCACGGACAGGGCAAGTGTATCCAATTGAAAGGAGACATGTTGAGAAATAAATCCACCACTTTTCCAACATGTTCGTTTTTCTTTAGTAGGCTCAGTACTTATCTGCCCACCCTCTAACAAATTTTGTTTCAAAACAAAGCCATGGGCACATTTGATTCTCGTCAGTCAATAGTGTAATGCTCGAAAACTAGTTTCATGATGGAGGAGATAATTCTTTTGCAGATAATGTACCCTTGACCTCCCGTCTTTGGGTGCATTTCTGACTCGTGGTTTAATCTTTAGATCTCCCCTAACGAACGCGCTTATCTCTTATAAACACCCTCATCATCTTACACAAAACTTCTCTTGTGTCTGGCAGTGTAAACCAGTTGCGATTCAAATTCCACAATCTTCTCGAAGAAGCACCCGCACATGGTTGCCTCTCCACTCAATCGCTTCGTAAACCAAAACGCGACACAAAGCCGAAGCTCATTCCCCTTCCCACTCTCCGCACACAAAGCGACGAAGAGAGATCACCACGTTGTGTGTTTCTGTTTGAATAGTTTCACATCCCACCGCCTCCTCCTCCTCCTCCTCCTCCCCGCGGACGACTCATTATTCACTTGTCCCAGCTCTCCTCCAGACAGCCACTCAATTGAATTAAATGCTCTCGTCATTCAGTAGCACCATTCAATTTGGCGAAACCACTGCCCTCCGCCACACGCCCCCCACCCACCAGTGACCGCTAGAGCGCTTTGGATAGTTTCTAATATCTGAAAATGTATCTAGACGACACCCCGCCGAGTCGATTGCAGCTGGGCGGATGATTTCCCCAACGTGCTCGTCATAGTTTCCACTCCCAGACTTTGCGTCATTTGTCACCAGTGTCCACGTCATCGGGTAAAATTACCAAATACCGGGCGTGCTTGTTGTGTCTTGGTGTCTGTGCCTGGAAGAATAAACAAATTCGTTCTGTTCCGGCATTTCAACGTTTCTTTCAGTCACCAGCTTCCATTCTTTAGAATTCGCGTGAGTAATTGCGCCCCGTAATTTCGTGCCTTGAGTGTCGCGACGGCTGCGGACGGAAGTTTGGGTATTTTGGCATGAATTTAGCTGCGGATACGGACTATCGCGTTCGGAGTGCCTCCTTAGCGGTTTCTGTTTTTGGATTTTGAGGGCTTACTGAGATTTGTTTGTGCATGAGGTGATTTGTCCTCATAAAGAGCTGACAGATGCAAGTGGGTGCCTGGTCGGGGGTGACCCAGTTTCACACCCCTCGTGACCTAGATACGGGGATGAACGGTATACGACTAGGTACACATGCCAGTGCTCATGCATAACCACATGCACTTATGATGCCGTGGGTGTGTGCTTGGATACAGTGCGAGCGAATGAACTGCCAAGAACATGTGCGATGTTGGATTCGCTGCTCTTTAAGGAACTTTGCGAACGGTTCAATAGTCTCGGTATTGGCCCTTTTACAGCATTTTTGGCGACACAATTTTGCCCATGTAGACAGCATAAAAATCCCTGCTTCAGATGTGGGGAACGTGTCGACAGTGATTTTTTTTTAAGAAATTCCAGTTTGTCACTGATTGAAGTTCGTCATGACTAATCGTAAATGATTAGCCATTAAAATGCGAAGAGAAATGATTGAATGTGCAGAAATATTAAAGTGAGATGTCGTTAAGAAACAGACACGGCGACCAGATAGAGGCGGGCCCAAACGACATCGTTTTTCACGCATGGTTTCTTTGAAGAAGGGAAGCGATAGCGGGGCTTTTAATGCCGACTTCTTAGTCACACCCTAAATGTTTGTCATCGAGAGATAGGAAAATGCTGGGCTGTGTTTCGCATGCCGTCAGAATTCGGTTTGTGACAGACGAACATTTAATTGACTAACGGAATGAAAAAGAATTCAGAAAGGAGATAACTTTAAACTATATTCCACGGGGTTTACAGTGCGATCTGTTGTGGAATCTGAGAATGAGAGATGGTTTTAGTTAGAGATGGGGAATGATTTTAATTAACAGTCGAGACTTTTTTTTGTTTTTTCTCATGTGCAATCCATGCCATGTAGGCAACGAAACTATGACCAGGGTAGATCTATTGTATCGAAGGGTTGGAGTGGAATGAAGTGAGTATCTCCCTATCGAAGCTACAGCTGTGTTTTTTGCAAGAGTATATACGCCTAATTTTGAAGTGCACAAAAAAACGATTATCGGCGCTTAATGATTCATCATAAAATCTTGGCAGCACCGACGACATAGATGACATTTGCTAAGCAGTCAGGGGTGTAGTCGTGGAAAGTGATAGTTGATCGTTAATGGGCACAATCTTCGATTTGCGATTGTGTAGCGTGACCATCACTTTAAAAGCAAAAACACTTAATAATTACAAAATAAAAAAAAATGTTCATCAAATGAAAAGAATCGATAACGAGACATAAACGGAATGTACAGCAGAGACACTCTAGGTATACCAAAAATTGCATACTAATGGATGCAAGCAATTGAATAATGACCTAATACATCAACCACACCTAGAAATGTAAACCACATACAGCAACCTAAACAATGAATGAATAAATTCACGAATGAGCACACAGAAAATAATGTTTGGAAGCATTGTTTCTATACGCGCTTATTCCTTAAGCGGCGATAGATATGATGAGTAACTTAAGCGGATATAGGATTCGTGGTAAGTGTATTTTACATGCAAATTGAAAATTAAGCGTACATACGCTTGCAAAAAAACACAGCTTATGTTTCCTTAACCAGATTATTACCGGGCATTTATACATGATGTCCTTGAAAGTCTCATCCCCTTTTTTTATGGAGAATTCGAGAGTTCAAAGAAATATGTATAACTTTATTCTTTAATTCAGAAAACCATTCCGTACATCAATTGATGTTAACAAACTAAAAATGTGACCACACTCGATCAAATCTCAATCTGCCCAGTGAAGTTGTATGTAGCCAGCTCAATTTCATCATCCATATTTGACCGGTTCGTGTTCACCACTAGGTGTCGCTGGAGTCATTAACGAAGGGGCCGTACAATGGTGCCAAATCTCGATCACTCTTCGAGGCAAAGCCGACAAACCGTGCATTGACACAGGTTTAGTTTGTTAAGGCGATATTTTAGGCCCCAGTGGCCGGTAAGAAAGCTTGCTAACAATCTTAAGCTATCCTTATTAAGATGGAGTCGAGACTTTAGTAATCGAGTTGTTCTCATAATCGAATGATCACTCGAGAAGGGTGCCTTCGAATGATAATTTATAATGAAAATCGATTAATATACACTCATGCTCGTACAATTAAGCCACATGTGCGATAATGAAGTACCTGCTGTCTCACATCTCATTCCGCCGTTCCGCTTTATGTTCTTTGTTTGAATTATTATAGGTTATACTGCCTACTGTTCGACATATCGATAAACTATTTTCTTGCCCTTTATCAGCTTAACATATTTCAGCTTCATTCATTGCAACAGTAGCAATTGCTACGGCAAGTACTTCCTTATCGCATATGTGGCTTAATTGCATGAGCATGAGTGTATCTCGAGAACATCTCGTTTATGAAAATCATTCGAATGATTTTGAGGAGAGGTATTTATCGAGTTCTCTTGTGTTAGTAAGTTTGTAGTTATTCGAATGATTTTGATAATCGAGATGATGCCGATTATCACTCGAATTGTCATTCGAATGCGCCAATCACTAGTCATGATGACTTCATTCGATAGTATGTACAGTACCTCACAAAATTGAGCATACACCTATCATTACTTCATATTCGTGCTGTTTTAAGGCCGACCACTTTTTTGTTTTATTTTTTTGGTATACAATCATAACTGAATACATATCTTAAACAAGAGTATATGCCAAAATACAGACAGGCGACTTCCTACCGGTACTTTTCGCATGAAAAAGGAAACAACCCCTGAAATCGACACACAAAATTGAGCATACAGATGTCATGTGTGCGTTATACACAAGCTTCACAGAATCGATACATGCAACAGGAATGAAGCAACAAATGTCCATGATTATCATTTCTGCACACGCTTTTGAACTGAAAAGACCAATATTCTCTTCTTTGTGCGAAAATATGGAAAACATGCGAAAACAGACTACTTTGTCAACGAGAATGCTCATAATTAAGCTATTTTGCGAGGGGAAGTCGATGCGAAAAATAGGAGAAACTGTAGGGCGATCGCATGCAACGATACAAAAAATAATAAACAATTATAGATATGAAGGGACACTAAAAAACAGACCTGGAAGGGGAATTATTGTTCGGACAATCAAGTCCAATCCAAAATCTAGCGTTCCAAAGTTGACGGATGAGGTGTCATCCGTAATTAATAAGCCTCTTTCAGTGGAAACCGTTCGCAGAGTCTTGAGAAAGAATAATTTAAATGGTAGAAGAAGAAAGCCGTACATTTCCATAGTTAATAAGAAGACAAGATAGCAGTTTGCTAGACAATGTGTAAACCACCCGGAAAGCTTTTGGGAAGGTGGTTTTGTTTTCAGATGAAACAAAAATAAATTTATTTCGGTCTGATGGCAAACAAATTGTTTGGAGGGAACCAAATACAGCTCTCAAAGCTAAAAATATAAAGTCAACCATAAAACACGGGGGAGGATCTGTGCTGTTGTGGGGTTGTATGGCTTCAAATGGCCGTGGAAAGTTCGAATTTATAGAAAATACTATGGACAAAATTGGGTATTTGAATATTTTAAAACGTAATTCACGAAGTTTCGCAGTAAAATTAGGTCTACCTTCGGTTTTCTACTTCCAACAAGATAATGATCCGAAGCACACCTCCTATTTAGTACGCGAATGGTTGCTTTATAACGCTCCATAGCAGCTAAAAACACCCCCACAATCGCCGGATCTTAACCCTATTGAACACCTATGGCACGAAATAAAAGTGCGGGTTAAAGAAAGTACCTGCTCCAATAAGCTGGAGATAAAAGCTAAAATTCAGGCAGCTTGGGAAGGGATTCAGCCATCTTTTACTGAAAAACTGTTAAAATCCATGCCACGGCAGTTACAAGCTGTCATAGATGCTGAAGCAGGTGCCACGCGTTACTGAAATTTTATTTGTAACTGTTTTTGTTTTGTGTTTTAGTCGTAACTTGAATTTACTTCAAGTGTATGCTCAATTTTGTGTGTTAATATGAAGTGCCTTTTTTTATTTTGCTTAGAAATAGCAAGTTTTTTTTTAATTTTCATAGATTTGTTTATGGTTTTTAGCAATTGAAATATGTCAGTTCGAACTGCATTTAAGTATTATTAATTAACTACTTTTTGTAAGGCGAAAAAGATACAAATATATTTAAGCTGTGAGTGTATGCTAAATTTTGTGAGGTACTGTATGTGTTTGACCAGATATCCTTGTCTTTTGTGGGGTAGTGCCTTGCAAAGTCCCAGTACATACACTCAATTCTCTTTTTATGCGAATTCATTTTATGCGGTTTTGAAGTTATGCGATTTTTCTCGAGAATCTGATGCTGATTTTTTTGTACAAGATTTTGAAGTTATGCGCTGTTTTTCTATAGAATTTTGTTTGGGATTCCCCTTTTTTAATATTTCTTCTATACAGAGCAAGCAAATAATAGTTACATATGCTCAATGCTAATTGTGTAAGAATGAATTATCACTTGAGCTAATGCTTTCGTTGAGTAAAGACGCGTTTGGTTGATTAAGAACTTTAAATTTTTTAATTTTAAAATAAAAATTTTGGATAATGTAATTAATATCTTTTTTATATGATTTTTTGGTTTTATGTATTTTTGAAAATAGTGTATTTTTTATGCAATTTTTTCTGTGCGGTTAGTTTTGAAACGTATCTACCGCATAAAAAGAGAATTGAGTGTACTTAGGAATTTCATTAGATTCTCTTCAGATTCTGCAGAGACCTTCTTCTGATAACCCTAGTTTCCGTAGGTGCTGCATTAGTCTGCAGTGCCTTGCTAGGAAGCCTGTTAGGATACGGAGTTTGTTTTTTGTTATATTGAACAAAGAGTTTCTTGACTTGCTTCAGGCCATGATCGTTGTTCCATGTTTCTGCCAAGTTCCCTGAATTCTTCTCTGAGGATATGGTTTCCTACAGAGCACAATGGTTCGGGGCATGTGAAGCGTGTTCTCATGGTCCTTTCCTTGCCATGGAGTCAGCTATTTTTCTGACTTCTATCCCGTTATGGCCAGCGCGCTCATCGCGCATGTCGCCAATCGTCTCACGTTAGCGTTTCGACGATAGTTTCGCTCCATGTAAACATTACAAATCGAAATCCTCTAAAAGATACGGTTAAACTAAAACGTTCAGCACATATCGTCTCGACGACTGATTTTTGGCGGTACCCATTGTCAGTATCGTTTCCTATTGTGTATACATATGTTGTTCAACACTTTTGAGGCGATTTCAGGCAAGCTGTCAAATGTCAATGCGTCAGTGAAATATGAGAGCACAATGTCCTCAGATCACTCAAGCTGTATATAAATTAAACGATATGGTGATGGTATTTTATGAAGCAAATCAATAATATCTTGGAAGTGAATCAACAGGACGATAGACGTCTTAAAAGTTAATGAGAGCCCAGGTACTCAGCAGCGTTTTACTTTGTTCCTCTTATTCAGCTCTTTAAGCATTGCAGACACAGACTTTCCCATACAAGCTAAGATTGATGATGATGTGGGAGTCTAGTGCCATAATAGCAGCTCTACTGTCCGACATTATTGCTATGTGCGAGTTCGTATGTCAAGATGGGTCTGAGCGCATCTGTCAATGGCATGTAGAGTTCCGCTTGGAAGATGCGTTTGCCCGAGGCTTGGCAGTACGTTGTTCTGACTCCAAGTACTCCTGCCCCTGTTCCTCCATCAGTTCTAAATCAATCTATATCCCATTGCTGCTCATTGTGGGGATTATGGTTTCATTGCTCAAGTACATTTTGCTGCTGAGCTTAATGACGAATTTCTTTTGGAGATCGAGTAAACACATCATCATTCGGAAAGGCGGAGTGTGGTAGCTTTTGATTCGAATTCTCTTCTTCCCGTCTCTGTGTGCTTTTTCCAGATGAGTTTACTGTTGAGAATCGATCCTTAACGCACAGGCGTCCAGCTCGAAATCTACAAGCCGAATCTTAGAACTCTTATCGACGTCATAAGCACGCACTGTGTCATTCATATCCACTACAATGATTTTTGCAGAAGTTGCAGGGATGAAGGAGAAGAAGAAATGAATTTACACTTTATTTGCAAATGCAGTGCCCTCTCGTTTCACAGACTTAGTGTATTAGCCTCTTGGACACTCCATATTTCTGCGACTTGATGTAGTATTTATTGTAAGTAGTATTAGCATCAGTCAACTTAATCGCAGGTTGATCTACCAAATCTTTGTTGTAACAGCGGGCCTTCTTTGGGTTTAGTTAGGCTACCTTTGATGTATTCAGCCACCCTAACCGAACCTAACCCTTGATCCTATATATTTGACTGCGTTAACTGCAGTCAATGTTGAGCCCGACACACTGATTGGTTTTAGTTGTTCCAGTTTTCGTTTTCTTGCAAAGGATATTCTATCGATATAGGTTTAGCCCAACAAACAAGCACCATTTCTTCGTTATTGTTAGTCCCCATTTGATGGTGTCAACTAGGGTCTCCTCCACCTTGCCTCTGGTTATGGTGACTATGCCATCAACACATGCCTAGGAACTGACGCCATGGTTTGTCAGTATCATTAGAAGCTCGTCTACAACTAGACTTCACATGAGCGGTGATAGGACTCATTGTGGGCAGCCACTTGTTTTATGATGCCTTCTGATGTGTGTTCCAAATTCCTGCGAATGTCGTGCGTTCCAATGACTCGGCTCATTTTCAGCTTTCAGGAACTAGCACCTTCGTTCCTCGACTTGTGCGCTATCCCACTACCATAAGAACTCGTGAATATGGTGACTCGAATAATTTCCCCGGACAAACTGTGCGCTAACTGCAGTTTTGTTCAACTCAGGTTGCACATACTTATGCACGTCAGTCGTTATCGGAAGTCGCTGTCGAACGATGACGCCATAGGAAGTTCCCTCCACATTAGCATCGTCACCCACTCCCAAGAACCCTGTTCATACATTCTTCCTCCGTCAGCCTCATCCGAATATTGATTCGTCATCAATAGCGCACACCAGTGAACTCATCCAGACAGAAATACCGCCCGAAATCAAACACATCCCTCCTTGTTGATTCTCACTCTCCCACATACCAAACCAAATGGCTCAAGATAAGACACATTACTAGGGTCATCCAACCCATAAAACGTTCCCATATAATTGCCGCGTCGAGTAGATTAATTCCTAAACCGAAATAATTGTTTTTGTTTTTATAAGACCAACCTGTGCGGCGACTGAGAATGCCGCCCCAAAGCAACTTGCGCGTGTAATTCACCAGAGAACCTGAGACACCACAAGACGACGACGAACCATTAAGAATTCATTACACACACCGGCCACCGACACAGAAGTTGTTGACTGGAAACCGATTAGGGTCTAGGTATGTACTCGAAACATTCTAGAACCTCAATTTACGGGACCTTTTTTTTCCGGCTACGCCTGACATAACGATTGAGGTGATGCACTCACAACATCCGCACTTGGAGACAGTGGATGTCCATCCACACGCACACTCACATGCAGATACATACGAATTTCCTGCATTCGACATGATCGTGGCATTCGACGAGCCGCACACTGAGTGGATCGTCATCAATACGGAAGGGGAAAGTATAGAATGAGAGAGAACGAACGCAGAACAAAACAAACGGCGCGAACAAGAATCGAACGAACGTGGCACATGCTCGAACGAAGGCAAGAGAGGAGCAAGTCAAGAACAAGAACAGGCGATGAGATACGAATTTCGGGGCAAAAAGAAGGGGAAGAATGTGGTTAGGCATGCAAAATATGCCTCGTCTGCGATTCGGGTGGGGCATGTTATGTGTATGCAAAACACAAAGAGACAATCGATTTCCAGTGAGTGGTGTGGCGTCTTCCCCAAGAAGCCCTGACACACACATTAGTGTGTTTATGGGTGATTGATTTAGTTAGTAGATGCGGGCCGACGACGATGAGAACTGGATAATCCTCTTCCCTATCTGTCCCCTTCACATGAGTGTTGTGTATGCATTGCATGCGGGGACCCTGGGTGGATCCATTGTTTGCCGATTCGTGTACGAAGTCAATAAATTCAATTGAAGTGTCGTCGCCTTTGATTAGATATAGAAGACACCTGCATGCACAGGCATGCAAGACTGTAGGTTCCGCCTTTTGCTGATAAAACAACGAAATCAGGAGTCGATGGCGTGAATGCGAATGACAATAGTCCCGCAGTATCGAGGAGCGATGTCACTGAGGAGTGTTTTTCACGAGACAATCTCGAGACGGTGTTCAGCCCCGCCTCGACTGTAGGCATTGCAATTGTCAAACGGAATGTGTTGTGGTGTCTTCAAGTGGGTAACTGAACTGCAATGAGTTCGAGGAAATGTTCATCTAATTGTTTGTTTGTGGTTTCACGCGATAAGTTGCGGGAATTTAAGGCACTTTTAGAGGTCCCGTCCAAACAAGATTCTTTACATTTCTGCTTTCTTTAAAAATCAGAAAGAGAGATAAATTGATTTCATGGCCAACCCATTAAATGGCACTGTGTTTGAATTGACACGCCTTCAAATGCAAACGTTGTTAATTTGAGGACTAAACTGGTCTAGAGTGTGACATTGAAAACCTAGAAGATTGCGTAAACAGTCCGAAAAATTGTCAATTGCCAACATACATAGACACAATGGATGTCAAAGTAGGAATGCCTCATTGAAGCGGAGACTTGATGTAAGGTCGAAAACCAAATTAAAAAAATAACACATTTCCCTTATTTCACGTGACATTAACTCGTAATGAGTAACAAAGGATGTCTGATCATCTTCGTACAGTCGAGAACCGGTTGAAATTCAACGAATAACGAGAGAGATGAAACGAACCGCTGTTAAATTACCACATATGTAAGTACTTCTGGGATTGTCGGAAGGAACACGGAAACATAAGAGCCACGCCCAGTCATAAAGAAGGATCCGATAAGAGAATTAAGATGAATTAAAAAAACCGAGAACAGTACACAGGCGATGTTCGCATTGTCTGGAAGTAAACTACCTTAAACCATGTTCTGGATTCTGAAAAGGGCAATAAAAGATTCCGTAATGAATGTCGCTTGGAAGAATGAAGCAAAACAAAAACAAACCTGACTCGTTATTTTCCATAGTCTTTCTTATATTTTATATGAAGCTGTAACAGTCATTCGACTACAGTTGACGTCTCTTCTTCTTTTATTTGGGGTGGACCTGGACCTCAGTCAACAACTCAATTCATCAAGACCCAGCTGCATCCAGTTGGGGTGAATTAGGGACATTTTTTGACTGGCGTGAGCCATGTCTCACTTAGATCCTGTTGGATCCATTGTAATGCCCGTTGGGGAAATTTGGCGCATCAACTTTGTTGAGGTCCATCTCCACTTGAGAGTGTCACCTTAGACGAGGACGTCAACTGTTGCGTTGTTTCACATATTCGAAGTCGAAGACTTTTAAGAGTCAATTAAGAACACTTCTTTAAAGAGGAAGTTTTATACTAAATTGTACAACAAAAATATGACATCATCTCAATGGATTTTTGAAACTCGAGAAACCGCCCCCCACACGCTCTGACATCGAAGCCGGTCTGGTCAGTAAGGGATCTTTAGTGAACTAGTTGACCCTCTGTTAGGTACCGGAACATAGAGTATTTCCGGAAAACCGCTAAGCTCCATAAGATAAAAACTAGAAGGTGAAGCTCTGAATAGAACCAGTACTTAATGGCTCGGTCTGGGCTTTTGAGCAACAGCAAGGACTCCATGCACCCGACGTTGAGCAGAAAGATTACAGAGTCATTAATTGGATTACGTCGCATAGGAATAGGAGTCCAGACACGAAGAAGAAACAGGGTCTACCCAACATCTGTTCCTCGATCGCTCAGCCCTAGCAAATAAAAGGAGAATAGCATATTTTCGCAGAGGTGGAAGACTTAAACGGTGTTAAACTGAAAAACCCCCATAGCTCCATATGTAAATCTGGATGGGTTTTGGACTAAAACTAGGTCTCATGGTAGTAAACCACTCCCAAGTCCTAAGTGCGCTACTACCTCAACGTTGTAGGACGCCTGATTCTATCTCAACAAATACTTTATATAACTGGAATTCGGCAGCGAAGTGTTATTGGCCCTCACCTTCCCCTCTCCTTCTCGGTTTCAAAAAATCGATTTTTTTTTTCTTTAATTCGAACGTCGCCGTGGCTTAATGGGTTAGTGCGTCGAATCCTACGAAAAAGGGTGGCAGGTTCGAGTTCCCCAAATTACCAACTTTCATAATTCACGGCTCCACCTCTCCACCAGTCACTGACAATGCTCAAAGAGTATTCCTGTCTAGAAAAAGCTTCTCAATTTCGCCGTTCGGAGTCGGCATTAAGGTCCCTTCCACTCGTGAAAGAGCAATAGCACGCACAACACAGGTGGTTGCTGAGAAGCTAGGCCAAGGTCCCTCACGGACTGTCGCACCACCCATATTTTTATTATTATCACTCGAACCTACTATTCAAGAATGTTCCTTAAAAATTCCAAGTGAAAATCTCAATATCTTTTGGTGATATAGCCGATTTATTGATCCGATTGAATGTAGGTGGGTTTTATAACCAAGAATTTGCTTCTCAAAACTTTCAACGCGTTTTTCTCGACTTACGACTAGCGCATGAGGTTACTCAAAAACTATTAATCCTAACGGTTCCAAATTTATTATATAAATAAAAAAAGGTAAACTCGTGCGTTCATTTCGATATGGACAACTGAAGCCGCCGCTTTCTGACACAACATTCTCGTAAGCTCGATAAAACGCGTAGCAACACCTATCAAAAGACCGAACGCAAGAGCGTGCCTTTGCGATTCAGCCTTTGTTCGTTTGCTCTGGTTCGCTAAATGTATAATCCCTTCGCACAGATCCAATAAAGGGTGATTTTGCCTGACGAATGTTTGTTGAATGATAGCCACGGCACTATTTCATAGTGTGGTGCCACTATGAGATAACTAAATTCGTCCTGGACGTATTTAATGTCAAACTTTTTAGTTTTTTGTGATCAAGAGTAGTGTTAAAAGCCCCCTACAATTTTCTCAAATTTGGCTTGGCAGCCAATGTGTTAATTGTCTCGATTTTGTTTACCAATAATCGTCTGGTGGTGTTATCGCAGCGTGATTTTCGACATCGATTTCCTAATCGTTTCAGACTAAATGGGGATTAACCATTGCAGACTTGTTTCTTTGGGGCTACTTCAAGTCGCGGGTTTATGCCAACAAGCATCAGACAGTTGCAGCGCGAACAGGACGTATAGTTATCAACCGAAATCTTGAGGAAAGTCATGAAAAATGCGGGCCACACATGTGTATAAACACTGGCGGCAGCCACTTGTCGGATGTCATATTTTCCACTTAACAGAAACAAATTCTAAAGGTCCAAATAAAGATTTCCATCACTGAATCGCCGTAGCGTAGTGGGTTAGTGCGTCAACTTATAAACAAATATAAAACTATAATATACTAAATAAAATCATAATAAATAAAATCAAAAAAAAATATAAACAAAAATTCCAAAAAAAATATATGAAACAAAAAATCAAAACGTTTTTTATAATTAATAAAACAAAAAATCAAAAGAAAAAATTATATGTAAGAAACAAAAACAAAAAAAAGGTGCACCACGGCGTATAAATTATATATGTTAGGCATATACGCCCTGGTGCACGTGACCGTACTGTTACGGACATAGTTAAGACAGTATTAAGTTTTATATTAGGGTAAGTTAGTATGAGGTAGTTTAAGTTAAGTTTACACCCCTATTCTGGTTATGGTTTGGTCACAACGCACGAATGTCAGTGAGGCGAAAATTATGATGCCTACCTTGTGAGGTTTCAGCTATTTGGTATTCTGGCGAAAACCTCACAAGAAAACACACAAGAATAGTCACCATGGTGAGGTGAATTTGTTGCCATGTTTTTTTTTTTTTGACAATTATTATATTCGCGATTTTTTTACTGAGCGGTCTACTAATACTTGATTTTGGAAAAGTAATATCTACAAAATAATGGCAGATTGTAGCGAACAAGGTAATATTGTGTATATCACTCAAATATGAATATTTTGCAGGAACAAGAAAATATCCGCGTATATCCCAGAAGCAGTTGGACCATTATACGAATTTCTTGCAAATGAATCCCGATTTTCTTCTGGGCAAAAATGATCCAACTGACCCGAATAGGATGCAGAATTATTGGGCCGCATTAGTAGATGAGCTTAACGCCAAAATAAAATTAACATCTGGTTATTTTTCCTTGTGTGTGACGGTTCTTTTGTTGCTATTTTTCCTTGTGATGTGCTCATGAGAACATCACAATTTTGACGGTTCTTGTGATGCTCAAAAGCTGTGAGGTTTTGCTCAGAATACGAAAACCTCACAATTTGTGACTCACCATGCTCTTGTGAGGTAGTTGTGACTTAAAACACATCACTGAGTTGTGCCAGAATAGGGGTGTTAGTTAGGTTTAGCCAAGTTTTTTACAAGTTTTCTTGGCAAATTAAAAATATTTCATAAAAGATTGTCACAAGATTGTCACGTGCCGAAAGGCACGGTTATATCATAGATTAGATTAGCTTACAGTACCCGCATAGGGTCAGTAGGTTATTACTAAGAACGAATTCTTAAGTTAGTTAAGCTAGTTTTAAGTACTTTTGTCTAGCAAGTAAATAAAATATAATGAAATAAATAATATTACGTTATATAATATATAACTTCCATAATTCACGGCTTCCACCTCTCCACCAGTCACTGACAATGCTCAAAGAGTATTCCTGTCTAGAAAAAGCTTCTCAATTTCGCCGTTCGGAGTCGGCATTAAACTGTAGGTCCCTTCCACTCGTGAAAGAGCAATAGCACGCACAAGACGAGTGGTTGCTGAGAAGCTAGGCCCAGGTCCTCTACGGACCTATATATCACTCAAAATCAGATTTTTTTTATTTAGTAACATTAAGCAAAATTCAATGATTAATTTTCCGCCACCTTGAATAACAAAAGGGATCTTCCACGACTTCCATGAAATATCAAATAAGACGGTTTAAAAGGACAATGAGTTGTTTAGTGTCTCATCTTTCCTAAACTAAGCGGAACATGTAACACCAAACACTGAAGAAATGCTTTACGGGTTGCCCCCGCCGCGTATTAAGAAGCTGCGCCCGCTCCTGTACTACAACTGTACACAAGCAACTTTCATAATTCACGGTTCAACTGCAAAGCACTCAGTGCTCGAAGAATATAACTGTCTAAAGAATTGGTCGTTGTTCGCAGTCGACATAGAATTCCAGGTCTCTTCTACTCGCCTACAAGACTGTGGTATATGATCTGGTCAGATCAACTTTAAACAGTCTATATTTTTTTTTTACAGAAATAGGCTTATAACCGCACCAGAACCTAAAAACACAATAAATAATGTCACCCTGGGAATACTTATTCTGTGCAGTAAAAAAAAAGGAATTGCATGTCCTTCCAAGGACTATAAGACATTTCCAATCTCATTGCTTTCTCAATTGTTTCCAAATTTTAACTCACATTATCAAACGTGAAAAGATCAACAAGTTTTAATTGAATCTCTTCCGATTTGATTCAGCTTCACGCTCTGTGCAGATCGATAGCTTCTAAAAAATCACGGATAAGTTCCGCATCACAAGTTCGCACTGGGTTCACACATTGATCTCACGTAACACATCTCATAGCTGACAGCACGAGGCGGGGAGCGAATTACTGTCCCTCGAAGCGTGAAATCAAACTCCCTCCCCGAGCACTCACAGGTAAGAAGAATCAACTCGTCAGCTTAAGAGACAAACTCGACACTAATACTCTTTACATGAAGTTAATGCCGATGACGCAATCACCCATCCCCATCTACAGGCCATAACACATGCCCATTAACGTCTCATCACAGAGAGAGTACACGACTACGTGTCAGATTCTGTACAAAAGGCTCTGTAATCCTCTCTCTCCTTCTTAACACGACGCGACGCGGCGGACGCCGTCTAATGGCGTTTACATCAATTACACAACGCCCCACAGTCCACCTCGCCGTGAGTAGGCTCCGCACACGGATGTGTGTGTGTGCGTGTGTCAGCGTTTAACAATTAAACTCAAGCATATTCCATGAATTGCATTACAGAACCGTTTTGCATTAAAACTTTGCCAACTCTAATTGCAGCCGTTGAAAGTAATTGCAGCGTACCTGCCGGTTTGAGATTTCGAGCTTGTGTGTGTGTGCGAGTTCATATGAGCAGGTATCACAGAGTGCTAGTAGGCGCAGGCATCGACTATGCACCTCCCCTGGAGACATTTGCAACTTTAAAGAGTGCTGCCGTTGGTGTGGGTGGTCACCACTGCCACATGCTGACGCCGTTCGCTGTTGCTGTTGCTGCCGGGTGTATCATGTGTCTGTTTACATTTTCGCTTGGCTTTCGTAGCCTTGCACGCGAATATGAGATCCGAGAGGCATTTCCCTACCTCCTCCGCCACTTGAAAATGTATTCACTACATCTTTACCTCTTCGGATTGTTTTGGTTTTCGTTCTAGCTCCTTGTCCCAGTTTCAAACGACGTCGACGACGGAAAACTAGTTTGCTGTGAAGGAACTAATTTGGAAACCCCGTGCATTCTTGGATTTCCCTCTCCACACTCGCCCGCCCGGAGCCAGGGCGGGCACACAGCGAGAGTGAAAAGAAATTCTAAATTTGTGTCCTTACAGAGAGTGAGCGAGAGGAGGAGATGCGATTTTCGACTCTTCTTTCGATAGATAAGTGCTCGTGCACTGTACATAGAGCGACCGAAATGGAGACTTTGTTTACGAACGGATCAGCTCTTGAGAAAGGTGGCAATTGAATGCGGTGGCCTCATTCGTCGCCTCGCAGATTATTTCCTACCGGAGGAAGATACATTCTGGTAAACAAATGCTTTCCTTTCATCCTCCATCCAGTTGTTTGTCGTCAAATAGAGCGGCGGTTTTGGTTTGCCCAAAATGTCACATAGGTCGTTAATCATTGCCGGTGATGGATCATTAAACGCGCAGTTGCTGGTCGACGTCGGGCTGGAGGGGGCTTGTCGTTACCGCAAAACTGGAAATGCTAATTTCAGCGAAATGTTCGTTTTGATTGAACCTTGAAATCGTTGCTGGATTCAAGAATTCCGAATCCGATTCGATGTGAGCGATTTCTGTGGCGCCGGGTTGAACTATTTTAATGTCCCACCTCAGACGTGGACAGTTGTGGGTAAACTCTATATTTATCCATGCGGATTCTCATCAACATGACACCGAGGACCCTCGAATAGACTTTGTGCATGACACTCTATCTGTGGACTCCTGATGGGGTGCTTCGTTATGTTCCTCACGTCTACTTCAAGAAGTCGATAAATATTCATTTTGTTCTCGCAGAACAAAGGTGGAGAGGAAAACGGCTTGTCGATAGACTCGAAAACTTTTGTGAATTCCATATCACATGTATGTCAAGTGGAAGAAATATGTTATGCTTCTCATTCAAATATGCAAAAGGCAATGAGTCTTCCGTCGATACAAGGTGGTTATGTGCTTCATCGGTTATTCAAAGAAGAGTGTCTGCTCTGCGATTAGAGCTTTGACTTTTGTCGGGTCTAGAATAAATTATACAATTTTGCCAAATGTCAGTTGATTAAATAATTTCATCGTAATCAAAGAGGAGAGTTCGAAGAAATTTATAGTAGTGGATATGAGATAGTAAAGAGGACTCGCGGTGGAGACTGAACTGAAAGGGTGCAATATGTATGAGAGAGCGAAAGACTGCAGCTCTTCAGAGAGCCATTCCGTTAAAATGTGGAGTCTACCCGAAGAACATAACAACACGTTCATTGGGTGGCACTACAGTCCACAGAGGGCCAGGGTCCAGCTTCTACAACAATCCACTCGTGCTGTGCGTGCTTTTCTCTCTCACGAGTGGAAGATACCTAAAGTTGTATGCCAACTCCGAACGACCAAATTTGAGAAGCTTTTTTCTAGACAGTTATTACCCTTTCAGCATTGTCAGTGACACCAAAGCGGTGGGGCTGTTAGAATTATTTTGGTCGGAAAAAGAATCGAACCCAGATACCGAGGTTCCATTGGGTAGAAATCGACGGACAGACCCATAACGCTACAGCCGCGACGTGCTATAAAGAAAGACACAGACATAAATCCCATAAGGTTCTTCAGTTCAACCCTCTTTAAGTCCTCTTCCTCTACAAAGGAGTGTTTTTTCCCAGAAACTGTCTTCTTTTCGTAACTCTTAGGAGATGTTGGAAAGATTATATTTCTTCATCGGCTGCGCAGCTTTTGTAGAAGACGTTGTGCAGGATGTTCAGACGCAATGCATGTGTGCTAGATAAATACGATTCAGAACACAAATCTGCGACGCACGCTCAGAAATGAAGTATTACAGAGATGCCCAACTTTTAACTCTCTTTCCCCTTAGATGTTTGACAACTGTTTTTTTTTATAACGTGTTCATAAACCAAATTGACCAATCAGAAGACGGTATTTACGTTATTTCGTGAATAACCGTCAAAAATTCATGAATATCCGTCAAGAAGGCACTCAAATTCGTCGATGGACTAGGGGGCAATCAGCTGTGAAGTCGGCTATCTCTGTGATACTTCATTTCTGACAGCTGATTTCATTTGACAGCTTCAAGTTTGAATTCAAAATTCAAGTTTATCTATGCACAATTAATATATGTATTTTAATGTAAATACTCAATATTAACATTCATTTCAGAAAAGTTAAACTATATCCGTCGCGTGAGCGTCAGCGTTGGTCTATGTGTCACCTCCCATAAGGACACAAGTATTTTACGTATATGTCAAAGTACTGCTGACGCTTACGCATGTTAAATATTCTATGTGCCGGAGCCTTTAGAGACTCAAACATGCTTAGAAACACTCTAACATGTGTTCCTAGAGCATAGTCCTCTATAAGGAGCCTATTTAACACGCCCTCTTTGTTGTGTCTTAAACTGACGATTGATGTTTATCTCTTTTGGCTCAACTTCGGCCTTAGTGTCCCCGCTGCCGAACGTATGACAAGAACATTCGACTTTTGTCCGATCTCCTCATGTTGCCCGCCACGGCGGACTTCTCATGAATACCCGCAACAATTTTAACCACAAATCATGGGTTGAACTACGAGTTTACTCTGACGTAAGTTGACGCATCTGAATTACAGCTCCTATCATGTCACAGACATCCCTCTAGGCACCATTCTCTGCGGAAGATGACAATTTCAAGCTCTCTTCACAGAACTCAGTGTCGTCAGAGTAAAACTCACTTCAAACTCAAACAGACAGTGATGATCTCTGCAGGACTCTGTTGCCATCCCATTCCCTTGTCCGCGATAAATCATTTTGACAGGCAAAATCACCCGGAACTGATTCAATTCAAAAAGCTTTCACTTCCGATTCCCAAATGACTGATGACCACAAACTGGTGATTCAAATGCTCTTAACTTTTGTTTATCACTTGCGCAGTCTCGCCAGTGCATAATGATGAACATATGTTTCCGTCCCAAATTTCATCGCCCCTTAATCTAGTTCAGAAATTTACGACATCACTGGCGGCAGCTAGCAGTTTATAACTATTTTATCTTCGAGAGGAGATCATGAAAGACACCATCGAATTTTATCTGCTGCCATTCGAGATGCAGTCGATATTTCCCCTATCGTCAATCTTGTTTTTCCCGATCAGACTTCCAGTTATCTTTTTTATATCTTGTCCACAGTCTGCAATTAGTTGGTCCACAGCGTGGGATTTTAGCTACCCACATTTTTAATGCTCTTTTTTATTGGATTAAATTTCCTTAAGAAATCGGAAATTATTGATAAGTAGTTTTTGTGTGGAATATTAAATTAGTTAAATAGTTATGTCATACTAGCCACTCGGATTAATGGTGTTCACAACACCCAGAGGGGTGGGTTTTTTGTTCACAATTGGTTTCTGGACTCACGGCAAGGCAGTGAAACTATCACGTTCAGGACCACGCTGTACATGGATACCCGCAGAAACGGGCGCAAGTTTGGCATTGTTAACCGGCAGAGATGGTCGTTGGCTGTAAGAAGGTACATTGGCACTTGGCTGGACCAATATCTGTATTATCTTCTTCTTCTTCTTTTTCAATTGCTGCTCGAGGTGGACCTGGGCCTCAACCAACAAGCTTCTCCAACTAGCACGGTCTCTGGCCAGTTAGTCTCAGTGTCGCACGCCAAGTTCGTTGAGGTCCTTCTCCACCTGGATGCGCCAACTTCAACCCGAGTGCGCGTTGTACAAGGTGTTCGAAGTCGAAGACTCTTCGGGCTGGAGCCGAGTTGCCCATACATGGCCCACCTTAGGCGTTGGATCCGCAGACGCCTCACTAGGCTCATCCGCTGTACAGTTCATGATTGAATATTCTCCTCCAAAACCTGTCAACGCAAACAGGACCAAAGATCGGACGCAGAACTTTTCTCTCGAAGAGACCAAGGACTTCCTCATCCACTTTTGACATTGTCCATGCCTCTGTATTTCAACAAACGAAAGCAAACGAATATTGCTCTGGCTGGAAACCTAAAATGACCCGAACGACTGGATGTCGCTGTTAGTACAGTGCCTGCCCCTGGTTAGCGGGGTCGCCGGTTCGAATCCCACTTAATACGCTTATATCTCGTTTTCAAATCTGGTTCAGTCACCATTTGCCGTTGGGATCAAATTAACGACACTATGACTGGAGTAGTCAATCAGTGGTAGTAGTCTGACTAGGGGTATTACAATGGACCTATATGTGTGCTAGTGAGTGAATTCACTAGCAGCCCAACTACGTAACCTAACTTAACCGAAAATGACCCGAAGGTGGCTGTGGGAAAGAAGTTGTTTTTCAGCAGCCAACTTGAAGGCGATCTGGTACATCGGCCTCATCTGGCCAGTTATGGCCTTTGGTTGTCCACTGTGGTTTAACGTGTGTCTCCATCCAAGAATTCTTCGGTTTTGTCTCCATGTGTATCATTCACCCGATTAGGACCATAAGAAGACCTATCCCAAGATGGTCCTGCACAATGAGATTTGAAAGGATGAAGGAACAAGCTACCAAGTCCAGACATCCAGAGAGACACAAGAGCGTCATAGATTCAGAGAAGGTGGGGGAACATTTTCACCTCCCTTTTTGCCCAAGCAACTTCTGAAGAAGTCACTGCCGAAGTGTTCTTGTCTTGCGATTCCAAAAGTGAAGCAATTCTTGATCTCTAGAGAGTGGACTGGTGATGCCTACTCCCAAGTGAGTCTGTGTTACGATTTATTGGTTGTAATTTCAAGAACAAACAGTTAAACGCATTCCCACTTGATTTTAATTCAGAAGAGGATTGTGTGGCAGTATGCTGATTCTGGTTAACGTGGAGAAATTATTTCTTTTCAGTGGAGTCCCATTGAAGCAGGCTAAGTATCCAGGGGTGTTTGGGACCAAATGAGTGACAAGAGCTGCATAAGAAGTTGGAAGAAGACAGGCTCCAGACCTGGCCATCCCCACAGCAAGGAAGGACGAAGAAAACACCCTGCAAGGCGCCCAAACACGTCCTCAGCTGGCTGGCCATCCCCACGACAGCCTCCCAGGCTACTGGCCATCCCTACAACCTCCAAAAGAGATGAGCAAGGAAGGAGGAAGAAGATAGCCTCCAAAGCTTCCAAACATGTCCTCGCCTTGGTGGCCATCCCCACAGTCTCCTAGGGAGATGAGCATGGAAGGAGGAAGAAGATAAACTCCAAAGCTTCCAAGCACGTCCTCAGCTGGCTGTCCATCCCTTCAGTCTCCTAGGGAGACGAGCAAGGAAAGAGGAAGGCAACAGTCTCCCAGGCTACTGGCCATCCCTACAACCTCCAAAAGAGATGAGCAAGGAAGGAGGAAGAAGATAGCGTCCAAAGCTTCCAAACATGTCCTCGCCTTGGTGGCCATCCCCACAGTCTCCTAGGGAGATGAGCAGGGAAGGAGGAAGAAGATAGCCTCCAAAGCTTCCAAACATGTCCTCACCTGGGTAGCCATCCCCACAGTCTCCTAGGGAGATCAGCAGAGAAGGAGGAAGAAGACAAACTCCAAAGCTTCCAAACACGTCTTCAGCTGGCTGGCCATCCCTTCAGTCTCCTAGGGAGATGAGCAGGGAAGGAGGAAGAAGATAAACTCCAAAGCTTCCAAACACGTCCTCAGCTGGCTGGCCATCCCTTCAGTCTCCTAGGGAGACGAGCAAGGAATGAGGAAGGCGACAGCCTCCCAGGCTACTGGCCATCCCTACAACCTCCAAAAGAGATGAGCAAGGAAGGAGGAAGAAGATAGCCTCCAAAGCTTCCAAACATGTTCTCAGCCTGCTTTGGGAGGAGTAACATTAATCTTTCCTGTAGGATTGCCCAATCTGGCTCAGTTTTGAAGATCTGTAATTAGGAAGGCCGATCTTCCTATAGACTAGGCCTTCCCTATAATGATTTCTGAAGAAGTTGCATGGACGAGGATGAGGAAGAAACCATCGAACACTTGCTCTCTCATCCCGTAGATTCAGACTTCTAGGGGCCCATTTCTTTGTTAATCTGTCTGAACTGAGCAGCATCAGAATCAGCCCTCTTCTTCGCTTTATCAAAAGCACAGATTGGTTTGCGGAATAGGTAGCCTAAGATCCGCTTGGTAACACAATGGGCCTATGCTTGGCCTAAGTGTGTCTGCTGTCTGTATGCGCCTCAACCTAACCTAACCTAAGGCCGATCTCGGTGTCAAAGCTATGTTAGCACCTTTCAACTCAATATTTGTTCCAACCCTCACCTATGGTCATGATGACCGAAATATACATGTTCCCGTGCTGAATAATTTGTGCGTACTGTTATGAGAATTATCACCGGGATAGGCTGAGAAACACGGCAGAACGCGAGGAATTCAATGTGTAAATGGGCAGATGGTTCTTTGAAGGGAAAGGACAAGGTTTGGTTGTGGCCTTGAATGGTCAGAGGCGGACCTTGAATACGATTCCAACAGGTAGGCGACTACCTGAAGAGGTAGGTGGTGGAAGTCCAAAAACTCGCCTGGTTACGTTTGAGTTTAACTCCTGATGACTTAGAGTCTATGAGAGATAATCTAGTTGCCTGGAAATCCCTTATGTGTGCTTTATCCCCGAGCCCTTCAATGGATCAAGGGGGGCCAAGGGTGATAATGATGATGATTATTGTTGATCCATGCTTGAGATGTGAGGCTTGGGACTTGGGACAGAGATTCTAAGAGGTGCCTACAGTTCAAGGATATAGATATGGTCGCATTTGCGAGGAAAGTGAAGATTGGAGCCCATGGGCGACAACCTTCCACCAAAGAGGGTTTTCGAATACGAGCCTCCTAATTCGAGAAGAGAAGGAAGAACGAAACGCCGGTGTAAGTCCGGACCAAGGCACCGCCGACGCAAGACAGCTTCGTTCTGACGACTGGAAGTAGCGTGCCCAGGACCGTCATCAATGGAAGGCAGCTATTACTCAGGCTCTGATCCTCCATGGGTCGCAGGTCTGAGAAGTAAGCAAGTGTACCTACTTTTGAAGATGGAAACACCACGTGCGGACATTACATCCCATTTAGGTCAGAATAATGCTTGATAACTAGTATCAGACCATACATTTCACAGTCTCCATCACCAACCCGGAATAATCGATTCCACACAAAATTTTAATCGCACATTCCTTCATTCCAAAACAGAATCCCAAAAAGCGTCCCCTAACCTCTTATGAACGATCCAATTGACTTTCGACGAGAGTACCAATTTATTTCAAAATTCCTCAGACAATGTATGCATTTAATGGTACGGGGCTACCCCCACGAGCAGCAACACTCGCGTGTGGTTTTGTTTAATAGCTTTAGGGTCGTTGATTCCGTTCCAGTCGCTCGCAGCTCATCTACGCCGCAATCTGCGGTTATTTGCTATTGTCTGCTGAGACATTTTAGAAGTCTCTGAAATTATTTGATGTGTCGGAAATGAATCCACCTGTTTGTAGACTATCAACGCTTCAACACGTGCCTCCAAGGTTATGATCGGGAATGCTGTTTCCTTTGAACTTATTTATATATTTTGTCTTGTTTAAATTGGTGTCGATAGTTTTATTCAAATGAACAACTGTATGCTACAGTCACGTGCACGTAATTAGAACCACCAAAAACTAGGTTTTTACTTTTCTACACATATTCATGAAATTTGAAACCGATCCGAATAGAGTATGTTAATTGATAAATACTGGGTATTTGCATAAGCACCCGTTATCTTAGGTTTTGTATTTCAGGTAAGGAAAATTTGATTAAAACTGTCGTTCGTATAGTCAGGAACGCGGATAACTCCAACAATCTGTTGAAACAACTAGTTTTTTTCAAATGAAGCACATTTTTAATTACAAATGTGCAATGGGAAATCATCCATCCTGCAGCACCGAGACCAGATTATTCTTCTTCTTCTTCTTCTGGTGACCCTAGAGCCCGGGGTGGACCTGGGCCTCAACCAACAAGCCTCACCAGCCAGCACGATCTTTAGCCAGCTGTCTCCAACTGCGCAACGATTGTGATCCTTCTCCACCTGTGTGCGCCATCGGTTCCGTGGGCGTCCTCTATTGCGTTGTCCCACTGGTTCCGAGTCGAAGACTCTTCGGGCTGGAGCAGTGTTGTCAATGCGCTCTACAAAGCCTAGCCATTGGAATAGGCGTTGGATCCGAAGACGTCTGACTAGACTCATGTCGCTGTACAGCCCGTACAGTTCGTGGTTGAACCTTCTTCTCCAATAACCATCAACGCAGATCGCACGCAGAGCTTTTCTCTCGAAGAGACCAGGGACTTCCTCATCCCCTTTTGAGATTGTCCATGCAATCGCGCCGTACAGCAGGACTGGGATGATCAAGGTCTTGTATAAAGTCAGCTGTGTCCTTCGAGAGATAGCTCTACTACTCAATTGCCTCTTGAGCCCATAGAAACAGTGGTTGGCAAGAGTTACTCTGCATTTGATCTCGTACTGTTCACTTGCGAGCCGAGGTAGACGAAGTCCTTCACTACCTCTAGCTGCCTATGGTGACATTTTGGCCTAGTCGTCGATGTTGTGCATCCTTTCTCGATGACAGCATATATTTCGTTTTGCCCTCGTTCACCGCTAAACCCATTTTGGCCGCCTCCGCTTCAATACCAGCAAATTGACGGCTCGCTGTGTTCTGCCAATCACGTCAATGTTATCCGCGTATGCTAGCAGTTGTACGGACTTCTGGAAGATCGTGCCTCTAGTGTTGGCGTGTGAGTCTCGCACGATCTTTTCCAGGATGGTCTTAAAGAAATCACATGTCATCGTGTCGCCTTGTCTAAAACCTTTTTTGACATTGAAGGTTTCGGTGAGTTCGTTACCGGCAGCGATAATTCTCCATCGTCATCCTGCACAACCTGACGAGTTTGGAAGGAATGTCAAAACTAGACATGGCGCTGTATAGCTCGTCCCTATGCACGCTGTCATATGCGGCCATGAGATCGACAAATAGGTGGTGGGCGTCGATCTGCATGTCTTGGGTTTTTTTCCAGTATCTGCCGTAATGTGAAGATTTGGTCGATGGTGGACTTCCCCGGCCTGAAACGGCCCTGATAAGGACCTATCAGGTTGTTGACGTATGGTTTCAGGCGCTCACACAAAAGGGCAGAGAGGATCTTATACGCGATGTTGAGGAGAGTTTAAGCAGTTTAAGGGGTCTCCTTTCTTGTGAATCGAGAGACCAGATTATTTATTTTAAAAGTGTACGAGCATAGAACAATTCCCGATCAACTAGCAGAAACGGTTGAAGTGTTCAAAAAAGAAGGTTTTTAATGCTACACAATGTTTTGAAACTAATGGTACACAGCGGAAAACGTCAGCCTTAACTCATTGTTTGTTAAATTAAAAGTTTCCCTATGCCACCGCTAAGGATTTGGGCAGGAACCAGAAGGCACAGCCAAGGGCGACCCGGTGCTTTTTGGACGTATTGCAAGATAGGACCCACTTTTAATTGAACGACATCTGCAAGAAACCTTTGGATTTTGTTCGCAAACAGAGCCGTTGGACCATAACTGAATAGAAAAAGGTTTTGTTCAGCGATGAAACAAGAATTAATAGCATTTCTTCTGACGCCAAAGCCACTGCACGCCAACCAAAGTCCAAGTAATTTGACCAAAAGTACACCCGCCCACTTAGTGGTGGAATAGTTTTCATGTGGGGCGAGTAATCTACATTTTACACTCATCTACTTCGAGTTTTCAACAGGATTATGATACGCAACATACGACGGAAAAAGTGGCTTGAAGGAAAAATTGTGACAGTTTTGGACTGGTCTTTATGTAGTCCTCATCTCAATCCAATTGAGAACTTTTGGCAAAAGTTAAAAAAAGCACATCGCCTTCAAAAAATTTCCACATTCTAATTCATTATTTGGTGAAAGAAAGGCTTAGCTAGGATAACATTCCACAGACTGTCTGGCAAAAAATTGGAGTCTGTGACCCGCACATGGCAACCTTTTCTGCTGTCAATTGGTCGGCTACTAAATACGTAACTTGAACAACGAACAATATTAAACTTCTTAAACAAATTTTATGTGATAACCAAATCGTTTAAAATTTAAATTTTCGTTTGAACGGTTTTCTTAAACGCGGTTTCCCTACTGTAGCTGATAAGGACGCAGTTGAACAGTTCGATAAAGCCATCGAATGGGTCAGTCAAAACGAAAGAACATTCTGGGAATTGACGGTTCTCCAGACTCGAAGACTCTTTGTACTTGCGGCAGACCAAGCCAAGACCAATAAGACAACATTTTTTTCAAATTTGTCTCAAAAACCAAATGTTGTGCTTTATTATTATAAATCAAAAAATTAATGCTTTTTGACTGAATGTGGTTAAAAAATACCATGTTCTTCCATTGGTCCAGTTGAATGGGCCTGGTTATGTACGTGTTCAAATTAACGAGAGTCCACTGTACAGTGAAATCTCCCTTGAATGGACAGCAAATGTTCGTGCACAGGACTGTATGTGAATCTAATTTACTTTAGCTCTCGCTTTTGTTTCTTCGAACGGACCCCAATTACCTCTCCAATACAGATACTCTGCATCGCATCTTCAATATCAAAATCTAGTAGAGGAGTCCCTCATCCGTGAGTTATGACGGTCATACCTTTCATTTTTTTACCAGGAAATCATTTGTAGTATATTCCTGTTAAACCAAGACGGCCAAAGACAGGAATGACTGGAAGTATCCATGGCATATAGCAGCGGGCAGTTGTTAAGTTGAGCTCACTGAGGGTTGCTGATAAAATAAATATTTGTCATTGCAACCCTAAATTATCATAATCCTTTCTATCACACGCATTGTTGACATTGTTGGCAGTAACTTAATGTCTACAGTAATGAAGCAATAACAATAAAAGGTTTGAAGCTGGGACTCATTCAGAGGGGCGAACACGTTCGGGGTGGACCATGGTCTCAACCAACAAGCCTCTCCAGCTAGCTGCCTCTACTTGCACTCACTAAACAGGCAACGGTCCTTCTTAATTGGAGTGCTCCACCTTAGGCACGTTTTCTCTTGCGGTGCCCGCAGGCCCGAAGTCATTAAGGTTCCATTTAAAATACGTTGACGGTTCCTTATAACCGTACTGTATTGTAAATTTAGTGATTGACTCAATGACGGTTTATGAGTCAAAATCACTGAAAATTGGTCTGGTACCAGACATCTTGGGTTAGCAGAAATGTACATAATTTCCTGGTAAAAAAAAAGGTTATGATCGTCATAATTCAAGGATGTGGGAATCCTCTGCTAGATTTCGATGTTGAGGAATAAACCGTCATTGAGTCAATCACCACATTTTGACAATGCAGCACTTCATCGATTGAGGTACAAATTAAAAGTGAAGTTTGGATTCGTCGTGTAGGTGGGTAGGTAGGTAGAAAGTGGCTCTAATGCACTAAGGCCAAAGTACGCCGAGGGTGCTTCACATTAAATAGGATTGCCGTGACTTATGACACCCAGCCATTTTTCTAAACAAAATTTAGGTAGCGTGACATTGTGTCAAAGTGGAAAAAGTTCGTACAATGAGGCTTTTGAAAGTGTCATTAGACCGACGGTCCTATTTTTACCAAATTCTTCCATTTACCACAATGTCACGGCACCAAATTTAAATAGTGGCCAGTATTTTGCTGGCGTTCTTTAGATCGTGGTAGAAGTAGGAGCCTCTAGTGGTTCTCTATCTACAAGGCAGAGCGGAACAGTTGCAGAGGAGGTGTTGGGTGCTTTCTTTCTCCTCTTCGTCCAGGCAGCTTCTACAGAAGTCGTTAGAGAATAGACATAGTCTCTTTGCGTAAAGACCTAGTAGGCAGTTGCACAGCAGTGCAAATTATGGAAGTCTTCGGAGATCTGCCTACTTGAGTTTTTTGGATTGAGATGGCTAGATTTGATTTGAGATTTGACAAGTGATCCCTATCAACCATCTGACAATGTTTTTCTTTGTACATAGATTATTAAGCTGTAACTTGAAGGTAGCTAGGTAGTAAGTGGCCTAGATGCACTTAGGCTAAAGTAAGCCCGTTGTACTGCCACGTGGGTTTGCCTAAAAAAGAGTGGCGATGGGCCAGCGTGGTTATTACGACAGCCAGCCATATCCATCAATGAAGTCTAATAGCGATGTGATTGATGCCTCTCTCAGATCGCTTATATTATCGAAGAAGGGGGAGCCTAGAGTGGCTTTTCTAGCTGAAGCAAGTGCACGGCAGTTGCAGAGAAGGTGTTTCACAATTTCTTCTTCGTCCTCGTCTCGGCAACTTCTGCAGAAATCATTCGAAAATAGTCTTAGTCTTTTCGCGTGTAGTCCAAAAAGGCAGTGTCCGGTGATACTTCCCATTGCAGTGCAAATTATGGAAGTCTTTAGAGAGATCAGCCTACTTGAGTTTTTTTGGATCGAGATGTGGTTAGATTTGTTTTGAGTTTCTTATCTTATGTCAACCACCTTGCATTAGTTTTTTTTTTTGTACATAGATTATATTAGCTTGATGGTAGCTATAGGGTTACAAGAGAGTCCCTCAACTGACAGTGGCGCATTTATCGAGTTCATCAGCTTTGCAGTTTCCTGAGATGTCTCTATAGCCAGGCTCTCAGCACAGGCGAATGTTGAACTGTTTGAATATCCCGTTTATAGAGAGCTTATAGAGAACGATTCAAAGGATCTGATTGCTGCCTGGACATCTGCAAATACACAGATATCGCGGGCGGATATTACGTTCCACCTTAGCCAGGACAGGGCTTCGCTAATCTCCTTTACTTCTGATTGGAAGAATCTGCAGTGATTCGGTAGACGAACGGATTTTTTCATTTGAAGTCCCTCCGAGAAAACGCCACTTCCTACTCCATCACCCATCTGTGTAAAAATGTATGGCTTAACAAAGGGTCTCTATACCAGGTCTCTGTCTGGAAGTTGTTCCCTGGCAAGTGTCTCGGTGAAGCGAAGTCCAAGTGAATCGAGGTAAGGTTATGTTCGTGTAGGATATTGGCGTGTTCGTATGTGTAACCGCACCGTTGCGAGCAAACCTTCAGACGAACTTCGCAGGTGATTGCTGTTTGATGACCAAAGATATCTACAGACTTTCCAATGCTTCAGTTGGAGTAGTCTTAAGAGCTCCACTTATACCGATGCAGGCTTGTCTCTGGTCAAGTAAAACCAGTGCAAATACAAAAATACTTGGTGACGGGTTAAATAAGGCAAATTTCTCAGAATGACTGTGGCAACTGTGGCCGTCATCACCGAATGAAAATCAATGTCATAACCCAACGGCTGAATATATTTAACGAATCAATTGTCATCATAATCAGGTAAAACTACTCGCATAATTAAGTCGGCTACATCAGCACTCCTAATGGCACTACCAATATTTTATGTCTCACATAAAAGTGTTAACCTCCCGTTAAATTATCACTCCTTCCACATTCAACTGATTGCTGACATGGTGACTCACCAGTTCACCAACAGTAGCCATTGATTCACTAGTTTACATATCTCTTTATGATAAGCGCGTCGACTCATCGCGAAATGGAATTGACGGTGGCACAATCAGTATCATGTGCATCCTCACAGTTTCACGCGTCCGAAGACAAGTTTTCTGAAACGAGTTCATTATGCAATCGCTTTTCAGTTCCACCAAGTCAAGTCGTTGACCTTGCAGTGTGTCTGCTGCTATCTACTTGCTAATTTCAATTTCCTATCTATTAATGGAATTCACCAAGCATAATCTGTTTCCAATGTCCATTATCTCTGATTTCCAGCTGGAGTTCATTAGATATCAGTTTAGCGAGCATAGGTTCTCGCACTCCGTCAGTTCCTGTTGCCGCTGTGACGTGACAGCTCAGATTATTTGCTGACTCCTCCAACTGACCTTTCCTTTGTAGGAACTCATTCGACAGCAGCATTGTTCATGTTTGTTTTCTACTCGAAAACCCACCCTGCGTCATGATTTAATTTGCATCAGTTCCCCTTCAAACACAGCCTTCATTATCAGTCGAGAATTCCATTGTTACACCCATTCTCTAGATAAAGACCGCCACAAGAGCGGCAAGTCGATAAATGTAATAAGCAGCCGACGAACTGAAGGTGATAAGAAGAAAATTGATTACTCGACAAGACCCCGATGGCTGCGCTACAAGTGCGAGCACTTCACATGAATCACCCAAAATGGCTGAAAACCATTAACTTAGCAGTAAATGTTCGAATGTCCAGTTTGCATTCGTAATCGCACTCGCCCTCCTTTCCTCTCTCTCCGACCAACCATATGATCAGCAAAAGAGAACCCGTTGACCTTCAGCGCAAAAATCTATGGCAATTACGGCTCTGGCCGAAAGAAAGGTAAATTGCATTTGTTCGCTGACCAACCAGAGTATGTGTCCAGCTCCGGGCAGCACGGACTACTACCTACGTGTTTCCATGCAAATTTCAATCAGCCTTTATACGCTCGTGAAATCGACTTAAGTAACCCAAACAATGCGAGCCGGAGAATGAAAATTGCTTTCATTGATGCGAGACTAAGTATCGCAGTAAATCCACGCTGATGGAGGCACGAAGTAAAAAGCAAAACGAAGCAGAAGTGGATGAATAAGGAGAAACGAAAGGAAATTATGAACAACTGCACAAGTTGTATGCTGGTTTAGTTGCATATTACTTTTTTTTTTTTCTTGCTTTTGATTCGAGCTCCACTTGTGGTGATGTACATTTATTAGTGCACGCGATCATGGATGGCGATATCGGAGGCAGTCTGCAGCGGCCACTATACGCAAGTATCGAGATGGATCGACTGTGCAGTTGGAAAATGCTGAGTCGATTGAACCTTTCGAGTGGGCGGCCAAACATGAGAGATAGGAGCTTTCCCACTGACGTAATGGATTTGTGGCAGCCCAAGTTAAAATTGAGACGTGCCCACGGCTTTTTGTTGATCTCCGGTACTCGAGAGATCACATCTAAAGGAACCATTACTCAACCGGATCTACAGAAAATGATTCGAATTATCACTGGAGACGATCCAATTGCATTGCCGGTATTGATTATGATTAACCCACCCGGGAACCATCACAGCCCAAAAGTCAGGAATGCATCAGCAAAGATGTGTCTCTTGTTAAACTGTTGCATGGAATCTCAAAAAATCTTTAAGCTCAGCGAAGTAGTCACCCAAAGGCTCCTTCGGTGTCACATGTTGCTTCCAAATTGAGGTTAAATATTTTTGGTACTCTAAAAACTGTTTTATTTGAGCAGACGTCTCTCAAAATGATCAGACAGCCTTATCCACTGAACAACAACAACAACATTCTTTCCAACAATAGTCCATTCCATAAGCAAAAGCCGTCATGAGCCGGTGTGACTTGCATCAGACAAGATTTCAAAACAAATTCCAATCCAGTCAATCAACAGCGGCTTCACCACCTCTTTTACTTTCCTTTTCTGACATCATTGCGAAATTCCGACAATTCAAATTCGTGTGTGTACGCGAATGCGAATGGGTACATAATAAAAATTCAAGAAACTCTTGTCTAGCAGAGACTTCATGGCACAATCAGCACCCAATTGGTCAATCAGAAACCCCTTTGAGAAATCATGAACTCACCTGTGTATCATTGAGTATCTCCAGATGTTCTCCCTTGCGGAAGCTGAGGTCTTCATCGGTACGCGCATCATAGTCGTACAACGCAACGAAAATCTTTGCATTCGCACTGGATGTCTCGTTCTCTGGAATCTGTGGCACCGGCCTTATCTGCTCCTGAGGTGGTGTCTGCTGCATGGGATTCTGCAGCACAGGCAGCTCCTCCAGCGGATTTGTTCGATCATTGTTTAGCTTGTCTGTGTCTGGCTTTTCACTTCGTAGACAATTGCCCATTTTGTTTCGTAAGGTTTTTCTGTTTATGCGTGGTGTGAAACAAACAAACAAACAAAAAGGAATACCCTTCTCCTGTGCTCTTCTGCTTCGATGTAAACAAATCCAGAAGCAACTAAACAATCACAATTTCCGTTTACAGATCTCGTATTCTCGTCGAACTCTCCCTATCCCGCTCTCTCTCACACATTCACAATCTAAATCTCGGTACACGTCGTTTGATTTGTGATCTTGGAATCTGTTGAGTGCGGGCGAAATCCAAGAAAGAAAAAAATATAACACATAAAACTACCAAGAGAAACCGTGTAGACCAAAGGAAGCAGAAAGAAGCAACACAAACACACGAAATAAGGGAACCAAACTTTTCACGGAGCAATTCACAACGAACAGATGGGCAATGGACAACACGAAGCACACGATTTTCCTCTTACAGCAACCGACTGTGTGACTAATTTTCAATAAAAATGAAAAATTCTGCGAAAAATTATTCCAACTACTTGATTGCGGACGTTGTTCGCCATTTAACACACACACACACCAGCCCGCACTTAAATTGGCCGTCAGGGGGGAACCAGCACACACTGTATACACGCTTTTCACTATGCGACGAGCGACAGTTTTCCTTTTTTAATTTTTTTGAAGATTTTTCGTTTTTCTTAATTTTTCGTTTCGTATCTGATTTTGATGACACTCAGCATTTCACGGCGCGGAGGAGAGGCGAATGAAAATAAACGAATTTCGTGTGTGGGAAACTTTCGACAGATGTATATAATTTTCTTTTCTCTTATTCTTTTTGTTTTCGCTTCGGTTTTTTTTTTTCTTTTGTGATATATTCTTGGACACTTGATTCGCGTTTGAGGCCCGATAGGAGAGAAGAAACACCTCCGCGCACACACCACTTGGCAGGTTTACACTTGGAATTTGGCAACGACTGGGCTGGACATCACAATTTTTCTTAAATTCAACTGTTTACGAGTGTTAATTGGAAATGCAATTCTATCCATAACGCGACGGATGACCATGGATGAAGAGATTATCAGATCCCGAGCATCAATCAATTCTTCTTCGGACAACCGACCAACAGAGCAGCAGAAAACCATTCACAAAATCAGGGCGCGATATTTCAATATGGCTGACACTGGCAATAGACTGCTAAATGACAGATGCTATTGTGGTCGCGCTTGTCTAGCATGGTGAGAATGTAATAACAATGGAATGATGGTGTTTCGCTTGCACTTTAGGCGTGTGACTGATGTTTAGGGGAATCGAGGGCTTTTGTTGTACTGACTGACAGTTTGTTGTTGTTTTGATGGGAGAGAAATGTACTAGATGAGATGAATTCCATCAACTACTACTAAAGTGGGTGTGTACTGCATTTGATATGTAGATGGCACTAGAGTCGCTTGAAAGTGGCTTACACTACACAGTTGAAATAATCGGTTTCGGGAGAAGTTTTGGTATTATTCAATGAATAAGATCATTTTCTAAAAGAATTAAATAGGTGGGGCAGTGCTGATTAAACTGCATGTTAACACGCATTTTCTGATTTATTTTCAAGTAAATTATTATATTCAAATGGCCCACCAAACACGAACTCAATCTGAAGGAGCTGCTCAACGTGTTCGTTTTTCCTCAAGAACATCATACTTCATCTGTACGTTTGTCTGATTGCAGTGCTTTCATAAGCAATGTTGCTTATAGATACTAAACCAGAGATAACCTATAATATAATACATCCATTATCTCTGTACTAAACAAAATTAGCACGAGACGTACAAATCTGTTCATATTGCAGACCCGACCAAAGTTTTTGCAAGCAAAGTTATTGAATGCTTAAAGCAGAGTCATAGAATGATATAGAGTTCACAAATTGTTATTATTATCTCAATCCCATTGCCCAACACAAAAATTATGTTCTTCCATCCAATTCTGAACGATTCACCGAACCTTTTCTTTTTCAGCAAAAAGAATCCTTGCTGTACAACCGATTCTGTTTTTGAATTGGTTAGATTAGAAGGTGGCGGCTCACTCACATAGACCTCTTGGTTCATAGTTCTACCACTAAACTGAATAAACCTAGTTGTCGTCCACTGTAGCTTAACTTAAGCAGCATGTTCCAGTGGGGGTTTCACGACGGTCTCATCATTTAAAGATTTAAAAATACTTGAGAGAAAAATAGCACGCACAACACGAGTGGTTGCTGAGAAGCCAAGCTAAGGCCCACCTCGGACTGTCGCGCCACCCATATTATATTATATTATTATTAAGTAACCAACCAGAAACAAGGAAGATGCTCCAGAGTTTCGACCAGCGCTGTTTCTTTGCAATTCCTGCATCAATCAGTGGGAATCAGGACTAGTCTCTGAGCATAGCGACCCACCAGGCAGTGGCTTGTAATGATCACTACAAGTGAACTCTTGCTAGCGAGGTTATTAGTCCACCCAGGTCACCTAGGACAAAATGTTACGATCGACAGCTACAATTTCGAGGTAGTAAAGGAGTTTGTCTACATCGAGTTCGTTAAAGAAGAACTTTATAGGAGCTTCAATTCTTAGTTGTAACGCCACATTTAGTCAGTTTCGTTTCCCTGGATCCCCATGTATCCAAGAACCCCTAGGAGGGAGACTGCGTTGTTTCTACAGAGGTCATGCAGCACATCGAAGTAGTTGAGTACCGTTCTTGACTTTACTATATCACTTTTAAGTGCTTTGAGCGCTACCTGGCTATCTTAATGCAAGTGCGGCTTGGGCTACATTTTAAGCTCTCCGCTGCCATCTGGATGCCTACCAGCTCCTCCTAAAAGATGCTGATTCGTTCGTGTCTTGCGATGCATTGTATACAACAGCACCGACACCTCCATGCTGCTTTGTGCCGTCTTTGTATACATTAATGTAGTTCTTCGACTCAACTGAGAGTTCTGACTAGTCTTCTCTTGTCGGCGATATCTATAAAGTAACAATGCCCAAAAGTTCAAAATTTTGTTGGACTCTCTCAGTCTTTACGATTTGCCTGAAACGCATCTACCTTGTAAACAGAATAAGGTGTACTGAGGTAAGGTTAGGTTAGGTTAAGGAAGGAGTGTGTGATGGTACAACATTACTTCCACTCGGGGGCCTTAGGACTCAATGTGAAATCCTTAATGTGAGGAGTACACTGTCTGAATAAACCTATCCTGTGTGTGTGGGTTGAACCACCCTGTGCTCTTTAAAAATCTTATAAGACATATCCGCTTTCGCTAGGTCCGCACTCAGTGAGCCCAGTGAAGCTAGGCGTCGGTTCTGGAGAGATGGACAGTGGCAAAGCAGATGTTGGATCGTTTCGGTCCCTTCCTCGTCTCCACAGCTCCGGCAGAGATCGATGGGGCAGTGTCCTGTGATCACTCCGACGAGCACAGGGATTGAGTTGCGGTTCAATGCCAGGAGCTTCTTTGTTTTGCCGTTGTTGAGCTCTGGCCACGTTGATCTTGTCATGTGACAGTCATGTCTCAATCTCAGAATGGTGTCACTTATAGTTCGGAGTAGTGCACTGATCGGTGGCTGCATGCTTCGCTGATGTCCATTTCAGACCCTTGTCTGGCCAATTCGTCCGCTCTCTCGTTCCCTGCTATTGAGCTGTGGCCCGGGACCTAGCAGAGTTTGTCCTTGTGGTGACTGATGGACTTTAGTGAGTCGCGGCATTTCACAACAGCCCTTGATCTCGTCGTGAAGGATCCTAATGATTTCAGTGCAGTCTGGCTGTCAAAAAAGATGGTGATATCTGATGGTGGGATATCGGTTTCTTGTATGTGTTTGGCTGCTTCCTCTATTGCCAGAAACTTTGCTTGGAAGACACTGCACACATCAGGGAGTCTAAATGATTCTTGCTTCTGCAAGGTATCCGAGTAGAATCCGGGCCGAGGACCTGTGTCCATTCGGCTGAAGGTGTACTTGTTTTCGAGTCTTGAACAAACAAGCATTTGCAGTCAACAGAATCTCTTATAATTTTTGATGGCTACCAATGTCATTCGAAGCAGATGCGGTTCATGAATGTTGCATCTTTATCGCATCCCTTCCTCCAGGACCGATCGACAAGGTAAAGTCCTTTCAGATCATAACTAAACGCAGCTTCTTTCTATCAGCCATGAGTCAACTCGCTCATAAAAAGCATCACATTCAGCTTCTAACAGAATATTTATTTTTTTAATGCACATCTCGCCGGCGACTTGTTTGCACCTTCAACTGCACAATTTTTCATCTAATTTAACCTTTTACCGTCTCTCTTTATTCCCCTCTCTCACTGAGTATATCCATCAACGTCGCTTACATTAAAAAAAACAAACAAATAAACTTAAACTACACGGCCGATTGGCAGCCTTCTATCCTTGCGCCATATTGCTTCTAGTACTGTCATTCGCCTCTTGTTCCCATTGCACGGGGGTTTCATCTCTCTCCGCAGCAGCACTGGGAGGTGGTGATGTCTCACGGGGTTCACTCTCACGCTTCTCCTGCTGTCGCACCAGTTCGTAGTACAAGCCCTGCATTCGCATCAACTCGTCGTGTTTGCCTCTCTGAAAGTGAACGCCTGTATTTGCATTTGTTTTGAAAGAAGACCCTGAAAGGGAATACCCACCTCGACGATCTTCCCCTGATCGAGAACGACAATCAAGTCCGCATTTCGGATCGTTGACAAGCGATGGGCGATGACCAGTGTGGTGCGATTAAGAACGGCCGTATCGAGTGCTTTCTGAACTACCGCTTCGCTGGTGGCATCTAAGGCACTGGTGGCCTCATCTAAGATTAAGACCTTTGGATTTTTCAGCAGCGCACGGGCGATGGCTATTCGCTGGCGTTGACCGCCACTCAGCTGGGCACCTCGTTCGCCGACGTTCGTGGCGTATGCTTCGGGCAGGGCGCTGACAAAGTCATGACATTGGGACATCTTTGCAGCCGCATACACCTTGATTAACGGGGAGATGCCTTCGGGTGAGATTCAAGGGAGGGAATGTAATCATACTCACGTCTTCCTCAAGAGCAGCTGGTCGGCCATAGCGGATATTCTCAAGGATCGTCGTGGCAAACAGAATTGGCTGTTGTTCGATGAAGCCCAGGACGTGAGACCGCAGCCAGTAGGGAGAGATGTCTGATAACTTGTAGCCATCAAGCTTGATCGTACCCGATGTGGGCTCATAGAATCTCTCTACGAGGGACGCAATCGTTGATTTGCCGGAACCGCTAGCACCGACCAAAGCGACTGTCTCGCCTGGTCTCAGGACTAAACTAAAATCTTGAAGAACTACCTGCGGATTGAGAAAAAACTGTGAGCCTTCCTTGCTGTGACTTCGGAGTCGGTTTTACTCACGTGGTCAGGTCTCGTTGGGTATGCGAAGGACACGTTGTCGAAGCGAATTTCGCCGTACAGCCGCTCTGCTGGAATTTCATAGCCACGGAGGAGTTCCACTTTCGGTTGGAGTTGCAAATACTGAATGAAAACTGTAGATGTTAGCGAAGCACAGACCAAACCCCTGTGCACACAAACTTACCTCAAACACACGAGAACCGGCAGTTAGACCACGAATCATTGTTCCCAATAGCACAGACCCTTGCGACAGGGATCGCTGAACGCCCTGCGAGGCAACTAGGAACGCCATCAGCTGACCAGGGGACAGGCTCTCCGTTGACATCAAGTGCCCACCGAGGAACAGAGTGGTAAGCACTAAACTGTGGACGAATTGACGTCAGAGCGAGTGCATTGAGACCCTCTACCCACTCACCTGTTCAAGAAGAAGTTCGTCAATCCCTGGAATACTGCGATGCCATATCCCAGCTGCTGTGCCAGAACCGCCGCTTTGTCTGTTTCCTGCTCGAACAGTTCGATCTCGCTGTACTCGCAGGCACTGGAGCGGACCGTTCGAATGTTGGAAAGGGCCTCTTCACACACCGACGTTGCCCGCTCCGACTGAAAAGGCCATCCATCATCAGTTTCTGTTTAAATGTCCACAACTCGAGCTCACCTGTGCTTGCGACTTTTTGCTAAGTCCCCTTAGAGTCTTCCCGAGAAAAGTCATGAACATGACCACCGCCGGGACAGCAGCCAGCGCAATGGCAGCCATGTGCGGCGATATGAGGAACAGTGATACACTGCCTCCGATCAACTGCGCAGCACTACGCAGTCCCTGGGCAATGAACTGCTTGAAGGACGACTTGAAGTCTTGAACATCGGCAGTGAGACGATTGACCAGCTCCCCGGTACGGTTCTCATCGAAGAAGGCGATGTCTTGGATGATTATTTGCTTGAACAGGTCCTGTCGGATTGTAGCCGCCATCTGTTCGCCGACGCGGCTGAGAAGGAATATGTACAGGAAGGTGAAACCGGACTGAAGGACATACAAGCCCAGGAGATTCGCAGCCGGGCTGCGTATGTCGCGGAGGAATGTGTTGGACAGGGGATCCTTGACGAAGGTATTTGCGTACTTGGCTAACGTGTTGACTAGATCGCCGAGGAGGTTAGGTATCCTTATGTTTATGAAGGCAACGGCTAGAGCGGCCTGCAAAAGAAGGTAACCATAAAAGCAAACTATATTATGTAATCGCAACGTTCTTACGAATACAGCTCCGAGCAACTCCCACAAGTAAGGCTGAAGGTATTCCCAGAACTTCTTCCAATCGAATTTATTATCATCCTGTTGCAAGGTCTTCTGCAACACTCCAGTCAAGCGGTTCCCCTCGCAGTGAGCAAACAAACTACTCCGACACTTGGCAACAAGACCCAGGGATACACCGCATCCACCCAAGAGGAGTGCTCGGGCCTTCACCAGTCCGCTGACATTTGATGTTCCTTTGCCCTCGGGACGAGCACCTTTGCTGTGATGGACATTTCGCTGAAGTCGACCACAGTCTCTGGCAGTGTTTGCGTTGAAACGGAATTTCGGAAGATTATAAATGCCTCGACTGTGAGTGATTAATGAAAACAGATAAGCGGTTCATTCAATGATAAAATAGGCAGATAATTGGTGACATAATCGCGTTCGAAGGGTAGCGAACGGTCTTGGGGAATACCAATCAAGCAGGGAACACGACAACTAACCTTAGAATATCGGATTTACCACTGCATTGCGATACTAAGAGTCGTAGCATGGCTTCTTGTGTGTTGGTTTGTGTAAAACGAATACGACTTTGTCCTTAACTTAGCGCGTTAAACATTCCGATTGGAGTATAAAAATGATTTGTTTCGATTTTTTTTAACTAATCGACAACAAAACATCAAAACAACGTCGTCGCGGATTCCGTAGCGCGTGCAAGAACTGTCAAAGTTGACAGTCAGCTGTTTGATGGCGAATGGGAAATTATTCTTAAGCTCTGAGGGAATTTTTTTTAGGTGTTGCCAGAATGGATTAAGGACTATGACAGATGAAGGGATATTTGGTTCAAAAAGCTATGGGAATGGTTATTGTCTGTAATTTGTACATTTAGGATTTTTTTCCGTGATATATTACGCTTTGTTTGACAGTGGTGGAAATGGTGGAATCAACAATTTCGGATATCCTTTTCTTCTATTCTCTCTTTCGTTGGTAGTTTCAAGTATTCTCAGTATTTTTAACTTCGTCTATCCTGTTGAGAATGGGAGTATGTTGACCTTGAATGCAAAGAAACGACGGCGAAGTTATATTCTTTCTTTATTTGGCGTTACAGTCCGGGGTGGACCTGGGACTCAACCAACAAGCCTCTCCAACTAGCACGGTCTCTGGCTAGCTGTTTCCAGTGTCGCACGCCAAGTGGGTTGAGGTCCTTCTCCACCTGGGTACGCCACCTTAAACGCGGGCGTCCTCTGTTGCGTTGTCCCACATGTTCGGAGTCGAAGACTCTCCGGGCCGGAGCTGAGTTGTCCATACGCTCTACATGGCCTAGCCATCTTAGGCGTTGGATCCGAAGACGTCTTACTCGACTCATGTCGCTATACAGCCCGTAAAGTTCGTGATTGAATCTTTTCCTCCAAAATCCGTCAACGCAAACAGGACCAAAGATCGCAAGCAGAGCTCTTCTCTTGAAGAGACCAAGGACTTCCTCATCCGCTTTTGAGATTGTCCATGCCTCCGCAGTGTACAGTAAGACGGCGATAATCAAGCGCTTATATAAAGTCAGCTTGGTAATTCGAGAGATAGCTCTGTTACTCAATTGCCTCTTGAGCCCATAGAAACAGCGGTTGGCAAGAGTTACTCTGCATTTGATCTCGGTGCTGGTGTTGTTTGTACTATTTACTGCGGACCCGAGGTAGACGAAGTCCTTGACTACCTCGAAGTTATAGCTGCCCATTGTGACGCTCTATAAGTTATATAAAGAGTTTATTAATCCTCAGTAAAATTTACTGACTCCGCATGGAAATGTTTAAAGCGTTATGTTAAGCAACCGTAAGTTGCCGAGTACATTCATACATATATTCATAGCGGTTCCAATGTCCTTTTTACAGATTTTGCAATAATTTTGGAGCCGGAGTATGAACATTGACAGATATTTTCGATCGACGAGGCTATCATTACTTCTAGCGACCACGCAAGGGAAACAGTCGTCTCCGCTTATTTGCAACACAAAAAATGCAGAAAATGTGTTGCAACTAAGCGAAGTTTTCAAATAAACGATGTTCGGATATAGGCAACTTTGTTGTACAGTGATAAATTTCTTGTTGCATATAACCGAAAGTTTCCCTACTAGGTTCCAGGCTAGTCAGTCACACTTAAACTAATGTAGGCCCATTGTGATACCACCCCGGATTGACTACTCCTAAACTTAGTTGCTACTGCGAAGCGGCTTAGTTTCCTGAGATTATTGAAATAGTAGAGCCCCTAGATGTGAATACCTGCGTCTAGAGAGCGCTGCACGAGCAGACGAGGTGATTTGAGAATGGATTCCCTACTAACTACCTTCAATCAAGTCGGTCAGCCGATCAAGTCGGTTGAAGCCTTTCTTCAATTGCATGCACCAATTAGCATTGTCTCTTGCGTTGACCCAGCGGATCGTATTGAAAGACTCTTTGAGCCAGAGCAGAGCAGTCCATGAGTTCAACTCGGATGACTTTTTATTTTTTAAGATGTCAGCTTGATCCTGCCAGAGAGCTTTAATATTCCTCTTGATCCCGACAAGGTTGGTTATTCTGCGTTAGAATTCGTTTCTGGTCCTGTTAGTATTGCGGAATTTTGTCCCGCAGTGACACATTTCCTAACTACCTCTAAAGCTGCATCGGCTATTGCGGTTTTTTGTTTAGGACAAACATGTATTGCATCTTTTCTCGAAGATGGATAGACTCATCTTAGCCGCTCCAGTTTACCAATTCCAGGAAGCAACTAGGGTAAACTACCCTAATGCAGGCTCCCTCCCTCCCTCAAAAGCGAGCCCCCTTCATAAATTTGGTCCAAAAGCTAAGCCTCTGCTTTTCAGACAATAACGGTATTTAACCAGAAAGTTTTTTATTAATGTTTATTTAAATATATTAATTCCAAGCTTTGCTATAAAAGTTGTTGTTCTTCTTCTTCTTCTGGTGGTGCTACAGTCCGGGATCTGGACCTGGGCCTCAACCAGTAAGTCTCTCCAGCCTGCACGATCTTTAGCCAGCTGTCTCCAGCTGCGCACACCAAATCGATTGAGGTCCTTCTCCACCTGTGTGCGCCATCGGTTCCGTGGGCGTCCTCTATTGCGTTGTCCCACTGGTTCGGAGTCGAAGACCTTTCGGGCTGGAGCAGTGTTGCCCATGCGCTCTACATGGCCCAGCCATCTTAGACGTTAAATCCGTAGACGCCTGACTATGCTCATGCCGCTGTACAGCCCGTACAGTTCGTGGTTGAATTGAAATTGAACGCAGAACTTTTCTCTCGAAAAGACCAAGTGCTTCTTCATTTGCTTTTGAGATTGTTCATGCCTCCACACCATAGAGCAAAACAGGGATGATCAAGGTGTTATATAATGTTAGCTTGGCCTTTCGAGAGAGGACTCTACTGCTCAATTGCCTCTTGAGACCAAAGAAAGCCAGCTTCTCTGATGGCGTTTTGAGAACGGTTCCACTGTTCGTCGATTGTTTCAACCCGGCATCGTTGGACTCTCTGAGAGCTTTAGGAAGACTCGATCGGCAAAGTTGCTAGCGGTCAATTTCGATTGTAGCTTTCCGACGTCAAACTGTTTTGGTCTTGCTCTACTCCCTTGTCCTATCGATATCCGTGTTCTTACCTTGGCTACAACAAGGAAGTGATCCGAGTCGATGTTGGCTCCTCGGAATGTTCGGACATCGAGAATACTGGAGGAGTGTCTGACGTCCATCGCAATGTGATCAATCTGGTTGACGGTTGATTGATCAGGAGACCGCTAGGTCCCTTTCTGGATGTTGAGGTGAGGCAATCGTGTGCTGGCTACAAAGAGGTTTCGCCTCGTTACGAAGTCCAAAAGCCTAAGTGCGTTCTCAGACGTGTTGTCGTGCACGCTGTGCTTCCCGATGACTCTAGCTAAGATGTCTTCCTTGCCCAGCTTTGCTTTGATATCTCCTAGAACGACCTTGGTGTCGTAGCTGGGACATTGATTGTATGTTCTTTCTAGGAGATCGTAAAAGTCGTCTTTGCTGTCGTCATCTTTATCCTCCGTTGGGGCGTGGGCGCATATCAGGCTGATGGTGCCGAATGTAGCCTTGAAGCGGATTGTTATGAAGCGCTCGCTTATTATTTAAAGCTTAAGACTTCTTGCCAAGTCTGCCTCGAACAACAAACCCGCATCCGAACAAGTGCTACCTTCGCTCTTTGTAATCGCCGAAGTATATATCGCAGCTTTACATCCTCTTTTTGCCCGGCCCATCCTACCGCACCTCCTGAATGGCGGTGATATCTGCCTTATAAGCTTCGAGGGCTTCCGCAAGTTCATCGGCTGCACGTGGTCTGTTCAGGGACCTCACATTCCACGTGCAGAACCCAAAATCGTTGTCCTTATTTCGTTGTCCATGGTCGTCAGCAGTAGGGTCATCCGTATCCGAGGCTTCTCGTCGTTTCTGAACTAATGATTTTTTACATGGTGGGGAAGTAAGCCCCCGACCCTGGAGGACCGGGTCCAAGCTTAAACCCCTGGACAAGGGGGCCGCTGCATACATTAGTTCATTTCTAAGCGGTTGCTGTAACTGCTATCCAGAGGGCGCCGCGAGGAGGCAGTATGTCAACTTGACCTGTGCTTTTAACAGGGATCGGTGCTGGCATCTCGCCAAGTTGAGAGCAGTCAACAACTTTGCTCTGGCTGCACAGGCACATGCCACTCTTAAAAATTGTTACATATAGCAATAATGCCATTTGAACAGTAAAAGTCTGATTAGATATGTTTTCACAACCAAGACAATGCAATTAGATTAGATTCAAGATTTATAAAAACCCGTCATGGACAAGCAAGCTTTTGATGTTTACTTATAAAGGCTGTCCACACTCGTTTGTGGGACGTCAACGAAATTTAAAAAAAAATAAAACAACTAAATTTTTGTCCACTATTTTGTGCTGCGATCTTTATTGGGCTGCGGTCAAATTCAAAAGGGCCGAATGAAGTTATTTTACATTAAGTAGTAGCGTTAAATTTTCAATATAGGGAAATTATTTGATATTGGAAAAACAAAGGGAAATGCATTCCATTAATGGTTTTCACATTGGTTAATTCACGATGGTTAATTCAAACAATTCATAATTATACTACTTCTGAGTAATCAATATAATAATAATAATTCTGATTTAAAGGATGAACATTAAAAAGTTAAAATATGAACGAACTGGTTAGAAGCGCATTAACAAAGGCCCTTATTTTCCCGAATTTGAATTGTCTTTTTGATGCTGTTTCCTACAGAATCATAAAGAACAAGGATACTTTATAATTATGCTAACATAAAGCATACTTTTTTAACGTGTAAATATAAATATTTTTATAATTAACATTTCAAATTAAATTATGTTTTGGAGCTAAGATTTGTTCATTCCATCCGCTGGTTATTCATTTAAAACCCATTGATCTGTCAACAAGAAAAGAATGGACGCAAAAATACAACGTTTTTGTTAATTTTTTATGTTTTTTCCTACTTTTGTTAATATTTGTCATAAATTTATTTAATAATATTTCCTTTTTACCATTTAAATAAATTAACTATAAAATAACGATGATTTCATTTGTAGGCTATGAGTTAAATGGGTGGCCTCGTTACTGGAACGCTAAAGGCACGAATTAGGAACAGGGGGTCACTGTACTGGCTCATGACTCATTTTGGACTTTATTTAAATTTATTTAATTTGAGTCCAATACTTACAAAAGGTTATTATGTATATCAAACAGTAATACATCAAGCTATCCTTAAATGATAAAATTGTTTTCATATATCTAAGTAATTAATTTTAAGAGAGCAACGAAGTTAAGACTCTCCTTAAGGGGGCTCGCTACTGGGTACCTTACCCTATCATTGATGGTTTGACGCTTCGTTCTGTTTGGCCATTCTCATCAATATCATCAGCAAATTGTAACATTTGAAGATCATGCCTTAAGTGCTGGAAAGGCACATAACAGCGCATCGTTTACCAATAAATTGGTTGACATTGAAGGCCTAGGCTATCTCATTACCGATCTTGATGATACATCCAGCTCATCATGTACTTCGTCTAGACTGAGTAGAATATTCAGCTTGACAGCGGAATTTTGGTCGCCATTTAGCAGGCTGTCGAAATGATTTATCAACATCGTCTGTGCTTTCACCTTCTGTCTGGAGATTTTCACTTCTCGCAAAATTCTGGATATCATTATTATCCAACTGTCTAAACCGATGTAGAGTTTATTAAATGTGTCCTTCTGAGGATGATAACGTAATAAGTGTCTTGAGAGCGAGCAGCATCGGGAAAACTTTTCTGCCAACGAGGATTTACTTTCATTTGGATCCAGTCTAACTATGCGCGAGCGGCTAAGTTGCTGGGAAGTCTGAAGGACAGCACATACTAAACGCCATTGCAAGCGCCTTGGAGATGATTTTGTAACTGCCAAATCCAGGAGATGTCGCCGAGCACACCATAATACGGGGATTATCTCATTCATAAAGCGCTTACAGAACAAAGTTCAGAAAACAAAACCACGTTAAAAAGGACCCCAAGTTTTGAAACGCCTCTACCGTAAGGGATTCACAAGTTTTGTGGTAGAGTAAGGGAGCTATATATATGGACCACTAATCTGTTATCCAAATCGGACAACAGTTCAGTCTGTGGTTCTGTAAACCAACCGGCTTTCACTGCCAAGAAAAGGAAGATACCTTCGGCCATGAAGGTAAGGGCCCTAGTAAATGCCAAACTCCAGTTGGCTCGCTTAGGCAAAATGGAAAGCTGGACAGATCATGGGTGTACCCGGGAGTAGCCGCTGGAGGAAAGGGAAGTCGCCCAGATGGATCTAGAAGCAGCCACTGTGATAGACGGCTGGCTAGTAAGAACAGGACGCCTAGGCGCAAGCCTGTATCAGGGATGCAAGAAAGGGAAGTCGCCCAGATGGATCTAGAACCAGCCACTGTGATAGACGGCTGGCTAGTAAGAACAGGACGCCTAAGCGCAAGCCTGTAGATGATCAGGGATGCAAGAAAGGGAAGTTGCCCAGATGGATCTAGAACCAGCCACTTTGATAGACGGCGGGCTAGTAACAACGGGACGCCTAGGCGCAAGCCTGAATCAGGGTTGCAAGAAAGGGAAGTCGCCCAGATGGATCTAGAACCAGCCACTGTGATAGACGGCTGGCTAGTAAGAACAGGACGCCTAAGCGCAAGCCTGTAGATGATCAGGGATGCAAGAAAGGGAAGTTGCCCAGATGGATCTAGAACCAGCCACTTTGATAGACGGCGGGCTAGTAACAACGGGACGCCTAGGCGCAAGCCTGAATCAGGGTTGCAAGAAAGGGAAGTCGCCCAGATGGATCTAGAACCAGCCACTGTGATAGACGGCTGGCTAGTAAGAACAGGACGCCTAAGCGCAAGCCTGTAGATGATCAGGGATGCAAGAAAGGGAAGTTGCCCAGATGGATCTTGAACCAGCCACTGCGATAGACGGCTGGCTAGTAACAACAGGACGCCTAAGCGCAAGCCTGTAGATGAGCAGGGTTGCAAGAAAGGGAAGTCGCCCAGAAGGATCTAGAACCAGCCACTGTGATAGACGGCGGCTAGTAAGAACAGCACGCCTAGGCGCAAGCTTGTATCAGGGATGCAAGAAAGGGAAGTCGCCCAGATGGATCTAGAACCAGCCACTGTGATAGACGGCTGGCTAGTAACAACGTGGCGCCTGGGCGCAAGCCTGTATCAGGGATGCAAGAAAGGGAAGTCGCCCAGATGGATCTAGAACCAGGCACTGTGATAGACGGCTGGCTAGTAAGAACAGCACGCCTAGGCGCAAGCCTGTATCAGAGATGCAAGAAAGGGAAGTCGCCCAGATGGATCTAGAACCAGCCACTGTGATAGACGGCTGGCTAGTAACAACAGGACGCCTAGACGCAAGCCTGTATCAGGGGTGCAAAAATGGGAAGTCGCCCAGATGGATCTAGAACCAGCCACTGTGATAGACGGCTGGCTAGTAAGAACAGCACGCCTAGGCGCAAGCCTGTAGATGATCAGGGATGCAAGAAAGGGAAGTCACCCCGATGGATCTAGAAGCAGCCACTGTGATAGACGGCTGGCTAGTAAGAACAGCACGCCTAGACGCAAGCCTGTATCAGGGGTGCAGGAGGCAAATCCACAAGCACTCAACGTTCAAGAGACCGAGGTCCCAGGATGAGCTCAAGAAGACTCCGAAGAAGATGAGGAATGCTGAAATGGTGAGTCGAACTTTTAAAGGACAACTTCATTTATGTAATCTCCTGCTTAAGCAACGATGAAGGCAAAGTATGCGGTGAGAACGATGGGACCTTAATGGCACTGCTAACATCATCAGCGACCATACCAACTTTGGTATGCTGGTTGGTTTTCCAATGGGACTAAGCTTCTGGAGTGCCAAAGTCAGAGCTCAGTCGAGTTAATGAAAGACGTGGTACCTAAACTCGAGGCACAATGCAAGCCGGGTGGTGAACCACATGCTTTCGTATCCACTCTCTGGCACGAGGCCTGACCGAAATTTGAGAGCGTCCATGTCTTGACGAACCTGCTCACATCGTCGTTCTGCTAAGGGCACAAAACCCAGAAGTCCCTATGGACAACTAACCCAACGCCCTAGTTCACATTACACCCGGGAATGGAAAATCTCAGCTCCACTTGCTACTATACATTTACTTGAGCCGGAAATGCAAGAGGGGATTATGCTAGTTCCCCAAAATGAAAAGGAGGAAATAAAATTCAACCAATCAACTTGAAGTCAATCGTTGAAGGACATTCAGGTCCCATGTCGAGTCCTGAAAAAAGAGTAATTCCTTAAAATGATCCACGTTGCCATGTCAGTACCGATTCCGAGAAGAGTCTGGGGGAAGAAAGTAATGTTGCCTAAAGGTGAAAAGTGAAGTGCCCCATCAACGTTGCCGCTTAAGTATCCAAATTCACAAAGGTCCCTCGTATAGAGTAACACAATAGAACCCTTCCCAGCTCCGAGCAACGCGTGCTGCTTAACTGAGTGATATTATACAACAAATTTAGGTCGGCCTCACTTATCTTTTTTCTGTGCGCCCCAAGCGCGTGGGGATATTAATTTTTAACCATTACACTCGTTCTCCTCGTCTCGGTCGTCTAATCCACCTGCTACCAGACACCCTGAAAACATTAAACTTTGTTAAGAACCACTTTACCCGGCCATAATGTGAACAATTTAATCCGGCACGTTCGTCTTTGTCAATTCTCGCTGCGAACACGTTCCAAAAAATATATTATAAACAATTACGCCGTACACAAAGCATCAGTATCATCAACAATTCATTCACCTCCATGTCAGTGCCTCTAGTAAATCACCGTCGCACATGCAGCGCACCGCGCACCGCGCCCCGAGCACCCACTCGAGGAGGCCAGCTGCCAGAGAAGGTCATCTACTAGTCACCAGGCAGCCAAGCAGCCAGGCCACCCGGGCATCATTCGTTTAGAAGGTAAACATGAACGCCCTGAACCATTGAACCGAGCACATATACATTTTGCCGACGAGCCGGAGTTGCGGGCGAGCTATGAAGAAGCACAAGGACCAGCAGCATAATCCGGCCACGACTTCAGTGTGCCAGCGAAAAAATAATGCCACACGTACTTTTCCGATTTATCCTGAACTTATATCCTCCAAATGATTCGGAATTAAGTGCAGATAAGGCGGAATGCGTACGTTGAGAGCTGCGAATGGCTGTGGGTTGGTTTTTATGTGGCACCACTTCAAGCAGAACGGAACGGAGTTGTGTTGCTCTCTACTCTCTCCGAGGGTGGGGGCTTGTACTTTAAAGTACCTGCCAGATGGGTCTTGTTCTCTGGCGTTAAACAGGGCGTTGCAATGAGAACCTGGGGGTGCCGGGGTGAGAGCGAAGGGGTAAGCAAATTCATCTAATAACTTCAAATATTTTTTCCCAAGCCACTGCTGGGCGTGGGGTGAACTGGGGGAGGGATGTATTGTAGACGGCCGGGAAAACTGCTCGTGGAGGAGCTCTTATCCACATAGTCATGATGGTTTTTTCCACACAAATTTCCATACTAATTGTTGTTTATGGGGTGTACTGCACGATAGGATGGCACTCCTCCATCGTCCTTGTTTCATAATCCGCCCAACCCCTCGGCCGGGGGGTGATATTTATCGGGCGCCACTGTTGGTTTTCCCATGCTTCGTGTTCTCATTACGACGAGGAGTCATGGTGTTGCCAAAATTTGATGTTGCCCCTCATTTTTGAAGGCTCTTGACGGAATTGTCGTGGTTCCAGTTTTAGGCTGCCGTGCAGGGGGTGGAGGGGATTTGATGGTTTTGAGGACATTTTCGGGAATTAAATTCATTGAGACGGAGAAAGAAATTTTTTGGATTCCTTGAAGAGAGTTCAAGGTTCCAGTTGGATGTGGGGAGGCGCAGTTTATGTTGGAACTTCAAAGGCCTTCATGTGGACGCATGCAGTTAGAATTCGATTGTATCCTGTGGCAATGTGGCCAACAGTTGTTGGGGATAAGTGTAGAAGACCGCTATCGACAAAGACGATTGTCACAATTATTGTTGAGAAATTCTTTGAAAAGAGGCACAATCAAATCGTCTGACTTCAAAACATGACCGAAAGAAGAGAGGAATCCTTGGCATTTGGTTTGGATTTGAGGTCATTGGCAAGGACGTGTGTGTCCTTGTCTTATTGGTCGAAGGAAGAGCTGCGATGCTGTTTACTATGAAGGACATGGAACAGATTTTTTGAGTTTCGCTGGTTCGCTAAGTTTTTGCGAAAAGCGTCATTGCACAATTTAGATTGAGAAGGATTAAGTACGTTGAATGGAATGTTGTTTGAATAAGCAAAAGAGCGACAAGAAATAAACTTCTCTGAAACGCCGTTTGAAGCATGGCAAGAGGACGAGGACAGCGGCTAGCTTGTCTCTCTTCTTAACCATTTTTGGGGATTCGCCAAACGATACTGAAATTCATTTCACTGGAAATGCTTCCCTCTGACAATGCTTTTCTGATAAATTTTAATGATTTCTCCCGAAAGCCTTTCTAATTTGTGTATTGCCGCCTCAGCATACAGAGGAGTATGGTCAATTTGTTGATGGATTCACTTTTGTGTTCCATGCCAGAAGAGTATGCCACATACGCCGTGTGGTCGCAGAATATTCCACATACGCCGTGTGGTCTCACAGTATTCCACATACGCCGTGTGGTCTCAGAGTATTCCACATACGCCGAGTGGTCTCAGAGTATTCCACATACGCCGAGTGGTCGCAGAATATTCCACATACGATGTGTGGTATCAGAGTATGCCACATACGCCGTGTGGTCGCAGAATATTCCACATACGCCGTGTGGTCTCAGAGTATTCCACATACGCCGTGTGGTCTCAGAGTATTCCACATACGCCGTGTGGTCGCAGAATATTCCACATACGCTGTGTGGTCTCAGAGTATTCCGCATACGCCGAGTGGTGGCAGAATATTCCACATACGCCGTGTGGTCTCAGAGTATTTCACATACGCCGTGTGGTCTCAGAGTATGCCACATACGCCGTGTGGTCGCAGAATATTCCACATACGCCGTGTATTCTCAGAGTATTCCACATACGCCGTGTGGTCGCAGAATATTCCACATACGCCGTGTGGTCTCAGAGTATTTCACCTACGCCGAGTGGTCTCAGAGTATGCCACATACGCCGTGTGGTCGCAGAATATTCCACATACGACGTGTGGTCTCTGAGTTTACCACATACGTCGTGGGGTCTCAGAATATTCCATATACGCCGAGTGGTCTCAGAGTATTCCACATACGCCGAGTGGTCTCAGAGTATTCCGCATACGCCGAGTGGTCGCAGAATATTCCACATACGCCGTGTTGTCTCAGAGTATTCCACATACGCCGAGTGGTCTCAGAATATTCCACATACGACGTGTGGTCGCAGAATATTCCACATACGCCGAGTGGTCGCAGAATATTCCACATACGCCGTGTGGTCTCAGAGTATTCCACATACGCCGAGTGGTCTCAGAATATTCCACATACGACGTGTGGTCTCTGAGTTTTCCACATACGTCGTGGGGTCTCAGAATATTCCACATACGCCGTGTGGTCTCAGAGTATTTCACATAAGCCGAGTGGTCTCAGAGTATGCCACATACGCCGTGTGGTCGCAGAATATTCCACAAACGCCGAGTGGTCGCAGAATATTCCACATACGCCGTGTGGTCTCAGAGTATTCCATATACGCCGAGTGGTCTCAGAGTATTCCACATACGACGTGTGGTCTCAGAGTATGCCACATACGCCGTGTGGTCGCAGAATATTCCACATACGCCGTGTGGTCTCAGAGTATTCCATATACGCCGAGTGGTCTCAGAGTATTCCACATACGACGTGTGGTCTCAGAGTATGCCACATACGCCGTGTGGTCGCAGAATATTCCACATACGCCGTGTGGTCTCAGAGTATTTCACATTCGCCGAGTGGTCTCAGAGTATGCCACATACGCCGTGGAGTCTCAGAGTAACGCCGAGTGGTCTCAGAGTATTCCACATACTCTGTGTGGTCTCAGAGTATGCCACATACGCCGTGTGGTCGCAGAATATTCCACATACGCCGTGTGGTTTGATTACCATTGACTCCAGCGAGATGGCCGCGAATTAAATTGAGCCTTATTGAATCTAGAGCCCAAGCTTAAGACTCGACGTTTCTACACAAGCAAGGCGCATCGGCGATCACCTTTTGGTATCATTAATGAATAACAAATATAAGTGGCCCCATTCTACAACCATATGGCACTCCACTTCGCCCTGTTCCCCAGTCTACTTACCAATATAACTTCATGACTACAGCAATGAAGGACGTCAACAAGAAGAACCTCTTTGACCTATGAAACTGACAACGCAACCCACTCCCACATTAATAGCCGCCGCAGTGTATTTTATTATGATAAAAACCAACGTTTCTGAGGAGTTGCGCAAGCGGAAGGACATGGAAAATGTAACTGAGCACAACAAACCCCCCACCATCTCATTTATGCTGATCTCTGTAGCGTCCACCATTAAGCGGCAACCTTCAAATAGTGGATCCATAAATTGTTACGCTCGCTCTGCCGTAAAGCCAGAGGGCAACGAGAGGGGTTCTGGTGCACAGCTACAAATAACACGAGCACCCAGAGTAGGCGAGCGGAAAAAAAATCAAGTTAAAAGATTAAATACGCTGCAAGTAACGATGACGCTTTGTCCTGAAGAGGCACACAAACACACAAACACTCAAACAAACAGCCCACAGGATGTCGTACGTAATCTGCTACAGAATGCGGATAATAGTAAATTGCTTTATTTAACTGGATTACACACTGCAGAGCTATTATGCAAAATACCATCATAAAGTTGATATTTCACCCGAAAAAGGACTCACAGCACATACTCGTGGAGAGGCACAAGATATACGACGGGTGACAACGACGACATGGCCAAGTGAGAGTCTGCTTCAGCTACAATTGGTGGTGCTGGCTGCTACTGCTCCTGGTTCTGGTCCTGCCTCGGCAGCTTCGACTTACATTTTGTGGCTATATGTGTCAGTTCCTTTGACTGGATTCTCTTTCGTAAATAAGGAACTTCTGTGATTTTTTGTTTGTTCTGCTGACACTATTGTCGCACCACCAGCCGAATGCCTTCCTTCAACTCTCGCTTTTGTTTCGCTTCTCTCGCCTTGCCTGGCCACCGCACACCGCACACCGCATCTCTGATCCTGGCCTGCTGCTCTATTTACGAGTGGATGCGGCAAGTTAGTCCTGGTGGAGTTCATCCTCCTCCCGTACCCCGTACCGCCCATTATCTCAATCCAGAGCCGAGCAACTGAATCGCCTTGACGTTAATGGCAACGGCAGCGGATATGCATGCGTCGGCTGTGTGCTTGTGCTTGCTTTATGGTTAAGGATTCAAGGTTAATGTGATTTTGGGGGAAGGGTAAACTGTGGCTCTGGAGTGCGAGTTTTATGCCACACTGTGTCGTCATAGTCGTTCGTTGTTGTCATTGCTGTCGTCCTCGTGGCATTGTTGGCTAGGTTATGGGCACAAACTTTTGCGGAAGACAATAACTTGCAGGAAGGACGAAGGAATGGCTTGAGAGCGACACACAAAGAAGTGTTGGTGTTTCTGTTTTCTGTTTTCTCTTTTTTCTTCCTTCTGGTGGATTGTCATCATTTTTTTTTTTAATTTCATGGATGTTGGCTGTGTTGTCAGATTGCGTTTCCGCATCGGTTGTGGCTGGCTCACTTGCCCTGGCCCCGTCCCAGTCTCCAACTCCGACTATGCATATAAATACGTTCCACTATGAGGTTAATTTTGACTGGCGCTAAAGCATTGCTGGTCACAGGCTAAAGAAACCGAATCTAAATCTCGGCGGCACGGCGCGCTGAGATGGGAAATTTACGGTAGGCAGTCAAGTCGGCCGCGCAGCGGTTGGGCCACGGGAGGCGAATGTTTACTAAGGGTACAGCGATTTTGGTGGGAAAATATTACACGTCGGATTTATCTTAATAGCTGCTGCAGCTCCTACCACCGAGCAGTATCTTGGGATTTATTTGAGGGGACCTTTTGTTGGGTCTTGCATTGTGTTGAATTTGATGGCCCTGGTTGAGTGCCGTATCCTGTTCGTTGGATCATTTGAATTGGAGCGTGTTGGAAAGTTTTTATAGACAACTTGGTTCTCGGGCTGAAACAAAGGAGATGTCATTATTTTAAGATATTTTAACGGGCGCAATGGGGGCTTTTTTGATTTTTGGGAAATTCCCGTGGGTGGCTGGGTGTGTGGGAGGGACTATGTTCGACTTTGTTTCGCGCTAATTGCAACATTAAATGTCCGCGAAGGTGGGTGGATATGAAACCGACAATAAATCATACACCGTTAAACAGAAATTGTATTAGGGACAGAGTGTTAAGGACGATGACGTCTGTCTGTCAGCGGCAATTGTTGAATCACGCCGACAAGCGGAGTCGAAATAAACGAAGTACATTGGACATAGGCTCTTTCCTGCAACATGTTGTGCTTCTCTTAGTGGAGATTAACAAACTAAACAGCTTCACGAAGTGAGTAAGAAAGTGCATCCGCAACTTCCTTGCTTTATGCTAGTGTTATTTGTTGGTGTTGGATTATCGGAGTAAAGTTGGTTGAAAAAGACTTTTAAAAGTGTACGGTTGTTGACTGTAGAGTCCTCCTGTAGAAATTCAAATGTTGGGATCGGAGGATGGACTGGGGATATCGTTATTGCTATTTTCGGATGAATGAGTTGATAGATGGAGTTACTGACAAAACAGATACGGTCGGGTTTTGATTTATTTGTCTTGTTTGGGTGGGCTGCACAGTTATTAAATGCTTGTTTCTAATGTTTATTTACATTTGAGACAGACACTTCATTTCATGAGATACCCTAGTATGTCATGAAATACTTTTTGCCCTACATCCATTTCCTTCCCCCTTTCTGTTCTTATGCCATTCGTACAACCATATCCACATGAAAGAGAAAAGCGTATGTAATACTCCATAGGCATCGGATTCCTCCCAAAGTATAAGTCAATATTGAGTGGGATACTTCAGAAGCGCATAGGTGAATATCTGATGAATATTGAAGTGTCATAATATCTCAGATGTTCGTGTTAGTAATATGTAATATGTAGAAATATTAGTAATATTTTGAGGAATACTAATATATTCGCTCCATCTCTAGTAGTATTTCATACTTTACTCTCAAGTACAAACCATACGGTAAGTGATGCGGTACCACGTTCACCACAGCATTGGCTTCGCCAGCAAATTTGGTTCGACGTTGTTAATCAATTGCGCGAAGAAAGGGTCGTAATGCTTCAATTTCAGCGTAAATAAAATTTCGAAAATATGTCCAAATGCTGAATGCCCATTATAAACTGTGCCTTTGGGTATACCGACGAAATGAATTGCATCTCATTACTCAGAATAATTAAATGTGCAAGGTCCTGAACTTTTCCACGTCCTGCCAATCCGACCATGAGCGTAGTCAGCTCACATTGTGATAATGTTGCGTAATATTATATTCTCGCGAATATGCCCTATTTTGCGGCAATTTCTGTGACACTCTCATCTAAAGGCCGCAGAGCAAAATGACAGAAACGTGAGTCGAAAGCTGCACTGTCTACCTAGTTCAGCGTCACTCCTCCCCCAGTGGGTGCTTCACGTTGACAACAAGTCCATCAATTCAATAATTTAGGAATGAACTAAAAAATGTTCCCTACTACTTCGGGGAAAAAAAACTCTCTTCTAATTGATTGCAGAGTATCGATGTCCGCGAAGTCATCAAACTGTTAAATATTTATAATCCACAGTGCCGATGACTGGCACAACAAAGCGCCATACCCGTCATCAGCTCAGGCACTGATGTCCTCCACCTCCCATCCCCCCAATTGCGTATCGTGCATCGCGAACGGCACAGCCCGTCAATGCAATATGAACGCCAACCAAGGCAGCTAACAATGGGCGATAGGAGAAATTGGTTACATAATACACTTGCGTGCGGATCCTTAATTAGAGTTTCCACCGTTCCGCGCCCGCCCCACTGACAGCCCTTAGCCGCTTGTTCTTGGTACACATTTTCCGCTCCAGTGCAGTTGAATAATTGCATCCATTCAACGGTTCTTGATGGACGAGGCATCTCCTTTGTGCGGCTTCATATTGAATTTCTTCCAACTCAAGAATATTACTCCCCCTCAAGCCCCGTGCGTCGGCGGAAAAACGGACAGAAAAGAAACGAGAAAAATAAAAACCGCCGCAAAATCCTTGGCTATTATCTTGGTAATCCATGTGTGCATATGTGTCGTCCTCGGCATCACAAGCATTGCGGGCTGTTATCACCCACTCATCCGTCCATCGTTCAGCACAATCCTCGCTCGGGCTATTGTGTTACTCAAGCTGGCCGAGGAAGAAACGGCTGACTGGTCGCTGGTAGACACGAGGATTTGCATCACTCAAACGGAACACAAACAAAGCCCTCCCAAATACATCACAACACAGCGCTGATATGCGAGCGAGAGTCCACTAGGTGCTCCCACGAATGAACGAACCACGAGCCGGGCCCAGCATCTATTATTTGCCAGATTCAATCCAAAGCAGTTTTTTAATTAAAACTCGTGGCGAAAATGGCTACACACAAAAACAGAAATCAAATGACGGCGAAAGAGCACAACAACAGCAAAACAAAATTGTAAACAGCAGCAAAGTCTCACACACACACACACACACAAGCACCGGCAGTGCCGGCGAATGATTCCGAGAGTCCTTAATTGAAAACTCCACTTACACTGGGGTTTCATTTGGATTTTCATCTGGAAACAGGGTTTTTTTTTCCAATACGGTCATGGCCAGGAAGATCCTTGCGGTTTCATAACCACGCGTGGGACACGGCCAACCCTATTCAACCCCGGCCACTGCATTTGGCGCCCGACGCTCGTTGTCCGGCCGACGACGGAGGGATAGTTTCACACCACTCGGATTGACCGATTTTATGTTAATTAAAATTGTATAAACCTGCTCATTGATTTGGTTGCTTTTTTGTGTGTCTCTCGTTAAAACACACAAAATGGTTGCCGCGTTTGGTGGGAGTGGAATTGGGGAGTATCTGTTGAATGCTACCCTGGTGGAGCTGGAATTTTCAATATTTTATTTTGTATTTTATTAAGCGGTTTATTGAATTTTGAACGCGCTTAATAAATAATTCCGGAAGTCAGGGGTAAAGCGGATATAGTTTTTTATTTTCTTAAATAAATCTGGTCCATAACACAATAAAGTCCGGTATCCAATATAGGAAAAATTTTAACAGGTCTCAGGATACGATTTAATTCCTGGTGTAAAATACTTATATAAGCCTCCTGTTTTGGCAGTTCCTGTTTGACGAGTATTCGGCCTGTCTGGGAAGGGCTTAATGACTGGTTTGGTTAGAGTGACCCTGCAAGCAGCAGCCATACTAAGGACAGCGTAAGATGGTTGCGATACCCAATTCGATTCCTGTCCCCAAATCAGTCGATACTTTTGCTAACCCACTAAAGATATCTGACACGAATGCTATTTAGTTCATCTGGGTTGTTGAATATTTAGGCCCCGAAGTGTCTTCTCCAGCGAGCTGAAAATTATAGGGAAGGTGCACAATAGCTTCCTCCTCCTCCTCCTCAACTTGTGCATTGAAGGGGAGGTCCAATCTTGAGGACGGATCGATAAGAGTTCTGTGATTCTGTCGTCTCAATCTGATCCATTATTTATGAATAAATTGCAAGGAATCATTTAAGTTGTTTCACTTGTGGAATTAGGAATTTATAAATGCAATAATTGAAGGGTTGTGAGTCTAAAGCAGAAATGAAGTATTAGAGAGTATTACCGACTTCACAGCTTATTGCCTCCTAGTCCATCGATGAGTTTTAGTCCTTTTTTGACAGACAGAACCTGACACCCTCTGCGTAGGAGTCGACGCACTTACCCACTACGCCACGGCGACCCACATTTTTGACGGTTATTCTCGAAATAACGAAAATGCCGTCCTCTGATTGGTCAATTTGGTTTAAGAACACGTTGTCAAACATTTTAAGGGGCAAGCGAGGTAGAACTTCGTCATAAAGGGTATAAGTGCCAAAAAAAAAAATCAAAAGTCTATATTTTAAGGTAAAATAAATACAATCTGAGTTCCAGGCTTCATAATAACATCCTAGGCGTGTTTCTTTTAAAGTGTTAGCCAGACACAAATGAAGCTGTGTTGGGTTCTAAATTCCGACAACTTTTGCTCACTTTATCGTATAATTCTTACTAATAAAAATGGCCCTTAGAACCTTTAGACTTACATCTTAAATACTTACTTATCAGGCTCCATCGCTGACGGTTCTTTGAACACTGCTTCCAGTCATCAAGACCAAGTCGTCTTGCACCCACGATTACTTGGTTATACCGGAGATTCGGTTTCCTTTCCTTCTCTAACCAAGAGGCTCGGATTCGAAGACCCTCTTAGCTGGAGCATTATTGTCCCTGCGCTCGATATGGCCAAGCCAGCGCATTCGACGGATTTTCGCCTTCCGGACTACATCCAAATCCTGGTACAGCTCGTAGCGTTCGCGGTAATGTCTCCTCTTCCATTCGCCTTCCTCGCAAACCGGACCATATATCCGATGTAGAATTTTTCTTCGAAGGCATAAAGAATCAGCTTCGCAGTTTTGCTTATCGTCCATCTTTCGGCCCCATACAGCAGGACTGACAAAATAAAGGTTTTGTAGAGCATGATTTTGGTCCTTCGAGTTAGGAGTCTCGAGCCCTGTTGCTTTGATCTAGATCACTTCGGTAATCTCTGAAGCAATGAGATTCGAATTTGTACTCCTGGAATGTACGTTTTGAAATTTTGAGAATTAAATACAGTTTAAACGTCAGCCTTTAGCTATGCTAGACTCACCGAAAAGGCCCTTACAACTCGCTGCTAGATGTCTCCACTTACGCACATCCAGCTGGTTGGTTCTAGCCCACATGAGATCTTGAACTATCCTTTTTTGTGTGGTATGTTGTGGCCAAGTTGTCATGTGTTCTACAATATGACTTAACCAACATGAGCGTCAGATCCCTAGACACTTGGTACTCACTAGACACACTTTTGGCTAGTCCCACATGTTTAATGAATATAACTCCTAATCTAATCTTACCCTGATCAACATCACTTTGCTTTGACTTTCGCTGATGATGAAGGTTGTTGGCATTCATATAAGCCGATCGCGAACTTTCGGACGTCGGTGATCACTGAGTGATCAGAACGCGTTATTTCTTATCATTTATTTTATATCAAATTGTTCTGCGGCTGAGCGAAGAATTTTTTTATTGACGATTGCAAATGCGGTATTATGCTGGCACACACTTCCTTCATTCATTTTTTGCCTACCTCATTCTGTCATTAACTGGATTTAAATTAATAAAATAAATTAAACAAATGTATTTTTAATGTTTAATTTGCAACGGTAGTTTTTCCATATAGGCGAGATGTGAAAGAAATTAGAGAAAACGTCCGGATTCTTGAAAACTTTGAAAACATCCAGAATTTTCAGAAAGATCAATTTTTTTAAATTTCTTTCTTTATTCTGAGTATATTATTTTTATCTTTTTGATTTTTGATAATCCAGTGACGAGCTGCAGTTATCTACTCAAACTTCTATTTTTTGGACACCGCGCAAATCTATAATATTGTTCTTAAATAAATATTCTTCATGTTGGAATAAAGCTTTTATAATAAGGTGGACCTGGGCCTAGCTTCTCAGCAACCACTTGTGTTGTGCGTACTATTGTTCTTTCACGAGTGGAAGGGACCTACAGTTTAATGCCGACTCCGAACGGCGAATTTGAGAAGCTTTTTCTAGACAGGAGTACTCTTTAAGCATTGTCAGTGACTCGAAAGAGGTGGAGCCGTGAATTATGATAGGTGGTAAATTCGGGTATCGAATCTGGCACCCTCTGCGTAGGAGTCGACGCACTTGCCCACTACTCCACGGCGATCCACAAATTTTTTATACATTATTTTTATTGGAGGCGCATACTGCTACCACGGGTAACCCAACGACCGTACCCTTTCGCGATCCAATGACGATTGCCAATGCATGTCCTCTCTGATTCACCCGATCGTTGGCCACCCTCTCTTTTACCCGAGAGGGTAGTTTATGTTGATTGTTGAGTCGATTGAGGGAAGGGATCATTTTTATTCCCCTTGCAATATCGCTCAGCATTTTTATGTGTGACAAGACAAAATCACAAAAAACAACTATTTTTTGACGTTCCAACGAAGATTATCCTCATAACGCACGGCCTTAGTTGGGATTTTTGTTTTTGTATAAATTGGGATATGCAGTCGAGCTTTCCTTAATCAAATTTGAAGGGACCAGAAAATAAGCTCGAGTTATAGACACTTCGACTTCGACTAGAAAATAAGCAAAAGGTAGGGATTCATAAAAAAATCGCCAATGGGAAGGCAGGGCCTCACCCCAAACGGTCTGACTTACAATCTTACTTCAAATAAAACGCACGTTTTATATATTGATTGTTTCTTTCCTCTGAGCTTGCTTGGTCTCTACCGACAGACAGCCATCCCCATTACACCTTTCCCTATTCGTCTATCCGCGTATTCTCATTTCCATGGTGACAAAGGTATTTGCACCAGCCGCGTACAAGGTGAATGCAACAGGACGCTCGCGGGTTTCAAAGAAAGAAACACTGATGTGTTTTGCGGTGGTCCTGAGACTGAATTTTTATTATGTGCAAATTCTTATTCTACCTAACCAACTAATTTCCCAACTGTCAGCATTTGAGGTTCAAAAGCTCTTGTAATATGATCGCAATGACCCACATCGATTGAGCAGCGATTAACTCATTGCGAAATGAGTAAAAGTGCAATATAACGAAGAGAGTATTGCGAAGCAATTGAACTTCAAATGCTGACACAGCAGAAGAACATCGTCGGTATGAAAGTCCGACGTAACTCGCGTGTGTGCAGCGTCAGCTTGGTTCCCTTGCATTGGCTGATGCAATCCACCGTCACGGTTGGTGGATCCTATTTCTTCCGGTCGACGTCGTGTGCAATGTGATAACTTAAAATTATTTATTCATTTAAGGAGCTCTGTATTTTGTTTGAGTTTTCCATAAACATATTTCTTTTCTACAAACAATTCCCACTCCATCATGCGTAACGTATGAATATGGAATTTAAATAGCAATAGGGTCTTCCCCTTTTACGCTTCTGAGAAAACGTAGTTCAGTGAGTAAATGTCTCCAAAAATTCAAGTTATCGATGACATATTTATTCGAGTACTTCGAGTTATAGAAATTCAGAAATTCGAATTAAGGACCAATCAATATGCGACGATAGGCTAGGTTAGGTAAGGGGGCTGCTAGTGCATTCACCAGCACACTTTTTGGTCCATTGTGATACCCACAGTCAGACTACTACCACTTGGATTGACCAATCCAGTGACACTGCCGTTAATTTGATCCCAACGGCAAATGGTGACTAGACCAGATTTGAAAACCAGATAAAAGCGTATTAACTTTGCTTTCACTGAGATTCGAACCGGGGACCCCGCTAACAAGGGGCAGGTACTCTACCAACTGCGCCATCCAGTCGTCTATATGCGACGATAAATGCAACGACAAAAGTTCGAGTAACAGAAGTTTGAGTTAGAGAAGTTAGACTGTATTCATGTTTTATAAGACAATGGTTTGCTGATGAATAATGTTCATCAATTATGCCTGTCCTGTGCTTTGGCTATTATATATAATTAAAATTAGTAGTAGTAGTATAGCAGGTACATACATAAGGTAAAATAGGAAACTTTACACATTCTTTGTTGATTTCAAGGCAGCCTTCGATTCTGTGAACCGTAATGTCTTATTCTATAAATTGTATGGGATCCGAATGTCATCGAAATTCGGAAGGTTTCTCCAAAACCTGTGCGAAGATAACAGGGCTGCGGTATGGAACGGAGTGGAGTTATCCGATTGGTTCCAAACGGAAACAGGAATAAGGCAGGGTTGCCCACTAAGCCCAACCTTATTTGCCCTTTTTATAGAGGATATTGTGGATTTTCTTCCTGGAGACGTGGAGTTAGCAGGGGTCATTAAAGCTCTCATGATTGCCGACGACAACGTGCTGTTAGCGAACTCACCGCAATGATTAATCGATTAAGCGAGTACTGCAAGGAGTTTAATCGTTAATCTAGAAAAATTAAAGGTAATGTTTTTTAAAAAAAGGTGGTGGGAGAGTAGCGTCCAACGAGAAGTGGCATTTTAGAGGGCCAAACCTAGAGGTCGTCAAAGAGTATAAATATCTAGGAATCTCGCTTACAAGCAATTTAAATATAAAAAAGCATCTGAACGACAAACTTACAAAGTAAGTTTAAATTATACCAAGCTATATCGAGACGATAATGCTATACACAGCACATGTTAGGAGGTATAAGGCTTATGAAGAGGTGGAGAAATTGCAGCGCTTTTTTATTAAAAAAATGTTTAAGCTCCCGCCGAAGACTCCGAACTACAAGCTCATGGTTGAAAGAGGCATATCCCCAATGTATAAAAACAATAAAGATGCTAATGAACTAAATACTCCGAGTAAGGAACATGGCCGACAAGTGACTCCCAAAGATGTCGAGAGTCATCTTTGCGATGCAAGTCGTTCGAAATAAAACTGCATGGTTTAAAGAGTGGATTAAATTAGCTGGTGAATGTGGAGTAGTACTGAACGCAGATGGTAGTAATTGAGGTAACTCACTATGCCAATTATTAAAGCAGGTCGACGAGTAGGGACGAATACAGTTCTTTGAAAAAGCGGCGGGATCAATACATCGCACTACATACAGCCGGCTCAACCACAACTTGGGGAGTCGAAATTATTTTAAAGATATTCATAGCATTCAGGCAATTTTTGTGATGTTCAAACTTAGAGGCGAACTTTAAAAGCTGAAGTTTGTACAGCATAGAGAGGATCTCTCTATACTCTGCATTATGTGTAATTTGGACGAGAAAGAAGATATCATGCATTTTCTAGGCAAGTATCCGATCCTAAGGGAAACTAGGAAATCCTTTTTTGGAAGGAACTACTTATTGGAACAAGAAATCCTATCACTCCTAAACGAAATGGACGTAAGCAAGTTGTTTAAATACTGCAAAATATCACTAAAATACAGAGATAATATCCTAACTTTTGAAATAAGCATTTTTCTACATGGAGAGCTAGTAATTATTACTTGTACATAATAAATTCTAGTCAATCCGGCAGACGGCAAGGCCATGCTGATTTTGATTTTGTTAAATTTTTGTAAAATTAACATTATTCGAAAAAATAAAATCAATCTAAATCCAAAAACCTATAATTAAAATTATATTGTAGCTGTTCCATAAGTCAGTAATAAATAAATGGTACGAAACTCAATAAAATTCTAGTCAGGGTTTCTCAATTGGAGAGAACACATAAATGGATTAGTAGTAGGAGTACGAATCGCAGAAAGCGTGTATAGGATTCGTTCCCCCCACATAAACACAATGCGAACTGTGAACTTGGAAAACTCTGACACTTCACTGAATCAGTGGAGTTCATTCACATGGAATTTCCTCAATTCGCACAGACATATGTGTACGTATAGTATTTGCAATTTTTTTACTGGGGAACTTGTGGATCTATTTCCGTGTTTACAATTCGCAAATAGAACAATTGATTCGCCTGGCAAAAAAAATACTCATTAATTAGAAGCCTTTAGATAACATTTGTTGAGTTTTTTTTGTCCATTAAAAAATGTCGATAAGAATATGCATAATTGATGGCATATCGAAAACCATTTCATTTGGATATTAGCTGAAAAATAGTTGCTTCTGGAAATTCGCTTTCACAGTTCGCGGCTTATATGCCCAGTGCTTTAATGTAAGCTTATTAATAGGTACTAATCATGTATACCAGATTTAAGTTCAGCCACTTTGTGTGGTAGGGGCTTAACATAGAATATAGAATAAAAAATAAATGGAAATTTATTGTTAGTTAATAAGGTACAGTATTTGCTTAGTAATAGAAACTAATGAAATAAAGTTTTATCTTAATTGATAATGTATTTGATAGTGCTGCTTCGGGACATGAGTGGTCAATTCGAATTATTGAATTGAATTGAAGAGTCTGGGGTGTGTACAGATCCTTTATCTTTTTTTTATCTCCATTTCTATATCTTTTTTTCCTTACTATTTCTATTTACATTTTAATTGGCATTATTGATTTATACATTTTCATTTTATATTTCTATATTTTTGTTCTCTATTGTAATATGTTTTCTTTTCAATTTGAACTATGCCTATTCTTAAGACAATTTGTTGTATGTGGTGGATGGTGCTGCTGATATGATCACAAATATTCTTCTGCTGGGCATGAGAACCTTCATTCCTCACAGAGTGAAGAGTATCAAGCCCAAAGCAAACGCATGGTATGACTCGAGCTGTAAAGAGGCTCTTAGGATGAGAGAGTTGAATTTCCGGACATACAAAGCCAACCCTACTGAGGAAAACCGGAAGAAGTTTAAACGGGCCAGAAAGGACTGCCATGCAACAATCAGACGTGTGAAATTCCCTTATGAGCAAAAGTTGAGGCAAAAAGTGCTACAATGTCCCAAGGGTAGCAAAAACTTTTGGTCATTTGTAAAAAACGTAAAGAATTCCGCCTCGTCTTCAATTCCCACGCTCATTTACAATGACATTCCAGCTGTCAGCTCTTTAGACAAAGCTAATCTGCTTGCGGCTCATTTTGCAGCTAGCTCAACACTGCCAGATTCCAATTTGTCTCCACCCTTACTTGAGAGCGTTGTTTTCACCATGGGACAAATCCACTTCCGCACTCGTACAGTTGCAAGAGTACTGAAAGATCTCGACGTGCACAAATCCGCTGGACCGGATGGTATTCCCCCTATACTTCTGAAGAGGTGTTCTTCTGTGCTGGCAAAACCACTGCGTAAGCTTTTTCATCTATCCTACTCTTTAGGTCTCTTTCCGAGCAGATGGAAAATAGCATTTGTCCAGCCAGTCCCTAAAAAGGGCGAATCTTCGTCACCCACCTCGTAACGACCCATAGCACTTACGTCACTTCTTTCTAAGGTCATGGAAATCGTCAGCTTATGAAATATCTTGAATCGCGGAAGCTTCTTAATGACCGACAATATGGTTTCCGCAGCGACAGGTCCACTGGTGATCTGATAGCTTATGATAGCAATAGAGTGGAATTCAATGCTTCAAAAACTCAATGCTGTCTGCTGTCACTCAAGCGAACCCTTGATAATCAGCCATTATCCATGAATGGCGCTTGTGTCGATGAAACCGGAAAACTTTCCATCCTTAGTATGTGTATCAACACAACACTTAGTTGGAGCGATCACATATTTGAGGTCGCCAAAAATGCTGCGAAATGTTAAGGTTTTCTTAATCGGTGCAAGAAATATTTCACCCCTTATGATTTGGCCTTAATTTATAAGGCGTACATCCACCCCAAGCTTGAGTATAACGCTCATATCTGGTCTGGTGCCCCCAAGACCACCCTGCACCTACTTGATAGAATCCAAAAGCGAGCGATAAAACTTATAGGAGACAACAATATCGCAGAGTCATTAGACTCGCTCGAACATCGACGTACTGTCTCTTCTTTGTCCGTGTTTTATTGTTATTTCAACAAACGGTGCTCAAGTGAGATAGCCAACTGCATTCCTCCTCTCCGTGAATTCACCCGCAATACTCGTCTCGCCAGGAATGCCCATCAGTATACCCTTAAGCCTACTTTCAGACGCACAGTTAAATTCAGAGACTCGTTCTTCAGCCGCACTGCACGAATATGGAATGCACTTCCCAAAATAATATTTCCCACAGACTACAACCCGCAGATATTTAAAACCAATGTGCACAGGTACCTCCTCTCCCTTTCTCCCTCTATACCTTCGGCCCGTGCTGTGTCTTGACCCCGGACACATGAGGGTATTAGCAATCCCTTGAGCACGCGCAAATTATAAAAAAAAAAAAAGAAATGTACAGAAACACTCAATAAATATAAATACACATACAGACCCTTGTACTGCGACCCTAAAGATCGATTGTACCCCCTTCTTTTGGTGTAGGAATTAAGTGCTGCCCTTAGAAATTTGACAACTTTCCTAGATGGGATTTCTTGAAAGTCTTTCTCTGTTACGAATGTTTTGTTTATCATTTTGGACCTCTCACGGGCAAGTTCTTTACAGTCGATTAATATGTGTTCCAGAGTTTCTTTCGCCTGGCTTCAGATGTCTGTATTGACAAGATTCATTTTTAAGGATATATTAGTGCTTCACACAACATCCGTTGGTCAGGTTTGTTGAGTTCTAGAGCATCTTTGGCTCGTTTGGTGTTTGAGTGTTTGATACACTCCTGGTTGTTCCAAAACTCGATAATTTAATGCATAATGAGGAGATAGAGAATGAGATCCATTTGTTTAATTCAAAATAAGGAGACGGCCCAAATAAGGGAATTTCTTTCCCATGCGATCTTGTTTTCATTGAAATTAAATTAACTTACTGCTAGACAAAATATACTTAAAACTAGCTCATATAATAATATAATATGGGTGGTGTCCGTAGAGGGCCAAGGCCTAGCTTATCAGCAACCACTCGTGTTGTGCTTGCTATTGTTCTCACACACGTGGAAAGGACCTACAGTTTAATGCCGACTCCGAACGGCGTAGTTGAGAAGCTTTTTCTAGATAGGAAATACTCTTTGAGCATTGTCAGTGACTCGAAAGAGGCGGAGCTGTGAATTATCAAAGGTGGTAAATTCGGGTATCTTACCCGGCACCCCCTGCGTAGGAGTCGACGCACTAACCCACTACGCCATGGCGACCGCTAACTAGCTTATATATTATAAATAAATTATTGTATTTAATCCTAACTTACTGACCCTATTCTAAGCTATTCTAAGCTATTCTAATTTATACACATTTTGCCTTTCGACGTAAACAACGTTTTTTTTAGTCTTTAGAGTCAATATTTTATTCATTTTTGCTACCAAGAAAACTTGAAAAATTTTGCTTAACCTAGCTAACTTATAAAGAAAGTAACTTTAAACTAATTTTATCTAAAATAAGCCTTAACCTAAATTAACCTAACATAACCTTAAAACTACCTTAAATACGACAGACGCGTGCACCAGAGCGTATATGTTGTGTATATACATAACATATACATCCATACGCCGTGGTGCCCATTTTTTTGGATTTCTTTATAATTTTTCTCTTAAACTAACTTAATTCTATGTAAGTTGGTCACCATGGTCAACTGTCTCTCCGTTTGGAAGAGCCAACGCCGGCGGAGACCGGTTCTGGGGAAACCAACCACCAATAAAAGTGTCGTTCTTTGGCACACTCTCTCCTGTCCCGAGCAGAGATCGCTCTACTGAAACGAAGGAGATTCTCGTGGCTGCGAGTGACATCCGGCTCGTATTGGAGTCGCCTGTCCACTGTTCGGCGTATAACATGGGAGATCAGAAGGGCATCCCTCCGGCCAATTTTATCGAGATAGAGGAGTAGCCAAAGAAGAATATCTGAGGCTTGTATGTCAGCCTTTTCATTGCCTTCATGGTCTTCGTGTCCTCGCACCCAGATTAGCTTCAGTCTGTTATTTTCTGTTGTTCAGCTTGGAAAATCGTTGCTTCCCTGCAGAGAGCAATGTACATTTCGGTCCTATCACGACCCTACTTTGCTCCAACATTGATCCAAGTAGGGTCGTAGTTCCATTCCTCTCTACATGGTATGAGTAGTTCGTATTATTTCATGATGTTTAACTGTCAGGATTTAAGGATTCCTAGATGTTCTACCATGCTTCCTTTATTGTAATTGTAGTTTCTCTGCAATTTTAAACCTTATTTAGCAGCCTCAGCCTGTATGGCAAGCAGTGTGTAATTGGGGGTTGTTCAATATTGCTTGCAACATTGCGGTTGGGTCACAGCCGTTCCAGGTTATTTCGAGGACTCTTTGCATAAGATTCTCTATAATTTCTGTTCACGCATATAAGTTCATAAATTTTGTTTGCATTTTTTAAATTAACTTATTCACCTCGCAGATTGATTATTTTATTCTCTTACATTCTTATTTTGTTGTGCTACAATATTGTATTGTGAATTAACTCGGCAAAGGGCTCTGTATTTCCTTGAAATAAATTCTCTTGTTGACAACGAGCAGCCCTTTGCAAGTGGATATGCGAGGAGTCACTTTCTAGCCGTTGACTGAAAAAGTTAAAGTTGTGTAAAATAAATATTTATTCTAACGAAGTGAGAAAGAAAAAAGGCTTTGTAGTTTCAATTTTATTTGATGTAGATCACGAAATCTGAAATTCCTAAAAACCATTAGGAAACAAAGTCTTCTGGTTTTCCTTTAGTAAAAATGGCTATTTTGTCAGCATATGCGATGGTGGTAAAGCCATTACTGTTAAGAACGTACAGAAGTTCATCTGCAAGGATTGACCAGAGAAGTGAGTATAAGTCACCTCTCTGAGGGCAACTACTAATAGTTTTTATACCATTATCTGATGAAACTAGACTGGCTGTTATGTGCCGTTCTTTTAGCAGGACGTTTATACATTTTACAATTTTACGGGCAAAATTGTTTCTACTATGTGCATCTAATAGTTGATAGGTGGTAGAATCTTCTTCACTTTTAGGGATTTTTGCACACTCTCTGTGAACCTTTGAAGGGCGGTTAATGTGGAATCCCTTTTTTTTATGCGAATTGTAGCTTGTGAAGAGGTGCTGTCTCCAGTGTTGATCTTGCGACCACTTCTCTCAGTTTCTCTGTCATTTTTAAAGGGAACGAAGATATACTAAATTGTGCGCTGACTCGAATTACCGCATACCAACCGCTGTCAAAGAAGGAGACTGCAATCCCTCCATTTGGGTTTAACCTTCAAGGTTGAGTGCCTAAAATAGTTCACGATGTCCTAGTTGATGTCCATCTATACAAAGTGTCACAAGTGCTTATTGAAAGGCAAATATTCCCGTCCTTTGGTCTGACGTCCCTTCTCAATGATGAACAAATTCTCAGTCAAAAGCAACCACAATCCACTCCAATCCGCAAGTGCCAAAGTCAACGCATGGTTTCCTGTCACGTTGTACTTCGACTTAAACCACACTCACCGCACTTCAGTTGATAAATGTCAATCTGTCGACGCTTAACCATGTTTAAGCCATCCTCAAAAGGATTTCATCGCATAATGCCTTAATGCGACTGATTCCCGTGAAAGCTGTTTGTTCTGCCTTTCCTTCAGTCCATAAGTTTTTTAACCAATTCAATTGTCTGATATTTTAAATTGAATATAATGATGTGACCACCCGCCGCCGTGCCGCGCCGCCGCCTTTAACAATTAATCAATTTGACGTTGTAAGCCTATTGCGTCAAAAAGGTCGCATATATTTTCATTGTTTCACTCGCTGCGTGGATGTGGACGCACTAGCTGCGGGCTGCCAGGTCGCCAGTTTGTCGGGCTGTGTTCATAATGATTTCCATTTAATTTGCCTGACAGATTGTGTTAATGAATACGCATTTAATTCCGATAAACGCGGGCGTCTCGTGGAGTGGATGTGCCGTCCAATAAAAGTCTGTCAGCCGACTTCACTCCACCTGGCGGGTACATTACAAATTTGTTATTTAATTAATTTCACATCTGTATGCGTTTGGGCGGATGGATGACTGTTTAGCATACATAAACAGTGTCATGATCGTCCTTTTGAGCTGGAGGATTGATTCCATGCACATTGAGAGGGATATTACTTTAATGGTTAATCATTGTGATGATATGTGTTCGTAAATATTATTGATGGGGGATTATTTGTACACAGAGATGTGGTGACACACTGCATTCCCTAAACAGAGGTCCTAACCAGCTATTAAAATTGAACTGTACTCACATTGAAAATATATGCATTCTATGTTTAGATGTAATTCAGTGTTAATTTACTTGGGAGACGTGTAAAAAGTGAGATCCTGGATAACATTATGTGATTCGTGAAATATGGTTTTTTAACCATCAGTAGGGGGTGAGATTCGATCTGCATCAGGGAGGTTCTATACTCCAAGACCGCTATACGTGGCGTTCAGTCACACCCTGCACGAGGTGCCCCTGCTTTAACCGAATATAGCGGATCTAGACGAGAGCAACTGGGTGTGCAACTACCGTGGTTAATAACGAATGGCACAGCGTGGCCGTGTCTTCTAACGGTGAACTCCGGATTCTGGGGCACTCCGGTTTAAGTTAAGTCCTCTTCACTACACACAGGGGGTGAGTGTAGCGCGACAGCTTCTTCCCCCTTTCTCGTGAGACCAAAAATTAGTTCCTTACACAAAAATATTTCAAGGAACTCTGAGTCGGGCACCAGAGATATCCATAAAACCGACTCAACACGAAGAAGAGGAGGAACTCCTCTTGAAATCCCCCACCAGGCAGACTTCGGATGCAGCTGGTAGCTGAGCAGCGCACGTAAGCCTAGCTGGCCTCATCATAGTGGATGATGACTCCTGCTCAGTTGCAAGCTCATCCAACTTCTCAGCATCGTCTGTTTCCTCGATGCGCAGTAGATCACGCAACTTTAAGCAGACGGTACGTAGGTTGCAGGGTAAGGCAGATTTAACTGAGGGTGGGAAAGCGAAGCTTCAAAAGGCTATTGACTTCCTTAAGGAAAGGCCGGAAGGTAGGGACCAGCACTCTGCTATCCAACCGAATGCTGATTCGACGCAGGAGAGGAGCGGTCTCACCAGTCAACAGATCATCCAAAGAGGATGAGGGAAAGGCCCCGATGGCTCCCGCGTTCTCCATCGAGGACGGTGCCCGGCATAGCCCAGGTCCGTCTCCCGTTGAAGCAGCCAAGGATAAACCAGGGACGAGTCAGAGTTTAGCGCGCATACAGCAAGCCTCTGCTCACTCTTCAGCCGCTGTAGTACCTCCAAAAACATCCTCACCTGAATCAGCTAACTCAACGCGGGAGAGTGCGAAGACAGTAATTAGTCCTCTGTTACGTTGTCCCACGGGTTCGGAGTCGAAGACTTTTCGGGTCGGAGCTGAGTCCATACGCTCTACATGGCCTAGCCATCTTAGGCGTTGGATCCGAAGACGCCTTACTAGACTCATGTCGCTGTACAGTCCGTACAGTTCGTGGTTGAATCTTCTCCCCCAAAACCCGTCATCGCAAACAGGACCAAAGATCGCATGCAGAACTTTTCTCTCGAAGAGACCAAGGACTTCCTCACCCGCTTTTGAAATTGTCCATTCCTCCGCGCCGTACACCAGGACTGGGATGATCAAGGTCTTGTATAAAGTCAGCTTGGTCCTTCGAGAGATGGCTCTACTACTCAATTGCCTCTTGAGCCCATAGAAACAGCGGTTAGTAGGAGTTACTCTGCGTTTGGTTTCGGTACTGGTGTTGTTCATACTTAAGCCAAGTCAGACAAAGTCCTTGACTATCTTGAATTTGTAGCTCTCCAAAACGTTGATGTCGTATGTCCTTTATTCTCTCATACTCTCCGCTAGCACTGCAGATTTCGGCTATCAAACATCTAAAGAAAAACGAAATCAAAAGCCGACCAGTTCCTCCATTGTGCTGAGTGCAGAACGAACGCGTGTTCTACTCATACTAAGGTCCTTTGTGAATGAGGGACAAGCGCCCTGGCTCCTCCTCTAAATTGAAATAAGTCACTTGAGGGGTTATGACGAGGACACCAACTCGATTGATTGGTTATCGTAACCCAGCCTTGAATGACTATCAGCTATCTGAGGTCTCACTTCGTATACTCGTAGGATCTGCCCAATTGTCTGGAAGTCAATTGGCATCACTGTTTGAAGAAGAAAATGAAAACGGATTGGTGTAACTAAGATGGAAATAACTCAATTTCAAAACATGCCATGAAAGCGAAAGAAGACGGCATATGGCGCCCAACAAGAGGAGATGAATAGATAATCTACACAAAATGTGGTGCGTTGACGTCAAACATGGTAGCGTGCAGCCGTTGTTGATTGTCTAGCCGGCCGGAGAGTTCTCAGAATCTAAACAACGGACACGACACTGCCATCAACGATGCTGGGCAAAGATGAACGTTTGGAAGTGGAATGGGTTTATGCCCAGCATCACTGATGACCTTAGCGTGATTGGCGTAGACAGCGAACGAAGTCAATGAAGCATTTACTGAAAGGTAACCGACACTGATGCAGCAATGATGTGGTATGGTCTGTCAGTGGAAACGACGAGTAGATATGGATTCCATTGTAATTAAAGACAGAGTCTATCCTCTGTTCGGCGTTAAGCACCAAATTTTTGGTATTTTTATTAAGGGATCCAAAATGAGTGACAAATGTGCTCAAAAAACTTTTCAACTCAAGCAAACAAAAAGGATCGATTTAAGAAACATCTCACTTTACCCAAAAGGAAGCAGTTCTACATGTCAAAGCCTCTGGTGTGTGCCCAAAAGACCACATTCTGTTCCATTAACACGCAACATCCACAACAAATTGTCTGTCTCCGACAAAATTGAAGGCAATTTATAAGTAAACCCGTAAAACAACGGATCGTCGGCTGAGGGGAAAACACCGAAAAGCAATGGCCCCGCATCCATTAGCACGTCATCATTAATCAATTTCTAATAGAATTCATCAAAGTTTCGCATAAATTTTCACACATCACCCGGGGTGTGGAATTCCACTGAAAAATGTCCACCCGCGCGCTCTATCGCCACCGAATCACATACCAGCCACGCCAAAAAAGGGGGCTACAACATTAACTTTGGCAGAAGTTAAACATCCTTCATCGCCTCGCCTCCGCCTACGGACAGAACCAACTATCTACTACTCCTATAATTAAAAACTTTTGCCAAGCAAAACAAAAATAAAAAAAGGTGACGCGGTAGGGGCCAAGGGCGACGAGGGCCGGGTCCGAAAATAAAATAAGCGTCCTTAAAGGAATAATTAATTTCCTCCGCACACGCTTCGATTATCATAAAGTTTTCGACAGCACGTGAAAAAAAAAAAAAAAAATAACGAAATAGGAAGCAATTCTGGGATTTAACGATTTTGCAAATAGAGGACTGGGACCAGGACCAGCCTCGGTGCTTAAAGAATGTGGCATGAGGCACCTCGGTCGCCCGCAGAGCGGCGGTGCGGCTCAACCTCCGCGGTCTGCCGACCAATGGGGATCGGGCGGTTATTTCTCGTAAAGTTGGGTATTTCATCGACCATTGTATGGTTTGATTTATTGAAAATTATTTCGAACGTTTCACCTAAGGAATGTCGGCAATTTAGGGAAGAGGTCACCTAAGGAATTGTGTATTTGGAGGAATGTGTTACGCCGCCTAGGTGGGTGAGAAGGGATTGAACTGTGGTCTGAGAGTTTTTGGTGAGCTTAGCCACACAATTGAGCTTTGGAGTGAGGGTGCTCCCAACCTTTTTGGAAATCAATTGGCAACCACAAATACGCCTACTAAGATAGACGTTGAGAATGAATATTTTGAAAAATCAGCGTTCTGTGAAAAATGCACATCTCTTCTCGGTGAAACGTGAAAAATCAAATTTTCTGAAAATGAGAATTTAATGCCACCCTGTTTTAAAATTATGGCATAAACGGCAAAAGTTTAAATGGTCTTCTGTAAAATTAGAAATGGAGTTACACTTTTTAAAGGTCCACATTCCGGGTGCGTATATATTGCCTCTACCATCCGCAAATTCTGGTTTCACTGTACGTTATATGATGATACGTCACCGAATAGAACACATCCTTTGTGCATGAGCTAGGCTCGATCCAGGACAACAGTGAATGTATCTACGAAAACCTTCTAGAATCTTCTTAACCAGCATGAGCATAGTAGTGAGCGAAGAAATTCCAGTACCATCCGATGGAGCAGTCTTCTCTGAAAAAGGATTTATAGGCGTTAGGAACCGTAGAGTATGGTCGACTCCGTCACATGTTCTTACGGTGGTACTACATCTTCCACCCTTAGATCTACAGTGGCGAGAGCAGAACTGTCCGATTAAACGCGCCGCCCACGCATTGGTCACTGCAACAGCACAAATGTGGCCTGATGCGTGTGGTACAGTGACTCAGAGTAATATAAACAGTGACTCAAGAATAATATAAAAATTTAAGATCAAAAATAACAATAAGATTTCTAAATACCTTCTTTGCAGAAATTTTAGTCGGGCCTTAATATTTTTTTTATATATTTATATTTTCGATTTCTACCCGAATGTATATATTTGGATACAGTGGATACAAGGCAAATTCTACCGAGTGTCCTTTGAAAAGCCCTTCTGCGCAATTTACACAACTGCTTTTGGTGTTTTGACATCAGGATCAACAGGTTCAGACACCCACCTTTGTTATGAATGGTATCAATTTATTTTCTCTTTTCGTACCATATGCCAATTTGCGTGCTACGTTCCACGATTAGAGAAGTTTTTGAGACACCAAAACGATGTTCTTCTTATTATTCTATATATATTTCTTAAGATTATTTTTAAAATTTTATATTTTAAGAATTTAGAAATAAAAAGTTGATTTTTCAACTAGAATGAAATATCATTCCAAGGTCATGGAAATTTAATCAACTGAAGAAATATCTTGACGAACGAAAGCTTCTCAATGACCGGCAATATGGCTTTCGAAACAACAAAAATGCAAAAAAGAGGACCATTAAAACGTGTTAAACTGGACAGATGGGATCTAATTCGTTTTTCTTTCCCTGATCCGTCATTCTTTTAGTAATTAAATAATAGAACAGCTCAGAAAATTTCAATTCAAGCCGTCGCAAGGAAACAATTTTGATGATGAAAAACCACAAAAGCTAAAATGATTTTCCCAGTTTTCCTCGCCACTGTACATATTAATAACACTACAGCACACGTCGCCATCGGGCTTAGGGAGTCTGGATGCTGGACATCAAAACCCCACGGTTATTGCTCTATCCGTGATCTCTTACCAAGAGATCTCGTATGATCTCCAACAGACTGTACAGTCCCTAGACTTAGTCCATCAAACGGTTGTGACACTCTTCCCCGTGTCGTTACATCGAAGAGTAAAGATACAACGATTGAGATGGCTGGGTCATGCAGAGTGGATGAAAACGAGTGCTCCAGCCTGGAAAGTCTTCGAATCTACCGCCTAGGTAGGTAGGTAGATGGGAGTTGCTGCTGATGTCACCAGCACACTTATACCATATTCGTCCAAATTTGCTTTCACTGAGATTCTAACCAGGACCCCACTTATCAAGGACAGGCACTTACCCACCTGCGCCATCCAGTTGTAATCCACCTTCTAAGAACGGCGTACTAGGGGAGACCGCGTCTCAGGTGGCGCAGCAAGTGGAAGACTGGAGGTGTGCAAGACTGGAGGTAGCTAGTTAAAGATCGAAAGATCGAGTTGGCTGCAGAAGCTTGTTGTTTGAGACCCAGGTCCACCTCTGATTGAAGCCCCACATCAAGCAAATAAGTAGCTCACCGAATCGAAATTTCAGTAATCAATTTTAATTATTTGCAAACGGTGAGCTTCGCCTTGATGAAACTGTGCTTTTAAAGAATACTCCGACATTGCCAGTTTGGTCGTTGGTTTAAGGCTACGTTCACAGCGAAAGCTTAAAATGTTCTGTTCTTGTATTCAATGTCAGTTGAAAGTAAACGAAGTTCGAACAGAACGCATGAAGTGCTGCGAGAATGCAGTAACGCCACCCGCCATCGGATCCACAACGAATTTAAATTGTCAAGGATTGCGTCGAGTTATCGAATATAGGGCTACTGGGGAGGACATTAGAATTCGTAGAAATTTGTGAACAAAACATTTCACTCATCAATGCATCACTGGATCACTGCCCTTGTGATGGAATAAGTTCAGGGGCAGTATGTGGAATTATGCTCTTTTCCCGGAACTGTTCTTATTGAAATCCCGCTGTGGAAACATATTGCCTCATTTTTTCTGAACTCAGCGATGGATGGAACTGAGTTCACTCAAATTCCATGGAGCCCTTGGTATGTCATCTGTACAATAGCTTGCCATCAATGCCTCTTATCGATTCCCTCTTGATGGTGTTTCAACAAAAATCCCCCTCCAGACGTCTTTACACCTGCTGTGCGCCGAGAGACTCAAAGATATCTGTCCTCACTTCCGAGTATCGTTCTTATCCCTATCACGTCATAAATTCACTTTAATTTCATCAAAATCAAACATGGTCCTCTCAGGGCGGTCGTCAATGTCCTTCTATGCCGAACCACCGAACAGAGACCGGATCAGTGTTCAGCAAATCCGAGGTAGGTAAACTCGTATTATCGTCGAATCCGGACGGCACACACAAGGAGATGCTTAAAATTTCACAAAGGACGCCTAACGAAGCAGTAAACAATCTGCTGGATATTTTTAAGAAGACTGTAACTTATTTTTCATATACATGACAGGCACAGGCGCAGGCACCAGCACTGGAACAGGCGACAGAGCATGCCACATTAGAAGTGCACACACAATGCCGAGCAATATAGGAGCTTAGTCGGACACATCTTCGCCGGCAGAGAGCATCAGTCCTGGGCTGCTACTCGGTGGTACGAGTGAATTCGGCTACACACATAAGCCAATGTCGTAAATATGGATACCGTGGTGGGCGAAAAGCGGGGGGTGGCGGACGAACCAAGGATATGGAGTTTCCAACATGAACACGGGGATTTATGGAGGGATCGGAGTACAAGGTGGGCGAACAGCATCTACATGAAATCCTCTGTACGCTGCACATGGATGAGCGCAAGGCGTGGAGTGATAATCCAAGGAGGACGGCATGTGTCGGTTGGTCCAGCTTCGGCCGTGGTCGCTGTGGCAACGACCGATGGGGCAGGGGCGCAGCAGCTGGGGAGGGCTGTGTATATTGGGTGGGATTTATAGCAATCGATAGAAGTCGTGTGCGGTTCCGGTGACTCTCGGAGCTGGCACTGTTTGCGTAACTTTAATGACACTTTCGAAAGCGATAAAATTATTTCCGAATATCGATGTGCCATTGGGCAAGGTCAAGTATCTGTATTTCATATCTAATGCTAATATGTGGGGAACATTAGGCATCGGCCGCTGGGCGTTAGTCAGGAGTCAGGAGTTAAGCCCGGGTGGGCGGAGGGGTTCGAATATAAATTGGGACAAGATTAGATGATGATGATGATAATTTGTTTGGGAATATCTTGATGGTGTCGAATTCGGCCGGTTGGATTAGGCGGGAGATGAACTTTTATGGTGGCTATCGCTGTGCCACCTTGGATTTGGAAAGTTTGACGAAACTTATTTATGGGATTTGGGGACCGTCTCTTACGGTCGATGGAGACGGGATTGAGGTGGGAGACAAATACCCGTCTGACTTATGACAGCTGGAACAAGAAATCCTTCAATTTATGGCGCAGAGGCAGAACACTTGTGGACATTGTTTATGATCATGTAAAGCATGGGTGGAATGACACTCGTTTGTCATTGTTAAATAATTGATGATTTTTTTAGGATGCGAAGTGGATAAGTGAGATAGATCTGGTCAAACGAGTTCAGTACCTTAGAACAGAGATTTAATTTACATTTATTAATTTCCATATCCTTCTGCTTAATATTTCAGACAAAGCATTGAAGAGGCTGCAAGAAACTAAATGGAGCGCAAGAGCTGATGTAGTAGAGAATACCTGCAACCAATATGAGGGCATTTTTAATACCTTTGAAAAATTAACGGAGGCGGACGAAATCCTTGTAAACAAGAGGATCCAACCTTCAGGTCAGTGCTCATAAAATAAATCCTTTTAGAAAAGGGCGATGAATTGGTAGACGGTGCTTTTATTTATGCAAAAAGTTATGTAAAAAACATAAAAAAAAGATTTGTTTTTCTTTCATCTTATTAATTCAGGGCGCTGTATTCTCCATTTAGATTTTTATATTCTCTTAAAAGTGCAGTGTTTTTAAGCGGCAATAACATTAGGCGACATGCATGTAGGTTACAGTGAATTTAAATGAACAATTTCGGATTTCAATGCATCAAGTGGACAAAAATTAGAGTTAATAATTAGGAATCATTTCAGTTCGAGTTAGAAAAATCTGAAAAACAAGCTGAACAAAATTGTCTGTATTCATCATCAGACCTAAATCGAGGAGGTAGATGTACAGCATGAATGAAAAACTGCCTTCTTCTTCTTCTTCTTCTGGTGGCGCTACAGTCCGGGGTGGACATGGGCCTCAACCAGTAAGCCTCTCCAGCCTGCATGATCTTTAGCCAGTTGTCTCCAACTGCGATTGAGATCCTTCTCCACCTGTGTGCGCCATCGGTTCGGTGGGCTTCCTCTATTGCGTTGTCCTACTGGCTCGGAGTCGAAGACTCTTCGGGCTGGAGCAGTGTTGTCCATGTGCTCTACATGGCCCAGCCATCTTAGACGTTGAATCCGTAGACGACTTGGCTCATGCCGCTGTACTGCCCGTGCAGTTCGTGGTTGAATCTCTCTCCAATAACCATCAACGCAGACAGGACCAAAGATCGCACTGAGACCATTTCTCTCGAAGAGACCAAGGACTTCCTCACCCGCTTTTGAGATTGTCCATGCTTCCGCACCATAGAGCAGGGCAGGGATGATCAATGTGTTGTATAATGTTAGCTTGGTCTCAACTCAATTGCCTCTTGAGCCCAAAGAAACAGCGATTGGCAAGAGTGATTCTGGTGTTGTTCGTACTGTTCACTTGCGAGCCGAGGTAGACGAAGTCCTTCACTTCCTCGAAGTCATCATTATAGCCTGTGGTGACGTTTTGGCCAAGTCGTCGATGTAGTGAGGCCTTTCTTGATGACGGCAAATGCTTCGTTTTGCCCTCGTTCATCGCTAAACCCATTTTGGCCACCTCCGCTTCAATGCCAGCAAGCGCTTCATTGACGGCTCGCTGTGTTCGACCAATCACGTCAATGTCATCCGCGTATGCTAGCAGTTGTACGGACTTTTGGAAGATCGTGTTAGAGTGCGAGTTCTGCACGATCTTCTCAAGAATAATGTTGAAAAAGTCACATGACCGCGCGTCGCCTTGTCTAAATCCTTTTTTGACATTGAAGGTCTTGGTGAGTTCGTTACCGACCTTGATGGAGCAGCGAGAGTTCTCCATCGTCATCCTGCATAATCTGACGAGTTTGGCAGGAATGTCAAAACTAGACATGGCGTTGTATAGCTTGTCCCTATGCACGCTGTCATATGCGGCCTTGAAATCGACAAAAAGGTGGTGGGTGTCGATCTGCATTTCTTGGTTTTTTTCCAGGATCTGCCGTAGTGTGAAGATTTGGTCGATGGTGGACTTCCCCGGCCTGAAACGGCCCTGATAAGGACCTATCAGGTTGTTGACGTATGGTTTCAGGCGCTCACACAGAAAACGGTAGAGAGGACCTTATAGGCGATTTTAAGGAGACTTATCTGTCGGTAGTTGGCGCAGTTGAAGGGGTCTCCTTTCTTGTGGGTCGGGCAAACGATACTGAGATTCCACTCGTCGGGCATTTTTCCTCCGACCATATCTTACAGATGAGTTGGTGCATGTACTTTACCAGATCATCTCCAGCTGCCTTAAACAGTGCCGCAGACAGTCCGTCTGCACCAGCAGCTTTATTCGACTATAGTCTCGATATCGCTATCTTCGTCTAGGTCGGGGGGACGGAATTCTCGTCGATCATCGTCAATTGCGTTGAGTGGAAGATTCTGCCTGACAGCGGTATTGGAGTCTTCCTCGCCGTTTAACAGTCTACAGAAATGATCTTTCCAGATTCTCAGTATCGACTGAGAATCTACTACGAGTTGTCCCTCTGCGTCACGAAAGGGTTCTGTCCGAATTTTGTATCCATTGGATAGTTGTTTTACCCGTTGGTAGAACTTTCGGACGTCATTTCTCCCGAAAACCCTTCCATTTCCTCGATCGCGCGGGTTATGTCAGAGTTGGAGACCACCAGCAGAGGAAATGACATACACTCATTGCCAGCTATAATAAACACCAAACGTTCATCCATCCAAGGAAACGACTCAGCAGTAATAGATACCACACGCTCGTTCCCCAACAGAGATAAGTCAGCAGCAATGATCAATACCAGGAAGAAGACAGCCCAGACGATCATGCTACTGTCGCCGAAAGAATAACACTTCAGTTAGGAGCACAATGAGTATCGAGGCGAGAAAATTAGAGAATTAAGATTCTAGTCTTAAGACACGATTCATTGAATAAAGTACGTTCATTTTTAAAAACTCGATCCGCTTCGATCCTCATTTAACTCGCGCTTCTCATGCTCTTTCATTTTCTTTTTGAGATGCCGGGTTAAAAATGCCTACGTGATGTTAAATAATGTTAAATAAGGTTCTTATTATTATTACGTTCGAACGAGAGAAGGTTATTTTTTTCAAAAAGGTAACTGGGTGGATTTTTGAGAATGATTTTGAATAACAAAGTACACGTTCTGTATTTTAAGCGTGCTTCCAAATCACATCCCAGTAGCTGGCGGCGTTGATCTGAGACATTGTCGAATCTGCCAATGTTATATACATACCGTGCAGTTGCATTAATTGCTTTTATCAGTTATTGGGAGGAAATGTAATCGCAGTCGGCAAACAGCTCATAGTTATGGATAAAGATGGGCAATATGAGAGCTTAGGCAAGTTTGAATTTTACAGTAATAGGATGCATGAATTTTCTTATAGATATATATGTCTTTATTTCGTATTAAAAATACAATGTGGTTGTCACACAATTTACGAGATTCGATATTTAAATTTTATATCTTTCAACTGAATTGTTATCTTTTAGTTTTTTAAGGTATACAAATGTAAAGAAAAGTGATTTTGAAGAAAATTACAAGAAAAACTTCTATATAAAGAAAAAAGAAAAAAAAAAAAAGAAAAAGAGAAGAATGAATAGATTGATGAACCTATTATATTAATAAATAATAACATTTAAAAAATTAATAATCGAACAGAATAAGTAAATAAATAAACATATAAATAAATAAATATATAATAAATAAGTAAATAAATGTACAAATAAATAAATAAACCGAATGAATAACTAAACAAGCAAATAATAAATAAATAAATGATCAAAATATATATAAATAAATAAATAAATAAATAAAAACAAAACTAGATAAATAATTTAATAAATGAAATACGTACATATATATATATATATATATATATATATATATATATATAAATAAATAAGTTAAATATAAATTAGTATTATGACATACATTTGAAAATAAACAAATAATTATTAGATATTTAATTGGTTTATGAGAGGATTACCTGAAAAAACCTTGTTTTGTCGAAATTTATCCGTTAATTTAATTATTCTGTCGGAAATCAATTCAACATTCACTTGGAGGTGAAGATCCGAAGTTGAATGGTATTGGGACAAACTAAGCATCATTTTCAGCAGTTTGTTTTGTGTAGCTTGCAGCTTCTTAATATGGCTATTGGTACATCTTTCCCATACTTGTAGTATTGACTGGAATATCACCTTATGGATTATGATTTTGTTGGACCTGCTAAGCTTTGATTTCCTGTTTATGAAAGAGTAAAGCATCTTTCTACCAATGTTTACCTTATTGACAGTGCTTGCTATGTGCTCTTTGAACGTCAACCTGGCATCCAAATGAATACCCAGGTATTTTACACTAGACTTCCAGTTAACTCTTTCTCCAGAAACGTCAAGTGGATTGCTGGGCAGTAGGCAACTCTTTTTTCTTTTTCGGCTGAAAAAGATAGGTTGTACTTTTTCAAAATTACTTTTTATCTTCCACGTATTGAGATAATTGGCAAATATTCGTATCCCACGTTACAGATTTGTCTCAATATTGAGACTACACTCGTGAGAGGAGAATATGTCTGTATGATCAGCGTAAATTGCTATTCCACATTGTGGGAGCCTTGGGAAGTCAGAGGTAAATATGTTGTACAGCACAGGGGCCAGGACGGAAACCTGTGGTAGTCCGTTACCGTTAACATAAACTATGAATCGTCTGTTGGCAAGAAAACTTTGTATGATTTTGACTAGTTACAGGGGGAAACCAAGTCCAATCATTTTGTAAACGACGCCATCATGCCGGACGGAATTTGCTTATTGACAAGCCTCTAAGAGACGCATATACTTTGGCCACTACACTATCGATATGATCTGTCCATGATAGTAAACTATTACATATTATTCCAAGATTTTTGACAGAGGTAGCATTTTCATTGGCGATAGAGCTAAGTACTATGAGCAGGAAATTGGCAGTTTAGAAATTGGGATGACTTTGGTTTCTCTCTCTTGGTTAGAGAACTCAAATCCTCATTTAATTTAGGAGCTGGATCTTCAATCATAATAATAATAATAATAATAATAGGGGTGGCGCTACAGCCCGTAGAGCGCCAGGGCCTAGCTTCTCAGCAACCATTCGTGATGTGCGTGCTATTGTTCTCGCACACGTGGAAGGGACCTGCAGCTTAATGCCGACTCCGAACGGCGTAGTTGAGAAGCTTTTTCTAGACAGGAATACTCTTTGAGCATTCTCAGTGACTCGAAAGAGGTAGAGCGGTGAAATATGAAAGGTGGTAAATTCGGGTATCGAACCTGGCACCCTCTGCGTAGGAGTCGACGCACTAACCCAATACGCCACGGCAATCCACGAATCTTCAATCATACGAAGAGGAAAACTTAAGTATATTTGAATATCGTCTGCATATATGTATATTAAAATTACAAAGATTTCTGAATGCAATAAATGAATGTAGTAATGAATAACAGCGTACAAAGATTAAAATGGATTTCAATCAACTAAGGATGGATAGCTGGAAGCAACGAGCACACGACTTTGGTACGTGGGGAAGCATATTAGCCGACCCAGATCCACCCGAACTTAAAGCCAGCCAAAGAAGATGTGGAAATGTGAGAAAAATACCGCGATTCATTAGAAGCTCGACAATTTGAAAAAAAAGCGTTTTGGTGAATTCTAATTTTCAAGTTTTTCCAATTTCCATGCGTTTTTATTTTAACAGAAGATTTATATATTGTAGAAGTTTTAATCATAAAAAAAAAACACAACACATTGCATAAATAAAGCCATACGAAATGAAAAAAAAAACACATGATTTCAAAGATAGTCAAGTTAGATAAAATTGTCTAATAAACTTAGGCGAGATGATTGGTAAAATAACTGCAACATAATTACATAAATAAAATGATCTGAAATGATGTTGTCTTGGCGAAACTTCATCATACGATTACAGACACTGTTTACTATGTTTACAACGATCATGAAAATTGCATAGAGTGGCTATTCGGGGAAATCACATTTAAAGTTAATATTAATATAAAGTTGATAATGTGCTTTTGAGTTTCTGCACGGATGACCTTACAATGTCTTTATTAGCCTATATTCTTTTGTTCACAGCGACTAAATTTCGGTAAAATCAATGAAGAAACATACACGTACACAGTTGAGTTTTCGATTTGAAAATAAAAGAAAAACAAATGCATACCTATATAGTACACACTTATATAAATGTACGATTTAAAAAAAATATTTGAATTCGATTGGAAGAAATCGGATATGGTTGACTGCTTTTGTTTTCGCTTGCTAAAACCATAACCACTTTATCCCATACATTGAAATTTTTTGTTCGAAGTTGAAACGCTATTCGGTTGTGCCAAGTCAACAACATTTCAAATGTAATTGCATCCTTGTGGGAAATATCTTTTCCAAATCCTCTTCTTCGGAGTCAGGTGATTGAACATCAACAACAGAAGTGTTATTAGAGTGAGGCTGCCCAAGAAGGCTAACAGGTCAATTGTGTCCTAAACATGAACGTTGGGAATTTATCTAGCAGGGGAGACCACCCTGCTACTTGATAGAATCTAGATCGCAGAGTCTTTAGACTCGCTCGAACATAGAAGTACTATCTCTTCTTTGTCCGTGTCTTATCGTTTTTTCAACAAACGATGGTCAAGTGAGATAGCCAACTGCATTCCTCCTGTAATGCCCATCAGTATACCCTTAAGCCTACTTTCGGACGGACAGTTAAATTCACAGACTCGTTCTTCAGCCGTTCGAATATGGAATGCTCTTCCCCGCCTAATATTTCCCACAACCTACAACCCGCAGATATTTAAGACCAATATGCACAGGTACCTCTTCTCCCTTTCTCCCTCTATACCTTCGGCCCGTGCTGTGTCTTGACCCCTGTAACATAAGTGTATTAGCAATCCCTTGAGCATCAAAATCCATCCATGACCATGACTCAGTCCATTCAGAGTTGCAGGCATTTGAGAAATCAATTATCTTATGCCAGCACTTCTTCAAATGCTCCGATGTTACTTCATCCCAAGCTGATAAATTGAGCTGGACAAAAAGCATGCATCCGTATTGTACAAGACGGAACATTTGTTGAGATCCTTAAATCTATCCTCAGTAGCTAGCACCGCCGGCTATTTATTTTACATTACTGTTGTTGATTGAAATAGCTAGTACCGCCATTGTTACCATCTGTTGTTACATGGTGCAGCTCGAAGGGCGTATTCGAAGATTCGAAGAGTTTGCTGTCACGAAATTGTTCTTTACACAAACGTGGTCCTGGTCACATCTGGGATAGGCCATCTTTGATCAAAGCTGCTGTAGAAAGCCACTGTGTTCGTCCAAAAATCGAGTCAGCATGAGTTGCTCAAACATATTCGGATCGGATCTCAGGTCTGAAATTTCTCCTCCAAGGTGTCTAGACCAAATGCTCACCAAATGTTGGCAAATGGCAGTAAATTCATCAAGAGTCCAGACCACTCTTTCCGGAGTCCGGGGAATTGCACAATAAGACAAGAAACCCAACAAATCCAGAACAGCATCCGCCACAGTGTTACAGTGTCACAATCACGACAATCGGTCTAATCGACACAAATCAAATCGGATTACTAATCGACACTTGCTATCGGGGCCAGTGTCATCTCTAGTGTTGGCATTGCTATCAAGATCGTTAGATTGGCGATGTCGTTTGGCAACTCTGGCTCTTCCACTAACATCTGTAATGAACTCATCGACACCTTCAACCAAGAGTCTTGATCTTTCAAAAGTATGCACACAAGGGGAATCGCTTACATAATAGAGGACTACACGAAATATGCACTTGAGAAGGAGAGGAAGTTCACGACTTGACGAGAATTCTGTGAACGGTCTTTAGGTTTCTTTTCCTTAGTGCCAACTTGAGGAGATATGACCACGAACTGTATGGGATGTACAGCAATTGAATCTAGTTAAATCTCAGTAGAGCTAGCGACTAGTTTATGTAGGCCGCATTGACACCTTAGCATCGGCCCCTTACCATCGTCTCTGACTCAAAGTTAGTCGGACAATGCAACAGAAAAGAAATTAAAAAAAAACACAACGGTGTGAAAAACAAAAACTAAACAAAACTCATTTTGGTTTTATTTTGAAGCTTAATTTATTGCTTTAGGTATATACCACGTTTTCAAGTGGCCGTCTCCGAAGTGCTTTAAGTGATCGATCCTAAGACCTGATCCTGATAACTCTATCCAATATTTCGACAATAGCCTCTTGAAAGTAAGCCTCTGACTCGTTCAAACTGGCTGACTTGTGTCTTGAGTGTGCTTATAATTTGAGGTAGCCTCAGAGAAATGTCTTAAGCGCGATGTATTAATGGAAACACAACTTGAATATATAAATATTGTTAAGCTTGGATGACATCGCTCTAAGCCAGAGGCCATTGAGGATAAGGGTGTTTCCAGACAAATTTCGAGCGAAATAAGATCCGAACATGCAGCCAGTCATAAGCCGCACCGGACAGTTAATCTCTGCGGGTGCATTGATGCTTGGTCCGCACACTTAAGGATTGTATTAGCTGCAAAGAGGCAATTTTTGCTCATTGACGAAGCCCCTTAACACAAGTCTCGTCCGAAATTATGATTTAATAACCAAAATTTAGATCGCCGGTCAACATTTCCAGCGCCCAATTAGCGAACGAAAAGCGCTGTCTATGGTCTACGGTCCACAGTCATCAATTCTTGTGTCAGGAAAATCTTTTACAGATGTAGGTCCAAGTCTAACCACGAAGTAAGCCGTTTCTCCACTCTGTTATATATTTCGATGACTTAGCGGATTACCGCCCATCCTTAAGTAATTTCTTATCTCAAGACTTTCCAAACACTTCCTAACGATTTTGACTTATGTCCCTTAAGACTGAGTTAGCTCTCTTTTTTGTGCCTAACCTCCAACCTGAATGGTCGTGTAATAAAATATTTAATGGATTAACCGCTCTGATTTACTAAAATACATAATTCACTCTCTGGTGATGTGCTATTCAACTGATCGTCACAGAATCTACGTTTATGGATCTCTTCTTCGAGACTGGCAACTACGCTATTTTTTCTTCACTTTGCAACAATCTCCGTCTTGTTGATGGCTTAAGTTCGAAAATTGCACTCAAACTTGTGCACAGAGGGACTAATTGCCAGCCCACAAAAGCCATCATTGCTATCAGGTCACTCGGGGTCCCCCGGGCTAAAGCAGGGGTCATAAAAGGAGTAAAAGTTTGAAACACTATTCAGTAAAGTCAGTTTCTGAAGAGAACTATGAATACCCTCTTCAATCCATTCAGAGCAACTCTGTTTCACTCTTTGAACGGCATCGACTTCGATTCATTGACATCTCCGCCCTATGAGAAGCAGGCATTTCAATGGACGTCTTCATCAGGTGCATAAGGAAAATCGCATAATTATCGCTAAAACCCCAACCGTAAAAGCAAAGCATCTCCAAATAAAACATAAAAACAAGAAATCTCATCTCACAAACTCCCCCCCTCTCTCACTCTCGCCTCGTCCATTCAGGATTCCTTTGAGATGAAAATAACACGTCCTAAGCTTGAAACGTTTAAGGAACCAAAAGGAGTGCAAAAAAAGAAGAAATTCCATTTCTCAACATGCTCTTCTGTCATTAATCATCTCCTTGCACTTTGAGTGTGCCCCTGTTGAGCTTTTCTTCATCTTCAGGTTGGTCCTTAATTTTGTGTTTTTCTTATGTCCCTGCTCCTGTTTCCTTTCTGTCGTGCACCTCTGGTGGATGCCACCAACACAGCCGTCAACCGGGTCCTTCAGCAAAAGTTCTTACCCAAACAAGATATAGATGCATACGTATGCACACTTATTTAAAGGATGTGAAACTCTTTGATCCCGGCTCCCGGCCAGGAAGTAATGGTAGTCAAAGGATCGCACGTACACATGCACACGTTCTAGAAGAGTGCCAGAATATTCAAATGTCATTCAACCCGGTGTAGGTATTCAAAATGAAGAAGTTACCAACCGAAAAATTTCCAGAGGGTCGGTCATGCACGAGCCAGAACAATGGACTGTGCACATGCAGATGAAAGGAGCTGTGATCTGCGGTTGAAAGGGAGGCGTCCGTCGGCGGTTTCGCTAACTCATTAAGGACTGCGGAGTGGCAAGACAGGAATACTTTCGGTTTTTGTGGGGACCACTTCATTGTTCGTGATTCGACTGAAGAAAATTCCCATGTCTGTGGCAGCTGAAGCCTTACTTCAGATGTGGGGATTCAGTTTTGGTTAGTCAAGTGCTCTTACAGGGTTCTTTGCGCGAGCCTTGGAGTGGAAAGTTTGATCTTAAAGCGGAGCAACCAGCGTAATCCGGGGGATAGGGGATAAGGTTTGACGGCTTTGATTGTGTCTTCTATTACAAAACTGCGCAGCTTGTGCAGTGGGTTAAGTGATATTTGTAAATTTTAAAACAAGCCAGTCTTAAACGGGGCGTCTAGATCTCTGACGACTTCCGGACTACCTCATGTAGGTACTTGGTAGGGAAAATGGGGAGGTTTGACGAACTGTTTCTAAGGCCGGGCTACTTCTGTGGAAGACATGCGTTGGGGCGCCAAGTGGTCTTGTATGCTCTCAGAACAGGCAATGTAAAATACATTCAGGCACTCCTTGGAGCCAGTTCCAAACACTGTGACTCTACATGCTGGAACTATGGATGTCTGATCCTCCTCAACGTCGTCTATAAGATCCAGTCCACCATTATTAAAGCCCGTTTGCACAGCCATAAGAGGGATACCAGTCCGGCACCCTGACCGCCAAATCGACAATAGACCAAATATTCACAATAAGGCAGATCTTGGAGATGACAAGCAATCGACACACACTATTAGCGTTGCCATACCTCCTGATTTTCCCAGAATATGCCGCTTTTTTGACATAAATCCAATTTTCCTGCAGGGACACCTTGATTTCCGGATCAACTAGGATCCTCTTCCGTCCTTATTTGAAAATTAATTCACTAAAATACTGTTTTGTTCTACTTTTATCATTTAAGTTAAAAACTGTTAAATTTTGTTAATAAACGAGTTTATTTATCTTTAAAAGTTGGGTTTTTTTATTTATTCCCAGTAAAAATTAAAAATCCCGGTGTTATTATTTTTTTTTATTTACAAATTATTTATTACAGATTTTGGTGATTCTTAATCCACATAATTGTGTAGGTCGCCGTGGCGTAGTGGGTAAATGTGTCGACTCCTACCGCAGAGGGTTCAAGGTTCGGTTTTACCTTCTTTGATAATCCACTGCTCCACCTCTTTCGAGTCACTGACAATGCTCAAAGAGTATGCCTGCTTCTCAACTTCGCCATTTGGAGTCGGCATTAAACTGTTAGTCCCTTCCACTCATCAATAGCACGCACAACGCGAGTGGTTGCTGAGAATCTAGGCCCACATCCGCCTAGGACTGTCGCGCAGTCCATCATAAAATTAAAAAAAAAATAAATCCACATACAACAGCAGTCATCGCAAACAACTATTCCACCTGGGAAAATGTATCCACTTGTCACATCACACTCACCAATATACGATTGACCGTTTAGTTCGGTTCGATGACGTCTGAGCCATTTGAAACCGCTGTTAGGTGATTTCTTCAATTTGGCTGGAAAGTAGTGCTGCCTAGGAGAAAGATGTGAACTTTTTTCTACAAGTTAGACCAACTTTTGGGTTCACAGTTAACAGCATCCAATCGCAACGTACTATTTTTTAAGTTTCCACAGCGATTGAAGGGGAGGCGCAATGAGCTGCTCTTAAGATCAAAGAGCAAGAATCGAACCTTCAAGAAGATATCGGGATCCACAGCTAGAATTTACGACCAACCTTGGGGCAAACGTGAACTCCACGAACGAGACCCTTGTGAGGATCCCACGGAGTGTGGGATTCGTCATCCGCTGCTGCTTCAGTTTGTGGATAAAATAGCCTCAAAACTCAAAACAAAGGAACACAATCATGTTCTACAGAACTCTAATTTTGGCAGACCTCTTTTATGTAACCGAAAGCTGAAGGATACACAAAACAGCAGAGCCGTCTTATGCGTCGGATGGTTCCGTATATGAGGAAATGAGAAGGATCGGACTGATCAGTGACTGAGTCGTGCCTAGATCGGAAGGCAAGACTGCGTCGACTTCATTGGCTTGGCCACATCAGGGCCATGGATTAGTATCCAGTCCAGCTTCGGCTCCAGCTAAGAAGTCTGCGCTTCTGACCCTTCGGGTTCGATGAAAAGATGAAGACTGTATCTACGGTTTAAGGACCACATCAAAGCGGACCCAAGACAGCTTGGCCTTGCTAACAAGAAGCAACGTATTCATGACCGCTTAGTGTGCTCCATGAGTCACATGCCTGACATGTAAGTACTCCTTGGACAGTTCTGGGTTAATCGTAGACCAGATTATCTTGAACCCGTTGTGCACTCTGTCCATCACAAGTATTGCTCAGTTTATCGTTTATTTTGTACAGCAATATTTCAGGGAGAGGGAGGTATCCATAGATTCGTGGTCAAAGATTGTGACAAACCTGGAAATCTCTTCCGGTTGCAGGTTCACGGGCAACATGTAGACCGGTGACCAAAAGGGGTGCATATCAAAATGCTGGGACTTGTGCTTCAACTATATAATGCTTAAATATAAAATTCCGAGTGCATAAAAAGCCCCTCGAGTTACATGTAACTGGTGGCTTAATATCGCCGATTCGGTGTGGACTAGAGATGGGAGCATTCGAATTACAATCGATTAATACAATCCTGAGGACATTCCGATTATCAAAATCATTCGAATGACTACAAACTAATTAGTAACTACTGACACAACAGAACTCGATAAATGTCTCAAATCGAATCTATTTATTTTTATTAATGAACCGAGAACGGGAGTACTACTTCAGTTCTCTTTCTTTTCATTCTGGTTATGCCCTAATTAGTCTCTGTCTTCTCGAGAGAGGGAGTCAGTAGCTAGTAATCAGTTAGTAGTTATGCAAAGGAGTTAGTAGTCATTCGAATGAGTTTGAGAATCGAGGAATGGAAAATTATTCGAATGCGCCCATATCGAGTGACCATTCGATTATTAAAATATCTCGATTACTAAGTTCTCGATTCTTCAAATCATGCTACTATGGCCATCACTAGTAAAGACTGTGCTGGGCAGTGTTTGCAATTGTCCAAACATGCTTCCACGTTTCATTGGATGGAGAGCATTGCACCAAACCAAAACCAAGATAATGTAGTCTAGTGGGCTTGCCAGTCTCGGGTGGGGTCTGCCCATTCCTCTCAAGTCGTTGACAGCAATCCTCACAGAGTTTACCTGCCCAGGAAAAGCTTATCAATCGCAGGCGTTTGGATTGGCTTAAACCATAACCCCGCATCACTCGTGACAGAAACATAACACACACAAAATGAGAGGTTGTTGTATAATCTAGCCCCATCCCAGACCAACCTCTGTAGTGCCCATATTATTGCTGTCCAAAGTCCCACTCGCTCATGCCAATCGTTCCTTGAACACAAGAAGCAATTCATAAATGAGAATCCTACGCAAAGGACTAAGTTAATGAAACATTGTGAGAAATAATGGAAATTTATGATCAAAATTCCTGCACATTCATATTCCAAATTTACAACATTACCTCTCCACTGGTAGTCTTCATTATCCATGCAGCCACATGCATCCATTTGAGCGTTTTCCTGCGAATGTAAATGCTCTAGAGCCGGCCTCCAGTTCATACAAACTCGTACGTCTGTTGGACTGTCAGGAATCTTACAAATTACGCTGCCAGTTGCACATAATTGCTAATTATCCCTGCCTTAATCCTCTCGTAGTCATCGTTCTTCATCCGTGCTGTGAAAGGACACAGAGACTGGTGGGTGCGGTGTGCGTGGAGCTGGCCTAGTCAAAGGACGTCGGCCTTTCGTCGGATGAGTGAAATTAAAATTAATGAATCGGAATGGATGTCAGTTATTCGGTCTGTCAATGGCCGCCCTTTGCGATATTCATGAAACGATTTTTGCTACTGTGGGCTCTGGGCTCTTCCCTGCAAAGTGTCGTAACCAGATTCGATGAATTTGTGGAAAATTTCATGCATAATTGGAGCCAGCGTCGTGGGGGATGTTTGTCATAATCACTAGTGGGGGCAAGGGCTTCTTAAATTATTGAGAGTTGATTGTTTGGGCCGGAGAATTTTGTCACGGGGAGAAAAGCAATTAATTCGCAGCACGACACGATGTGGTGGAGGTCCCTCCACACAGCGCACATCAAAGGAGTGTATGCCTTGTGGGTGCCACAGGAATGGCAAATGCAAGGCAGGGGGAATTCAGTGAGCGAAATGCGCCCCTCGCAATTGAAAATGCAGCTATGTAGGTATATTGGATTAGATGCTTCAATAAGTTCCACTCGAACGTCTACAGCACATGTCACCGCATTAAAAGGGTTTATCGAACTCTTAAGAGGTTAATTTAAATTCATTTGCACGGCTCAATACACAAGGGGTTCCCCATACGGCAAGCATTTGCAGGGAAGTTCATGGGAAGTGAAGAAAATGGGGCCAGTCTCGGATGCAGACCGAGAAGCTTGTTGGGGGTGAGTTTGGGGTTCTGGCAGTGCAATGTTTTTCAAATCAATTTCAAAGGCCTCTGTTGATCAGCAAGGGATCATTGCTTGATATCCATTCGCGGGTAAGAGGAACTTATTTATTTTTGGTCCTCAATTAAAATTTAAATTAGCTAAGCAACTGCGTCCCATACAGCATTCTTATAACGAACAATGGCTGACGTAATTACGAACGAATAAGTTCAAAAGAACATCCAAGCTACTTCGCAACGTCCTAGTCAAAGCACTACATCATTACGAGCTTGAGATCGTTGTGATGCCCGCAATGAGAAGTCATATCTCCTCTCATGTGGAGCCTAGTTGTGTACGAGCTTCTAGAAATATTGACGGATCAAATGTCTGGCTTATGCTGATGATATAGTCATCATAGCCAGATTCAAGCTGGAAGAGGCTCTATGCGACATCATAAAATGGGACCTAATAATAACTAAGGTATGAGGCATGTGAGCTGAGCTAAACTTAAATATGAAGAAAATGAAAAGTGGAACCTCTTAAACCAATGAGTCTGTGAGGCCACAACACTGGCTCCAGTAAACGAAGTTAAATGGTTAGGAGTAATCTTGTATAGCTGGAAAAAAAGATGACCAGGAAAGCGACGCCTTCTGTAATGACTTGGCGGAGCTTTGCGGGCAACTCCTGGGGATACAGTTCAAGCATCCTAAGATTTATGCATTATAGCTCTTGTTAGACAAACAATTATAAACGGTGCATGGTCCAAAAGAACCAACCTGATCAGTAAACGAGAAACACTCACCAAAGTCCAATGGTGCCTCAGTATTATACGAACCATGAGAACTTCCCTTACTGCTGCCATGCAGGTGATACTAAAACTGACTTCCTCGCATCTAGTGGTTGCAGAATGTACAAGCAAAAAAATCATGGGAAAGGCAAAAGAAGGGATAGGAAAGAACAGGTGCATAACGTCGACACAATTGCGATGCACTAGTCAAAGGGTATTCCGAAATATGATTTGATTAGGAAATTGGATTTTCAAAAGGAGTTCATAATAAGGTTCAGCAATAAAAATTACTAGAGCAATAAATCCGTAGTCCACAGATTGAGCAGCAGTATGGTTAAATCGCATACAGATGGATCAAGAACGGAAGAAGGACAGGGGCATTTGAGTATTTGGACCCCGCACAAATTACTACGAACCCATGGGCAAACGCACCAGCATCTTGCAAGTCGAAGTCTATGGCTGGGAACTAAACCAACTGCGACGTAGCAATAATTTCAGACAGTTGCTCCGCTTGCACAAGACTCCTACATCATCAAATGCAAGCTTGTTTGTTCAACCGGCATCGTCGGTCAGGAGTCTTTTGTCAGATCATCCTTCAACTGCCATATCGGCCCTATTAGAACTATCTACGACTTAAAAACACCTTTGGTGATGTGTTGTTAGAGCGCCTACAGAACCAGAGTAACACTCTGCTGAACACCTGGTCTGGGATATGAGGCCTTCTCCCTAGCTAGGACAGGAGCAACCAGGCAAACTTGAACAGGATATAAAACTTTATTACTAAGCTAATGAGAAGACACATGCACGAGTTTCCCGAGAGAGCCTTAACGAATTTATTCCTCACGAAGCATTCCCTTATCTAGACACCATTGGTCTTATACAGGATCCACATGGATGTCTTGTCATCTTACTCCAATACGAACCGGAAGTCGCCCGCAGCCACCAGGATCTCCTCCGGATCAGTAGAGACAGGAAAGAGTCTGGCTAAGGCACCCATGCCAGTCCCGGTCTTTCTTTCAAAAATTATCCGGAAATTGACCATAGTTACAAAACATTTGTCAAAATAGTTGAGCTGGCATGTAAGTAAGGAAAAAACCATTCTGCTCTGTATAAAACCATGTACTAAGAAAATAATTCATTCAACTAGAAAGAAGGAACCGGACAGAAACGTGGAATAACGCTGATGGCATCAAACAAGAAAAGAAACTCTTGGGTCACTGTAACCGTAAGTATTACCGCCATGGCCGTCTTCACAGCTGCTTGCCCCCAAGTCCATCGCCGAATTTCAGTCACTTTTTGACAATTATCCACGATACACGTGAATGCCTTTTCTAATTTGTCAATTCAGTTTGTGAAAACGGGTTGAAAAAAAAAACAGTTGTCAAACATTTTAAGGGGCCTAAAGTCTTGCAACTCGGGCATACTTAATTTCTGCTCAAAATATTCCACATATACCGTGTGGTCTCAGTGTACCCCTCAAAACGCAGTATGGTCTCAGTGTACTCCACAAACGCTGCGTGGTCTCAAAATATTCCACAAATGCAGTGTGGTCTCAGAATATTAAACATACGCCGTGTGGTCTCAGCGTACTCCACAAACGCCGTGTGGTCTCAGTGGACTCCACAAACACAGTGTGGTCTCAGTGTACTCCACATACGCCATGTGGTCTCAGTGTACTCCACATACGCCGTGTAGTCTGAGAATATTCCACGTACGCCGTGTAGTCTCAGGATATGTCACATACGCCGTGTGGTCTCAGAATAGTCCACGTACGCCGTGTAGTCTCAGTGTACTCCACATACGCCGTGTGGTCTCAGTGTACTCCACATACGCCGTGTGGTTTCAGTGTACTCCACATACGCAGTGTGGTCTCAAAATATTCCACATACGCCGTGTGGTCTCAGCGTACTCCACAAACGCTGTGTGGTCTCAGTGGACTCCACAAACGCAGTGTGGGCTCAGTGTACTCCACAAACGCAGTGTGCTCTCAGAATATTCCACATACGCCGTGTGGTCGCAGTGTACTCCAGATACGCCGTGTGGTCTCAAAATATTCCACAAATGCAGTGTGGTCTCAGAATATTAAACATACGCCGTGTGGTCTCAGCGTACTCCACAAATGCAGTGTGGTCTCAGCGTACTCCACAAACGCTGTGTGGTCTCAGTGGACTCCACAAACGCAGTGTGGGCTCAGTGTACTCCACAAACGCAGTGTGGTCTCAGAATATTCCACATACGCCGTGTGGTCGCAGTGTACTCCAGATACGCAGTGTGGTCTCAAAATATTCCACATACGCCGTGTGGTCTCAGCGTACTCCACAAATGCAGTGTGGTCTCAGCGTACTCCACAAACGCTGTGTGGTCTCAGTGGACTCCACAAACGCAGTGTGGGCTCAGTGTACTCCACAAACGCAGTGTGGTCTCAGAATATTCCACATACGCCGTGTGGTCGCAGTGTACTCCAGATACGCCGTGTGGTCTCAAAATATTCCACAAATGCAGTGTGGTCTCAGAATATTAAACATACGCCGTGTGGTCTCAGCGTACTCCACAAACGCCGTGTGGTCTCAGTGGACTCCACAAACGCAGTGTGGGCTCAGTGTACTCCACAAACGCAGTGTGGTCTCAGAATATTCCACATACGCCGTGTGGTCTCAGCGTACTCCACAAACGCCGTGTGGTCTCAGTGTACTCCACAAACGCAGTGTGGTCTCAGAATATTCCACATACGCCGTGTGGTCGCAGTGTACTCCACATACGCCGTGTGGTCTCAAAATATTCCACAAATGCAGTGTGGTCTCAGAATATTAAACATACGCCGTGTGGTCTCAGCGTACTCCACAAACGCCGTGTGGTCTCAGTGTACTCCACAAACGCAGTATGGTCTCAGAATATTCCACAAACGCAGTGTGGTCTCAAAATATTCCACAAATGCAGTGTGGTCTCAGAATATTAAACATACGCCGTGTGGTCTCTGTGTACTCCACAAACGCTGTGTGGTCTCAGTGTACTCCACAAATGCAGTGTGGTCTCAGAGTATTCCACATACGCCGTGTGGTCGCAGTGTACTCCACATACGCCATGTGGTCGCAGTGTACTCCACATACGCCGTGTGGTCTCAGTGTACACCACAAACGCTGTGTGGTCTCAGTTTTCTTCACAAACGCCGTGTGGACTCAGTGTACACGACAAATGCAGTGTGGTCTCAGTGTACTCCACATACGCCGTGTGGTCTCTGTGTACTCCACATACGTCGTGTGGTCTCTGTGTACTCCACAAACGCTGTGTGGTCTCAGTTTTCTTCACAAACGCCGTGTGGACTCAGTGTACACGACAAATGCAGTGTGGTCGCAGTGTACTCCACATACGCCATGTGGTCTCAGTGTACTCCACATACGCCGTGTGGTCTCTGTGTACTCCACAAACGCTGTGTGGTCTCAGTGTACTCCACAAATGCAGTGTGGTCTCAGAGTATTCCACATACGCCGTGTGGTCGCAGTGTACTCCACATACGCCATGTGGTCGCAGTGTACTCCACATACGCCGTGTGGTCTCAGTGTACACCACAAACGCTGTGTGGTCTCAGTTTTCTTCACAAACGCCGTGTGGACTCAGTGTACACGACAAATGCAGTGTGGTCGCAGTGTACTCCACATACGCCGTGTGGTCTCAGTGTACTCCACATACGCCATGTGGTCTCAGTGTACTCCACATACGCCGTGTAGTCTGAGAATATTCCACGTACGCCGTGTAGTCTCAGGATATGTCACATACGCCGTGTGGTCTCAGAATAGTCCACGTACGCCGTGTAGTCTCAGTGTACTCCACATACGCCGTGTGGTCTCAGTGTACTCCACATACGCCGTGTGGTTTCAGTGTACTCCACATACGCAGTGTGGTCTCAAAATATTCCACATACGCCGTATTTTCTCAGCGTACTCCACAAACGCCGTGTGGTCGCAGCTTACTCCAGAAACGCAGTGTGGTCTCAGAATAGTCCACATACGCCGTGTGGTCTCAGAATAGTCCACGTACGCCGTGTGGTCTCAGTGTTCTCAACATACGCCGTGTGGTCTCAGTGTACTCCACAAACGCCGTGTGGTCTCAGAATAGTCCACATACGCAGTGTGGTCTCAGAATATTCTACATACGCCGTGTGGTCTCAGTGTACTCCACATACGCCGTGTGGTCTCAGAATATTCCACGTACGCCGTGTAGTCTCAATGTACTCCACATACGCCGTGTGGTCTCAGAATATTCCACATACGCCGAGTGGTCTCAGAATATTCCACATACGCCGAGTGGTCTCAGTGTACTCGACATACGCCGTGTGGTCTCAGTGTACTCCACGTACGCCGTGTAGTCTCAGTGTACTCCACATACGCCGTGTGGTCTCAGTGTACTCCACATACGCCATGTGGTCTCAGTGTACTCCACATACGCCGTGTAGTCTGAGAATATTCCACGTACGCCGTGTAGTCTCAGGATATGTCACATACGCCGTGTGGTCTCAGAATAGTCCACGTACGCCGAGTGGTCTCAGAATATTCCACATACGCCGAGTGGTCTCAGTGTACTCCACATACGCCGTGTGGTCTCAGTGTACTCCACATACGCCATGTGGTCTCAGTGTACTCCACAAACGCCGTGTGGTCGCAGTTTACTCCACAAACGCAGTGTGGTCTCAGAATATTCCACATACGCCGTGTGGTCTCAAAATATTCCACATACGCCGTATTTTCTCAGCGTACTCCACAAACTCCGTGTGGTCGCAGTTTACTCCACAAACGCCGTGTGGTCGCAGTTTACTCCACAAACGCAGTGTGGTCTCAGAATATTCCACATACGCCGTGTGGTCTCAAAATATTCCACATACGCCGTATTTTCTCAGCGTACTCCACAAACTCCGTGTGGTCGCAGTTTACTCCACAAACGCCGTGTGGTCGCAGTTTACTCCACAAACGCCGTGTGGTCTCAGAATATTCCACGTACGCCGTGTGGTCTCAGTGTCCTCCACATACGCCGTGTGGTGTCAGAATATCCCACATACGCCGTGTGGTCGCAGCGTACTCCATAAACGCAGTGTGGTCTCAGAATATTCCACGTACGCCGTGTAGTCTCAGAATAGTCTACATACGCTGTGTGGTCTCAGTGTACTCCACAAACGCAGTGTGGTCTCAGTGTTCTCCACATACGCCGTGTGGTCTCAGAATATTCCACGTACGCCGTGTAGTCTCAGAATAGTGTACATACGCTGTGTGGTCTCAGTGTAGCCCACAAACGCAGTGTGGTCTCAGTGTCCTCCACATACGCCGTGTGATGACAGAATATTCCACATACGCCGTGTGGTCTCAGTGGACTCCACAAATGCAGAGTAGGCTCAGTGTACTCAACAGACGCAGTGTGGTCTCAGAATATTCCACATACGCCGTGTAGTCTCAGAATAGTCTGCATACGCTGTGTGGTCTCAGTGTACTCCACATACGCCGTGCGGTCTCAGTGTTCTCCACATACGCCGTGTGGTCTCAGTGTACTCCACGTACGCCGTGTAGTCTGAGAATATTCCACGTACGCCGTGTAGTCTCAGAATAGTCTGCATACGCTGTGTGGTCTCAGTGTACTCCACATACGTCGTGTGGTCTCAGTATTCTCCACATACGCCGTGCGGTCTCAGTGTAGTCCACCTACGCCGTGTGGTCTCAGAATATTCCACATACGCCGTGTGGTCTCAGAATATTCCACATACGGCGTGTAGTCTCAGTGTACTCCACAATCGCTGTGTGATCTCAGTGTGCTCCACAAACGCAGTGTGGTCTCAGAATATTCCACATACGCCGTGTGGTCTTAGTGTACTCCACAAACGCCGTGCGATCTCAGTGTACTCCACATACGAAGTGTCGTCTCAGTGTACTCCACATACGCCGTGTGGTCTCAGTGTTCTCCACAAATGCCGTGTGGTCTCGCAGTGTGGTCGCAGAATATTCCACATACGCCGTGTGGTCTTAGTGTACTCCACATACGCCGTGCGATCTCAGTGTACTCCACATACGAAGTGTCGTCTCAGTGTACTCCACATACGCCGTGTGGTCTCAGTGTACTCCACATACGCCGTGTAGTCTGAGAATATTCCACGTACGCCGTGTAGTCTCAGAATAGTCCACATATGCCGTGTGGTCTCAGAATAGTCCACTAACGCCGTGTAGTCTCAGTGTACTCCACATACGCCGTGTGGTCTCAGTGTACTCCAAATACGCTGTGTGGTCTCGAAATATTCCACAAACGCCATGTGGTCTCAGTGTACTCCACATACGCCGTGTAGTCTGAGAATATTCCACGTACGCCGTGTAGTCTCAGGATATGCCACATACGCCGTGTGGTCTCAGAATAGTCCACGTACGTCAGAATATTCCAAAAAACGCCGTGTGGTCTCAGAATATGCCACATACGCCGTGTGGTCTCAGAATAGTCCACGTACGCCGTGTGGTCTCAGTGTACTCCACATACGCCGTGTGGGCTCAGTGTACTCTACATACGCCGTGTGGTCTCAGAGTACTCCACAAACGCAGTGTGGTCTCAGAATATTCCACAAACGCCGTGTAGTCTCAGTGTACTCCACATACGCCGTGTGGTCTCAGTGTACTCTACATACGCCGTGTGGTCTCAGAATATTCCACGTACGCCGTGTAGTCTCAGTGTACTCCACATACGCCGTGTGGTCTCAGTGTACTCCACGTACGCCGTGTAGTCTCAGTGTACTCCACATACGCCGTGTGGTCTCAGTGTACTCCACATACGCCATGTGGTCTCAGTGTACTCCACATACGCCGTGTAGTCTGAGAATATTCCACGTACGCCGTGTAGTCTCAGGATATGCCACATACGCCGTGTGGTCTCAGAATAGTCCACGTACGGCGTGTAGTCTCAGTGTACTCCACATATGCCGTGTTGTCTCAGAATATTCCACATACGCCGTGTGGTCTCCGAATATTCCACATACGCCGTGTGGTCTCAGAATATTCCACATACGCCGTGTGGTCTCAGTGCAACCCACATACAACGTGTGGTCTCAGTATACTCCACGCAGTGTGGTCTCTGAATATTCCACATACGCCGTGTGGTCTCAGGATATTCCACATACGCCGTGTGGTCTCCGAATAGTCCACGTACGCCGTGTAGTCTCAGTGTACTTCACATACGCCGTGTGGTCTCAGTATACTCCACACACGCCGTGTGGTCTGAGAATATTCCACATACGCCGTGTGGTCTCAGAATATTCCACATACGCCGTGTGGTCTCAGTGCAGCCCACATACAACGTGTGGTCTCAGTATACTCCACAAACGCAGTGTGGTCTCGGAATATTCCACATACGGCGTGTGGTCTCAGAATATTCCACATACGCCGTGTGGTCTCAGTGCAGCCCACATACAACGTGTGGTCTCAGTATACTCCACAAACGCAGTGTGGTCTCTGAATATTCCACATACGCCGTGTGGTCTCAGTGTACTCCACATACGCCGTGTGATCTCAGAATATTCCACATACGCCGTGTGGTCTCAGAATAGTCCACGTAGGCCGTGTAGTCTCAGTGTACTCCACATACGCCGTGTGGTCTCAGTGTACTCCACATACGCCGTGTGGTCTCAGTGTAGTCCACATAAGGCGTGTGGTCTCAGTATACTCCACATACGCCGTGTGGTCTCAGGATATTCCACATACGGCGTGTGGTCTCAGAATATTCCACATACGGCGTGTGGTCTCAGAATATTCCACATACGCCGTGTGGTCTCAGTATACTCCACAAACGCAGTGCGGTCTCATTATAGTCCACGTACGCCGTGTAGTCTCAGTGTACTCCACGTACGCCGTGTAGTCTCAGTGTACTCCACATACGCCGTGTGGTCTCAGTGTACTCCGCGTACGCCGTGTAGTCTCAGTGTACTCCACGTACGCTGTGTAGTCTCAGTGTAGTCCACATACGCCGTGTGGTCTCAGAATATTCCACATACGCCGTGTGGTCTCAGAATATTCCACATAAGGCGTGTGGTCTCAGAATATTCCACATACGCCGTGTGGTCTCAGTGCAGCCCACATACAACGTGTGGTCTCAGTATACTCCACAAACGCAGTGTGGTCTCTGAATATTCCACATACGCCGTGTGGTCTCAGGATATTCCACATACGCCGTGTGGTCTCAGAATAGTCCACGTACGCCGTGTAGTCTCAGTGTACTCCACATACGCCGTGTGGTCTCAGGATAGTCCGCGTACGCCGTGTAGTCTCAGTGAACTCCACATACGCCGTGTGGTCTCAGTGTAGTCCACATACGGCGTGTGGTCTCAGGATATTCCACATACGGCGTGTGGTCTCAGAATATTCCACATACGGCGTGTGGTCTCAGACTATTCCACATACGCCGTGTGGTCTCAGTGTACTCCACAAACGCCATGTGGTCTCAGTGTACTCCACAAACGCAGTGTGGTCTCAGAATATTCCACATACGCCGTGTGGTCTCAGGATATTCCACATACGCCGTGTGGTCTCCGAATAGTCCACGTACGCCGTGTAGTCTCAGTGTACTCCACATACGCCGTGTGGTCTCATTGTAGTCCACATACGGCGTGTGGTCTCAGGATATTCCACATACGGCGTGTGGTCTCAGAATATTCCACATACGCCGTGTGGTCTCCGAATAGTCCACGTACGCCGTGTAGTCTCAGTGTACTTCACATGCGCCGTGTGGTCTCAGTGTACTCCACATACGCCGTGTGGTCTCAGTGTAGTCCACATACGGCGTGTGGTCTCAGAATAGTCCACATACGCCGTGTGGTCTCAGGATAGTCCGCGTACGCCGTGTAGTCTCAGTGTACTCCACGTACGCAGTGTAGTCTCAGTGAACTCCAGATACGCCGTGTGGTCTCAGTGTACTCCACATACGCCGTGTGATCTCAGAATATTCCACATACGCCGTGTGGTCTCAGAATAGTCCACGTAGGCCGTGTAGTCTCAGTGTACTCCACATACGCCGTGTGGTCTCAGTGTACTCCACATACGCCGTGTGGTCTCAGTGTAGTCCACATACGGCGTGTGGTCTCAGGATATTCCACATACGGCGTGTGGTCTCAGAATATTCCACATACGGCGTGTGGTCTCAGACTATTCCACATACGCCGTGTGGTCTCAGTGTACTCCACAAACGCCATGTGGTCTCAGTGTACTCCACAAACGCAGTGTGGTCTCAGAATATTCCACATACGCCGTGTGGTCTCAGGATATTCCACATACGGCGTGTGGTCTCAGAATATTCCACATACGGCGTGTGGTCTCAGACTATTCCACATACGCCGTGTGGTCTCAGTGTACTCCACAAACGCCATGTGGTCTCAGTGTACTCCACAAACGCAGTGTGGTCTCAGAATATTCCACATACGCCGTGTGGTCTCAGGATATTCCACATACGCCGTGTGGTCTCCGAATAGTCCACGTACGCCGTGTAGTTTCAGTGTACTCCACATACGCCGTGTGGTCTCATTGTAGTCCACATACGGCGTGTGGTCTCAGGATATTCCACATACGGCGTGTGGTCTCAGAATATTCCACATACGCCGTGTGGTCTCCGAATAGTCCACGTACGCCGTGTAGTCTCAGTGTACTTCACATGCGCCGTGTGGTCTCAGTGTACTCCACATACGCCGTGTGGTCTCAGTGTAGTCCACATACGGCGTGTGGTCTCAGAATAGTCCACATACGCCGTGTGGTCTCAGGATAGTCCGCGTACGCCGTGTAGTCTCAGTGTACTCCACGTACGCAGTGTAGTCTCAGTGAACTCCAGATACGCCGTGTGGTCTCAGTGTACTCCACATACGCCGTGTGATCTCAGAATATTCCACATACGCCGTGTGGTCTCAGAATAGTCCACGTAGGCCGTGTAGTCTCAGTGTACTCCACATACGCCGTGTGGTCTCAGTGTACTCCACATACGCCGTGTGGTCTCAGTGTAGTCCACATACGGCGTGTGGTCTCAGGATATTCCACATACGGCGTGTGGTCTCAGAATATTCCACATACGGCGTGTGGTCTCAGACTATTCCACATACGCCGTGTGGTCTCAGTGTACTCCACAAACGCCATGTGGTCTCAGTGTACTCCACAAACGCAGTGTGGTCTCAGAATATTCCACATACGCCGTGTGGTCTCAGGATATTCCACATACGCCGTGTGGTCTCCGAATAGTCCACGTACGCCGTGTGGTCTCAGTGTAGTCCACATACGGCGTGTGGTCTCAGGATATTCCACATACGGCGTGTGGTCTCAGAATATTCCACATACGGCGTGTGGTCTCAGACTATTCCACATACGCCGTGTGGTCTCAGTGTACTCCACAAACGCCGTGTGGTCTCAGTGTACTCCACACACGCCGTGTTGTCTGAGAATATTCCACGTACGCCGTGTGGTCTCAGAATAGTCCACATACGCCGTCTGGTCTCAGAATAGTCCACTAACGCCGTGTAGTCTCAGTGTACTCCACATACGCCGTGTGGTCTCAGTGTAGTCCACATACGGCGTGTGGTCTCAGGATATTCCACATACGGCGTGTGGTCTCAGAATATTCCACATACGGCGTGTGGTCTCAGAATATTCCACATACGCCGTGTGGTCTCAGAATATTCCACATACGGCGTGTGGTCTCAGAATATTCCACATACGCCGTGTGGTCTCAGTATACTCCACAAACGCAGTGCGGTCTCATTATTGTCCACGTACGCCGTGTAGTCTCAGTGTAGTCCACCTACGCCGTGTGGTCTCAGAATATTCCACATACGCCGTGTGGTCTCAGAATATTCCACATACTGCGTGTGGTCTCAGAATATTCCACATACGCCGTGTGGTCTCAGTGCAGCCCACATACAACGTGTGGTCTCAGTATACTCCACAAACGCAGTGTGGTCTCTGAATATTCCACATACGCCGTGTGGTCTCAGGATATTCCACATACGCCGTGTGGTCTCAGAATAGTCCACGTAGGCCGTGTAGTCTCAGTGTACTCCACATACGCCGTGTGGTCTCAGTGTACTCCACAAACGCAGTGTGGTCTCAGAATATTCCACATACGGCGTGTGGTCTCAGGATAGTCCACGTAGGCCGTGTAGTCTCAGTGTACTCCACATACGCCGTGTGGTCTCAGTGTACTCCACATACGCCGTGTGGTCTCAGTGTAGTCCACATACGGCGTGTGGTCTCAGGATATTCCACATACGGCGTGTGGTCTCAGAATATTCCACATACGGCGTGTGGTCTCAGAATATTCCACATACGATGTATGGTCTCAGTGTACTCCACAAACGCCGTGTGGTCTCAGTGTACTCCACACACGCCGTGTGGTCTGAGAATATTCCACGTACGCCGTGTGGTCTCAGAATAGTCCACATACGCCGTGTGGTCTCAGTGCAGCCCACATACAACGTGTGGTCTCAGTATACTCCACAAACGCAGTGTGGTCTCTGAATATTCCACATACGCCGTGTGGTCTCAGGATATTCCACATACGCCGTGTGGTCTCAGAATAGTCCACGTACGCCGTGTTGTCTCAGTGTACTCCACATACGCCGTGTGGTCTCAGGATAGTCCGCTTACGCCGTGTAGTCTCAGTGTACTCCACGTACGCAGTGTAGTCTCAGTGAACTCCAGATACGCCGTGTGGTCTCAGTGTACTCCACATACGCCGTGTGATCTCAGAATATTCCACATACGCCGTGTGGTCTCAGAATAGTCCACGTAGGCCGTGTAGTCTCAGTGTACTCCACATACGCCGTGTGGTCTCAGTGTACTCCACATACGCCGTGTGGTCTCAGTGTAGTCCACATACGGCGTGTGGTCTCAGGATATTCCACATACGGCGTGTGGTCTCAGAATATTCCACATACGGCGTGTGGTCTCAGAATATTCCACATACGCCGTGTGGTCTCAGTGTACTCCACAAACGCCGTGTGGTCTCAGTGTACTCCACACACGCCGTGTGGTCTGAGAATATTCCACGTACGCCGTGTGGTCTCAGAATAGTCCACATACGCCGTGTGGTCTCAGTGCAGCCCACATACAACGTGTGGTCTCAGTATACTCCACAAACGCAGTGTGGTCTCTGAATATTCCACATACGCCGTGTGGTCTCAGGATATTCCACATACGCCGTATGGTCTCAGTGTACTCCACAAACGCCGTGTGGTCTCAGTGTACTCCACACACGCCGTGTGGTCTGAGAATATTCCACGTACGCCGTGTGGTCTCAGAATAGTCCACGTACGCCGTGTAGTCTCAGTGTACTCCACATACGCCGTGTGGGCTCAGTGTACTCTACATACGCCGTGTGGTCTCAGAATATTCCACGTACGCCGTGTAGTCTCAGTGAACTCCAGATACGCCGTGTGGTCTTAGTGTACTCCACATACGCCGTGCGATCTCAGTGTACTCCACATACGAAGTGTCGTCTCAGTGTACTCCACATACGCCGTGTGGTCTCAGTGTACTCCACATACGCCGTGTAGTCTGAGAATATTCCACGTACGCCGTGTAGTCTCAGAATAGTCCACATATGCCGTGTGGTCTCAGAATAGTCCACTAACGCCGTGTAGTCTCAGTGTACTCCACATACGCCGTGTGGTCTCAGTGTACTCTACATACGCCGTGTGGTCTCAGAATATTCCACGTACGCCGTGTAGTCTCAGTGAACTCCAGATACGCCGTGTGGTCTTAGTGTACTCCACATACGCCGTATGGTCTCAGTGTACTCCACAAACGCCGTGTGGGCTCAGTGTACTCTACATACGCCGTGTGGTCTCAGAGTACTCCACAAACGCAGTGTGGTCTCAGAATATTCCACAAACGCCGTGTAGTCTCAGTGTACTCCACATACGCCGTGTGGTCTCAGTGTACTCTACATACGCCGTGTGGTCTCAGAATATTCCACGTACGCCGTGTAGTCTCAGTGAACTCCAGATACGCCGTGTGGTCTTAGTGTACTCCACATACGCCGTGCGATCTCAGTGTACTCCACATACGAAGTGTCGTCTCAGTGTACTCCACATACGCCGTGTGGTCTCAGTGTACTCCACATACGCCGTGTAGTCTGAGAATATTCCACGTACGCCGTGTAGTCTCAGAATAGTCCACATATGCCGTGTGGTCTCAGAATAGTCCACTAACGCCGTGTAGTCTCAGTGTACTCCACATACGCCGTGTGGTCTCAGTGTACTCCAAATACGCTGTGTGGTCTCGAAATATTCCACAAACGCCATGTGGTCTCAGTGTACTCCACATACGCCGTGTAGTCTGAGAATATTCCACGTACGCCGTGTAGTCTCAGGATATGCCACATACGCCGTGTGGTCTCAGAATAGTCCACGTACGTCAGAATATTCCAAAAAACGCCGTGTGGTCTCAGAATATGCCACATACGCCGTGTGGTCTCAGAATAGTCCACGTACGCCGTGTGGTCTCAGTGTACTCCACATACGCCGTGTGGGCTCAGTGTACTCTACATACGCCGTGTGGTTTCAGAGTACTCCACAAACGCAGTGTGGTCTCAGAATATTCCACAAACGCCGTGTAGTCTCAGTGTACTCCACATACGCCGTGTGGTCTCAGTGTACTCTACATACGCCGTGTGGTCTCAGAATATTCCACGTACGCCGTGTAGTCTCAGTGTACTCCACATACGCCGTGTGGTCTCAGTGTACTCCACGTACGCCGTGTAGTCTCAGTGTACTCCACATACGCCGTGTGGTCTCAGTGTACTCCACATACGCCGTGTAGTCTGAGAATATTCCACATACGCCGTGTGGTCTCCGAATATTCCACATACGCCGTGTGGTCTCAGAATATTCCACATACGCCGTGTGGTCTCAGTGCAACCCACATACAACGTGTGGTCTCAGTATACTCCACGCAGTGTGGTCTCTGAATATTCCACATACGCCGTGTGGTCTCAGGATATTCCACATACGCCGTGTGGTCTCCGAATAGTCCACGTACGCCGTGTAGTCTCAGTGTACTTCACATACGCCGTGTGGTCTCAGTATACTCCACACACGCCGTGTGGTCTGAGAATATTCCACATACGCCGTGTGGTCTCAGTGCAGCCCACATACAACGTGTGGTCTCAGTATACTCCACAAACGCAGTGTGGTCTCTGAATATTCCACATACGCCGTGTGGTCTCAGGATATTCCACATACGCCGTGTGGTCTCAGAATAGTCCACGTACGCCGTTTAGTCTCAGTGTACTCCACATACGCCGTGTGGTCTCAGGATAGTCCGCGTACGCCGTGTAGTCTCAGTGTACTCCACGTACGCAGTGTAGTCTCAGTGAACTCCACATACGCCGTGTGGTCTCAGTGTAGTCCACATACGGCGTGTGGTCTCAGGATATTCCACATACGGCGTGTGGTCTCAGAATATTCCACATACGGCGTGTGGTCTCAGACTATTCCACATACGCCGTGTGGTCTCAGTGTACTCCACAAACGCCATGTGGTCTCAGTGTACTCCACAAACGCAGTGTGGTCTCAGAATATTCCACATACGCCGTGTGGTCTCAGGATATTCCACATACGCCGTGTGGTCTCCGAATAGTCCACGTACGCCGTGTAGTCTCAGTGTACTCCACATACGCCGTGTGGTCTCATTGTAGTCCACATACGGCGTGTGGTCTCAGGATATTCCACATACGGCGTGTGGTCTCAGAATATTCCACATACGCCGTGTGGTCTCCGAATAGTCCACGTACGCCGTGTAGTCTCAGTGTACTTCACATGCCCCGTGTGGTCTCAGTGTACTCCACATACGCCGTGTGGTCTCAGTGTAGTCCACATACGGCGTGTGGTCTCAGAATAGTCCACATACGCCGTGTGGTCTCAGGATAGTCCGCGTACGCCGTGTAGTCTCAGTGTACTCCACGTACGCAGTGTAGTCTCAGTGAACTCCAGATACGCCGTGTGGTCTCATTGTAGTCCACATACGGCGTGTGGTCTCAGGATATTCCACATACGCCGTGTGATCTCAGAATATTCCACATACGCCGTGTGGTCTCAGAATAGTCCACGTAGGCCGTGTAGTCTCAGTGTACTCCACATACGCCGTGTGGTCTCAGTGTACTCCACATACGCCGTGTGGTCTCAGTGTAGTCCACATACGGCGTGTGGTCTCAGGATATTCCACATACGGCGTGTGGTCTCAGAATATTCCACATACGGCGTGTGGTCTCAGACTATTCCACATACGCCGTGTGGTCTCAGTGTACTCCACAAACGCCATGTGGTCTCAGTGTACTCCACAAACGCAGTGTGGTCTCAGAATATTCCACATACGGCGTGTGGTCTCAGGATATTCCACATACGCCGTGTGGTCTCCGAATAGTCCACGTACGCCGTGTGGTCTCAGTGTAGTCCACATACGGCGTGTGGTCTCAGGATATTCCACATACGGCGTGTGGTCTCAGAATATTCCACATACGGCGTGTGGTCTCAGACTATTCCACATACGCCGTGTGGTCTCAGTGTACTCCACAAACGCCATGTGGTCTCAGTGTACTCCACAAACGCAGTGTGGTCTCAGAATATTCCACATACGCCGTGTGGTCTCCGAATAGTCCACGTACGCCGTGTAGTCTCAGTGTACTTCACATGCGCCGTGTGGTCTCAGTGTACTCCACATACGCCGTGTGGTCTCAGTGTAGTCCACATACGGCGTGTGGTCTCAGAATAGTCCACATACGCCGTGTGGTCTCAGGATAGTCCGCGTACGCCGTGTAGTCTCAGTGTACTCCACGTACGCAGTGTAGTCTCAGTGAACTCCAGATACGCCGTGTGGTCTCAGTGTACTCCACATACGCCGTGTGATCTCAGAATATTCCACATACGCCGTGTGGTCTCAGAATATTCCACATACGCCGTGTGGTCTCCGAATAGTCCACGTACGCCGTGTAGTCTCAGTGTACTTCACATGCGCCGTGTGGTCTCAGTGTACTCCACATACGCCGTGTGGTCTCAGTGTAGTCCACATACGGCGTGTGGTCTCAGAATAGTCCACATACGCCGTGTGGTCTCAGGATAGTCCGCGTACGCCGTGTAGTCTCAGTGTACTCCACGTACGCAGTGTAGTCTCAGTGAACTCCAGATACGCCGTGTGGTCTCAGTGTACTCCACATACGCCGTGTGATCTCAGAATATTCCACATACGCCGTGTGGTCTCAGAATAGTCCACGTAGGCCGTGTAGTCTCAGTGTACTCCACATACGCCGTGTGGTCTCAGTGTACTCCACATACGCCGTGTGGTCTCAGTGTAGTCCACATACGGCGTGTGGTCTCAGGATATTCCACATACGGCGTGTGGTCTCAGAATATTCCACATACGGCGTGTGGTCTCAGACTATTCCACATACGCCGTGTGGTCTCAGTGTACTCCACAAACGCCATGTGGTCTCAGTGTACTCCACAAACGCAGTGTGGTCTCAGAATATTCCACATACGCCGTGTGGTCTCAGGATATTCCACATACGCCGTGTGGTCTCAGACTATTCCACATACGCCGTGTGGTCTCAGTGTACTCCACAAACGCCGTGTGGTCTCAGTGTACTCCACACATGCCGTGTTGTCTGAGAATATTCCACGTACGCCGTGTGGTCTCAGAATAGTCCACATACGCCGTGTGGTCTCAGAATAGTCCACTAACGCCGTGTAGTCTCAGTGTACTCCACATACGCCGTGTGGTCTCAGTGTAGTCCACATACGGCGTGTGGTCTCAGGATATTCCACATACGGCGTGTGGTCTCAGAATATTCCACATACGGCGTGTGGTCTCAGAATATTCCACATACGCCGTGTGGTCTCAGAATATTCCACATACGGCGTGTGGTCTCAGAATATTCCACATACGCCGTGTGGTCTCAGGATATTCCACATACGCCGTGTGGTCTCCGAATAGTCCACGTACGCCGTGTAGTCTCAGTGTACTTCACATACGCCGTGTGGTCTCAGTGTACTCCACACACGCCGTGTGGTCTTGGAATATTCCACATACGGCGTGTGGTCTCAGAATATTCCACATACGCCGTGTGGTCTCAGAATATTCCACATACGGCGTGTGGTCTCAGAATATTCCACATACGCCGTGTGGTCTCAGTATACTCCACAAACGCAGTGCGGTCTCATTATTGTCCACGTACGCCGTGTAGTCTCAGTGTAGTCCACCTACGCCGTGTGGTCTCAGAATATTCCACATACGCCGTGTGGTCTCAGAATATTCCACATACTGCGTGTGGTCTCAGAATATTCCACATACGCCGTGTGGTCTCAGTGCAGCCCACATACAACGTGTGGTCTCAGTATACTCCACAAACGCAGTGTGGTCTCTGAATATTCCACATACGCCGTGTGGTCTCAGGATATTCCACATACGCCGTGTGGTCTCAGAATAGTCCACGTAGGCCGTGTAGTCTCAGTGTACTCCACATACGCCGTGTGGTCTCAGTGTACTCCACAAACGCAGTGTGGTCTCAGAATATTCCACATACGGCGTGTGGTCTCAGGATAGTCCGCTTACGCCGTGTAGTCTCAGTGTACTCCACGTACGCAGTGTAGTCTCAGTGAACTCCAGATACGCCGTGTGGTCTCAGTGTACTCCACATACGCCGTGTGATCTCAGAATATTCCACATACGCCGTGTGGTCTCAGAATAGTCCACGTAGGCCGTGTAGTCTCAGTGTACTCCACATACGCCGTGTGGTCTCAGTGTACTCCACATACGCCGTGTGGTCTCAGTGTAGTCCACATACGGCGTGTGGTCTCAGGATATTCCACATACGGCGTGTGGTCTCAGAATATTCCACATACGGCGTGTGGTCTCAGAATATTCCACATACGCCGTATGGTCTCAGTGTACTCCACAAACGCCGTGTGGTCTCAGTGTACTCCACACACGCCGTGTGGTCTGAGAATATTCCACGTACGCCGTGTGGTCTCAGAATAGTCCACATACGCCGTGTGGTCTCAGTGCAGCCCACATACAACGTGTGGTCTCAGTATACTCCACAAACGCAGTGTGGTCTCTGAATATTCCACATACGCCGTGTGGTCTCAGGATATTCCACATACGCCGTGTGGTCTCAGAATAGTCCACGTACGCCGTGTAGTCTCAGTGTACTCCACATACGCCGTGTGGTCTCAGGATAGTCCGCTTACGCCGTGTAGTCTCAGTGTACTCCACGTACGCAGTGTAGTCTCAGTGAACTCCAGATACGCCGTGTGGTCTCAGTGTACTCCACATACGCCGTGTGATCTCAGAATATTCCACATACGCCGTGTGGTCTCAGAATAGTCCACGTAGGCCGTGTAGTCTCAGTGTACTCCACATACGCCGTGTGGTCTCAGTGTACTCCACATACGCCGTGTGGTCTCAGTGTAGTCCACATACGGCGTGTGGTCTCAGGATATTCCACATACGGCGTGTGGTCTCAGAATATTCCACATACGGCGTGTGGTCTCAGAATATTCCACATACGCCGTGTGGTCTCAGTGTACTCCACAAACGCCGTGTGGTCTCAGTGTACTCCACACACGCCGTGTGGTCTGAGAATATTCCACGTACGCCGTGTGGTCTCAGAATAGTCCACATACGCCGTGTGGTCTCAGTGCAGCCCACATACAACGTGTGGTCTCAGTATACTCCACAAACGCAGTGTGGTCTCTGAATATTCCACATACGCCGTGTGGTCTCAGGATATTCCACATACGCCGTGTGGTCTCAGAATAGTCCACGTACGCCGTGTAGTCTCAGTGTACTCCAGATACGCCGTGTGGTCTCAGTGTACTCCACATACGCCGTGTGATCTCAGAATATTCCACATACGCCGTGTGGTCTCAGAATAGTCCACGTAGGCCGTGTAGTCTCAGTGTACTCCACATACGCCGTGTGGTCTCAGTGTACTCCACAAACGCCGTGTGGTCTCAGTGTACTCCACATACGCCGTGTGGTCTCAGTGTAGTCCACATACGGCGTGTGGTCTCAGGATATTCCACATACGCCGTGTGGTCTGAGAATATTCCACGTACGCCGTGTGGTCTCAGAATAGTCCACATACGCCGTGTGGTCTCAGAATAGTCCACATACGCCGTGTGGTCTCAGAATAGTCCACTAACGCCGTGTAGTCTCAGTGTACTCCACATACGCCGTGTGGTCTCAGTGTAGTCCACATACGGCGTGTGGTCTCAGGATATTCCACATACGGCGTGTGGTCTCAGAATATTCCACATACGGCGTGTGGTCTCAGAATATTCCACATACGCCGTGTGGTCTCAGGATATTCCACATACGCCGTGTGGTCTCCGAATAGTCCACGTACGCCGTGTAGTCTCAGTGTACTCCACGTACGCCGTGTGGTCTCAGTGTAGTCCACATACGGCGTGTGGTCTCAGGATATTCCACATACGGCGTGTGGTCTCAGAATATTCCACATACGGCGTGTGGTCTCAGAATAGTCCACGTAGGCCGTGTAGTCTCAGTGTACTCCACATACGCCGTGTGGTCTCAGTGTACTCCACATACGCCATGTGGTCTCAGTGTACTCCACATACGCCGTGTAGTCTGAGAATATTCCACGTACGCCGTGTAGTCTCAGGATATGTCACATACGCCGTGTGGTCTCAGAATAGTCCACGTACGCCGTGTAGTCTCAGTGTACTCCACATACGCCGTGTGGTCTCAGTGTACTCCACATACGCCGTGTGGTCTCAGTGTACTCCACATACGCAGTGTGGTCTCAAAATATTCCACATACGCCGTATTTTCTCAGCGTACTCCACAAACGCCGTGTGGTCGCAGCTTACTCCAGAAACGCAGTGTGGTCTCAGAATAGTCCACATACGCCGTGTGGTCTCAGAATAGTCCACGTACGCCGTGTGGTCTCAGAATAGTCCACGTAGGCCGTGTAGTCTCAGTGTACTCCACATACGCCGTGTGGTCTCAGTGTACTCCACAAACGCCGTGTGGTCTCAGTGTACTCCACATACGCCGTGTGGTCTCAGTGTAGTCCACATACGGCGTGTGGTCTCAGGATATTCCACATACGCCGTGTGGTCTGAGAATATTCCACGTACGCCGTGTGGTCTCAGAATAGTCCACATACGCCGTGTGGTCTCAGAATAGTCCACATACGCCGTGTGGTCTCAGAATAGTCCACTAACGCCGTGTAGTCTCAGTGTACTCCACATACGCCGTGTGGTCTCAGTGTAGTCCACATACGGCGTGTGGTCTCAGGATATTCCACATACGGCGTGTGGTCTCAGAATATTCCACATACGGCGTGTGGTCTCAGAATATTCCACATACGCCGTGTGGTCTCAGGATATTCCACATACGCCGTGTGGTCTCCGAATAGTCCACGTACGCCGTGTAGTCTCAGTGTACTCCACGTACGCCGTGTGGTCTCAGTGTAGTCCACATACGGCGTGTGGTCTCAGGATATTCCACATACGGCGTGTGGTCTCAGAATATTCCACATACGGCGTGTGGTCTCAGAATAGTCCACGTAGGCCGTGTAGTCTCAGTGTACTCCACATACGCCGTGTAGTCTGAGAATATTCCACGTACGCCGTGTAGTCTCAGGATATGTCACATACGCCGTGTGGTCTCAGAATAGTCCACGTACGCCGTGTAGTCTCAGTGTACTCCACATACGCCGTGTGGTCTCAGTGTACTCCACATACGCCGTGTGGTCTCAGTGTACTCCACATACGCAGTGTGGTCTCAAAATATTCCACATACGCCGTATTTTCTCAGCGTACTCCACAAACGCCGTGTGGTCGCAGCTTACTCCAGAAACGCAGTATGGTCTCAGAATAGTCCACATACGCCGTGTGGTCTCAGAATAGTCCACGTACGCCGTGTGGTCTCAGTGTTCTCAACATACGCCATGTGGTCTCAGTGTACTCCACAAACGCCGTGTGGTCTCAGAATAGTCCACATACGCAGTGTGGTCTCAGAATATTCTACATACGCCGTGTGGTCTCAGTGTACTCCACATACGCCGTGTGGTCTCAGAATATTCCACGTACGCCGTGTAGTCTCAATGTACTCCACATACGCCGTGTGGTCTCAGAATATTCCACATACGCCGAGTGGTCTCAGTGTACTCGACATACGCCGTGTGGTCTCAGTGTACTCCACGTACGCCGTGTAGTCTCAGTGTACTCCACATACGCCGTGTGGTCTCAGTGTACTCCACATACGCCATGTGGTCTCAGTGTACTCCACATACGCCGTGTAGTCTGAGAATATTCCACGTACGCCGTGTAGTCTCAGGATATGTCACATACGCCGTGTGGTCTCAGAATAGTCCACGTACGCCGAGTGGTCTCAGAATATTCCACATACGCCGAGTGGTCTCAGTGTACTCCACATACGCCGTGTGGTCTCAGTGTACTCCACATACGCCATGTGGTCTCAGTGTACTCCACAAACGCCGTGTGGTCGCAGTTTACTCCACAAACGCCGTGTGGTCGCAGTTTACTCCACAAACGCCGTGTGGTCTCAAAATATTCCACATACGCCGTATTTTCTCAGCGTACTCCACAAACTCCGTGTGGTCGCAGTTTACTCCACAAACGCCGTGTGGTCGCAGTTTACTCCACAAACGCAGTGTGGTCTCAGAATATTCCACATACGCCGTGTGGTCTCAAAATATTCCACATACGCCGTATTTTCTCAGCGTACTCCACAAACTCCGTGTGGTCGCAGTTTACTCCACAAACGCCGTGTGGTCGCAGTTTACTCCACAAACGCCGTGTGGTCTCAGAATATTCCACGTACGCCGTGTGGTCTCAGTGTCCTCCACATACGCCGTGTGGTGTCAGAATATCCCACATACGCCGTGTGGTCGCAGCGTACTCCATAAACGCAGTGTGGTCTCAGAATATTCCACGTACGCCGTGTAGTCTCAGAATAGTCTACATACGCTGTGTGGTCTCAGTGTACTCCACAAACGCAGTGTGGTCTCAGTGTTCTCCACATACGCCGTGTGGTCTCAGAATATTCCACGTACGCCGTGTGGTCTCAGTGTCCTCCACATACGCCGTGTGGTGTCAGAATATCCCACATACGCCGTGTGGTCGCAGCGTACTCCATAAACGCAGTGTGGTCTCAGAATATTCCACGTACGCCGTGTAGTCTCAGAATAGTGTACATACGCTGTGTGGTCTCAGTGTACCCCACAAACGCAGTGTGGTCTCAGTGTCCTCCACATACGCCGTGTGATGACAGAATATTCCACATACGCCGTGTGGTCTCAGTGGACTCCACAAATGCAGAGTAGGCTCAGTGTACTCAACAGACGCAGTGTGGTCTCAGAATATTCCACATACGCCGTGTAGTCTCAGAATAGTCTGCATACGCTGTGTGGTCTCAGTGTACTCCACATACGCCGTGCGGTCTCAGTGTTCTCCACATACGCCGTGTGGTCTCAGTGTACTCCACGTACGCCGTGTAGTCTGAGAATATTCCACGTACGCCGTGTAGTCTCAGAATAGTCTGCATACGCTGTGTGGTCTCAGTGTACTCCACATACGTCGTGTGGTCTCAGTATTCTCCACATACGCCGTGCGGTCTCAGTGTAGTCCACCTACGCCGTGTGGTCTCAGAATATTCCACATACGCCGTGTGGTCTCAGAATATTCCACATACGGCGTGTAGTCTCAGTGTACTCCACAATCGCTGTGTGATCTCAGTGTGCTCCACAAACGCAGTGTGGTCTCAGAATATTCCACATACGCCGTGTGGTCTTAGTGTACTCCACAAACGACGTGCGATCTCAGTGTACTCCACATACGAAGTGTCGTCTCAGTGTACTCCACATACGCCGTGTGGTCTCAGTGTACTCCACATACGCCGTGTAGTCTGAGAATATTCCACGTACGCCGTGTAGTCTCAGAATAGTCCACATATGCCGTGTGGTCTCAGAATAGTCCCCTAACGCCGTGTAGTCTCAGTGTACTCCACATACGCCGTGTGGTCTCAGTGTACTCCAAATACGCTGTGTGGTCTCAAAATATTCCACAAACGCCATGTGGTCTCAGTGTACTCCACATACGCCGTGTAGTCTGAGAATATTCCACGTACGCCGTGTAGTCTCAGGATATGCCACATACGCCGTGTGGTCTCAGAATAGTCCACGTACGTCAGAATATTCCAAAAAACGCCGTGTGGTCTCAGAATATGCCACATACGCCGTGTGGTCTCAGAATAGTCCACGTACGCCGTGTGGTCTCAGTGTACTCCACATACGCCGTGTGGGCTCAGTGTACTCTACATACGCCGTGTGGTCTCAGAGTACTCCACAAACGCAGTGTGGTCTCAGAATATTCCACAAACGCCGTGTAGTCTCAGTGTACTCCACATACGCCGTGTGGTCTCAGTGTACTCTACATACGCCGTGTGGTCTCAGAATATTCCACGTACGCCGTGTAGTCTCAGTGTACTCCACATACGCCGTGTGGTCTCAGTGTACTCCACGTACGCCGTGTAGTCTCAGTGTACTCCACATACGCCGTGTGGTCTCAGTGTACTCCACATACGCCATGTGGTCTCAGTGTACTCCACATACGCCGTGTAGTCTGAGAATATTCCACGTACGCCGTGTAGTCTCAGGATATGCCACATACGCCGTGTGGTCTCAGAATAGTCCACGTACGGCGTGTAGTCTCAGTGTACTCCACATATGCCGTGTTGTCTCAGAATATTCCACATACGCCGTGTGGTCTCCGAATATTCCACATACGCCGTGTGGTCTCAGAATATTCCACATACGCCGTGTGGTCTCAGTGCAACCCACATACAACGTGTGGTCTCAGTATACTCCACGCAGTGTGGTCTCTGAATATTCCACATACGCCGTGTGGTCTCAGGATATTCCACATACGCCGTGTGGTCTCCGAATAGTCCACGTACGCCGTGTAGTCTCAGTGTACTTCACATACGCCGTGTGGTCTCAGTATACTCCACACACGCCGTGTGGTCTGAGAATATTCCACATACGCCGTGTGGTCTCAGTGCAGCCCACATACAACGTGTGGTCTCAGTATACTCCACAAACGCAGTGTGGTCTCGGAATATTCCACATACGGCGTGTGGTCTCAGAATATTCCACATACGCCGTGTGGTCTCAGTGCAGCCCACATACAACGTGTGGTCTCAGTATACTCCACAAACGCAGTGTGGTCTCTGAATATTCCACATACGCCGTGTGGTCTCAGTGTACTCCACATACGCCGTGTGATCTCAGAATATTCCACATACGCCGTGTGGTCTCAGAATAGTCCACGTAGGCCGTGTAGTCTCAGTGTACTCCACATACGCCGTGTGGTCTCAGTGTACTCCACATACGCCGTGTGGTCTCAGTGTAGTCCACATAAGGCGTGTGGTCTCAGTAGACTCCACATACGCCGTGTGGTCTCAGGATATTCCACATACGGCGTGTGGTCTCAGAATATTCCACATACGGCGTGTGGTCTCAGAATATTCCACATACGCCGTGTGGTCTCAGTATACTCCACAAACGCAGTGCGGTCTCATTATAGTCCACGTACGCCGTGTAGTCTCAGTGTACTCCACGTACGCCGTGTAGTCTCAGTGTACTCCACATACGCCGTGTGGTCTCAGTGTACTCCGCGTACGCCGTGTAGTCTCAGTGTACTCCACGTACGCTGTGTAGTCTCAGTGTAGTCCACATACGCCGTGTGGTCTCAGAATATTCCACATACGCCGTGTGGTCTCAGAATATTCCACATAAGGCGTGTGGTCTCAGAATATTCCACATACGCCGTGTGGTCTCAGTGCAGCCCACATACAACGTGTGGTCTCAGTATACTCCACAAACGCAGTGTGGTCTCTGAATATTCCACATACGCCGTGTGGTCTCAGGATATTCCACATACGGCGTGTGGTCTCAGACTATTCCACATACGCCGTGTGGTCTCAGTGTACTCCACAAACGCCATGTGGTCTCAGTGTACTCCACAAACGCAGTGTGGTCTCAGAATATTCCACATACGCCGTGTGGTCTCAGGATATTCCACATACGCCGTGTGGTCTCCGAATAGTCCACGTACGCCGTGTAGTCTCAGTGTACTCCACATACGCCGTGTGGTCTCATTGTAGTCCACATACGGCGTGTGGTCTCAGGATATTCCACATACGGCGTGTGGTCTCAGAATATTCCACATACGCCGTGTGGTCTCCGAATAGTCCACGTACGCCGTGTAGTCTCAGTGTACTTCACATGCGCCGTGTGGTCTCAGTGTACTCCACATACGCCGTGTGGTCTCAGTGTAGTCCACATACGGCGTGTGGTCTCAGAATAGTCCACATACGCCGTGTGGTCTCAGGATAGTCCGCGTACGCCGTGTAGTCTCAGTGTACTCCACGTACGCAGTGTAGTCTCAGTGAACTCCAGATACGCCGTGTGGTCTCAGTGTACTCCACATACGCCGTGTGATCTCAGAATATTCCACATACGCCGTGTGGTCTCAGAATAGTCCACGTAGGCCGTGTAGTCTCAGTGTACTCCACGTACGCCGTGTAGTCTCATTGTAGTCCACATACGGCGTGTGGTCTCAGGATATTCCACATACGGCGTGTGGTCTCAGAATATTCCACATACGCCGTGTGGTCTCAGAATAGTCCACGTACGCCGTGTAGTCTCAGTGTACTCCACATACGCCGTGTGGTCTCAGGATAGTCCGCGTACGCCGTGTAGTCTCAGTGTACTCCACGTACGCAGTGTAGTCTCAGTGAACTCCACATACGCCGTGTGGTCTCAGTGTAGTCCACATACGGCGTGTGGTCTCAGGATATTCCACATACGGCGTGTGGTCTCAGAATATTCCACATACCACGTGTGGTCTCAGACTATTCCACATACGCCGTGTGGTCTCAGTGTACTCCACAAACGCCATGTGGTCTCAGTGTACTCCACAAACGCAGTGTGGTCTCAGAATATTCCACATACGCCGTGTGGTCTCAGGATATTCCACATACGCCGTGTGGTCTCCGAATAGTCCACGTACGCCGTGTAGTCTCAGTGTACTCCACATACGCCGTGTGGTCTCATTGTAGTCCACATACGGCGTGTGGTCTCAGGATATTCCACATACGGCGTGTGGTCTCAGAATATTCCACATACGGCGTGTGGTCTCAGACTATTCCACATACGCCGTGTGGTCTCAGTGTACTCCACAAACGCCATGTGGTCTCAGTGTACTCCACAAACGCAGTGTGGTCTCAGAATATTCCACATACGCCGTGTGGTCTCAGGATATTCCACATACGCCGTGTGGTCTCCGAATAGTCCACGTACGCCGTGTAGTCTCAGTGTACTTCACATGCGCCGTGTGGTCTCAGTGTACTCCACATACGCCGTGTGGTCTCAGTGTAGTCCACATACGGCGTGTGGTCTCAGAATAGTCCACATACGCCGTGTGGTCTCAGGATAGTCCGCGTACGCCGTGTAGTCTCAGTGTACTCCACGTACGCAGTGTAGTCTCAGTGAACTCCAGATACGCCGTGTGGTCTCAGTGTACTCCACATACGCCGTGTGATCTCAGAATATTCCACATACGCCGTGTGGTCTCAGAATAGTCCACGTAGGCCGTGTAGTCTCAGTGTACTCCACGTACGCCGTGTAGTCTCATTGTAGTCCACATACGGCGTGTGGTCTCAGGATATTCCACATACGGCGTGTGGTCTCAGAATATTCCACATACGCCGTGTGGTCTCAGAATAGTCCACGTACGCCGTGTAGTCTCAGTGTACTCCACATACGCCGTGTGGTCTCAGGATAGTCCGCGTACGCCGTGTAGTCTCAGTGTACTCCACGTACGCAGTGTAGTCTCAGTGAACTCCACATACGCCGTGTGGTCTCAGTGTAGTCCACATACGGCGTGTGGTCTCAGGATATTCCACATACGGCGTGTGGTCTCAGAATATTCCACATACGGCGTGTGGTCTCAGACTATTCCACATACGCCGTGTGGTCTCAGTGTACTCCACAAACGCCATGTGGTCTCAGTGTACTCCACAAACGCAGTGTGGTCTCAGAATATTCCACATACGCCGTGTGGTCTCAGGATATTCCACATACGCCGTGTGGTCTCCGAATAGTCCACGTACGCCGTGTAGTCTCAGTGTACTCCACATACGCCGTGTGGTCTCATTGTAGTCCACATACGGCGTGTGGTCTCAGGATATTCCACATACGGCGTGTGGTCTCAGAATATTCCACATACGCCGTGTGGTCTCCGAATAGTCCACGTACGCCGTGTAGTCTCAGTGTACTTCACATGCGCCGTGTGGTCTCAGTGTACTCCACATACGCCGTGTGGTCTCAGTGTAGTCCACATACGGCGTGTGGTCTCAGAATAGTCCACATACGCCGTGTGGTCTCAGGATAGTCCGCGTACGCCGTGTAGTCTCAGTGTACTCCACGTACGCAGTGTAGTCTCAGTGAACTCCAGATACGCCGTGTGGTCTCAGTGTACTCCACATACGCCGTGTGATCTCAGAATATTCCACATACGCCGTGTGGTCTCAGAATAGTCCACATACGCCGTGTGGTCTCAGTGTACTCCACATACGCCGTGTGGTCTCAGTGTAGTCCACATACGGCGTGTGGTCTCAGGATATTCCACATACGGCGTGTGGTCTCAGAATATTCCACATACGGCGTGTGGTCTCAGACTATTCCACATACGCCGTGTGGTCTCAGTGTACTCCACAAACGCCATGTGGTCTCAGTGTACTCCACAAACGCAGTGTGGTCTCAGAATATTCCACATACGCCGTGTGGTCTCAGGATATTCCACATACGCCGTGTGGTCTCCGAATAGTCCACGTACGCCGTGTGGTCTCAGTGTAGTCCACATACGGCGTGTGGTCTCAGGATATTCCACATACGGCGTGTGGTCTCAGAATATTCCACATACGGCGTGTGGTCTCAGACTATTCCACATACGCCGTGTGGTCTCAGTGTACTCCACAAACGCCATGTGGTCTCAGTGTACTCCACAAACGCAGTGTGGTCTCAGAATATTCCACATACGCCGTGTGGTCTCAGGATATTCCACATACGCCGTGTGGTCTCCGAATAGTCCACGTACGCCGTGTAGTCTCAGTGTACTCCACATACGCCGTGTGGTCTCATTGTAGTCCACATACGGCGTGTGGTCTCAGGATATTCCACATACGGCGTGTGGTCTCAGAATATTCCACATACGCCGTGTGGTCTCCGAATAGTCCACGTACGCCGTGTAGTCTCAGTGTACTTCACATGCGCCGTGTGGTCTCAGTGTACTCCACATACGCCGTGTGGTCTCAGTGTAGTCCACATACGGCGTGTGGTCTCAGAATAGTCCACATACGCCGTGTGGTCTCAGGATAGTCCGCGTACGCCGTGTAGTCTCAGTGTACTCCACGTACGCAGTGTAGTCTCAGTGAACTCCAGATACGCCGTGTGGTCTCAGTGTACTCCACATACGCCGTGTGATCTCAGAATATTCCACATACGCCGTGTGGTCTCAGGATAGTCCGCGTACGCCGTGTAGTCTCAGTGTACTCCACGTACGCAGTGTAGTCTCAGTGAACTCCAGATACGCCGTGTGGTCTCAGTGTACTCCACATACGCCGTGTGATCTCAGAATATTCCACATACGCCGTGTGGTCTCCGAATAGTCCACGTACGCCGTGTGGTCTCAGTGTAGTCCACATACGGCGTGTGGTCTCAGGATATTCCACATACGGCGTGTGGTCTCAGAATATTCCACATACGGCGTGTGGTCTCAGACTATTCCACATACGCCGTGTGGTCTCAGTGTACTCCACAAACGCCATGTGGTCTCAGTGTACTCCACAAACGCAGTGTGGTCTCAGAATATTCCACATACGCCGTGTGGTCTCAGGATATTCCACATACGCCGTGTGGTCTCCGAATAGTCCACGTACGCCGTGTGGTCTCAGTGTAGTCCACATACGGCGTGTGGTCTCAGGATATTCCACATACGGCGTGTGGTCTCAGAATATTCCACATACGGCGTGTGGTCTCAGACTATTCCACATACGCCGTGTGGTCTCAGTGTACTCCACAAACGCCGTGTGGTCTCAGTGTACTCCACACACGCCGTGTTGTCTGAGAATATTCCACGTACGCCGTGTGGTCTCAGAATAGTCCACATACGCCGTGTGGTCTCAGAATAGTCCACTAACGCCGTGTAGTCTCAGTGTACTCCACATACGCCGTGTGGTCTCAGTGTAGTCCACATACGGCGTGTGGTCTCAGGATATTCCACATACGGCGTGTGGTCTCAGAATATTCCACATACGGCGTGTGGTCTCAGAATATTCCACATACGCCGTGTGGTCTCAGAATATTCCACATACGGCGTGTGGTCTCAGAATATTCCACATACGCCGTGTGGTCTCAGGATATTCCACATACGCCGTGTGGTCTCCGAATAGTCCACGTACGCCGTGTAGTCTCAGTGTACTTCACATACGCCGTGTGGTCTCAGTGTACTCCACACACGCCGTGTGGTCTTGGAATATTCCACATACGGCGTGTGGTCTCAGAATATTCCACATACGCCGTGTGGTCTCAGAATATTCCACATACGGCGTGTGGTCTCAGAATATTCCACATACGCCGTGTGGTCTCAGTATACTCCACAAACGCAGTGCGGTCTCATTATTGTCCACGTACGCCGTGTAGTCTCAGTGTAGTCCACCTACGCCGTGTGGTCTCAGAATATTCCACATACGCCGTGTGGTCTCAGAATATTCCACATACTGCGTGTGGTCTCAGAATATTCCACATACGCCGTGTGGTCTCAGTGCAGCCCACATACAACGTGTGGTCTCAGTATACTCCACAAACGCAGTGTGGTCTCTGAATATTCCACATACGCCGTGTGGTCTCAGGATATTCCACATACGCCGTGTGGTCTCAGAATAGTCCACGTAGGCCGTGTAGTCTCAGTGTACTCCACATACGCCGTGTGGTCTCAGTGTACTCCACAAACGCAGTGTGGTCTCAGAATATTCCACATACGGCGTGTGGTCTCAGGATAGTCCGCTTACGCCGTGTAGTCTCAGTGTACTCCACGTACGCAGTGTAGTCTCAGTGAACTCCAGATACGCCGTGTGGTCTCAGTGTACTCCACATACGCCGTGTGATCTCAGAATATTCCACATACGCCGTGTGGTCTCAGAATAGTCCACGTAGGCCGTGTAGTCTCAGTGTACTCCACATACGCCGTGTGGTCTCAGTGTACTCCACATACGCCGTGTGGTCTCAGTGTAGTCCACATACGGCGTGTGGTCTCAGGATATTCCACATACGGCGTGTGGTCTCAGAATATTCCACATACGGCGTGTGGTCTCAGAATATTCCACATACGCCGTATGGTCTCAGTGTACTCCACAAACGCCGTGTGGTCTCAGTGTACTCCACACACGCCGTGTGGTCTGAGAATATTCCACGTACGCCGTGTGGTCTCAGAATAGTCCACATACGCCGTGTGGTCTCAGTGCAGCCCACATACAATGTGTGGTCTCAGTATACTCCACAAACGCAGTGTGGTCTCTGAATATTCCACATACGCCGTGTGGTCTCAGGATATTCCACATACGCCGTGTGGTCTCAGAATAGTCCACGTACGCCGTGTAGTCTCAGTGTACTCCACATACGCCGTGTGGTCTCAGGATAGTCCGCTTACGCCGTGTAGTCTCAGTGTACTCCACGTACGCAGTGTAGTCTCAGTGAACTCCAGATACGCCGTGTGGTCTCAGTGTACTCCACATACGCCGTGTGATCTCAGAATATTCCACATACGCCGTGTGGTCTCAGAATAGTCCACGTAGGCCGTGTAGTCTCAGTGTACTCCACATACGCCGTGTGGTCTCAGTGTACTCCACATACGCCGTGTGGTCTCAGTGTAGTCCACATACGGCGTGTGGTCTCAGGATATTCCACATACGGCGTGTGGTCTCAGAATATTCCACATACGGCGTGTGGTCTCAGAATATTCCACATACGCCGTGTGGTCTCAGTGTACTCCACAAACGCCGTGTGGTCTCAGTGTACTCCACACACGCCGTGTGGTCTGAGAATATTCCACGTACGCCGTGTGGTCTCAGAATAGTCCACATACGCCGTGTGGTCTCAGTGCAGCCCACATACAACGTGTGGTCTCAGTATACTCCACAAACGCAGTGTGGTCTCTGAATATTCCACATACGTCGTGTGGTCTCAGGATATTCCACATACGCCGTGTGGTCTCAGAATAGTCCACGTACGCCGTGTAGTCTCAGTGTACTCCAGATACGCCGTGTGGTCTCAGTGTACTCCACATACGCCGTGTGATCTCAGAATATTCCACATACGCCGTGTGGTCTCAGAATAGTCCACGTAGGCCGTGTAGTCTCAGTGTACTCCACATACGCCGTGTGGTCTCAGTGTACTCCACAAACGCCGTGTGGTCTCAGTGTACTCCACATACGCCGTGTGGTCTCAGTGTAGTCCACATACGGCGTGTGGTCTCAGGATATTCCACATACGCCGTGTGGTCTGAGAATATTCCACGTACGCCGTGTGGTCTCAGAATAGTCCACATACGCCGTGTGGTCTCAGAATAGTCCACATACGCCGTGTGGTCTCAGAATAGTCCACTAACGCCGTGTAGTCTCAGTGTACTCCACATACGCCGTGTGGTCTCAGTGTAGTCCACATACGGCGTGTGGTCTCAGGATATTCCACATACGGCGTGTGGTCTCAGAATATTCCACATACGGCGTGTGGTCTCAGAATATTCCACATACGCCGTGTGGTCTCAGGATATTCCACATACGCCGTGTGGTCTCCGAATAGTCCACGTACGCCGTGTAGTCTCAGTGTACTCCACGTACGCCGTGTGGTCTCAGTGTAGTCCACATACGGCGTGTGGTCTCAGGATATTCCACATACGGCGTGTGGTCTCAGAATATTCCACATACGGCGTGTGGTCTCAGAATAGTCCACGTAGGCCGTGTAGTCTCAGTGTACTCCACATACGCCGTGTGGTCTCAGTGTACTCCACATACGCCGTGTGGTCTCAGTGTAGTCCACATACGGCGTGTGGTCTCAGGATATTCCGCATACGGCGTGTGGTCTCAGAATATTCCACATACGGCGTGTGGTCTCAGAATATTCCACATACGCCGTGTGGTCTCAGAATATTCCGCATACGGCGTGTGGTCTCAGAATATTCCACATACGGCGTGTGGTCTCAGAATATTCCACACACGCCGTGTGGTCTCAGAATATTCCACATACGGCGTGTGGTCTCAGAATAGTCCACTAACGCCGTGTAGTCTCAGAATATTCCACATACGCCGTGTGGTCTCAGTGTACTCCACATACGCCGTGTGATCTCAGAATATTCCACATACGCCGTGTGGTCTCAGAATAGTCCACGTAGGCCGTGTAGTCTCAGTGTACTCGACATACGCCGTGTGGTCTCAGTGTACTCCACATACGCCGTGTGGTCTCAGTGTAGTCCACATACGGCGTGTGGTCTCAGGATATTCCACATATGGCGTGTGGTCTCAGAATATTCCACATACGCCGTGTGGTCTCAGTATACTCCACAAACGCAGTGCGGTCTCATTATTGTCCACGTACGCCGTGTAGTCTCAGTATACTCCACCTACGCCGTGTGGTCTCAGAATAGTCCACATACGCCGTGTGGTCTCAGTATACTCCACAAACGCAGTGCGGTCTCATTATAGTCCACGTACGCCGTGTAGTCTCAGTGTACTCCACATACGCCGTGTGGTCTCAGTGTACTCCGCGTACGCCGTGTAGTCTCAGTGTACTCCACGTACGCTGTGTAGTCTCAGTGTAGTCCACATACGCCGTGTGGTCTCAGAATATTCCACATACGCCGTGTGGTCTCAGTGCAGCCCACATACAACGTGTGGTCTCAGTATACTCCACAAACGCAGTGTGGTCTCAGTGTACTCCACACACGCCGTGTGGTCTGAGAATATTCCACGTACGCCGTGTGGTCTCAGAATAGTCCACATACGCTGTGTGGTCTCAGAATAGTCCACTAACGCAGTGTGGTCTCAGTGTACTCCACACACGCCGTGTGGTCTGAGAATATTCCACGTACGCCGTGTAGTCTCAGTGTACTTCACATACGCCGTGTGGTCTCAGTGTACTCCACACACGCCGTGTGGTCTGAGAATATTCCACGTACGCCGTGTGGTCTCAGAATAGTCCGCGTACGCCGTGTAGTCTCAGTGTACTCCAGATACGCCGTGTGGTCTCAGTGTACTCCACATACGCCGTGTGATCTCAGAATATTCCACATACGGCGTGTGGTCTCAGAATATTGTACATACGCCGTGTGGTCTCAGAATAGTCCACATACGCCGTGTGGTCTGAGAATATTCCACGTACGCCGTGTGGTCTCAGAATAGTCCACATACGCCGTGTGGTCTCGGAATATTCCACATACGCCGTGTGGTCTCGGAATATTCCACATACGCCGTGTGGTCTCAGGATATTCCACATACGCCGTGTGGTATCAGAATAGTCCACGAACGCCGTGTAGTCTCAGTGTACTCCACATACGCCGTGTGGTCTCAGGATAGTCCGCGTACGCCATGTAGTCTCAGTGTACTCCACGTACGCCGTGTAGTCTCAGTGTACTCCAGATACGCCGTGTGGTCTCAGTGTACTCCACGTACGCCGTGTGGTCTCAGAATAGTCCACATACGCCGTGTGGTCTCGGAATATTCCACATACGCCGTGTGGTCTCGGAATATTCCACATACGCCGTGTGGTCTCAGGATATTCCACATACGCCGTGTGGTATCAGAATAGTCCACGTACGCCGTGTAGTCTCAGTGTACTCCACATACGCCGTGTGGTCTCAGTGTACTCCGCGTACGCCGTGTAGTCTCAGTGTACTCCACGTACGCTGTGTAGTCTCAGTGTAGTCCACATACGGCGTGTGGTCTCAGAATATTACAAATACGGCATTTTGTCTCAGTGTACTCCACACACGCCGTGTGGTGTCAGAATATTCCACGTACGCCGTGTGGTCTCAGAATAGTCCACATACGCCGTGTGGTCTCAGAATATTCCACATACGCCGTGTGGTCTCAGAATATTCCACATACGCCGTGTGGTCTCAGAATATTCCACATACGCCGTGTGGTCTCAGTGCAGCCCACATACAACGTGTGGTCTCAGTATACTCCACAAACGCAGTGTGGTCTCTGAATATTCCACATACGCCGTGTGGTCTCAGGATATTCCACATACGCCGTGTGGTCTCAGGATAGTCCGCGTACGCCGTGTAGTCTCAGTGTACTCCACGTACGCAGTGTAGTCTCAGTGTACTCCAGATACGCCGTGTGGTCTCAGTGTACTCCACATACGCCGTGTGGTCTCAGAATAGTCCACGTAGGCCGTGTAGTCTCAGTGTACTCCACATACGCCGTGTGGTCTCAGAATATTCCACATACGGCGTGTGGTCTCAGAATATTCCACATACGGCGTGTGGTCTCAGAATATTCCACATACGGCGTGTGGTCTCAGAATATTCCACATACGCCGTGTGGTCTCAGAATATTCCACATACGGCGTGTGGTCTCAGAATATTCCACATACGCCGTGTGGTCTCAGAATATTCCACATACGGCGTGTGGTCTCAGAATATTCCACATACGCCGTGTGGTCTCAGAATATTCCACATACGCCGTGTGGTCTCAGTGTACTCCACAAACGCCGTGTGGTCTCAGTGTACTCCACAAACGCAGTGTGGTCTCAGAATATTCCACATACGCCGTGTGGTCTCAGAATATTAAACATACGCCGTGTGGTCTCAGTGTACTCCACAAAAGCCGTGTGGTCTCAGTGTACTCCACACACGCCGTGTGGTCTGAGAATATTCCACGTACGCCGTGTGGTCTCAGAATAGTCCACATACGCCGTGTGGTCTCAGAATAGTCCACTAACGCCGTGTAGTCTCAGTGTACTCCACATACGCCGTGTGGTCTCAGTGTAGTCCACATACGGCGTGTGGTCTCAGGATATTCCACATACGGCGTGTGGTCTCAGAATATTCCACATACGGCGTGTGGTCTCAGAATATTCCACATACGCCGTGTGGTCTCAGAATATTCCACATACGGCGTGTGGTCTCAGAATATTCCACATACGCCGTGTGGTCTCAGGATATTCCACATACGGCGTGTGGTCTCAGAATAGTCCACGTAGGCCGTGTAGTCTCAGTGTACTCCACATACGCCGTGTGGTCTCAGTGTACTCCACATACGCCGTGTGGTCTCAGTGTAGTCCACATACGGCGTGTGGTCTCAGGATATTCCACATACGGCGTGTGGTCTCAGGATATTCCACATACGGCGTGCGGTCTCAGAATATTCCACATACGGCGTGTGGTCTCAGAATATTCCACATACGCCGTGTGGTCTCAGTGTACTCCACAAACGCCGTGTGGTCTCAGTGTACTCCACACACGCCGTGTGGTCTGAGAATATTCCACGTACGCCGTGTGGTCTCAGAATAGTCCACATACGCCGTGTGGTCTCAGAATAGTCCACTAACGCCGTGTAGTCTCAGTGTACTCCACATACGCCGTGTGGTCTCAGTGTAGTCCACATACGACGTGTGGTCTCAGGATATTCCACATACGCCGTGTGGTCTCCGAATAGTCCACGTACGCTGTGTAGTCTCAGTGTACTCCATATACGCCGTGTGGTCTCAGTGTAGTCCACATACGGCTTGTGGTCTCAGGATATTCCACATACGGCGTGTGGTCTCAGAATATTCCACATACGGCGTGTGGTCTCAGGATATTCCACATACGGCGTGTGGTCTCAGAATATTCCACACACGCCGTGTGGTCTCAGAATATTCCACATACGGCGTGTGGTCTCAGAATAGTCCACTAACGCCGTGTAGTCTCAGAATATTCCACATACGCCGTGTGGTCTCAGAATATTCCACATACGGCGTGTGGTCTCAGAATATTCCACATACGGCGTGTGGTCTCAGAATATTCCACATACGCCGTGTGGTCTCAGGATATTCCACATACGCCGTGTGGTCTCAGAATATTCCACATACGGCGTGTGGTCTCAGAATATTCCACATACGGCGTGTGGTCTCAGAATATTCCACATACGCCGTGTGGTCTCAGAATATTCCACATACGCCGTGTGGTCTCAGTGTACTCCACGTACGCCGTGTGGTCTCAGTGTAGTCCACATACGGCGTGTGGTCTCAGAATATTCCACATACGCCGTGTGGTCTCAGGATATTCCACATACGGCGTGTGGTCTCAGAATATTCCACATACGGCGTGTGGTCTCAGAATATTCCACATACGGCGTGTGGTCTCAGAATATTCCACATACGCCGTGTGGTCTCAGAATATTCCACATACGCCGTGTGGTCTCAGTGTACTCCACAAACGCCGTGTGGTCTCAGTGTACTCCACAAACGCAGTGTGGTCTCAGAATATTCCACATTCGCCGTGTGGTCTCAGAATATTAAACATACGCCGTGTGGTCTCAGTGTACTCCACAAAAGCCGTGTGGTCTCAGTGTACTCCACACACGCCGTGTGGTCTGAGAATATTCCACGTACGCCGTGTGGTCTCAGAATAGTCCACATACGCCGTGTGGTCTCAGAATAGTCCACTAACGCCGTGTAGTCTCAGTGTACTCCACATACGCCGTGTGGTCTCAGTGTAGTCCACATACGGCGTGTGGTCTCAGGATATTCCACATACGCCGTGTGGTCTCAGAATAGTCCACATACGCCGTGTGGTCTCAGAATAGTCCACTAACGCCGTGTAGTCTCAGTGTACTCCACATACGCCGTGTGGTCTCAGTGTAGTCCACATACGGCGTGTGGTCTCAGGATATTCCACATACGGCGTGTGGTCTCAGAATATTCCACATACGGCGTGTGGTCTCAGAATATTCCACATACGCCGTGTGGTCTCAGGATATTCCACATACGCCGTGTGGTCTCCGAATAGTCCACGTACGCCGTGTAGTCTCAGTGTACTCCACGTACGCCGTGTGGTCTCAGTGTAGTCCACATACGGCGTGTGGTCTCAGGATATTCCACATACGGCGTGTGGTCTCAGAATATTCCACATACGGCGTGTGGTCTCAGAATAGTCCACGTAGGCCGTGTAGTCTCAGTGTACTCCACATACGCCGTGTGGTCTCAGTGTACTCCACATACGCCGTGTGGTCTCAGTGTAGTCCACATACGGCGTGTGGTCTCAGGATATTCCGCATACGGCGTGTGGTCTCAGAATATTCCACATACGGCGTGTGGTCTCAGAATATTCCACATACGCCGTGTGGTCTCAGAATATTCCGCATACGGCGTGTGGTCTCAGAATATTCCACATACGGCGTGTGGTCTCAGAATATTCCACACACGCCGTGTGGTCTCAGAATATTCCACATACGCAGTGTGGTCTCAGAATAGTCCACTAACGCCGTGTAGTCTCAGAATATTCCACATACGCCGTGTGGTCTCAGTGTACTCCACATACGCCGTGTGATCTCAGAATATTCCACATACGCCGTGAGGTCACAGAATAGTCCACGTAGGCCGTGTAGTCTCAGTGTACTCGACATACGCCGTGTGGTCTCAGTGTACTCCACATACGCCGTGTGGTCTCAGTGTAGTCCACATACGGCGTGTGGTCTCAGGATATTCCACATACGGCGTGTGGTCTCAGAATATTCCACATACGGCGTGTGGTCTCAGAATATTCCACATACGCCGTGTGGTCTCAGTATACTCCACAAACGCAGTGCGGTCTCATTATTGTCCACGTACGCCGTGTCGTCTCAGTATACTCCACCTACGCCGTGTGGTCTCAGAATAGTCCACATACGCCGTGTGGTCTCAGTATACTCCACAAACGCAGTGCGGTCTCATTATAGTCCACGTACGCCGTGTAGTCTCAGTGTACTCCACATACGCCGTGTGGTCTCAGTGTACTCCGCGTACGCCGTGTAGTCTCAGTGTACTCCACGTACGCTGTGTAGTCTCAGTGTAGTCCACATACGCCGTGTGGTCTCAGAATATTCCACATACGGCGTGTGGTCTCAGAATATTCCACATACGGCGTGTGGTCTCAGAATATTCCACATACGCCGTGTGGTCTCAGAATATTCCACATACGGCGTGTGGTCTCAGAATATTCCACATACGCCGTGTGGTCTCAGAATATTCCACATACGGCGTGTGGTCTCAGAATATTCCACATACGCCGTGTGGTCTCAGAATATTAAACATACGCCGTGTGGTCTCAGTGTACTCCACAAAAGCCGTGTGGTCTCAGTGTACTCCACACACGCCGTGTGGTCTGAGAATATTCCACGTACGCCGTGTGGTCTCAGAATAGTCCACATACGCCGTGTGGTCTCAGAATAGTCCACTAACGCCGTGTAGTCTCAGTGTACTCCACATACGCCGTGTGGTCTCAGTGTAGTCCACATACGGCGTGTGGTCTCAGGATATTCCACATACGGCGTGTGGTCTCAGAATATTCCACATACGGCGTGTGGTCTCAGAATATTCCACATACGCCGTGTGGTCTCAGAATATTCCACATACGGCGTGTGGTCTCAGAATATTCCACATACGCCGTGTGGTCTCAGGATATTCCACATACGGCGTGTGGTCTCAGAATAGTCCACGTAGGCCGTGTAGTCTCAGTGTACTCCACATACGCCGTGTGGTCTCAGTGTACTCCACATACGCCGTGTGGTCTCAGTGTAGTCCACATACGGCGTGTGGTCTCAGGATATTCCACATACGGCGTGTGGTCTCAGAATATTCCACATACGGCGTGTGGTCTCAGAATATTCCACATACGGCGTGTGGTCTCAGGATATTCCACATACGGCGTGTGGTCTCAGAATATTCCACATACGGCGTGTGGTCTCAGAATATTCCACATACGCCGTGTGGTCTCAGTGTACTCCACAAACGCCGTGTGGTCTCAGTGTACTCCACACACGCCGTGTGGTCTGAGAATATTCCACGTACGCCGTGTGGTCTCAGAATAGTCCACATACGCCGTGTGGTCTCAGAATAGTCCACTAACGCCGTGTAGTCTCAGTGTACTCCACATACGCCGTGTGGTCTCAGTGTAGTCCACATACGGCGTGTGGTCTCAGGATATTCCACATACGCCGTGTGGTCTCCGAATAGTCCACGTACGCTGTGTAGTCTCAGTGTACTCCATATACGCCGTGTGGTCTCAGTGTAGTCCACATACGGCGTGTGGTCTCAGGATATTCCACATACGGCGTGTGGTCTCAGAATATTCCACATACGGCGTGTGGTCTCAGGATATTCCACATACGGCGTGTGGTCTCAGAATATTCCACACACGCCGTGTGGTCTCAGAATATTCCACATACGGCGTGTGGTCTCAGAATAGTCCACTAACGCCGTGTAGTCTCAGAATATTCCACATACGCCGTGTGGTCTCAGAATATTCCACATACGGCGTGTGGTCTCAGAATATTCCACATACGGCGTGTGGTCTCAGAATATTCCACATACGGCGTGTGGTCTCAGAATATACCACATACGGCGTGAGGTCTCAGAATAGTCCACGTAGGCCGTGTAGTCTCTGTGTACTCCACATACGCCGTGTGGTCTCAGTGTACTCAACATTCGCCGTGTGGTCTCAGTGTAGTCCACATACGGCGTGTGGTCTCAGGATATTCCACATACGGCGTGTGGTCTCAGGATATTCCACATACGGCGTGTGGTCTCAGAATATTCCACACACGCCGTGTGGTCTCAGAATATTCCACATACGGCGTGTGGTCTCAGAATATTCCACATACGGCGTGAGGTCTCAGAATAGTCCACATACGCCGTGTGGTCTCAGAATATTCCACATACGGCGTGAGGTCTCAGAATAGTCCACGTAGGCCGTGTAGTCTCTGCGTACTCCACATACGCCGTGTGGTCTCAGTGTACTCAACATTCGCCGTGTGGTCTCAGTGTAGTCCACATACGGCGTGTGGTCTCAGGATATTCCACATACGGCGTGTGGTCTCAGGATATTCCACATACGGCGTGTGGTCTCAGAATATTCCACACACGCCGTGTGGTCTCAGAATATTCCACATACGGCGTGTGGTCTCAGAATATTCCACATACGGCGTGAGGTCTCAGAATAGTCCACATACGCCGTGTGGTCTCAGAATATTCCACATACGCCGTGTGGTCTCAGAATATTCCACATACGGCGTGTGGTCTCAGAATATTCCACATACGCCGTGTGGTCTCAGTGCAGCCCACATACAACGTGTGGTCTCAGTATACTCCACATACGCCGTGTGGTCTCAGGATAGTCCGCGTACGACGCGTAGTCTCAGTGTACTCCACGTAGGCCGTGTAGTCTCAGTGTACTCCACATACGCCGTGTGGTCTCAGTGCAGCCCACATACAACGTGTGGTCTCAGTATACTCCACAAACGCAGTGTGGTCTCAGAATATTCCACATACGCCGTGTGGTCTCAGTGTACTCCACATACCCCGTGTGGTCTCGGAATATTCCACATACGGAGTGTGGTCTCAGAATAGTCCACATACGCCGTGTGGTCTCAGTATACTCCACAAACGCAGTGTGGTCTCAAAATATTCCACATACGGCGTGTAGTCTCAGTGTACTCCACATACGCCGTGTGGTCTCAGAATATTCCACATACGGCGTGTGGTCTCAGAATATTCCACATACGGCGTGTAGTCTCAGTGTACTCCACATACGCCGTGTGGTCTCAGAATATTCCACATACGGCGTGTGGTCTCAGAATATTCCACATACGGCGTGTGGTCTCCGAATAGTCCACGTACGCCGTGTAGTCTCAGTGTACTCCACGTACGCCGTGTGGTCTCAGTGTAGTCCACATACGGCGTGTAGTCTCAGGATATTCCACATACGCCGTGTGGTCTCCGAATAGTCCACGTACGCCGTGTAGTCTCAGTGTACTCCACGTACGCCGTGTGGTCTCAGTGTAGTCCACATACGCCGTGTGGTCTCAGAATATTCCACATACGGCGTGTGGTCTCAGAATAGTCCACTAACGCCGTGTAGTCTCAGAATATTCCACATACGCCGTGTGGTCTCATAATATTCCACATACGGCGTGTGGTCTCAGAATATTCCACATACGGCGTGTGGTCTCAGAATATTCCACATACGCCGTGTGGTCTCAGAATATTCCACATACGGTGTGTGGTCTCAGAATATTCCACATACGCCGTGTGGTCTCAGAATATTCCACATACGCCGTGTGGTCTCAGTGTACTCCACAAACGCCGTGTGGTCTCAGTGTACTCCACACACGCCGTGTGGTCTGAGAATATTCCACGTACGCCGTGTGGTCTCAGAATAGTCCACATACGCCGTGTGGTCTCAGAATAGTCCACTAACGCCGTGTAGTCTCAGTGTACTCCACATACGCCGTGTGGTCTCAGTGTAGTCCACATGCGGCGTGTGGTCTCAGGATATTCCACATACGCCGTGTGGTCTCCGAATAGTCCACGTACGCCGTGTAGTCTCAGTGTACTCCACGTACGCCGTGTGGTCTCAGTGTAGTCCACATACGGCGTGTGGTCTCAGGATATTCCACATACGGCGTGTGGTCTCAGAATATTCCACATACGGCGTGTGGTCTCAGGATATTCCACATACGGCGTGTGGTCTCAGAATATTCCACACACGCCGTGTGGTCTCAGAATATTCCACATACGGCGTGTGGTCTCAGAATAGTCCACTAACGCCGTGTAGTCTCAGAATATTCCACATACGCCGTGTGGTCTCAGAGTATTCCACATACGGCGTGTGGTCTCAGAATATTCCACATACGGCGTGTGGTCTCAGAATATTCCACATACGGCGTGAGGTCTCAGAAGAGTCCACGTAGGCCGTGTAGTCTCAGTGTACTCCACATACGCCGTGTGGTCTCAGTGTACTCCACATTCGCCGTGTGGTCTCAGTGTAGTCCACATACGGCGTGTGGTCTCAGGATATTCCACATACGGCGTGTGGTCTCAGGATATTCCACATACGGCGTGTGGTCTCAGAATATTCCACACACGCCGTGTGGTCTCAGTATATTCCACATACGGCGTGTGGTCTCAGAATAGTCCACTAACGCCGTGTAGTCTCAGAATATTCCACATACGCCGTGTGGTCTCATAATATTCCACATACGGCGTGTGGTCTCAGAATATTCCACATACGGCGTGTGGTCTCAGAATATTCCACATACGGCGTGTGGTGTCAGAATATTCCACATACGGCGTGAGGTCTCAGAAAAGTCCACGTATGCCGTGTAGTCTCAGTGTACTCCAGATACGCCGTGTGGTCTCAGTGTACTCCACATACGCCGTGTGGTCTCAGTGTAGTCCACATACGGCGTGTGGTCCCTGGATATTCCACATACGGCGTGTGGTCTCAGAATATTCCACATACGGCGTGTGGTCTCAGAATAGTCCACATACGCCGTGTGGTCTCAGAATATTCCACATACGCCGTGTGGTCTCAGAATATTCCACATACGGCGTGTGGTCTCAGGATATTCCACGTACGCCGTGTGGTCTCAGAATAGTCCACGTACGCCGTGTAGTCTCAGTGTACTCCAGATACGCCGTGTGGTCTCAGTGTACTCCACATACGCCGTGTGATCTCAGAATATTCCACATACGCCGTGTGGTCTCAGAATAGTCCACGTACGCCGTGTAGTCTCAGTGTACTCCACGTATGCCGTGTAGTCTCAGTGTACTCCAGATACGCCGTGTGGTCTCAGTGTACTCCACATACGCCGTGTGATCTCAGAATATTCCACATACGCCGTGTGGTCTCAGAATAGTCCACGTAGGCCGTGTAGTCTCAGTGTACTCCACATACGCCGTGTGGTCTCAGTGTAGTCCACATACGGCGTGTGGTCTCAGGATATTCCACATACGGCGTGTGGTCTCAGAATATTCCACATACGGCGTGTGGTCTCAGAATATTCCACATACGCCGTGTGGTCTCAGGATATTCCACATACGCCGTGTGGTCTCAGAATAGTCCACAAACGCAGTGTGGTCTCAGAATATTCCACATACGCCGTGTGGTCTCAGTGTACTCCACGTACGCCGTGTAGTCTCAGTGTACTCCAGATACGCCGTGTGGTCTCAGTGTACTCCACATACGCCGTGTGATCTCAGAATATTCCACATACGGCGTGTGGTCTCAGAATATTCTACATACGGCGTGTGGTCTCAGAATATTCCACATACGGCGTGTGGTCTCAGAATAGTCCACAAACGCAGTGTGGTCTCAGAATATTCCACATACGCCGTGTGGTCTCAGTGTACTCCACGTACGCCGTGTAGTCTCAGTGTACTCCAGATACGCCGTGTGGTCTCAGTGTACTCCAGATACGCCGTGTGGTCTCAGTGTACTCCACATACGCCGTGTGATCTCAGAATATTCCACATACGGCGTGTGGTCTCAGAATATTCTACATACGGCGTGTGGTCTCAGAATATTCCACATACGGCGTGTGGTCTCAGAATAGTCCACAAACGCAGTGTGGTCTCAGAATATTCCACATACGCCGTGTGGTCTCAGTGTACTCCACATACGCCGTGTGGTCTCAGGATAGTCCGCGTACGACGTGTAGTCTCAGTGTACTCCACGTACGCCGTGTAGTCTCAGTGTACTCCACATACGGCGTGTGGTCTCAGAATATTCTACATACGGCGTGTGGTCTCAGAATATTCCACATACGGCGTGTGGTCTCAGAATAGTCCACAAACGCAGTGTGGTCTCAGAATATTCCACATACGCCGTGTGGTCTCAGTGTACTCCACATACGCCGTGTGGTCTCAGGATAGTCCGCGTACGACGTGTAGTCTCAGTGTACTCCACGTACGCCGTGTAGTCTCAGTGTACTCCAGATACGCCGTGTGGTCTCAGTGTACTCCAGATACGCCGTGTAGTCTCAGTGTACTCCACGTACGCCGTGTAGTCTCAGTGTACTCCAGATACGCCGTGTGGTCTCAGTGTACTCCACATACGCCGTGTGATCTCAGAATATTCCACATACGGCGTGTGGTCTCAGAATATTCTACATACGGCGTGTGGTCTCAGAATATTCCACATACGCCGTGTGGTCTCAGTATACTCCACAAACGCAGTGTGGTCTCAGAATATTCCACATACGCCGTGTGGTCTCAGTGTTGTCCACATACGCCGTGTGGTCTCAGAATATTCCAAATACGCCATTTTGTCTCAGTGTACTCCACATACCCCGTTTGGTCTCGGAATATTCCACATACGGAGTGTGGTCTCAGAATATTCCACATACGGCGTGTGGTCTCAGTGTACTCCACATACGCCGTGTGGTCTCAGAATATTCCAAATACGCCATTTTGTCTCAGTGTACTCCACATACCCCGTGTGGTCTCGGAATATTCCACATACGGAGTGTGGTCTGAGAATATTCCACATACGCCGTGTGGTCTCAGTATACTCCACAAACGCAGTGTGGTCTCAGGATAGTCCACGTACGCCGTGTGGTCTCAGAATATTCCACATACGCCGTGTAGTCTCAGTGTACTCCACATACGCCGTGTGGTCTCAGAATATTCCACATACGGCGTGTGGTCTCAGAATATTCCACATACGGCGTGTGGTCTCAGAATATTCCACATACGCCGTGTGGTCTCAGTATACTCCACAAACGCAGTGCGGTCTCAGGATAGTCCACGTACGCCGTGTGGTCTCAGAATATTCCACATACGCCGTGTGGTCTCAGTGTACTCCACCTACGCCGTGCGGTTTCAGAATAGTCCACATACGCCGTGTAGTCTCAGTGTACTCCACGTACGCCGTGTAGTCTCAGTGTACTCCACATACGCCGTGTGGTCTCAGTGTACTCCGCGTACGCCGTGTAGTCTCAGTGTACTCCACCTACGCCGTGTGGTCTCAGAATATTCCACATACGGCGTGTGGTCTCGGAATATTCCACATACGCTGTGTGGTCTCAGAATATTACACGTACGCCGTGTAGTCTCAGGATATTCCACAAACGCAGTGTGGTCTCAGAATATTCCACATACGGCGTGTGGTCTCAGAATATTCCACATACGCCGTGTGGTCTCAGAATATTCCACATACGGCGTGGGGTCTCAGAATATTCCACATATGCCGTGTGGTCTCAGAATATTCCACATACGCCGTGTGGTCTCAGAATATTCCACATACGCCGTGTGGTCTCAGTGCAGCCCACATACAACGTGTGGTCTCAGAATATTCCACGTACACCGTGTAGTCTCAGTGTACTCCACATACGCCGTGTGGTCTCAGAATATTCCACATACGGCGTGTGGTCTCAGAATATTCCACATACGGCGTGTGGTCTCAGAATATTCCACATACGCCGTGTGGTCTCAGAATATTCCACGTACGCCGTGTAGTCTCAGGATATTCCACATACGCCGTGTGGTCTCAGAATAGTCCACGTACGCCGTGTAGTCTCAGTTTACTCCACATAAGCCGTGTGGTCTCAGGATAGTCCGCGTACGCCGTGTAGTCTCAGTGTACTCCAGATACGCCGTGTGGTCTCAGTGTACTCCACAGACGCAGTGTGATCTCAGAATATTCCACATGCGGCGTGTGGTCTCAGAATATTCCACATACGCCGTGTGGTCTCAGAATAGTTCACGTACGCCGTGTAGTCTCAGTGTACTCCACGTACGCCGTGTAGTCTCAGTGTACTCCAGATACGCCGTGTAGTCTCAGGATATTCCACAAACGCGGTGTGGTCTCAGAATATTCCACATACGGCGTGTGGTCTCAGAATATTCCACATACGCCGTGTGGTCTCAGAATATTCCACATACGGCGTGTGGTCTCAGAATATTCCACATACGGCGTGTGGTCTCAGAATATTCCACATACGCCGTGTGGTCTCAGTGTACTCCACAAACGCCGTGTGGTCTCAGTGTACTCCACATACGCCGTGTGGTCTCAGAATATTCCACATACGCCGTGTGGTCTTTGAATAGTCCACGTACGCCGTGTAGTCTCAGTGTACTCCACGTACGCCGTGTAGTCTCAGTGTACTCCAGATACGCCGTGTAGTCTCAGGATATTCCACAAACGCAGTGTGGTCTCAGAATATTCCACATACGGCGTGTGGTCTCAGAATATTCCACATACGCCGTGTGGTCTCAGAATATTCCGCATACGGCGTGTGGTATCAGAATATTCCACATACGCCGTGTGGTCTCAGAATATTCCACATACGGCGTGTGGTCTCAGAATATTCCACGTACGCCGTGTGGTCTCAGTGCAGCCCACATACAACGTGTGGTCTCAGTATACTTCACAAACGCCGTGTGGTCTCAGAATATTCCACATACGCCGTGTGGTCTCAGAATATTCCACATACGGCGTGTGGTCTCAGAATATTCCACATACGGCGTGTGGTCTCAGAATATTCCACATACGGCGTGTGGTCTCAGAATATTCCACATACGCCGTGTGGTCTCAGAATATTCCACATACGGCGTGTGGTCTCAGAATATTCCACATACGGCGTGTGGTCTCAGAATATTCCACATACGCCGTGTGGTCTCAGTGTACTCCACAAACGCCGTGTGGTCTCAGTGTACTCCACATACGCCGTGTGGTCTCAGAATATTCCACATACGGCGTGTGGTCTCAGAATATTCCACATACGGCGTGTGGTCTCAGAATATTCCACGTACGCCGTGTAGTCTCAGTGTACTCCACATACGGCGTGTGGTCTCAGAATATTCCACGTACGCCGTGTAGTCTCAGGATATTCCACATACGCCGTGTGGTCTCAGAATATTTCACATACGCCGTGTGGTCTCAGTGTACTCCACAAACGCCGTGTGGTCTCAGTGTACTCCACAAACGCAGTGTGGTCTCAGAATACTCCACATACGCGGTGTGGTCTCAGAATATTCCACATACGCCGTGTGGTCTCAGTGCAGCCCACATACAACGTGTGGTCTCAGAATATTCCACGTACGCCGTGTAGTCTCAGTGTACTCCACATACGCCGTGTGGTCTCAGGATAGTCCGCGTACGCCGTGTAGTCTCAGTGTACTCCACGTACGCCGTGTAGTCTCAGTGTACTCCAGATACGCCGTGTGGCCTCAGTGTACTCCACAGACGCAGTGTGATCTCAGAATATTCCACATGCGGCGTGTGGTCTCAGAATATTCCACATACGGCGTGTGGTCTCAGAATATTCCACGTACGCCGTGTGGTCTCAGTGCAGCCCACATACAACGTGTGGTCTCAGTATACTCCACAAACGCAGTGTGGTCTCAGAATATTCCACATACGCCGTGTGGTCTCAGAATATTCCACATACGGCGTGTGGTCTCAGAATATTCCACATACGGCGTGTGGTCTCAGAATATTCCACATACGCCGTGTGGTCTCAGGATATTCCACATACGCCGTGTGGTCTCAGAAAAGTCCACGTACGGCGTGTAGTCTCAGTGTACTCCACATACGCCGTGTGGTCTCAGAATATTCCACAAACGCAGTGTGGTCTCAGAATATTCCACATACGGCGAGTGGTCTCAGTGTACTCCACATACGCCGTGCGGTCTCAGTGTACTCCACAAACGCAGTGTGGTCTCAGTGTACTCCACAAACGCAGTGTGGTCTCAGTGTACTCCACAAACGCAGTGTGGTCTCAGAATATTCCACATACGCCGTGTGGTCTCAGTGTACTCCACAAACGCCGTGTGGTCTCAGTGTACTCCACCAACGCAGTGTGGTCTCAGAATAGTCCACTAACGCCGTGTAGTCTCAGTGTACTCCACATACCCCGGGTGGTCTCAGAATATTCCACGTACGCCGTGTAGTCTCAGGATATTCCACATACGCCGTGTGGTCTCAGAATATTCCACATACGCCGTGTGGTCTCAGTGTACTCCACAAACGCCGTGCGGTCTCAGTGTACTCCACAAACGCAGTGTGGTCTCAGTGTACTCCACAAACGCAGTGTGGTCTCAGAATATTCCACATACGCCGTGTGGTCTCAGTGTACTCCACAAACGCCGTGCGGTCTCAGTGTACTCCACAAACGCAGTGTGGTCTCAGTGTACTCCACAAACGCAGTGTGGTCTCAGAATATTCCACATACGCCGTGTGGTCTCAGTGTACTCCACAAACGCCGTGTGGTCTCAGTGTACTCCACCAACGCAGTGTGGTCTCAGAATAGTCCACTAACGCCGTGTAGTCTCAGTGTACTCCACATACGCCGTGTGGTCTCAGTGTAGTCCACATACGGCGTGTGGTCTCAGGATATTCCACATACGGCGTGTGGTCTCAGAATATTCCACATACGCCGTGTGGTCTCAGGATATTCCACATACGCCGTGTGGTCTCAGAATAGTCCACGTACGCCGTGTAGTCTCAGTGTACTCCACATACGCCGTGTGGTCTCAGTGTAGTCCACATACGGCGTGTGGTCTCAGGATATTCCACATACGGCGTGTGGTCTCAGAATATTCCACATACGCCGTGTGGTCTCAGAATATTCCACATACGCCGTGTGGTCTCAGTGTACTCCACATACGGCGTGTGGTCTCAGGATATTCCACATACGGCGTGTGGTCTCAGAATATTCCACATACGCCGTGTGGTCTCAGAATATTCCACAAACGCAGTGTGGTCTCAGAATATTCCACATACGGCGAGTGGTCTCAGTGTACTCCACATACGCCGTGTGGTCTCAGAATATTCCACATACGGAGTGTGGTCTCAGAATAGTCCACATACGCCGTGTGGTCTCAGAATATTCTACATACGCCGTGTAGTCTCAGTGTACTCCACATACGCCGTGTGGTCTCAGAATATTCCACATACGGCGTGTGGTCTCAGAATATTCCACATACGGCGTGTGGTCTCAGTGTACTCCACATACGCCGTGTGGTCTCAGAATATTCCAAATACGCCATTTTGTCTCAGTGTACTCCACATACCCCGTGTGGTCTCGGAATATTCCACATACGGAGTGTGGTCTGAGAATATTCCACATACGCCGTGTGGTCTCAGTATACTCCACAAACGCAGTGTGGTCTCAAAATATTCCACATACGGCGTGTGGTCTCAGAATATTCTACATACGCCGTGTAGTCTCAGTGTACTCCACATACGCCGTGTGGTCTCAGAATATTCCACATACGGCGTGTGGTCTCAGAATATTCCACATACGGCGTGTGGTCTCAGTGTACTCCACATACGCCGTGTGGTCTCAGAATATTCCAAATACGCCATTTTGTCTCAGTGTACTCCACATACCCCGTGTGGTCTCGGAATATTCCACATACGGAGTGTGGTCTGAGAATATTCCACATACGCCGTGTGGTCTCAGTATACTCCACAAACGCAGTGTGGTCTCAAAATATTCCACATACGGCGTGTGGTCTCAGAATATTCTACATACGCCGTGTAGTCTCAGTGTACTCCACATACGCCGTGTGGTCTCAGAATATTCCACATACGGCGTGTGGTCTCAGAATATTCCACATACGGCGTGTGGTCTCAGAATATTCCACATACGCCGTGTGGTCTCAGTATACTCCACAAACGCAGTGCGGTCTCAGGATAGTCCACGTACGCCGTGTGGTCTCAGAATATTCCACATACGCCGTGTGGTCTCAGTGTACTCCACCTACGCCGTGCGGTTTCAGAATAGTCCACATACGCCGTGTAGTCTCAGTGTACTCCACGTACGCCGTGTAGTCTCAGTGTACTCCACATACGCCGTGTAGTCTCAGTGTACTCCACCTACGCCGTGTGGTCTCAGAATATTCCACATACGGCGTGTGGTCTCGGAATATTCCACATACGCTGTGTGGTCTCAGAATATTACACGTACGCCGTGTAGTCTCAGGATATTCCACAAACGCAGTGTGGTCTCAGAATATTCCACATACGGCGTGTGGTCTCAGAATATTCCACATACGCCGTGTGGTCTCAGAATATTCCACATACGGCGTGGGGTCTCAGAATATTCCACATATGCCGTGTGGTCTCAGAATATTCCACATACGCCGTGTGGTCTCAGAATATTCCACATACGCCGTGTGGTCTCAGTGCAGCCCACATACAACGTGTGGTCTCAGAATATTCCACGTACACCGTGTAGTCTCAGTGTACTCCACATACGCCGTGTGGTCTCAGAATATTCCACATACGGCGTGTGGTCTCAGAATATTCCACATACGGCGTGTGGTCTCAGAATATTCCACATACGCCGTGTGGTCTCAGAATATTCCACGTACGCCGTGTAGTCTCAGGATATTCCACATACGCCGTGTGGTCTCAGAATAGTCCACGTACGCCGTGTAGTCTCAGTTTACTCCACATACGCCGTGTGGTCTCAGGATAGTCCGCGTACGCCGTGTAGTCTCAGTGTACTCCACGTACGCCGTGTAGTCTCAGTGTACTCCAGATACGCCGTGTGGTCTCAGTGTACTCCACAGACGCAGTGTGATCTCAGAATATTCCACATGCGGCGTGTGGTCTCAGAATATTCCACATACGCCGTGTGGTCTCAGAATAGTTCACGTACGCCGTGTAGTCTCAGTGTACTCCACGTACGCCGTGTAGTCTCAGTGTACTCCAGATACGCCGTGTAGTCTCAGGATATTCCACAAACGCAGTGTGGTCTCAGAATATTCCACATACGCCGTGTGGTCTCAGAATAGTCCACGTACGCCGTGTAGTCTCAGTGTACTCCACGTACGCCGTGTAGTCTCAGTGTACTCCAGATACGCAGTGTGGTCTCAGAATATTCCACATACGGCGTGTGGTCTCAGAATATTCCACATACGCCGTGTGGTCTCAGAATATTCCGCATACGGCGTGTGGTATCAGAATATTCCACATACGCCGTGTGGTCTCAGAATATTCCACGTACGCCGTGTGGTCTCAGTGCAGCCCACATACAACGTGTGGTCTCAGTATACTCCACAAACGCAGTGTGGTCTCAGAATATTCCACATACGCCGTGTGGTCTCAGAATATTCCACATACGGCGTGTGGTCTCAGGATATTCCACATACGGCGTGTGGTCTCAGAATATTCCACATACGCCGTGTGGTCTCAGGATATTCCACATACGCCGTGTGGTCTCAGAAAAGTCCACGTACGGCGTGTAGTCTCAGTGTACTCCACATACGCCGTGTGGTCTCAGAATATTCCACAAACGCAGTGTGGTCTCAGAATATTCCACATACGGCGAGTGGTCTCAGTGTACTCCACATACGCCGTGTGGTCTCAGAATATTCAAATACGCCATTTTGTCTCAGTGTACTCCACATACCCCGGGTGGTCTCAGAATATTCCACTTACGCCGTGTAGTCTCAGGATATTCCACATACGCCGTGTGGTCTCAGAATATTCCACATACGCAGTGTGGTCTCAGTGTACTCCACAAACGCCGTGCGGTCTCAGTGTACTCCACAAACGCAGTGTGGTCTCAGTGTACTCCACAAACGCAGTGTGGTCTCAGAATATTCCACATACGCCGTGTGGTCTCAGTGTACTCCACAAACGCCGTGCGGTCTCAGTGTACTCCACCAACGCAGTGTGGTCTCAGAATAGTCCACTAACGCCGTGTAGTCTCAGTGTACTCCACATACGCCGTGTGGTCTCAGTGTAGTCCACATACGGCGTGTGGTCTCAGGATATTCCACATACGGCGTGTGGTCTCAGAATATTCCACATACGCCGTGTGGTCTCAGGATATTCCACATACGCCGTGTGGTCTCAGAATAGTCCACGTACGCCGTGTAGTCTCAGTGTACTCCACATACGCCGTGTGGTCTCAGTGTAGTCCACATACGGCGTGTGGTCTCAGGATATTCCACATACGGCGTGTGGTCTCAGAATATTCCACATACGCCGTGTGGTCTCAGAATATTCCACATACGCCGTGTGGTCTCAGTGTACTCCACACACGCCGTGTGGTCTGGGAATATTCCACGTACGCCGTGTGGTCTCAGAATAGTCCACATACGCCGTGTGGTCTCAGAATATTCCACATACGCCGTGTGGTCTCAGGATATTCCACATACGCCGTGTGGTCTCAGAATAGTCCACGTACGCCGTGTAGTCTCAGTGTACTCCACACACGCCGTGTGGTCTCAGAATATTCCACATACGCCGTGTGGTCTCAGTGCAGCCCACATACAACGTGTGGTCTCAGTATACTCCACAAACGCAGTGTGGTCTCAGAATATTCCACATACGCCGTGTGGTCTCAGAATATTCCACGTACGCCGTGTGGTCTCAGGATATTCCACATACGCCGTGTGGTCTCAGAATAGTCCACAAACGCAGTGTGGTCTCAGAATATTTCACATACGCCGTGTGGTCTCAGTGTACTCCACATACGCCGTGTGGTCTCAGGATAGTCCGCGTACGCCGTGTAGTCTCAGTGTACTCCACAAACGCAGTGTGGTCTCAGTGTACTCCACAAACGCAGTGTGGTCTCAGAATATTCCACATACGCCGTGTGGTCTCAGTGTACTCCACAAACGCCGTGTGGTCTCAGTGTACTCCACCAACGCAGTGTGGTCTCAGAATAGTCCACTAACGCCGTGTAGTCTCAGTGTACTCCACATACGCCGTGTGGTCTCAGTGTAGTCCACATACGGCGTGTGGTCTCAGGATATTCCACATACGGCGTGTGGTCTCAGAATATTCCACATACGCCGTGTGGTCTCAGGATATTCCACATACGCCGTGTGGTCTCAGAATAGTCCACGTACGCCGTGTAGTCTCAGTGTACTCCACATACGCCGTGTGGTCTCAGTGTAGTCCACATACGGCGTGTGGTCTCAGGATATTCCACATACGGCGTGTGGTCTCAGAATATTCCACATACGCCGTGTGGTCTCAGAATATTCCACATACGCCGTGTGGTCTCAGTGTACTCCACACACGCCGTGTGGTCTGGGAATATTCCACGTACGCCGTGTGGTCTCAGAATAGTCCACATACGCCGTGTGGTCTCAGAATATTCCACATACGCCGTGTGGTCTCAGGATATTCCACATACGCCGTGTGGTCTCAGAATAGTCCACGTACGCCGTGTAGTCTCAGTGTACTCCACACACGCCGTGTGGTCTCAGAATATTCCACATACGCCGTGTGGTCTCAGTGCAGCCCACATACAACGTGTGGTCTCAGTATACTCCACAAACGCAGTGTGGTCTCAGAATATTCCACATACGCCGTGTGGTCTCAGAATATTCCACGTACGCCGTGTGGTCTCAGGATATTCCACATACGCCGTGTGGTCTCAGAATAGTCCACAAACGCAGTGTGGTCTCAGAATATTTCACATACGCCGTGTGGTCTCAGTGTACTCCACAAACGCCGTGCGGTCTCAGTGTACTCCACAAACGCAGTGTGGTCTCAGTGTACTCCACAAACGCAGTGTGGTCTCAGAATATTCCACATACGCCGTGTGGTCTCAGTGTACTCCACAAACGCCGTGTGGTCTCAGTGTACTCCACCAACGCAGTGTGGTCTCAGAATAGTCCACTAACGCCGTGTAGTCTCAGTGTACTCCACATACGCCGTGTGGTCTCAGTGTAGTCCACATACGGCGTGTGGTCTCAGGATATTCCACATACGGCGTGTGGTCTCAGAATATTCCACATACGCCGTGTGGTCTCAGGATATTCCACATACGCCGTGTGGTCTCAGAATAGTCCACGTACGCCGTGTAGTCTCAGTGTACTCCACATACGCCGTGTGGTCTCAGTGTAGTCCACATACGGCGTGTGGTCTCAGGATATTCCACATACGGCGTGTGGTCTCAGAATATTCCACATGCGCCGTGTGGTCTCAGAATTTTCCACATACGCCGTGTGGTCTCAGTGTACTCCACACACGCCGTGTGGTCTGGGAATATTCCACGTACGCCGTGTGGTCTCAGAATAGTCCACATACGTCGTGTGGTCTCAGAATATTCCACATACGCCGTGTGGTCTCAGGATATTCCACATACGCCGTGTGGTCTCAGAATAGTCCACGTACGCCGTGTAGTCTCAGTGTACTCCACACACGCCGTGTGGTCTCAGAATATTCCACATACGCCGTGTGGTCTCAGTGCAGCCCACATACAACGTGTGGTCTCAGTATACTCCACAAACGCAGTGTGGTCTCAGAATATTCCACATACGCCGTGTGGTCTCAGAATATTCCACGTACGCCGTGTGGTCTCAGGATATTCCACATACGCCGTGTGGTCTCAGAATAGTCCACAAACGCAGTGTGGTCTCAGAATATTCCACATACGCCGTGTGGTCTCAGAATATTCCACATACGGCGTGTGGTCTCAGAATATTCCACATACGGCGTGTGGTCTCAGAATATTTCGCATACGCCGTGTGGTCTCAGTGCAGCCCACATACAACGTGTGGTCTCAGTATACTCCACAAACGCAGTTTGGTCTCAGAATATTCCACATACGCCGTGTGGTCTCAGAATATTCCACGTACGCCGTGTGGTCTCAGGATATTCCACATACGCCGTGTGGTCTCAGAATAGTCCACAAACGCAGTGTGGTCTCAGAATATTTCACATACGCCGTGTGGTCTCAGTGTACTCCACATACGCCGTGTGGTCTCAGGATAGTCCGCGTACGCCGTGTAGTCTCTGTGTACTCCACATACGCCGTGTGGTCTCAGTGTACTCCACACACGCAGTGTGGTCTCAGAATATTCCACATACGCCGTGTGGTCTCAGAATATTCCACATACGCCGTGTGGTCTCAGAATAGTCCACGTACGCCGTGTAGTCTCAGTGTACTCCACATATGCCGTGTGGTCTCAGTGTAGTCCACATACGGCGTGTGGTCTCAGGATATTCCACATACGGCGTGTGGTCTCAGAATATTCCACATACGCCGTGTGGTCTCAGAATATTCCACATACGCCGTGTGGTCTCAGTGTACTCCACACACGCCGTGTGGTCTGGGAATATTCCACGTACGCCGTGTGGTCTCAGAATAGTCCACATACGCCGTGTGGTCTCAGAATATTCCACATACGCCGTGTGGTCTCAGGATATTCCACATACGCCGTGTGGTCTCAGAATAGTCCACGTACGCCGTGTAGTCTCAGTGTACTCCACATACCCCGTGTGGTCTCGGAATATTCCACATACCCCGTGTGGTCTCAGTGTACTCCACATATGCCGTGTGGTCTCAGAATAGTCCACATACGCCGTGTAGTCTCAGTGTACTCCACGTACGCCGTGTAGTCTCAGTGTACTCCACGTACGCTGTGTAGTCTCAGTGTAGTCCACAAACGCAGTGCGGTCTCAGGATAGTCCACGTACGCCGTGTAGTCTCAGTGTACTCAACATACGCTGTGTGGTGTCAGAATATTCCACGTACGCCGTGTAGTCTCAGGATATTCCACAAACGCAGTGTGGTCTCAGAATATTCCACATACGGCGTGTGGTCTCAGAATATTCCACATACGCCGTGTGGTCTCAGTGCAGCCCACATACAACGTGTGGTCTCAGTATACTCCACAAACGCAGTGTGGTCTCAGAATATTCCACATACGCCGTGTGGTCTCAGGATATTCCACATATGCCGTGTGGTCTCAGAATATTCCACATACGCCGTGTGGTCTCAGAATATTCCACATACGGCGTGTGGTCTCAGAATATTCCACATACGCCGTGTGGTCTCAGAATATTCCACATACGCCGTGTGGTCTCAGTGTACTCCACACACGCCGTGTGGTCTGAGAATATTCCACGTACGCCGTGTGGTCTCAGAATAGTCCACGTACGCCGTGTAGTCTCAGTGTACTTCACATACGCCGTGTGGTCTCAGTATACTCCACAAACGCAGTGTGGTCTCAGAATATGCCACATACGCCGTGTGGTCTCAGAATATTCCACATACGGCGTGTGGTCTCAGAATATTCCACATACGGCGTGTGGTCTCAGAATATTTCACATACGCCGTGTGGTCTCAGTGCAGCCCACATACAACGTGTGGTCTCAGTATACGCCACAAACGCAGTGTGGTCTCAGAATAATCCACATACACCGTGTGGTCTCAGAATATTCCACATACGGCGTGTGGTCTCAGAATATTCCACATACGCCGTGTGGTCTCAGAATAGTCCACGTACGCCGTGTAGTCTCAGTGTACTCCACATACGCCGTGTGGTCTCAGTGTACTCCACATACGCCGTGTGGTCTCAGTGTAGTCCACATACGGCGTGTGGTCTCAGGATATTCCACATACGGCGTGTGGTCTCAGAATATTTCACATACGGCGTGTGGTCTCAGAATATTCCACATACGCCGTGTGGTCTCAGAATATTCCACATACACCGTGTGGTCTCAGAATATTCCACATAAGCCGTGTGGTATCAGAATATTCCACGTACGCCGTGTAGTCTCAGGATATTCCACAAACGCCGTGTGGTCTCAGGATAGTCCGCGTACGCCGTGTGGTCTCAGGATAGTCCGCGTACGCCGTGTAGTCTCAGTGTACTCCACGTACGCCGTGTAGTCTCAGTGTACTCCACATACGCCGTGTGGTATCAGTGTACTCCACATACGCCGTGTGGTCTCAGTGTACTCCACATACGCCGTGTGGTCTCAGGATAGTCCGCGTACGCCGTGTAGTCTCAGTGTACTCCACGTACGCCGTGTAGTCTCAGTGTACTCCACATACGCCGTGTGGTCTCAGTGTACTCCACATACGCCGTGTGGTCTCAGTGTACTCCACATACGCCGTGTGGTCCCAGTGTACTCCACATACGCCGTGTGGTCTCAGTCTAGTCCACATACGGCGTGTGGTCTCAGGATATTCCACATACGGCGTGTGGTCTCAGAATATTCCACATACGGCGTGTGGTCTCAGAATATTCCACATACGCCGTGTGGTCTCAGAATATTCCACATACACCGTGTGGTCTCAGAATATTCCACATAAGCCGTGTGGTATCAGAATATTCCACGTACGCCGTGTAGTCTCAGGATATTCCACAAACGCCGTGTGGTCTCAGTGTACTCCACATACGCCGTGTGGTCTCAGGATAGTCCGCGTACGCCGTGTAGTCTCAGTGTACTCCACGTACGCCGTGTAGTCTCAGTGTACTCCACATACGCCGTGTGGTATCAGTGTACTCCACATACGCCGTGTGGTCTCAGTGTACTCCACATACGCCGTGTGGTCTCAGGATAGTCCGCGTACGCCGTGTAGTCTCAGTGTACTCCACGTACGCCGTGTAGTCTCAGTGTACTCCACATACGCCGTGTGGTCTCAGTGTACTCCACATACGCCGTGTGGTCTCAGTGTACTCCACATACGCCGTGTGGTCCCAGTGTACTCCACATACGCCGTGTGGTCTCAGTGTAGTCCACATACGGCGTGTGGTCTCAGGATATTCCACATACGGCGTGTGGTCTCAGAATATTCCACATACGGCGTGTGGTCTCAGAATATTCCACATACGCCGTGTGGTCTCAGAATAGTCCACGTACGCCGTGTAGTCTCAGTGTACTCCACATACGCCGTGTGGTCTCAGTGTACTCCACATACGCCGTGTGGTCTCAGTGTAGTCCACATACGGCGTGTGGTCTCAGGATATTCCACATACGGCGTGTGGTCTCAGAATATTTCACATACGGCGTGTGGTCTCAGAATATTCCACATAAGCCGTGTGGTATCAGAATATTCCACGTACGCCGTGTAGTCTCAGGATATTCCACAAACGCCGTGTGGTCTCAGTGTACTCCACAAACGCCGTGCGGTCTCAGTGTACTCCACAAACGCCGTGTGGTCTCAGTGTACTCCACCAACGCAGTGTGGTCTCAGAATAGTCCACTAACGCCGTGTAGTCTCAGTGTACTCCACGTACGCCGTGTAGTCTCAGTGTACTCCACATACGCCGTGTGGTCTCAGTGTACTCCACATACGCCGTGTGGTCTCAGTGTAGTCCACATACGGCGTGTGGTCTCAGGATATTTCACATACGGCGTGTGGTCTCAGGATATTCCACATACGGCGTGTGGTCTCAGAATATTCCACATACGCCGTGTGGTCTCAGGATATTCCACATACGCCGTGTGGTCTCAGAATAGTCCACGTACGCCGTGTAGTCTCAGTGTACTCCACATACGCCGTGTGGTCTCAGTGTAGTCCACATACGGCGTGTGGTCTCAGGATATTCCACATACGGCGTGTGGTCTCAGAATATTCCTCATACGCCGTGTGGTCTCAGAATACTCCACATACGCCGTGTGGTCTCAGAATATTCCACATACGCCGTGTGGTCTCAGGATATTCCACATACGCCGTGTGGTCTCAGAATAGTCCACGTACGCCGTGTAGTCTCAGTGTACTCCACACACGCCGTGTGGTCTCAGAATATTCCACATACGCCGTGTGGTCTCAGTGCAGCCCACATACAACGTGTGGTCTCAGTATACTCCACAAACGCAGTGTGGTCTCAGAATATTCCACATACGCCGTGTGGTCTCAGAATATTCCACATACGGCGTGTGGTCTCAGAATATTCCACATACGGCGTGTGGTCTCAGAATATTTCACATACGCCGTGTGGTCTCAGTGCAGCCCACATACAACGTGTGGTCTCAGTGTACTCCACAAACGCAGTGTGGTCTCAGAATATTCCACATACGCCGTGTGGTCTCAGAATATTCCACATACACCGTGTGGTCTCAGAATATTCCACATACGGCGTGTGGTCTCAGAATATTCCACGTACGCCGTGTGGTCTCAGGATATTCCACATACGCTGTGTGGTCTCAGAATAGTCCAGAAACGCAGTGTGGTCTCAGAATATTTCACATACGCCGTGTGGTCTCAGTGTACTCCACATACGCCGTGTGGTCTCAGGATAGTCCGCGTACGCCGTGTAGTCTCAGTGTACTCCACATACGCCGTGTGGTCTCAGTGTACTCCACACACGCAGTGTGGTCTCAGAATACTCCACATACGCCGTGTGGTCTCAGAATATTCCACATACGCCGTGTGGTCTCAGAATAGTCCACGTACGCCGTGTAGTCTCAGTGTACTCCACATACGCCGTGTGGTCTCAGTGTAGTCCACATACGGCGTGTGGTCTCAGGATATTCCACATACGGCGTGTGGTCTCAGAATATTCCACATACGCCGTGTGGTCTCAGAATATTCCACATACGCCGTGTGGTCTCAGTGTACTCCACACACGCCGTGTGGTCTGGGAATATTCCACGTACGCCGTGTGGTCTCAGAATAGTCCACATACGCCGTGTGGTCTCAGAATATTCCACATACGCCGAGTGGTCTCAGGATATTCCACATACGCCGTGTGGTCTCAGAATAGTCCACGTACGCCGTGTAGTCTCAGTGTACTCCACATATGCCGTGTGGTCTCAGAATAGTCCACGTACGCCGTGTAGTCTCAGTGTACTCCACATACCCCGTGTGGTCTCGGAATATTCCACATACCCCGTGTGGTCTCAGTGTACTCCACATATGCCGTGTGGTCTCAGAATAGTCCACATACGCCGTGTAGTCTCAGTGTACTCCACGTACGCCGTGTAGTCTCAGTGTACTCCACGTACGCTGTGTAGTCTCAGTGTAGTCCACAAACGCAGTGCGGTCTCAGGATAGTCCACGTACGCCGTGTAGTCTCAGTGTACTCAACATACGCTGTGTGGTGTCAGAATATTCCACGTACGCCGTGTAGTCTCAGGATATTCCACAAACGCAGTGTGGTCTCAGAATATTCCACATACGGCGTGTGGTCTCAGAATATTCCACATACGCCGTGTGGTCTCAGTGCAGCCCACATACAACGTGTGGTCTCAGTATACTCCACAAACGCAGTGTGGTCTCAGAATATTCCACATACGCCGTGTGGTCTCAGAATATTCCACATACGGCGTGTGGTCTCAGAATATTCCACATACGGCGTGTGGTCTCAGAATATTTCACATACGCCGTGTGGTCTCAGTGTACTCCACATACGCCGTGTGGTCTCAGGATAGTCCACGTACGCCGTGTAGTCTCAGTGTACTCCACATACGCCGTGTGGTCTCAGAATATTCCACATACGCCGTGTGGTCTCAGAATATTCCACGTACGCCGTGTGGTCTCAGGATATTCCACATACGCCGTGTGGTCTCAGTGTAGTCCACATACGGCGTGTGGTCTCAGGATATTCCACATACGGCGTGTGGTCTCAGAATATTCCACATACGCCGTGTGGTCTCAGAATATTCCACGTACGCCGTGTGGTCTCAGGATATTCCACATACGCCGTGTGGTCTCAGTGTACTCCACATACGCCGTGTGGTCTCAGGATAGTCCGCGTACGCCGTGTAGTCTCAGTGTACTCCACATACGCCGTGTGGTCTCAGTGTACTCCACACACGCAGTGTGGTCTCAGAATATTCCACATACGCCGTGTGGTCTCAGAATAGTCCACATACGCCGTGTGGTCTCAGTGTAGTCCACATACGGCGTGTGGTCTCAGGATATTCCACATACGGCGTGTGGTCTCAGAATATTCCACATACGCCGTGTGGTCTCAGAATATTCCACATACGCCGTGTGGTCTCAGTGTACTCCACACACGCCGTGTGGTCTGGGAATATTCCACGTACGCCGTGTGGTCTCAGAATAGTCCACATACGCCGTGTGGTCTCAGAATATTCCACATACGCCGTGTGGTCTCAGGATATTCCACATACGTCGTGTGGTCTCAGAATAGTCCACGTACGCCGTGTAGTCTCAGTGTACTCCACATATGCCGTGTGGTCTCAGAATAGTCCACATACGCCGTGTAGTCTCAGTGTACTCCACGTACGCCGTGTAGTCTCAGTGTACTCCACGTACGCTGTGTAGTCTCAGTGTAGTCCACAAACGCAGTGCGGTCTCAGGATAGTCCACGTACGCCGTGTAGTCTCAGTGTACTCAACATACGCTGTGTGGTGTCAGAATATTCCACGTACGCCGTGTAGTCTCAGGATATTCCACAAACGCAGTGTGGTCTCAGAATATTCCACATACGGCGTGTGGTCTCAGAATATTCCACATACGCCGTGTGGTCTCAGTGCAGCCCACATACGCCGTGTGGTCTCAGTGTACTCCACATACGCCGTGTGGTCTCAGGATAGTCCGCGTACGCCGTGTAGTCTCAGTGTACTCCACATACGCCGTGTGGTCTCAGTGTACTCCACACACGCAGTGTGGTCTCAGAATATTCCACATACGCCGTGTGGTCTCAGAATAGTCCACATACGCCGTGTGGTCTCAGTGTAGTCCACATACGGCGTGTGGTCTCAGGATATTCCACATACGGCGTGTGGTCTCAGAATATTCCACATACGCCGTGTGGTCTCAGAATATTCCACATACGCCGTGTGGTCTCAGTGTACTCCACACACGCCGTGTGGTCTGGGAATATTCCACGTACGCCGTGTGGTCTCAGAATAGTCCACATACGCCGTGTGGTCTCAGAATATTCCACATACGCCGTGTGGTCTCAGGATATTCCACATACGTCGTGTGGTCTCAGAATAGTCCACGTACGCCGTGTAGTCTCAGTGTACTCCACATATGCCGTGTGGTCTCAGAATAGTCCACATACGCCGTGTAGTCTCAGTGTACTCCACGTACGCCGTGTAGTCTCAGTGTACTCCACGTACGCTGTGTAGTCTCAGTGTAGTCCACAAACGCAGTGCGGTCTCAGGATAGTCCACGTACGCCGTGTAGTCTCAGTGTACTCAACATACGCTGTGTGGTGTCAGAATATTCCACGTACGCCGTGTAGTCTCAGGATATTCCACAAACGCAGTGTGGTCTCAGAATATTCCACATACGGCGTGTGGTCTCAGAATATTCCACATACGCCGTGTGGTCTCAGTGCAGCCCACATACAACGTGTGGTCTCAGTATACTCCACAAACGCAGTGTGGTCTCAGAATATTCCACATACGCCGTGTGGTCTCAGAATATTCCACATACGGCGTGTGGTCTCAGAATATTCCACATACGGCGTGTGGTCTCAGAATATTTCACATACGCCGTGTGGTCTCAGTGTACTCCACATACGCCGTGTGGTCTCAGGATAGTCCACGTACGCCGTGTAGTCTCAGTGTACTCCACATACGCCGTGTGGTCTCAGTGTACTCCACACACGCCGTGTGGTCTCAGAATATTCCACATACGCCGTGTGGTCTCAGTGCAGCCCACATACAACGTGTGGTCTCAGTATACTCCACAAACGCAGTGTGGTCTCAGAATATTCCACATACGCCGTGTGGTCTCAGGATATTCCACATATGCCGTGTGGTCTCAGAATATTCCACATACGCCGTGTGGTCTCAGAATATTCCACATACGGCGTGTGGTCTCAGAATATTCCACATACGCCGTGTGGTCTCAGAATATTCCACATACGCCGTGTGGTCTCAGTGTACTCCACACACGCCGTGTGGTCTGAGAATATTCCACGTACGCCGTGTGGTCTCAGAATAGTCCACGTACGCCGTGTAGTCTCAGTGTACTTCACATAAGCCGTGTGGTCTCAGTATACTCCACAAACGCAGTGTGGTCTCAGAATATGCCACATACGCCGTGTGGTCTCAGAATATTCCACATACGGCGTGTGGTCTCAGAATATTCCACATACGGCGTGTGGTCTCAGAATATTCCACATACGCCGTGTGGTCTCAGAATAGTCCACGTACGCCGTGTAGTCTCAGTGTACTCCACATACGCCGTGTGGTCTCAGTGTACTCCACATACGCCGTGTGGTCTCAGTGTAGTCCACATACGGCGTGTGGTCTCAGGATATTCCACATACGGCGTGTGGTCTCAGAATATTTCACATACGGCGTGTGGTCTCAGAATATTCCACATACGCCGTGTGGTCTCAGAATATTCCACATACACCGTGTGGTCTCAGAATATTCCACATAAGCCGTGTGGTATCAGAATATTCCACGTACGCCGTGTAGTCTCAGGATATTCCACAAACGCCGTGTGGTCTCAGTGTACTCCACATACGCCGTGTGGTCTCAGGATAGTCCGCGTACGCCGTGTAGTCTCAGTGTACTCCACGTACGCCGTGTAGTCTCAGTGTACTCCACATACGCCGTGTGGTATCAGTGTACTCCACATACGCCGTGTGGTCTCAGTGTACTCCACATACGCCGTGTGGTCTCAGGATAGTCCGCGTACGCCGTGTAGTCTCAGTGTACTCCACGTACGCCGTGTAGTCTCAGTGTACTCCACATACGCCGTGTGGTCTCAGTGTACTCCACATACGCCGTGTGGTCTCAGTGTACTCCACATACGCCGTGTGGTCTCAGTGTACTCCACATACGCCGTGTGGTCTCAGTGTAGTCCACATACGGCGTGTGGTCTCAGGATATTCCACATACGGCGTGTGGTCTCAGAATATTCCACATACGGCGTGTGGTCTCAGAATATTCCACATACGCCGTGTGGTCTCAGAATAGTCCACGTACGCCGTGTAGTCTCAGTGTACTCCACATACGCCGTGTGGTCTCAGTGTACTCCACATACGCCGTGTGGTCTCAGTGTAGTCCACATACGGCGTGTGGTCTCAGGATATTCCACATACGGCGTGTGGTCTCAGAATATTTCACATACGGCGTGTGGTCTCAGAATATTCCACATACGCCGTGTGGTCTCAGAATATTCCACATACACCGTGTGGTCTCAGAATATTCCACATAAGCCGTGTGGTATCAGAATATTCCACGTACGCCGTGTAGTCTCAGGATATTCCACAAACGCCGTGTGGTCTCAGTGTACTCCACAAACGCCGTGCGGTCTCAGTGTACTCCACAAACGCAGTGTGGTCTCAGTGTACTCCACAAACGCAGTGTGGTCTCAGAATAGTCCACTAACGCCGTGTAGTCTCAGTGTACTCCACGTACGCCGTGTAGTCTCAGTGTACTCCACATACGCCGTGTGGTCTCAGTGTACTCCACGTACGCCGTGTAGTCTCAGTGTACTCCACATACGCCGTGTGGTCTCAGTGTACTCCACATACGCCGTGTGGTCTCAGTGTAGTCCACATACGGCGTGTGGTCTCAGGATATTTCACATACGGCGTGTGGTCTCAGGATAGTCCGCGTACGCCGTGTAGTCTCAGTGTACTCCACATACGCCGTGTGGTCTCAGTGTAGTCCACATACGCCGTGTGGTCTCAGTGTACTCCACATACGCCGTGTGGTCTCAGTGTAGTCCACATACGGCGTGTGGTCTCAGAATATTTCACATACGCCGTGTGGTCTCAGTGTACTCCACATACGCCGTGTGGTCTCAGGATAGTCCGCGTACGCCGTGTAGTCTCAGTGTACTCCACATACGCCGTGTGGTCTCAGTGTAGTCCACATACGGCGTGTGGTCTCAGGATATTCCACATACGGCGTGTGGTCTCAGAATATTCCACATACGCCGTGTGGTCTCAGAATATTCCACATACGCCGTGTGGTCTCAGAATATTCCACGTACGCCGTGTGGTCTCAGGATATTCCACATACGCCGTGTGGTCTCAGAATAGTCCACAAACGCAGTGTGGTCTCAGAATATTTCACATACGCCGTGTGGTCTCAGTGTACTCCACATACGCCGTGTGGTCTCAGGATAGTCCACGTACGCCGTGTAGTCTCAGTGTACTCCACATACGCCGTGTGGTCTCAGTGTACTCCACATACGCCGTGTGGTCTCAGTGCAGCCCACATACAACGTGTGGTCTCAGTATACTCCACAAACGCAGTGTGGTCTCAGAATATTCCACATACGCCGTGTGGTCTCAGGATATTCCACATACGCCGTGTGGTCTCAGAGTAGTCCACGTACGCCGTGTAGTCTCAGTGTACTCCACACACGCCGTGTGGTCTCAGAATATTCCACATACGGCGTGTGGTCTCAGAATATTCCACATACGGCGTGTGGTCTCAGAATATTCCACATACGGCGTGTGGTCTCAGAATATTCCACATACGGCGTGTGGTCTCAGGATATTCCACATACGCCGTGTGGTCTCAGAATATTCCACATACGCCGTGTGGTCTCAGTATACTCCACAAACGCAGTGTGGTCTCAGAATATTCCACATACGCCGTGTGGTCTCAGTGTACTCCACATACGCCGTGTGGTCTCAGAATATTCCAAATACGCCATTTTGTCTCAGTGTACTCCACATACCCCGTTTGGTCTCGGAATATTCCACATACGGCGTGTGGTCTCAGATTATTCCACATACGCCGTGTGGTCTCAGTATACTCCACAAACGCAGTGTGGTCTCAGAATATTCGACATACGCCGTGTGGTCTCAGTGTACTCCACATACGCCGTGTGATCTCAGAATATTTCACATACGGCGTGTGGTCTCAGAATATTCCACATACGGCGTGTGGTCTCAGGATATTCCACATACGGCGTGTGGTCTCAGAATATTTCACATACGGCGTGTGGTCTCAGAATATTCCACATACACCGTGTGGTCTCAGAATATTCCACATAAGCCGTGTGGTATCAGAATATTCCACGTACGCCGTGTAGTCTCAGGATATTCCACATACGCCGTGTGGTCTCAGAATATTCCACATACGCCGTGTGGTCTCAGTATACTCCACAAACGCAGTGTGGTCTCAGAATATTCCACATACGCCGTGTGGTCTCAGTGTACTCCACATACGCCGTGTGGTCTCAGAATATTCCAAATACGCCATTTTGTCTCAGTGTACTCCACATACCCCGTGTGGTCTCGGAATATTCCACATACGGCGTGTGGTCTCAGATTATTCCACATACGCCGTGTGGTCTCAGTATACTCCACAAACGCAGTGTGGTCTCAGAATATTCGACATACGCCGTGTGGTCTCAGTGTACTCCACATACGCCGTGTGATCTCAGAATATTTCCCATACGGCGTGTGGTCTCAGAATATTCCACATACGGCGTGTGGTCTCAGAATATTTCACATACGCCGTGTGGTCTCAGTATACTCCACAAACGCAGTGCGGTCTCAGGATAGTCCACGTACGCCGTGTAGTCTCAGTGTACTCCACATACGCCGTGTGGTCTCAGAATAGCCCACATACGCCGTGTAGTCTCAGTGTACTCCACGTACGCCGTGTAGTCTCAGTGTACTCCACATATGCCGTGTGGTCTCAGGATAGTCCACGTACGCCGTGTAGTCTCAGTGTACTCCACATACGCCGTGTGATCTCAGAATATTCCACATACGCCGTCCGATCTCAGAATATTCCACATACGCCGTGTAGTCTCAGTGTACTCCACATATGCCGTGTGGTCTCAGAATAGTCCACATACGCCGTGTAGTCTCAGTGTACTCCACGTACGCCGTGTAGTCTCAGTGTACTCCACATATGCCGTGTGGTCTCAGAATAGTCCACGTACGCCGTGTAGTCTCAGTGTACTCCACGTACGCTGTGTAGTCTCAGTGTAGTCCACAAACGCAGTGTGATCTCAGAATATTCCACATACGCCGTGTAGTCTCAGTGTACTCCACATATGCCGTGTGGTCTCAGAATAGTCCACGTACGCCGTGTAGTCTCAGTGTACTCCACGTACGCTGTGTAGTCTCAGTGTAGTCCACAAACGCAGTGTGATCTCAGAATATTCCACATACGCCGTGTAGTCTCAGTGTACTCCACATACCCCGTGTGGTCTCGGAATATTCCACATACCCCGTGTGGTCTCAGTGTACTCCACATATGCCGTGTGGTCTCAGAATAGTCCACATACGCCGTGTAGTCTCAGTGTACTCCACGTACGCCGTGTAGTCTCAGTGTACTCCACGTACGCTGTGTAGTCTCAGTGTAGTCCACAAACGCAGTGCGGTCTCAGGATAGTCCACGTACGCCGTGTAGTCTCAGTGTACTCAACATACGCTGTGTGGTGTCAGAATATTCCACGTACGCCGTGTAGTCTCAGGATATTCCACAAACGCAGTGTGGTCACAGAATATTCCACATACGCCGTGTGGTCTCAGAATATTCCAAATACGCCATTTTGTCTCAGTGTACTCCACATACGCCGTGTGATCTCAGAATATTCCACATACGCCGTGTGGTCTCAGAATATTCCACATACGCCGTGTGGTCTCAGTGTACTCCACATACGCCGTGTGGTCTCAGAATATTCCACGTACGCCGTGCAGTCTCAGTGTACTCCACATACGCCGTGTGGTCTCAGTGTAGTCCACATACGGCGTGTGGTCTCAGGATATTCCACATACGGCGTGTGGTCTCAGAATATTCCACATACGGCGTGTGGTCTCAGAATATTCCACATACGCCGTGTGGTCTCAGAATAGTCCACGTACGCCGTGTAGTCTCAGTGTACTCCACATACGCCGTGTGGTCTCAGTGTAGTCCACATACGGCGTGTGGTCTCAGGATATTCCACATACGGCGTGTGGTCTCAGAATATTCCACATACGGCGTGTGGTCTCAGAATATTCCACATACGGCGTGTGGTCTCAGAATATTCCACATACGCCGTGTGGTCTCAGTGTACTCCACATACCCCGTGTGGTCTCGGAATATTCCACATACGCCGTGTAGTCTCAGTGTACTCCACGTACGCTGTGTAGTCTCAGTGTAGTCCACAAACACAGTGTGGTCTCAGAATATTCCACATACGCCGTGTGGTCTCAGAATATTCCACATACGCCGTGTGGTCTCAGAATAGTCCACGTACGCCGTGTAGTCTCAGTGTACTCCACATACCCCGTGTGGTCTCGGAATATTCCACATACGCCGTGTGGTCTCAGAATATTCCACATACGGCGTGTGGTCTCAGAATATTCCACATACGCCGTGTGGTCTCAGAATATTCCACATACGCCATGTGGTCTCAGTGTACTCCACACACGCCGTGTGGTCTGAGAATATTCCACGTACGCCGTGTGGTCTCAGAATAGTCCACATACGCCGTGTGGTCTCAGAATATTCCACATACGCCGTGTGGTCTCAGGATATTCAACATACGCCGTGTGGTCTCAGAATATTCCACATACGCCGTGTAGTCTCAGTGTACTCCACATACCCCGTGTGGTCTCGGAATATTCTACATACGCCGTGTGGTCTCAGAATATTCCACATACGGCGTGTGGTCTCAGAATATTCCACATACGCCGTGTGGTCTCAGAATATTCCACATACGCCGTGTGGTCTCAGTGCAGCCCACATACAACGTGTGGTCTCAGTATACTCCACAAACGCAGTGTGGTCTCAGAATATTCCACATACGCCGTGTGGTCTCAGAATATTCCACATACGGCGTGTGGTCTCAGAATATTCCACATACGGCGTGTGGTCTCAGAATATTCCACATACGCCGTGTGGTCTCAGTGCAGCCCACATACAACGTGTGGTCTCAGTATACTCCACAAACGCAGTGTGGTCTCAGCATATTCCACATACACCGTGTGGTCTCAGAATATTCCACATACGCCGTGTGGTCTCAGTGTACTCCACATACCCCGTGTGGTCTCGGAATATTCCACATACGCCGTGTAGTCTCAGTGTACTCCACATACCCCGTGTGGTCTCGGAATATTCTACATACGCCGTGTGGTCTCAGAATATTCCACATACGCCGTGTGGTCTCAGTGCAGCCCACATACAACGTGTGGTCTCAGTATACTCCACAAACGCAGTGTGGTCTCAGAATATTCAACATACGCCGTGTGGTCTCAGAATATTCCACATACGGCGTGTGGTCTCAGAATATTCCACATACGGCGTGTGGTCTCAGAATATTCCACATAAGCCGTGTGGTCTCAGTGCAGCCCACATACAACGTGGGGTCTCAGTATACTCCACAAACGCAGTGTGGTCTCAGAATATTCCACATACACCGTGTGGTCTCAGAATATTCCACATACGCCGTGTGGTCTCAGTGCAGCCCACATACAACGTGTGGTCTCAGTATACTCCACAAACGCAGTGTGGTCACAGAATATTCCACATACGCCGTGTGGTCTCAGAATATTCCACATACGCCATGTGGTCTCAGTGTACTCCACACACGCCGTGTGGTCTGAGAATATTCCACGTACACCGTGTGGTCTCAGAATAGTCCACATACGTCGTGTGGTCTCAGAATATTCCACATACGCCGTGTGGTCTCAGGATATTCAACATACGCCGTGTGGTCTCAGAATATTCCATATACGCCGTGTGGTCTCAGAATATTCCATATACGCCGTGTGGTCTCAGAATATTCCACATACGCCGTGTGGTCTCAGTGTACTCCACACACGCCGTGTGGTTTGAGAATATTCCACGTACGCCGTGTGGTCTCAGAATAGTCCACGTACGCCGTGTAGTCTCAGTGTACTTCACATACGCCGTGTGGTCTCAGTGTACTCCACACACGCCGTGTGGTCTCAAAATATTCCACATACGCCGTGTGGTCTCAGTGCAGCCCACATACAACGTGTGGTCTCAGTGTACTCCACAAACGCAGTGTGGTCTCAGAATATTCCACATACGCCGTGTGGTCTCAGAATATTCCACATACGGCGTGTGGTCTCAGAATATTCCACATACGCCGTGTGGTCTCAGGATATTCCACATATGCCGTGTGGTCTCAGAATAGTCCACGTACGCCGTGTAGTCTCAGTGTACTCTACATACGCCGTGTGGTCTCAGGATAGTCCACGTACGCCGTGTAGTCTCAGTGTACTCTACATACGCCGTGTGGTCTCAGGATAGTCCGCGTGCGCCGTGTAGTCTCAGTGTACTCCACATACGCCGTGTAGTCTCAGTGTACTCCACACACGCCGTGTGGTCTCAGAATATTCCACATACGCCGTGTGGTCTCAGAATATTCCACATACGCCGTGTGGTCTCAGAATATTCCACATACGGCGTGTGGTCTCAGAATATTCCACATACGCCGTGTGGTCTCAGAATATTCCACATACGGCGTGTGGTCTCAGAATATTCCACATATGCCGTGTGGTCTCAGAATATTCCACATACGCCGTGTGGTCTCAGTGTACTCCACACACGCCGTGTGGTCTGAGAATAATCCACGTACGCCGTGTGGTCTCAGAATATTCCACGTACGCCGTGTAGTCTCAGTGTACTTCACATACGCCGTGTGGTCTCAGTGTACTCCACACACGCCGTGTGGTCTCAGAATATTCCACATACGCCGTGTGGTCTCAGTGCAGCCCACATACAACGTGTGGTCTCAGTATACTCCACAAACGCAGTGTGGTCTCAGAATATTCCACATACGCCGTGTGGTCTCAGAATATTCCACATACGGCGTGTGGTCTCAGAATATTTCACATACGGCGTGTGGTCTCAGAATATTCCACGTACGCCGTGTGGTCTCAGGATATTCCACATACGCCGTGTGGTCTCAGAATAGTCCACAAACGCAGTGTGGTCTCAGAATATTCCACATACGCCGTGTGGTCTCAGTGTACTCCACATACGCCGTGTGGTCTCAGGATAGTCCGCGTACGCCGTGTAGTCTCAGTGTACTCCACGTACGCCGTGTAGTCTCAGTGTACTCCAGATACGCCGTGTGGTCTCAGTGTACTCCACATACGCCGTGTGATCTCAGAATATTCCACATACGCCGTGTGGTCTCAGAATAGTCCACGTACGCCGTGTAGTCTCAGTGTACTCCACATACGCCGTGTGGTCTCAGTGTACTCCACATACGCCGTGTGGTCTCAGTGTAGTCCACATACGGCGTGTGGTCTCAGGATATTCCACATACGGCGTGTGGTCTCAGAATATTCCACATACGGCGTGTGGTCTCAGAATATTCCACATACGCCGTGTGGTCTCAGAATAGTCCACGTACGCCGTGTAGTCTCAGTGTACTCCACATACGCCGTGTGGTCTCAGTGTAGTCCACATACGGCGTGTGGTCTCAGGATATTCCACATACGGCGTGTGGTCTCAGAATATTCCACATACGGCGTGTGGTCTCAGAATATTCCACATACGCCGTGTGGTCTCAGAATATTCCACATACACCGTGTGGTCTCAGAATATTCCACATAAGCCGTGTGGTCTTAGAATATTCCACGTACGCCGTGTAGTCTCAGGATATTCCACAAACGCAGTGTGGTCTCAGAATATTCCACATACGGCGTGTGGTCTCAGAATATTCCACATACGCCGTGTGGTCTCAGGATATTCCACATACGCCGTGTGGTCTCAGAATAGTCCACAAACGCAGTGTGTTCTCAGAATATTCCACATACGCCGTGGGGTCTCAGTGTACTCCAGATACGCCGTGTGGTCTCAGTGTACTCCACATACGCCGTGTGATCTCAGAATATTCCACATACGGCGTGTGGTCTCAGTGTACTCCAGATACGCCGTGTGGTCTCAGTGTACTCCACATACGCCGTGTGATCTCAGAATATTCCACATACGCCGTGTGGTCTCAGAATAGTCCACGTACGCCGTGTAGTCTCAGTGTACTCCATATAAGCCGTGTGGTCTCAGTGTAGTCCACATACGGCGTGTGGTCTCAGGATATTCCACATACGCCGTGTGGTCTCAGAATATTCCACTTACGCCGTGTGGTCTCAGAATATTCCACATACGCCGTGTGGTCTCAGTGTACTCCACACACGCCGTGTGGTCTGAGAATATTCCACGTACGCCGTGTGGTCTCAGAATAGTCCACGTACGCCGTGTAGTCTCAGTGTACTTCACATACGCCGTGTGGTCTCAGTGTACTCCACACACGCCGTGTGGTCTCAGAATATTCCACATACGCCGTGTGGTCTCAGTGCAGCCCACATACAACGTGTGGTCTCAGTATACTCCACAAACGCAGTGTGGTCTCAGAATATTCCACATACGCCGTGTGGTCTCAGGATATTCCACATAGGCCGTGTGGTCTCAGTGTACTCTACATACGCCGTGTGGTCTCAGGATAGTCCGCGTGCGCCGTGTAGTCTCAGTGTACTCCACACACGCCGTGTGGTCTCAGAATATTCCACATACGCCGTGTGGTCTCAGAATATTCCACATACGCCGTGTGGTCTCAGAATATTCCACATGCGGCGTGTGGTCTCAGAATATTCCACATACGCCGTGTGGTCTTAGAATATTCCACATACGCCGTGTGCTCTCAGAATATTCCACATACGCCGTGTGGTCTCAGTGCAGCCCACATACAACGTGTGGTCTCAGTATACTCCACACACGCCGTGTGGTCTCAGAATATTCCACATACGCCGTGTGGTCTCAGTGCAGCTCACATACAACGTGTGGTCTCAGTATACTCCACAAACGCAGTGTGGTCTCAGAATATTCCACATACGCCGTGTGGTCTCAGAATATTCCACATACGGCGTGTGGTCTCAGAATATTCCACATACGGCGTGTGGTCTCAGAATATTCCACATACGCCGTGTGGTCTCAGAATATTCCACATACACCGTGTGGTCGCAGAATATTGCACATACGGCGTGTGGTCTCAGAATATTCCACATACGCCGTGTGGTCTCAGAATATTCCACATACACCGTGTGGTCGCAGAATATTGCACATACGGCGTGTGGTCTCAGAATATTCCACATACGCCGTGTGGTCTCAGTGCAGCCCACATACAACGTGTGGTCTCAGTATACTCCACAAACGCAGTGTGGTCTCAGAATATTCCACATACGCCGTGTGGTCTCAGAATATTCCACATACGGCGTGTGGTCTCAGAATATTCCACATACGGCGTGTGGTCTCAGAATATTCCACATACGCCGTGTGGTCTCAGTATACTCCACAGACGCCGTATGGTCTCAGAATATTTCACATACGGCGTGTGGTCTCAGAATATTCCACATACGCCGTGTGGTCTCAGTGCAGCCCACATACAACGTGTGGTCTCAGTATACTCCACAAACGCAGTGTGGTCTCAGAATATTCCACATACGCCGTGTGGTCTCAGAATATTCCACATACGGCGTGTGGTCTCAGAATATTCCACATACGCCGTGTGGTCTCAGTATACTCCACAAACGCAGTGTGGTCTCAGAATATTCCACATACGCCGTGTGGTCTCAGTGTACTCCACATACGCCGTGTGGTCTCAGAATATTTCACATACGGCGTGTGGTCTCAGAATATTCCACATACGGCGTGTGGTCTCAGAATATTTCACATACGCCGTGTGGTCTCAGTATACTCCACAAACGCAGTGCGGTCTCAGGATAGTCCACGTACGCCGTGTAGTCTCAGTGTACTCCACATACGCCGTGTGGTCTCAGAATAGTCCACATACGCCGTGTAGTCTCAGTGTACTCCACGTACGCCGTGTAGTCTCAGTGTACTCCACATATGCCGTGTGGTCTCAGAATAGTCCACGTACGCCGTGTAGTCTCAGTGTTCTCCACATACGCCGTGTGGTCTCAGAATATTCCACATACACCGTGTGGTCTCAGAATATTGCACATACGGCGTGTGGTCTCAGAATATTCCACATACGCAGTGTGGTCTCAGAATATTCCACATACGGCGTGTGGTCTCAGAATATTCCACATACGCCGTGTGGTCTCAGTGCAGCCCACATACAACGTGTGGTCTCAGTATACTCCACAAACGCAGTGTGGTCTCAGAATATTCCACATACGCCGTGTGGTCTCAGAATATTCCAAATACGCCATTTTGTCTCAGTGTACTCCACATACGCCGTGTGATCTCAGAATATTCCACAAACGCAGTGTGGTCTCAGAATATTCCACATACGCCGTGTGGTCTCAGTGCAGCCCACATACAACGTGTGGTCTCAGTATACTCCACAAACGCAGTGTGGTCTCAGAATATTCCACATACGCCGTGTGGTCTCAGAATATTCCACATACGGCGTGTGGTCTCAGAATATTCCACATACGGCGTGTGGTCTCAGAATATTTCACATACGCCGTGTGGTCTCAGTATACTCCACAAACGCAGTGCGGTCTCAGGATAGTCCACGTACGCCGTGTAGTCTCAGTGTACTCCACATACGCCGTGTGGTCTCAGAATATTCCACATACACCGTGTGGTCTCAGAATATTGCACATACGGCGTGTGGTCTCAGAATATTCCACATACGCAGTGTGGTCTCAGAATATTCCACATACGGCGTGTGGTCTCAGAATATTCCACATACGCCGTGTGGTCTCAGTGCAGCCCACATACAACGTGTGGTCTCAGTGTACTCCACATACCCCGTGTGGTCTCGGAATATTCCACATACGCCGTGTGGTCTCAGAATATTCCACGTACGCCGTGCAGTCTCAGTGTACTCCACATACGCCGTGTGGTCTCAGTGTACTCCGCGTACGCCGTGTAGTCTCAGTGTACTCCACATACCCCGTGTGGTCTCGGAATATTCCACATACACCGTGTGGTCTCAGAATATTCCACAAACGGCGTGTGGTCTCAGAATATTCCACATACGCCGTGTGGTCTCAGTGTTCTCCACATACCCCGTGTGGTCTCGGAATATTCCACATACGCCATGTGGTCTCAGAATATTCCACGTACGCCGTGCAGTCTCAGTGTACTCCACATACGCCGTGTGGTCTCAGTGTACTCCGCGTACGCCGTGCAGTCTCAATGTACTCCACATACGCCGTGTGGTCTCAGAATATTCCAAATACGCCATTTTGTCTCAGTGTACTCCAGATACCCCGTGTGGTCTCGGAATATTCCACATACGCCGTGTGGCCTCAGAATATTCCACGTACGCCGTGCAGTCTCAGTGTACTCCACATACGCCGTGTGGTCTCAGTGTACTCCGCGTACGCCGTGTAGTCTCAGTGTACTCCACATACCCCGTGTGGTCTCGGAATATTCCACATACGCCGTGTGGTCTCAGAATATTCCACATACGCCGTGTGGTCTCAGTGTACTCCACATACCCCGTGTGGTCTCGGAATATTCCACATACGCCGTGTAGTCTCAGTGTACTCCACGTACGCTGTGTAGTCTCAGTGTAGTCCACAAACGCAGTGTGGTCTCAGAATATTCCACATACGCCGTGTGGTCTCAGTGTACTCCACATACGCCGTGTGATCTCAGAATATTCCACATACGCCGTGTGGTCTCAGTGTACTCCACATACCCCGTGTGGTCTCGGAATATTCCACATACGCCGTGTGGTCTCAGAATATTCCAAATACGCCATTTTGTCTCAGTGTACGCCACATACGCCGTGTGATCTCAGAATATTCCACATACGCCGTGTGGTCTCAGTGTACTCCACATACGCCGTGTGGTCTCAGTGTACTCCACATACCCCGTGTGGTCTCGGAATATTCCACATACGCCGTGTGGTCTCAGAATATTCCACATACGCCGTGTGGTCTCAGTGTACTCCACATACCCCGTGTGGTCTCGGAATATTCCACATACGCCGTGTGGTCTCAGTGTACTCCACATACGCCGTGTGATCTCAGAATATTCCACATACGCCGTGTGGTCTCAGTGTACTCCACATACGCCGTGTGGTCTCAGTGTACTCCACATACCCCGTGTGGTCTCGGAATATTCCACATACGGCGTGTGGTCTCAGAATATTCCACATACGCCGTGTGGTCTCAGTATACTCCACAAACGCAGTGCGGTCTCAGGATAGTCCACGTACGCCGTGTGGTCTCAGTGTACTCCACATACGCCGTGTGATCTCAGAATATTCCACATACAGCGTGTGATCTCAGAATATTCCACATACGGCGTGTGGTCTCAGTATACTCCACAAACGCAGTGTGGTCTCAGAATATTCCACATACGCCGTGTGGTCTCAGTGTACTCCACATACGCCGTGTGATCTCAGAATATTCCACATACGCCGTGTGGTCTCAGTGTACTCCACATACGCCGTGTGGTCTCAGTGTACTCCACATACCCCGTGTGGTCTCGGAATATTCCACATACGCCGTGTAGTCTCAGTGTACTCCACGTACGCTGTGTAGTCTCAGTGTAGTCCACAAACGCAGTGTGGTCTCAGAATATTCCACATACGCCGTGTGGTCTCAGTGTACTCCACATACGCCGTGTGATCTCAGAATATTCCACATACGCCGTGTGGTCTCAGTGTACTCCACATACGCCGTGTGGTCTCAGTGTACTCCACATACCCCGTGTGGTCTCGGAATATTCCACATACGGCGTGTGGTCTCAGAATATTCCACATACGGCGTGTGGTCTCAGTATACTCCACAAACGCAGTGTGGTCTCAGAATATTCCACATACGCCGTGTGGTCTCAGTGTACTCCACATACGCCGTGTGATCTCAGAATATTCCACATACGCCGTGTGGTCTCAGTGTACTCCACATACGCCGTGTGGTCTCAGTGTACTCCACATACCCCGTGTGGTCTCGGAATATTCCACATACGCCGTGTAGTCTCAGTGTACTCCACGTACGCTGTGTAGTCTCAGTGTAGTCCACAAACGCAGTGTGGTCTCAGAATATTCCACATACGCCGTGTGGTCTCAGTGTACTCCACATACGCCGTGTGATCTCAGAATATTCCACATACGCCGTGTAGTCTCAGTGTAGTCCACAAACGCAGTGCGGTCTCAGGATAGTCCACGTACGCCGTGTAGTCTCAGTGTACTCCACATACGCCGTGTGATCTCAGAATATTCCACATACAGCGTGTGATCTCAGAATATTCCACATACGGCGTGTGGTCTCAGTATACTCCACAAACGCAGTGTGGTCTCAGAATATTCCACATACGCCGTGTGGTCTCAGTGTACTCCACATACGCCGTGTGGTCTCAGTATACTCCACAAACGCAGTGCGGTCTCAGGATAGTCCACGTACGCCGTGTAATCTCAGTGTACTCAACATACGCTGTGTGGTCAAAGAATATTCCACATACCCCGTGTGGTCTCGGAATATTCCACATACGGCGTGTGGTCTCAGAATATTCCACATACGCCGTGTGGTCTCAGTATACTCCACAAACGCTGTGTGGTCTCAGAATATTCCACATACGCCGTGTGATCTCAGAATATTCCACATACGCCGTGTGATCTCAGAATATTCCACATACAGCGTGTGATCTCAGAATATTCCACATACGGCGTGTGGTCTCAGAATATTCCACATACGCCGTGTGGTCTCAGTGTACTCCACATACGCCGTGTGGTCTCAGTATACTCCACAAACGCAGTGCGGTCTCAGGATAGTCCACGTACGCCGTGTAATCTCAGTGTACTCAACATACGCTGTGTGGTCTCAGAATATTCCACGTACGCCGTGTAGTCTCAGGATATTCCACAAACGCAGTGTGGTCTCAGAATATTCCACATACGGCGTGTGGTCTCAGAATATTCCACATACGCCGTGTGGTCTCAGAATATTCCAAATACGCCATTTTGTCTCAGTGTACTCCACATACGCCGTGTGATCTCAGAATATTCCACGTACGCCGTGCAGTCTCAGTGTACTCCACATACGCCGTGTGGTCTCAGTGTACTCCGTGTACCCCGTGTAGTCTCAGTGTACTCCACATACCCCGTGTGGTCTCAGTGTACTCCGTGTACCCCGTGTAGTCTCAGTGTACTCCACATACCCCGTGTGGTCTCGGAATATTTCACATACGCCGTGTGGTCTCAGAATATTCCACATACGGCGTGTGGTCTCAGAATATTCCACATACGCCGTGTGGTCTCAGTGTACTCCACATACCCGGTGTGGTCTCGGAATATTCCACATACGCCTTGTGGTCTCAGAATATTCCACGTACGCCGTGTAGTCTCAGTGTACACCACATACCCCGTGTTGTCTCGGAATATTCCACATACGCCGTGTGGTCTCAGTATACTCCGCAAACGCAGTGCGGTCTCAGGATAGTCCACGTACGCCGTGTAATCTCAGTGTACTCAACATACGCTGTGTGGTCAAAGAATATTCCACATACCCCGTGTGGTCTCGGAATATTCCACATACGGCGTGTGGTCTCAGAATATTCCACATACGCCGTGTGGTCTCAGTATATTCCACAAACGCTGTGTGGTCTCAGAATATTCCACATACGGCGTGTGGTCTCAGTATACTCCACAAACGCAGTGTGGTCTCAGAATATTCCACATACGCCTTGTGGTCTCAGTGTACTCCACATACGCCGTGTGGTCTCACTATACTCCACAAACGCAGTGCGGTCTCAGGATAGTCCACGTACGCCGTGTAATCTCAGTGTACTCAACATACGCTGTGTGGTCTCAGAATATTCCACATACGCCGTGTGGTCTCAGAATATTCCAAATACGCCATTTTGTCTCAGTGTACTCCACATACGCCGTGTGATCTCAGAATATTCCACGTACGCCGTGCAGTCTCAGTGTACTCCACATACGCCGTGTGGTCTCAGTGTACTCCGTGTACCCCGTGTAGTCTCAGTGTACTCCACATACCCCGTGTGGTCTCGGAATATTTCACATACGCCGTGTGGTCTCAGAATATTCCACATACGGCGTGTGGTCTCAGAATATTCCACATACGCCGTGTGGTCTCAGTGTACTCCACATACCCGGTGTGGTCTCGGAATATTCCACATACGCCGTGTGGTCTCAGAATATTCCACGTACGCCGTGTAGTCTCAGTGTACACCACATACCCCGTGTTGTCTCGGAATATTCCACATACGCCGTGTGGTCTCAGTGTACTCCACATACGCCGTGTGGTCTCAGAATATTCCACATACGGCGTGTGGTCTCAGAATATTCCACATACGCCGTGTGGTTTCAGTGTACTCCACATACCCCGTGTGGTCTCGGAATATTCCACATACGCCGTGTGGTCGCAGAATATTCCACTTACGCCGTGTAGTCTCAGTGTACTCCACATACGCCGTGTGGTCTCAGAATATTCCACATACGGCGTGTGGTCTCAGAATATTCCACATACGGCGTGTGGTCTCAGAATATTCCACATACGCCGTGTGGTCTCAGAATATTCCACATACGCCGTGTGGTCTCAATGCAGCCCACATACAACGTGTGGTCTCAGTACACTCCACAAACGCAGTGTGGTCTCAGAATATTCCACATACGCCGTGTGGTCTCAGAATATTAAAAATACGCCATTTTGTCTCAGTGTACTCCACAAACGCCGTGTGGTCTCAGAATATTCCACGTACGCCGTGTGGTCTCAGAATAGTCCACGTACGCCGTGTAGTCTCAGTGTACTCCACATACGCCGTGTAGTCTCAGTGTACTCCAGATACGCCGTGTGGTCTCAGTGTACTCCACATACGCCGTGTGATCTCAGAATATTCCACATACGGCGTGTGGTCTCAGAATAGTCCACGTACGCCGTGTAGTCTCAGTGTACTCCACATACGCCGTGTAGTCTCAGTGTACACCACATACGCCGTGTGGTCTCAGTGTACTCCGCGTACGCCGTGTAGTCTCAGTGTACTCCACATTCCCCGTGTTGTCTCGGAATATTCCACATACGCCGTGTGGTCTCAGTGTATTCCACATACGCCGTGTGGTCTCAGAATATTCCAAATACGCCATTTTGTCTCAGTGTACTCCACATACGCCGTGTAGTCTCAGTGTACTCCACGTACACTGTGTAGTCTCAGTGTAGTCCACATACGGCGTGTGGTCTCAGAATATTACAAATTTGGCATTTTGTCTCAGTGTACTTCACATACCCCGTGTGGTCTCGGAATATTCCACATACGCCGTGTGGTCTCAGAATATTCCACATACGGCATGTGGTCTCAGGATATTCCACAAACGCAGTGTGGTCTCAGAATATTCCACATACGGCGTGTGGTCTCAGAATATTCCACATACGCCGTGTGGTCTCAGAATAGTCCACGTACGCCGTGTAGTCTCAGTGTATTCCACATACGCCGTGTGGTCTCAGAATAGTCCTCGTACGCCGTGTAGTCTCAGTGTAGTCCACATGCGGCGTGTGGTCTCAGAATATTCCACATACGGCATGTGGTCTCAGGATATTCCACAAACGCAGTGTGGTCTCAGAATATTCCACATACGGCGTGTGGTCTCAGAATATTCCACATACGCCGTGTGGTCTCAGAATAGTCCACGTACGCCGTGTAGTCTCAGTGTACTCCACGTACGCCGTGTAGTCTCAGTGTACTCCAGATACGCCTTGTGGTCTCAGTGTACTCCACACACGCCGGGTGGTTCAGGAATACTTTTTTTTGGAAATAGGCCATAACAGCCATCTCTCAGATACGCTAGAATAAATCTCTTCCACCTTAGCGCAGCAGGAGTCCATAACCCTCAATATAACTCTGAAAAGGACTGCATTTGAGTCTTAAGAGATTAAGGGTGTGAAAAGTAGGTGCAATTGGTACCACCGGACCAATGACCGTACCTTTTCGCGACCCAAAGACGATTGGCAATGCAAGTCCTCTCTGATTCACCGGATCGTTGGCCACTCTCACTTTAAGTCAAGAGGGCAGTTTATGATGCTGGTTGGGTCGATCGGGGAAAGGTATAATTTTTATTCCTCGTGCAACATCGCTCAACATAAATGCCGTAGTGTCCAAGTGACTTCACGGAGGCTAGAGAATGCCATTCTTCGTTTTGTTTCCCATTCGAGAGATGATTGAAAATGCTTACACGTGGATTTGATTCCTATTTAATCCACAGAGACTTCGAAATGTCTTTAATGATTCAAACAGATGCCAATGACTTCACTGAAGTGACAAATGATTGCATTCACTTGTCTACGGCTTCTGAGTTCTGAATCTGACTTCAAAACGAATGGTAGGTATTTTCATTTCAAAGAAATGCCATACATTTTTACGCTTGAAAATGAAAGCGAATGCCGGCATTAAAGCATTTCGGAGATAAATAATATGATTTAAATTTTCGCATGATTGCATTCCGAGGAGTTCCTGTAAAGTCCTGTTTCCTTAAATGTCGAGATCAAACAAACTCAAAAACACTCGCTGCATGAGTTCTGGGAAATTTTCAATTAAACGCTTTTTCCTCACATTTAGTGGTTTTGAGGAAAAGTTTTGTCCGAATTGTCTGCAACGACCAAAGCAACCAATGTCGGCAATTCTGAGAAGTCGAAATGCACACCTCTGTGCGGGGCGTCCTCCTCGGAATGACCGTTCTTTTTTCGGAAGAATAAGACAGTGCCATCTGCCATAGCAGTGATCTCTACTCAACCTTTACAGACACCATCGACTTTAATGTCTTCTTACCCGCTAATCCTTAACGTTAGTTCAAGGATGACAAAGGAAACCGTAAGAAAAAGCTCCCCAATTCATCGCTTCAATTTATCCGATTTCCATTGCTTCGAAACTTCGAAGACATAACACAACACAACTGAATTGAGAAGAACACAATCAAAGAGCTCATCCCGTTAAGGAGCTTAGTGCTATGACATTTTAGCAAATACATCCATCCAGCCACCCACACCCACACTCGGTCCCGGTTTTCATTTATCACCATTTCACACCGAGCAACAGTCCTCGTCCCTTCCGACAAGGACGAGGGTAAACAACAACCGAGAGAAAAATGAAATAAATGACAGAAACAAGGAAAATAAAAGCACACTCCGTGGAGCAGAGGCCAAGCGAGGAAAACAGGAACTCAAAAAAAAAAAATAAAAAATCCGAAAAAAGGACGAAATCATCAACATGTGTTGCTCTTCTTACAATTGAAATTCATTTTAGCTAATCCCGGCATCAGATACCAGCTTTAAGTTATTTTTCTTGCTCTTACTCGTCGTCTACTTACGCCCCTCTCCCCGCCACTCCCCCGACAGTTGTCGTGTGTGCAGGGTGCGGATGGGTGGAATAAGTCTCACCGCTCTCACTCTCTGAAAGCGATCGACCGAAGAAAAGATGTTTATCTGTTAATTACATTTTTCGTATATCCTGATAACGGGGGATTTGGCTCCATTGTCTCTCCCACCCGCCACCCCTCGCCCCCAGAGGTACAACGAGTGATTGTTGTGTTTGCTGCCGTTGTTGTTCATCGAACGGAAAAAGGAAGGGAAATCCGCCAGCGCCAGTTAAATAGAACAGAAAATCCTTTTTGACAAAGGAGTTTCATTTCCCTTCAACAATTTGTCCGTTTTTTTTTCGCCTTTATTTTCGCTCTTTCTTGCTCTATGATTTTCTAAATCCTTTCTGCTCAACGTGCACCGAAACGCGGCGCGGAGGCCGGGGCGCAGAAATTCCAATGGCTGTGAATTGGAGCCTGATTCTCTTTCATTTCCCCGCTGAAGACCATCGATGGAAATTATGCTTTCAACCGAGACCGAAGGATGGGATGGAGCGAATCAGACAATGAAGAGGGAACTTAATTCTCACAAGAGTCTTCTAAGAAGTAAACAGAAAGAGTGAGCGGATGAGGGCAGACGACGAGAGGGGGAGAAAACCATTTTCTAAAATGACATCTGTGGTCGGTGGGGTACCTATGGGAAATAAGCCTGAGGCAGTGGATGGATTTAATATTACTTCTCGGGTCCGGCCTGTGGACTGAGTGATTCTTTGACAAACAGCTGAGCATAATGCGCTTTGTATGAGGTCGTTCCCTTGTCATCGTTTGCCTCGATTATTAAAAAGTTCTTTTCTATTCAAAGACAAGATGAAGGTGATGTTGGATGTTGGCCCTTCGGCGGTGCTTGCTCTCTGATCTCTGGTCTGTGGTCAACCCATTGAGGTGAAGTGTAGTGCACCTGGTCAACCCATTGAGGTGAAATGTTGTCCACCGTTTGACGTTGCAATTTGATGACACTGGTTGTGCTTTTGGATTGGAGGCGAGTTGTGTGTGTGTGTTATGAAGCGTCTTAAGGGATGCTGATGTTTGGTAATTTTATGTGACCGCTTACGAACACTTCTTGCGAACGTCCTTCAAAATCCGTCTTAATCCATGTGTTCAATTTCAGTAAAAAAAAGGTTGGTTAAAATGGAAATCTGTAACCGAACCGAAACGTTGTTAATATAATATAATATTGGTGGCGCGAGCGTCCGAGGCGGAACTGGGCCTAGCTTCTCAGCAACCACTCGTGTTGTGCGTGCTATTGTTCTTTCACGAGTGGAAGGGACCTACAGTTTAATGCCACCTCCGAACGGCGAAAATGAGAAGCTTTTTCTAGACAGGAATATATCTTTGAGCATTGTCAGTGACTCGAAAGAGCTGGAAGCCGTAAATTATCAAAGTTGGTATATTGGGGATTCGAACCCGGCACCCTTTGCGTAGGAGTCGACGCACTAACCCACTATGCCACGGCGACACCGAAACGTTGTTGCCAGCCTCATTTTCGAAGGCCAACTGGTGCAATGATGCTCTTGGCCACAACATCCATATTCTCATCTCTGCGACGACGGAGACCTTGAGTGTTGTCTACTGGCATACCAGTCTCACGATCTTTTTGCACAAGCTTGCGTAGAGCAGTCGCGGTGGGTGCTTCATTTCGAAAAAACTTCTTTTCGAAAAAAGCAGCACTTTGCACTCACTTTGGAAATAAGTTTTCAATATTTCCCAACATTGTTCAAGCACGCAAGCCAATGAGTCGCTTTTCATTTCTTTCCGCGGAGGTGTGATACTGACTTTCTGCCACGATGCGGGAAACAGCCGTTAGTATCAAAGAGACTATTTTAAGTCGTCCACGACGTCGTCAGGTTTTAGGCTATTTCTTCTAACACTGTTTATAAAGACGATTATTTTTGAATTTTTGAGGTTATCTTTAAGATTGCAAGTAGTACATACAGTTGCTTGGCAGTTGGTCAATGCGAGTGATTGGGGTGAGTGAAATAGCATTACTATGTCGTCAGCGTAAGAGAGAGTCTAATATAGTGGTCCGCACGCACTCTGCACCTTCTTTAAAAAGCCGTAATGAAAGAGGGCTCAATGGACACTCCTGCCGGACGCCAGAATCTGTTTCAAACCATTCAGATACTTCTTAGTTTCCTTGTACAGATTTTATAAATCATTTCCAATCCTTAGAGGCATTCCAAGTTCTTAGAGCTTGTTAATAAACGCACGTCTATCCACGTCAATCATCGAATGCCGTTTTAAAATAGATAAAGAAGGTGTACAGTTGTTTCCCGTTTTATAAGAAGAACTCTCCAATGCTTTGCAACACCATCGATCGACCGTGGAGTAACCAGAAGAAGCCGTGCAGAATTGAGCATTGAGAAAGCTTATCCGACGATAATCCTCCTACGTTCTTAGTGGATACGAAAAATTAAGGACGCCTTAAACTCTTGTGGGGTGGTTTCATGTTCCAAGATTTTTTAGAACGCTATATTGACCTTACATATAAATTCATTGGCAACGTACTTATAGATCTTAAGGTATTCTATTGGAGCCTACCGCTTTGCCATCTTGTAAGCTTTTGTGAATAATCATTTCATGAGTCATACTTGCATCCGATACCAGATTTTCGTTCTTAGGTTGTTCCAGTTTTTCACCATGAACATACTTCTCGCATAACCCAGAACTGATTCAGAAAATTCCGTCGATTGGCTCCATTCTCATGCTTGTCAAATCGAAACAAGGGCACGTCAAAACTTGTTTGTGAATCACGGCATCTCAGAGGGTAACTCTGGTTCAAGGGGTACTTAAAATCGGCTATTTCTCCCCTTAATCTATTACTCCTTTTAAGTTCCTCACCCCCATCATCACTTTTATCATCGCACTTGACCATCAATGTGTCTTTTTTTATCACTAAGCCGGACCACTCAGACAATCTATGTATCACTGTAAGACACTGTTTAACCAATAAGGTTCCAGCGACGCGACATATTTCCCACCAGTAAATGTGGGGTTTCCTGCTGCTGCAGGGACATAAGTCCACAAGTCATAAGTCCATAATTGAATTTTATGGACTTATGACCTACCTAAGTGGGACAAAAGTCCACAATCAATTGTGACCACTTAAGTAGGTTATAAGTCCATACAATTTCGGGCCATAATTTCACAACATTTGGGTGGATCATTAGTTCACAACAAATTTTTGTGGACTTATGTCCCACCTCAGTGGGTCATATGACTTATGTCCCACCTAAGTGGGTCATATGACTTATGTCCCACCTAAGTGGGTCATAAGTAAAGCAATTCCATTGACCCTTCATCAAAATATCCTCCATCACAAGTTCAACGTTGAAGTGGTCTCTTAAAACAAATCCCGGGTTAGATTGCAGTTGTGCTCTCCACCATCGCCGCCATCTTCTTCAGGATTCTCCTCTTCCACTCCACCATCGGCTCGCATTCCATACTTGAATCTTTCATTTCCTCAGAGCTGCATGTCATTCGATTTCAATATCTTCACACCGTCCGTAAGTGCATTTATGCAAATAGCTTCAACTTCAAACTGGATTCGTTTTCATCAGAGGCATCCTACCTAAGCCATATGAGGGCAAGATTTGAGTGACGATTCAATCGACATGTGTATCACGTTGCGGAGGATAATGGGAAAATTGTATACAAAAAACACACCTTAGAGGCCACACAACGGCTGCAGCAATCTCTTCACAAACCTCCCGTGGAGTTGATTTATTGATTTTGTGCACTTCACTCGTTTGGCTGGCCTTAAGAATGGCTTTTTGAACAAACACACACAACATCTTCAGACAGAGTTTCACAGGGACGAAGCTCAAGAGATGACACGGCGAAGAGGTAAAGTGAAGGCAATCGAATATCAAATGTCGAATGTGTGTAAATATCGATGGTGTCCCTCGATGCAGGGGTGTGCATGCAGCAGCTTTGGTGAGAGGTGTGCTACACACTTCACGTCCATCTTGCCAGTGGACGATGTGGATTGAACGAAACACAAACCTATTTTATTTACATTTAGTTAGGAGTATGAATTGCGTTCTTTCCGGATTATGTTACTGCTCCGTCGATGTTAAATACCATTCAATTCAATTGTATTTTGGCAATAATTACACAATTGTTCTTCCAGGCGAAAACTCAAACTCGTAAGAAAGAAGAAAATGTTGGCCCAACAAATGTGCAGTGTTTGCCATATTTTTTATGTTGATTCTTGTTTGATTTTATTTTGCTATTAAGCAGCCATGATCTGTTTTCACATTGGTGTGTTAAGTGCCGTGTGTCCTTGTTGGTCCTCTCGCGATGGGGTGGTGGGAGGACAGCCGCCATGGTGACTCCGGTCACTACTTTGGAAGAAGTGATGTAGTAGTGGTCGTTGATGTCTGCTTGTTTGGTAGATTCAGCCCTACATCCCTATCCGGAACAGTTGTTTATTTCCTGCAGTGCTTCTGATTTAAAAGCGACGATGCCGCGAGGTTGGCTCAGTTGACGCTGGGGGGGTTCACACTGTACTACAAATTGTACGACCAAGTTCGACTACTAAATATGTACATGGACTTCAATCGTGAGAGTAACTTCGGAGCATGAACATGAAATGTGGTTCGGGGACTTCCTTTGCAGGTATCGATGAAATATGAAATATGTAAACTATGCACAGTTGAATATTGTTTTACTGGGCGACGGGATCAGCTCTAGCCACGTTGATCTTGTCATGTGACAGTCATCTCTTGAGACCCAAGACAAGTTGGCTTCTTTAAGAATTGTGTCACTTATAGTTCGGAGCAGTGGCTGTAGTGATGTGTCCACTCGGAAAAAGAGTAATATCGATCGATAGGTTAGGTTAAGTAGGGGGACTGCTAGTGCTTGGTGCATTGTGATACCCCTAGTCAGACTACTACCACTGATTGACTACTCCAGTGATAGTGGCGTTAATTTGATCCCAACGGCAAATGGTGGCTGGACCAAATTTGAAAACCAGATAAAAGCGTACCAACTTTGCTTTCACTGGGATTCGAACCGGGGACCCCGCTAACCAGGGTCAGACACTCTACCAACTGAGCCATCCAGTCGTCATGTCGATCGATGATTCGATTCTTGTTTTTGGAAGGAAAATCGCGTAGCGAAATCAAAGAGTGCTTGAATGCTGTGCACGGTGACTCTCTCCTTGCTTCGTGATCAGCAAGGTTTTACTCGAATCAACCTCTGACTTTGGTCGACCTTGAGGCCAACATTCAAGACTCTGTTATAGAAATAACGTCAAACATTTTGGACCGACCGCTTGAAGCATTGTCAGCGAACTCGAAATGCCCTCATGAATGTTTTCGTCCGAAAGAGTTTCCGAAAGAGTTTCTAGACACTATTTGTCCAGAAAGTAATGTCGTAAGTGCCGACCATCCTCAGCGTAGTTAATGTAATAACCTTAATTTTTTTTTATTTTCGTGAGTTGGTGTGAATCTTCAATAAGACGCAATGATACCCGTTTTATTTTTTTCTTTTTTAAATGCATTTTTATTTTTAAAATCATTGAAAATTCTTATACGCTAGACAAAAATGCTTAAACTAGTTGGACGAACAATTTTCCTATTTCTAACTTACTGGCCCTTAGCGGGCACTCCAAGCTGAACTTAATCTTAAACTATCTTTCCGACTTATAGTAACCAGTATTAATTTTAATGGTAAGCCTTAAGACGAAATTATATAAAATAAGAAAAATGGGAACAAATAACAATGTAACATTGTTATATATGTCCATATAATCCTGTATGTAGACATATATAAAATGGTTATTTTTTTTATTTATTTTTTTGTAATACTTAAAACTACTCTAGGCTATGTACGTCGGATGTAGGTTGCTGGATTAATCCGCTGAAAGACATTGACCGACTCCCCATGATGCATGTTTAGCCTTTGTTTTGATTTTCGGGCGTTTTTACTTCGTCATTCGGTTCATGTGACTCTGCTTACGGGTGAGCTCTTGCCGTATGCATTCCCCTGTGGGTGCTGGTGGCTTAACTACAGGCCGAAGTGATATTTTTGACAGTTGACGGCGATGGGTACATGAGTCGTATTAATGGAGATGATATTTTTTGTGCTCAAAAATAGACAAAAGGCTCTGCGAACCGAGAAAAGGACACGGAATCACGGCAAGGAGACTGGTAAGCATTGCGATGCGTTGTGTGGGAGCAGTTTACGAGCGCACACATGCAGATCTATTGTTAGCACAGTCGGGGGCGTTGGCACGCAGTTGGGACTTTGTGTGCTATTACACGTAAATGAGGATTCTTTTTGAGGACATGACAAAAAAGATGGGTGTCGTTAATCCTTGAGTGCTCGCAAAGGTCTTCCTTTTATCACTACATAGCCCCAGATTCCACAGAAACCTTCTGTCAATGAGTAGGGCCAGCCAAAACCATTATTTCCAAATTGAATATGTAGATATCTTCACCAAAAGAAAGAATAGAGGGAGCAATACGTTAACAGGCTTGCCGAAGAAGTACAAGTGACTGGCCCTGAAGCAGAAGATTTCCCGCAGGCTTTTTGAAGTTGGCATATTGAACTGCGGAAAGTGGAGCCAACATTAGACCCTAGAACTCTGGTTTTTTAATGCGGTTTCTTTTTAAAGCCACCCCACCCGTCACATGCACATAATAACGTACAACAGTTGATGTGGCATAGTCTATTTTTCTGTATACAAATAACTTATGTCATTAATTTTGCTCACATTCTTATTCTTGTTAAAGTCTTAAATCATGTTAAGTCAAATTAAATTCAATTAATCCTTTGTTGACCAGGCAACTAAAAAGTAAAAAAAATATTTTTCTTTGCTTTTATTTAGTTTTGGGTTGGTTTAAGTAGGAAAACAAATTGTGGTTTTCTTCAAGGACCTCAAAGGACGAGATGTGGAAGTGGTACTCAAAAGTACCGCTGGGCTGTGGGCGAAAAAAAAATGCTGAATAAAATCTTATTTGTTTTCTTTTTTATTTTAATTTTTAATGCAATACTTGTAATAGAGTAAATTGATTCTTTTGAGGTAAGCATCAACATTGTCATTAGTACTTATGTATATTTATGACAAATGTATCCCGTGGTACAAGGAAAAAACAGTTATTTTTGTCATTACAACAAAGATAAACATTGCAATGGCCATTTGGAAATCGGCTTTGACTGTATTTTGTTGATGCTGCAAAGTTAACATCTGCCTCTTGCATCCATAAACTTTGGCCAATGAACGCCCAGGTTACCTAGTCGCACGTCCTTTGGAACAGATTCTGTTTTACCTCTGTGTTTTTTATTGCACATCATTTAGTAACTTCCTCTTTAGACCGCGTCTCTCAACAGACAAGTTCTTTTCCGACATAAGACCAATAGTTACCCATCTTTTATACTCAAGAAGGGAAACCTTTTCGTTCATTTGACAGTAGACGATATACGAGTTTATAAATGCAATTTCTATCATCCCCCAAAAATGCGATGCCACTACTTCTTAGATCTTCGACCTAATTCACATGCGGACCGAAGTTCATCAGCATAGTCACACCCCCCATGAATGTATTGTAGTCCTCTTGGGCAACTTACTTCGTGCTGCACACCCGATTTGTCTCTGCTGTTAATAGTGGGAATCTCATTGCCATGGTAATTTGAAGCTAAGAGAACTATTCTGGTATCTTTCCATTTGTAAAAAATATTTCCATCTTTTGAAGATCGATAGTCAGACGCTCCCCTTTCCATTTTTTCGTCATCTTTCAAATTTTTCGGATTGCCTTTTCTCATGGTACCACAGGCTAGAGTTTGTTCTGCTTTTAGTTTTTCTAGGAGTCTTACTGAAGTAAAATAATTATCAAAGAAAATTATTTTTTGCTTTCACTCACTCCAGACTACTCTTTCACCGAGACCATAATTTTCATACTTTTTTCCAGCTGCTCGTCCTTTCCTTGGTAAATTGAAAACTTCCTTATAAAGCCGTATTGGTCTGCTAAACACCATAATTTGTAACCTCTTTTTATGGGCTTCATGGGACTATATTCTTTCATCGAATTTCTTCCCTTGAATAGTATCATGGACTCGTCAACAGAAAGTTGTCTTGTTCCATGATAAGCAGTGCAAAATTTTTCACTGGCCGAAGTTTGAATAGACGATCTTTGTTACCTTTTGGGATAAGACTGTTATCATTTAGATGCAAATTGCTCAAAATTGCATCAAATCTATTTCGGCTCATGGTTTTACCCACCAACGGAAATTTCAAATCCTCACTATCACTCCAAAAGTCCCTCCAGCTGGGTAACTTATGGTAATCCATAAGAAAAATTATTCCGACGAAGGCTAAAAGCTCATTCTTCTTCAATTCCAAGATTTTATTTCTTTGGACAGCGTAAAGGTTGGACTGATAAACTATTTTATCGAGCACACTTTCTACAAATTCGATGAATAATTCTGTTTTACTTACGGAATCCTCGAACAAACTTTCAACAGGTCCCTTAGAAAGCTCATAATCCGAGATGTGCGATGGATGGTCCCTAGATTTCCATTGGCGATTTGGTTCCTCATCAAGTACCCTTTTCTTTGGAAGGCTGCAATCTGGAGAGTTTTCTGAAACCGCCTCATCATCCCCAAACAACTTTTCAAGCTCTTCATGGAGTCAAATTTCATCCTGTTTCTCATTTATAAGGGTTGCAGATTTGGAACTAATTGCCACAGGATCCATTTCAGCGTCGGATTCTATGTCCGTATCTTCATTGTTGTCCAATGGTAATTCCTCAATTAGTGACACAATTTCATCATCGTTCCAATTGGGAATAGTCATTCTATTATTCTTTACTACAAGAAAATTTGAAAATTTTAAAACTAAACTTTATTTTCTTTTATATATAGTGTATCGATTGAGAAAAAATAAAATCTATCTATGTATTTAATTACACCATCGGACGTATTTATGCTACATTACAAAAACTCTGGCTATCTGCTGATTTTACACCAGCAATTACCAAGCTCAGACTTATTAAGACATTGATTCTCCCTATCATAGATTTTTTTTCCTGGTTTGATGTGAATCTTCAATAAGACACTATGATACCCGTGTATTCATAGTAGTGTCAGATTTTGACTGACTAAACACATCCTCCCCATTGCTTTAGTTGCTTACTACAACTAGGTTTCCCTATGCAGTAGTTTTAACTTCATTATTTTTACGCGTGAAGCAGGTAGATTTTCGATAAAGTCACCTGCTGGAACCGTTTATAGCGGCCTGTACTCATTGCGCTAAATCGAACGGTTTCATTCGTTGGAGACGGCGTACGAGATTTCTCATGTCCAGTGTTTGGAGTATAGCATGGTTACAACGGGTACATAACAAAAACAGAGTAGGGCCAAGGACACTCCCTTGCGGGACCCCGGCGGCGATGTCTTTAAATTCCGACTATTCCTTCCCGTGCTCAACTCTTAATAGCCTATTCTTGAGGTAGGATTCTGAAATGCAATGTAGATTTTTCAGAAATATCCTACTAAGTTTGTATTCCAAGCCGTCGTGCCAAACCTTGTCAAAGGCCTGGGATACGTCGAGGAAAACACTGGAGCAAACCTTTTTTCCTCTAGTGCTTTTTCGATTTCGTTGGTTATTCTAAATACTTGGTCAATTGTGGAATGACTCTTCCTGAATCGAAATTGATGATCGGGGGTAAGGCGTCTTTCTTCTATTAGTGGTTGTATTCGTTTCAGTTGAAGGTCCTCGAATAGCTTTGATGTTATAGGTAAAAGTGATATCGGTCTATATGATTTTTTGTCGTTTGGCGGCTTACCCGGTTTCGGGACCTTTATCACTTCTGCGACTTTCCACGAATCTGGTACGTATATCAGTCTGAACGAAGCCTTTATTAAATACTGGAGCGTCTTTTGGTAACTCCATGAGGATTTGTCTGGTAATTAAACCATAGCCTGGTGCCTTGTTATTTTTCAAATTTTTTATTGCCTGGCAGAGTTCAATTAACGACACCCGTTTCATTGTGAAGTTATCGGATATCGGAGGCATACCGGTTGGATCATCTATCAACATTTGTCCATCAAACGGCTTAAACGATTGTTCTAGATGTCCAGCAAACAGGTCTGCCTTTTCATTCCCACTCTCTGCCCAATAACATGACAACATGAAACATCATCTTTTGCGGGTTGAGGAATTGTCTGAGACAGTCGTCTGATAAGTCAGTGAGTTGTCCCCGTATCTCTGTGATGTGTCATAAGTCACAACTGCCGCATAAGAGGATGGTGAGTCAAAAATTGTGAGGTTTTCGTATTCTGAGTGGAACCTCACAACTTGTGACCATCACAAGAACCTCCCAAAAAGGAGTTTTTCGAAGAATTTCAGTTTCAATCCTTAGACTGGGATCCACCGAAAAGTGGAACCAGTCTTTGCACAATGCAGGCGAAAGCAAGATCGTTGCGCTTGATATTTCTAAAGCATTTGACAGAGTTTGGCATCAAGCTCTCTTGTCGAAAATGCGTGCCTATGGTATCGATGAATCTCTTCTTCTATGGATAAGAAATTACCTTTCGAACCGTTCAATTCAAGTTGTTTTGGATGGGTTCAAGTCTGATATCCACCAAATAAATGCTGGTGTTCCCCAAGGCTCAGTTCTGTCTCCGACACTCTTTCTAATTTTTATAAATGATCTCTTGTCTGCTACTTCTAATCCAATCCATTCCTTCGCTGATGACAGCACCCTTAGCTTTTCATATTCGTTCCAAGACCCACGACCCCGCCCTTCGGCCGTAGAATTGGAACGGCAGCGTATGTTAAGCACATTGAATTCCGATCTTGAGAACATAATTAACTGGTAAAAAAACGATAGAGTGGAATTCAATGCTTCAAAAACTCAATGCTGTCTGCTGTCACTCAAGCGAACCCTTGATAATCAGCCATTATACCTGAATGGTGCTTGTGTCGATGAAACCGGAAAACTTTCCATGCTTAGTATGTGTATCAACACAACACTTAGTTGAGTCTCCAAAAATGCTGCGAAATGATTAGGTTTTCTTAATCGATGCAAGAAATATTTCACCCCTTATGATTTGGCTTTAATTTATAAGGCGTACATCCGCCCCAAGCTTGAGTATAACGCTCATATCTGGTATGGTGCCCCCAAGACCACACTGCACCTACTTGATAGAATCCAAAAGCGAGCGATAAAACTTATAGGAGACAACAATATCGCAGAGTCATTAGACTCCCTCGAACATCGACGTACCGTCTCTTCTTTGTCCGTGTTTTATCGTTATCTGCATTCCTCCTCTCCATGAATTCACCCGCAATACTCGTCTCGCCAGGAATGCCCATCAGTATACCCTTAAGCCTACTTTCGGACGCACAGTTAAATTCAGAGACTCGTTTTTCAGCCGCACTTCACGAATATGGAATGCTCTTCCCCGCCTAATATTTCCCACAGACTACAACCCGCAGATATTTAAGACCAATGTGCACAGGTACCTTCGGCCCGTGCTGTGTCTTGACGCCGGACACATAAGGGTATTAGCAATCCCTTGAGCACGCGCAAATTATATAAAAAAAAATGGACGCAGAGGAAAATATTTGGAGAACATACTGAATGCGGTAGTATTTCGCATTTTGTCGTCCAAATTACGGGCAATCCAATCAATCGGCGTCACTTGTGATGGTCTGACCACAACCCAACACAGTAAGCCACTTTGTAACCATTGAAATTTATGTTGAATACGAGCACAAGATGCTGTCCTGTCACGATGTTGTCTGCCTTCAACGACTGTCTAAGATAAACTAAATTACGCAACTTGTTAAAACTTTGACGGTAGTCTCACATGCATGACGGTTGACGGGGGCAGTGTGCTGTTGAAATTCAAAAGCACATCGTCCTTGTTGAGATGAACACGTCGAAGATGTCGGGAAAAAATTCACAAATGGTACTTTGAATATGGCAACAACTCTTCTTACTCTTTCTTAACTTTCAACATTACTTACAGCCATTCGGGAAATGAAGAACGTAATTCAACATGATGGTAGTTCCAACTTTAATTAAAATTGTTCAAAAAACAGATGCGTTGCAGAAAAGAGAGGAGTTGAACAAAATTCAGTTCCAAAACGTTCGCAAGCAAAGCAGCCCTTAATTCCAACAGACAGTCACTGCCCCCTTCGCACGGATTACAGCCCTCTGAAGCGAAAGCACATATTTCACATCGTTCGTATCCATTCCAATGAATTCTGCATTCGCCATAGAACATTCCCACAAAACCCCATGGGAATGATGGAAGACTCTTGCCTGCCACGCATTGCCTTCTCCGATTCACTTCACCCAAATGCAACACGGCTAACCTGGCAAAACGGAAATGAATACGACCACGAAATCCAGGGATACGTTCTGGGCAGCAGTCCGACGGCGCGGCGAAGGTCCGCAAATTGTATGCTAATCACAATGCCAAAACCGAAAACCGAAAAATCATTCCATGTTAATTCAAATTCCTCATCCGTGGCTACAGTACCTCTGGTGCTGTGGGTGGGTGTGTGTGTGAAGCTGACTCTGACTACGCTTGCAATTATTCTCTATGACTAGACACTTTCACAGCGGTGCCTCAGGAGTGAGGGTATGTGTGCGTGTGGAAATTCTCCTTGCGATGTGGGTCTTGTCCGTTGCTCCAGCGCGGTCCTAAAGGGGGAGGGATGGGGTCTGTTTGCACGTAATAGGTGTGGGAACCATTAATATTGTAACGGGAAACCACGGTGGAAACTTCAGGAACGTTGAGTAATCTTTTTGGTGCACTGGTTGTTTTGGAACCGCCCTTGCCAAGTCAGAAATGTTCTTAAATCGAATCAAGACGAGGGGCAAACCTGGATGTGGCGGTGCACGTTTATTCTTCGCTTAGCCCGTTAGAGTGCTCCTTTAACCGGTACCCGCGGACGTGGATTTTGGATGGAAAATGCATTTCGAATGCGAATTTAATGTTTCCTTTTGATTCGATGAGTGAATGCCCATTTGGATTGTCAGTCATTTGGTGGGGAAATCTTTAAGGGATGTGAACGTTTCCGATGAGGAAGCGCCTATCGCATGTTCTTCCAAAATCGGATATGAAAGCGAGATGAATTCAACGATGATCTAGTCAATTTGGCTTGAGATTGTGTTCCGGACTCGAATGAAGTTTAGTCGATTTAGGATATGTGGGGATTGCCTATTCTAGTGGCTAACCACTAGTGACTAGCAGCTAGTGGTTAGTTGCTTGTGGCTCTAGTCAGTAGCGCCACGTGGTTAGTAACTAATGGCTTGTGGCTGGTGACGGTAGGGGGTGGTTGATGACTTGACGCTGGTGGCTTAATGCGGGCGACTTGTTGCTGGCAGCTGGTGGCTCTAGCGGTTAGTTGCTAGTGGTTAGTGGCACGTGAGTAGTAGCTAGTGTCTTATGTCTAAGGGCTAGTTGAAAATGGGGAGTTGTTTATGGCTTTTTTTTGGTTGGTGGCTTGTGACTGGAGACTTGTGGCTTGTGGCTGGAGGCTTGTGGCTGGTGGGTGATGGCTGATGGCTGATGGCTGATGGCTGATGGCTGGTGGCTTGTGGCTGGTAGCTGGTGGCTAGTGGCTGATGGCTGATGGCTGATGGCTGATTTGTGATGGCTGATGGCTGATGGCTGATGGCTGATGGCTGGTTGCTGTTGGCTGGTGGCTTGTGGCTGTAGGCTGGTCTCTTGTTGCTATTGGCTCTAGTGTGTGGTGGCCCAGGGAATAGGTGGCTGCTGGCTAGTGGCTTGAGGCTAGCAAATAATTGGTTACTACTACTACTCGCCGGTGTCTACAGTACAGTTTGTATGCGGAGGACTTCCTTTTCTCTGTATCTCGTACGAAGACGCACGATTTGTTTGCAAACAAGACGTTAATTTATGAGACGAACGCAGGGTATAGTCAGAACCGGTTTTCTAGTTTACCTCGCATGCTAGCGATCCATGGATAGTCTCTTGATGCTGTTTCCAGTTATCAGGATGTGCTCATGCGTCCGCGACAACTTGGTCGAAGGATCGGTCCTCACCTTCTGGAACCAGGAAGCCCTCATAGCAGAAGAATTGCCGTTGAGCTCCATTTGGTGAACCTACATATCTCATGAAGCTAATTCGAACACACTCTCCCTGTGTTGAATCACACAAAACCTCCACATATCAAAGATCTGGCCACTTGCCCCCTTGCGTGCCTAATCTCCTCCTCCGAGAACGGTTGGACTCTATGTGGCATTCCTAATCCTTGCAATTCCAATTCAACTTCTGATACCTTTTGTTTAGCAAAATTGAACCGTGACCTAATTTACACTATCCTCCGCACAGTCTATCGTCTCCTGATTCATCTCAAATAGCTTGTCATTGTCGTTGCAGCGACGACGACGTAGCGCTCAAAACTTTTGAAGGAACTTTTCCATCGGATTGAAGTCTATTTTTCCTAGCGGCTAATCCTCTGGTTGACGTGTTCCCACCTTTTTAATCCTCACCTAACTGCCAGACTTAACTGCTTCAAATTTCACTCGAACTTTCTACTTAAGCATAAACTTCCCCTAACTGCATAGGGGATTTAACAAACTTTCTTAACTGGCGGGGGTACCGCATTCGGAGGCACTACGAATATGCAGGAGATGAGCACACATTTCATTTCACTCAAACGTTCATGGGCTTCAGCCGATCTATGCTCAAGACCAAACCCACCCACTCTTCGGCTTCGCCAATTTATAAACTAGTCAAACTTTCAAACTTTGTTTTTATAATTCACCGCATCACTGTGCGACAAGGGGAGTAAGGTGGGGACGCTCGCTTGGGACTGAACACTGCCATCACTCAGATACACATGCCTTTGGGAAAGTGGAAAGGACTGACGTGTCTGTGAGCGCTTGTATGCAAAACATAAAGTTTCAAATGCGATGAGGATTTGGGAAGGTCAATAGATCTTGAGTCCCACACACACTCTAAATTATGCGAGTGGAGTAAGTTTCCTCGGCGAACCGTGTGTCTATGCGACGGAGTTGGATGAACTCCATTTAGTCGGGTAGCGAATCCCTCGCTCTCCGGGGAGAGACCTTTCAAAAGTTGGCAATCGAAACATCTTCAGGTAATTCGTTGCTGGATTTCAAGCACCTCACACCACAGTGAGGGGGAGATCCCCTCGTGAAGTCTACCTGCACTAAGTTCTGCGCAAATATCTCACAAATTGGCAATTTTCAGTCTTCTTGGCGAACAGCTCTTGTGGATATCGACAGCTACCACGGCGACGACGATGAGACGAGCAGAGAGGAAGAAGTCGCAAGTGAGACAGTTGAGGCGGAGGGCTTTCGCTGTGAAATGAAATCGAGATGAAGTTCGTGGGACTACGAATTCGATTGGGACAAAGTTTCAATGAAACTTTCGCACATAGTTACTGCTGGGCAGACCAATTTATGAATAAATCGGCAAAAAGGGAGTTCACCGGGTGGTCCTTGTAAACGCTTTTTTTCCCATTGAACTAGAACCCGCAGCCAAGGAGGACCGGCAAGGTAACGAAAATGAAGTTGATTCCTTGGGGGATAACACTTTTCGGTGGATGAGGTAATTCAATTGCTCTCGAGTTTCGTTAAAGAAATGGACTTGAGTTCATCTGTGCAGAGGGAACCATCTGTCAAGCAATCCATCGGTGTGGTTCCGCTTCCGTCACTGAATAGAGTGAGATATTTCAGCGCAGAGCAGCAATTTTGGCTGTTTTCAAAGTTTTTGCTTTCCGCAGTTTGTCCTGCGGTTCAAATATATTTGAGGAGGTCTCAATTCATTCGTTCTCAGAATCATCTCGTTCTCCATTTGTTCTCAGGATCTCATCGAGGTCGAGACTTTCGGGACGTGGTAGGATCGCGATGTCTCCTGTAAACTGAACTATGTTTCATGTTACACATGTGGACATTCAGGGCGGAATAGTCACTGTAGACGGCAATGAAATGTGTAAGACGGTAGTTGCAGTTCCTTATTGGATTCCATATGGATCATCAAACTGATTGAAGGTTTTGACTGGGGATATTGGGAACTGAGAATGTGTGCAGAATCACGAGGATCAAAGCGAGTGTCCTGCGAGTATATCAAAGTCTACAAATCTTTGAAGGCAATCGGCAGGACGCTGTTTTTATTAGAAATATCCTCTGAGTGCAGTACTTCTGTCAGTTGTCTGTTGTCAATTACAACATATTTGTGGTTATGAACTTAGAAACGCCATGCCTTTAGATGCTGGAATTACTTACACTGAGCAGTAAGTTGGTAAAGTGCCTGTCCCTGCTTAGCGGGGTCCCCGGTTCGAGTCCCAGAGTAGTCAGTCAGTGGCAGTAGTCTGACTGTGAGCATCACAATGGACCAATATAGTCTAAGTGTGTTAGTGAATGCTCTAGCAAATCAGATGGTTTATCCCGATATCATCCAGGACTCATTCAGGCTCGGAGGAGTTAGTTGAACTCTAGCAATTTCGCTTGCATTTTTGTTATCACGCAATAAATGGTGTCTGAGGTATTCCAAAGGAACTTTTGTAATCATCAAGCGGAGACAAGTTGTCCAAGTCTTAAGTGTGGCCTCGTCACAGAATCCTTTCCATTCTTCAACTCGACCCTAGAACCTTTTCCCAGAAAAAATGAAGAGTTTCTCGATACGTTTTCAATGAAATCCGTTTCTCAGTCGAAAGGCATTGATTTGCTGAAGAGGGCAACCAACAAGAGATTCATTTTTCCTACTGTTAATCGAAAAGCCGAGGCAGACAAAGTACTTGACTACCTCGAGGGTATAGCTACCCTCTGTGACTCTGTCCAAGATGCCGATGCCTTGTGTCGTTTCTTGAAAACTGTTATACTTCCAAACGTAAATATTGTTTCAATGACAAAGCCTCGTTGATTAGTCCCTGTCTTCGACTCAGGACCTCACATGTATTCCATGATGCGGTTGCAAGGACTTTTGGAAGATCTTGCCTTCTTCGTGCGTCACTGAGTCGCAATCTTAAGTTAATGCTTAAAACCATTCAAGACATGGAGAGTGCAGGTAAGTTCATAACCGCTGGGCTTTAGTAGCAAGATTTCTCTCTCGTAATACAATCCTGATGAATTTAGCTAATATTTCCTTGAAACCTTCCGTTCATAAATGTTTAACATCACGTTTGCTTTTCCTTTGTCATGCTGTACAACTCGGGAACCGCTTACCCTCACAGATACGGTCCAAGACCGAGTACAGACAATTTTGTTATGTTAAATGCACGCGGGTGTATCGGTCATCGCCCGCGCGATCAGATCAGCGAGAAATAAAGGTCGTTGAACTAATCGACTAACGTGTGCCCTATACCTGGGCAGCAGAATATTCGGCAAAAGATGGGATCCAAACCCTAAAATAATCCAGTAGTTGTACACAGCGTTTGTCTGGCTAATCTTGATGTGTGGCAGTATAGTACGGTCGGAAACCTATCTTAAAGGCGCCATCTTAAAATGGCGTCCAAAGACATGCATGCCTTGGTGTGACAAGAGCAATCTCCACAACCCCAATGGCTGGCCTAGAGGTTCTACTGGATCTTCTCAAACTTAACCTCTACCTGCAGAAAACTGCGACTATGAGCGCCATCAGGGTTTCGTAGTGCAAAGTCTGGCGTCCCAGCCCCAAAGGGCACGTATGCATACTCTGTAGACTACAGATTGAACCAATCGAAAACCTTCCCTCCCTAGACTTCGAAAGGACCTTTAGGTGGCATTTCCCAACTAAGGAAAAAATAGAACTCAAGTGAACCCATTAACAACTCGACCTTCATGCGCGGACATTTTCTCTGAAGTTTTCAACTTGCACTGGCCTATCATACTACCTGATCACTGCAGTGTTTTCCAAGCGGAGGTTCTGGCGGTCAAAGAAGCGGCCAAAATGATATCCTTGTTGGAAATGCTACCGGCTGATATTACAATTTCAATCAACAGTCAAGCGGCCGTTGAAGCAATTTCGGCTTTAGAAATCAAGTGCAAGCTAGACGCAAGCAGCCACGAAGAGCTCAAGGTACTTGGTACCCAGCATTCGATAATCAGGCTGGGTCCCAGGACATAGGGACAGAACCGGCAACGAGGTAGCAGATGAACTTGCCGGAAATGGGGCCGAAACCGACCCATACCAGGCAATCCCGTGCATTAATCCACCCCTGGCAAATGTCAAGAGCGAGTTAATGAAAGGAGAAACTCCTTCACCACTGGCGAGACTACCCGATTTCTACGGCTGAGGCTCAGCAGCGCAAGGTTCAATATACTCCTTCTTTACTGCAAAGAAATGCTGAGAAAGGTGGTGGGCGCACTAACCGGTTATAGTCATTTGAGATATCATAGGAACAAAATGGGACTACCATTTACCATGTGGGGACGAATGCGAGTTAAAGTATACCCCTCACTTTATTTTCGACAATGGCCCAACCTCTGCATATTGAGACAAAGAACTCTGGGAGAATTCTTATTCCAAGACCTCCATGAACTTGCAGATATCCCACTACCATCTATTTGCAGGTTCGTCAGGATTTCGGGATGGCTGGAATGAAAAACTCACCTACACCTGAGGAAAAGTGGCATGACCTCGGCTGCAGCAGCAGACAACGTCAGCTGGAGTGCGAGTAAAGTTTACGAGGCTTAAACCCCCCCTTGAGTCACGAGCTGCGAGCGACTCGCACAATATATAAAACATTTTATAAAAATCGAAATAGTACAAAACTTAATAAAAGAAGAATCATCCGAGTTCTTCGGTAGTCTAAGATCAACTGCCCATTCCATCCATTACACAACAACAACAAAATATAGGAACAGGAGAAGACAAAAAAATTAAAAGGACGCTATTACAAACGAGTAAACAAATGAAGGGTGTAACAAATTTGGAAGAGACATAATACGTAAACAAATGAGAGGTGAAACATAATTAGAAGGAATGTTGCCAGCACCTGCATGCCGAAGCTGGGACGTGTTGCGATACCTAACTCTTTGGCATCACAAAGGGTTCAGTCCAGAGAACCGCTACACCATGTCTACCCACTTACCTAACCTAAACTAACCTAAATCGACTAAAGACTTCCTCTTAATGCCTGTCCACATCAGTAGCTTTGTTGGACATCTGTCTCGACCTCAGTCTAAATTTTGGAGCAACATTCTTGGAACCTGACAACGTCTCGTCCCAGTTTAACAGTCTAGACCTTCTCTATTAACAGGCGAACATATATGATCAAGGTCAAAGCCGTCGTTGATGACTGCAAGTCTCTTGCTTTTTTCAATTTTTCTTGCTTTTTCAATTTTTCTTTATTTTTTCCAGATTCGACCAGTCTTCGGCTGACAGAACAAGAACTCCCGAAAGGACTCCCTGCACCCAAAATATGCAGCAGGAATATCGAATAAGTGTCCCGAAGTCAAAAGCGCATTCGCAGTCTGGCCACATTTGCCAGCTCAGTTGACAAAAAAAAAAATGACAACTCCATGCACTCACCAGCCAGCTCACAGTCGAGAACACGTGCACCCACTTCACGCAGACAATAGGCCAATGGCCTAGGTCATTCGCCGTTCCAGTCAGGCAGGCATTCCCCAAAAGGACTCAGTCTGTTCGAGCTCGCAACAAAATTGTAATTGGATTTGACCGAAATTCTCGAAAACACTGAGCCTCTTCAATTGTTTACCCTGCACGACACACACACTGCCGCCCTCGCAGAGAGCCCACCCGAGATCCTGGCCTGAGCGAGAGCAGTCAAATTGTTCGCTACCGACAAATTGAAATCAACAACCGCGTTCGCCATTATTCGCTTCTGGCGTCAGCTGTCGGCAGTCGGCATTCGCTCGCCGGCTATCGAATGCAGAGTCTTCGCAGTGAAAAAAGAAAACGATGAAATTTTGGAAAACAAGTGCCTAATGGATTTCCGGCAGCTGTTTCCTGCGCAGTATTCACGAAATCCAAACAAAATCCATCAACACGCTGAAGCAGAAACTGCACACAACCTCGCACACATTCCGTGAGAGAGATTCCGGGGAGAGAAAAAGGACTGTTCCCCGTGGTCACTGGGACACAATCCGACCACGTTTCACATAATAATCAATCAATTTACGAGCGAATACATTTTCGAAGCGAACTCCGACAGTGGCTACCCACTGGGCAGGCGGAACCCTGGGCGGCAACCACTTCGCCTGCCAGTACCACACGGGCATTCCAGCGTGATAATGAGACCAGCTTACATGGGACACACACAACACGGGCAACGGGCAACACAGGCACACTTGGAACGAATGAGAGCACACAGCCGTCATCCCTGCGACGACGATGCCAACCGAACGACCGACCGACCTCTCATGCATTTGGCCACCGACCATTGAATTGTTTGCCCACAACCATCTGGATTTGAATTCAATTTGTGGCATTGACAAAGTGCGTCTGCTGGCCCTGTCCGACATCAATCTGAAAAGTTAAATGGTCTAAGCTGGTTTGCAAAACCGCACTATGCACTGTGTGATGGTGGGGGATGGCCGCCGCATCGCCCCACCCGCTGGCGCGCATGGCGGCGATGGTCACCAGAGCTAACTGCTATCGCATTGAAGGTTCATAAATCTGTCAACATGATACCGATTCGGGGAATATAATCACCACAGCAACGGGGCACCACAACGATGACGACAACGACAACGATGTCGAGGAGGAGGTGAGGTGTGGCGTTGCGTTGCGTTTGAAACATGTGTCTGCACCCAATGGAGCGCTCGTGGCGGAGGAGGAAGTTTCTAGAAATGGCACAACATCCGCAGCAGCTGTGACAGCCAAGGATTAAGAACCTTCGGCTGCAATCAAAAACTCGGGATGTGCCCCTGAGAGGCCTGTGGGGGGCAACGTGAATGCGAACAGTTCGCGAGATTCAAGCCACATTCATTCCACATCCACTGTGACAACTCTAACTGCTTCAAAGACGACGAAGAAACCCCACCCTCGTCGTCACTCGAAGGGCAATGTACATTCAATCGATTCGGACAAGCTCATAAGTAAGTTCAAAGGACTTTCGAATAAGTTTTTCCCTTTTCAATTTTATGACCCCATCGTAGCATTCGTTATGAGGCGAAACCAGACGATTGGAGCCAGAAGTCAGTCCAACCCCAGCCTCGATCCCAATCAACTGAAAGCCGCCGTAGTTTGCGCGAGTACATGGGTAATAAAGTTCAATCCCGATGGTATCGCTGGCTCGGGACAGCACGAATCGATCTTCCGCGTAAGCCCCTAATTGAAAGCGACCGATAAACTTTATTCCAACTCATCTCAAATTGAATGGTTTTACAGCCTCCGTGTCTGCCGCCCCGCCCACACCCAACCCAATGCGAGAAGCATTACCAAAAACCCATTCGATATCTCTTGCCGCGAAACTATTCGCGTATCGCGGGCGTAAATCGGGATATGAAGTCCTTCCGCTGATACAACCAGGATGCCCATAAAAAATACCTAAACTCGTATAAATTTTATTAAACTCCATAAAATCCATCCAACAGCGCCCCTATCGCTAAGGTCCTTCACTGCACAATCGAAACGCGATAAAACTTCGCCCGAAAAGCGGAACGCTGGGGCAGGGATCCTGGCAGGGATCTTGGTACTAGTTGCCACTGCAGCCGGATGGGGCAACAAAGGTGTGCGTTTCCCCGCAGCCAGGGTGTGAGTCCAAACGCTCTCTTCCCACTGAATCATATGGCTTCACTTTAAAACCGGGATGTAGTGCCGGCATAACGACCGACAACGGTCTGGTCTGGCTTTTGTTATCTCAATTTATGTGCCTTCTTTCGTGGCGCAAGCGGGTGCTAGTTGCAAGGCAGCCAACGGCACCCGAATGAAGTGAGAAATATCCTTACGCGGGCAGAATTACTAGCGAATTACTCGTGTAACATTGAGCGTGTGAATTATGGGCAGACACATCGATACGAAGCCACACTCTCCAACACAACCCTCGCTCGTAAGCAGCAAGAGCACAAGGCATTGTGTGCAGCCCCTACGCACAAGCCCCCCCCCCACCTCGCTCTGCGGTGTCCGATAAGGGGCTGTGTCGGGGTGAGCTGGTGGAGTTTTATTGATGATATAATTTAGCCGGAGTAAAGTTGTGCGGAGTGTGAGCGCACCCTTCAGTGGTGCCTTAGCCCAAAACCCGGCGAGTGCAGCCGGCCAGGGCAATACGCTCTGCGTTGTGTGCTAGGTGGTGCATAGCAACTTTATTACGCGTAAGGAGGGAAGTCATTTGCTTTGATTTATGGGGTCCTCGATGTCTGTCCGATGGATGATGGGGCTCAGCAGATCTGGGTCAAGCCTGGATCTGTTCCGTGTAACCCAATTATTTTGGTATCGAGCCACAGCACTCTTATCTCTTAATTGGCTTCAATTAAAATCCATTTAAGGGATATTGCATGAGATTGATAACGAGTGTCAGTGATGGCAAGCGGAAGGGCTAGCGTGTGTGTAGCGCACAGGATTAGCTTACGAGTTGATCAGGCATCTATTTATCTGCTGTGGCTTCAAGGGGGGGAGTTGAGTCAGAGTGCAATGGGATGTGAGATGAAGTGGACGTGAACTAAATTGAATTGACCAAAAGCAGCCAGTGGCTTGTGGTTGCCGTGAAGTAGTGATCAACTGAGTCAGAATGACCGGCGAGAGTAATGTACGTAAATTGGTGTTTTGGATACAATCACACCCAACCGGTATGAGGCTTCATTTAGAGCACGTCGCAGTTTTCTAGCTGTAAGCTCGACTGTAATCAAATACATCCCCACTTATGAACGTCTCGAATGTACAAACAAAAAATAAAGTGGGACCTAGAGCACTACCTTACGGGACTCCAGTGGAATTCAAAACTGAAATGACGGTCATAGCTCGTTTTGAAGAAGTATGGATGCTCCTGGCATTCCGACAAGGCCATTCACAGTGGACAGAGATGAACAATTCGCAGATTTCACACAAATATGGTGTGTTAATCTCGATAACTTTTTTAAAGTGTAAAAATTGTGGAGATGGACAAATAGTGAATAGAATGTTCACCAGTGATTCTTGAGACACTTGGCCTACAGTTATCGTGGGATTTTTGTTCGTTAAAAATGCAGTTGGTCAGCATTAAGGGTTAAGTGCATCAAGTAGCGCGAAGGATAGTATTTTTTAATATAAATATCTCAATTTTTTCATATTTCAATTTTTTCGTCATGTAATATCTGTTTTGGTAATTCAACATGACTTTTCGAATCATTGCCATCCATTTCAATGTTCAGTACTGAGTACGAGGACGTTGGTATGTTGTTGCAGTAGCTAGGCTGTAATACTCTACGGGCTGTTGCACAATCCCGCCACATGTTATGAACGCGCATATTATGCGCGTATGTGACTGAGAGTTCTTACCGGACACTGCGCTATGGGAACACACACTCCGCCTGTAAAGAGTATATACGGCAAGTGCGAGTGGGTTCACTGTGAAAGAGAGTGATAAATGGGTGAAAGTTGACATATATAATTTTTAACCATTTTTTTTCCATAAGGTCTTGAAGGTCTTCCACGTTCTTCAGGTGCAGATGGATGGGATTGAATGAGTGAAGTGAATTGCAGTTTCACTTGATCATTATTTACATGCGCAACACGTTCGTTGTTGATCAATGCACCGTTATGAGAAAGTATTTCTTGGTTTCAATTTTACTTTATCAGCCATTTACCAAGTGACACATTTTCGTCTCTGACAAAAAAAGGCAAAAGGAGCAAAAAGTTTTGATTTTCTTGGAACTAAGACTAGTTAAGAATTACAACTAATCAGCGGTCTACCGTCAAATGTTTGTGTGAATATAAAAAAAACGTCTAAGAAGGGGGCAGATTAAAAAAAGGTATAGCTTCTAAATATTATAAAACACTATCATGTGTTGATGCTCTAACTTTTTCAAAAATGCATAGCACCAATATACGTAGTTCTGAATAACAGGGTTTTGAAAAGTCTGTACGAGTAATTCAGTTAAATCGATACTCTGACTCACTGCACTTGGGCGATTGGTTTTACTAATTTCTTAATAAATAAAGGAATAATTAATATCGCAACTACATTATATGTTATTTTAACTATCGACAAGGTAAGAACCCTTTTTGAGATGGCGTTGTATGGAGACGTTCCACTCTCAGGCGAACAAGTGAGGACTATCCGCCCAGATCAATTTCATTCGCTGGTGTCAGTCCAATAGTCTCACCGTTCATATATCAGTCTAAGACTTAAGACCCTGCCCGTCGGCTGTAGAATTGAAGCCGCAGCGTATGTATGTTAATCGCATTGTACTCCGAACTTGACGGCATAACAACAACTGGGTACGATCAATGGCGTGTAATTTAACAGTTTCAAGTTTCAAGAACTCAATTCTGTTAATGATGTTAATAAAGCGAAAATAAATGCGTGCATATAAATTTCGCCGAATACTTTGTGGGCATCGTGGCGTAGTCGGTAAGTGCATCGACTATTACGAAGACGGTCCCAGGTTCGATACCCGAATTTACCATCTTTGGGAACTCACGGTTTCAACTATTTCGAGTCACTGACAATGCTCAAAGATATATTCCTGTCTAGAAGAAGCTTCCTCAACTTCGCCGTTCGGAGTCGGCATTAAGCTGTAGGTCCCTTCCACTCGTGAAAGAACTATAGCACGCATAACACGAGTGGTTGCTGAGAAGCTAGGCCCAGGTCCGCCTCGGACTGTAGCGCCACCCATATTATTATTATTATTAATTGAAGTTTTCGGTTACGATTCAGAACGCTTATGTTAAACAAGAAAGAAGCCAGAAACGATCTGCCGCACATCACCTAGGGGAAAACATCACAATCGACAGCTACAATTTTGAGATAGTGAAGGGGTTTGTACTCGGACCAAACGTGAACTCCACAAATGACATCTAAGTGGAGGAACGATGTAGAATCGCACTGGATTCAAAACTCCTGACATCAAGGACAAAGATTATGCTCTTATTGGGGAATGGAAGAGAAGACATAACCGCGAAACTACGAGCTACACCCGGATGTGGGCAAAGATCCGTCGACTGCACTGGCTTGGCCACGCCGAGCGCCTGGACACCAACGCTCCGGGAAAGAGGGTCTTCGAACCAGAGCCATTTATTCGAGAAGTAGAGGAAGACCGAACCTCCGGAATATAGACATAGTTATCTCGGATACAAGACAGCTTAGCCTTGCTGACTGGACGCAGCACGCCACGGACCGTCAGCGATGGAAGGCAGTTATACCTCAGCCTCTGACCCTCCATGTGATGTAGGCCTGCTAAGTAAGTAAGTAAGTAAGAAACCAGAAGAAAGCGCTTAAGGCGGATGCCCACAATGATAACGAAAATTAAAAGAAGATAAATTCAGGGTTATGTAGTCGCAATTGCTTGAAGCTGCTTATAAATTATCTGATAGGTCCATATCAATGTGGCTTCACCACGGAAGTCCACCATCGACCAGATTTTCACACTACCGGCAGATCCTGGAAAAGACCCAAGAGATGCAGATCGACACCCACCACCTTTCTGTCGATTTTAGGACCGCATATGACAGCGTGCATAGGGACGAGCTATACAACGCCATGTCAAGTTTTGACGTTCCTGCCAAACTCTGCAGGTTGTGCAGGATGACGACGCAGAATTCTCGCTGCTCCATCAAGGTCGGTAACGAACTAACCGAGACACACACATATAGACAAGGCTACGTGCTGTCATGTGACTTCTTTAACATCATCCTGGAGAAGATCGTGCAAGACTCACACGCCATTACTGAAGGCACGATCATCCAGAAGTCCGTACAACTGTTAGCATACGCTGATGACATTGACGCGATTGTCAGAACACAGCGAGCCGTCAATGAGGCGTTTGCTGGCATTGAGGCGGAAGCGGCTAAAATGGGTCTAGCTGTGAAAGAGGGCAAAGCGAAGTATATGCTGTCATCACGAAAGGACACACATGACGTCTTGGACAGAGCATCACAATGGGCAGCTATAACTTCGAGGTAGTCAAGGACTTCGAGGTAGGCTCCGCAGTAAATATTACGAACAACATCAGTACCGAGATCAAACGCAGAGTAACTCTTGTCAAACGCTGTTTCTCGCTGTCCCTCGAAGAACCAAGCTGACTTTATACAAGACCTTGATCATCCCTGTCCTGCTATATGGCGCGGAGGCATGGACAATCTCAAAAGCGTACGAGGAAGTTCTTGGTACCTTCGAGAGAAAAGGTCTGCGTGCGATCTTTGGTCCTGCTTGCGTTGACGGTTTCTGGAGGAGAAGGTTCAACCACGAACCACGGGCTGTACAGCGACATGAGTCTAGTCAGGGGTCAAGGCCATGTAGAGCGTGTGAACAAATCAGCTCTGGGCTGAAAAGAGTCTCTGACTCCGAACACGTGGGACAACGTAACAGAGGACGCCTGCGTTTAAGGTGGCGCACACAGGTGGAGAAGGACCTCAATCAACTTGCCAGAGACCGTGCTAGGTGGAGAGGCTTGTTGGTTGAGGCCCAGGTCCACCCCGGACTGTAGCGCCAAATAAAGAAGAAGAAGAAGAAGTAGTCACAATTGAAAAATATTGTCTTCCATAGTAGTTTTAAAATTTTCCTTTTTTTATGGCTGTTTTAACCAAGTACATATACTCAAGTGGGACAATCAATAAATTCACCCACAATACACGCTTCGCTTTGAAAACCGTACGTCATCGAATATCGTCTTGACAGACTCCATGGGATTTCGCGTTGAGGACATCTGCAAAAGTACCTGGCAAAGCTTTAGTTATCAATATTCATAAAGGATGGAGCTGAAAAGTCGAAAATGTTCAACCGACAAGGAACAGAATGAAACCAAGTCGTTGGCATAAGGCACTGCTGTCTACCGGAGACCAGACCAAACATCTACCTGCTTCTGCGATTGTGCAACTATCGTCACGGTAGCTCCTTCAACTTGATTAGAGTTCAAAGCACATCTTTATTCAAAACAAGAATTTATTTCCACAAGACAATAAATCAAACCACATCAACCTTAGCACCTCCACCAAAAAATCAGCCGAGGAAGTCAATCAGCGGAGACATTCTCTGTTGCCTGCTTGATACCTTCCATTCCATTATCATCGGGAATTCCATCAAAAGAAACGAAATAAATGCAATTTAATTTAATTCCAAGCACACTCACTGGGTCCTTCGGCTCCCTCTTACATTAAATTGAAAAAAAAGCAAACCCATTCTCAGCACCTCCTGTTTAAGTCACAAACTTGCAGTCAACACCAACACCAAGTGCCATCCCAGCGAAAGAGGAATGAAAATAAAAACGACAAGCCCGAGCCAAGGGAACGCTTTCCTTTCCACAGGACCGTGCGCGCAAAAGCCCAAAGACAAAAGCAATTACAAGGCGACCCTTGGAGGGTGTCTAAGGCCGGTTAGCCGCCGCCGCCGCCGTGCCGCTCGGAGAAGAACATTATTCACTTGTGAAAGCTTCAAGAGTCAACAAAAGCATAAAGATGTCACCGCTTCTGCCCGCACGGCACCCATTATTACAAAATATTTGGACAATGGGCTAATGGGTGTGTAGCTGGCGACCCTCCCGTGACCCATATCGTATATTATGCTCACCCGGCCATTATTTGTCCGGGAGTCAAGGAGCGGGAACGAAACAGGACCCACCCTTCGTTGCCAGCCACATCAGCAGTGCAGCAAGACGGAAGCAGTGCTCGGCGGATGGTCCCATGCAACAAAAGACGAAGAGAACAACTCTCTGTAAGCCTCCAGGCTATCGTTCGTCCTCCGCACTTGCCGCCGCACAAGAGATCCGGCCGAGGGACGTCGTCAGTCACTCCAGTCCGACAGCGCCGGCTGAGGGAGGCAATTCGGAAAATGGAAAAAGTTTCTCATTAGTGCTGGCGCGTGTAATTGGGATAATTATTATTAAAACTGAATGAATACCCTGTCCCTTGAGACGTGGCCAACACCGGGCGCAGGGCACGCTGCTGCATCCACCCATCCTCCGTGGATGCAGCACTCCAAAAACTCCTGCTGCCGCGATGATAAGTTGCTCTGAATTGTTTCGGAAGCAATCGTGCTCAGTCGAGGATTAACGACGTCCTCCAGTCTCCCTGTGCCGCCCCTCCTTCCGGCCATTGACATCCAGAAATCTCGAGCACTCGCTGTGGCATGGGTTCGAGAAGAAGCGCCTGCAGATGGAAAACGGATTGTTTCGGTTGAAATTGTCAAAATTGGCGCGGAAACGGTAATCGCGTGCCTCATTGGCGGCCATTATTCACTTAATAACCGCACTTTACAGCGCCTGTCAAACATCAATGTTGCAATTAAAGTCGCGGCACAGTGGCCGCGGAAATCCCATTGGGAAAGCCACAAGAATGTTGTAGTGACAAAGTTGAGCGGCCGAATTCCCTTACGTTGTCTACCTTCCGATGGCTTGAGTGGGAGTGCGGTGGTGGAGACTTCTGATGAATAATGACGAAACCGATTTAAAGACAGCCAGTGGCACATGGAGTGTGAATAAAGGCTGTGTGTCATCAGGATGCGGAAGGGGTTCATGGCATGGTTGGGAACGTCTTTGTGTTTGTCTGATCATGGTGTTGCCATTTGTGGTAGCATTTGGCCCCATTCAGCAGGACCTAATATCTATCTCTAGTTGCACTGTAAAAGTGAGTTCAGTTACCCTTCTTCTTTTGAGGACCATCCTAGTTGTGGCCATCATCTCTTGCCTTGTTGCACAGGTCTGGAGATTGTTCAGGTGTGGGTTGAGATCATCTGTTGATATGGGTTCATGGTCGGGCGCGGAACACATCAAATTCTCGGGCAGAGCCTCTCATGGGCAGGTACAACTTGGAGGTAGTCCGGTACTTCGTCTATTATGGATTTGTAGTAAAGATTCAGACACAACGTCGTAGAGATCAAACGTAGAGTAATTTAAGGGAATCGCTGTTACACTAGACTCAAAATGCACTTGACCAAAGGCAAAGGGACTTGAATCCTGCTCGAAGGACCAATTTTAATTTATACAAGACATTGACCTATCAAGTCCTGATCCATCTGGACTGTGATGGCTGTGGAGCGACATAGCTTTAGTAAGACGTCTACGGCCTCAACGGCTGTGTAGAGAATGTGGCTAATTTGCTGTCAGTTAGAAGAACCTTCGACTTTGAGTCAATGACCAACAGATTAAGGCAGTGCTTATGGTGACGCTCAGAAAGATCACAACCAACTGTGTGTGAGTTATTGGAGATAGCCAGTCAGAAAATGAGCTCGGTAAAGAGGCTTTTGATTAAGGAGCTGGTTCATCTTGAACTGTAGGTCCAGGACAGAAGAAAACCGAATTCTACTAGATGTCTGATGTCTACTGATGTAGTCCTACTCGGGGAGCATCGATATATTAGTTTGTTGATTTGTATTGTTTTTGCAAGTCGCTTGGATTTATTTTCCATGTGGGTCATTTGAATAAGTTGCGGCGCCGGAGAAGATCTGTCGGGGGTCATGTTACATGCATCTTCTGCTTCTCTTCGACCCTCCCATGACCCATATCGTATATTGTGCTCGCCCGGCCATTATTTGTCCGAGAATCAAGGAACGGGAACGAAATGGGGCTCACTCTTCGTTGCCAGCCACATCAGCAGTGCAGCAAGACGGACGCAGTGCTCGGCGGATGATTCCATAAAACAAAGCCCTTAGGCTATCCTTGCGCCGAAGGAACAAGCAAGGGGTCATGTCCGCGGCATCTCCTGCTTCTGGTCTGGTGGTGCTACATTCCGGGGTGGACTCGGGCCTTAAGGAACAAGCCTCTCCATCTAGCACGATCTATGACTAGTTCTTCGCACGCTAAGTTGGTAGAGATGCTTCTCAACGGCGAGACACTCCGGGCCTGAGATAAGTTGTCCATACACTCAATATGGTTCAGGCACCCTGGGCGTTGGGTCCGTAGACGCCTGACTAAGGTCATTTTGCTGTACAATATATACAGTTTATGGTTAAATTTTTTCTCCAGATTCCATCACCAAAGATCGTACGCAGAACTTTTCTCTCAAGGGGACCAAGGACCTGTTCATAAGCTTTTGAGATTGTCCATGCATTTGAGATAAAGACAAGACTGGAAAAAAACAGTGTCTTAGATAAAGTCAATTTTTGCTTTCGAAAGAAGGGTCTGTTACTCAACCACCCCTTGAGCCCGGGGAAACAGCTGATGGCAAGATGAGTTCTGCTTTAGATAACCAGCCAGCGCCTCATTAACGGCTCTGCCAATCACGTCAATGCCAATGGCGTATTCTAACAGATGTATTCTCATGTTGGTGGGCGCCATCTTGATGGTGCAGTCAGAATTCTCCTGCACAATTCAACGAAGCATCTGCTTAGGTCATGTACATTATAGGGAAGTAGTTGACAAACTAGCTTAGTATGTACCACTTGAAAGTGCTAGCAAGGTTGGGAGCATAAGCAATTCATGACTTATAACCATGATCAGCCGCACGGAGTGCAATGCGTCCTACTGCTTAGTATCTTAAGGGGTCACTGACTTGCATCAAGTTAGAATTGCTACCACGGGTAAACCAACGACCGTACCCTTTCGCGATCCAAAGACGATTGCCAATACATGTCCTCTCTGATTCACCCGATCTTTGGCCACCCTCTGTTTCGCTCAAGAGGGTAGTTCATGTTGATGGTTGAGTCGATTGAGGAAAGGGATCATTTTTATTCCTCCTGCAGTATCGCTCAACACTTGTGAGTCAATCTGTGGAATGGTTTCTATTCGTACTTGTACAAGCTTCCATGAATCTGCTCGTAGAAAAACGTTAGTGCATCTCTCCTGATCCAGTCAAGCCTTAGACAGAACTACATAAAACAACCAGTAAGGTGAAAGTAATGCAGTCAATGTCATAAATGAACACCATCTCGTGATGCCTCAGTGAGTCTTGAGACACAATAAAGTGAATGGAAGTGTTGGAGTGGAGGGATTGGATGCAACTTATTCGTAGATAAACTCCAAGGGCTCTAACCTGCATGGAGGGCATCGATGAGTATGGAAAAAATCGGGTAATTTTCGTTGTGTGAAGTGGAATGTCTTTATCTTTAATTTGTCTATGACAGCAGCTACAACTCTGATTTACGATTTGGGTAAGCAAACGTCGCCTAGACCAATGGACTCAATGGGGATGGTCTTAGGCAATCAAAACGATTTAGCAGGCCTTATTCCTATAAGGAATGTCTCTGCCTCCACGAGGAAAGTATATAGTTTTCTTACCGGCCACTGAGGCCTGAAAACCACTTTATCAAAATAAACCTGTGCCTAGACAGTGTATGTCGTCCTGGAAGATCAGGAGACTTAACACTACTCTGGTTAAGGAAATTCATCTTCCACTTCCGATATTCATTTCTCCTTCAACCAACAAGCTTCTCCAACTAGTACAACCTCTGGCTAGCTGCCAACAGTGTCGCACGCCAAGTTGGTTGAGGTCATTCTCCACCTGGATCCGCCACCATTAACGCGAGCGAGAGTTGTCCAACGTGTTCGGAGTCGAAGACTCTTCGGGCCGGAGCTTAGTTATCCATACATGGCCCCCTAAGGCGTTGGATCTGTAGACGAGTGATTAGGCTCATCGTCGCTGTACACTTCGTGGTTGAATCTTCTCCTACAAAAACCGTCAACGCAAATGGGACCAACAATCGCATGCAGAACTTTTCTCTCGATGAGACCATATACTTCCCTATCCGCTTATCCTTTCATTATCCATGCCTGCGCGCCGTACAGCAGGGCTGGGATGATCAAGGTCTTATAAAAGCTTGGTCGGTGCGTACTGGCTTAAGAAAAATGTAGTGCACTTTGATAGAGGAAGGACTGAACTGAATGTGTGCTGTGCATTGTGTGCTCAGTGCTATTTGTTGTGTGATACGTGCGATGTGCTGTGTGCTATGTGTGATATGGGTTGGCATCATGTACCATCATTTGTTGTGGTTGGACACAACAGCGTTTGATCCCGGTACTAATGTTGTTCGTACTATTTACTCCGGAGCCGAGATGACAAAGTCCTTGGCTATCTCGAAGTTATAGCTTCCATTTTGGAAGGTCTGTCAAATACGTCGAAGTTGTATATACTTTCTTGAGGACAGAATACACATATTTCCTTTAAAACTTCCGATGCTCACTTCAGGTGAATCAAAGAATTTAATTTAAAAAAAATGTCGAGAGAACGCAGCACTTAGGTAGCACTGTGTAAGCGTTCAATTTATAAGTTATCATTAAAAAATATCGTGTCACCCTGTATGCTTCCACATACACATGTACAATCATTCTTAATGCAATTCAGCTATCAACTTGCTATAATCCTCTCAACGATGTACAATCCTGCTCTCAATTATGAAAGGTATCAACTGTGTAAGTTGTCAGTTACATTATATGCTCTCATGTCATACTCATTGTGTTATACAACTGTTATACGAATGTTATAAAAATGCTGATTGATGTTAATGACGCTCTCTGTTGAATAAACTCTGCTAAGGCGATAAGTTCTCGAGTGAGACTGTGTTCTTTGTTGGTTTTTCATTTTATGTGACCTTACCACTGTTCAGTGAGAGAGATATTTAGACGAATTAATGAGCTGTTATCCGCCTGTCTGTTCATGCAACAGTGTTCCCGCAAAAAGTGCTTAAAGTACACACCCTAATCGCCATGTTCCCAAGTGAACCACTCTCGCCACTCATTTCGCACGAAATTCATCAGAAATCTGTTCCAAATAAAGCAAACTGGTTGCCTTAATCAAGCGGCTCCATATGCAAACGATGCCATCTCAAAGGACATTCAAATGAAAAATCAGAACAAACACTCACTCGACGGCGCATGCAGTGCATGTGTGTGCATTGTGCTGCCCTAGAAAGCAAATCACCAAATCACAAGCTATCAGAGCGTATTTCGAAAGACCCCAAACGCCGCCATCGCTATGTTGCTGGATTCTAACTTTTGTGCGATTTTTATTTTTAATATCCACGCGCGCCGCCATAAGACTCGCATCGTTATTTCCCCAAAGTACCGCTCAATGACGGTGCATGCATTCCCGGAAACAGCTTTCCATCCATATGAGTGTATCCTCGCACTTTATCCACCCGAAAGCCCCATTGATGGATGATGGCTGGCACTTTCATGAAAATAAAAATCAGCAAAAAAAAAAAAAAAGAATTATGTATGTATACCACCCGTACATCCGGCTCCTCCCACGCTCGACAAGAGTCGTTCACTGCGGCAGTAAATTTTGCTTCTAAACGGGCTAAGCGCAAAAAAGTCGTAGCCCCCATCACTCTCGCTTCTCGTCCTCGTTCGCTAACCGGCTGCCATGGAAAATCCATTTCAAAACAGAAAACAAAAAAGTGGTGAGGCGAAAAAAAGTGCGGGGAGTCGGGCCGGTGGAAACGAAACAGGACAACGTGGAGCAAATAAAAAATCCCTCAACATATAGAGTCATTCCTGCGCCATCATCATCACCCGATGGCTTTTCGAATGTGCCGCTTGGTATTATCCTGAAAAACTGCTCGAAGTCCACCCCTATATTAGCTGCATGGCGATGCATGGGACAAGGAGCAAGTAGCCCTTGTCTATCCAGTCGAGCCGGACGATCGCAGGCGCCTAAGTCCTTCGGGCTAGGACAGTAGAGAACCGACCGACAGATGGATGGAAGAGGGTCTTGTTGTCGGCATTGTTGTAGACGACAACACTCTGTTAATATCCGCATAACAAAGTGGATGACGTTTTCATTGGCGTTCGCCATCCCCACGGTGTGTCGTCGCTTCGAGCATTATCGGACCATCACGGGGGGAGGCTGGGTTTGTTTGTGTCTTTGAAAGATTTACGCAAGACTGCGAGCATTAATTTCCATTTGTGTAATTAATTTTATTTTTGGGTTTGTTTCATCCATCTGAGGAGCGATAGAAGTGTCCTCTGTTTGCTCACAGCGGACGGATGCTGGCCGATCGATAAGACTTTGTGTTGACTTTCGTCCAAAACAGGAGGATACTCGTTATTTATTGCTTCCATTGCGATGCATCATGTTGGGGGTGACTGGCATTCGGGGTATGCTCGGTTGCGGGTTTAAGGTTTCATTAATCTTTCGCCGATTATCCTAGTTAGTGACTGACTGGAGATGAACTGTGCGGCAGCGATTAGGTCGTTGGCATTGATTGCTTAAGAGATTGGACTTCTGCATCGGTTACAGTGGTGGGGCGATCAGTTCGGCTGACAGCTATCTTTGTAGTGTCGGCTAGCATTTTGTCGTTCAGTGGCTTTAGAATTTCGTAGTCGAAGGTCAGGATATGGAGGAACCCTTTGGGCAGACTAAATAACGGCGAAGAAGAACCAAATAATGCTGTCAAGCAGAATGAAAGGGTCGATGTAGATCAAGAATTTCGTCTATTCGACCCGGATTAAGATGAAGGTAGCCATATCTACACAGAAATCCATTTAGATTGCTGGATCTGCCGGTCCGGTAGCCGAACTCTTCACATCTGCAGGCGATGACTTGGTATGGAGCATCGATCAATTTATCTCCTGTGCGGTCCCTCGGTTCGGGGGAAACATGCCCGATGAATGGAACCTGAGCATTGTTTGTCCGATCCACAAAAAAGGAGATTCTCTGAATTGCACCAACTATAGAGGCATGTCTTCTGAACGCCGTCTACAAGGCGTGTATAATATCCAACCTAGTCGAACCAAACCAGTGTGGGCTCAGGTCAGGAAAATCCACCATCGATCTAATATTCCTACTATGACAAATTTTAGAGAAAACCCAGGAGCAACAGGACGATACCCACCACCTTTCCATCGAGTATAAAAAATGCCTAGTTTGTGACCATTCACCACAAACTCGTTCGTTTGTGTAGGATGACAAAGGAATATACTTATTTGTGCACGCGCATTTCGGCGCTGAGATTTATTCTTAGGCTCAACTAAATGTATTTTCCATCTAACTTAACAAATTTATAACTACCAGCAATAGGTAGTGCACATATGTTCTCCCGACATATCCTGAATGCGTGTGTGTGTATGTTTGATCGTAAGGTTAACCGCATGGTCCTGATCGGCTATACGTTTGCCAAATGTCTTTATGATTTGGTGGTGGTTTCGTCCCTCAACGTCGGTAATGATTTAACCGAGACCTTTGATGTCAAACAATTCTTCAGATAAGGCGACGCGCTGTCATGAGACTTTTTCAACAACATTCTTGAAAGAAGTTCAAAACTCTTGCATTAACACCAGAGGGGCAGTCTTTGAGAAGTCCGTTCAACTCGTACTCGCAAATATGCCGATTAAATTGACGTTATCGGAAGAACGCAGCGTGATGGCAATGACACCTTTGTGAATTTCGCGACGGTGGCGTTTCTGGCCTCGTCCTGTCACCATAACCTGCCCTGAAAATCAAAACATAACAACAAATAAAGCATAATAACATCCAAACGTGACAAGTGTAGTCGAAGAAGCCGACAATGCCATAGTGCCAACAAAAATGGCAGAAGTGCCGGCGTTCTAGAAGCCAGAAGGCAAGTGAGTTGCCGACAGTCCTTCTGGATTTTAGATTGAATTGTTGTCAGATTTTGTGTAAATTTTAATCATATATCGGTAACTCAGACCATGTAAAGAAAATCTATCTATCTATCTATCTATATCGCTTAGTTTTAGGGCATCTTTTTTTAACTTTTGTTTCTAGCTTTAGTGCTTGTTTGTGAGTGTACGCGTAAAAGAGGGATTTCTGCCAACCATTTCGTATTATTTTCCACAGGACAGATCTTTACCACTTTGTAACGTGTCTAAACGTGAACCTGTTTTATTTGTTGGTGTATATTTCCTCTTTTCCGGTGTTTTTTTTTTTTCTTTTTTTTATGGTTTGCGCCAATGGATGTGGAATCTTCTTCAAGATACTGGTAACCCGTGTTACCAGCATGAACGATTCACGGGATATTATTCTCCTTTTTCCTCGCGCCTACGTCCTAAACCACACCTCTGAACACTTCTACCACTCTCCCCGCGGAACTGCCGTTAGGTATTACTTCGCGGGGCTGGTTAGAATGGCCTTTCTTTCTCTTTCCAGCCTTCTTAGCTCGATCTGCACCCTTGTAATAAGGAAACATGTCACCAGCCATTTGTCAGCTGACTCCATCATATGGCTAACTAGGAGCTCGGGAGTTGGTAGACTTCCTCTCGCCACGGCAAAGAGTCTGCAATGGAATATTACGTGCTCTTCATCTTCATCTTCGCGCGCGCGTTCTGGACAAGTGGGTGAGCTGTCGTGACCGAATCTGTGGAGGTATTTTCGGTAACCCCTATGGCCCGACATTAACCGCGTGAGGTGGTAGTTTCAGTTCCCAAGAGCTCTCGTTGTCCAGGCTTCTATTCTGGGTATCAATTTATGGGTCCATCTACCTTTGGTTGTGGTGTCCCACCTGGTTTGCCACAGTGCCATTGATGTTGCCCTTTCTTCCTTTTTTAGACCTCTTGCGCTCGTCTCCGAGTGATTTGCAGATCTCCGTAGGTAGATTCCTTTACATTTCGGTGGCGAGATTGTCGATCGGGACCATACCCGCAATGACGCAGGCTGCTTCGTACGAAATTGTTCGGAAACCGCTGATTGCTCTTATCACGCAGAGCCTGTATGATGTCGAGAGCTTCCTTGCTGCATCCGTGTTCGCCAGGGCCCCCGCCCATACTGGTGCAGCATATAGGAGGATTGAGGTTACCACTGTGGAAAGCAGGATCCTTCTCTCGTATCCAGGTCCTCCGATGTTGGGCAGCATTCCTGAGAGCGCTGCCTGCATCCTTGCTGCTTTTTTGCTGCAGTACTCGACGTGAGTTTTAAAGTAAAGCCGGTTGTCGAGCATTACCCCTAGGTATTTCAGAGCCATCTTCGATCGAAATATCTGGGAACCAACCCGGAAGCTAGCGTATTCCACCGTCTTTCGACTGGTTATTAAGACAGCCTCAGTCTTGTGGTCAGCTAGTTCTAGGTCGGCGGATTCCATCCAATCCTTGATCCTGGCGATCGGTTCGTTTTTGGCTGCTTCCACCTCGTGGATGTTTTTGGCTACTGTCACGACCGCGATGTCGTCCGCAAGACCGATCACCTTGACTCCATGTGGTTGCGTTAGTCTCAGTACTCCGTCGTACATTAGGTTCCACAGGAGGGGTCCAAGAACTGAACCCTGTGGAACGCCTGCTGAGACTTCGTGGTATTTCATTCCGTAGTCAGTCTGGTATTTAAGTTTCCTGATGGTGAAGTAGCTGACGATAATCTTGCTCAAGTACTGCGGGGTGCTCATCCTATTCAAGGCATGATGCAGGACCAGTTCAATGAGTTAAAAGCGTTTTTGATGTCCAGCGTAACTACAGTACAGCATTTTTTTGTACCGCCTCTCCATTTTGAACCCGTTATCGCTTCGCTTGCTGTGTCTACCACCTCTTTGATGGCGTCGATGGTGGAGCGCGATTTCCTAAAACCGAACTGATGGTCGGACAAGGCTCCTCGCTCCTCCGCCACGCCGATTAGCCTGCCGTGTATGATGCTCTCCAGGATCTTTCCCATGGTGTCAAGCAGGCAGGTTGGTCGATAACCCGACGGTTCTCGACGCAATTTTCCTGTACGCAATCCGAACTAGCTCCTTGTGTAAGGACGAACATTGTAGGAGGTTTCCTGGGGAACAGGTGTTCCACTATTGTTCTGAGCATCAGTGAGCAGGTTACTTGAGGCGTCCTACTGCCTTTCACTTTTTTCATTACCACTTTATATGCTCCTCCCCAGAGGTCTAGGTCTGCTTCCTTGCAAGGATTCTTGAAGTAGTTTGCTTTGCTCTCCTTAATTGCCTTTTCCAGGTTGCCCCTTGCCAGCCTGAAGGCGGCCAATCGTTCCTGGAACTCCGGTCTACCTCTGGAACGCTGGCATCTACGACGGGCTTTAAGGCAGTTTGTCCTGAGATTCCTTATGCTGTCGTTCCACCAGTAGCATGGTTCTCCCCTTCCGCTAGTGGACCTCCTAGGCATCGCTGCGTTGCATGCTGTTGATAATGCTTCTTTCAGATTACTCGACGTGCTTTCCGCTGGTGTGGTGTTGGCGGGGAAGTCAGAGCTCAACGTTTCTCCAAACATTTCTTCATCGAAAGTGGTGCCCTTCCACTTGGGCCCCGTTCCTTTTGGTCGATGTCTGGCATTACACTATCAATCAACTAGCCCATGCGTTGAAGTCTCCCGAGATCAAACGCAGAGTAACTCTTGCCAACTGCTGTTTCTGTGGGCTCAAGACGCAATCGAGTAGTAGAGCCATCTCTCGAAAGACCAAGCTAACATGATATAATACCTTGATCATCCCTGTCCTACTTTATGGTGCGGAAGCATGGACAATCACAAAAGCGGATGAAGATTTACTTGGTCTCGAGAGAAAAGTTCTGCGTTCAATATTTGGTCCCGTCGGCGGTGATGGTTCTTGGAGAAGAAGATTCAACCACGAACTGTACAGGCTGTACAGCGGCATGAGCCTAGTCAGGCGTCTACGGATTCAACGTCTAAGATGGCTGGGCCATGTAGAGCGCATCGACAACACTGCTCCAGCCCGAAGAGTCTTCGACTCCGAACGCAATAGAGGATGCCCACGGAACCTATGGCGCAACCAGGTGGAAAAGGACCTCAATCAACTTGGTGTGCGCAGTTGGAGAACGCTGGCTAAAGATCGTGCCGGCTGGAGAGCTTTATTGGTTGAGGTCCAGGTCCACCTCGGACTGTAGCGCCACCAGAAGAAGAAGAAGATTCAGGCTCGAGATCTTTTTGTCTGCAAATAGGTGATGTACGATGAAGGGGACAAGAACCACCCCGTCCGCCGGGCTTTGCCGTGCAACGACAAGTATACCTCCGTCCTCCCCATCGACACCGAAGCTACCCACTTTGCCTGCTACAACAAGAATAGTGTTAATGTCCTGCACAATGTCTATTGTTTTATCTCAATGCATGAAGACATGATTGAGTCGAGCCTAATTGCTCCTCGCCAGTCGTTCGTAGTTTCAATTCAGTGAAAAGAAAATCAGGATCTCTCCACACCCACATAGAATCAGTCTTCCTGACAAAAGTTGCTATGCGTTTCTTTCAATTGCTGCAGATGAGACTAAGCCCTTCCCTCTGCCAAATAGGACATGGTGCACTTCACACATGCAGAAGCCAATTAGACTCATTTAATCAAACCCTCACTGCTTTACACACTTGTTAATCTTCAAGGATCCGTCCTTTCGTGTCCAACGAAGCGGCAACAGTTAACAAGAGTTCACCAGTGATTGACACAAACGGCACTCTAGCGTTTCCGTGGATTCTTTGACAACGCCACGCCAGCCTACTTTGTTTTTCTACGAGCTTCCATATTTCTAGTCTGGCAGGCATGAAATAAATCAATCTCATCAGACCACAAGACCATCAACAGCGACAGGACGACGACGACAACGGCGTGTCTGCGAGGAATGGAGTCTTCGAGGAGACCCCCTTCAAAGAGCATCAACTGCACTTCAGGACGCTTTCGCTGAGTGCGGCCTGTTCAACACAATTCCAATTATCCTTCACAATGCAGGCTTTAAATTACTTTAACACAAAAAAAAACTTCGCCAGACCCTCATCCGCACCATGCACATCATTTCACTGTTCCACCGACTGAGAGGAGGAATTCATCTGCCAGAGAGAAATGAATTTCATTTGAAATTACAGAGCCCAGTGGCAGTTAAGGATTGCAGCGCAGAGGAATACCCTTTTAATTCAGTGGAAGCCCATTAAGTTTGTAATTAGTCAACTCTAGGCTGCACAGCTTCCTTCCCCCCCGTTGACCTCGCTTGAACCGCATACACTGATTCGCCATGTTGTGGAATGTGTGTGAATGCATCCGAAACAGAGTCTCAAACACGACCACGAGTGCTTGCCGACAAGGACAAGGGCTGAGTCTGAGAAGTGGCGCACTCGGCTTCAGCAGCTTGTGGTGACGAGACTCCAGTGGATTGCATCTATGAGCCGAACAAAAAATTGTTTTAATTAATTTTCCACCAGTAATGGGAAAAATGTCTTTTCACGGAAAAAAAAACGGAGATGATTTGAGATCAAACCAGAGTTCCTTCGAAAAATCCGCCACGAGCAGGGAGTCCAGAATGGTTGCCATATAAATGGACAGACCGGGACCACAAGAGGACGAAGGCAACGGAGCACTCTGCCACCACGGCGACAACGTCACGATTTATGGAACTCGCTGTAAATTTTCGCGATGACCTCAAGAAGTGTGAGCGAGTTGGCCGTGGAAGAGTGCACGCTCTGGAAAATTCCGATTGTGTGTTTGTACAAATCACACAGCTTCCTTCAGTCCTGTGCCCGGTCCAGTCCGGTCGGGTGGCGCTGAGGAATGTGAACCAATACCAAAGTCAACAGTTCGGTTTCAGCTGCGGCGAGGTTAGGATTACCGGACGATGGGAGGGCTGTTTAATTGCATAACTTTGCACTGAGGCGGCTGCCTTCACCTCGGTTCGTCGGTTTGTGTCCAGTAATCCTTTGATTGTTGTGTGTATCGCTGCGGTGTGTGGTGAAACTCCGGTCATTGTGGCAGTCTTAGTTGTCTTCTTCTGGGGCTGGCGCTGGTGCTGGAGCTGCTTCCTCCCTCAGTGGCAATAAATTCATTTCAATCCACTGAACTCAGAAGCGCCTCCGTCCACAACTCTGGACGCAGTGAGGACGTAGCGCTGCGGACAGAATGGAAAAAATGATTCCCGGATGGTCTTCTCTTTGCCGAACATCAGGATAGAAGTTTTGTATACTCCTTGCTGCACTCGCAGATGCGCTGCCGTCGTGTGGGGTGTTGATCAAAAAAGGAGGTTCGCCGCCGGAGTATGGACTCTGGATTCGGGGAACGAGATGGTGTCGTGTGAGATTGCGATTAAAATTCATGGAATCTGGCGAGGGAAGTAATAAAACGTTTGTCGTGCTGTGGTCTTCTATTGAATTGGAACTTCGTGGCGCTAAGCTGCTCGCCTGCTGTCCCGGGTATGGATGCTCCGTGGATTTTATCGAAGAACCCCTAGGGGAAGTTTCACCAGAAAGGGTTCAATGGAACGTAAGAGCATCCATACGGCTGGGGAGTTCAAGCGAGCACAGCTTTGGAGTCTTAATTTCGAATTCTTCCCTTTCGTTGGTCCTGATCCTTAATCTATTCCCAGTCAGGGTGTGTCTTGCGAGAGAGACAATTGCGCAGGACATCACTGTTCGTCTAGAGGAAGACTTCTGTTCCTTTGTGGGGCGCTGAAGCCACACAGAGATTCCGAAAAGGGATCTGCGCCCTAAAGCAATGTAGTCTTTATTCTCACGCATCATTTAGAGGAAAACAAACAGAAAGGTCTCGTGGGTATCACATCATCTATAAATTGTATTTATCAGACTACGCCATCCAAGAAGCCATCTGCCTAAAGTCGTTTCCAAGTGGGTCGTGCGAAGCGAACCTCTGTCACACCCGCAATAAACCGCAGACTTTATCCACCGCTCAAGGAAGTTATTCCGGTCCTCTCCCTCCCAACTTCTGGTCCACACGAATCCAGTATTCACTGCCGAATTCCCCGCCAATTTAGTACCCTGACATCTCATCCCGCCCACCGCTGGCTTTATGTTTGTTTTATTGCACGGGTCATGCATTTAATTTACATAATGTCTGCTCGCATTTCAAAAAACGGGTCCGCTTCATAACTTCGCCCATGCCCAAGCCCCCCGAGGCCCCAAGACTCCAACCTCTCTCGGTGCAGGCAAGTCCACTCCCAGCTCTAGACGTCAGCAGAAAGGATTAACTTTTGTCGGTCCATGGCGCGGGGTGCTTGCGTCATCATCATTAGTGTAACGGTAAACAGGGATACTAAACTGAAAAATAACGCATCCAAGAGGGTAATCTTATGTACGTCGTTCGTATTAGGTTCATACATCCACTTCCCAGCAGCAACACCCAGACTCGAATGGATCCCACATCGCTGTATCCTTTCGTCTGGAAGGAGGCGAAAGGGACGACACCAAAGCAGACAAAAAGGGAAGAACAGGAGCAAAAACAAAACAAAAAAAAAACAAAAAAACCTTGGAAGACAGAAAGGCAGCACGGAGCCACGGGCGAGAGTATTATTAGCATTCATGTATTCCATGGCATTGAGTAAATTTGCTCCTTCCTGCTCATGAATTATTAAAGAGCTCAACTATCCGAGGAACGGGGAAGCGTGTACCTGGAAAGGATGTAAGGCATGTGCTCCGGTTACTGCGCGCATCACTCTTTAAGTGATGTCCCGAGATGTGATGTTTGCTGGACTATCCACTGCAAGGCAAACACCAACATATCCGTGTTACGATGCTAAAAGTTTTCTTGTTTCGCTTGTAGCCACGACGACGATGGGAAGCAACTCACTTTCGACTCCTAGACTAGCCTTGGACAGCAGCTCAGTGCTTGATTAAAAGTCAAAGAGCATGCCAAAACTTTAGCAACGTTGAACTCGTTCTTGGACCTTTTTTTCGCATGAAATTTGAATAAACGATCAAAGAATGAAAGAATGTGCACCCATTAGGTGGGTGGGGCGGTGGCCCGGGGGTGGCCCAAGGGTTAATGTATTTTAAAACGCTGTAGAACTGTATCGGATTCATTTCTGGGCACGTTTTCCTCGATGACGGGACGCAGTGGCAGTTGATAAGGTGTTAGGTTGCCTTTATGAGATCGACCCAATTTGCGTGCGCCAGGGGAAGGGTGAGGGCGTTTTTGTATATCAAACGGACTGAACGTGATGTGTTTGATAAAGGAGCAGAGGAGAAATGAAGTGTTGAAGGCCGAAACATTAATCTTCGCTTTATAATTACTTTCTTCCGGTTTACCATAGAAATGGCTGCTTCTTGCCCGCTTTGCCAGTATTTCAGTCTAAACTAAAGGGTGTGGTACGAGGGGACGGGATATACTAAATTCATCGTTGCTCAGCATCATTTTCGAGTTTTGTTTTATTCGTCTTATGTGACACTTTAATGGAGTTGCGGCCAGCTCAGAAAACCAAGATCATTCCGATTGAAACTAGATTTGCCTTAGAAAACTTTTTCGGAGTTTGTGCCAAAAGTAAGGAGCCTAAAAACTTCGAATCAAGCATTAGCCTATGCTCCTGCATTGCTAGGACAAGGATAGAAGTTTGGTAAAGAGAGTGGATTGTGTAGTGAATTTTTTGTCTCGACATACAGTCCACGTCAAAAGTGAGTGTACGGCATAAATATGCCTGCGTTCTCAACAAAAACTAATGTCAAACTGAATTTCAAGAAAAAAAACCTCAAATGCAGCAATTAGTAACGTAGTTAAGGCGAAAAAAGTATTTCAACATATATCATAAACTATAGATACAGCGAGTCATAAAAGTAAAAATGCACACCTCAAAAATATGTGTACTATATGTAAGTCTATCAGGTAGTATTTAACGTAGTCAATTAACCCATTAATGACCAGCGGCAACCAGAAGAGCCAGAAGGTTGAAATTTTTGTAGGATAGGCGAGCGTGTCAAATGAAACAACTTGAGAGGAGATGTGCTACTTACGACAGTTTATTGAGAAGGAAGAAAATTGACATGACGGGTTATATTTATACTTTCATATGAAGCGGTACGCTTATGTAAAAGAAATGAGATAGTGTGAGCATCATACGATATGACAATAGTTTCTTACTTTCGGTTAATATTTACTTCTGACAATCTTAAGTATGTGTTATACGTGAACACTTACAGTAGTGTACAAAAAAAGGCCTACATTTTGGAACTCTGTTTACTTTTGGATAGTTAGACCATAATCAATAAACTTTATTTTCTAAGCTGTTAAATCTTGGCTTGAGCACCGGTGTCCATATTGACGCGGTGTGCTATATTCAATACAATTCTCGTTTTTCTGTTAGATGTAAAAAATCAAGTGTCTTTAGTTTAGTAGGAAACGCTTTATTTTACTTAAGTTGTTTTTATTAAGAATATAAGGAATGACGCACAAGGATCATTCATCAACACGAAGAAAGTGATGTTTATGGTTGCATTTTATGCATAGGCTGTACATAGTTCTGTCTAATGATACTCAGCATGCTCCCTCACATTTTCCTGTTTTTGCCATCTGAAACTGTTACGAGGTAGTGGCCAACATTGTCGTACCGCTGTACATATACTCCTAGGACTCCCGTGGATGGCGATAATTTGTCGGTGGGCTTATATCGCCATACGTACGGCAATAACGAATAGATATATGGCGTCTGAATTCCAGCTGACTCAAAGCGCCTCCAGCATTTCTGTATAATAGCCATGCATTCTGCATCGATTCGTCCAAAAGCCAGGTGAAGATGCAGGACCACCATTTCCTGCCTTTAGCTCCATTCTGGTCCATTCTGCCTGCGCCAACCATATATACGTATTGTACTTTGGGATAAGTAGTGGGCGTCTCTGGAGTATCGACCAACCTTAGATATTGGATTTTTTCCCGTACAAAGTTGATGTGACGTACACAACGGAGTGGAATGCGTCATCATCTGATTTCTGTTTAGGCTTCCAATGTCACCATATCCGACTACGTCTCCAGAATCTTCATCCAAAGCACCACTTGGTGGATCAATAAATACCGATTTAATTTCATCATCATCGTCATCCAATGTTTGCAGCTCTGTTAGGTAGTCTTTCACCAGTTTCACATTCATTCGGTATTTAAATATAACCGAACATAAAAAAAACATAACAGAACAATGCACTGAGTATGATCCAGCGAGACACGAGGTTAGATCCTGGCTGGCCAGGATGTTTCGGATGGTCTTAATTTTTTTTAACTAATCTTTTATTCTTTAACTAAAATATTTCTTAAACAATTCCACTTACCCTTTCTGTCATGCCATTTTTCACTTATTTCTTTCTTTTTTTTTGAAATCACAAGTCACAAGCTACTTATTCACCACAGTAAGGTCCACTGATCTGAATATAATTTTATTGTGTTTGTGTTACTTTTCTCTTGGCGATGTCGCCGCGGCTACAGCAATTGGAACTAAGGCAAAAATTGCATTTATCCGGAAAGCTTACTATTACGGAAGGGTGCATATGGCGTCGCTGATCACTAATGGATTAAATGTCAACTTGTCAAAAAAATGGATGTGTTTGCATATTACTTTTGAAAGAGTACCCTGTGCCACAAGCGCTTGCAAGCAAAGCTCGGAATGGCCTTTCATTGGCAATCTACATTTCGTTACCTTTTTGGTTTATAACCCGCCGTGCCAATAGTTTTTGAGACATCTTCATATTTTGTTTTAAGAACATAACTAGTTCCCTTAGGAAACGGCATTCAAGATTCTTACTTTGGTGTCGCGTTTGAATCAAATATTAATTAAAACGCAGAATACCAGTACAATGTACACTCTGTCACTTTTGACGCTGACTGTATGTATCTTCCCTGAATATATTTCTACTGATAATTAATATTAATATTAGCGGCGCGTGGGTCGCCGTGGCGTAGTGGCGTAGTGCGTCGTCTCCTACGCAGAGGGTGCCAGGTTCGATACCCGAATTTACCACCTTTCATATTTCACGGATCCACCTCTTTCGAGTCACTGACAATGCTCAAAGAGTATTCCTGTCTAGAAAATGCTTCTCAAATTCGCCGTTCGGAGTTGGCATTAAACTGTAGGTCCCTTCCACTCCTGCAAGAACAATAGCACGCACAACACGAGTGGTTGCTGAGAAGCTAGGCTCAAGTCCGCCTCGGACTGTAGCGCCACCCATTTTATGTTATTAGCGGCGCGACAGTCCGAGGTGAACCAGGGCCTAGCTTGTAAAACAACCTCGAATGATTTATGTATCACGCCAAGCAGACAAGGGGATAGGTGAAATTCCTTTTCTTCAAATGATCAAAACAAAGTTGAACTACTTGTTGACAATAAAGTTCATGTAAACATGATCCCTTCGATGATCAAAACAACGCAAAACTACATACTTGTTGACAACCAAATTCGCGTAAACAAGATCCCGTCGGACCTATTCCATCAATGATCAAAACAACTTTGTTGACAACACACCAAATTCATGTCAACAAATTTGTTTACCTAGCCACGAGGATGTTCATTCAGTCAGAGTATTCCAGAGAATGTGGAACATTACTCATAGAGTAGTGAATCACAAGTAAAGTAAGTCAGTTCCAAGAAGTATGGAATTGTAAGTCTAATAGTGTGAAATAAATAAATTTTTGGATTTGTTACAATAAATTTAAATTTAAAGAAACATGTTAAAAATATATTTTTTTGGATTAAAAACTTAATAAAATTATTAATAAAAGTTTGGTAAATAAATAAAAAAATGAAAATAAGATATAAATTATGTTTTGATAATTAAGGAACTTATTTACAACTGGCACAGTGGCGGCTCCAAAATTTATCTTTACATCTAAAGGATTTTCCAATATTGACTTGACAACTTTGAATTTAATTTGTGAACGCACTCTTTTACTAATCATCAAACTGTCACTGTCAATTTACTCAATAAACTCAACATTTTCATCATGGTAGTACACGAACGAGCAATGTTTGCAAATTATAAAAATTTCTACCGAAATTTGCAGTCGGTGACCGCAATGTTTCAATTCACGCCGGCTCAATGCTTACAGTAAGCAGCAAAATATGAGTTATTGGTCGACTGAGAATCCACATGTGCTTCAATCACCACTTCATCCACAAAAAATTACTGTTTGGTGCGGCTTGCATGCCAGCGGCATTATTGAGCCGTATTTTTTCGTCGACGATAACGATCGTCACGTTACTGTGAATGGCCAGTGTTATCACACAATTACCGATTATTTTTGGCCCGAATTGGAAGATATGGACTTGGACAACAGGATGGTGCCACAAGCCACACAGCAGCCGTTACAATCGACTTATTGAAGAGCAAGGAAGGTGAGCGTGTTATCTCAAGAAAAGCGACAGGGGATTGGCCGCCTCTTTTTTCTGTGGGGCTACATTACGTCATTATAAAAATAATATGGGTGGCGCGACAGTCCGAAGCCGACCTGGACCTAGCTTCTCAGCAAACACTCGTGTTGTGCGTACTATTGCTCTTTCACGAGTGGAAGGGACCTACAATTTAATGCCGACTCTGAACGGCGAAGATGAGAAGCTTTTTCTAGACAGGAATGCACTTTGAGCATTGTCAGTGACTCGACAGAGGCGGAGCCGTGAATTATCAAAGTTGGTGATGAAATTCGGGTATCGAACCGTGCCCCCTCTGCGTAGGAGTCGACGCACTGACCCACTACGCCACGGCGACCTGCGTAGTAGACATTACGTCATTGGTTTATGAAAACAAGCCAATGACGTGGGAAGACCTCAGCCGTTTCGGCCGAATTGTGTGGCCTAGTTATTGAAAACTGGGTCCAACGAATCGACCGATGCAAACGTGCCCGCGGTGGCCATATGAACGAAGTCGAGTTCAATTCATGATTGTTTTGATTGTACTTCAATTCGATAATAAAGGTTTTTGAAATATGTTAACACGAGGCTCAGTAGATCGTGCTACAAGCCACCTGTCTGCATTTGATTACATGTTCAGTACGTTCCCTCCGGCGGCAACCGAACAGATTGCTGACATAGCACTCGCGCCGCGCTCTATGTCATGCAGCACACACGGGAACATTTCGCTGATGCAGCAGAATGGGCGGAAAAATCGTCGATTATCTGGGGGAAACCTTGCTTAGAATAAGTTAGTCTTAAGTGAAAAGTAGAATAAAGACAACTGGTCATATGCGAATAACTTATAAGTAATATACGAGTTTTACTTCTAGAAACGAACTGTTGGGGCAATCTTCTGATTGACGTTCGATTTATTTCCACATTCGCGTGGGTGGAATCTTTAAAAAATATGGCAAGTGGTTTGCGTTTTATTTAAAACAAAAAAGTTGTCAAGGCCTCATTGGAAAATAACCCAGCAAAGCGGGTCCATCCAGCTAGTTACTGATATAACCCATATTGTAAGTTCTACCGTTCATTCACGAATGGACAGGATTTAGCTCATATCGCTGCACGCTGCTTGAACCTTCTCCACAAAAACCATGAAAGGTTTTGAAAAAACAGGTGTAAAGACAGTTTTGATCTTCATCTGCAGGAAGAGCGGGATAGGGATGCTCAAGGTGCCAGCTTGGTCCTTCGAGAGAGGGCTCTACTACTAAACTCCCTCTTGAGCCCAAAGAATCAACGATTGGCAAGAGTTGTTCGTACTGCTTACTTGGCAGCCAAGTCGAAGAAGTCCTTCACAACCTTGAAGGTATAGCTGCCTATGAATACGTTCTGGCAGAGTCGTCGATGTTGTGCGTCCTCTCTCAATGACAATGTATACATCGATTTTCTCTCACTCACTGCTAAACCCATTTTGGCTCCGTTTAAAAACCACTAACCGCTTTATTGACGGCTAGCTGTGTTCAACCAATCATGTCAGATGTTGTCTGCTATTTTTTCCCCACTGTGACATTTTTCTGGTATCATTAAAAGCAATCTTCATCAAACAACAATTCGTCGTACAACGCTTTCATTCTCGAAGAGCGCTTTGAAAAATCTACTTAACGTCCAGGTAGTCTGATAGGATGCAAAAGTTCAAGTCCTCGGCCACAGACAGTGGTTTTACTTTCACCTCTCAGAGAATCCAACACACCTGTCCTTATGCCACTTAATTCACTTGCAAAACTACCAGTTTCGGCTGTCAGCAGAAACCAAATTAAGAAATTGCATCTGACGGCCTCAGAATTACAGCGATTTCAACAAAAATACACCGTAATTGATAAACTTAAGTCAACCGGGGCACTGAATAATTTCCAGAATCCCAAAAGACCAACTCACCACTTTAACCAATGCCAATTCAAAAGTTTGTCCTTCATCCCGCCAACAAACTGACGACGTACACGAGCAGTGGATGCGAAATCCATGGACACGCCACTCGAAAATGTCATTGCGCCACATTCGCTCTCGAGCTCAAGTCCAACTCAGTCCTTGGCGTCTTAAAGTTTCTTTTGTTTAATTTCCATTCTCAATGATATTTATTAATAAATACGAGTACGCGAACTGACGAATGGCATGAGAGACGCGCCTCGCGAATGTGCCGAGTGGGACTTGTTTGCGAATACGTTCCACTTTTCCGCCGACTCTCTTTCCGTTTAATCAAAAAACTTTCTCTAAGTGTAAGCAGTTGATTTCTTTTTCGTTTATTTTCCCGAAGCAAGAAACGAAAAAAGAGAAATATAAAACATCGAGTTCCGTATTTCGTTGTGTTGGCCATTAACTTAATTTACAAGGAGGGCTCCTGTGTGCGAAGGGAACATTTCGCGGTCGGATTTAATTAATTTAACGTTTTCATTCGGCGCTGCTGAGATAGCTGCTGAAATGGCGGTGTTCTTGAGAGTTTATCTCTTCGGGGGAAGATTTGGTAAATGTTTCTAATTGTCAAAGTTGCTAAATATTTCCCTGTGATCTGGTGCGAGGGGTAGCATTACGATGATGAGGTGATGTGTACACGCTTGGGTGTGAGTGATGCGTTACCTTTACCGAAGTTCTTATTTTAATGTATGAGCTTTGCGGGAATAAGGCAATAAGGTGTGGGGGCGCTTGGGTTGATGTGCATGTTAAGGACGTTGAAATAAAAATAAACGCGTGATTGAAACTTTTCTGCCTGCAGCCGTTCGACATCCGGGCTAGACGCTTTCCATGTCATAGACTTTGTTCTTCTTTGCTCTTGTTGCTGGCAAAGCAATGATTGTTCAAGGGTAGACTTGCTCGAGGCTGTGTAGATGTCGTTGCTCGACTAAGGCTAATGACACTCGGAGAAGATCCCGACCGATTAAGTGAAGCGAAAGATGAAATGTGTGAAATCGTTTGGTTGTGTCCAAGTGGCCGGGAGCGATTTGCGGTGTTTCTAAGCCCCGGGGGAAAGTCGCTTTAAAATCAAGTTTTCTGACGGAGTTATGAGGAGATTACCGAAGGAATTGTTTAAAAGTATTATTAAGTACCAGGGGTAAGCCGATGACCGTACCCTTTCGCGATCCAAAGACGATTGCCAATACATGTCCTCTCTGATTCGCCCAATCGTTGGGCACGCTCTCTTTCACTCAAGAGGGTAGTTTATGATGATGGTTGAGTCGATTGAGGAAAGGGATCATTTTTATTCCTCGTGCAATATCGCTCAACAGTATGAGCTGATGTTGAAGAAGAGAGACTGAAAATTGACTGCAGTTGATTACGACGAGGCTCTTAAATGCCATTAAAGTGTAGTCGAAGACAGACTAGGTTTGTGAAAGATGAAAGGTAGGTAGGTGTACTAAGTCCGTCGCTCAGTTGGACCAATGTCCTGGATCTATTGTGCCCTTATTATGGGATGGTTTGCTGCCGTATAACCTACTTTATGTCATACATCAATCTGAACCATAGGAGGTCTTTCAGCTTAACATCGCTTAAGTCCCCCAATTCTACAGAGAAGTGCCAAGGAACTGTCTGCTTTTTCGATAGGGCTGGGCAATCACGGAGCAGAAGTTGAATAGATTCTGCTTCTTCCTCATCTCTCAACCTTCTACACCTTTCGTTACGCGGTTAATAAGACGGATGAACTTGTTGTCGATGTGTGGGAAGTTTTTAAGGACGAAGAAAATTGTAGGTGGCAGACTGTAGGTGGCAATAAGGACAATTGAAAGTTGCGAAATTGAGTGGCAGTTGTTGTGAACTCCGTTAGGTTGAATCAAGCTTTACAAAATTAACCGAGACCACAAACGTTCATGAAGGGTTCAACCTCGTCACCACGGGATCCCAAATCGCCCACTCCACCTCACACCCCACGTAGACATAGACTTTCAAAGGCGAATGTCGCTAATTCTGACATTTCATCGATTTTATAGCCGCATACGACAGCATTTATCGCAAGCAACTATTTGAAGCGAAGGCCGAATTCGGCATACCGGGAAAAAATGAGCCGGTTGCGTCGCACCACGCTAAGACACACGTGATGCACCGTGCAGTTTGGCTCAAGGAATGCCGAGCCGTTTGGAACCAGCACCGGATTTCGGAAAGGAGATGCTATTGTTTGATTTCCTCAATCTGGTACTGGTGAAGATAGTGCGGCGGGTAGCTGAAAGCAAGGAAGGCACTATCGAATCAGTCCAACTGTTGGGCTACGCAGATGACATCGAAATCGTCCCGCGTTCCCAACATGCCATGGCAAGCTTTCATGGCGATTGAGGAACAGAATAAAAGAATTGGTCTCAAGGCCTTTCGCCTGTTCCTCAATCGCCGAGAAAGGGACGATGTCTATGTCATTTGCGTATGAGGACAAAGCGAAATATATGCTGTCGACCAAGAAACATTCCGTCACACACCACCTAGGACAAAACATTACAATCCACAGCTGAAATTTCGAGATAGTAAGGACGTTTTGAAAACAACTCAAAGCAAAGGAGTAGTAAGACTTACGCGAATTACCAAGATTATGTCCACAATTCTCTTATTTTGCCAGTCCTGTTGCATCAAAAACTACAGAGTTTATACTTGGTGCCGACATCGGCCGATCTCCTCTCTCCTCGGAGTACACTTCGGGTTAGTTGGCCTCAGCCTCCAGTGTTTTTCACGCCCAGCGAAAAATGTTTTTCTCCTTGTCTGTCCAGCTTTCTTTAGCCATTTTGCCTAGACGATCCAGCTGGAATTTCGCGTTTCTTAGGAACCTTATTGGTGTCTTATTTTTCTTTGCCTTGAAGGCCGTTTGTCTACAGAACATTTCCCTGTATTCAAAGTTACCTTGCATAGTGCTCGTCGATGTTGATGTCGTTGTTGTAGTGACTGTCGCCGTTGATTTCGTCTCTGTCTCGTTTGTTTGTTCGTTTGCCGTACGTTGTTCGTTCTTAGTGTTATTGGCTTTGTTTTTGATTAAAGGTTGTTCATGTTGGTCTCACGAGTAAACCAGTAGAAACATTTAGCTACCATAGCGTAGGCCGGTCTACTATGGCAACAGCCAGTACTTATGACAGCCACTGGCCAGTCTGCCTGAACAGATCTTCCTTTAGCTAGTCTACAGTGATCTCGCAGTCGATACTGGGTGCCTTCGAAAGAAAAATTCGACGGCTGGATTTATGGTCCCGTCTGCGAGGAAGGCGACTGGAGGAGAAGACACAACCACGAACTCTACGAGTTGTACGAAGATTTGGATGCAGTCCGGAATGTAAAAATCCGTCGACTGCATTGGCTCGGCCAGATCGAGCGCATGGACAACAAGTCTCCAGCTAAGAGGGTCTTTGAATCTGAGCATCCTTGTTCGAGAAGGAGAGGAAGACTGAATCTGCGGTATAAAGCCAGCTTGGATCTTGATGACAGGGTGCTCAGGACTGTCAACGATGGAAGGCAGCTTTAGCTCAGGCTCTGACCCTCCAAGGGTCGTTGGCCTGATAAGTAAGTAATTCAGAGAGCTATATATCCTATATTTTTGTTTTGAATTTGCTGTCCAGTTGGACAAGTTGCCAAGGAAATGATTATTTCGGAGAGAAAAGGCTCGAAATCGTGAATAAGTTAAGATACATTTTGATGAGATTATTAGTTATAGTACCCACTAACTCCGCCCCCACAATAATATAATATTGTCGCGCCGGCGGTTTGCCTCATCACTCGTCACTTCATAAAAACCTATTTTGGCGTCGACTGTTTTCCGCCGCCGTCGGTCGTGTTTCGAAACGTCTCCAATTTGGAAACACACTGTTGGCCCATTAATTAATGAGCGCCAGTTCGAATGTGCAGAACTGAAAGATCACCAACTGCACTTGAACCCGAATGTAGATCGATATACGAATGACCGACCCGGATAAATAATATGTCCAGTCAGCATGACGCAATACGGAAGCATGGAAATGCATGTGCGAACGAGTACATGGTTTGGTGTAGGCAAAATTAAGTGTAGAATTTAGTTAAGATAGATTCAAGGGAATAACCGAGAAAGATCCCGTGTTTTATTTCTTTTTTATTTTATCAAAATAAATTTGATTGAAACTATTATTCTCGATGATTAAATGCTCTAGCCAGTCCAAGAATTATTATTTGCTGAATGTTCGCAGTCGCAGTTCGCCTCTTATGTCACCTGTCGCCATCTGCATTGTATTTTGAATATTTTGTATAACGAATGGTGCACCGCCTTATGTACCATCGTAGTGTAAAAACGATCAGATGACATTTTATTCAAAGTAAATCTGTGTAATAAATCCAGACGATGAACACCAGAAATGAAGTATTAAACAGATGACTGACTTCTACCTCTCTCGCCCCTTAAAATGTTTGACAACTGTTTTAGCTTCGTGTTCATAAACTAAATTGACCAATCAGAGGTCGGCATTTACGTTATTTCGTGAATAACCGTCAAAAATGCATGAATATTGGTCAAAAAGGCACTCAAATTCGTCCATGGACAAGGGGCAATCAGCTGTGAAGTCGGCTATCTCTGTTATACTTCATTTCTGATGAACACACTTCACCTGTCAGATCATACAAAATGCCTAAACAAAACTTCAGGAATAATCTACGTCAACAAACGAAGGTACAAAACAACACATTTGCCTCCATATCGAAATCCATTTCGTGTTCAGTGTCTACTCACACCATTCATTGGCACAGTCATTGACCGACGCAGTCGAGCACTATCATGCATGACCTACTTTCATGATGTGCCATCTGCAGTCGATAATATTTCATGGCGTGCTTATCTGTGGTTGCAATCAACTTATCCTGGTTACAACCTGTCTAATCTGTTTATCCGAGTTTATTGTAATTTAAAAACAGCCACACACATGTCCTGTCCCACGACAGACATTTTTCATCGAAATATTACACTTTATCTAAGTTTAGCTCAATAAATTGAAATTCGTTCCGGAGTTGTGGGCACTGGCAGTGCATTGCCATGTGTGGGTAGGGTTGCCGATGTAGAAGCAGGTTTCTGAAATAAGTGTGGTAAGAGTCCTTGTTATTATATTTTTAAGATATTTTTTCAGTTGGTCACAAGGGCGGTGGAACTGGGCCTCTCTAGCAATCATGATCTCCTCATTGAAGGTATATTGCACCGAGACCTTTAGATCTATTGTACCCCTTTCGTACCCTTTCTTGCTTAAGAGTTCCTCTCACATGCGGTTTTTTTCAGAGTGGGGTTGAGGGTTATGGGCGCCTGTATCTTGAAGGTGGAGGAGAATTAGTCTAGAGTTTTCTATCTTAGCCAGCGACAGTGCTGCTCGAAGCACATCACTCATGAAAAGAATAAATTCTGTGATAAGATACAGCCTCGCCTTTTCCTCTGAATTCCTTTGACAACCTATCTCCATGCAACACTGGCATTTGGATCCGTCGTATGAAGCCTTGATAAAGTTTATCCTGAATATGGACGACACTGGAAAATCCAGATAGGACACCAGCTTGTTCAGCATCGAGGGTGACGTCAAGGTCTCGTTTGATTCGCTCCAGGATTATTTTTCCGTCTGGTGTTTGGGTGCATTCATGGTTCATGTCCTTAGCAAAATGCTCCTTCCACCTTTTGAGCTGATCCTCATCGGAACTAAGTACGGAACTGACCAGACTTATCTTCTTTCTTTATTTGGCGCTACAGTCCGGGGTGGACCTGGGCCTGGGCTTCAACCAACAAGCCTCTCAAACTAGCACGGTCTCTGGCTAGCTGTCTCCAGTGCCGCACGCCAAGTTGGTTGAGGTCCTTCTCCACTTGGGTGCGCCACCTTAACATGCTCTACATGGCCTAGCCATCTTAGGCGTTGGATCCGAAGACTCCTCTCTAGACTCATGTCGCTGTACAGCCCGTACAGTTCGTGGTTGAATCTTCTCCTCCAGAAGCCGTGAACCCAAACAGGACCAAAGATCGCACGCAGACCTTTTCTCTCGAAGAGACCAAGGACTTCCTCATCCGCTTTTGAGATTGTCCATGCCTCCGCGCCATACAGCAGGACTGGAACGATCAAGGTCTTATATTAAGTCAGCTTGGTCCTTCGAAAGATGGCTCTACTACTCAATTGCCTCTTGAGCCCACAGAAACAGCGGTTGGCAAGAGTTAATCTGCATTTCGTTTCGGTACTGATGTTGTTTGTACTATTTACTGCGGAGCCGAGGTAAGCAAAGTCCTTGACTACCTCGAAGTTAAGGCTGCCAATTGTGACGCTCTGTCCAAGCGTCGATGATGTGTGTCCTTTCTTGATTATAGCACATACTTCGCTTTTTCCTCATTCACCGCTAGACCCATTTTAGCCACTTCCGCCTCAATGCCAGCAAACGCCTTATTGACGGCTCGCTGTGTTCTGCCAATCACGTCAATGTCATCCGCGTATGCTAGCAGTTGTACGGACTTCTGGAAGATCGTGCCTTTAGTGATGGCGTGTGAGTCTTGCACGATATTCTCCAGGATGATGTTAAAGAAATCACATGACAGCGCGTCGCCTTGTCTAAAACCATTTTTGACATAGAAGGTCTCGGTGACTTCGTTACCAGACTCATCACGGGGTTATTATTATAGTTGCGATCCGGTCAGCTCTTTAGTGATCCTGCTGCCACACTTACTCGCAGCTTCCTGTGCTACAGCGGCGCTCTCCTTCCCACACTTTCGATCCATCTGTGAAGATTCGCCAAGTACGGTTCAGCGTCTGATGTTCAGACGTCCAATATGGTTTGGAAGTTATGCTGGTTTACTTGCATAACTGTGAGACTACTGTCTAGGTAGGCACTTGTATGGATCTTGATCTGCCAAGGATGGTAGAGCTGAACTCTTTCAGCGAGAAGAATACCGCAAACAGTTTTACTGGCCGCTGGAAGCATTGCCAAAGCTGAGGTGGCTGTTCGAACGATTTCCTAAGCCACACATAATGGCATGAATGTAGGTTCAAAATAGAGTCAGAATGTGTTTTTTATCTCCCGCCGCTTGTGCTTAATTAAATGTTTCTTTTCCTATCGTACTTATGTGGTCACCCTACTGCCTGACTAATTTCACTAGCTTTCGTTTCAGTGCCAACTGATGTCTCACTGGTTGTTGCCAACGTTTGAGCAACCATTTCAACATAACCTGCCTAGTCAGCCATTAACAGCACTTGTTTACTTCACCTGTTATGGTCCTTCTTCATCATGAACCATGGCAACCCTAAACAAAATCAAACTTTTTGTCACACAACCTCTAAATCTACTCACAGCATCCCCGTCATAGAATGATTTTTTTTTTTTAGAAAACTAAAACCAACAAAACCAACACGAGAACTAAAAACAACAAGCACATGAGATTATTTCAGCAGAGAGACTGAGTCCTGCGCGGTCCTGATAGCTAGCCGACAGTTATTGGAATTTATGTTTGGCCAGTGCTACGAATCAGAATTTATAACTTGACATCCTTCCTTCGCCGGTATGAATGAACGAAACTGTGTTTGAATTAATTGAGTCCCCCGTGAGTGTGTGGGAGAACAACTACCACCGGTGGTGGTGATACAAAAGTTTGATGTTCATTGTAAACGAGATTTGTGTGTAGTTGGAAGTTGATATCGAGATAATTGGCCAAAATGTGGTGGCTGTGGCAACGATCAGAACTTTAATTGATTTAAGGTGGGACGATATCGTTGCCACCTGTGCTATGGTGGATGTGAGGTTGTTGAATACGATTATCGGATTCAATTCTCATCAAATTTCAGCCGTGCTTGGATTCTGATGAGTGGTAGTTTGACGTTCGGTGGTTACCTGCTGGTGGTCGGTAATGTAGAGTGAATAGAAACTGTTGCATAATCTTGGGCGGAAGTGATAAGAGAATACATTACAGAACACTCATGTTTGAATGGATTCACTTTGGTTCGTTGGGGGTTTTGCGAACGTGAAATGGAAAGTTGGCATAGATGGAGGAGTTATGGAGCTTCAGTGGGTTTCATCTTCATCTGGATATTTCAAATATCTGATTGGTCATGTCTCGAATGGTTGAATAACTGTGTGTATTAAAACGAGGTATGCACAGCTCTAACATTGATTTCAAAGTCTCAACATTTTTCAGGATGACAAGAAGGAAGAACGCTGCTCCGAGAGAACTGCGTCCAACGGAAGGTAGGCAAAAGTGACTTGTATGATCTTAGACCTTCCTTGTGGAAGGTTTATACGATGGAGGACTTACCACCCAAAGGAGGACTTCAGTTTGAAATATCGTCTATATTTCAAAAATGGTGAGTTTTTCGGCGAAGTTGCAGCAAAAGATATTATTTCTTCATACGGAATGTAAAGACGTTTCTTTAGAGCCTTCAACAGTGTCACTGCGCCCAATAGAAGGTTAGAAAACTGGCCGGCAAAAGTGACTTGTATGATCTGACCATGAAAAATTGTCCGTATATCGAAAACGGTGCGTTGGCGGTCAGACCTTCCTTCTGAACCACGGTAGAGGATCTATCCCCAAAGGAGGTTGTCGATACACAGACGATTTTTCATGGTCAAATAATACAGCTCACTCACAGGAAAGCTTGGAACTGCTAAAACTGAAGAATGGGGCGCCAAATGTTGGGCTTGCAGAGGGCTCCATTTTTGGTCCGGTTGGCCCCACATAACGAAGACCGAAAGGATGAACCAGCTAATGACCAGCTAATAAATATTAAAAATAACCGACTGTACGGTCTCCGGTTTCTCACGCCCTCGGCGGGACTATGAAGGACTCGATGGACTGAAAATCTCCCTCGGATTACAGCTAGATGTATGTGATGCGCCAAGCATGTCCAATTCAAAGTTCTCATCATCATCATCATCTTTTAACCCGCATGATCCGCTAAAGAGTTCGCTAAGGTAAAGAACGCACGAGAGATCTCCAGGCAACTCTATCCTCCGCCATCGACTCTAACTCATGAGGAGTTTTTCACAAACGTAAATAAGCGATTTCATGAACTTGTGCCAACTACCTTGTTCTGAGTCTTCCAAGTGTTCATTCACGGTACGCCTCGAAAGTCATGATGGTGGGACACTCGCGCCACGTGACCAACCCATCGAGGCATAGGCCTTTTCGTACGAAGAAGCAGCTACTCAATGTTCAGTGGCGTGTTCCTCACCCCATCCCGGCGACAGCACGAAGAAATGTCGTCTCAGCAGCTTAATATTCACAAACTTATTTTTCCGGTCACTACAAAAATTGCATGCCCTTAGGTGAGAGTTGGAAAAAATATTGAGTTGAAAACCGATCACTTGGGTTTGATACTAAGCCTGGCCTTCCAACTTCCAAGCTGTTTCAAAACTGATCCAGCTTGGAAAACTCATTATTACTCTCCTCCCATCACTCGTGAATGCCTCAATGGGACTCCAGTAACATGTAGAGCGCATTGAACAGGCGTTCTTGAATATACCATAACCTCTGATTTGTCCACGTTAACCTTCATCGCAGCATCAGCACATACGGCCACAAATCTTTCCAACGGGTTGTCTGGCAAGATGTGAGAATAACTCAGTCGTCTGCAAAAAGAAGATGACTAACCCTCGACTCTCGAAATGTGAAACATTCTTCGTCTCGGCAGCGCTGCAGCATACAGTCCATGTACATAATAAAAAGAAGAGGTAACAAGAATCCCCTTGGCGAAGTTCAATGTCCAAGGTTATGTGGAACACAGCTGCTACAGTTTGTGTATAGACACTGAACAGCCATCAAACCATCAATACGATGCTCCCGAAGACCATCCAAGAGATTACCTTGAGTTCATATGCCTTTTTTCAAATCTACAAAACAGCTTTATTCGGATTGGCATACTCCCAAGCCTATTCAAGTACCATTCATAAAGTGAGAAGCTGGTCGGTTGTACTTCTGTCAGAACGAAAGCAACACTGTTCATCCACATCCAAGGCTCGACCATAGCTCTAGAACGCGCTTCCAAAACCTTCCTTTCCGTGGAGACTTAAGAGGAATATGGTCCTGTAGTTGGAGCAGTTTCTTCTGTCCCCCTTCTTGAAAATTAGGAGAAACACTAAACGCTAGGTCTCTGACCGCTTACCCAGGGCCCTTAATGACACGAGAGAGCTATAAGACTCCTTCTGCATCCATTGTCTTAAGAATTTCTGGCTGGATTTCATCCGCACCGGCCACATTGTAGCGATCGCCAAAATGACTTCCTCCACCGTTGGATCGTCAGTGTTGATTACTGAGAAGCTCCGAAAAGTTGTTTTTTTCGAGGGTAGGTAGAAATCTTCGACAAGATTCTATGGCGAACGTTCGCGCATAGTGAGATTTTTACTAAATAAAACCACCGCCCTGGATTTATTATGACTACAACCAAGTGAAGCACTTGACCAGTAGTTTGTATTTCATGATTTAGGGACTGATCGGTAGGTTTCCCTAAAATGAAAGTTCCTGCTAACACCGCAACCATGCGCGGGTGCGCATGGCACGAGATCAAGGAATCTAGTCCATTGAAGTCGGCGCAAGACACTAGTTTCCTCAAGGATTGGGTAAACTGTAGAGTTTGTGTGCTCTTCGACGCGGCGCTTATGTTTATAAGCAAGGTTCTTAACTTCATTTTGGAGTGGTAATATTCCAAGATCTCTGTGGATACCGTCATTTCTGATATAACCATGGTTCACTAGCGATAGTTCCTTGCACCTTTTGAAAAATCTGTGTTATGCTCATATTACTTGCTTTGGTGCAACCCCAAAGTTGTACGCCATACGTCCAAACAGGTTTTAGGATTTGCTTATATACAAGCAGTTTGTTGTCAATACTTAGCTTGGATTGTTTACCAATTACCCAGTACATATCTTTGTATTTCATGTCAAGTTCTACACGTTTCAACTCAACGTGTTCCTTCCACTTGTGTTTTACGTCAAGAGTCATCCCGAGGTTTTTCGCTTCATTGCCAGAAGGTATTTGGACACGATTTAAGAAGACTGGCAAGTTATTAACTTGCCTATAAGTGAAATTAAGATATATTAATTTGCTTTCATCAGGGACAATTCGCCAGAAGTTCATCCATTCGTGTATCTGAGTGATTCGTGTATCTAGTGCACGTTGTACTTTTGCTGTAGATTATTCAACCGTTTTGGCGGTGTCGCTGTGTGGCGGAGTCGTCAGCAAATGTGCCTAGAACAGTGTGTTCTTCCTGTGGTAAATCACTAGTATCCAGTAGGTACAGCAGAGGGCCAAGAACACTCCCTTGCGGTACACCAGCATTTATATTTTTAAAAGCAGAATGTTCGATAGCTCAAAAAAGAGGAAGAATTAAAACTAAAGGTTAAAGTTGCACAAACAAGTAAATCTTTATTCTATTAAACGTATTCACCCGGAAGACCCTATCAGAGGGATAGTTCGCTAAAATACTATAAAGTTTCCCCGGTGGAGATGGGCAGAGTTTAAATTTCAGACATTCATGCCAAACTCTTTGTCAAGGGCTTGAGAAACACTGGAAAGGGCACGCTCCATCTGGCCAGGAGGTCCACCTCATTGGAAAGCAAAGCACCATCTATGGATTTGACTCCTTCGATGATGTTGAATTTCCTTCCTCTGAGTCGGAGAATCTTTTGCCAAAACACCTTATTCGCAGATCTATGGTCGCTGGTTCCAACATCTCTCCGAACGCCGTCCAAGACTCTCTTTAGCTGCTCGCACAGCAAAATTGCAAACTCTTCGCTTCTCAGTGTACCGGTCCCTAGAAGCAGAGTCCCCCAAGAGAACCCAGTCTCTGTAGGTCCTCCTCTTCTTCAAAGTTCCCTGTCTCTAAAAAATACACTCTTTAAAAAAATGTTTATGAGAACATTAATCACATTCTTAAAGCGGAACAGGGAGAAATGTCGGAGAGAGTTTGCATGCATTTGAAGTGCAACATAACCATTGAAGACATTTGCTGCTATCTGTTCGAAAGCATTTCCCCCACCCGTCAGCTCATGCCACCGTCAACCTCCACTTCCTTGTGTGAGTTCAAACAATCACCGAACAGATATTTCGGTCATCATCATCCGAGTCCCCATTCCATCACAAATAACGACATCAATTTGAAAATGACTTCATTTAAATGGTTATATTACCGGAAGGTTTAATTGTCAAAGGAATTCACTATTGACTAACGATAGCTTCGTCCTTTTGAATGCCATGGCTCCATTTGCTTGGAAAATCAAAAGAAACAATATGTTTTCGGAATTTCCACGAATCGAACGACCAGGACGAACAGTTTGTGTTCTTTTCACTTCACTCAGTTTCGTTATTTGTGCTACACCGGCCATGGAAAGGCTGAGGCAACCTTTACAAGCCAAAGTGGCCATACATTACATTCCAACGAATTTCTCTCACGCAATCTGCATACATATCCTCCCCCTCCTCCCCATTTAGTCAACCAGAAACGAGAGGTGGGTGGTGGGTGGTGGGAGGGGCCACCTCGGACCGAAATTTTACTTTCTTACACCCTCACCTTGGATTCTGGAAAAAGGATGCCCAAACCAAACATCCTAATCCTGCCCGCCCCCACCACCCCAATGACCCTAGTCACCACCCTGCCTTCACTCTGCATTTAAAAGCAAATAAAGCAGGGCATGCCAGTCGGGTGGCATGGGAGGACACCTTGCAGGGACAGGATACAGAACCTGCCAGAGCGTGGGACCTTGCTCGATGGGGAGGGGAGATGGGGCCGCACACAGCCTTTATGTGTGCGACTTGTATTGAACTGACCAAGCGGAAAGCTTGAGATAGAAAATGAGTTCATATTTTATCGAACCCAGCCACTGGGCAACTGTAATGGAGCGAAACGTTTTATGACCGTGCAAATATAAAAATCCTTCGAATTTTCTCAATGACACTGAGGGGGAGAGGTGGTGGCGGGGTGGTACTCCTTCTCGATGTGTATGGTGAATGGATCCAATCGCTTGTTGTATGTCGACGCCACAGATGGGGACGGAGGTTTACGTAAGTCCCTGCCGTGCCAGTGTAGGGAGGGTGGAGGAGGAGGAGGAGGGGAGCGCTAAGGCTTTTGTGGCCATTTTTATGTGACGTTTAGTGTTTGGCTTTTTGTGTTGAAATGGTGATTTAATATCCTGACAAGAGGTTGCAGAATTTTAAGCGTGATAAATGTTTTGTGGATGAGATGTAAAGAAGGACGCCTGTGCAGTGGTCTGTGATGCATGACTTGAAATGTTTCCTTATGATACTCTGGGTGTCCTTGACTGACATGCAATGGCACATTGAGTGGTTCATGTTGAGTGCTCTGAATTTACTCGACTGAAAGGGGTACAGCATTTCTGAATCAATGTGACTGCATAAGAGAAGTCTCTGGTCAGTGAGTTGGTTAACATGTCCTCGAAATCTTCTGTGTTCACTGGGATGTATTGATCGAGTTTTGTCTGTAGTACATTATGGAACCGCAGGAATGTGAGTAGATCTTACCTTTCACCAGTTATCCGGAGGGTATCACATACGTGGTCATTGTTTGGTAGCCCGAAACACTCCAACAGACAACGGCCTGCCTGTCTTGGAATAACAGGTGTGCGCACTTGTCCCACAACACCTCTAGAAGCTATAGTCGTGGTAGATAGGTGGGCATCCTGCCCTTCTCTTCCAGTTTAACCGCCTTGATGATCTTTCTGTTTTCCGTGTGTATTCCTGGATTCTGCCAATTAAGCAGGCCTAGAAATTGGTCTCGGTTGAGATTGCTTGGGCCTTATGGCATCCATACTCTTACACGAGGTCTCCCAGTGAGCACATGGAATCAATGGCTAAAAGCCAGCTTCGCATTGGGCCATGGGTTCGTTATTTTAGGTATAATCACCTTTAGAAACTAGACTGAGCTCTGGTTGTGACATTAATCTAACTTTGATTTGAGAACCATCCGGCGTCAGTGAAGGTCGGTGCAGATACCAGCGACCACTGAATTGCCCAAGTCGTTACTATACGCGGAGATGCCATTGACGAGGTTGTCCTTTACGACTTCACATAAAGGTCAGTTCTCCGTATCGTCCCTCCTCATCTTCTTAGGAGTCTTATGGTCCTTATCCTGGACCTTGGTCTTTGGAGCAATTTGTTCTTGGGGGCTTCAGCCGCTTGCTCACCTGCTTCAGGTTTGACATTTGGCTTGTTGACTTTTTTGTCCTTGTTAGCTGGCCTCCTAAAAGGGTGGCTCGTGCTTGTTCCTTCTGGGCACCGAAATCGGTTTCCAGTGAATCCCCCTGTTGCAGGGTCTTGGCGACATTCCCTTTAGATGAGGGCTCACCCTTTTTGGGGTCATTGTCTTCAGCCTCTAGTAGTTCGTTCGCTCAGCGAAAAATGTCTTGTTCCTGTCTGTGTTGTCAGTTTAGCTTTAATTGGTATTTCGGCAATACGCACTAGCTGCAACTTGGCATTTCGGATGGCGGGTGTCTTTCTCTTACTGCCCGTGGAGGCTGAGCCGTTTGTATGACTGCACACAGATCTGTTGTCGGGATTCAATGCCATCTCTTTCGACGGTGTTGTCGTTGATGTTGTTGTTGATACGTCATTTGTTTGTTTCTTGTCGTATTGAATCGTTTAGCCGCTAAAGCATAGCCTGGTCTACTGTGACGACAGGCACTGGCCAGTGTACCTGAAGGAGTTCGTTGCCGGTTGACTTGATTCTCAACCATTCCATCGTTTGGGAAGGTTTGAATTTTGCTCACACCACCACTTAGTAATCGGGTGGGCTGCATCTTGGCTTGACGGCAACCCTATCTAAAGGCCCAGCAGTATTGGTGAGCCTAACCTGCCTTCGCCCTCCAGAGTCGTCGCGTGTCCGACTGAGCTCCTTCAACACGACGAGGTGGACAGCCATGAAGGAATCCCTACAAGAGACATGTATAATGCCGGATTTTACGGTTAGGCACCATTTTTTTCAACTCTTTTTGAATTTGAAATATCGGACCGCTAAAAATGGACCAATAATTTCCCATCACTAGACCCTAGAAGTCTCTTACGGTACAAAGACGCATCAAAGATGGATTCTGGAGTAGGGGCAGGAGTCTTTAGATCCAACACAAGGATTTTTGCTCCTATGGGGTCGAGTCATAGGGTGTTTCAAGGCGAAAACCACGCCATCGAGATCTGCTCCAGACAAAATCCCCTTAAAGGTATTAATGGCGCTGAAATTCAGATATTTTCAGACAGTCAAGCAGCACTTGAGGCACTGTCCCGCAATCTAATGGACTCAAGACAGTCAAATGTTGCTAGACAAAACAAACCTATCAGGTTGACACAAGACAAGGTTTGGTGGGCTTGCTGAAACTGCTGAGCACATTTTGCGTGAATATCCGGCACTTATCTGGTTATGGAAACCAACGTCTGGTTGTGGAAACGTATCTTCTGTGGGGAGATACTTACTTCAGTGGAATTTAAGAATTCCACTTCAAAAAGACTTACTATCTTTCATGACGGAAGTAGTACGTCCTTGAGCTTAGCTCCAACCCTCCAATACAATAGATCTCTCCAGGTCGCAGTGTCGTTGTGGCGCTACACTCCATAGAGGGGCAGAGCCTAGCATCTAAGCAACCAATTGTGTTGTGCGTGAGTTACCTACATGTTGAGTTACCCTACCCGTAGATCTGTCCTCCAGTCACCTGATGTTTGTTTGTCTTATTTGTTTACATTTCATGTGCCACGTGGTCCCCTCTCCTATCGTCCACGTGTTACCTGATTATGTCTCCGCCTGCTAATCACCCGATCTCTCATTTGCCTCGTGGCGTCACTAACCCATCCCCTGATCTTTTGTTTGTCTTACATGTTAAATGTCACGTGATCCTTTGGTTGTTCTACCTATGTAATGTCACGTGACCCATTTCTCCTTGTGTATAAAAGGAGGACAGTTGGTGGAGAGCAACTTAGTTTAGTGAAAACTGTTAAAGCGTACAAAATAAAAACCTAATTAAGAACAAAATCGCTGTTTTATTGAGTCTATAACTCGTGCTATTGTTCGCTTACAAATCGAAGGGACCTACAGTTTTATGCCGACTCCGAACGGCCACGTTTGAGAAGCTTTTCTAGACAGTTACTTCTCTTTGACCTTTGTCAGCAACTCGAAAGTTGTCTTCATGGTACAAGAAAAAAATATGACTCTGAATTTTCACAGTTGAGAACCAGTCTTCTGAAACACTGTTGTTTAACCGATCTCAATTTCTTCGATCGCTAGTTTATCACTCAGGACCTCAATTCTAGTTCCTTAATCGACTGATCCGCATCCCCTTTCGATCGATTAGATGACCGATCTCTCGATCAAACCCTATTTGTTCATTTCAGATCGGAACTTCTTTCTAGATCCTCGATCGACTGATCCGCGTCCATGTCGCTGTTTCCGATCGTTTATCTCTATCCATCGACCGTTCACCGATCTTCCACCCTTACGACTCTCGACCTCTTCTATCCCACTCGTTCCTGTCCGGTTGGGGGCGTCTTTTTCAATCCCTCCATCGACAGATCTCCCACCATGTAGATGTTTCCTCTTTCGAGCGATCAGTTCTTTCTCCCTCTTAGGTCTCGATCACTCCCGATTGATTCTTTGAGCCCTTGATCACGTGGTCTGCTCCTCTGATACATTCGTCATGCGATCTCCAGCTCCAGCTCCATCGACCTCCCGATCACTCAATCATCAGCTCTACCGATTCCACTATCCACAAATGTTCCTTCTTCCCCACGGGTGCTCTTCGCTCATTCTTCTGCTCAAGTATCAATTCAAAGATCCTGTCAAGTGTGTTTCCGCCATCCAGCACTCCTCTCGCCGTCCCATCAACTCCAACCCATTCATTCAGCTCTATTGTCATCGTATACCGCTATTTATTAAAGCTTATTGCCAGGTGTGACATATCGCGCCGACCGACCTGACCTACACGACAACAACCGGTTGTTCGATTCCCATCAGCCAGCAGCTCAACTCCCGCACAGTCCATTGTGCCCGCGTGGCTCTCTGATTGGATTATGCCACTTCCATCCATCGATGATGCCTGCGTCAAAACACAGAACACATGAATCTCCTTCTGTCCGCTCCCCCGGATATCCCACTACAGGTCTTGTGGTTGATGCACCATCACCGTCGTCATCACCATAAAACGAATCGGTAACGGCCCCTCATCAATCAATTAGTATTGAGATTACGTCCATAAAATTTAATGCGTTCCATTGACGATCCCCTCCCGTGGCGGTGGAGGCCGGAACCGAGCTGGGAGAGAGGGAAAAAAAAAGGAAAAACCACAAAAATCTGGCCAGGAACAAAACGGCAGGAGAAAAATGAACGCGGACAACTGTAGTGTGTGACTGATTCTGACGGACACTCTCTAAGTACTTTCGGATGGCTTCCCAGCAAGCGTCATCGTCTGAAAAGGTTGCTTGGCAGGTATTTCGGCGAAGTCATTAGGATTGACGGCAGGGGGCCGTAAACACGACATGATATTTGGAAACTTCTCGGGCATCTCCTCATCGGAGCAATGCATCACTGGGACTGGTAGGCAGCTACTTCAAGAAGATACCTAAGCCTCCCCACCGCCGCCACCGTCGTTCGTCCAGCAACTGAGTGAACGAAGAAGAGCGATAAATGAAGAATGATTGCGGTCAATCACGGCGTGTTACGAAATATCACAAGGCCGTTCCCATTTTGCTTCGCAACAACGACGACAGTCGACTTGACAGACCTCTTCGAAGCAGAAGGATGTGGCGCGGTGATGGAGAGGAGCAAGGGGAGGGGGACGCGGCCTGATGGAGTTCAGTGAATCAATCGGTCGGTCCAGTCATTAGTGTCATCGCATCACAGTTCCAATCAGTGATGCAGAAGCGGAGAGCTGGAAGCTGTGCAGTGAACGATGTGAACGCCCATTATGGGGCTGTGATTAGGCGACAGTGGTGATCATTTATTGAGATTATGGAGCAGCAGGCGAACCGTGGCATTAAATTCAGAATGGACGAGAACCCAACTGGTAATTACGTAGACTCTTGGCTAATGCTGAGAGGTTTTCGGTTCGGTTTTTTTCCCTTGCTGCAGCTCGGTCGCTAATGGACAGCAGAATAAGTCAGGTGGAAGGGTAACAGTCGACGGATGGCCTCAGTCAAGTGAGTGCTGGCTGATGGCTCGAAGCGACTGGTGTTGGGCAAGATTGTCGGTTGCCAAACGAGGTGGACTATTGGGTCGGTGGGTTATGAAGTGATGATGGACTGTCGGGAGGGTGGTGTGAGCTATTGCTCGCAAAGTCCTTGAACCAGATGGAGCTAAGAAAACTTTATGCAGAAAAACCTTTGCAAAGAATGATCTCGGGACTTTTGCATTAATTCGTGGTTAGTGGGTAAGAGAATTGACTGAGTGGAGCTTGCTGGTTCAGGTGCTGATCTGATATAATTGTCTTGTTCTCAGCAAGGTCGTCCATCATTCGATACATTGTTAGATGGCGCCTGGAAGCCAGGTGGAGTTCGGCTGTTCGCAGTTTAAAGTTAGGCTTGAAGAAAGGCGATGAGAGCCGTGACCATGGCGACAGACGAAAGCAACCATTATTTCTATGAGCTCTTGTATGTTAAGAGTACTGGATGGCAGTCCTGACGTGGATTACGATGTGGAGAGTTTGCTTGTTGGTTGATTGGGGGATCATGACTTAATGACAAAGCTGAATACTATTTTTACAGCACTTTAGACTTAATCATCATCACGAGATGGGACCTACAGTTTTCTGTCCACTCAGAACGTCCAAGTTTGATAAGCTTTCTCTAGGATAGGATTAGGTGAGGTTAGGTTATAATAATAATAATAATATGGGTGACGCTACAGTACGAGGCGGATCTGGGCCTAGCTTCTCAGCAACCACTCGTGTTGTGCGTGCTATTATTCCCTCACGCTTGAAAGGGACCTACAGTTTAATGCCGACTCCGAGCGGCCAATTTTGAGAAGCTTTTTCTAGACAGGAAATACTCTTTGAGCATTGTCAGTGACTCGAAAGAGGTGGAGCCGTGAAATATGAAAGGTCGGAAATTCGGGTATCGAACCTGGCACCCTCTGCGGAGGAGTCGACGCACTAACCTACAACGCCACGGCGGCCCACGAGGTTAGATTATAGTGATTGCGAAAACTTTCGTACTTTTTGTCCACTTAGATCCTGATTAGTTATCGCTACCCGGCAATATATGCACCGGTTCCTCTCTAGGGTACTAACTGGACGCCTCAAAAATACCAAAGGGTATGCTAGTGGCTTATCCGAGATATTGATTTCTTTGCAGCCAATTAGTACTTTTTTATAAATTGTGTCCAGAATATTTATGTCAGACAATTCTTCTAGGCTATTGAATGAATAGCTTTTCCTTGTCCTTGCAAGAGGGACACGTGCCGAGGTAGTGAAGCGTAGTTTCTTCTTCCAATTTCTCCCTATAACTTCGGCAGAAGTCAATTTATTAGCCTTGAAGTCTTGCAAGTATCTAAATCCATTCACTTCCGTTTGGCGGTGTTGATGGCATGCAGATGCCACTAACAGTGTTTATTACTTGTAGTGAGGGGTGTCCTGATTATTTGCTAATGGCAAGCCCACACCTGTTCTAGCTAACTCGCCTGTCCTTTCGTTGCTTTGGATACCACTAGGCTCAGGGACCCAGCAGAGATAGGGCAAGCTTTTACCATCTGTGATTTAATTAATGGTGTATCCTAAGTACCTGAGTGACTGTTTATGTATACAGCCACAGGTAAGCAGTCTATCGGGTTCATTGACAGTAAGCGGGCAACCTTTTCGGTAGCTTCTAGATCTGCCTAGAATACACTACCGTGGTAAGGCAATCGACGGTACCACGAGAAGGAGAATTCCTCCGATAACGCGAATACTCATAGTTCGGTGAATTCTCCCATGGTATCCGCACGTGTATACTCCCAGATTGGCATTTTCTCTGACTACGTCTAATGCCTAGTCTTCTCTATCTGGCATGAGTGTTTTCTACCCAAATTCGATGTCTACGACGGGCGCAATATGATCTGTATGTTTTGGGATCTTCGCATTCCTGTTTATTTCCATGTGACCTAAACTGTGTGTTTTGCTCTAACGATTGCATTCCCTCAGACCTATCGCTAGAATAGGACTAGCCTTTGAGCATTGCCAGTGACTCGAAAGATTGTCATTGACGAAAAGTAGCCAAAAGCACCGTCGAATTTCAAAGTGCATATAATTGGTTATATGACAGGTACCCAGACGCACAGGTTGATTCTTTCGCTCCCAAGAAAGTAAGCAAAAATTAACGAAACTCAACGAAAATTAGGTAAGTGTTATTATGGTCACAGTAAATGATGACTGTGCATACGGGCGACTGGTGATATAAATCGCAATGAAAGATACACGAAACGGCGTTCTGGTTCTCAGGTCCCAGAGCGCATTAAAATCAAAGGGGTGGGGAAGCAAATTAAGGGCTTGGTAGCTTTGTAAACTTGGCTAGTAAAGGGCTCCTACAGGTGGACACTGAGATGGATCTTGCAACAAAACGCGCCAGGTCACCCCATCCAAAAGGCCGAAGCTGAGCTCGGGAGTCCCTATCCTTGATCAAAGGGAAGTCCCTGAAAGCAACATCACTTACGCTGCTCTAGATAGAGACGAGGCTAACTGTAGCATGCTTAGGACAAACTGATGATCAGATTAGATTAATAATGATTTTATTTGGCCTCCAACGCTAAAGGTTTTAAGGCCATATTTCATTTGATCATGTACATTAGTCACATATACATAAAAAAAACTGATGATCAGAGTGGATTCGGTAATTAATGGGCTCTACCTCAGCGTTGTATCGGAAAATTGAGATTCGCCAGCAGTCAAGTCAGACGGAGGAAGATCACAAAGAAATACACGGACCCAAAGAAATACCAGAGCCCCAGTCATCGTTATAAATAAAGATTGAAGGGCCTTCTCGCTATGATCGACTATGGCTTTAGATCAGTGACACTAATAGTCTATAAGGAGGTGTATAAAAGGGAAGTATATAAGAAGGACGGTCCCTATGACACTTTCCATTCAAATATTTCCCTCAATTGTCGGCTGTCTAGATTTCTGAACATTTTATGTTTATGTGGGTGTCTGGACATTGTGATGTAGCCCGTAAATGCATAACCAAAAATATCTCTATCGGAAACCAACCCTATATCTATGATAGACTCTTAACATCTTCTAAGTGGACACACACTCAAGACAACGCAGAAGATGGTACTACGCGCCTTAAGATAGAGTGGATAGCGTCAACATTTAATATCACACTGTCGCTCTGTCTACTAAGACTAAGGAGACCATCCCTCAAAACATTAACTGGCGTCAGAATAGGACACTGCGTCAATGGTACGTTTGCAAAACCTTCAGTTACAAGGCGGAGTGGAAGTAATCCGTACAGCACCTTCTTTGTCGTATGATCTCCTTCTACTACATATCCTCCTTGGCTGTGTGGTCTCCTTTCACTCAGCCTCGTTCATGAATCTCCTTCTACTACATCTCCTCCTTAGCTCTGTGGAGACCACTCCGCCTCATCCATGGCTTAGGCGCAGACTGCCTGGGCAATAATTTGAGTGAGCTCAATGACATTGAGCGTTAACCGGCGTTAACTAGCTTAATCGCTTCATAGTCAGCTCAAACCTGTTTCCAGGAGCAAGAGTGATATCATACGACGCTAATATCGTGTTAAATATCACTTCTATCTGCAGTCAGCCACTACAGCCTAACATTAATTACCGTGACTACTTATAAACCAGGATTACAGTTCATCTTGGGCTCTGTCGAACATAAGCAGGTTTTCACAAATATTCACAAGACGTTTGAGACTGCAGACCACCGATAGTCAATGTCAAGGTCTCGACAAAGCTCGTGTGTGTGTCCGACAGACGCCACTCATCCTCACAATTCCTTGAAAGCACTTTTCATTGTCTGCGACCTCCGTTGATGTCGAATAAAAATGTCTTAATCCCTGCCAAGGTTGTCCCGCTTGGAATTGACGAGTCCCCCTTCCTGACCAAACGACGTTTAATTCAGTGAAAAATCGGATTGTTCCCACCCAACTGCTGGGCGGAACAATCCACAAGATAATCCCAAATCCCGGACCGCCCTCTACTTCCAAAGTGAGTAAAAATAAAACCACCCGTCCTGCTGCTCTTGACGACCACCCCCACCACCCACCTTAAGTCCTAATGGAACATAATTTTTTTTCGCAGAGTATTCATCAGGATCGCCGTAAACCAACGAAATCGTGTGTCGTAAACCATATCTGTCGTAGACCGTTGCCGTGGTTATGACCGATTTTGACGACTCTATTTCGATTATTTCCTGCACTAGCGAGACCCTGCGGTACCCAATAAAGACTACAAATCGCGGCAGTGAAAGAGAACTGCCACACCATTGAGCTGGAAGTCAGAGGCAGTCAGCCTCACAGGCACGTTGACGGCATGAAGAGGAAAAACGAACTTCAAATCACTTGATTGCCATCTTGATTACAGCCGCACTATAAAGCTGTAACAATGGTCTCGACCATTACGCGGTCAAAGTAACGAGCGAGAGCCGTTTACCGAGTTCCGTTTGAATGGAGAGACGACGACAATCCGTCGTCGTCGCTGTTAGAACGGAACCATCCATCGGTGGATGACATCGAAATTCGCGGTTTTACTGCCTCAATTCTGTGGCCACAACCTAATGAGTGGCCCGTGTTCCATAGATCCTGACTGTCGACCGACGACCATCGACCGTCGACCGGAGCTCTCTTTAAAAACATCCAGAACTGCCAAAACGGTCAAATCGTCGTCAAAACTTCCAACGAGATGAAGTTAACTAGTTAACTAGTACATTAAATTTGCGGGCCGTAAATCTTTCGGCGGGTAGACGGGCACGCAGAGAAAACAGCATTTCCCAGCGACGACAACGGCGACGGCGACGGCAGCAGCGTCGGCCGTCTAAATGGAGTGTGGCGGAATAGTGGAGCGCGTCCGGGGATGTGTGGATTTTGTTGCACGTCTAAGATGAAGGCGAGATGTGCTGTTTGCCTGCCAGCGCACTACGTGACTTAATTATGTGATTTCGCTCGCGCGAATAAGCAAGAATGGTTTCGCCGCGTATGTGAGGGATTGTGGGGCTATGTTGGGGTTTCCTAAGTTTCTCTCTCTTTCGTTCTCAGTTTAGTTGTGCAGCACGAATGGAATGGGTTGAAACTGCTGGCAGATATGAGCGGATTGATTAGAATTGAGCTGGAAGTAGGTCACTGGAGCTGTAGATATGGCCGAACAAGATGAGCTTACAAATTGCTTTTCAATTTGGGAGTGCGCGATACAAATACCAACGCCACGGAGATGGTCTTCAACGTGAGTCTGCCACGAGCACGGGTGGGGGCAGTCGTGGGAACTGTGCATTACGAGTGCCGTGGCGTGGCGAGTGTAACCGCGTCGTCGTTGTTGGAATTCGAAATTTCATGAACGTTTCAAGAAAGTCGAAGACGCGCTTTTGAAAAGCTGCGTACCGGCATGGGAGCGGCTCTGCATCCAGACGTTCTGTATTTACATCGTGGCTAGGGGCATTAACTTTTGAAAACCAAAAACAAACAAAATCTCGAAATGTGGAGACACTGTTTTAGTTGCGGCGCACGTTTATTCGTGGAATCTATCAACGACACTTTATCGCTTTTGAGGCCTTCGGCAAGGTGACGGACTTGTGGGTAGCTTTCTGTTTCACGATTTGTGCTTATCTATGATCGGTTGGCGATGAGATAAATCAGTAGACGTCGAAGCTTTCTTCGACTTTGCTCAATCCGACGAAGTTTCACCACACCTCTGGAAAGTGAGATTCAGTTCGGGGCTTGCACGATTTCTGTCTTAAACGAATCCTTAAGTCGCGTCTTTTCAATGGCTCGTAGTTGCAGGCTCTTTACGCCGACCTATGTACATTAGGCGTGGTGGGCGTGGCATTGTGGGGCTGTACGTCGACTCCTCCTACTCTAACCAAAATAATGTTTATGGTGGGACCATGGGACCTTTCGAGTAACTGGCAATGCTCAAGGAGTAATAACTCTTTTGAAAAAGCTTCTCAAACTTGCCCGTTCGATGTTGGCCTAAAACTAAAGGTCTACGACTTCCATATTCGTAGCAGAAATTTAAGGCAACGAGGCAGATTAACTTCGTCCGAAATAGAAATCAATTCACTTAAGCGGTTCCACCGGCATTAGGTAGGCTGAGGGTGTGTATGTAGATGGGTAAATGAGCGTCCTACTGGACTGGACCGATGGGGGATGTCCCTTTTTACTCCTTCCTAGTCCTTTACACATCTAACTTATGAATCTGAAAATAGATTTTAGTGAGATTGTTGTTAGATTCTTGAGGTCTTGGAACAAAAATCCGTCTCAACTGGCAAGGACTGGTGCAGTGGCAAAGGTAGCGAGAAGTATCCACTCTTCATCGCGGCAGCCTGTCGTCGCTTGGAATTGGGATTGGATCAGTCTCTCCTAGCCGAGCTTAAATACATCGCGTATTCCCCGCGGGTCAGTAACAAGGTTACACTCACAATTACGAAGAGACTGGGTGTCGTTCCTAAGGCCTGTGGCCAGGGTTTTGACTTTTTTTAAAGGGCCCGTATTTTCTGCTCGTGCTAGGCTGTACGATCTTTGAGCTGGGAGGCAGAGAGAGACTCTTTCTTCAGGTATCTTCTCCTCTTGTGCTGCTCTTGTTGCATCGCCTTTTGGTATGCCTCGTCAGTTGCTCTCTCGCCAGCATACCACGGATTTATTGTCATAGTCGGTAGCCGTGGGCCCATGCAACCTCATCCACTTTGTCGTTTGTGTTCGACATTGGCTAATTCGAACTTGATACTAAACTGACATCTCAGTTCTAGAAAAGTCACGGCACACTTGTGTCGATGTGCTGAAGTTTGTCATTAGTGAAAAATGAGAATAATTTAAATTTCTGTGTCGAAACTTCATTCAAAATATCAGACGCATTCCGATCGTTTGAGAGTGAGTGACTGTGCATGACTCTGGACATGGTGCACGGGACGCAAAGATATCATTAATAATGCACATAGCGTGCACATACCACTGTCACTCTCACTACACACGGCGCTGTTCCTTTTCGTTAATGTCCAACGAAGAATTAACGTATACGAATTTGAGCTACGTGTGTGACAACACCGATATGCACACCAAAGTGAGCGCATAAATGTGCTGTGTATGGGCCGCTTTAGCCTCTTCACAAGGTATGTGATGTATGAATGTGAAATGTAATGAATTTGAATGCAAAATATTTAATTGCCAAGAGCGTTATGCTCCGTGAAAATCAAGAAGCCTTACCAGGCGTTTCTGTGTAACACACTCACTGGTCACCTATCCTTCGTGCACCGCACTGTTTGTTCTAACACGTCGCGCTAAATTCCGAGATGGACATGGGTCTCAACTCACAAGCCTCACCAGTTGACATGATCCTTATTCAGATGCATCCCATTAAGCTCGCCAAGTTGGCTGATGTGAGAGAGGTTTCTCCAGTTGTCTGCGACATCAGTTCCTATTGCATTGTCCAACTGCTGCCTCTTTGAGCTGGAACAGAGTTGCCCATGCCCCATGGATCCGCAGATGCCTGGCTACACTATGTCTCCGCGCCCTAGAGCAAGCTATTGTAAAGCCTTCAGCAACTTTCCATCTGACTCCACTCTTTCCACGCCCTGAACTTTCCTTCAGTCGGTCTTTCCCGAAATAATTCCCTGTGCTTATGAAACTGACCCAGCTTGGCGGGGAACATCCTCATCACAAGCTCTAATCGAAGTTGCTTAACTCAGAAAATAATTGAAGTCAGTCTTTGCCAATAAACCCAAAAGATGAGAGCGTCTATTGAATGATGCGACTGCCTTCGCAATCATGCACTGGTCTCGGTTAAATTTGACTCTGCCGACAATCGATCCGCGTTACCTCACGTCATCTCCGTGAAGCATTGATCTAAATCCCGAAACCGAATGTCATCATCCAATCCCAAGTCCATCAAAAATTTCATATTGCATCGTTCGCGTGCCCAAAGATCCACTGCTCAAAGAGATTAATTAAAACCACACGCATCAGTTTCCGCCAGCCTCCTTTCCATTCCTCGCGAAGATGACCGCCATCGACGTACGCGCGTACATCTCTGCGGCGAATTTCATTAACTCATCCACCGCATAGATACCATCCACGACTCATTCGCACAAAAAGTCACCGCGAATTGTGTCAAACAACATTCGGACTTGATTCACTGAACTTAATCCCCTCTGGCGTGTAATAGACTTTCGGACATCGTCGACCAGAGCCGCCCACTGCCCATCATCTGGCGCAGGGATTAGGTGTTTGCACCGTCAATAGATCACCAACAATTTACACGCCCGTCGCACCGCGCGCCACTCTCTGGCACACGTCGCGTGTCATTAAAATTGAACCAAAAATAGCAGACGCTTAGCTGCAACAAAGGAACCAATCCACCAATCGCATCATAATCCAGCCCCCCTAACCACCCGTACGCTTTCAATTGGAATCGATGTTTGATTGAATGAACCCACAGACAGATGACAGTAATACCATTTCACTGACCCACAGCCGGCAATCCGGATCTGGGACGTTATGCCGTCGTCGAGTGCCTGGTGCTGGTGCTGGTGCACTTCCACTGCCATCACTTCCCCCATCAAAAACGATAGCGGCTACCGCGGTGGCAGCGGCGCGGGCGGCGGCAAGTGAAATTGAAAAATGTTGCAGGAAATATGTTCCAGCGCCGGGCTGGCTCGCGTTCAGTATGCATCGCATACGATATTGGGAAATTGAAATTTTTTTCCAACGACAAGAAGTGTTCCACAAAAAAGTGTTTCTCTGCATTACATCGAGCGTGCTGTGTATGCTCGTATCCGTGAAATGAAAATGCAAATAGAACCACGTAATGCCTGGTCCCCCCCTGTTGTTCGCATGAGCCCGCAAAACCACTCGTCGCTGACTGAGTCACTGACTCAAAGGCTCACCCTGTGCTGCAATGTGCCTTTGCTTGAGTGTGAGTGTGTGTTTATTGCGGCAAAGCGACAGTGACAGTGGCGGTGCGGGTGGCGCTGACAGAGTCGCTCTTGCATACCAAATAAGCGAATTTTCGAATTTCCCCCCCGGGTGCAGGCGGAATGCAGGGAAAGGAGGCTGGTCTGCCCTCCCACCGGAGTGGAGAAGTCGTAAACAGTTTACTAGCTGCTAGACCAGATTAAAGATGGATTGAGTTTGGGGGCACAACAATAAAACGAGGCGCACACATCTTGCGAGAGACAAAACTTAGACCTACATAGTTACGGAGTCAAAGTCATCCGTCATGGCGGCGAATGTGGAACAAATCGGCTGTGTTGAGTGTTGACTTGTGTCGAATGGTGAGGGGGGAAATGGAAAGGGCAGGCGAGTTAGACGAAGAAGAGAAAAGTGATTGTTCGAGCGGTGTTTAGTTCTTAGCGTAGGTTCATTTATTACGTGAAACGTATGAGCCTACCTCACGGTTTGTTGTGTCTGGCGGTAGAGATAAAGAAAGTTTGGGCAGTTTCATAACCAGCTTGGAGTGCTCATTAAATTTGTCAGATGAAATCACCGAGAGTTCACCTTCTGCGAGTGAACATTGGATATGGAAATGCTAAGATCGAAATTAATTCATTGTTGGTGTGGTGAAACAGTCCGAGTGGACCTCGGCCTGCAGTTTCGTATACCAAGCTGATTGAGGTCCTTTTTCGACTTCAAATCGAGAACCTCTGCACTGCAAGCAGGACTGATATGCTCAATATCTTGTGCAGTCTCAGATCGAATAATCCATTCGATATGTGGTGTAAGCGGAGCTAGAAAACTGGTCTCTTATCTATTACCGACAAGGTCCGTAATGGTTTTGACAACAAAGAACTTAAGCTACAAGCTATTCTCTATTTCTGTGAACCATACACTCCTGTATTAAAGGCTGATACAATTTCTATTTTTTCTACCGAAGCGATGAAAATGATATATTCATGCCTAGCTGGTAGGGAGCAAACTGTACTCTTTGGGGATCGGATTTGTCAGATGTTAATGAATACCACTGGAGTACCGAAAGGGTCTATGGTAGGGCCCGTTCCTTTTTTAATATGTATGAACAAGATACTGCATGGCTCATACGCATTCTGATGAAGTGAAACTTTTCATACAATGCCCGACTAGTTTGATTGAACCAGCGGCTCTTAAAACGAATGACCTCCGAAATATTTTTAACTGGGCACGAGCTACTAACCTATATCGAAACCGAAAACTTCGCGGAAGAGCTTTGATCTTACTTAATTTCCTCAAATTCCAATCTGTTACGTCCCTCTGAAGTCTGTCTATCAAAAGTCTATGGTTTGGTCTAATTTCTCGGGTGCTTGCCTACTGTTTAATTTTCCAAGTGCGCAAGTGAATAAGACACAAGTTTCGGTTTTTATTTCTTGGGTGTTGACCCGCTTGATTCACGAGACATAAAAATGAAACCGTGCGACCGACTGCGTTGGTGTCAAATTCTGTTATTTACAAAAACAAAAGAAGCGTGAATTCATTCGGCGAGTTCTGGTCACGCGGTTTGTTACAAAAAATTATCTGATCTTATTCAAATACCTGAGCTCGACTGAAATTACATCTTAAATTTAACACCTGCATTTACTGCCATAAAAACCAAAATGATCTTGTCAAAGGCCCTGCTACTGCCACTCTGACTAAATTTTTGCGAATTATTCTGGTCTACAATGACTACATTTACATTAAGCTTAGGTTTGCATTGTTGCATCGAACTCTTGTTCTAATCGGACCTAGATATTTCTGCATAGCATCAAGGAGCCAGTTAATAGTTCATGCCAATTGCCCTCCCAGTGAAACAGCTTTTTACGCGTTTGGCCACTCATCACCACAAAATTTTCTTATTAATTTGTTCATCATTTATCTTTTTTGATCTTTCATTTTTAGTGGTTTCTTAATTTCTTTATAGGGTTTGTTTTGTAATCTTAATGTTCAACTGAATTCTAAGCTAAGCTATAAACTCATGATTCAGTTGCCTTGTCAGCTTAAGGAAACGGGTGGCAGTTGGCAAGATTTACTTGCGTTTGTTGTTTGAAATGACGTTTTTAAACCTTAGCCTTAGAGTCGAGGTAGATAAAGTCTCTGACTTCTTCTTTGGCTGGCGCTAAAAGCTGAGGAAGTCCTTGGACCTTGTGCTAGTTGCGGCAAGTTACATGCGTTCAGTTGATTGAAGTCTCTTTCCAGCTGCGTACGCAACCAAAGAGTCCCTCTGGGTTGGAGTCGCAGAATTTTCGGGCCGTAGCTTTGGTGTCCATGAGTCGCCGTGACGCCGTGGGTTAGTGCGACGACTTTTACGCAGTGGGTGCCAAGTTCGAATCCCCTAACTACCAACTTTCATAATTCACGGCTCCCACCTCTTTCGAGTCCCTGAGTCTAGAAAAAGCTTCTCAACTTTGGCGTTCAGAGTCGGCATAAGACTGTAGGTCCCATCCACTCGTGAAAGAACAAATGCACACAGACGAGTGGTTGCTGAGAAGCTAGGCCCAGGTCCGCCTCGGAATGTCGCGCCACCAATATTATTATTATTAGCATTGGTGTCCATTTTCTCTACATGACCTTGACAGAGAATCGAATTCATTTGTTCAGGTCGATGTGGCTAATCAGCATGTCATGAACTCATACGACAACAACGATTATATGAAAGACGTTCCTCTCGAAGTGACCGAGAATCTCCTCGGCCTGTTTGGTTAGTGTCCATGCTTATGCGACATACAGCATGACTGGGACTATCAAGGTCTTATTGAGGGATATCTCGGCTCTTCGAGAGAGTGCTTTACTCCTCCATTGCCATCAAAACCCAAAAATACGAGCAGTTGCACACATTTGCACACATTTGATCGAGACTCTGGTGGTGACGTTTGAGTTCCCCACGATCTTCTCGAGAATGATGTTGAAGAAGACACAAGGAAGTGCGTCACCTAGTCTAAATCATTTTCCTGAATTTTTTTCACAAGATCTGGGCGAGTACGTTGGTGATCTTGGCGGAGTAACATGAGTTCTCCATCGTCATCTTCCACTTGACTTGAGTTTTGCATGAATGTCAAAGCATACATACCTCGTCCTAGGCACGGTATCACATAAGCGATCTGAGTTAGTTTGATAATCTGGTTAATTGCGGACTTCCTCGGCTTGAAGCCAAACTAATATCGAGCCAATGGTATCAGGTTGCTGTACAAAATGGCTAAGATGATTTTGCGCCTGAAATTAAGGAGATGTATCCAGACCCATAGTGGGTGGAGTAAATTCCTTCTCCATTCTTGTTCATCGGGCAATCGGCACTGAGATTAAATTTACCGGGGATAAACTGGTGCATGCAACCAGCCAGATCAGAATCAGATGCTTTAATGCTTCACCAACTGCTTTGTTATAATTCAGTCCCGATATTGCGGTCTTTAACGCGTCTAGATCGGCGGTCGCCATTCTTGTCTGTAATCGTCCAAATTGAGTGAAGCATAAGATATCGTCGATGTGGTATTGTTCGTATGCTCATTCTAGGGGTTCTTAGTCGTCATTCATCCTTTTGTTACCATTGACATCTGTAGGCGTCAGTGTAAATTAGGTTGGAATTGATACGTTCTACGTCTTAAACTGAATTTTGTCTATGGCTGCATGCATGCATTTAGCAATAATTAAGAATACAATGTGGGGCACCACCCTCGGGCTGGGACCTGAGCCTAACCTTGTAGCAACCACCCGAATTGTGTATTGCGAGCAACCAAAGGTATTATACCAGTTTCTAAGGCGGAAGTTGGAAAGAAGGTTTTCCCTGACAAGTATACTCACTGACCATTGACCTGAGAGAGACACGAGTTACTACGAACATAAAAGTTCGACTCTTGAACTTTTTTCCCCTTGGGTTCCATTGCCCTATCCCAGTTGAACTTGCTGACTTGCGCCTTCAACAGGATGAATCTGCAACAACTGATGTCTCAGAGAACTTCACGTTCTAGGTATAGATTTACCCAAAAGTCTTCCACTTAATTCCATTTGGTGCGAGTGTTGAGTTTAATGTTTAGATGGTAAACAAGCACAACCTTCACCTTTTAATACCCATTTTGTATAGGTTTTCCCTTACTTCCAGGTCACAATCAAGGCAGACCACATAGACATAGACTCAAAGAAAGGGACATAGAGTTGTTCCAAACTAATTTTCATGCCGTCCAATAGCTCCCTGCAGCGTGCAAATATCCTAGAAAGGTGCTAACTACCTCATCCGTAACACTATCCGCTCGATTGGCTCACTTAGAATGTCTGCCAATGGAACAGTCCCCAGTTTAATCTTCTCAGGCCCGCGGAGACCGCGAGGCAAAGTCACCATAGACCTGAAATACGACATACCTGCATGAGTTGGTCAGCTACTGTGAAAGCATTTTCGGCTAACTTACAAGGGTGGCTATCCTGAAAGGTTTCACTGCACCTTGCAATAGTCAGAAAAGTAGCCTGACTCATGCTTCGGACGCCACAATTGAGCTTGCCGCCTACTTCGCCGCAATCATTGGAGTCAAAGGTGTAGTGTTACAGAGTCACTCTTCTCCAACCGAGAGCAGCAGTCAATTAATTTGGCCTACTAGTTGAATGTCAAAAACCTGCATCCCTTAATTTCTCCATGCTTCGCTTGGCAACACTAATTAATCGTCAACAAAGTGTCTGTTTCATTTGTGAAAAGTACTTCCCTCAAACACTCGCGTCAATGTTAAAAATGTCCTTTTTCAAAAGTCCCTCTACAAATACCCGCTGACAAGATAAATCACCATTTTGACAGCAACTGTTGCCGTCACAAAAGCCCACGCAAATCACAGCTTGAGACTGTCAACCCCCCGTCAGCGCCTGTCACACCATCACGATACCACTTTCAACCTCAACCCCAATCGGCGCAGGAATCCATCTGGAATGGGGTTAGATCGGATGGGCACATTGGGTAAATGGATTGATCCAATTTCAACACGCACCAACACTAATCAGCGAATCTGCGTGAAATTCGATCCAATCTAGGGAAATTCCTAGCACGTCGAGACCACATATAACGATTACCATCCTCCATTTACCCACTTAGAGGTGTTGTCATCGCAGCGTGGCTTCCGTCGATTCCTTGCTGTGCACTGTGATTCCGGTGCTCCCATTCGAGGCTAAACAAGTTTAACGGCTCAAGATTTTTAGATCACCCATTCTCTGGCATCCACAACGGCATGCAAAACAATATCGTTCTTCACCAGCGGTTACTGTCTGAACGTGAGTATCTGCGAGTGATTGCTTGTGCAGTTCACCTCCCTGGAAGACAATGACAACAAGATATGCTTCCTGCATCGGCATTTGAATGCGGTTACCTCGAACCACCGTGTTTTCAGATGGAGAGCGAGCGAGATAGAAGGTCTGTTAGTTGATTAGACAGACACCCGTCTCTTAACACCCGCGGCAATCGTGGCCAGCACACACATATCACGTTCAATTTGCGGTGTGCTACGGCGGAACGATAGGTATCTGACTGAGATACGAGTATCGGCAGTCTCTCCACTATTAATCAGCCAAGCACTTTTCTTTCGTATGCTCGACAGAACCACAAGAGACCAACATATTCTTCCCGCGTCGCTCCCCGCTCTGCTGGTATGTTCCCTCACATTTGTTTGGCATCTCCTTGGGCTGGCATCTCGTGCTGTCTTCCTGTTCTCAATGACAACGGCGAGATGGACACCGGCACTAGATAAATAAATGAGTCTCCTCTTCAGCCAGGAGCCCGCATGCACACACTCCCACAGAAACACGCGCGCAGAGCGGTGGCCCCGGAGGGGCACCAATGATGCAATTGTATCTCGGAAAACACATTCGTCATGTCAGCCGAATTCGATTGTGCCTGGAGATCGGCATTCACTGGAAATGCATTCTGAAGAGGAATCATCATCGTCGTCGTCGTCGTCGTGGTCGACTGGAACACTGTGCGCACTTGAACTCTTCGGGGTTGATGTGTGCATAAGATGGTGATGAGACAAAAGATCGATGGATAGAAGGAGGAAATCCATTGTGCACGCTGCTCTGGTGAAGGGCACAGCGAAGCGAGTTGCGCAGGCGCACAAGCGCACAAGCGCGCCTTGATGTCTCAACATACACACGACGCTGTTGCAGCGGCTATGGTCCAGAGCCGTGCAGCCGAAGAACCACTTGGTTTCAGTGTGTCTGAAGGCTTAACCGTTAATCTCACTTGAAGTTCTATTGAAAGAACAACACACAGGTGAATGGTTTTGGTGTTTCCACAAGCCTACACATTGTCGTCGTCAACGGTCAACCAGTCACCAGTCACCATTCACCAGCGGTACAGCAACGATACGAAGGTGTGTGTCCACTTCCAATGGAGGAAGCACTTCATTCTCTGTGGCTCTGTGGGGAGTGGCAGGGAGGGATGGCTAAGAAAAACAAGAATAACTGCAATTCATTGCACATACAGCCACAAGACTACGAGTCTTTGAGAGCACAAGCACGCCATTAGAGCGACATTAGTGCAGACTGGTTGAGTCTTCGAGTCCAACCTGTTGGCGGGTTAAGAGTTCAGATGGCCAGCAGAACGTGGGTACGCCGCGGCGACGGGACATTCAGGGCGGTCTACATTCGAGGCTAGCGGTGGACTCGGACGATATGTCTCTATTACCTAACCCGTGCGTCTTTTGGGGCGATATGACAGTCGAATGCTGACACAGACAGTGGTGGTGCTCCACTCCACACGTGGGTGTGATTATGATTTCCGCGGCGACCCAGATCGCTGTTTCAGCGGCTGATTGATGACGGTGTCTGAATAGATTCGCACCGAGGTGCTAATTTCCCACTCATTCCCGTCTAAAGAGTAACCTAAGCGATTTATAAACGCCTGACTTACCCCGGAGGAGGATAGCATGGCAATCATAAACCCATTCAGCGCTGATGAAGCTGTGAATGCGTTCCCATTCGGGAATTCGTCTAATTAACTGGCTCTGGCTCTGGGTCTGGCTTAGCGCTCGCGGTCTCCGCGGGCCGGAGAAGATTAAACTGGGGACTGTTCCATTGGCAGACATTCTAAGTGAGCCAATCGAGTGGAAAGTGTTACGGATGAGGTAGTTAGCACCTTTCTAGGATATTTGCACGCTGCCGGGAGCTATTGGACGGCATGAGCGCATATGCTGATTACCCTGGAGCCATTGTCTGCTGAGGTGTCGGTGATCGATATTCAATGAGTTCGAGAGAATGTCGTGCTGTGTGGTGAGAGTACGATGGAAGTGTGTTCTACTTTCGACGTGCCTCGAAGGTATGCTAATCCTTTTTTGGTGAGTGAAATCGTGTAACAGGCTTGTCACAAGGGTTGTAGTGGTAAATGACTGTCACAGGCTGGTGTTTTATGCGCGCGGTGATGGGCACTGTGGCGAGAAATAAATGCGTGACTCTGGACACACATTCTATTCTTCTCCGTCATCATATGAGAGCATAGCAATTTATATCTAGACTCTCTCTCATCATTGAGAATCTGCTGCTGAACAGATTGAAGTGAATATTCTGTGATTCGAAAAGTTCTGGTGTGCAACACGTCCAGTAGTAATGTGAGAACCAACAAATTATCATTTGTCACAAAGGAATACTTATATGTTCTTGTTAATAGCATTAGTCTGCCAACCCCTAACCAACAAAACTAGCTGGAATGGGATATTGAAGCTAAGGTTGGCTAGGTAGGACACGGAAATTCACTGCCGGCAGGCAGTAGTCACAGGCCAGTGTAGGCTTGCTCTGTTCCGACGCGGATCTAGTGTGCAAGCCAGTTGAGATAGATGGTTGACACTAATGCTGCTACGTTCCGCCAAGCAGACTAGAACGAAAGCCTTTAAATGAATTCTAATTGGGAAGAAAGAAGAGGACACTACAGCAATAGAGAAGATGCAAACTATTTTTCTCCTCCTCGTTGGAGTGGAGATTACCCCGAAGTCGTGGTAGACCAGGGCCAATTTTGAGGCGTGAGTTCCGATGGCACAGTATCTGGTGAGAGAGTTCTGAGATGCGGCCTAATCTAAGGCTGTGTGATCGTCATGGATCGAGACTAAGCCATATTTGTTTGCGATTGCGGTATTCCGGGCCAGTAGACCATCTACCTGCACTTGAGGCGTCTTTAAGTTGAAATAATTACTCTATATGTACCTGCACACCACTGTACTATTCCTTTCAAGAAGAATTTCTCCAGCTGCCAGCTTGACCAAAACTGGATCTCACTGTTGCAAAGGCAGACGCATCTTTTCTTGATGATCGCCATTCATTACTATCTTTGTGGTTTAACATTCAGCCCGTGCATACAAGTGTCCACTTAAACGTTCCAGTATAGCATTGCTTTAAAATGAAGTTCGCTTCCAGTGTAATTGCAGGAATGTCTGTAATAGACTTAACATTAGGACTTGGTTTGACTGTCTATGTTATCTGTCCTTTGCTCTTTTTTGTTCGAAGCTAGTCAGAGCAGAGAGTTTTAGAGAACTACAAAATAATACCATTCGAACTCACATAATAGCTGATACAAAATTTATAGGGTGGGTTCTTATAAGCTGAAAACGTCAACATTGTGACAGCTGCTTTGACAGGAATTGAAGTTTAGGTTTTGGTTTCTCTTGATCACAAGGGCTTGATTCTTTCCAAATTTTGCAGTAAAAAACTGCTTTCGTTCAAACAACATCAGGAGAGTCCTTCTCAATTTATGCAGGACTTAACCTCTATATCTTTCCACAGAAGAAGCTATGTACAGCTTTTCAGTTTTCTTGTGGATTCAACATTACCGTGATAAGTGATGGGCTTAATTGAATGATTTTAAGGATCGACACTTTAGTAATCGATATATTTTAATAATCGAAAGATCACTCGATCGAATAAGTATTCGAGTGATAATCGATTAGTACAAAATCTTGAGAGCATTCCGATTCTGAACCAATCATTCGAATGACTTGTAACTACTAACTCATTCGAATAAGTAAGTTAAACTTTATATTTACTAACTACTAACACAAGACTCGATCGATGTCTCATTTTAGTTGGAGAACCAGTAGCAAATAGTTTTCATCGAGAAATACTTGTCAAGAACATAAGCAGAATGAAAGAAAAACTCAAAAGAAATTAACTCAAGTATTACTCCATTTGCAGGTTAATTAATGAAAAAAAAATAAGGATTCGAATTCATTCGAATGATTTTGGTGAGAGACATTTCTCGAAGTCTATTGTGTTAGTAGTTACTAATTAGTTAGTAGTCGAGACGTTGTATTAATCGAAAATATCATTCGAATGAGTTCATCACTGTGGACAATTATTACAAAAATGTTTGTTGACTTTTAAACATAACTGTGTACGCAGGGCTATTAGGCTGTACATAGCATCATGTTACCATCCGACCGTGTGGTCTGTTCGAAGCGGTGATATTCCAATGGATTAACCACATAGAAGGCATTGTGTTGTGTGTCTCATCATCAGTTCAGTACAGTCACGAAAAGTGAGAAGCCCAAAAATCTGACCCTTCTCCTTGTTTTCTCGTGAGTACTCCTACATCACTAACCTTGATTTCGTCTCTTGTAACGACTCACGATTATATACTAGTCCTTGTTCGCTATCTTGCCTTTAAGCGCGTCATTCACTGGTAATGAATTTTATTTTATTTTGTTTTTTCCAACTAATATTACTAATTAAATTCATGGAACTTTTTTGTTTTTGCCTGCCCTTGGTTAGTTGGTCACCGGTTCGAGTCCCACTGAAAGTAAAGTCAATACGTTTTTATCCAGTTTTCAAATCTGTTCCAGTCACGTTTTGACATTGGGATTACGAAGTGGTCAATCATTGGTAGTAGTCTGACTGTGGGTATGACAATGGACCATCAGTGTCCTTGTGAACTCCCTAGGAACCCCTCTACTGCCCTACCTACTACCTTGTGTAGCTCTATACGGATGCTCAAATTTTGATGACATGTAGTGTCTGGGTTGTCTATGTACAGCATCATTTCTCATTCATTTTCTGTAGGCTGCGAATTTCGAAGATCATCGGAATTGCAACGTTAAATGTTCTTCGACCATATTCGTTCCAGTATCTCGGAACTTCACATAGCTGCTGCTGCCGTCTGCTTGTGTTCACTATCTGCTGTGTCTGAATCTTGTATGTGTTGTCGTCACCGAAGTTGGCCAAGATTTCTAAATTGTGTATGTGGCAGATTAGTATGAAACGACGAAAATATAGCAATTAGTATCGAAGAAGACTAAATTGAACAACCCCAGAGTCAACCCGGTTTATTTTGCAGTTCAATTTAGGCACAACATCGGTTAGTAACACAAGTAACGCTTGTAAAGGAGATATTTGATGACAGGATCAGATATTAAACTGCCAGCCCAGTCGATGCAGCCATTTGAATTATGCGGTTTTCCATACATTGTATATCTATATAATTGTCTATCTGACATCCGCTATTATTTTATTTAAATTTCTTTTTCTTTCGTTCTTATCTGGTCACCCTGTATAAAGTAGTGCCACCCTATGGGTGGGTAAATATTTAAATTTAATAAAATAATGTTATTCATTACACACAACTGGCTGGCTGGTGAGGCTCTCGAAGACCAGCGATCAGGCTGAAATTGACCGGTGGTGCGGCGTTAGCGTCTGGATCTTAATATAACTCTGTGACTTAAGTAAAGCCCACAAGAAAAAATCTAAAAGTAACATCTCTGCGTGAAATAATCACACCCTCATGTCGCTCATGCTGAGTGCTCATTGTGGCAGCATAGTGTCTTCCCGTTAAACCCACATGCAGTTCATATCCGTATCATCTCATTTAACACTGCCCCGGCATGTTTACAAAGATGAGTGTATCCCTTTCTTGTCCTCTCAAAGAACGCAGGCATCATCGTTATAAAATCCTCTGTTCTAAAATTTCGAAAAAACTTTATTTCCTGTCACAGATTCTAAGTACTACTTACCAACTCACGAGTGCTAAATAACTCTCAGATCGGAGAACAGCGTCTGTTGTCAGTAAACGGATTCGTTACACAAATGTCTGACCTTCACCGACCTCTTCATGCGTGAATACTCCAAAACAACTCATATTTACAATGTAACGGCCTCGAATTAAAGAACGAGAGCTTCGGCGGTTAAATAAGTATCCCGAGGAAGTAGTAACGTTATGCGACATTTCATACTCAATAAAACCCACAAAAGCACCGTCCTAGGAGTGGGCCATCACAGCCGTAGCAGTAGACTTCGAAGGCTCTACTTCAAGTTTGTTGCCAATTTTCATAAATCCGCTAAGTTCATTTCCTTTTGGGTCAACTACTAGAGACAGTCGCAAGGCGAAAGAGAAGCTCAACCCAGCCAGCTCCGAAACCAACAACTCGCAATGCCCACGACAGTTAAGATACATTTCAGTTTGTTGCTATTTTTGCGTTGTTCTTTGTTTTTTTTTTTGTCTACATTCCCACTGCTTCCGAGTGAATGACTTTTAGAACGCATAGACTCTGGCGAAACAGGTTCCCGCATAAAGTTCTATCGTAAACTGCGCTACTGATTTTATCTCGTAAAAGATTGCCAAGAGTGGTAATAGCCCTCCGGCAGAAGTTCCACGCATGGGAGGAGCTCCGGCTGAATGCGAGCTCATGTATGTAATTTTTATGACATCACATGCTGCAGGGAGAGTGGGCCGACGAGGAGGGAATAAAACGAGAAAATTATTAGCGAGAATCGTTAGAACGGAATCAAATTTACGGGATTCGTACGAGTGTGTAATAGTTTGCCACGCTCCTGCCCTAGATGAGGGAGCATCAGCGTCGCGTCACGTCATGTGTTTGTCGGTCTGGTGGACGGTATGTAACGATGGACGGACTGTTTGTGTCAGAATTTGTTTTAAAATTGCCGAAAAATGTTTTTAAGAACGCAGTTAACCGATGCATGGATGGACTCTCTGTTGATGCTTGCTGCCATTGCTTTAGGCGATGAATTTTAGAGGCACTCTTGGATGGGCTGTAAATTCAAGGTTTACTGCCGCCGACAAGGTCAAGCAGTCGTTACATTTTGTAGCCGTTTAAAGGGAAGATGAAGCCAGGGAGATGGAATGTGCTTGGAATGGTCGTGTCGTGGGGCCCTTGGGTCTTACAGAGATTTTGTAATTTCAAGGCTTTAAGGAGGAAAGTGGATGTGTGAGATGGAGCGGGAGATAGTGTGAGAGAGAACGAGTGAGTGAGAGAGGGGAGATTGTTGCGTTTGCTCAAAAATACTTTTCAGTGAAGGAAGGAGATCTTGGATTAAGTTGGATTAAAGTGACTGAATGCAGGCGCCTGTCACAATTAGTTCAGTGTGGCCGAAGCTGAGCAAGACGAGGACAACATCAGCTGCGTTTTTTTGCAAGCGTATATACGCCTAAATTTCAATTTGCATGTAAAATACACTAACAACGAGTCCTATATCCACTTAACTTACTCATCATATCTACCGCCGCTTAAGGAATAAGCGCGGATAAAAACAATGCTTCCAAACATTATTTTCTGTGTGTTCATTCCTGAATTCATTCATTCATTGTTTTGGGTTGCTGTATGTGGCTTACACCTGCAGGTGTGGTTGATGTATTAGATCATTTTTAAATTTTTTGGCATCCATAAGTATGCAATTTTTGGTATATCCAGAGTCTCTGCTATACATTGCGTTTATGTTTTTTTTATTTTATAATTATTAAGTGTTTTTGCTTTTAAAGTGATGGTCACGTACGTGGTTTAAAGTACACAGTCACAAAATGAAGATTGTGACCATCAAAGATCAAAAATCATCTTCCACGGCTACAACCCTGAATGCTTAGCAAATGTCATAAATGTCGTCGGTGCTGCCAAGATTTTATGATGAATCATTAAGCGCCCATGATCGTTTTTTTGTGCACTTCAAAATGAAGCGTATATACGCTTGCAAAAAAACACAGCTATCATTGATCGGCTTTAGCGTACGAACGCTATTTGGAGTCCTGAAGAGACATTGTGCCATTTGTACACATGCAATGACTGAAAAAGAACGATTTTCGCAGAAGCAGCAGGAAGACCAATATCTGCTTGCGAATGCCTAGTCCTGGTGTTGGGAATAAGGTATTCACTTCTTCTAAGAGATAGAGGCAGGGGACGTCAGCGGTTTTGGTTTGAAAAACCTCCTAGGATCCAGACATGAATCTGTCTGAACTGCTGCAGTTTTCACGGTAGTTTAAGACTCCATAACATGGGAACAAAGCACTCAACAAGTTGGTCTAAGCGGCCAAGAAGACCGTCCCTACTTAGTCCAGTATGGGCCCCACGCTGATTGAATTGCTCCTATACGTGGTAACGATTGCCGCTTGTGACCAAAGGTCTTAGCTGCCCTATGCTGATGCCATTCTATTCTTCCAGGTGATTGAAAAAGTAGGCGCCTGATGTGTGGTTCTATCTCATCTTCATCCATTGAAATAGCCCTTAGTATTATAGTATGTTGAGACTTTATAATTGGTGTCTTCTAATTTATTAACACTTGACCACTAAGAAAGTCTAATATAGAAACCCGGGTAAAGAAAGCAAGTGTAGATTTCTATGCCTGCAGTAAAACTTTCGGTAGAAGGTCTTAAATGGATCCTATGGATCTTAAGCCCAAATTTGGATGTTCACAGCTGTTATCCGTTTCCGCCCCAAGCTCAATCAAGTCCAGAGATCGGCAGGAGTCGGAACAGAGAGCTTAGCGGTATTCTCGACAGATTTCCACATCTCTAATTCTTACCGCCTCCCTGATCACTCGAGTATCTTCCAGGCTGAAGTGCTAGTGATCAGGAAAGAGTGTAAGCTTTTTAGTACTACCTGCCCTTTATGGTAAAACCGCAGCTATCCGCAGAAAGCCAAGCAATCCTCCAAATTGGCGCAACAGTGCTAAGACGAACTCATACAGGCCAGTAGCACGTGCAAAATCATGTATGCCCTCTGGGTTCCAGGCCACAGCAACACAGAGGGAAATGAGATTGCCGACGAACTGGCCAAGCAACGACCTTCCGACATCACCTCCACTGAAATGGTGGGCCACCAAATTAACTAACTCAAATACATCATCTACCAAAACTTCCTGTGTTAAGCTAGTAGAAGGTGGACTAGGACATTCAAGTATAAATTCCCTGTAGGAAAACCTGGCCCTCCTACAAGAAAACCAGAACTGATGACCTCCTCAAGGGAAACCGCTCCGAAATAGATAGAGTCGTAGCTGAAGGAACAGGGCCATGGCCCTTAGGCACCCAGATTTGGAATACTGTCCACACTGTCGCAGTTGCCTCAACACTCACTCATACGTTAGTCTGCTTCACTGTCTGGCACTTGTCAAAAAAAAATCATATCGCGTTCGGCAAAACTTTTCTTAGCGGCCTCTCCAAGATCTCTTACCAATCAAATTCCTAAGGTCCACAGGGTGTATTTAGCTAATCCCAACAACCCAGGTTTACCAGGATTGGTGTCAAAACAGAGCATAATGCGCTACTGTAGATTAAATGCACTGTGCATGTTTTACCAGGAAATCAACAAGTTCCGGTAGCTACTCTGGACACGCTGTCAATGTGAGAAATCCCTCATATTTCCGATCAATGGCCAGAAACAACAACACAAGTTATTTGAATCAGAACTCAAATCCTTGAAGCCCCTCAACACATTTCGAGAAAGAGGAGAAGGAGTTGAGAATACAGACAAATGTGAAAAGTCCACATCTAGTGAGTACCATCAGACTTCTATTTAATTTCCGAAACGCAGCCATTGGTACAGAAGCTGAAAGTAAGCAATAGCAATAAGCCTTAGCAGGAGCTGTGGATAGTCAATGTATTAAGACAGGGTGATACGAGATTCTAAACAAATGTGCTTCATTTGTGATCAGCAATATTTTAATTAAATTGCGTTATTGTTATACATTTCATAAACTCTTACAGAAGCTAGCAGTCGGAATCGCAATACTTACTTGTTCCTGATACACCAAAGCCTCAGATAACTTCGATACGATTTGCGTCTTGTTTTTCTGGTTTTTTTTGGTGTATCAGAAACAAGTAAGTATTCGAGCGCTGTTCCAATTGCCCATAGCCAGTAGCAAGGATCGGTAGTACAAAAGCGTTGGTCCGTATCCCTGAGTGAAGTGCACAATGACGAATGTTTGTCAACTCCCGAAAGGGATGTTGGGCTGGTGGGCTCCAACAGTCTGTACTTGAGAACCAGTAAAAGAGACTATAAAGTTTGTTAGTATCCAGGAGGAAAAATGACAAACAATCGATATAAGCAGGTGGTTTGCAGGTCAGTCAGGTTGGTAGTCAGTTTGAAATTAAATGAATCGGTCCGCGGAAGGACGACAGTTGATTGCGCCTGAAAATTTAACGAATTGACGAATGAGCGGCGGCAAATTCAAAAGTTAGAGAAACGAAGACTGCGTAGGGACACCAATTCCCGAAAGTGTAGGTTCCATGACGAAACTCCAGATTCAGATAAATTCGGAAACAGAAGGTCATTCCCCCTGTCGATCGGAAGAAAACGTATCCAACATCCACTTATATATGAATTTGAGAAGATTCGTTTTCACTTCCGCACGCACCGCCTATTCGCAGTCACTGACTTTTGCCCGAAAATTAGATTCGCCCCCCTGAACTCCTCCCACAGTTAGCTAGAACCGAGAACATGTCTCAATTTGTGTATGAACTCGCGCACGCACATCACTAATCATTGCAAGAGATACGCACGAATGTGACGATGACCAGGTAATGACTTGTGAATTAACATCTCCGACGTCAGTCTAAATAACCGGCTTCTGCGCCCAGAGGTCGTTGTTCTTGGGAAACCTGAAAGCACGCTTCAGAATCACAACACGAAGAAACGTTATTCAATGAGATCAATTAATTACTCAGCATGACACACTCCAAGTGCAGATACCCCACAGCCGCTGGCAAATATTCACGTCCCCGCAGTGGAACAGGTGCAAACAGCACACGAATTCCCACAACCCAATTGCGCAACATTTCGTCCACTCAAAGAGCTCCAATTCTAAGTGTGACTCTGTCTAGTCGAGACACGTACATACTGGATCATCAACACAGCCACCGTTGCCGCTTGTCTAGAACTCGACCCCGTGATCGAAAGCCAAAACATTGAAACGGTGTGCCCAGCAGCACTCGGGAAACCAGTTTCATCCATAAATTCATCGAAATTCAAGTCTCCCGTTAGTCTTGCGTCTTATCAAATTCGGTGCGCACCCGATGGGGAGACCCCCCCGCCACATCAAAATACCCACACGCCGCTGTGCCGCGCCGAATCGCCACCCAAACACACGATCGGAAAGTCTAGCAGGGTCTACCGACGCGACGCTGGACAAACGTGCAAAAACAGTGCCATTGCAGCGATCACAACAACACAAGCCGCGCCGCGCCGGTGACCCTCAGCCGTGGTGGGGCACACGTGAGTTTTGTAAGCCACTGTCGACTGGTTTGAGTGGAATGCGTCGGTTCGATCGGTCCGAGTGGACTGGTTGAGCTCAAACCACAGCCGGCAAATGTAACAGGTACCTCACAAGATGAATGAAGTCCCCCTCCCCCTTCGTGGACGACTACGCGAATCAATCCACAAAGCGGATGGTAAAAGAGAAAGAACTCTGTATCTCAGGCTGAGCCGTCGAACCCATTGAGACCCACTATCACCACCACCACGACGGCGATGGATGGATTCTTTTGAGCCAAATCACGGCCGGACACTAAGGCAAACAGAAACAAGACGAAGAAGGTGAAAAAGGTGAAGATGTAGCGCACTCAAGTGGTTCGCTCCGCTCGTTCGTGCGAGTATCTGTGCAGCGGGCCTTGTGCTGCGACGCAAGAGTGTAACTTTATTCACGAGTACATCTATCCGTCGAGGCCGAGCGACACTTTCTTGTGACGGTTTAAGTCTTTAAAGTTACAAGAGCTGCGATTCAGTTTAAGATTGTCTCTCAAATGGATAGGTAGATACTTAGATACAAGTTGTGCCCACCGAGATACATTTTGTCTGCATCTTAAGTTTGAACTCTCTCATCGCAGAACGGAACAAGGAAGTGAATTAGAAGAATTATTTTTTTGTTATCCGTGTTTCTTTTGGGTTTTCGTTTGTTTCGAGTTTTTGAAGTTACCTTGTGTGCCCTCCTGTCCGCGGATACATCGACTATCGATTCATTTTCGAGGCGCAAGTGTATACAGCATCAGCATTCAGTTAGATCCGCAGGAATGTCCTGACGGGGATGCGTTGACGACCCACCAATTCGTTTTGTTGTTACGACTATCTTTATCTGTCCTTTATCTCAGTCACTGTCGCAGTCTCTGTGCGGCTCTGTTGTGCGCGTCATTCATTCGATTCGGTGTGTGTGAAGAGAAAGAAGAAACACAGTGCACATGCATGGTTTCAAGTGCAATTCGTTAGCACGCACGATTTACGAATAAGGAATTATAATTGAATTCAAAAACAACAAGTGTCCGTCGCGGCGCAACGTCAAGTTCGACGGTGTATCGAAGGAGTGAAGGAAGTGGCTGAAGACGAACCCTCTGGACCGCTGATTGCTCATTGTGTGGTAAGTTGTGTTGAGATTGTTGAGATTGTGTCGCCCTTCGTTGTCGTCTTTTTGGTTCAGATCTCTCTCTCTCTCTCTTGTCGGGTCTCCTCCTCCTCGGCGGCGGGGTTATGATGATGAGATTGGGGAAGTGTTAATTTGGATGCACGCAGTAGTTTGATGATTTACTGAAAGATTACATCGGAGATGCGTGGTAATTGAAATCGTTATCGCTACGTGATAATCTCTGTGTGAAGTTGAGAATGTGACGAGTTTTCTGGAATTCTCCGACGTTTTTTCTCATTTTTTGTTTGTTCGGTGCGTATTAAGAGTGGGAGATGCGTTTTCAGTGGTGTTTGAGTAGCGTTGACGTCTTGTTGTATTCTCCGATCAACTGACCACAATCGCCTGAAGTCGAATGTTGAGGACTTGTGAGTCCGACTGTTCGCATTTAGAGGATCACTTTGCATCACCATGGGTCCAGCTGGACCTAAGTGAGACGTCTACCCACTCCCCTAGAGGAGCAGCTTTTAAGTTGATGCGCAAGTACTGCTAAGCCTGGCATTCTTCAATAATCTTCCAGCATTTTCTGTGATCTGTTGTGGACTGCGGCTCCTATTGACTTAAGAAGATCTCTCTAAGACAACTAACAACGACGAACGGAAGTGATTTATTTAAACGAGAATAGGAGGCTTTCCCTCTGTCATCATCTGCGTAGTCTGATCCATTTCGAAACAGTTGATCTTGTTTTTTCGTCTGTCCCTTTCACAGGTTGATTTATTTTAGTTGACCTAAGATAACTCACTTGGTATAAACTCCGCGTCAAGTCTTCTGCTCATGTTCACAGAGTTCGGTTTCGGAAGACGAGACTTGGGAAAAATTTCAGATGCTTAGGCATGTTGAATATGATCTCCGCAACATGAAGATTATTGAATTTGACCGACTGGCAGTCGGAGATGTTTAATGTCTCGACAAGTCTAAACGGTTCAAAATTGATTCCAATCTCAATTCTTGGATAGGCATTGAAAATCTGCTCTTGTAGTGGGATTTACGGAAATATTTCTATTGAATGTTGCCTACTTCAAACCAACACTATTTTTTTAATGGGACTCAGATTGGATCATTGCAGTACATGTGATGAAGGATTTTTTCAATGCCCAACGAGTCCGTAAATTAATGCGTGACATTAAATTTATTCTAGTCTGCTTGCCTTACCAACTTTTTCTTTCACAAAATGTCTGTACCTTATTTGAGCAAAGGTCGCTAGAGCTCAGTTATATTTAGATATATTAAATAAATAAAAAAATGAGAAATTTTCAATTAATCAAACTTTTTGGTTACGCTTGCGCATAACTCCTGACGACTTAGAGTCGATAGTGGAGGATCGAGTTGCCTGGAGATCTATCGTGTGTGGTGTACCCCCGCGACCTCTTTAGTGGTTCATGTGGGTCAGAAAATGATGATGATGATCGAATTTTGATACTCAGTGAAGGATTGAATTCTTTAAATCGCATTTTTCGTTCGTTTTCAAAAATACTGAACAGAATGTAATTCTACCAAACTTGAAAAAAATATTTCCTGTTTATAAATCGACTGATATATAATCTATATGTGTTAAGGTTTCCATTTAGACTTCACGGTCCAAGTCAGTCTACTTTCACTTGTGTCTAGACCTGTTCCGTTCCAACTTGAGTCGTGTGCCGACCAAAATGATATTCAACAAGAACTGGCGGTACGTAAAACCACCAGGGTGGACATATGGTGGGTTTCATTATTTTTGGCACACCCTTTGATCAATATGTGTGGCCGTGGCGTTTTAGGTATGTGCGCCGACCACTACGCAACTTAACTTCGCTGCCTGCTCTCGTTTCCCGGCTGAAACAGCAACAAAAATAAGAATAATTTTCACGGTTGCACCTCTTTCGAGTGACTGACAATGCTCAGAGAGTATTCCGGAGTCGACACACAATCGTAGGTCCCTTCCACTCGTGAGAGAATAATAGAACGCATAGCACGTGTGGTTGCTGAAAAGCTAGGCCCTGGTTCCAGTGGGTTCGGAATATTCTATAGTCTGTCTATATGATTCGTCGTAGTATCACAATCATCTATCTCGTCCGCTTCTTCAACTGTGTCCGCACTCCGCATTCGAATCTTTAATCTCTTCTTAAGTCAAATCCTGACTTCTTAATTTAGTCTTTACCGGAATGATCCGAAGCAACCAACTCTGACAGAGGAATGTAACTGGCACGCAACTGCCACGGATGCATTTCTTCGGAATGCGTAACTACTGTATTTTATATCGTTTAAAAAAACCATCATACTCTAAAAAATTGAGCAAAAGTTTAAAATGTGGCCAACTGTTCTGTATAGTACGGGAAAAGAAGAAGTGGTTACAGCAAATGAGGCAAATAGAATATTTCCCGGAGAATATTTTCCAGTCATATGTACCTACGTGGTCGCCGTGGCATAGTAGGTAAGTTCGTCGACTCCTACGCAGAGGGTGCCAGGTTCGATACCCGAATTTAACACCTTTGATAATTTACGGCTCCACCTCTATCGAGTCACTGACAATGCTCAAAGAGTATTCCTGTCTAGAAAAAGCTTCTCAAATTCGCCGTCCGGAGTCGGCATTAAATTGTAGGTCCCTTCCACTCGTGAAAGAACAATAGCACCCACAACACGAGTGGTTGCTGAGAAGCTAGGTCCAGGTCCACCTCGCACTGTCGCGCCACCCATATTATTATTATTATTATTATTATCTACCTACCTACCTGCCTTCTGTATAATAAACCTTTTTGAGATTCAGGTCTTCTAAACTTAAACTGGACTATTTTATAAATTGTTTATGAAAAAAAAAATTAATCATATTATTTTATATTTTGTGTTTACTTCCTTGTTGCCAAGCGCATTGCGTTAATAACTGACTAAACCGAAAACGAAAAGCTATATTTTGATTTAATAAAATTCATGATTGAATTAGCACTTTCACCATTTTCAAACCAACATTCGCTAATTTCGGAAAGCGATCAAGGAGGAGCTTAAAATTATCTGTTCTAATTTCCACTCTATTTTTGAAGAGGTCGGATTGAAGGCCTCCAATAACACTCCCATTAGAAGTCAGTCTTTACACTTTTAATGGATAAGTGAAAATTGAAATATCGCTTTCTAATTCCTTAAAATCTATAAATCGATTTTGAAACTCCAAGATTACGGCATCCATGTACTCTATGTGCTAAACTTGCGTTTTGGTGCTAAATCAGTTTTGTAATAGAAGTTTGTTTTTATGCCCCTGCCGCATTAACAGCGATGGCAGGCAGCAGGGCCTAGTTTTGGACAGATCCAGGGCTCTAATTGCGTAAGGCGATAATCGTCTCGCACTAGCGTTTCGACGCTAGTTTCGCTTTATGTAAGCATAAAAAACGGTAGCCTCTGAGAGATATCGTTTTGCCTGCTTCGCGTAAGCTGAAAACTGTCAGTAACTATCGTCTAGATGACTGATTTTTGGCGATACCTATTTCACCTATACCTTGTTATATGGGATCAAATTGTGTATACATACCTTGTTCTACACTTTGGAGACATTTTTAAGTGTGAAAGGTCGCATTTGTATTAGTGTTGTTCGCAAACTGAAATGAGAATGTGTTAGTGAAATTTAAAAGGAATTAGAGCACACATCTGATGGTCTTACATGAAGCAAATCATCGATGATATCATCGAAGTGAATCAATAGTCGTCTGAAAAATTACGCGATGAGAGCATGAGTAACTTTTGGACAAACGTGAACCATACTGTCTTCTGCCAATAAACAAATCTATAATCGAATAATAACAAGACGGATAAGAAGTACAAGAATAATTTGAGGACACAGTTGCACCGAAGCAAAAGTAATATGTGTTCAACTCGGTAACTTCAACGCTCCGCTTTATTCAAATTTAATGAATTTCTTTTTCAGTTCGGGTTTTTTTTCGTTTCCAAATTATATGTCAATTAAACTAATATAAGAGTATACTCATATGTTCCCAAATACTGCTTCTCGGGATATCGAATCAATGATTGCAGCTCATCTCTCTTATGGCCCACACAGACATGGGATTTTGAGAACTTCTTTCCTGCTGCTCATTCTTAAGGATCACTCCTGTCATGCTTCTAGACACAACACTGTATGTTGACTTTTTGCAAATCCAGTATTTTATTAAGTAGCTATTATACATTCGCTTGTGCTACAGTTCATGAACTTCAGTCTAGCTGCTACAGCAAGCACTCTTTTGGTATATACTACTATTCATACAAGAAATTAGTTTTATGTATCCAGTCCAGACAGAGGAGTTTGGGAACTTTTTACTTGGCTTGAGTATATCTAAGTACGGACCTTATAATATAAAAATAATAATATTGGTGGAGCTACAGTCCGAGGCGGACCTGGGCCTACCTTCACAGCAACCACTCGTGTTGTACATGCTATTGTTCTTTCACGAGTGGAAGACTCGAAAGAGGTGGAAGCTGTGAATTATGAAAGTAGTTAGATTGGGGATTCCAACCTAGCACTCACTGCGTAGTGTATCGGACCTTAGTATTGTAAAATGTGAAAGTAGTTATCATCAAGAGTTGGTATACGAATCTTTGGCGCAGGAATCAACACACAGATCTACTAAGCCACAACGAACGCACGCTTACCTTAAATATCTGGACTTTTTTGAACTGTAGTTTACTGAACTGTCACCTATCTCTTTACTAGATGGTGTCAGCGTTTATTTTCTGTGTGCCGAAGTAGACAAACTCTCTAAAAAGGACACAGTTCAATTCAATCTACTGACTGTCGGTGGTTGTTCTTATTTTCCTCCCGTCGTCTTTTTCGTCATTTAATAGCCGGAAAAGACTTTTAGAAAAGCAAAACAAATTTAAAAATTTTGACCAGAAGAGAGCTGCTCTGTTCACCGCGAGTCAGGGAGTCCCAAGGAAGAAGGGAAACATAAATTCATTCAAGTCTCTCTAAGCTACCTCGTCAAGAGTCTTCGGAAAAACACCTGTTCCCTTAGCGCGTACCTTCGCGTATTCACCTTGAATCAGCAATCGAAAGTGATTCGAATTCAACTCAGGCCATTAGTTACAGTCGAAATCAAATTCGTTTCGGATGCCCTAAGTAGCATCGGACACGGCCAAATAGACAAGACATCTTCACTCAACACGAGACTGACATAAGTAGCTCTCACACAGGCTCGTTGCTCGGCAGCTCGAAATACCCTATGGCCGATGATCAGCAGACCTTTTGTGTAAAATCGATAATCTCTTCACGGGTTTTTTTTTTCTTCTATTCACTTTTAGACAAGCAGACATCGAAAGTACCAAAACATCTTGACAAAAGTGTATTTGTATCTCAAGTTTCTATCTGAAGCATGTGAACAACAAGCAGATGCACAGCAGATACTCACGTACTTGATGTGCAGATACTTTCTGCGTCCGATAGCATCGGAAAGCATTTTAGAAATCGTCATCACATCGGTTTGGCTTGTTGTTAGCTTTGTATTTTTCGACATGCAAGCGCGAACATCTTTGAGATACTTTACGGAACTGTATCAGTGGGAATGCGGAACACGTTTTCGCTTGTAAGTGCTCGAGAAGAACGATTTACTCTACTCGCGCTATCGGATGTTTCACTTTAACTTTCCCTGCGCCGAACATCGTCGTATGGACAGCTGGACAAATGGATCAGCAACACCGGACAGCCGGACAAGTGGACGAGTTTAATGAAGTGTTCATCCATGGAAATTGGTTAGAAAACCAGCCACGGATAGTTGGAAGACGTGCAGACATGTAGGCCGGTAATAGCTCTTAATTTGAGAATGAACTGATTTTCATTTGTTTAACCATTTTCGGTCGCTTTTGAGGACGGTCAGTCTCTCGAGGGAAGCCCTTAGGCTGGTTCATTCACATTCGGCTGGACGGTGTGGGATTGGGGGAATGAAGCCGAAGAGTGTTGTAATTGCACTCGTTCATTACACAAGGTTTTTATGTGTAAAAGTTCAGGATAGAGATTTTTTGACAAAGAAAAAGCGAAAGCAGACGTTCAAACACGTTGATCGAATAATTTACTGATTCTTTAGATGTTTGCTCATCGCGATGTAGAAATACTGTCCTTGTACTGACGCAGTGATTAGCTTGACATATTGATATCAATTGGTTGAATTGAGCTTTATGTTGAAAGTTGTGAAATGCAAAATTTTAATTCCCGCTCTCAAGACCACAACAATTAGGATAAGTTAATTGTCTGAGAATTTTGCAAATAATCTCGATTGCTTTTGTCATAAAATTATTTATTGTATCATTACAGCAACGGCAATGAAATGACATGTTGCTTTAAGAATGATATAAAGTCAAGTACATCCTAATTATACCTAGAGAGCCCCTTTTTTATCTAGCTAGGTGATAAGCGAGAAGGTGCTGTTTCAACTACAAATTTTTTTCAAAAATGATCAGCCAAATATGTTCAACATTTCTCCGGGTGAAATTTTGAATAGAAAGACATTTATTTGTTCGGATCATTTTTTATTTTTTTTATTTTTTAGACAAAAAGTAAAAGTTTATGCAATACAAATTTAAATCGTCGGCAGCCAGTTAATGCGGACATATAAACTCAGGGATCCTGTATTGGGGTACGTGTCTACTTCTTGCATGATGGACACTGCACCCATGTCTCACCTGTGGTCTAATCACAGCATCCGTGAACGGATATTTAAATATACGGAAGGGAACGTAATTATTACTTGCAATGAAATATTGTAATAGTATCGGGCGTAGTAAATGTTTTAGTACTTCGTCTTATTTATTTGGCGCTACAGTCCGGGGTGAACCTGGGCCTCAACCAACAAGCCTCTCCAACTAACGCGGTCTCTGGCTAGTTGCATCCAGTGTCGGATGTCAAGTTGGTTGAGGTCTTTGTCCACCTGGGCGCGCCACCTTAAATGAGGGCATCGTCTGTCGCGTTGTCTCAAGGGTTCGGAGTCGAAGACTCTCCAGGCCGGAGCTGAGTAAGGTAATAGTGAAACGTTAAGTATGTGTCATATGTGAAATTAGGAAACAAGCGATGGATTCTATTTTGCAATTTTATTGGAGTTCCTCTGATTCAGTTATTATAGAAAGATTTGCCCGATCATAATTAAGAGATAAAAGTATCCCTTTGAAACTAAAAAGCAAAGCATTAGAATGATCTGAAACGCTATTTCAAATAAGAACATATTATACTTCTATTTTCAAATTTATAAAACGTTTTTGCTTGAATAAGGAGGCATTAAACATGTTCCCTCTAAACTTGGCCAAAATCAACATTCGTCTACTGCAGTACCTCCTGTGCTGCAATTAGAATCAAATCTTTTGCCACTGGCAAGCGGAGAATTCAATACTCTATCGAAACCGACTTTATAGTTGGGTTTGCTCTTTTTGCGAAGGATTTATTCTGTTCCAATTTCTCCTAAAAAAACGTAGTCATTGTATTTTAAACATACGCATTATACTTTACTTAGATTTTTGATATTAGCAATTCACTATTCCAATCAAATACGTTCGATGTCAAGTGATCGAATGACGTTTCGATTAGTTCAATACGATCTCAAATTACGATCACGTGTCCTGTAATCCCAAATATGTGTTTCATTTGCGGATGCGGTGGTTCGACCCCTCGCCAGCTTAAGCAAATTGTTTGCAAAAGGAGGTGCGCAGAGATTGCTCATCTTCGTAATAATACCTTTTTCTCACTTAGTTGTTTCTCTTTTTTTATTTTCTCTCGATTTCCTAGTAATGCTTTCGGATAAGGATTACAAATAATTTCCACGGATTGTAGAATTTAATGATGTGCCTGCTAAACAGCGCTCAACGATGCAATCGCCAACGTGTTTGATTACCTTACAACTTACCTCGAGAAAATGTTACAAATTTACACACACAAATAAATTTACAAAGAACTCCAACTTAAATTGCATTTATACACAATTGAAAATAAAACCAAAAGATACAATCGAGACCAAAAATACGAAAAAATAAAAAAAAGTTACAAACCCGCCATTTTTAGGTACTCATCGCAGTTTTTTTGTTTCAGGTGTTTCATAATTTTGAGAGGAACACTGCTTTTTTTTTTGGCTATTACTTCTTGCCCCCTCTACTGGGCATAACTACTGTTGATCCAATTAATCGTACGCCATAAGCAGCTGACGTTATCTTGTGGAGGAACATCTCCATCTTCAATGATAAAGCATGACTTTTAACGAGCTGAGAGATCTAACGTCACATTATTACAAGACTCATTCACTACCCTTAGCTGACTGGATACGAAATCAGTCTGCCCCATCAGCTTGATATCCGGTGTCACCATATCTTGCGGCTTGGATTGGAACAGTGGTACCTTAGTGCTTATTTCAAACAACACTTACTTCGCATAGTGGTCAAATCAAATTATGTCGTACTTTAATTGTACTGAGATAAAGTTTTGTGTCATGAAATGCTTGTGGGGAGAGATCTCCAATCAAATAAGTTCGTACAATTTGAAAATTCTCAAAGCGAAGCACCTCAGAGCCCATTTAAGTGCCAACAGCAACTTAGATGCACCGCCTAAGTTCCTATTCACGAACTTGCTTGACACAACCCGATGCCCTTAAAAGATGTTCTGAAATTCCCCTCTATCCACATCCGCAAGGTACCAAGTGAACTTAACACTCTGTTCAAAACTGATGCCTGTATAAGAGTTCTGTCGATGCTCTCCTTATTGAAGGCCCACCTCAGGCAAATGCACGCTCCAGAATGGCAACTTCAGAAACCTAACGAAGGACTACCTTGTCCAAGCTGAACGTTGTAGCTCATAACAATTGTCATTTCTGTAACTTCGCTGAGACCTCCTCGGGCAGAGCATCCTTTAAATCTGCACCAAAGTAAACACAATTTCCCATGCACTGTGATACCGAGAAAATCTTAAGTAACCCCCAGCCTCATTCCCTCAGAATGTGCGTCACACAACCGATGCGACGACTCGCTGTGGCGATGGTGGTGATGCTGGCTGAATGGTGCCAGCGACGACGGATGCACGGACGGAGAATCTATTAAGAAACTCGTAATCACCTGCGCCGACGGCACCAGTTTCAACAAGTTACACCATGCGAACGGCTTTGGCTCAATCCGGGCAGATGTAAACATGGCACAGCCCTAGGGCAGCGGCCGTGGTTGCCGTCCATAGATACACGGTCTGCATTGCATTGGCTTGGCCTTTGTTGGACTGAGAGTTGTTTCCTTCAACTATTCCCCGTTCCTCTGCGTCAGCATGTGCATGTGTGCCTGTGTGCATGGTGTGGTGGCAGGTTGTGTGTTTTTCTTGATTTTCCCTTCCCCGTTCTTAATCAGGTGAAACTAGTTTCTGGGTCTTTGCACTTGTTCTGCCGATGATGGAGAGCGCGACCGTGCACTGGCCGGCCACCATCCAGAGCGCATTCAGGTTCTATGAGGTTACATCCTATTAGATGCTGTCGATGCCAATAAGGAAGCTCCAGATATCTATGCAAACAATCGTAGATTGGAAATTTGTGGTTTTCAATTTGGGAGCGCCTCGGCCTGGGAAGGATTCTTTCGCCTAAATTGGATGCACCTTGTTCCCATTCGTGGTTTGGGGGCTTCTTGTTGTTGTTTGCTGGACGAGGCAGAGGCAGCCTCTCCGCCTGAAATTTTCGATGAATAAAGAATGAACTGAAACAATGCGGAAGCTGTGTTGAAATTGATTGACTTGTATTCAGACGAAGTTGGACGTTCTGTTAAGGGTGATTGATGAATGTGTGCCGACCAAGTTGGACGCCAGGCCAGGCGCACTTCGAGAACTGGTTTCAGTAGAAGTTCTTCGGCAGGTGGCTGGGAAAGGAGAAGTCTTGTGGAGCCTGTGATTTCATTGTTCTCTTGGCGCACGAGAGCGGCAAACTCCTCGTATAGCGGTAACTCTTCCAATTAACTATCGAAAAGTCGATAGTCTCGACATATAACGACGATGATTAAGTTATTCCACACATCCATGGGGTTATCTCATTATTTTCAAAACAGGTCCATGTTCTGCTCGGATCTTGTTTTAGATTCCTTCGAGTTATCCACCTATCTCTCGATAAGAGGCAAACTGTGTTTTCAGTCAAACTAGTTGTGTGCTCCTCATGTTCATCGAAACTAACACCAGTTGATGAATTCCCTAGGCGAAGAGTTCCAGGAATTGAACGAGTTACCTGATGTATGGGATCAGTTTGGGATGAGGAAGTTTGGTTGAAGAAAACTGCCAAGGGGAAGTCACTCCAGGATGCACATTTTAAGCAGTCAGCCGCAATGATGAAATCTTACTCGAGGCAACAACGAGTAGAAAATTGCTTCGTTTATGAAGGAATGGTCGGTGGATGTGGCGAAGTTGTGTGCAGGATATGATGGACATGTTTGCATACAAAAGTTGAGCTTCTCTTTTGACATGGGGTTATATGGCTTGTTCACCTGTGGTTATTATTTAAATGTAAATAATTTTAAATTTCCTGATGGGTCGTGCGAAAAATCGAAAAAACAAATCAGGGACCTTATGTGCGAGGTTTCATCACATTTCTCCAAGCCTCTGTAGTTTCGGCACACATTTTGGGAATTTCGAAACCTCGCGATTTCAGCGAAATCCAGTTGAAATTACCTTGAATTCATGCTTCCATGATTGGTTGTCAAACCAAACAAGCCTTCAGCGTGAACTTCAGTTTATTTTGGTGTAAATTTTTAAATGTCAAATCTTCTTCTTATCTTTTCTTCTCAACCCGAATTAATACTTCCTGTCAAGAAACAGCTTTTGACAACTGACAGCATTTGAAAACACTTCAACACGGTGGGAAGGCCAAGTGCCATTTCAGTAAATGTTTATCCAAACCACGCGATTTCGGTTCGGTGTTATTTCAATCATCACAATCTGGTTCACCAAACCACTTACTTTAAGAAGAGACATATTTCGGTTTCAAATTGTTGGCCCTCTTTAAACCGTTTAAAACAAAGAGAATCACACGCTCGTTGCTTTGCTTTACTTGTGCACTTGTCTATAGGGGAGAGTGGGATTAGAAATAAAAGGGGTAAATTGTAACATTTAAAATATCAGCCATTTTCCGAAAGCTTAAAGTAAAGATTAACCCATCAGTCGTTACACCCGAACGTAACTGTCCTGCGCTTGCCAAGCCATCGCTTACTTGATGAATTCGCATACAGGCCCGCGTCGGCTGTGTTAATGGTCGCGTGGCCAAACCTTTGAAGCATAGCTCTCCCCTTTCTAAGAACCAACTGATAAACACTGAGTTCCTCGTTTACTGCGTCACCACCCTATCCCACCCTATCCCAGCGAGCGATTCCCTCAACAGCACGACAGCAGCTCGAATCCCTTTCTTATTCTTTCCATCATTACCAAAATTTCATGACCATAGGTGAAAGCTGAAATTAATACTGAGTTCAAAACCGCTTGACTTTGACACTTGCTTAGAGATCTTCAAAGCTTTTTCAAAATTAATCCAACTTGATCAGTCCTACAGGAAAGCTCAGCATTACTCCTCCCATCACTCGTGAAAAACTAAAACTTCTGCATCTGCTTCCATGGGACTCAACTAACATGTAAAGTGCATTGAACATGTGTCCTAGAAATTACAGATTTGTGCACATTAACCTTGATACCAGGAGGGAGGATGTGAAGATAACTAAATCAAGTGGAGCACGGTCTCGCATGAGTTTTCCACATCTACAAAACAACTGTATGTATTTCCGTTCAGCATCACCCCGAGCCTTCTTAAGAACCATTCTTAGAGTTAAAAGCTTGGTTGTACTTCTGCCAGGACGAAAGCCGCTCCGTCCTAGGCTCGATCAAAGCTCTAGAACGTGCTTCAAACACCTTAGCGTAGACATTCCTGGTGAGGCTTTAACCTGTTGAAAAGAGGGGCAATCACTCCAGTTTGACAATAGCCAAGTATCTCACGGCCAATCTCATCTATACGGAATCGTCATGCAAAATTCGTCTGAAGGTTGCGTGAAGGCCATTAAATATATAATAATATGGGTGGGGCTACAGTCCGAGGCGGACCTGGGCCTAGCTTCTCAGCAACCACTTGTGTTGCGCGTGCTATTGTTCTTTCATGAGTGAGAGAGACCTACAGTTTAATGCCGACTCCGAACGGCGAAGTTGTGAAGCTTTTTCTAGATAGGAATACTCATTGAGCATTGTCAGTGACTCGAAAAAGGTGGAGCCGTGAATTATCAAAGGTGGTAAATTCGGGTATCGAACCTGGCACCCTCTGCGTAGGAGTCGACGCACTTACCCACTACGCCACGGCGACCACATTGAAGGCGATTTGCTCTATGTTTTATTCCCTTAGTAGCCTAATCCTATGAAATTTATGATTTAAAAGGGATAAAAACGGCGTTTTTTATTTAATTCAAGTCTTACGTTCTCTGGGCCATCCCGTATTATTTGTATTCAATTTGGCAAAACATCAAGATCAATCGGACGTGACATTGTGAATTCTAATTCGGATTAAATGCCGCATTTTCGATTGATTTGGTCTTGAATACAATGAAATCAACCTGTAGACTCTTACGTTCGGTTACACACATTCGTGCCTTGCTAGTCCGGACACAAAGTTTCGGGTGTGTCCGGAATAGAGAAAAAATAAAATAAAGTGTACAACTGACAACTTTTCAAACGCCTTTTATTACAGATTGAAATTTATATAAATGTATATATGCACTTTTGAAAAATCTTTAAAGAGCAGGAAAGTTCGTGTACTTGATATTAACAAGAACCATCAAAATTGTGATATTCTCTTGAGCACATCAAAAGGTTGGCATCACAGATACTTGAGGCTATCAGCGCAAACTTGACGTAACACACAAAATCCGAAAATTACCAAAATAAAAATGTTTGAGGACGTGAGAGCTGTCTATCAGAGTGGCTATCAGCAGAATTTCAATTTTTGTGATTTGCGCAACTTTTAGTGATATCTTCCTTTGAGAGTTGTAACCACATCATAACCGGAAGAGGGATGTAAATCTGATTAGGCTCTAAATGAAGAATGATCGAATAATCTTGAGGACACTGTGTTAAAAGATCACCTGAAATCTTCATCTCAACTAATTAGCTTAATGTAATTAATTAAACTGATCACACTGGTCAACAAAAGAAAAACAACATTTGTTTTCTTGTGATTTTTTTTTTGTTTCTTGCTCAGTTTGGCGCCTATTTTTTTTTTAATATGTTAACAATTTCCCTGTTACAGCTTACGTACAGAAAACTACCCCCATTCATCAATTTTTTTGCTTCACCGGACACTGAAATATATTTTTTGTTGTTTTCGATGGCAACTATGTGTGCATAATCCTGTTTTTTTCTATGTATGTGGGGATACCTATATCTTTGAAAAATGTCGATAACCTATATGGGACTTCGTAAAAACGGTGTATATTCAGTACTCTAAAATGGAATTGTGCAATCAAGAAAATATGAGTTTCTCATATTTTGTCAGACAGTGGACTCTCTCTCCCTTATTAGAAACGGGAAACCATAACTTCTTCGAGTCAGAGAGAGTTTCGTCTTATGGAAGAGTTTTCGACTTAGGGAGAGTCTCTTGAATGGTTCTAATTTTGTCAAGTCAATGACTGAAGTCATCATGAATCGAAAGCCTGGAATTCATTTGTTTGGTTATGAGTAAATTTCTAGTCAACAAGAAGTCTGAGAACTATGTCGAGCTTGTTGAGTGTATGCTTTCCAAGAGCTAGTGTGCAGCATGAGTATCCAAATTCACTTCCTGCCCTCGCATTTAGAGCGATCCCCACAAAATCGGGGCGATTTTACTTTGGAGCAGGGAGAAAGGTTTCATCAGGATATACGGAAAATGGAATGGGAACTCGCATATCCTGAACTACTTCTAGAGTTTGCAAAGAGATCAACTTGAAGTCGCTCATCCAAGGGAATCGTGTAAAATTCTGGAGTGGCAATTTTGGTTACACACATTATATAGCCATTTTCTTGTAATTCAAAAAAGTAAAACTGTCATAAACACAGTCATGGAAATAGCCAATAACAGGAAAAAAGTGTTTAAAAAAAAATTGTGTTGGCCAGTGATCTATCCCAATCGCGTCAATCAAACTGTATTCAAAACCTCTCATAAATGTGGGTCACCATTTCAGTAAGACACACAGACACGCACCCATTGAACGTATTGTGCGAAAGGGGAAAGAAATAACGACCATGAACTTCTCCGAACTTTATCACACTTCGTTACAAATTGCCATTGAATCCATCAATCCAAGGCCAAAACCACCACTTCCTGGTAAACTGACCGCCGCCGCCTATCGTTTACTTTTTGGCCCACCATCCACAAGAGCACAGATTTTAATTCTATACCGCCGTGGGTTAAGCAATATCCATCATCCACCACCGTTATTGGCCATAAAAACGCCCCGCAGAAGTAAGAGGCAAATACCTAAAAGCTATTTCCAGACCAGAAACAATAGTTCTTTTTATAGGTCTCATAACCAGCAGATCGAGAGCTGTTCTCAAGGTATTTCCAAACCAACTAATCATCCAGTCCCGTTGGTCACATTAAGTCGATTTTCATTTTAATGAGCCGCTCTCCAGCAGTCATCTCGCGCCAGCCTCTGTCGATGCTAATGAACGTGAAACCTTCCCATCAGTCGACCGCGCACGGCATACCTCAACCGCGCCACGCCGCAAAAGTAGGCTTCTTTTAGTCTCTCTCTCTCTTCATCTCCGCACCTCTCTCAGTGTGTGTGTATTGTGTCAGTTCATCACCTGTCAAATCACAGAGGAATCTCTTTCGATCGTGGAATTGAATGATGCTCAGATCCATCGGCGCCGGGGCATGCATGTGCTTGGGTGCCACCGCGGCGGTTGCATCAATTCTTAATTACAACCTTTCACGGTGATCGACTTGGAGTCTGCCTCCAGAACATTGTTCCGTCAGAGTGTGTAATTAAACTAAATAAATTAGGTCCATCTCCCCGACTCCACGAGAGCGGCGCCATAATTATAAAGAGTGCGCCACGGCGCGGCGCGTACGCTGCGAAAAGAATAAACACATCTGAACCTTATTTTCTTCGAAATGAGGTCAAAATGCTTTGGTCAATGGGTTCGGTTGCGTTGGCTTCTAGCCGATCATCGCACACTAGATGCTGACGATTAATCCAACTCCCCATTGCCCCATCTCCTCACACCCACCGAGTGGTGGTGGCAGAAGCAGGTGCCACCCCAGCAGAGATTGAGGTGAGTCATGGTGATTACACAAGTTGCAGATTGCAGTAATACAGTTAGCGCAGCGCACAAATGATGGAAGATGAATCTAGGCACAGTCCAGGGCGAGGAAGGCAGGCAGACGCAACAAATGAATGCTTTCGTGCCGTGAGGTGTGTGCGTCGGGGGAAGTCGAGACGAGCGACTGGCGTCATTGTTTTTGTGCCGCTCATTTACTCCGGCAGCCTCGTCGACGACAAAAACCAGTGCACACATAATTCCATGGATTGAATAATGCTAATAACCACCTCCAGTTGAGCGGCGGCGGCGGCATTCCCTTCGTCGCATTCTGTCACGTGGGTGGTTGCATGGTATCCGATTCATCTTGGTTCTTGTTGCCTCCGTCAGGCGGAATTGACGAGACGAACCGCTATGGAATAATGATGCCATCCGATCTGGACGAATTGATATGTGCAACTAATTAGGCGAATGAAGTCTTGAGGAACCGACGTGAATCTTGCTCAATTTGGATGATGATGTGTTTGTGGTGGTTTTCTGTGTCATTAGAAGGAACCTGCGTGGGGGAGTAAGGTGTAGCCATGGAGTGTTCTGGAGGTTGGCTGCGCGGTGCACGTGTGATCGGGAAAGTTTTTAGCAGAAACGTGAGAACGTTTATTTTGTGTACCGAAGGATGTAGGAAGGATTGAAGTTTTGAAGGGATTTACTGGAGTTGCGCACAGACGAAGGGAAAGTTTTCTTCGAAGATGTGACTTCCAAGATAGTTGCAGTCTGAGCGGAACGGATTTTAAGGGACTCCCATTCGAGAGAAGCGTTAAGGAGCGATTGGTCTGGGAAATGAAATGGCTTCTTAAATTATTCCTCAAACATTAATTTTTCGATGCACTTGCATCAGTGCTTGTAGACGAATATTTCAGTCTTAAGCAGTGAAACTTGGGATAATGTAAGAGCCCAAGGGCTTCAATGGATTGTTAGATCAAATTGGCTGTTGGACGTTGTTCTTACGACAAGTACTCGCGTTGTGAATGATGAAGCTCCTTAACGAATGGAGGGAAAGTACTGCTTTAGGCCGTTTTATAAATTTGAGAAGAGATGTACACTCTCTTATAATAATAGTATGGGTGGCGCCACTCGTGTTGTGCGTGCTATTGTTCTTTCACGAGTGGAAGGGACCTACAGTTTAATGCCGACTCTGAACGGAGAATTTGAGAAGCTTTTTCTAGGCAGGAATACTCTTTGAGCATTGTCAGTGACTCGAAAGAGGTGGAGCCGTGAATTATCAAATGTGGTAAATTCGGGTATCGAACCTGGCACCCTCTGCGTAGGAGTCGACGCACTTACCCACTATGCCACGGCGACCATAAGATACACTCTCTTAGTATTGTCAATAACACAAACGAGAGGGGGGGGGAGATTGGTCTTATCTGGATTTAAACCTAGACACCCAACGCAGCTTAGGAGTCGATGCCTATCCACCTACCCACTACCCTACGCCTTCTACTTAAATTGCATTGAAAAGAATGGGGAGTGTAATTGGACTATTGTGAACCGTATCTTAATCTCAGAAGCAACTTTGGGAATAAAGTGGTGATCTCTTTGGATGAGATGTCCAGATAGTCTGCTCCTGTTAATGTAATTCTGCTATTTTATATCGGCTTGGTCAAGTAGATGTTCCATGGTCTCTTTTGATTGTCCACAGTGTCTGCAGTTTTCTTAGCTGCTATGCCCCATTTTGTATAAGTTGTATAAGAAGTGGAAGTGCGCCACATAGCATCCTAATGTCAGGCTTGTTCAAGCTTAGAGAATATTGTGGACTCTGTACGTCCCTCTTGATTGCTCCAGACTAGCATGTGGCATTTATTTGTCCAATTGCTGAATAGATGACGAGCGAAAGGCCTAAATAAAAGGAGTTTCAGCCCCTTTCTTTGCTTGGATGACTTCCTTTTCATTGTCCTCGTGGTTTTCATTTACTGGTTGTCATATTAGTCTTATCTAGTAGTTAGTTTTTTCTCTGCCAACGTGTATTTTATAGCTTGCGCCAAAGAAAGAATACCCTGTGACCATAGAAATCACTTCCCTAAGGTCCGTTAAGTTTTTGGGGCAATTGCTCTTGACGCGGGTAAATAACAGCTGGTGTTGAAAGTTTTCATAAGTCACCAGAAGCAAGTACATTCATTGCAGATGTATGTCAAAATCTCGTCTCATCTCCTTTTCTGTGACCCACATGATCCACTTCGGGACGCAAGGGAAAAGCGTTCGCGAGAGATCTCCAGGCTATTCCATAATCATGCGCTCAGGAGATCAGAGTTCCAAGCTTAACCAGCCTGATTCTGGATCTGGTCCACCTTGTCTTGGGTCTTCCAAGCAGTCTTCAATCTGATTAAATCGAAACTGTTATGATGGCCATATTAGTGCTGCTTGACCAAATCAACGAAGAATAGGCCTTTCCGTTCCAAGCAGCAGCTCATCAACATTGAGTTCCTCGCGCACGGCCGGTTTTCTCACCTAGTCCTGGAGAGTAATAAGCTGAAAGTTCCCTCAGGCGGACACTCTCTTAGGCGGACAGTCCCCATGAGCGGACAATTTCTCACGGCAGTGATTCTGAAGCTGAAATTACATATATTTCCATGGATGGACAACTCCCTTAGCTGAACAAAAGCGACCGTAGATGTCTGCCAATGGAAGCTTTCACTGCCCACAATAGCATGAGTAAGCTTCATCCCGGATGCTTTTGTTCGCGATTTTATTCTTTCAGTCATTATTTTAATTTTTTTTCGTTGGCCCTTAAGACTGATATAATTTCCTAGGTATGCTTCATTGCATCTGTTATCTTACTACCGTACTTGGGTGGTTCTTAGGCCTGTGAGCCGGACTTAACCCCGCATTTCATCCTTGACGAACCCGAGCCTACTGCTCACAGTCACAACGACCAGATGGTAAAGGTTCCGCAATCCCTCAATCGGAGATTCAATCTTCTCCTGTTTCTCGAACCAGAAAACTCGGTTTCGAAGACTTAGGTCGAAGACATAGGTGTTCATGCGCTTGATGAGGCCGAGCCAGTATAGTCGACAGATCTTTGCTTTCGAATTAGGTCCACATCCTTGAACAGTTCATAAAGTTCGAAGTTGTCCCTTATTCTGCACTTACTTTCCTAGCGGACACACATTCTTCTTTCGCAAGCACAATGAGTAGCTTTACCGTTCGTCAAGTTTCCAAGTCGGCACGCTCATTGTGTCAATGTCACATTTGTTCTGAATTAAATGTATACTTCAACTTCCTCAAAATGTAGCTTCAAATGTAGCCCGGTGCACTGCAGACCTTTAATGATAACCGATCCATTTCTACTTGGCAACACATACTTGAGCACTGCTCATTTGTAAAATTATGTCTCAAAATGTCTCCAGACACCTAGAGTCGCCACATTTCATTTCAAAATGTTCGCTTTCCCCTTGGTCTCGATTTCCTATTCAAGACTCCCACTAAGGCTTGTTCCAGCTCTGCATCCATTTAATCTCTCAATCTCCAACGACCACTCCTCAAACAACATTTCCTCAACACATACTCGTGCCATACCGACTGCATTTCCCCGTCCGCCTGTGCCCATTTGCGGTCATAACAATTGACACCGAACCTGACACACGTATAATATATCGCCCGAATGACGCAACCATCCATCCATGGCTTGGCCACAACTTTGGCTGGATAAAGGTTAAGAGCTTACGCGCAGTCATAACTTAATGAATTCATTTGCAATTAAATCCGACGGCAGTGTACCGCAAACGAATCTGCACCGCACTCCCGCGACTTGTGTCGCAATCTGAAGTGTGAGTATCTAACAAGTACCCTGCGTCGGATTGTTTCTTTTTACACGATTTTTGCAGTTTTATTGTTTTGTTCGGCTTAGCCGAGTGGATGCCGATCCCATTTAATGGAGTCTATGACGGGGCTAGGGTGGAAATGCAGCTGCAAGTTGGGCACGCTGCTGCCAGTGCTTGCAACTATTGACGCTTGACTGATGGATACCAAAAGACCTTGGCGGGATATGTATTTATTCGTATTCTAATTCCATTGTGTGTGGGCTTGTCGGTGGACCAAATGTGAAGTTTAGAAAAAACTGTGCAAAAAGTGGCAAGGGATCTTGTGCAAGATTTGCACGCAATGTCCCACAAGCTGTGATCAGACATTGGCGATCTGTCAAAGTTGCGTTGAGAGAAAGATGTGTTTATCTTTCTCTGCTACGAGCAGCAACTCTTTACACTGCTCCGATGACACAAGACATCTGTCAATGTCACATTACTACAAGGGGATGGCAGCTTGTCAAAAATTGCCATGTCATAGAATTCAACAAGCTCAGAACTACTTTCTTTATAAACTATCATCCGACATTTCTGACATACTTCTTTCCTTTCAATAAGAAGTCAAGAAGACTGTCGAAGACTCGCAGTTGAAACCTCTGCTTTCTTTATTTGCAACTTGAAACTTCGTTGAGTCACATCACTTCACATCGATCATCTGTCAATGTCACACGCATAGCGAGTCTCATCTTCTTCTCCTTCTCATGGGCATCTGCCAAATCGTCACTCTAAGATAATTGTTGTGGACTTTCCCTGCCTCAGAGGTGACTGTGAATATTTTTCCTTAAGAGCATTTTAATGTTTTAATACTTGCCATTAATTCACACATTTAAGGCCAAAATCGTTGAACTATAAATTATCAGCGACGCACTGTGACATATTATGGGACTTGCACAGCCGTCAAGCAATCGAACCCAAGGACACTTGCTCTCGACTAGTAACTACATGTACTATTAATCACCTGTCAATTCGAATGTTATAGCAAACTCCAGAACACTTCAAGGTTATCATCGAATTATCGATTGACAAAAAAGGTAGGAGTCACAGTTGAAAGAGACAGATTACTGCCCCGACATTTTATTGTCAAACTGACAGATAATTTAGTTGAAAGCTGGTTTTGTCATTCAATACGCATACAAATGTAAAGCGCCTTACAAAAAAACTGTGTATCAGTTGGTAAAGCTACTATAATGCACTTTGAATGGGTTGTCAAAAAGTGGATGACATTTGAGCATTGAGCTAAACACTTGTTAAAGGCCACACTTTGAAAATTGACAATTTAAAACAATTTTTTATTAGTCATTCCTTACTTCCCAGTTTGGTGTGTGGATTCTTTTGCGAGGGAACCTCATGCTACTTATGACCATATTACGTGACATATATTAGACAGTGAGTCGGACGCCGTTATCTGTTGTCGTTTCGTGAAGGCTGTGCTTTCCGACATCACTCCGCTTTATTTACCGATCTTGGCATTGAAGTCTCCGAGGACGATCGTACTCCGGACAGGCTCCGTTGTCACCGTCCAAAAATCACAATAGTCCTCTTCGACAGAGTCCTCAGCGTAATGTTGTAGAACCTGCCCTGGATGTGGATCACAATTAGGCGATCATATATTGAAAGTCGATGACCTTCGACCACCACCGATTTTCCGCAACGAATACGCATTCAAATATGTGCAACCTTTCGCGCTCTTTCTTTTTCATTATCCCTTGTCCTTTCCAGCATATTTCCTGGATCGCAGTAATATAAGCCTTGTACTGCGTGAGGATATTTCAAGCGGCTCCCCCCCCCACCACCAATTCGTTGCTATCCAGCAATCCAGGGGGATGAGTTTCGCCTCCCCGAGAAGGCTTTCTGTCAACTTCATCTGTGCATCGCCAAGTTGGGAACTATCAACAACACTTTTACACTTTTCCCTGTGTACCTTGACCCTCCCCCATACAGATTATTTTAAAAGGAGTTGGATCCTATCAATGACGAGGTTGTATTTCTAAATTTATGCATTGATATCGTGTAAGCTCCGTGAATCGTAGTGTATCATGCGGGTCAGAAGAAGATGATGATGATATCGCCATTGTCATGCCCAATCGATGAGCCAACGATTATTCTAATCGGCGCTCTGTAAGGCAAGTCAGCAGTTCCAGAAAACAATGCGGCCAATTTAAAGTCTCTAAAGGACCTCTATTACTTGGAGCACATGAAAAGCGAATTGAAATTCTTATGGGTTCCTACACAGATTACTCAGTATTACTAGTATTCACAGATTACTAGTATTTCTTGAAAGTGGTAGACCTTATGGAATACGGAAGGTCTGCTTGGGTTGTGGGTTGTCTGAATCTAGTGTTCACACATATATTTATTATGTCGCCTGAACTTTGCTTTACTGGGTGCTAGGAGACTAAAATGTGAAATAGATGGACTCGATACTCAAAATCAAATCAATAATCAAAATGTTAGGATTGGGTTCGGAATGCGCACACAATTATCGAAAAAAATGGGCACAAACTATAAAAAAGCACGTATTCATACAAACCTCTAAAATTGGTTTTGCAACTATACTTTCCCGTGGTTTTGTATTTGTTTTATTTTCAGCGTTCCCAGTAATGTCTTTTTTACTGGTTTAGGTTGTTGGGCAGATTTCCTTTTGTCACGCCTTTTTGGAAACTCTTGAGCTACTTTGCAGCCGCGGTAAATGAATTGTCAAAGCAAACTGACCTCAAAACATCCCAGAACTGTCAAATCAGCTATCACTGTAGTAATTTTAGACATTTTCACAGTGTAGACAAAATTAAATTAAAATAATTTTTACTTTTGCACGCTACTGTTAGTATACATAAATGTCACATTCTTATGTTGTATATGTTCATGTAAATAACATAGTCTATGGATTGCGCTATCTGATCGGCTGATTCTACTGATAACTCTCCACTAGCAGTTCTCTCATAATCTATAAATGGATGTAAATTATAGCAAATAAAGAGTCTGTCACTGATCCTCGAACTGGCTTATCCCTCTGTTTTTTGATTCGACAAACGCCTCTTACAACAGATCACTGAGGTTTTTAGCACGATCTAAAAAAAAAAATATTTTCAGATTATTATACCCTTCAGATTTGCTACAATGGACAACTGGACACGTCCTCTTCGACTCACCCCACACAACAGGAGCTGGCGTCTCCACTTTGGCTGTGACATTCACCGCCCGGTTTGGACCCTGAACCCTAATTGAGTCTTGCATTCGAACTCTCGCCAATCTATTGTCAAAGTGACAGAAGAAGGAGCACTTTAAATGTCAACACCGATGCATTTCTCACCGGATGGAAACGGAAACAGTTGCGTAACAAATCTCTACAAAGAAATAACAGCTCATTTGTCGCAACGACACTTGAGGCGTGAAAACCCACTCTCTCTCTCTCTTCCAAGCACCAGTTACTAAATTTCCAAGACAAATTATCTCGCAACAGAGAGTCAAGGCAAGATGTATCAGAATCCATCAAGCTGCCATCATGCTCTTCCAAATACCAATGCCTGACGCAACCGCCAGCCAATTAGTGCATATCCCATGCAACCGCATGCAAAACGACATTAATAACAATCAAAATTAGTACCAACCTCGTACCGCCACGCTTCACAAATTAACTTCCACTTGACAGCCTACACCATCAGCGACTGCTGTCAAATGTATCGCCAGCCATTCAAGGCAAACTCTTTGACGTAACACACCGATTACATCCGTCTAAGGAGATTTCATCTTCATCACTTATGCGACTGCTGGCCATGCACCATTTGTCTTACCCTGAGGTAAGCCCACAACCCCATATCCAACGTAATTGCGACACAAGCCGGGCTTAGACCCCACCGTGGGATGTAGCATCATGCGTAAACTAAGTCATATTGACTTGGTCCAACGCGCCGTCTGCCATCTGTACGCATCATTGCGTAACAAAGCACGTCGGTCACACGTCACCAACGCAGATCACCGTTAGCTGCGGAAGGTTAAGGCCGACCTCAAAACCGGTCTAATTGCCCGGAACTCGGCTAATCTTCGATTGGTAACAAATCGTTCAGAAATATTCATGTGCGTCTCGCTGTTTCAACAGCTCACTCATCGCCGATGTGGTGAGTCGGTAAATCACATGTCAGTGCTGCCAAATTTTTGTTTAAGACAAACGACTTCAAAGATTTACACAACTCACACTCGGTTCAAAGGCAATTATTTCATTGTGCGTGTCGCTTTTGGGAATTTCTAAAACGAAATAATTACTAACCAAGCTCGCATGTAGTGCGCGTACGCTTAATGGTGAAAATGTTCAACAATGCCCACATCTTCACACGAAAACACACACCCATCCAACTAGTTGCTGCAATTCAGCGTTAAAGCACTCATTGTGTGGTCAAACGATCCTCCTCACACGAGCTAATAAAATATGAAGAGCACATGTATGAGTTGTTGACGTATCTTTGAGGTACATTCGTGAATTTTATTCTATCTAGGTCAATGAACTTGATGGCACTTTGTGGCCAGCACGGAGGCGGTGAATACCGCTCGGATATGAACTACCTGCCGCCGCACGGCGAAAATCTCAATCATTTTTTGCGTCGGTTTCTGATCATTTTCGCTGTAAAAATGTTAAACGCCAAAGAATTGTTAATCTCAAATGACCAATGATGACGGCGGCGTTCTGGTGTGTGTGGGCCACATTGTTGCGGGGCCAAAACAAAAGTGAGCGCGACATCGTCAACTGTTGACGAAAGTGGAGAAATGCCTTTCGTTGCGCGCCTGCCCAATGGTGGTCGGATACAAAAGTCGATTTCTAAAATTGAAATAGAAATCCAAGGGAGTGAAATTGAAATCAAATTGTCATAGCTGATCGATGACGATAGCGGCAGAGGCGGCGCGATGGTCTTGGTCGGGTCGGAGCAGCTCCGAGGGGGAGTATCGTTGATTTGAAAGTTCTCCGTGATGGAAATTAAACAATTTGACACGGTCGTTTGAGATGAGAAAAGACTCTGACAAATAAATCGATGAAGACGAGTGGGCAGCTCGGGGTGATGAAATGAAATTAAGTGAATTGGATGTAGTTAGTGGAAATTGAATGGGAGTTCGATTGTCCGGACGTACGGGTGTCCGGGTGTAGCGGGGCTCATCGGGAAGGGAATGACGGGTTAATCTGGAATGACATGGTGAACTGTGGTTTATGTTTAAGTCAACCTTATTCGCTCGGTCTTAAGGCGATGTCAAAGAGGTAGGAAATGAGTCCGTCCGTGGATGCAAGACGAGAAAGCCAAGGAATCACTCGGGCTTCATGGTTGTCGACAAAGCAGTCTTCTGATAGTTTGATCATTTTCATAGCGAAATGGGGATGGGAATCAGACGATCAAAAAAAGGGGGGGTTCCCTTGAATAGCGGGCAAGACAAAAGTGCAGTCCCCTTAATCCATTTATTGCTGACTTGATAGAAAGGGTTATGAACTACATTTGAGGACTGAATCTGGCGTATTTTACACCTTATCTATATGCTGAGCCAGTGTTTAATGTTGTTATTTTTATTTTCTTTCAGGTAAACCCCTGAGGTCTTACTACAAGACTCCGACAACAAGCAATAAAATGTAAGTTTCTCAAACTGTCATTGAGTTTATTTGATTTAGAAGCTGAGTATATGAGAGACAGATGACAGATTTGGCATAACGTCCGTTAATAATTTGGGATGAATATCTGTTTGAGGAAATGCCATCATATCAGATAACAGATGGTAGATGACAGGTGACAGATGACAGATGGTAAAGGACATGTGACAGATGACAGATGGTAAATGACAGGTGACAGATGACAGATGATAAAGGACAGAGGACAGAGGACAGAGGACAGAGGACAGAGGACAGAGGACAGAGGACAGAGGACAGAGGACAGAGGACAGAGGACAGAGGACAGAGGACAGAGGACAGAGGACAGAGGACAGAGGACAGAGGACAGAGGACAGAGGACAGAGGACAGAGGACAGAGGACAGAGGACAGAGGACAGAGGACAGAGGACAGAGGACAGAGGACAGAGGACAGAGGACAGAGGACAGAGGACAGAGGACAGAGGACAGAGGACAGAGGACAGAGGACAGAGGACAGAGGACAGAGGACAGAGGACAGAGGACAGAGGACAGAGGACAGAGGACAGAGGACAGAGGACAGAGGACAGAGGACAGAGGACAGAGGACAGAGGACAGAGGACAGAGGACAGAGGACAGAGGACAGAGGACAGAGGACAGAGGACAGAGGACAGAGGACAGAGGACAGAGGACAGAGGACAGAGGACAGAGGACAGAGGACAGAGGACAGAGGACAGAGGACAGAGGACAGAGGACAGAGGACAGAGGACAGAGGACAGAGGACAGAGGACAGAGGACAGAGGACAGAGGACAGAGGACAGAGGACAGAGGACAGAGGACAGAGGACAGAGGACAGAGGACAGAGGACAGAGGACAGAGGACAGAGGACAGAGGACAGAGGACAGAGGACAGAGGACAGAGGACAGAGGACAGAGGACAGAGGACAGAGGACAGAGGACAGAGGACAGAGGACAGAGGACAGAGGACAGAGGACAGAGGACAGAGAACAGAGGACAGAGGACAGAGGACAGAGGACAGAGGACAGAGGACAGAGGACAGAGGACAGAGGACAGAGGACAGAGGACAGAGGACAGAGGACAGAGGACAGAGGACAGAGGACAGAGGACAGAGGACAGAGGACAGAGGACAGAGGACAGAGGACAGAGGACAGAGGACAGAGGACAGAGGACAGAGGACAGAGGACAGAGGACAGAGGACAGATAGATAGACAGGAAGGAGTTCTCAAGGCTTGCTTGCTCGAAAGGGAAACTGTTAGCCTTCAGAAGGTCTTATCTTTATACAGGCAAAGTTCCCAGTAAAGCTTGTCCAATTCAAGATTATCGGTCGTGAGAAATTGTCCGATTATGCGGACTGTCCCCCTAAAAGAGTGGTCCGTAATAGGTGCATTCACTGACTTGCTAATAAACCTTTATGAAGCCGTACCGATTAATGTCAGGATACCTTGAATTTCCACACCTCTGCAACGAACACCAGTGCCCACTCCTTTTCCAAAAAAAAACTCAAATCACCGGCTCATGTGAAACAGAAGTAACCCACAAATGTGTTCCAATTTCTCTTTTATCATCTCAAACCTGAACCAAAAACAAAAAAAAAGACACACACAATTCCCATCTCCGCATCGGTAGGCATCCTCAGTTCCTGCTGCGATTGTTCTCATACCAATGAAGCAGCTGGCAAATAAAAATGATTCCACTTTCGTTATTCGCATTCGATTGCGGACCGTTAATTCGATTATGGCGGGACGAATAAATTCATTCCTCGCTACTCGACTGTAATATTCCCTTCGCCAAGTGAATGAAAAATGAAACGAACGGCTTAACGGTATAATGGTTCCCTCAATTGGAGACTATTCCCTCGGCTGAGTGGAGGCATGTGAGTGTGTGCCCCTCTGTCGCTATCAGACAATCGAGAGCATCCATCTGCTTTTGTGCGAAAAAGGGCCTGTCTGTCGATTAATTTCTTCCTGCCTGTTCCATGATCCATGCTCCCCTGGCCGGGCTCCCTTTACACATACACGGCCGGTCGTGTGAACCGAGAATGTGGCGCGCACATATGGCCGGATTCAGACATTCGCATTAAGGACAGCCAGCGAGCACAGAGGGTCCTTTGAAATTCAAAATCTCTTATTTATTCAAAATCAAAATGGGACGTACGTACAGCCCTAAAGGCGTAGTGACAGCACATCACTATGCCTCTGTACACAGTGACGGCGGCTGTGTCGGTGGTGGCGGTAGTGGTTTCCATCCAATTGGCTCTTGAATGTCTTTCGTGGCGTCGTCGTTGTCATCGTCCTCCTTGTTGTTGTCGTTCGCGCTGTGGCGGCTCAAAGGGACCAAGCACACACCACACATCATTTCTGAGGTGCGTGTCTTGGGCACAATTGCGACAAGGACGATGCGTATGAGGACAAAGGTGATTTAGATTTGAAGGTGTGCACAAAGGCTTGGAAGGATGATCAAAGCGAGGACGCATTCACAGCCGGTTATAGTGTGCTGATATTTGTACACCTGTCCTGTGAGGATATTGAATTAATTCCAATGATTCCATTCACGCTCCGCGACATCATCCAGTACAAACGACCGCGCAAAGGGTGTCTAATGTTTGCCAGGTGCCCTATGCATTCACCGACCCTTTGGGGGCTTTGTTGGTCCCTTTTGGCTGGTTATGGGGTCGCTAAAGTTTTCTTGTGAGACGTTTGATTAACTCAAAGGATGCTGTATTTGCTCTTTCAAAGCGTAAGGGCTGTTCGTGATAGTAACCATCGTCATCGTCAATGGGACCTTGTTTGACAGGTTTCATGTTTGTTCATTTACACATCTCAGGAGCGCGTGGGCGGTGCAACGAAGTGAGCGATCCCTTCAACAATCCATGTGGAAATTAATGGCCCCTAAAATAGTCTTTGATTAATGCGTAGCATAGTTTGCTTTGAGGAATGCCACTTCATGCTTGCCTACCGAAAATGAGTTCTTGCAATCGGTGATAGGATGAAGATGAAGAATTAAAAATCGACTCCTTCGTGAAATCTACATGTGATATGGTTGAAGGAAGATCCATGACTTAGACATTTGGCTCTTCCTCTTCCACTACTTATGAATTGGGAAGGGTTTAGCTTTTAGCATCCAAACTTACGAGGGCGGTTGGCGAACGTTTTGGCTTTTCCAAAACGCTATAGATTTCTCAACGAGTGCTTCTTTTAGCTCGATACACTTCACCCAGAGATGCTCCAACTTCTTTAATCTGTCTGAGAAGTACGTTTTCTGGAGGTCTCCATAGTAGACTCCTGTGGCGGCCTTCAACCACCTCAATCGACTCAAATAGTTACCCGGAGAGGGACTTTTTCAAGCTTAGAAACAAAAAACAGTCGCGAGGGGCCAAATCTGGAGAATACGTTGGATGGGGCAGCAGTTCGCAGCATATTTCGACCAATTTGGCCGTGGTGACGGCGGATTCCTATGCCATGTGAGCAAGTGCGTTGTTGTCCTGAGAGAGCAAACGCAGCTGCCATCGCGCAGACAGCTTTCTCATTCCCAACAATTCATGCAGGATATGACCTACGCAGTCTTTGAGATGCCTACCATCTCAGCTACTAGGCGATCTGGAAGTAGCGAAAGGCCGTGTATTTTTTTCCCACCTTATCCTCCGTGGTAGCCACCTGGGCGTAGCTCGTAAAAAACCGACAAGCGGCTTTATTGAAACTCGTGAAACCAATTATTGACTGTGGCCGACGAAGGAGAAGAATCACCGTACACAGCATCCAAGCGGTATTTCATTTCACTTCGCGATTCCTTCCGACCGATATTGTTTTTTTCTCCATTTTTCTAAAATCTGCGGACACCCCCAATATCACCCCAGCTGAACTTTCTTGACAGCAGTGCAGTATTCTAGGCAAAATCCGTAGATATGTGCTAATCATGCATGTCGTTGCCCCAAAAAAATGGACTGTAGCTCGAAACGCTTGTTCACCCAAATCGTTGATGGCTGTGACAGGCATTAATCGATACGAGACGATCACATAACCGGATCAAAATAATAAGGCCGTCAAATAACTCTTTTCAGCGGGTTTTGCGCATTTTGAACCCCATTCTTGTCCTACTACATCGTCTGTAGAATTAGCAGAGGCAAGGAGTAGGAGGAAAACATTGTGTAGCTTCTCTGAAATTGCAGGGCCATCTCATTCCGAAGTCACTTTTTCAAGAATAATGCCCACATATGCAGCATTGGTGTCAGCCAGTTTTGTGGAAAACTTTCTTTCTTACCTAGGCGGTGCTAGAGTTCGAGGTGAACCTGGTTCATAACTAAAAAGATTCTCCACCTAGCCTGGTCTTTAGCTATCTGAATCCCGAGGTCTGCAAATGACGGCAAAGCAACAGCGACAAGCTGGACAGAACGTCTCAATCGACAGCCATAGTTTTGAGGTAGTAAGGGATTTTGTCTACTTTGGCTATGCTATAAATATTAACAACAACACCTCGGCTATTTCTTTGGGCCGAGAATGTAATTGAGTAGCAAGCCCTATTCATAGCCCGAACACATGAGCAGATCCTATATAAGACTTAGACCATCTCTGTCTTGCTTTATAGGGCTGAGGCATGGACTATGTCAAAAGCGGACGAGGATCACCACGGTCGGTTTAATGACGGGCGTTGGAGGAGGTGATTCAACGACGAATACGAGCTGAACAGCGATATAGATAGAGTCAAAAAAAAATGCGTATTAGTCACTTAAGATGGCTAGGACATGTAGACCAAATGGACAACAATGTTCCAGCGTTCATTCTTTTAATCTAACATAGACGTAGTTGAGGCAGACCTCGCCATGTCCTAGCCATCCTAAGCGACTAATACGAATTTTCTTTTGACTATGTCAATGTCGCTGCATAGCTCGCCTTTTCAGTGCGATCGTATTTAAAGCATCTTCTTCTTCTTTATTTGGCGCTACAGTCCGGGGTGGACCTGGGTCTGAACCAACAAGCCTCATGGAATAGCCACCTTAGGCGTTGGATCCGAAGACTCCTGACTAGACTCATGTCGCTGTACAGCCCGTACAGTTCGTGGCTTAATCTTCTCCTCCAGAAACCGTCAACGCAAACAGGACCAAAGATCGCAAGCACACCTTTTCTCTCAAAGAGACCAAGGACTTCTTCATCCGCTTTTGAGATTGTCCATGCCTCCGCGCCGTACAGCAGGACTGGCATGATCAAGGTCTTGTATAAAGTCAGCTTGGTTCTTCGAGAGATGGCTCTACTATCCAATTGCCTCTTGACCCCATTGAAATAGTGGTTGGCAAGAGTTACTCTGCGTTTGATCTCGGTAATGATGTTGTTCGTAGTATTTAATGAGCAGCCGAGGTAGACGAAGTCCTTGATTACCTCGAAGTTATAGCTGCCTATTGTGACGCTCTGTCCAAAACGTCGATGTTGTGTGTCCTTTGTTGGTGACAGCATAGGCTTCGTTTTGCCTTCATTCACCGCTAGACCCATTTCAGCCGCTTCCGCGTCAATGCCAGCAAACGCCTCATTGGCGGCTCGCTGTGTTCTGCCAATCACGTCAATGTCATCCGCGTATGCTAGCAGTTGTACGGACTTCTGGAAGATCGTGCCTCTAGTGTTGGCATGTGAGTCGTGTACGATCTTCCCAAGGATGATGTTAAAAAAATCACATGACAGCGTGTAGCCTTGTCTAAAGCCTGACATTGAAGGTCTCGGTGAGTTCGTTACTGACCTTGATGGAGCAGCGAGAATTCTCCATCGTCATCCTGCACAGCCTGACGAGTTTGGCAGGAATGTCAAAACTTGACATGGTGTTGTATTGCTCGTCCCCACGCCCGCTGTCATATGAGGACTTGAAATCGACAGAGAGGTGGTGGGTGCCGATCTACATCTCTTGGGTCTTTTCCAGGATCTGCCGGTAGTGTGAAAATCTTGTCGATGATGGACTTCCCTGGTCTGAAGCCACACTGATATGGACCTATCAGGTTATTTATAAACGGTTTCAGGCGAGTACACAAGACGTAGGCGTAGTCAAAGGGGTCTCCTTTCTTGTGGATTTAAAGCATCTATCGTGTCAAAAAAATGTTTCACCAGAGCCGAATCGCTGCCGAAATTCCGAACAGATTCTATTTCTTCTCCATCTCTGCTACTTCAGAAGCGGCTATGGAGGATGCAATGGCGCTGTTTGTGTACTTGCCAAAGTACAGTGGACAAGAACCGTACATACTTTCGACTTATATTGACTATTGTAATTCATGTCTTTTCAGTCATCCACTCCAAAGAGTTGTGGCTGTTAAGGTCGTGGAGGTCAGGGTTCGCCCTGTTAAAGGCTACCCTCATTCTTACTTTTCTTGGTCCTCGGCCTACCATTGTTTCTAAATGCATTTATTGTACTAAGTCACCGCCCAGGATCAGGTAGACAAAGTTCATGTCACACATGAAAAATACATTTTTCCCCTCTTCTGCCAGTGAGATCACAAAATGCGAGTGAGCGCTTGTGACACTCATTTCGACAACATCTTGCGACCCAGTTCAACGCGTCGTTATGTCCTTAGATTCAACCTTGACACAGATACGCCTCCACTCATGCCAAGTGACGCCTCCTTAGCCCAACCACAGTACTCCATCAATTTGCTTCCCGTTTGGCCAGCACCTCGCTTGCCGCCCTCGCATCATTCCTTGCGCAAATCGCTTTGGCCCGCTGTGCCTTCAACAAAGGCGAACACTAAACTCCACAAAGGAGACGATGAATTTCAGAGAGAAAAACGCTGAAAAAAGAATGCCTACTAATGATTGCTCTCCGACAAACAAAGAACTTCTGAACGGGGTCACCACACCATCTACCATCAGCCACCACAAGTTCCAAGCACTCCACCGAATCGTATGAAAGGCCCAGTCGGTGCCGCCACGGTCCGGGCGCATATAATAAGCGGCCGGAGTACTTGCCTCTGCCATTTGAATTTATCCGCCCTCAATAAAAGCCAGAGTTGAGAGAATCGTTGGCCAAGAGCCAAAACGTTTATGTGCACGTTTGCCTATGCCGAGTCGAATCCGATCCGTCCCCCGCGCGGTTGGTGGGTTGGCTGACCTCCTGTCCACATTTTTTGTTTTCATTTCGCTAAATATGTGTGCAATCAACACGATTTCCACCCGTCGTTGGTCACCTTCTGTATTCAAATTCGGCACCGACCGACGACGTGGAGGTCGTCGTCGAGGAAACAAATGGCAATTCCCCACTCCCCCGCGTGGCAGTCAGCCGCCTGGCATTAAATTGGATCAGACGAAGCAATACAGACGACGATTTCCTCTGTGCCAACACAAATCGAAACCTTTCACATTCAGAACTGTGCCCGATTCGTTGCTATAATGCCTGTAATTTGGCAGAGAGGACAAGAGCTGTTACCGATATTCCTTTGGCGCGAGGCTGAATGGTGGCGGGCAGTGGGCGCGGGCGCCTGTGGGAAGGCAAACATGTCGCTGGCACGACCTGCGGCCATAATAGCGAATGCAATTGATTTGGAATCAATCTTCTTGTCGAGAGGGTTTGATTCACCTCAGTCGAGTGTTTCAGGTAATGTGGGCGGTGTGTTTCTGTGGCCTTAATGGGACATCGTTTTGGACGTGCTATTCATTTTGAATTTCTATAATTTGCTCTTTTGAGATGGTTTTCTTTTGGTGTTTGACTGCAACGTTTAAGGTCTTCACCCGAGTGCGGAAATTGCGTTTTCGCAAGCATTTATGATTGCATGCTCTTACCAACACTGACACTGCATCAAACGGCTTCAGTTGCCAGAAAACCATTTCGAAATATGTACTTTCCATGGTCAGTTAGCAATTTATATTAAATGGACCTCGGAACAGGGCCAAGCTCTTAGGTATGTATTCAGAAGCCAACATAAAAAAAAATATAACTCATCGTTGTACCCATACCTCAAATTTGAGTTCGTCCAACCAGCTACATGTGCATTTCTCACCACTGTCTGAAGCGAACTATGTTCTGATAATTCTAATAATACACAATTTCAACTGTTCACACAAAAAACAATTCACACGCTAGAATATAGTCCGAGAAAACCCAGCGTAGGAAATGCCATCAAGACAGATAAGGATAATTTCTTGCACAAGGACTGAAAAATTTACTTGAATAAAACGTGCGACTTATGCGACTTATGCTAGCAAACCTGAAAAGGGGAGGCGGCAAATTTGGGCTTTTGCGCAGGGTGCCCACTTGGCTCGGGCTCGTCCTGCCTTTTAAACCCTATGAACTTTAAGAGCAAGGAGTCTGGGTTGAGATTGGAAGAACTGAGCTCGTAGCTTCATTCAGAGCCACCATTCAATTCAATTCATTTATTGCAAAGTATTGCCGTAGATAAAGAATATTATATTCTCCAATTTTTGATAAATACAGTGAAAGTCGCATACATACATGGCCTTGAAACGGAAGCGGCTAAAGTGGATCAGGCGGTAAACGAGGTCAAACCAAAGTACATGCTGTCATCATTGAAGGACACACAACATCGAGGATTTGACCAGAATGAACTGTAGGCAGCTTTCACTTCGAGCTAGTAAAGGACCTCGTCTACCTTCGATCTGGGGTAAACAAAACAAACAATAATAATAATAATAATAATAATAGGGGACCAGGGCCTAGCTTCTCACCAACCACTCGTGTTGTTCTTACTATTGTTCGTCCACTATTGTAAATTCGGGTATCGAACCTGGCACCCTCTTCATAGGAGTCGACGCACTTACCCACTACACCACGGCGAACGACAATACAAACAATATGAGTACCGAATTCCAATGCAGAATAACTCTTGGCAACCGCTGCTTTTTGGGCTCAAAAGGCAATTGAGTAACAGAACCCTCTCTCGGAAGTCCAAGTTGTTTCTGTATAAGACCTTGATCATCGCCGTCCTGGTCTACGGCGCAGAGGCATGGTCTTTATCCAAATTGGATGAAGAGGCTCTTGGTTTCTTCGAGAGAAAACCTCTGCACACGATCTTCGATCCTGTTAGCGTCGATGACATTTGGAGAAGGTTCAACGACGAACTATACGGACTATGGACAGTTTTGAAAATGCCCCACACAGCCCACTTAGGTGAGCCTTGTTACTGTCTAGATCTTCTTGGGCTCGTTTGGGACTAGTGGTCGAACACTAGAAAGGGGTAATCAGAGAGTGGCCACTAGGGAGTGATCGGACACTACTGACACCAGATGCTTTGATGTCCTTCAGAGCTTGAGTTTGACTCCTTCGAAATGTGAAAAAAGCCCTGGCTTTATAGCTAACTTGTAATTTCTTACAATTATTTGTTAAATTTTTTAAGCAATTAAATAAATAAATTATTAAATAAATCTCATGAATAATGCTCCTGTTGGTAAAGAGCAGCAGCTCAGCTTTGTCCGGGTCGACGTTCAGTCTTCGAGCTTGCTACGAGCTTGCGACTAAGACGTTCGCTTGGCGTTAATGGAAATTGAATTGAAAACCTAAATTGGCCACATCGTCTGCTTAGGCAACTACTGTGAAGCCTTCGTTTTCCAACGTCTTGATGATTTCGTCAAGCAATAGGATCCAAAAGAGAGGCGTGAGGACTCCCCCTTTGGGGTGTCCCCCTGTTTACCTTCCTAGTACAGCATACAGTCCATAGTAGGTCCATTCTTCAGCCACGCTTATTGGCACGGGGTCATTTTATGTATATTCAGTTTCAGCCAAACCCATCCGCAGTTTTGGAAGAGTTATCGGGAACTGCTTTTTACACAGATCTGCACCACGTTTTCTGTAGAGTTCTGGTATTTTCTGGTTACCTGTTGTACGTGAAACAATTTTGTAAAATTTGATCCTAATTCAAAAACATTGTTTCTCTCAAAAAGTTTTTCAATGCTCCCCTCCCTAAATATAAATCTTAATTCCAATAACCAGAAGAATTCAGTAGAACCCCCTAATTGTTAGTGTTTTTCAAGTTCCCTCACTTAATCCCACCAAGACTATATCCTTTCCCAAATTAAGAAGAAGCTCATATTTTCAATGCCATTGCACAGACATCTCCTGACAGGCCAACGAACACCCATCCACTACAAAAAGAAAAAAAAAAAACGCGGAAACCACAATCATTTGCATGGATGACGAAAATGTATTGCCACGCCGAAAACCTCCTCCCCACGTCCTTCAAGAAATTGGTCTCGCAATGAAACTAAAACGCTTGATTATCTCGTTGCGCCAACCCCAAACTATCCCAAGGACAATGGTTCAGTGGTGGTTTTAACCAATTTACTTAGACAGCAAAGTTCATGCAAAACGCCACGGTCTCACAGCTCCTTATTCAAACAAAGGATTCACGCAAACTAACTGCCAGGATACTCTCAACCGAGCAACCTCAATAAACATACACACTCCCTCTCTCAGCCATCCTTCTGCAGATCGCAACAACAACAGCACCGCATACTCATTTATTCATGTATTCATGCTCCGCTCGACGGCATTTCAGCCGCAGATTCCCAAATGTAATATGGCAGAGGAAAAATAAAAATTCTTCATGTTAATTTATTACACAACCACTGGCAGGACGTCTCGCCCGAAGGGGTGAACAGGAACACATCACAGCGCAACAACAACAATTACAAAAAAAAATGAACAAAACAACAACACCAAAAATTACAAGGATCAAGACTACCAAACAAAGTCTCATTCATTTATTCCATGGAACCCATCATGAAGCCGAAAGGAAAAATAATACCATGAAGAGCCCCTTGTCAGAGGCTGCACACGCCCCACCCTGTGCAGGATAACCCAAGAGTTGCCCGCATGAAAGGGTTCACAGTATATCCGAAGAAAATGGCGAAGGAACTTTCATTAACTCAAAGCACACACAGCGGTGACTGAGGAGAGGTGTTCACCACTCGGCCGCTCTTCATGCATGAGACTTTGTCAGGCCAGTGTGTGGGGTGGGGGCGGGCGACCAAACAGACGGGGGTACTCAGGAGGCAGCCTTAATAATTTAGTACCGCTTTTCATTGGAATTTATATTAAAAATGCCACAAGAATGTATTCTGCTGGCCGACTGGATTTCTGGATTGTGGAATCCCTCCTCCATCATCATTATATCGGAGCAAGTCATTCCTCATGTTCCCGGCGATACATTACATCTGGTCGTCTGCATTTTAATTAAAATGAGCTGTTTGGAATGAGCGGTGGATGCTCGTTGAGGTGCTCGCTTAGACAGGGGTGGGGGCTGTGATTGGGGTTGATAGGGAGCAGCATCTTATAATTAAGGTTAACAAGGGATTGATCCTTTCTGGTTGGGAGAGGGTAATCGGGATAAGGATGTTCTGTGGTAGTGAATTTTTCATATACTTAATTGGACAGGCGCGGATCCTCTTTTACGCTGAAAGTGCGCACTTAGCAGGGATAACGAAACGAAATTGTTTGCCTACCTTCTATCTCGCAATGTTGGAGGTGGGAAAATTCGTATTTCGCGATTGTGTTGCTTATTTCCTGACGCTGCACATGCTCCCTTAATCGATTAGAAGTCATTTGAGATTTAGGCTCATATCGAGCGTTGTTGGCTTGTTGAAGACTTGTTGTTAAGACGTGGAGACCACTAGGCTAAGGCAGTTGTCCGCTCGTTGAACTGAGGTTGACTCCTTGCAGGTAGTTCAGAATTTCTCATTTACAGTTGCAACTCTAAATTGTTCAAGATTAGTAGTTGAATCACTGCCCAACTTTCCTAGACCCTGTAGAAAAACTTAGCTCCTAGACTACTAGGCTAAGACAGTTGCCAGCTCGTTGACCTGAGGTTGACAACTTGCAGGTAGCTTAGGGCTTCTCATTTACAGTCGCATTACAGTCGTTCTAGACAAGCAGCTGATTCATTGCCTAACTTGCCAAGACCATTTAGAAACTTAGTTCGGGCTTAATGAGTCTTCGACTCAAAGACTTCAGAAACGCTACGGGTGACATCCGCGATCAAGTTCATGCACAGAAGTGGAGGATGATGAACGTTGTGTGCGCAACTGGAGGTAATCAAAAATAGCGCTATTTGGAGGTGAGCTTATCGGTTGAGGGCAAGCCTCCGACGGAGGACTATAAAGCCACAGTAGGGGTACTGTGTTCATAAGTCATTCCATTGAAATGAAAGCTGTGGATTCAAACCCACTCTATATCGTAAATCGTAAATCGTGTCCGAATTTCGACTTTGAAGCATCAGCTTTCCATCAGAATACTGTCTACTTCGTGGCAAAGTGTTCAGCGTAGCGTCTCACGTTCGGTCTATGTGTATGCATATGGTCTCGATGGCCGCAAAAATTGTGAGCGACTAATATAATAATAATATGGGTGGCGCTACAGTCCGAGGTGGACCTGGGCCTAGCTTCTCAACAACCACTCGTGTTGTGCGTGCTATTGTTCTTTCACGAGTGGAATGGACCTGCAGTTTAATGCCGACTCCGAACGGCGAATTTGAGAAGCTTTTTCTAAACAGGAATACTCTTTGAGCTTTGTCAGTGACTCGAAAGAGGTGGACTCGTGAATTATGACAGTTGGTAAATTCGGGTATCGAACCTGGTACCCTCTGCGTAGGAGTCGACGTACTTACCCGCTACACCACGGCGACCAGTGAAGACAGAAATATTGGATCATTTGATGTCGCTAAACGTATCACACTGTAATAAAATCTCAGCCGGATCAGGAGATTTGTAGAAAAGAGACGTGTCTGTGTTGAATGTCCCTAATTATTTGGTCCATTATTTCGTGTACTAAAACTAAGCAACGTTGAGTTGGTCGTGGAGTTGTTGGTCTGTGCGTGGACCCCTACCCTCTTGAAACTCGCTGCCTGTATTCGTTTTCCGGTACGATACAAAAATATTTTTCACGGCCCACTTCTTTCTAACTACCTAGAAAAAGCTTCTCAATCTTGGCCGTTTGGAGTCGGCCTTAAATAGTTGATCCCTTCCACTTACGCTTTACGGGCCGACGAGCCACCCATATTATAATTAAACCCAAGCACCCACTCATCCCGTTTTGAATTCGGTGTACACAGTCTACTTTTGTGCGTGGAGGACACAAATCAAATAGTGTATTATTTTCGTTACCAGATGATCGAATTAGTGTTCGCCTCTTCAGTTGTGGTACTCATTTTATTGCAGACTATTTTGAACAGCTATAATGAATACATTAATCTGATGTACTGTAAGCTGTAAGACATTTCAAATGAATTCATTCCTTCTTCTTCTTCAACAGCCCGAGGTGGACCTGGGCCTCAGGCATTGTATTCTTATGGACCCATAACAAAATACCTGTTCGCTTACTGAGGCTTCCTCTTGAAGACCATCCAAAAGTTAGCCTTGCCAGTTAAATGACAGGTTACCGTTGAGCAACCGTATAAGGGAGTAAAAGTTAACCTTGGATACGAAGTAATCATATACGTCGTGTCCGACCTGAAAAATGTTCTAAAGAGCACTGGTGATAGGATATGGATTTTTTTTCTTTTTTGTTGGGTATGTGGAAAACTTGCATAGGCACCAATGGTCCGACGTCCATTGGTAGTGTCAGATTCTTACTGACTAAAACCACCTTCCATGGCAACTTTCCGTTTATTCCCTCGCGGAACTACCGCTAGGTATTACTTCGCGAGAGACGGATTCGAGCTTTTTGCTTCGTCACCTGTCGCTTAGCGAATTCGCTTTCCGCTGCCGTTCTAGGTTTCTTAGACCCCACATTATTCGTACTGCTGTACCGTTCAGAGCAGACCAAAGGTCTTCAGAAGTCAACATATGTTGGACAATGTTTTCTGGTGTTGGCCGTTCACCAGATGCGCCCCGCAATACAGCTTGTTCGTTCGGACAGGACGGACTCAAGTCACGGTTTCGCTTGAATAGATATTCCCTGAAACCGCCGTGACCAGTCAAGAACTGTGTAAGATAATAGTTCAGTTCGCCGTGTTTTCTATTTACCCAACCTTACTAGCCAGTACATCCATCTCCCTTTTTGGGACTCGTTCGTTGATAGGATATGGATCTTCTAAACAGGATGATGGTGTCTTAAAGAATCCATCTTAACCTCACTTACTTCGTCGTGGACCTGCGCTTAGCTTAATCGCTTGTACTTGTACTGTGCTTGCTACTGTTTTATATAGCAAGTGCGTTGTTATGACACGAGTCACATAAGTTATTTTTAATCCAACCCGATGGCAGAACATTTTTGGAACGCTTCCGATGAATTTTGGGATAGGTAATCTTGGCGCTTTGGCCTTTATTGGGCCCTGTGTTGGGCCTCTAAGTATCTAGCGTTTGGCATTTCCGTTGCTGTTCTGTGCATCTCCATAAGAATTATGACATGAAGTAAGCTTACAAGGTTGCTGATAGTGATGGGCACTTTAGAATGATTATTCGTGTCATAATCGATTCGTACAACAGATTGAGAACATCTCGATTTTCACAATTATTCGAATGACTACTAACCAGTTACTAACACAGAAGAACTCGATGAATGTCCCAGTGGCGTAATGGGGGGTTCTTTTCCTAAGTTTTCTTGAGTTTTTCGTTGATTCTCCTCATTTTCCTGATTAGTATTTTCTCGGTTACTTGTTCTCGCACTGAAGTGAAGCTTAACCGACTTCTCTTGCGTTAGTAAATAGAAGTTAGAAGTTGGTTAGTAGTCATTGGAATAATCTTGAGAATCGAATGCCCCCATCTCATGTAATCATTCGTAAGAAATCTCGATTACCAAAGACTTCATTCTTCAAATCATTCGACTGTGAATATCAGTTACTGGAGTGACTGTACGGCCTGCTCTATACGTTGCACAAATACGTTGCTCATACAGGAACGACGTCTTGACATTTAACGACGTTAGAATCAATTTAAATTGGATCAAGAATATTAGCTTATGGTCGTCTGTTTTCACACCAAAATAGGAGCACACAAAAAAGATCACCACGCACAAGAGCAGAGATCACTCATCTCCCCATCAATTGAACGACACCTCATCGGCTACTTGCTCGCATTTGGCCACACACTAAGACCCCATCGATCTCAATCGCCAGACACCTGAGATTTATTCCAGCCGCTACTTCCAGCGTGTCGTGCACAAGCTTCGTGTATCCCATTCACCTAAAGTGCATGCAAAACATAATAAAATTGATTCAATCCAACATAACCTGGAAAACAAACCAAAGTGCCTCAACTATTTCTGCCGGTGGGTCAGTGGGAAAGCAAGTCACGATCAATTCGTTTGAGTACAAAAGCATACAATGGATCGACCAGAATAATAAGCATCTCGACAAGCTCACAACTTATCGCGCGATCGCGCCTTTCTCCGGCGATCAAGAATAAGAAACACCTTCAGCACCGTCAGCACCAACAGCAGGCACAGAGGAATTCATGAGGAAAAGAGCCAGTGTGCCTGTGTTCTAAGCACATTCTCGGTTAGATACAGATACGGGTGTGGATGGCCAAAGCTTGAGCCATTAACGTCCCACTTATGAAATTATGAACAAAGCCCGCTTACCGAGCTAAGTGTCAGAGAATACTTCTCAGCCGCGCGACGCGGCAGTAACCGGCACGACGAATGAGAAAGATACGATGATGAAGAGTTGCTAAATTCTCAATTCCGCTGACCCATTTGTGCTGGCTTTTTCGATGTTTCCAGCCACACACTCACTTCGTGCTGCTCGCCAGTCATTTGTCAAGCAATTTCGGTTGCTCCCTTGGCTCCTCTCCTCTTCCCCGTCGTTCGCGCAAAGAGGGACTCCTCCAGAAGTCATCGCCAATATTTGGAATTCCATTAAAGGCGTTTTTTTCCGCCAGAATGTGGAACACCGAAAGCTTAAATCATCGATGTTGTGATTGCTAAGCGGATGAGTAATGAGTGGTGCCACTTGAGAAGGGGTTTTTTTCGTTGTTATTTTCCCCGGGTCTTGCCATGGGTTCTCAAGATTTTGTAAGTTTTTGTTCTGTTCCGTCGATAATCGACATCTCCATCGAGATGGGGGTGAGTGAATTTCTATTTGTCTAGCTGGCTCGAAATACTTCTTGACAAGTCATTAAGGCTAATTAAGTGTTTTCGCTTTTCGAGCAGCTGAAGGCGCTCGAGGGCGATTGGCCACATCTGGGTATGTCGGCATGTCGGGCGGGAGAAAGAAAACGAAAGTTTTGTAAGAGGATTCGAATTTGAGCTTGTGCTCCATGCGGGGCAGGTCGGGGCATTGACTATCGGGAAGTAGATGTGTGCTTAGCTGGAAAGCGGAAAGCGAAATTTTTGACTTTTTGAGTCCATTGGCAGCGATCTGATGGGCTTGAGGGAGACCAGCTGGTGTGTGAGATTGAAGATCATATGCAAATCAAGTCAAGTCAAGCTTAAGAGGGAGTGTTGGACTTTTACTTAATTGACGAGCAAACAATCTCTGCGTCGTTTGCATATCTCAGGGCATCGTTCAGCTAGGCAAGACTAGAAAGTAGTTTTATCTCGCAATGAATCATATCAGAGAATGGCTTGAGAAGGGAACTGTAGAACATTAAACATTTTTTTCTGAGTTACTGGTATATGCCTGCTGTGTGGAGAGAATTAATGATGGTGGATTACTAGATTGGTTGAAAATGCCAAGATGTGGGTACTTAATCAAGTCGTAAGGGTTTTTTTCATTAATCTTAGACTGCGCTTAAAATTGTACGTTATCAAGTTGCAAGCGATGGTTCTTGTATATGACTCTATTCAGCACATTGAAAAGTAGTTGAATTGAAATATTTGTATTTTAAATACAGTTTTTCAGCATAAATGGGCGAAATTTCAGAGCTGAATACAAGTGATGCATAAATTTGGGGCTTGGAGAACACCAACCGCTGTGTATAAGGAAGTTAATTTACTTTTGAATTTTCAGTGAGGTGTAGTAAATCAATTTACTGAGTATCTTGACCACATTCGAGTCTATTCAGCGCATTTAAAGTTAGCTGAATAAGGTTTTCTATATCTTGAATTGAATTTTTGAACGCAAATGGATATGATTTTGAAGCTGAATAAGAGGTTCATAGAAGCATTAAGGATTTTGTGTACCATTGCCATCTCCGGTCAGATCATCAGTGCAATTAAGGCAGTTTAAGAAAATTCTGTTTGAGTAGGAGTTCTAAGGTTCAAGACAACATAGTCAGATTGGTTGTCCATCCCTAATTCAATCACAACGAGTCGTTTTTGTTTTGTCGAGACCTATTGAGCACATTCACAATCTGGTTAAATGCCTGAATTCAAATGGTAAACAAGATTCCAAAAGATGTTCGAACTTAGTTTTTACGCTGAATAACAATCAAGGCCACAGCATCGTTAAACTCGAACCGCCACGTATTCAGCACTTTCAATAAGAGCTGAATCAATAAACTTTACACTTATTTGAATCTCTTTACCAATTAAGTCGGTAATTTTGACGCTAAATTGTATCTGAAGTGCATAAATGCATTCACAGTGCTTGCTCGAAACTTGCTGAAGAGCATCTAAACAAGGGACCATTTTCTGCTAGTCATTTGCTCTTCTGCCATCAATATTTAACATCATCTGCACGCGTTAGCACATCCCAATCAACTTGTAGTGGCACGTCCACTCCTCTGCGTCAGTTGCAGTCACTCGTTTTGCTGCTCAGAGCTGGAAAAAAAAAACGTCATCAGAGCAGTAACAATAAATGAACAAACGAACGAAATTGGACCGCAGAGATCACGATTCAACAATTTTCCGGCAGAGATGTGTTGCTTCATTTTTAATTTTCGCCGAATTGCTGAAAAGCATTCCCCCAGTTGACCAGAATGGTGACTACGTTCCTCCGAACCCACACGGGAGACGTGCATTTTTATTGCAGTTCAGAGTGCATGAAATTGAACCCAACTCTAAGTCACTGTAATTTAACTTGTCTAACCCTCGTTGCTCCGTCCTCTCTCTCGCTCTCTCATGAATCCTCTCACAAACCTCTAGTCACCAATTCTGGTGCTGCTACTGCTGCTAACGACGATTGGTCAAGGTAAATGAAATCTGAAATTTATCACAAAGTTCAACGGTGGGAGGTGGGCGAATCTTTTGCCAGTCGCACACCTCATCCTGTCAGATTTCTCAGTACAACAGCCAACGAAATATGGGCGCAATAAATCTCAGGCTGAGTGCAGCAGGACATGCAGGGCTAGAAAAATCCTGCAAAAAAAAAAAGGATGAATGTGTGCATTTTCCACTGTCGTCCTTGTACGGCAATCTCGCACAGTGTGTTATGTGGGAGAGGAAATGTGTTGTGTAATCAGACACAGAGAACGAATGCTGCAGCGTTGATGTCGTCGTACCTGAGCGACAGACATTTCCAGCGGAGTTTTATAGCATCTCTGGTGGCAGTGCTACAGCAGTGATGGATATATTCTTGATTGCAAGGTGAATGGTGGCGCTTTCGTTGAACGACATGAGATCTTCTGCTCTTGTGTAGATCATCTTGTTTCGACTTTTGCACGACTTTTAAGTCGTATGCTATGCAAATGTTGACCGAATTCGAAACAATTGCAGACCCTCTCCCATGTGGAGAGTTGCCGCTTCAGTTATTTCTTTAGCCTCCTTTCGATTCCCGAAACCAGGTCACGGGCTCAGGAAGTACATGCATTACTTCCACGAATCCCCGAGCCCATCAGCTGCATTCTCTGTCACCTCGTTCACGTGCCACATTTGGCAACAATTTAACTTATATCTCACGTTGCAAACGCCGAGTGTTTATGGAATCCGCCGAAACAAAGATAAACAAAACAAGATCCGAGCGACAAGCACCAATTTCGTATTCAGCGGGCAAGTCAACACTTTCACCGGCCAGTCAGCCAGTCACTCCAAGAGAATGGGCATTTCCCGCGCCGCCGCCGAGACGGCCGCTCTGTCTCAGCCCTCGCCGTGGAACACTAAACCGGCGAAAATTACTTTCGCCTCGAACGCCTACCAGAACCGACCCCCACACGCACACGGGCGCACGCAAGTAATCACTTTTGATTTTTATCGCCCCTCATTCATCCGTGGGCCGCTGCGCTCTGAGCCGGTCAATCAATGAGAATAATTGATGTGAAAATGTCATAAAAAAGCGTTATCACCTGTCAGCGCGCTTTCGGCAATCGCTGTGAAGTTCACGTTCCTGTCGAGCATTAATGCCGCCTCTACGTGACGTGATGCTTCTGCATGTGGAACTCTCCTTCGCGTCGCGCTCGACTTGGCTCGTCTCTGACTCACAAGTGAAGTGCATCCCCCCCAACTGACAGACCAAGTGTCGCATGCATTCGTGAGCGAAATGAAAGTTCAAACAATAAAAAAAAAAAACATTTTCGTTTTTTTTTTTTCTTGAAAACAGAAAAAAAGAGTTTCCACGTTTGAGTTGACTGGCAGTCGGTTGGCAATTTAAATGTCGGATAAGAATACCTAATTTCAGGGTCATTGTCACAGATACCGTTAGAATCTGGTTGACACTGAGCACGAATTGGGAATTGGAGGGCAACGAAAGAAAGTCTTGTCCGAGCCGAGAGTGCGAGACGTGCTGGGGTTCATTGTTGGCGGCGGCGTGTGGTCAGTCATTATTCCGAAGATGAGCGGAAAAGTAATTCAGTTTGTATTTCCCTCTTTGTTGTTGTTTATTAATTTTCGGATTTGCAACGGAATGAGATCAAACCGCGATGGAAAAGAAGGGCAATGGGTTGCGGCTTCGGTTGAATGGTTGGATGATTTCGGCGCAAGCTCTGACATTTGACATGGTTTGGTGGACACGACCGGGAAATGGGAACGCTTGTCGGATACAAGTTCGAAATGAGGGCAAATTGATGCCATTGACTGAGCGAGAGAGAGAGAGAGAGAGAGAGAGATATAGGCTGACCACCCGAAAATGTGGCTTGGCATGATTGCTTTTTGAGGTTTTTTTCAAGTGGCTATTTGGAGACGAGCTTGTGTGCAATTAAATGGAGGGGAATACTTTAACTCTTATCAGGGACTGTGCTTGGGAAAAAGTAACATTTAGCTTCTACAGAATCCACTCGTAATGTGCGCGTATAACAAGTCCATAGAACCTACAGATTTATGCCGAATCTGATCGGGGAAGCTTGAGAAGCCTTTTCTACATATTTATACTCTCCTGCCCAGAGAGAGAGAGAGAGAGAGAGAGAGAGAGAGAGAGAGAGAGAGAGAGAAGTGGAGTTGAATATAGCACTTCCAGCGTATGAACCGCTTCCGGCGGCCAAGCAACGTGCTTCAATGCTTTCAACATCAATTAGTATGCAGAAAGCGTTAGCTCGGACTTGTGAAAGACACAGTGTGTATACAACTTAATGAACATTTAAGAGCGTGGTTATGATGTACAAGCTTCCAACTTCTGTTACGTTGAACTACTTGCATCCGAATTAAAGTAGTCCGAAATGCTTCTTCTCTTCTGTCATTTAATTTGGACTCTTTGCTCAGATTTTGCATACTGAGGTACGGATTTTATAAAGCACTCGACAGGTTACTTTCTTTAAGAGACAGTACGTCTCTGAATCCAGTCGTTCCTGTTTTCAGTGGAATTTCGAGGCTGTGGGTGGCCGTGGCGTTGTGGGAATGTTCGTCGACCCCCACGCAACTTATCCTTGCGGCCTGGGTGCGATACTTGGACGCTACGAACAAAAATAATTTTCACGGTCCTACCTCTTTCGAGTCACTAACAATGCTCAAAGGAGTCTAAACTAGTCTCTGTCTAGCCTGTAAAGCTTCTCAAACTTGGCCTTTCACTCGTGAGAGAACAACAGCACGCACAACATGAGTGGTTGCTGAGAGCCCTCTATGGCATGTAGCGCCACAAATCTCTAAGGCTATGGTTGTAGAATATTTTCATTCACATTTGAAAGTCACTTGTTGGTGCTTGAAGTTGCCGTCAACTCGTGATCGTGGCACGTTTCCGATCCAGTTAGCCTTGGCAACTCAATTGCGAATGCATTTGATTCAAGCGGCTGGCAAAGAACTTCAGCTGCATGAGAGTGTCGCGAGTGAGTATGGTCCTGAGTGTTGTTCAATGTTAGTGGATATGTACAAGCTATGGATCGATTTTTTTTTATCTTTATTTTGGTATAAAGGTCAATTTATTATGCAACTTGGCTTCGTTTCGTAGAACACAGTTCTTAATTTGGAACAGCGTCCATTATTTATAATTGAAGTCTGAAGAATGGATGCTGTCAATATCCAGGTATGCTCAGTTTCAGAGTAGGGGCACTTTAGCTACTTGGGTCCCAGCATGCCAAGACATTATTTTTTTCATTTCGTAACACTCAGTACCCAAAAAGTAGTCCTCCATCACTCCTTCTGAACTTCCCCTAGTTAAATTGTATGCAAAAAAACTAGTAGCTTAGCCTTTATGTATTTTTCTCGAGAGCAATGTAATGAGAAACTAATCCGCAAATTCTACTGGCAGACGATTTCGATAAACAACAAAGGACTCTCTCAATTTTTACCAAGGGCTCCTAACATGTATTTTTTTATCATAGACAGATACACCATAGACAGTCACTTCAGGCTAAACTTGTTTGTCCCAATTAGGCGGCTGTCCCAAAAATACGACGTGACGTAAGAACGAAGAGGAAGGCTAAGTAAGTTTCCTTTAGTTACTATTTGTCGCTGTTTAGCGACTGTCCAGATAAGGCGACGGTCCAACAAAGCGGAATGCACTGTATTAACTTTTACCAGTGGGTTATGTTTTAAATTTGCTATCTAATTTGCTCCAGAATAATCTAATTTCTTCAATACCTGAAATGTATGAATTGAACTTAGTTCAAGGTTAATACGAAACTGTGAAACCAAATAGATCGTAGAACTGCAGCTTAAGCTATGAGAGGCGTTTGAACTCACGCTGTGAAGCTGGAACTTGTGACAGTGATTGATAACATGACTCAACCCAGCAATCACGCATTTTCCCTCAAATCCATGCAGCAATTCATAGAACCGCCATGTTAACCATGTTAACCATATGTTACATGTTGCTGGCAGTTCTATGAGTTTGCTTGTATTCGTGGAAATATCAAAGTAGTTTCAGCCGAGCTCAATGTAATAACAATTTAATATTATCTCTCGCTATACATTACATTATCTAGATTCAAACAATTATATAATTACACAGAATTATTTGAATTTATTCTGTGCTTCATATCATTGGGTAATGAGTAACTGAAGTGATTGAGTTCGTTAGGGTTGTTGCCTCCGATACCGATTGAGTGGACTGAATCACAATACACCTACATTCATTAATACGCCACTTTAGTTAATTTCTACATCGCCAATTGCTATTTTGGGCCTGTAACTTAGTAAGGTATGGACAATTGCGACGGGGATATGCTTTCAAACAAAACATTGTTCAAAGAAGATATAACAAAAAACTAATGTCGTCTTAGTTTTCCTTAAGGTCTTGGTCATGGTCATGCTTATGTCCCGCATCAATCCAATGAACAGCAAAACGGACTTTGAAGCTGTCGCTGTGCACCTGTCCTATAATGTTTATTTATAAGCTTATGCATAGTATAAGATGTCACAGTTTGGTGAACACGTGAAAACATGTAAAGGCACTATATCCCAGTGGGATGGGTATGCCTTTCTTTCCCATCCAAACCATTTTATATACAACTATCTTCCACTCAACAAAAACCATCGAGACGCACTAATTATTCTTTTGCTTACTGTATGTCCTTGTCCTCTTCGTAGATGGGACAATGATCCATGGCGAGCTACATAGGAAGGGGGGCTGCAAGTGAATAAACCAACACACCATATTCGTCCATTCTGATAAGCACAGTGAGACTAAAACCAATTGACCATTCAGTGATAGTGCATTTAATTTGATCCCATTTGAAAAGAGTACCTGGACCAGATAAAAACATTTGGACTTTGTTTTCACTGGTATTCGAACCGTGGACCTTACCAACCAGCGGCAGGCACTTAATTAACTGCCGTCCCATGGTAAAGTAAAACCTTAACAAAAAAAAGGGTCTAAAATCTAAAATCGCTCCAGGTTCACACACACCTAACTGGATCAACTGAATCATATCATATTTTGTGTTTCCTTGTATGTATTTTACAAAAATCAAGTCAATAATCCTTCGGGCAGGGTAATGTGTTAATTCCATGACATGAACGAGTGTGCCTGAAATCTGTGAAAAAGTATCTGGTGCCCAATACAGACTCCGTCTAAGTTTGCTTTCATTGCTTTCCATGAGGGCCCGAAGAGGAATCATACCTATCGTCTTCAATAAATGCCGCGTACCATACCCCTGGTAGGACTATTAAGTTGGTCCAATTATTTTTCGATAGGATCTCCATTCTCCAGGTTCAAAGATCTTCTGATTCGAAGTCAAATCAGGAAAAGGATTTGTGTGCCTTCAAGGACACGCCAACAAAGATCACACAATTCGACAACTGTCAACAAGGTACAAAAGGTTTAGTTTAGTTAAAGTGAATAAGTCCTGGATTTCATTGTAATTTAAAATTGCTCAGTCAGTGAAGACATAAAACCAACTTCGCACCAGAATTAGCTTGAGCTTTGAAAATACTGAGCATTCTACTAGGGACGACAAACACTCTTCTGGAGTCACAAACCTAGAGGATACGAATCTTTCTTGTCCTTCGAGCCGGATTTCCCACAAAAACTTGACCTCAGTCACTACTAATCGATCATCTGTGCCTTCTGTACCTTGTGTCTTTCAATTAGTCCCCCGATACGTCCAGCAGAGCATTCGCATTACAATTGCCAGTAGATCCGCTTCACTCAATGAAAAACCAACCCATAGGTCAATAGGTAATCTCAGCTGCTCCGACCGCTTATAGTTCACGGATACGTCGAGACTCCCCTTAAAAATCGAGGCAATATTACGAATACCAGAACTCGTGGTCCATTAAAAAAAACGCTTCAAATTGTTGTTTGCCAACAAGTTCCAGCTGACAAAAAACCGTGTGTTTGACGCGAATTCCTGTCGAAATCCGACGCGGACTGCATCAATCTACACCACCACTCGTCGTCCTGTCATGCATTCATATTCAATTTGGAATGCAGTTAAAACCAAAACCAATTGCAGACTCATCTCTAGTCATACTCTGGCTTTCACCATTAAACTAATCATCACTCGAATGCCAAGCGAAAAAATAACACGAAAATAACGATCGGAAAACGATTCCTCATCTATCTGCGTGTATCTGTGTACATATGCAAAACTGAAATAAAAATAAATCCACGCTTAGCACCGCGATGCGAAAATATTTTCTTCAATTCACATTCATGCGGCAGTGCCTCTCGTGGGTATCTAAAAATAAATATTTTCCATATCATCCCATCCATCTCCATTCCCGTATCTGTTGAATTCGCTTTCGAGCACGTGAAAACGGAAAAATGCTTGCGTGTAAATCCGCTCAAAATCATCCCAATCGTATTCACCGAATCAATTGAAGCCATCGAATCTATCGAATTTATCGAATCCATTGGAAACATTGAAATTCAATGATTGAATCTATTCAGTATTTTCCCGTACACTCGGTACAGTGGTGCACGCAGTTTTAATTAACATTATCTGTTCCGTCTCGTCGACGACGGTCGTAAATAATACATGCCCGCTGAAATGTATCTGTAATTTTTAATTGCTTTCCATTTGAAGCAATTACATGTGACACACTCGCATCGGTATCTCTCCGTGGTATCTGTATCTTTTAACAATCAAATGAAGAAAAGGGCACGTTAACAGATCATATTACAGGTGAAGAATGTGCGTAGATACGTACATACGTACGTACAGAAATCCCATCAAGAAGCAACAGCGACGGGACGACCAACCGCAACGATGCTGCTGATACTGTTCGCGTTCCGTTGGATGTGGAGTCTGTCTCGGTGTGTGTGTGTCCGTCTTTATGCTGCGGGATGTTTTTCTCTTCTTCGTATCTCTTGTTGTTCTGTGGGTTTCATCTCATTCTTCATCTTCTTCAGTTCCCGCAGATACTTATTTTTTCTTCTTCTTCTGTAGAATAATAATGAAGTGGAAAACCCTGTCGAAGGAAAAAATTCCACCTCAGGGAAGTTAAACTTTGATGAAATATCGTCCTAGCGTCTGCTGAATTGTTGGGTGGGTGGGGTATGAGTGTGTGCGCTCCTGCCAGAGTCTGTGCGAGATAGTTGCACAGCAACGATGCTGCGCGGCGTTCGGCGTGTACTTGCGAGATACGACTAAGAGCTGACATCCTTTCCATCATTAGGGTCAGCCAGTGTACGCAGCGCATAAATTCACTCTCACGTTGCTCCCGGTAAATAGCGTGGATGAGAAATTGTCAAACAATTTGTCAGGAAAAACAAGAAGAAGAAGATGAAGAAGAAGAAAAACTGGGTAAAGATACAAGTTACAAAAAAGACCTCGATTCCAAGACAAGACTGGCGACGGAAAGGTCCGGGAACAGCATGGCTTTTGAATTTACCTCCACGGAATGAGTGGAGGAGCCCAAGTGGAATGGCAACCACGGTGTGGTCGGTGTGGCCGGTACGGTGGCGCGGCGTGGCGCGGTTGGACGGCTGTCCCCAGGAAGACACCAGTTCATAATTTTGCGCAAAGAAATGCACATTTTATTGCTCAAATTATAGGTCAACACTTAATGGTTACACAGACGATCATCATGACCACGATGTTCATGATGATGATGATGATGATGGCGGCAACTTCGACGGATGCGGACAGGGACAACAGCAACGGTCGATGTCGGTCGTGTAGCCAGTGTCGTTAGTGTACTACATTAACGTTTATTGTCGGACGAATTGATGTCGGCGCATAGCCACTCACCGTTGAGTGTCCCCATTTGGGTGCCCCATTGGTGTGTGACAACACGTTCTTCTCAACTGATGAGAATCTCGCGAATGGCATGGACTTTCCAGAGTTCATTCGCCTTACAGCAGAGCCGTCCACTTCGCATTCACTGTCCGGATGGCTGGCTGAGTTAGTCGTTGTATGCGATGCGAGCAGACCACTATGTTCGACCATTTACCAATTGAACGCGATGGCGAGGGTGAAGGGGAAACATGAAGGAGCTTCATTGCTTCCTGCTCTAATGGTAATCTTCTAGATAGAAAATTCATTGGGGTTGCGCCATCCGGAGAATGTTATTACATAGACACACGTCATTTGGTAAATGGTTACGCTGTCACATCGCCATCCGCCATCCGCCATCCCTACGAGACGGAAGTGAGGAGGAGGATAATCATGGCTAAGTGCTGTGCTTGGGCGGTGGGGAGCGTTTCATTGCGGAGTTTCATTTCAATTTGAATGTGACATGTAGTTGTGATGAATTTTAAAGGAAACTGGTTGTGTTAAGTACGATTGCGATGTTGACATGGTTTAAGGGCGCTCATGCCTTGGAGGGCTGTTCTATGTAATGAGCTGAGGATGCCGTGAGGATGTTGACAGTTGCTGGATGGTTGATTCTTTTGATTCGGATGTAAGGAGCGGGCGAATAGACTGAGTCTGAGAGGAACATCTGCGGAGTAGAGTTGAATGCGTTAAATCCTTGAAGTTCATTATTATGTTTGATTTTGAAAGGGATCCTGGATTTGAGGAGTAGATCGAAAGGACGAAAACTGAAGACGAAAGCAAAGTAAATGAATCAATATGCTTGTCTGGAGAGGCTAGGTCGGATGTAGTTACCTTGCAGGAAGCAGAAACATTGGCATACAATTTTAAGAGCATCTCTTTAATTTCTCGAGTGGATTCTTATATGCCTCAATAAAGGATTTACAGACGCCTTCTTGGAAACTTTAGATCCTTAATAATTGAAGGAAGAAATCGAAGCCAGTTGGGTTAGGTGCCATTCCTTGCAGGCATTATTATAATTATTTGTCTGGCAGTCGTGAGTCGTAAGTCGTTAGTAGTCTCAGATAGCCGTCTCACAGTCGTCTCACAGTCGTCTCTCAGTCGTCTGACTCTTGTCCCACAGTCGTCTCACAGTCGCCTCACTGTCGTCTCACAGTCGTCTCACTGTCGTCTCACAGTTGCCTCACAGTCGTCTCACAGTCCCCCCACACTCGCCTCACAGTCGTCTCGCAGTCGTCTCACAGTCGTCTCACAGTCGGCTCATAGTTGTCTCACAGTTGTCTCACTGTCGGCTCACAGTTGGTTCACAGTCGTCTCACTATCGTCACGCAGTCGTCTTACAGCCGTCACACAGTCGTCTAACAGTCGCCTCACAGTAGTCTCACAGAAGACGCACAGTCGTCTCAGTCATCTCAACCATCAGTCGTCAATCCTCAGTCTATTCTCTGAAGTTTATTTTAAAATCTAACTTGATTCTTCTTTTTTTACAGAAAATCTCGTATCTTTGGGTTGAAAGTGGACAACAAAAGTAAGTCTTAGTCAAACACATGAACAATACATTATTTCAGGTAAATGAGTACCAATCCGTTTTTGTTTCATGGAAGATCGTCTGTATTTTAGTCAAGTCGTAACACTTCTTTGTACTCAAACCCTTTACTCATCAGCCCATCCTCGTTGGTCCAAGGACGACATGATAATTGAAACCGACACAAGCTCCTTGCCACCATCAGATTCACATCAATCTAGCCCCGCTGAAGAGTCTCGCATCCACACTGCACAAGTTGGCAGACGGACACACCGTTATTGATGGTGACACCGTCAAGGATTTGCCCCCATACCACGATAAACAACCGAGAACGAGAGAAGCACAAGAAAACCCCAAACTTTCATAAAATGGAAACTAAATATGCCATCAACACGGGATCCCATCCCGAACAATTTACTCGGCCAGGTACGTGCCAACGGCAACGAGAGGATCTGCCAGAATAAAATGTTCCTTCACATCGCCCGCGCCCTCCTATCAGACTTCGATAGCTGCTGCCGCTGTTCAGATTGTTCGGGTAATCACGGGAAACATCGACATGACCGGGACAACAAGAGATACATATGTACGTGCCCACGGAATGATGAAAACTCACCTCGTTCACCCAAACTTCTGACGGAATCACTCCACTTTTCCTTTGATTTTGATTCCACTTTGTCCTGGTTCGCGTCCCTTTCTCTCCGCTGTTCATCGTCGAAGACATAACTTTTTCCCACTTAGGCCTCACTTTGCTAAGCCTTCAAACGGGATACGTGTTTGGAGTTTTTATGCTTCACGCCGCCTCGTGTTTGGCGACCGAGTGGGCTGGTAAATGTGCTCTTCCTTTTAGCATTTCAGGTTTCCACATGCGATTGTGTCCAAATCTCATCGAACGTCGTGAGGCCCAATTCTGGGACTGGGTGGACGAGAACAAGAAGAACGAATATGGGTCGAGGTATCTGGTGAACTTCACACACTGACTGAAATACCCGCAGACGTGATTGGAATTCATGGAACGGTTTATCGAACCCTGGGCATTCCAAGTCGAAGGAGGAATGAAGCATGCTCAGCTTTACCTTTATCTGATTTCTTTTCCTCTCGCTGACCTGGAATGCAGGGGGCGAGAGATACTTCTTGTATCTACATAAACACTCGGTGTAACACACCACCCAGCCGAGCTTACGGGATTCCACTTTCGATACATCTTCTGCGGTTTCGATTTTGCGGCGAATTTGTGTGGCAGCCGGAGAGACGATCCACACCAGTCCGCACTTTTTTTTTCTGCCTTGGTCCGTTCGGGGTCCGTCTGTGTGTTTCACTTTCTTACGTGCGCCCCTTGCTTGGGGCAGGGCATTGCTTTCCGGGATTTACGGATCCGATGGGCAAGAAAAGGATATATTTTATCGTTTCCCGCACTCGCACACACTCGCTCGTGATGGATGAGTTGTAAGGCAACCCCTTGGTCTGCCATGGGAACGTGTGGCAAACAGCGTCAGGTAGCGGAGAGAAAGGGTTTCGTCAGCGGGGGTTGTCTGCGAATCGATGGATTAATTATCGGGTTAATTCAATTTGTCTTGCAGCCACTTTGTTGAATTGCCGAAACTGGGTGTGGGCCGTCGTGTAATTTAGTTTGCGGCCACTGGGGTTGCCCGCTGTTGTAGCCGGGATTTTTAAGCGAATCGTTCGGCACGACCACGATCGTTGTGGTCGAGTGGGAATAAATTATTTGCAACCTTATGCGGACGTACCTTAAGTGAATTCGGCGGATGAGGATGAGAAAGGGAAATTTGTTCGGACAGCGCTGACCTTTTCCTGGATGGAGGAGCATTTTGTGAATGTCCTTCGTGCCATGTCATGTCACTGTGGGGATTTGTTATGCATTTTTCAGTCAGTCGAGTGATCCATGTGAGGGTCTAAGGGGATATGAGGGAATTTTAAAGGACATGACGATGATGGCCTGCTCGTCTTCACTCAATGTCCGCCCCAAGGACATGGTCTCACTAGAAATGGCTGAGCAAGAGTTCATACTGAGACCAAGATCCACGACAGTCGGTAATTTCCAAAGCAACGACTTGCTGTGGTTGCTCTGGATGGAGCTTGTCTGTGAACAACTTCAGAAGATGACTCACGCCCCACGAAGTTAGTCACGACACTTCTCCGAAGTCCACATGCACAAGAGGCACCTTGTTTGTCTCTTCTACATTCCAGGAACGACTCACCAACTCACAAACCTCATTAAGGTGTACCCCAGCCCCCGACAGTAGGTGTCAAGTCAATGCCATGAGTTCATCAACCAGAGCAAGACGCCATCCCACAGCGTTCGCTGACCCACTTCTACGTTTGTGAATCGAATCAAGACTGATTAGCAATTCATTATGAAGCCGACGAATGAAAACAAAAAAAAAAATAACTGCATATACAGGTTGAATGCCATCAGCACACGCGGCCAAAATTGAATCAATTCAACATGAGACCACAAATTGATTACGCAACCAAAGTATCTGCGGTACCGTAGCAAGTTTATTGACCTCTCCCGTGTGTCGGGTCGATTTGATATCTAATGGATGACCACGTATATATCGGCTGGAATATCCCCTGATAGTGCCTCTCCCTCTCACTTGACCGCTTACGTTCCACATCGCAGCCATGCTAATCGCTGTGTAAATGAAGAGGCTTGGACCACAAGATGCTACGTAATCCACTGCAGTGTGTAGGCCGGCTTAGTGGCACAGCATCTCGGATCATATGGGGTGGTGGCGCGGTCGACTGTGTCGGTCGCACGCACACGGCCGCATCGTTAAATAATAAATTTTCCGAATTACCAGTCGAATAGGAAACACGCACACACGACTTGTGGGCACCTCCGTAATGTGAGAGATTAGGGGTATCACGACGACGTCGGCGGTAATGACGCGCAATGATAAGGCTTAATCGTTGTGATCCACCCGGACGGCATATTAATGAGGCTCTTGTCTGTGTTTGACGTTTGTCGGGTGCCGACGACGATGTCGATGCCTGAAACTGGTTTGTGGAAGATGCACACTTCAGTGCGGTGTTAGTCAGAGCCAAGGGGTCAGCGATGAAATGTCGCAGGTGTCAGGCGATGGCCGCTGGGAGAGGCTTGCACAACGAGCGGAAACTCGCGTTTATCGATATTTTAATTGGGACTGGAATTGTGCAACGACCGCTGGAGTATGCTAATCGACGGGGACGGCCAAAATACCTTCCTGATGTCATCTAATGGCAAGGAGTCTTGGACTCAAGACAAATACCGAGTGATTAGGAAATATTTTTGTTTGCCCGAGGCAGTGGTAGGTATTTGCGGATGGCTTGGGGTCGCTTGGGGCAATTGCAATTGACGGTGATGGCGTGTTGTTTGTCTTGGAAATTGAGATGTTTGGTTGAAATGTGCGATCGGGAAGTGGATACGGGGTTATGTAAAGGAGGACTTGTGTTGAGAAAATACTGCCTTCGTGTTGCATGTAGTGACATAACCTCGCGATGGACACCAGACTGAGTGGGAATTCGGAGTCGGCAAGGATGAACAACTTCCTTATTGATTTGTGTGCAGTATGCACCTGAAGAGCACTCGAGATTCAGATCTCTTCTCTCTTATGCTCATCATTGGATGGTGCTTATTTCCGACATTTACAAATTTTTTGAGTACACTAAGTCTTCCTTGAATATGAGTTCTAAACTGGTCTCGACTAGTCTTTGGTGAATCCAATTAGAATGATTTTGCTTTTGCCTTGGTTCCCACCTCGTGATGGAATGTGTCATCAGTTGAAAATGTGTTTCCATCAAATCACTCCTACTGCTGCGCTGTTGCTTGTCAGTGGTAGTCAGTGCTACGTTCAATGCGGAAGAATTTGACTGTCCCAGGCTTGGTCGATACAATGTGGTCAACAGCTGCAAACACATGAACGAGAGCATGGTTGATGATCGAACGTAGAAAGACGCTCGGCGCTACTTGCTCTAAAACTCTTGACTAAAACACCATAAATATGCTATAGGAATTTAGACTCTCGAAGCGTCGTGAATTCTTCGAGAGGAAAATTCTTTGGTCACGCTTGTGTTGTTGGCATCCGGATGAGTAGAACCAGCCACGAACAGAACGATCTGTACAGCGAAATGAGTCTAGGCAATTTTAAGATGTTGTAAAGCAGCGACAGGCACGGATGACAGATTTACATGCGTAAAGAACACAGCTAATACCAATTCTACCGAGCTTGGCTGCTCCAGAGTTCTCTGTAAAGTCACAGAGTCCCGTCACTCGCATAGGGTGGATTTTAAGACTCGGCCATGTTGTTCAGAGTTGATGTTGTTCAAGTTTCTGGGAAGTCTTTCATTTGAACATGATTTAATCCACTGATTTAATCTCGGCCAGATGTTGTATGTGCCGCAACATACAAAGATGTCTATCCGTGATATCGTATTGTTGTTCACACAAGAAAAAGCTTTCCTCATCTCTATAGCTTCTGCCTGACAATGAACCCTACAATGAATGGGCAGTCGAACTGTTGCATGGTCGGATATTTAGATCTTAAAGCAGACGTGTGTATGGGAGTTGCTCGCCGTGATAGGATGAGGTTGAGGAACATGGCAGTACTCGAGGAACTCAATGCAGAGCAGCTGCTTCTTTAAACGGAAAGCGCTATGCCTCTTCAAGTGGCACGAATGCTCCCAACATTTGCTTTGAATACGACTCCATCAGGTAGGCGACCGCTTGGCATTCCCAGGACGAGGTGGTTGCTATAAGTCAAAAAACCCAATTTTTGCGCCTGTACAAAGGTACAAACTCCTGATGAGTTAGAGTTGATGAGAGAGGATCGAGCGGCGTGGAGGTGTCCCCTGCGGCCACATTAGGGGGTATGAATAGGTAAAAACTAGTTTCAACATAACAATGTAAAGAGTTATTTTATATAACTTAATTTAATCATCTGGTCTTCTTCGCTGCAAGTACATCTATATATGGGTGGCGCGACAGTCCGAGGTGGACCTGGGCCTAGCTTTCTCAGCAACCACGTGTGTTGTGCGTGCTATTGTTCTTTCACGAGTGGAAGGGACCTATAGTTTAATTCCGACTCTGAACGGCGAAGTTGCGAAGCTTTTTCTAGACAGGAATACTCTTTGAGAATTGTCAGTGACTCGAAAGAGGTGGAGCCATGAAAATATAAAAGGTGGTAAATTCGGGTATCGAACCTGGCACCCTCTGCGTAGGAGTCGACGCACTTACCCAATACGCCACGGACACCACACATCCATTACTTTGTCAGTATTAAGTTCTATCCCTCGACGAATTGACATTAATACTACACCAGTAAGTCGATCTTCACCGGTAGAATTTCTTAAAATGTACATTTTTGTATTAGTAAGGTTGCACACATTTTGGTTGCCGATGTGTATCGAAAAATACCTTTATTAAAGACTCCTGAAACCGAGACTATTATGGCGTTCTTTGAACGCTGTGCCTCTGCTTGAGTATTTTGTCTTCCACAGTAGAAACTCAGCCGTCAATGTATCCCAATCAAAAAATCTTTTATAATATCATAGTCCTATAAGAGTGTTCCGAGCTGAGGGGAAAAGGGGAATCATATTAACTATCCTTTAAAAGTTTTCAGGATCAGACGCTCTTACATCGGCCCTATGCTGCTGCATCTATACTGTTCGTTGTATTTTCAGGGTTTCAGTTTCATCCACAATACTTAAAAGGCCATGTCTCGAAAATACTGAATGAACTGAATTTACGTGGTCCAGAAGTGACAACAGGTCAGAAGAAGCGGATTGCCAGATTTTACATACTGGTAATGTGTACGAAAATAAAATGTTTACACAGCACAAGCTGATCAACAAATTACTGTCAAAACTGATTATAAAAAAACGGTAGCATTTAAGTTTTGAGAAATCACTGCACTGTGACCGAATTGGATCATTTTTGGATTTGCATTTTCTTAAAAGCTCTAGGCGTATCAAACCCCTACATTTGTGCCCCTCCTTTAGTTCTGCTCTTGACTGCCTCCAGGGGGCGGGCAACGATATAGCGAGATAATGGGTCAAACATCTTATGCCCGTTCAACCGAACATCTTTTCTCTTGCTCCATATGTTCTATAGTCCCTCCAACCCCAATACTTCCTACCTATCCCTTCCCATTTTTGTCGGCCGTGGCGTTCTTGGCATTTGCGTCGACTCTAACGCAACTTAACCTCGCTGCCTGGTTTGATTCCCCTCTTCGCCTCTTTCGAGTCACTGACAAGTAATTACTGTCTACAAAAAGCTTCACAAACTTGGCCCTTCAGAGTCAGCATAAAACTGTTGGTCCCCTCCTCACATGAGAGAACAATAGGTCGGACCACTTGATTGCTTGCTGAAGAAGCTAGGCGGTGGACTGGCTCAGAGTGTAATACGATTCCTGCCGAGGATCACTTTCGGGATCAGCTTTCCCGGGGGTCCACTCAAAAAACCAGCTAAATCGCGAAATTCTTGCCGTGACATTGTAATGCGTACCTCTGCACAGCCGAAACTTCCCATTCTCCGATACTTGTTCGACCAACATGTACGTTCCTAAGCAACTCACTTGGTGGTTGCTATAACTCACCAGCTGGAACACTCTCCAGTATAGCTTCAGCTCCTGAAGTGCTGATGGTCAAAGCGGCTCCAACCGCCGTAAAGGCTGTCAAAGGTTAGATGGAGCTCATCATTAAATCCTCATCTTCCACGGAAACTCCCAACGAAAAAATCCTGTACTGGTCCTGGAACATCTGCCCGCACAGGTCTCGCTTTTTCGAAGGCCACAGGACATCTCGAAGCCATTCCCCGGGGAAGCTAACTGAGGACAAAAAGCGCATTAGCTTCGGCAACAAGGGTAGTCCAAGTCTATAGAGGGGTGCTTTACCCTGGACATCACATCCAAATGCTCCAGATCGCCTAAGGCGTCACCCTCGGAGCCCAAAAAGCCGAAACTGGTAGCTGGAATTCATGGAAAAACGAGTGACTTCCGCTGCTACGTATTAAGCCTTTAGTTCCTAATCATTGTTTTTCAAGATTCGTGGACAATTTCAGGGCAATCTTGGGAGACCATTGCAATATAGCCCCTCCAACCGCCATTTACAAACTTTTACAGGATAATCTAAGGATAAGATAATAGATCGCCCAGCAAACAAATCGCATTCAATCTGGCCAGCTACCAAATTTATCCAGCTGTGTTCTGAGTCAACAATCTCAAACTCCTTCAATGTTCTAGTTTTTCCGTAAACATTTTTGAAAGTCAATCTAATCTAAGGACCAGGACCTCCCTACCCCCCCCCCCCCACCCCACCGACCAACTCTCTTCCCCCCCCCCCCTCCCACACACACACAGACGCATCTCTAGTCAGCTGTCCAAAACAATGTGTATGACAATTCAAAAACGATATCCCAGCCATGGCATCGAGAGAAAAATTAAGTCGCCCCCCCCCATCCGAGACTCATTTCCAATTCCAATCTCGTTATGGCAACTTTCAGATGCTGACAATTGCATGAATTGATCTCATAAAAGTCCTTCACCAATATTGACCCAATTTGAATCGTTTTTTCATGGAAACACAGTCGGATTTGCCATGTCACAGAGACTCGCACCGGTCGGCCCAAAGCTGAGAAGCAAAGGGGGGGAGAACGCCATCGTGAGAGATAAGAAAACTTTTCCTTTGTCATAGAATTGCATATCCCATCCCTGAGCCAAACAAAAGGATATTTGCCTCATATACCTTCTCTCCCATTCGATCGTACAGAGGCTTCCCTGCTCGACTTCTAGTTCCTGGCTGGTGTCTGATGGGGTGGGTGGTGAGCGTGGGATGTTGGCATCCCTATCAAAACGTCTTCTGCCCCCCATCCAGATATAATCAGTTTAAGCACCTGAGTTCGAAATTAAATGCAAATCACCCCCAATGAGCATTTGCATGCGACAACACAAGACAAGCCTGAAAGGGATGGAAATTTGCACCAAAAAAGGCAAAGTAGGAGCCCTCCTAACCTCCCCCGCCCAACACAAAGGACATATGCAAATCTGCTCTGTTCGCTGCGCCAGCAGGGGACGGGTTGGCGGGAAATCACACATAAAAAATAGCAAAAATCGGCAAAGAAATGTCTTGTAAAACCGTTCAGGCAATACGACTAAGAGGAGACCGAACAGAATCAGAGCAAGGATTTCTGATGTCAGTCTCCTAGTTGACACATATTAGACGACCGTTTCAACACGCTGAGGCATCCCATTTCGTTATATTCCTCTCCTCTCCAATGGATCGTGAACGGGCAAGTGCTGCTGGATTTACTACAGCTGACAGGGTTTTTGCAGGCGCATGTGTATGTGTGTGCAAATTTGGCATCGCCTTACGACCGTATCCTGGCGGCGAGAATTAAATTCGAAATTTATTCAAATGAGAGACAACGCATAACGCAGTCTTTTCGCTGTAAGAGCCCAGACAACATCACCCGCCGAATGGTGAGCTCACTCCCCGCCCCCTCCCATAGACCATACAGTGTGTTCGTCTGTTATCACTTACAAGTATCTGTTGTCAATGAGTTTTGGGAATGAACATGATTTGGCGTATTTTTTCCCTTTTTTGTTGTTTTACTTGTTTTCGTAGCGGATTCGCCGTTGTTGGTGGCAGATTCATTTTCGTTGTTTGTCGAGGCAGGATGGCAGCAGGATAACAACGTTCGGTAGTGGCACATGCTATCCCTACACACACGCCATCACCCATCCACATACACGTTGATGAGTTGGAAAAAAATTCAATTTCAAATTGAAAACATGTTTTGAAACGGATTCATCGCAATCTTGTTCGTCGTGAATAATAGAGATGACTTGCTAAGGAAAAGGTCAGACGAAGAATTAATTACGATGCCATTCATGGGGGTGTTCTTCGAAAAGGAAAGGCTTAAGGAAGCCTGCTGCTGGACACGACAAGCTACTGACAGGGTACACAGTCACACAGACGCTCTGCACGAGGGAAGGTGAACTTATGTGGGTCATTTGTGGCCGGGATTGGATTCAATTCGAAATGACAGGGACGATAGGAAATTAACTTGCCATATGCAAGGGTCACACAAGCTTGCCCCAAAATATTTTGGGTTCATCAAATGAGGGGGGTTACTGAGAAATTCATGAACGAATACAATCAAATATTTATGACATGGACAGGCGTTGAAATGGAAAAACAAATCTTAAAGCGATTCATTGAACGATCTGTAAAAGGTCTTAAAGTCTTTTTAAATTATCGATGGCTACAGCGGCCCCAGTTGGTGTGAATCTGTCATTGATTGCATCGCCTATCGTCGGCCTTGATGCAGGATACAGTGCCTACGAATCCAAATGCATGACTTTACGACCCACTTAAACTTTTGAGCGGAGCTTGATCGTTAAACAACTTCAATGAAGTAGAGCTGAGAAAGGCATTCCACACCCATGCGCTGAGGGAAAAGAGAGGATCTCTGCAATTCACATTACCCCAATGTGGGCTCCAAAATAAATTGATACAAATTCTTAGTTTTTATCGATAGAATAGGAGAGGCGTGAAAGCTTCCGGGGATGATTAAGGCATGGGAATCCTTCACTGATGGTTGTCTTGTCATTTCCCCATTTATGAATGCTATTCAAGAGACTCGAGTGAGTTGGAGGAGGTCAAGCCAACCCTACAGAAGGCAATGTAAGATTGGCTGGTTCAGCTTAAAATACAGCAAACCTTCGGATAGAGTAGACTCGCTCGTTTTTACTCAATACGAGAAGTAAGCACAATGCTTCATTTCGTTCAATGGTTACAGTACAATGGCTTCAGTTGTCTTAAGCTTCCATCGGGTATCGGCATACCACACCCCAGCTATGAACAAACTCTTGGGCAATGAGCTCTGAAGAAGAAATTACTCTGGATCTTCCTTGCAATTTCAGTGCCCTCTTCTCCTGAAAAAGAAGTCACTTAGAGGAGTACTCCTTCAACAACCTGGCCGAATTAAGTAGACTTAATGTCATTCATCTTCAACACTTCATCAAAAGCATCAACTGGCGTATTTATTTGATCCGCGTGGCCTCAGTGACTGCTATCCAGAAGTCAGCCACTACAACCTAACCTAATTCATCCGGTCAATATAATTTACTAAGGCACTGAATTATGGAAATGAAGTGAAGTGAAGTGATTCAATTGACCATTCATTATGCTACTTTCCGGATTGCAAAAGAAAAAGTTTAAATATTGTAAATAGTGGAAGTAAAAAAATGTTTATTTTTGGTGAATATTGAAACACCGAAGAGGTGAGCTTTTGGAAGGAACAAAAATAACCATAGGGTCATGCTGTCATACTAAAAACGGTGCCACCACCAACCCATGCGCCGGCGAAGAGTTTTATTCAACGATTCCAAGCCGGGAACAATGGAAGGAACAAGTGGCGATAGAAAAGGATTAGATCGCCCAATTCACCGAAGGCTCAATGAGGAGGTACAGGGGCTGGGGTATTCTGTGACCTCTTCGAAAAATTCCTGGTACTAAGGGGACGACTGCAGCGTCTTTCAAGCAGAAGTGTCTGCGGTCCACGAGGCGGCATTTGTGTTGAGAGTTTAAAACGTTACCGGCGTATCGATCACAATTTTTTTTCTGATAGCCGAGAGGCAATAAAGGCAATAGGATCAGACATTCAGACATCGAACCTAGTTAGGCTATGCAGACAGAGCGTCAGTGGGGTTTTCTTGGTGAATTTTGTGACCCTCTGCTAGGTACAGGTACATACTGAAATCGAACTGAAAAACCTCCTAAGGTTCATATACGACTTTGGATGGCTTCGGACTACTGAAAGTCTTATGGCTTAACATTCTCAGATTGGGCATATTAGGGACAACACGTTGGCCACGCCTACAAGGCCGCCAGAACGCCCAATTAGCTACCTAACCTCCCCTACCGAGAACATCGTTTGAATGCCTTTCTGACGTAATATAAATGGATTCGAAATTCATCAACAATAACAAACTAATATAGGATGGAGTAAAAAAAATCCATTATTTTTAAGGCTGCCTGTAAAAATGATTATATGGGTGGCGTTACAGCCCGACGAAGGCTAGGGCCTAGCTTCTACAGCAACCGCTCTTGGTGTGTGTCCTATTGTTGTCTCACGGGTGGAAGATACCTACAGTTTTGTGGCGACTCCTAACGGCCAAGTTTGAGAAATTACACGAAATAGGTGGGCGTTGAACAATATTTTGATCGAATGGAGATTCGAACCTAGGCAGCTAGGTTCAGTTGCTCAGGAGATTTTGTTGTAATTTTGATGGTAATGCCATTATACCTCGTCGGTGAAAGACCAGTCTCGGTCTTTTCATCAACAAAATCGTTCAACATGGTCAGGAACAGATGGTAATTACTTGGTGCTAGATTCGGACTATAAGATGGTGCATTAGGATCTTCGAATCAAGCTCCAGGAGCTTCCCGAATCGCTATCGACGTGTTTGGCTTGGCGTTGCCCCGATGGAACACAATTCCTCTCCTATGGCCTAAAGCTAGCCGCTTCATTGTGATTGATTCCTTCAGATGATCAAAATGTTGACCATACAGGACTGAATAGACCTGATGACGTTGGAAATCAGCTCATAGTAGAGGATTCCCTTTCAATATCATCAAAAACACAGCAAGACCTTTCTGTCCGTCAATCCTAGCTTGGCCACCGTGTGCACTGACTCACCGTTTTGGCTTGAGTTTGTCGTAAGTGATCCATTTTGCGTCATCAGTCACAACCGCCTTAAGAAATGGGTCGATTCTTACACCAGCAATTCGCAGATGGAAATTCGGTCCGTGAACTTCTCGACCGTGCACATTGACTTCTTTTTGTGGGTAGGCTTGTTCAAATGGTTTTTCGTGCAATGTTTAGCTACTGGGCAATCGTCGCATTTCTAACATAACGGTCAGACTCTACGATTTCCATGATTTTGTCGACATTTTCCAGAGCGTGGTGCTTCTTTGACATCCTAAGCTGCATGGCAAACTTAGGCTGCATATGATTTTCTGTTACTGGATCAGGATTGCAAACATAATTCACATTATGAGGCTCTCGTTTTCGCCTTTACAGAAGAAAAAGTGTAAAGTGCGGCGTTTTTTCTCATTGCTGGTGTCCATCTTTGACCAGCTCTCAAGCTAAACTGAATCCATCAATCACAAAACTGTACTCAAAGATCCTTTAGTAGGAAATCTCACATTCCTAAACGCATTTAGTTTGGTTCGATGTGTCGTACACAGCGCGAGATATAGATTTATAAAGCCATCTGTTGGGAAAAAAAATGGATTTCGTTTTACTCGTGTACGGAGGTACCCTCCGTGGCTCATTCCGAGTGCTCAATCAACTATAACCCCAGCAATCTCAAAATTGTTCGCAATTTCATAAGACGACGAATTTACATGAATTTTGCTTTCATTCACTTGAACCGCACAAGAACTATTTTGAGTACACAAACCGAGGACGAAGTTATGGTCTATTCGTCTATCGCAACCACCGCAATCCATCCACTTGTTCGGAGCGATATTCCACTCATTTTATCACCACTAACTCCGCTCATCCTCGGATCGTAAAGTCCGCACGCATACAAAGCCAAAACTCCATTCTTCGGAGCCATCGTTTTACGGACGAAACAAACTATTCGTGCAGCAGTTTAGCATATATTCATCCTCTCACAAAAACTCTCAGTTTTACAACCCATCCAAATGGCTGGCTAAGACCATCGTGTGGGAAAAATGTCCCCCGAAGACAGCCGTCATAGTCCTCATTGTCGTCGCTGTCAGATTAACGCCTAACGTAGCGCTCCTCGAACAATTTATGCTCTCAGGACCGTTCCGCTCTTAAAAGTGAGCACATGTCTGAAACACGTGTTAGATCCTGAGGAATAAACCGCCACTATTCTGTTGGCTAATTTATGCCCCAGACCACTGCAATAAACCACCACACACATGCACACACCATTTATCTCACTTCATCAAGCTGACGCACGGCCTCATCCTCCCGTGTGCCGCCGTCTGTTTATAGGCGCTCATAAAACTCTACCAGGGTCTATTAAGTCCCCCACGATTTGGCGTGTCCTTCGGCTTCAGTGTATAATTATTTACTTGGTTCCTGTTCGCTTTGCGCCTCAACATTGTCTCGGCCGCTGTCCGACTGGCTGTGTGTCCATTAAGTGCTGCTTCACTGTTGTGCTGGGCAAACACTCCAGCCGACCATCGCACGGACTGAAGCACTGCGCGATTGAGGAGTGGAGTGCTCTTCATTTAGATGCCCAATAAAACTGGATTCATTCTGGACGGGTCCAGTCGGAGGATGCTGTTCATTGACCAACCCAATGTCCATGAGGCATTTAGTTAGTGAAGGGCACTCCTAATCCTCGAGCAGATAGCAAATAAAATCACCCCGCACCTCCCAGCCGGTCTGGGAGGGTCCTTGAATGCACGCCACTAACGAAGTTTTCTTTTCTCTACTTACAGACCTTAATTCCGGTAATCGCCTAACCAACGGAGCAGCAGCAAGGAATCACTGAAGAGCGTCCCGTCAAGACAGGGTTAACGACACACCCAAGGACACACACATTAAGCGGTGGACTCAAAGGCGGCATAGAACAAAGTCCACAATGCGGATTCGCATACTACTTCTGGCTCTGATGGTGCATCAGAGCTGGACGCATCCATCGTACTCGTACGGTTCGCCGGCAGATGACGTTTCAACCACACCGTTCACGCAGAACGACAATCCAGAGCAAGATGGGGAGTCGTCGAAGAGGATTATCGGCTCTAGGTGAGTTTTCGGAGACGACTGAAGTTCGTAATGGCATTGAGGGCTCTGCAAACACACGAGCTCTTGAAGGTCTGGTAATGGTGGCAGTGGCAGCGCTGCTGGCGGTTCATTTGCGCGCTCTCTGAGATGAATTGTTTCGCGAATAGTCGGAGAGAATGGAGTATTTAGAGACTTCGATGGGTAAATAAAGGGGTTTCACTTGAATTACGCCGCGAGTGTGGTAATGGAAAACTGATGTATGGAGAAGTGCCGGGATGAACGTTCTTCTAGTTTGTCTTCTGTGAAGGTGGCTCTTTCGAAGGGATTTGCAGCAAGGAAACGAGAGAGGTTTTACTTTGCGAAAGAGTTAAGACGTTCGTTAAGTGGCGCGCGGGGAAAATGGAACCAATCACGTGTGGACCTTCGATTTGTAAGGATTTTACCATTAATTGGTTGATTTTCGATGTCTGGTAACTTGTTACTTGTCTTTAAGTGATGGGCTATTTATTGACAGGACCAAGCACCGTTCCCAATCAGAGTCACTTGCGGGCATGGAGCTGGATTTCTTGGACATGTTTTTTTGAAATAGGGAATCTCCGTGATATTAAACCTTTCTTTTTGTGTGCTGATGGTTAAATACCTCAAAGCAGGATCGGTGATGTAAGCTTTTGAAAACATCGCCATTCTCACACGTCTGAGATGAGGTAACCGAAGCAGGGAATGAGCAACCAGAAGAAGATGATGGTGATAAGGACAGGACAAGGATGTAGTATGCTTCACTATCCGTCATCTTTAATGAGAGATGGATGTGAATTTAGATGTGAGTAGCTCATAGCACACAGGCTTTCAGGCCCATTGGTTTCCAGAAAAAAGACTGGGGATTCTAGGTTTAGTCCTCGAATCAAGACACTGACAATGCTCAAAAAGTTCACTGTTACATACAAGACTTCTCAAACTTCACCACTCGTAGTTGGCATAAAGCTATATGTCCCCACCAATCGTGATGCAACACTAGAACGTCCAATACAAATTGTTGCTGTGGAAACTAGACCCAGGTCCACCTCCATCACGCTCGTGAGGATTTGGATGTTTAGTTTCAGTTCTGTAATAATCCGATCATCAAAGCTCTGATAATTGTCTCTGCAGGTTCGTTGTTCGTTCATTGGTGTTTCTCTTTGAGATTTTTGAAATTATTTGCAAAGCACCCATCGCTGGTAAAGCACGAAGTAATTATATGAACTGGAGCCTCAGATTATGTGCGTACCTGCGTACGTGCAAATGACTCAACTCACGTGATTATATGTGTCCGTGTTAATTAACTAAACAACTAGTATCGCGAATGTCATAAATACATGAGCATGATCACGTACAGTCAGTCTTAAAAGTATGAATGCAGTGTACAGCCTATAGGACCCAAAAAAAAAATTTAAAATGTACTTTTCTAAATTTTCCAATTTGTTATGTATAGTGAAAATCTTTTACAACGACGTCGGTTTTAACGGCCAAGTTCCTCCAGGTTATAAGTGTTGTGATGGGTTATAACCGGGCGCCATCGGTATTCACGCGCTCAAGCTAAGTATCACCACAGCGACTTCTGTAGAACTTACAGAGATGAAGAGGGGGAAGAAAACTTCGCACATCTTCTATACAATTGCAGTGCACTCTCCTCTCGTAGACTTAGTCACAGACGGTGTGTCTGTACTTCTGCGACTTGACAGAACTTATCAGAATTAGTATCAGGCACCTTCATCACTTCATTAAAATGTCTTAATGGTTTGCAACGGGCATACTTTGGCCTAAATGTGACTGCCACTCTAAGTCATTTTTAAATTTGCCAATCTTACCTAAGGCAACCACCAACTAGATCCACCCTTCCATTCCTTTATTGTAGGTATCCCCTTCTTATTGGGCTAGAGTAACAGAAGGAACTGAGTCTCACCCAAGGTGCCTTTCCATCCACCGCAGTCTTGTGCTAGTTGTTTTCAGCTACGAATGTTCAGCTGATTGAGGTCCCTTTCCAGCTGCGTGCTACACCGCGGTCATAGTCTTTCTTTAACGCGTTATCCTTCAGGGTTGGAGTCGAAGACTTTCCGTGGCGGAGCATTGGTGTCCAGTCGCTCTACATGCCCTAGCTATCTGAGCTGAGAGACTCGAACTCGTTTGTCCAAATCTATGTCAGCTCAGACAGTTCGTTGTTCCACATATTCTTTTTTCCACATTTTTTACAAAAAAGCACCACATTTTCTGAAAGTCACACATTTTAACATGACTTGCTTCCTATTAAATGCTCGCTCGACAGTGGGAAATAATCCATCTTAGCATCTTTTCGCACACCGCCTTAGGATCTGATAAAGTATCAACGTGTTGACCAACAGAGACGTCACGTCGTGGCATTGTGATCGATGCCAAACTGCGTCTACTGCTGACGTGAAACCTCCCATCGAACAACACTGAAGCACAACAAACACTTCCACTTCGCCTTCAGCATTTTCTTTCTTCACATTATCGTTCGTGGAACATGAAAAGGAGTACAAAATGTTAAATATTTTTGTAAAATGAAATGAAACCTCGGTCTCGGAGTCATGGAAGATAACTAGAATTCCATCTAATATCGCCCAGCATTCCCACACTCACTGCTATCAGCCATGGTTCCCGAGTCTCAATTTATCAAGATAAACTTTTGATCCCCATGAGGAAATCCACACAAACTGCGGTCCTTTGAGGCGAAAATCACCGCTCACCGGATCGCATCTCAAGAGTATTAGATTGTCTATTAATTCAAAAACAACTGCCGAGGCCACGACAAATTCGAATCGTCTGTGGTTATGGTTATGACACAATACCACATCCATTTCCCGTCCGACTAGCAGCCCCAGCAAGGCACTGCAAACCGATCTGACAGCATGCTCGAACGCACCGCACATCAATCATCAATTCCAAGCAGAAAATATGATTGAACTTCATCTGCCAACACCATTCCGACATCAATGCGCTCTGCCGACGTCCCAGGACAGACGCATCCGTGCATTGGCGGAACTCAAACAATAATTACCATAGTCCTACTCCACATTCGTTGTGAAAGACGCAAACGGCACCAGACAATCACAATCTGGTGCGTCCTCACCGTCGAACAACAGCTCCTCCAGCTGCACCAGGGACCGCCTCGGTGATATTAAATTTTCCAAAGATGGAATCGGGGACATCTCTGTTTGCACTGTGTCCGCTTCACACTCGCAAATCCTCGGGCAGAGGTGAATGTCTCTGCAGTGATTCCTGCAGTCACACCGTCCACGGTGACGGCAACGACGAACCATGAGAAACTCATGACACCGACCATGATGATGATGATGATTTTGTAATTTTCAATTGGACTCCCCATCCGGTGTGGCCGGTTCCATCGTCTGCTCCTCATTGTGGTCTTCGGCTAGCCGGCGCTCATCGCAGGCAGGTGCGTGTGTGATTTGTGGACGGTGGCGGACAGGTTTTATGCCACCGTGCCTCGTATGAAACGTCGTTAATGACGACCAGCTTCACAGGACCAAGCTCGGAAACGGATGGCAGATGTGTAGTCGTCGCGGCAGAATTGGGGAATCGGAGAAACCAGCACACACACTTGGACTGCTGGGGAAACACACTGGAGCGAGGAAAATTATGCAAATCAAAGTCTCGAAGTCTGTGTGCGTGAGGGAACTGAATTTTAGAGAGTCTCTCCCGGGAGGTGTCACCGATTTTTTTTACCTCGTTATGGTTGCGGCAGACGCGTCGACCGAAACTTGATTTCGAACGCGCAGAGAGAACGTACAAATTGGGTTACGAGGTTTGCTTTGTTTGGAGGTCGGCGCGGAGCGCTTTGTTAGGCATTCTCGGGAATCGCAAAGGACACATGTTGTTTGGTGACAGCGTGTCCTACAAACCAATGCCGGATCTTGGCCAGAGGAGTAAAAGTCCATGATGGTACGGTAATTGGTTCGGAATTGTGGGTCTCTGTGGACTGGGTCACGCTTATGACCCGGGTGCGCGATTTGATTTATCTTTTCCCTTTTTTTTAAAGTTCGAAGACTAATGCGATAACCTTTCTCTCTTTCAGTGTCGTCACATCGGTTTCAGTGATTCTGAACGGAAACGAGCCTGAATACACCGACGCTCTGGGCATGAAGGTGCCCAAGCCGCAGGTGCCACACCTGCAAGTCGCAAGCCCCATCAACCTGCTGAATCCGGACCGCTATGAGTTCTACACGTTCGACGACAACGGTGAGTTGGTGAAGAGGCTCATGACCATGGAGGAAATTCAGAGCATAGTTGCCAACGGGGACGGAGACGGCCCAACAATCATTCACTCAGCGCCCCTCAATGACCGCGATCCCGAGAAGAATGTTCAGGACATCGTGAAGAGCGTGCAGAACGTCCTCAACCGCGAGGTGGAGTCAAACAAGAACGCATCCGACATCCAGCCGATACTCGACACTCCAGATGTGTCCTCATCGTGGTCGATGATCCTGCCGGCGATCTTCGGCAATACTGGCGGCGACATTTTCCCCCAGAACAAGCCACAGCAGGTGGTCATGACTCCCGACTCGGATGTGGTCGAGGCCACCACCAAGGCCACCGGCAACAAGAGGAAGCCGTCAGGCAAGCCAAAGCCGCAGAAGAAGAAGAACGGAAACAGGAGGAAGACAACCACCAAGAGGGTTTCAACCACAACGCCGATACCGGAGCCGGAAGTTGAAGTGACCGAAGGAGTGGAGGCTACCACCCGCAAGGTCTTCATCAACAACCAGGAGGTGGCTGCGGCGACTGAGACTGGAGAGAACTCAACCAAGAAGCAACCAGGTGTCCATGGCAAGCCAGCTACCGCCCAAGGCGGAACTAAGAGACCGCCCGTTAAGCCGAAGAGGACCAAGCGACCGGCAACGTCAACAACAACGACAACGACTACTACGACTCCGGAACCTGTGACGGATCAACCCACAACACCGGAACCAACCACCACCACAACGACCACAACGACAACAACGACACCAGCTCCGACTACAACAGAAGCTGTTACCACAACTGCAGCCCCAACATCGACTGCGGCCCCAGTAACGGCTGCAGCGCCAACATCGACTGATTCACCAGCAGTCGTTGTCGCAGAAGAAACCGGGCCCAAGGTGAAGCCGCCTCAGAAAAAACGAAAGAAGCCAGCACGCAAGCCCAGCACCACTGCCGCGCCATTGGACGTAACCACAGAACGACACATTGGACACTACCACAAGCGGAAGCACACCACACCGCATCCACATGTGCATGAGACCAAATATAAGCCAACAACGACACCAGCTCCAACCACCACAACAACAACCACTACACCAATCCCAACAACAACGACTACAACAACAACTACTACTACCACACCGGCTCCAACGACAACAACCACCACAACCACTCCAGAGCCAACCACATCGGAGCCGACGCAATTCACCTTCGCAGTGTATCGCCCGACACCATCCACCAGCACGACGAACTCGTACGTCACACACCGTCCAACAACGACACCAACAACAACTACTTCAACAACACCCACTCCAACTACAACAACGACAACGACGACAACTACAACGACACCAGCTCCGACTACAACGACAACGACAACGACGACGACGACAACAACCCCACGACCATCACCACCGTCCACATCAACATCAGCCCCGTACTACCAGCCCACAACGACGACCAGCAAGAGGCCCTTCTACGCCCCCAGTCTGATGCAACAGCAGCTCTTCGTTGACTACGCCCTGAGCGCGGAGGACTTCAGCCCCTCCCTCAAGAAGGAATCGATTCCAATGCCCGGAAAGCTGACCGAGAAGGAGGAGGACCTCAACACCAAGCTGTCCTTCGACCAAATCCTTCAGAGTCTCAAAGAAGAGTCCGCTACCGACGACGAGCTGATTGCTAGTGGTTCCGAGGAAGTTCAGATGCCCGCTAGACTACCGCCCAACACATACCCCGATGCAGACCACTTCGAGGCGGTCAACGAGACACCATCTCCCATCCGAGACTTGCCAACACTCGCATCGACCATCTTCCACAACTACGAGGACCTCGATGAGCTCACCAGCCGACCCATCACCCAAGGCAAGCCCTTGGACTCCTACGAGTCCCTCGAGACCCTCGTGCCCAGCGACAGCAAGAAAGAACAAGAAGAAGAAGAGTTGGAAGAAGAAGAAGGTCCCTTGGTCATCATCACCAGCCGACCACAGCACTTCGCCTCAAGCAAGCCTTCAGCTGCATCAGTCTCCGAAGCCACCACTGCCAGCTACGAACCCGAGGCCACCACCATCCAAGCCGAGGAGGAGAACGGCACCCAGGAAACAATCGCAAACGAGGAGTCGGCCCACGTGGTCAAATTCGAACCACTTTACGCCGATGTTTCGGATCCCGTGGTGACCACCTTCACCAGCACCACCCCTGAGATAGCCCCAAGCACCACGGAATACTACACCACCGATGAAGATGCAACCGATCTGCCCACCACAATGGCCCCGATGGACACTATCATGCAGAAAATCGACGCCATCATATCGATGAGCCTCAAGACCAACGGCACCCTGGAAATGAACAACGGCCAGAGCCACATCAAGCAGACCCTCCCCCACATTACCACGATGACCATGAAGGACTTCAAAACCCAGGCGGCGACGGTGGCATCGATCCTCGAAGACAACAACACCAGCCAATCGAGCGAGACGACCGCGATGAACTCCAGCGAGACAAAGGACGAAATTGAATTCCTCCTGTCGGACGTAATCAATCAAATGACCCAAAGTCAGCAGCCGCCAATACCAACGACAACGGTGCCTAATATCGTGGAGGCGCAGCCCCAGCCTGCAGCCAGCGACGCCGAGACAGAACAGGAGGAGGATGGCCACCGCTTATCGAACTTCGCACAAATCAATCCTGCCCTGCAAATCGCTGCGGCGGGACTCCACAAGCAGCCAGAAAAGCAGCCGGCTGTTGACGAATCCATTGACGTGGCAACGTCCGCTCCGGAAGCCGACGCTAAGGATGGGGCAGATAGCAGCGACACAGCAGCTACCACCGTAATCCCAGAAACCAACAAGGAATCCAATTACGGGCAAACACCACAGGACAACGACGACTACGCCGTGTCGCTCGAGAATACTGCACGTCCACTGGAAGAGGACCGAGAGAAGGAGGAGGCGACGACCATTAAAGCAGTCGTGGAAGCGAACACCGAGGTGGTTTACCAGACCACACAACGGGAATACACATCCAGCGAGGAGATGTCCAAGGAGGAGCTTTCGTCCGAGGAGAAGTCAGAGGCGAACACCACCGCTAAGCCCGATTCCGTAAACGGCGACAGCACGGAGGAAGATGGCAGTGAGCCAATGATTGTGGTTACCTCAGCCCCCGAGGTTGTCGATGAGGAGAAGTCGACCGAGATCCCCGGAGAAACGGCGGTGGTCTTCAGCGACTCCGACATGGAAGAGAGCTACGAGACGCCGGAGTTCACCACTATTGTCCCGGCCCTGCAGACCGCCTCGCACTTGCTGGAGGGAGAGGATCCGTACGTGAAGCTCGGCGAAATCGGAGCCAAGCCGACGGTTCAGAGTCTGGCACAGATGATCTACGGCCAGACCACCAAGCCGGAGGACCACCAACCGTCCAGTGAGCCAGCCAAACCGGAAGAGATATCCGAGGAAGCGGCAGAGAAGGGCAAGATCGATGAGAACCAGGCGATTCAAGAGGCTGACATCCTCCCGAAAATCGAAGACTTAGAATCTGCAGAGCCGCAGCTACTCACCGAGACCAAGGCTGCCGAGGAACAGACGACGAGCCAGCCAGAAGAAGTCGAGCCAACCCCAGAACTTCTACCCAACATCGATGACTCCGACTCGGCAGTGCCGATTCTGCTCGCGACCACCGAGGTGTCCGAAGAAGCCACGACCATCCTACCACAGGACGACAGCGCCATAGAGGACTTCACAGGCATTCCAGAGATGATCACGGCCGTTCAGCCGGCGAAGAAGCCCATGATGAACATGGCGCAGGTGGCGCTCGAGCAAGCGCTTTTGTACGCCACCAAGGTGCCGCTAGACTTCGAAGAGGAGCGCCTCACCACGACCCAGTCGGTGGTGGACGTGCCGACGACCGAGGAACCAGAGCAGGAGCTTCCCCAACTCATCGAGACCACACTGGCACCAGCTGTGCCAGAGGAAAAGACGTCATCCACTCAAGCCCCCTCCAGCACCACGCCGACCAAGAAAGTGCTGAACACCCTCAAACCAGTGTCCTACTTCAACAAGCAGTCGTCACTGATCATTCCCGAGAAGTTCGCTGCCTTCCAGGCGGCCCAACAGCGACCCGTCGTCCGTCCAGCCTCACTCAGCAACCTCAAAATGCCGCCGTCATCAGCCAGCAGGCAGCCTGTGAAACTTGACCCCAGTCCAGTGGGTTACCTCGGCCTCGAGGCCAGCACAGCCGGTCTCGACGAGGATCTGCAAAGCTTCGCTCAGCTCTGCAACGAGCTCGCCTTCACCTACTGGCGGTCGATCACGTCCGAGAAGATCAGCTCTGCCAGGAGCTTGGTCCTCTCCCCATTCGCTCTCACCTCGATGTTGTCAATGGTCTTCCTCGGCGCCCGAGGCAGCACCTCTGGCGAAATGAACGAGGTACTCAAGCTCGACGATATGGTCACATTCAACCCCCACTTGGTGTTCAAGAACGTCACGGACTCTGTGGAGAAGGCCCCCGACAGCGAGATTTCATCAAGCGCCTTCGTGCGAGAAGCTTTCAGCGACCGATCCAACGGCAAGATCCTGCAATTCTTCAAGGAGAAGACCCAACAGTTCTATTCTGGACACGTCGAGGAGGTCAACTTCCACGTGGTGAACGACATCATCCGCCGCCGGACCAATCTCCTCGTCAAGAGACACACTATGGGCAAGGTGCAGGAATACCTGCGCACCAACAGCGTCTGGGTGAGTGGCCCGCTGGCGACGATCTCAGCAAACTTGTTCCAGACCGACTGTAGTCGCGCCTCGAACAACGACCGAGACGGCGAAATGTTCTTCCAAGTGCACCCCTCCATCAGGCAGCGTCGACTCGTTCCTGTCCCGGCAGTCCTCTTCAAGTCAGGCTTCACCGCGGGTTACGAGCCGAATCTAGACGCCACGGTAGCGGCCTTCGGACGAACCTTCGACACGGTCAGCACGATCTACGTGATGCCCGGCCAACAGGGACCCATCGCCCCATCAGACAGCCTTGACATTCTTGAGAAGAAACTCATCGAGACCGCCTTCACCAAGCACGCGTGGAAGGACCTCATGGGCTCGCTCATGGAACGCCCAGGGCTCGAGATCCAATTGCCGCGCTTCTCCCACCGGTCTTTTGTGAACACCTCCATGGGGCTGCAGAAAATGGGCCTGAAGGGTCTCTTCAAATCGGAACTCGCCGACCTGCGAGGCCTCACCGGTCTTGCCGCCAAGGACATCTACCTGTCGGATATGATTCAGATCAACACATTCAGCACCTGCGCCGAGGAGAAGATCGGCGAGCACCACCACGTCGAGATGTACCCAGCGCCGCCAATCCGCAAGCGCAACAAGGACATGCGAGAAAGCGACACCGACGATTCCTCAGAGTCCGTCATCGACTTCGGCTCCATTGTGCAAGAGTCGGCCATGGCTCGGGCATTCTACGACGACCTTCTGGACCCGAAATTCCTGGAACTCCCCTTGCCACTGCGTCCCCGACAGGCGCGGATTCCCGATGCTCCCAGACTCCGCTTCGATCGGCCCTTCCTGTACTTCGTTCGACACAACCCGACCGGCATGATCCTGTTTATGGGCCGCTTCAACCCGAGGCTACTGCCTTAGACGGTGCGACAGCTCATCCCCCTACACACACACTATCCCTAGATCTAATTCGAACTATCTTAGTAGTTTCATAAGCCAAAATTAAGCAGCTCCATCGGACTTGGACGTGCCCAACTCAAACACACACACACACACACAAACGTACACCCAAACAAGAAGAATGACAAGGATATCCTTTCGTAGATTAATTAGTTTCTATTTCTCAACTCGAACTCGTGGAAGAGATCCGCATTTTCCTGCTGTGCGAGTCCTTAATCTGGGATCAGAGTAGCTGTCGGCCTGAGCTGCTGCCTCTGGTGGTGATCCTCGATTGACGGTTCTGCGCGGCGATATCCTTACAAGTGGTATTTTGCGATTATTTTTTATTTTTTATTTTATTTTTTTTGTGGTCTTTTTTAAGTGTTAAGGAGCCTAGACCTAACTATACGCATTATCCGTTATTTTATTTTTTACGATTTAATCCTGGATTTTGTAAACCTAATTTAAGTGGATGAAGTTGACAAATAAAGCCGAACTCTATATTAAGAATAACGAGTTGTTTTTTTTTTGTTGGTTGATGTGGTTGGATGATTTTGTGACGATAAGTCGGGGTGGTGAGTATAAATACGAGACGGTCCAGTCAGACAGGCACTTGACTCAGTCAACCTACATTCAAAACTTGTGTCGAACTGTTGTGCGTCTCAGGAGGAGTAGAATAGTATGCGCTGGCTCGAGGACACACGACGTGTAGGGGACGATCTAACCAATTGCGCAACTCAGCCCCTCACTCCGCGAAACAAAGCTCAATAGAAGTACTCACTGCGGCTACTGCTTTCTTAAAAACCACAGAGATCCAACGAAGGACAGTGAGTGGAAAGGACGCCAAACATCCAAACTGATGCGGATCAAACTAGATACCGATCATTTTAAAAAAAAATTGGTGTCTTTGAATAGATTACGTTAGAATGCTGATGGTTGGTGTCATTACAAGACACTGCGACTTCGGTCGAACGCAGCAGGAGATTAGACGTCATCAAAAACGACCCCGACAAAAAGTATGCATGCAACACCTCCTCTGGTCTGTTTTTTCCCTTAATGGTTGACAACCAGTGTGGATCATAGCCAAGTGATCCAAGCGGCAGAGCAAAGAATCAGTTCAACTCCACATGTGTGGTCCTAGATTGGTTTCTGGCGATGTGCCTCAGTTCGCACAACTCTTTCCGAGTTCCCGTGCTCCCTTCCCGACTAAACGAGACTTTTCTAGGGTCTCCGTGTTTTTGTCAATCCTGCGTAAGCGGGTCTTATTGTATTGCGTGGTTTGTTACGGAGTCGTCACTTTTTCAGCGAGTGTCACCAATCCATTGTCAATTTCACCGCTGTATAGTTGTGCCTATTTAGCTTGTGCACATTAAGCTCATCACAAGAAAATACTGGATCAAAGAATCCATAGTCCAGTCATACACAGATGAATCAAGAACTGGTGAAATAACACGGCAGGAGCCCGGACGAAGTACTTTGATTGAACCCATGGGAAACACGACAGCAACTTAAAGTTGAAAACTATGCTATACAAAGATGCCCTCAAATAAATCTTGACTGGAACTATACCTACTACGACATAGCATTAATGTCGGATAGTCGTGTCGCTGTTCAAGCACTAGATTCGTATATTATCAAATTCAAGCTTGTGTGGGTATGCCTACAGAGCCTTACAGAGTTGTGCAGCAGAAACATAGTAAGGCTCTGCTGGATACCTGGCCATAAAGGGATAGAAGGCAAGGAAAAAGATCGTGTCCTCAGGGAACTAGAAAGAAGGAAATGGACAGAAACTTGGAATCGCGGTCAAACAAGCCACGAAACTCTTGCGTGGGATAGTTTTAGACGCGTATCAAGATGAGCAAGAACAACCTCTGGATCCGCACAGGCTTCCTAAAAGGAAAGTGCATTATGTTTCTATTCCATCAACCACCTCAACTTACTTACATGGTTCATACCAACTCGGTGATGACTGCCATGGGATCATGATTCATTTTGGAAGGATAGACCTCGCTGACAGGCTGTGAGAGTAATGAGACCTGACAATCTGTGTTGGCTTCACTGAACATGAGATTGTCTCAGGGGTTCATATAAGTGAAAAGGCTCCGCCTAAAGGTAGACTACAAAAAACTTACTCCATCCAATACAAATGCACAAAATGACGGCTACTAACCTGGTTCGAACAGTTGAGGTACTCAAAAGTGAAAGTCGGCAATTTGTTCGTTTTTGGTTTGTTTGGTATTGCAAAGCGTGAGCAGCTGTTCCAGTAGCTGTCAATTGCAACCACCCGTCACTTACTTACTTATCAGGCTGACGACGCATGCAGTTTCCGAGCCTGAGTGATAGCTGGTTTCCATTCTTGAAGACCAAGCTGTCTTGTATCCGCGAATACTTGGTCTTTATACCGAAGATTCGGTCTTCCTCTCGTTCTCGAACCAGAAGGATCGGATTCGATGACCCTCTTAGCTGCAGCATTACTGTCTATGCGCTCGATGTGGCCGAGCCAGTGCAGTCGACGGATCTTTGCCTTCCGGACTACATTCATATCCTGGTACCGCTCGTAGAGTTCGCGATTGTATCTTCCCCTCCACCCGTCACAATATTCTGTAATGTTTGGCATCGTTTCAGATATGACGACTGAGCGGAAATTATAAAAGGAATTATTATCGAAATTCATCTTAGTTTTAAGGTCGGTACGACTTTTCCACGGTAGTCGTACCGTGGAAAAGTTCGAGCTTGATTACACCCTCTTGTCATGTAAGCCACCAACCAGGCATGGATCGTAACGAAATAAAGAAACCATAAGACAGACAGATAAGACACAAGAATCAAAAAAGTCAATTCATCTGAATAGGGCTGCACATTAGGCTTGGCTTAGGGCTCGGATTTGGTCCTATCAGCATAAGATTCTGCCGACATAAGAACTGAAGTCGGAAGACCATGGACAAAGTGTCTTGGTCTTGTAAAATTAGTTAAACCATAATCATTTCGGACGGTGACCATTTTCGGCTCAGTGGTAATATCTGCAAGCAAGATTCCAATCATCTTGGCCAACAATCACCAATGCATCGTTAAAGGTTGACTAATTGATGCAGACCTTATTTCGTAATTAAGAATGAGACGCTATTACAGTCGATACGCTGAGGCATAGAGCGTTGCTTACCGGCTTTATGTGATCAGAGATCGACAACGTCGATATATCCGACTTGTGGTTCCAACAAGACGGCTCTCCCTGTCTTACAAGCGACGAAGTGCTTGAAGTTGTGAAAGATAAATGTTGGCGTCTCTGTCATCCCACAGTGAGTTTTCATGAACTGGTGACAGTGATCATGAAACTTAACACCACTCAATTGTTTTCTTTTGGGTTAGAATCGAAAACCGAAAGATCGAAGCAAGCGTTCGAGACCCTTTTATAGATTAACGACGCTCGAAATGGAGAAATCGCTGAAAGCTAGGGGAGCCAAAGCGACGATTGTCATAAAATTAGTTCGTCTTAGTCACGCTCATCGTCTCCTATTTTCGATTCCTTCCCGGTGTCCAAGTCGTGCGTGCGTCTGATTCGGCTGTTGAACCTTTTTCTGCCTTCCATTTCCGTCTACTCATCGGATTGCTTTTGACTCTCGTCGGATCACCATATTTAGGCACCTGACTTGTCAACACATTTCTGTACATCACCCACCTCCTTTGTTCAGCTCCTCTTGTGCTTGGATTCTCCTCTGTGGTCATCTTTTTCGAGATCTAAATTTTTCCTTCGAAGTCATCGCTCACCATTGTTCACCGCTTCAATGCCCTTCTCTGCCCTGCCGTCATTCCTCTTTTTCTCAAAGTTTTTGCGATCTTCAGGACTCTTGAGATCATTCAACTGATATTCAGATATTCACATAATGACATGAATGTCACTTCAAAATAAAGCCTGACTCATTTTTATATCTCTCACCATTGTTGTTTTATTTAAATTTCCTTTCCTATCGTTCTTATCTGGTAACTCGGTATGAATAAATTTATAAACCAAAAAATTCAGTTATTAACTCCATCGACACCATTCAGTGGCTTCACATGGCCCCTAAACAATATTTATGTTTTTCTTCCCTGCGCACCCGGAATTCGCCGGATGCGGGAATGTCAACAGATTAAATATAACGGCAAAGCATTTCCCAGAAGAATAAATTGCTGACAAAACAAAGGCATTCACAGGACGCAATTCGTTTGTGATTTTTGTTTTCATTTTTCAAAATTAAAATTGTCGCACAAAAAAGAAAATAACAGCTCGGTGTGTACAACGCCCAGCAAGTGTCCCTTCGACGCGTCTGGTGAGTACTCATTATGGTGTTCAACCAGCTGTCAAAACGTGTGAATAAACGCCGCGCCAGCAACCTGCAGGATATGGCAGAGCTAGTTTTTCAATAACTTCCCATGAATCCGCAGTTAGCTGGAGAGCTGTAAAATAATTTCACATTTTAAATTTAAATCCCCAAGCTCACGTTGCTTGGGTGATCATTCTTTTTTTTTTTTTTTTGATTTTTGCTGACGTTGAGCATCATTAAAATCGTAATGCATGCTTTCGAAGTGCAGCTGAGCGTTGACTGGGCGCGGCGCGTCGGGGAGGGATTTAAATTTTCCATTGTCCCAGAGTGAGGGTGGCTTCCCATTCATTCATGTTTCAGATTCGCATTTTGTTTCGAAGAGTTTTTAGAACAGTTGATGAAATTATTGGAATTTGGCTCCTGCTTGCGTTGTGTGCCAGCATGAGTGTGTGCTCCATTCGCTTGTTGGGATGGTGTTGCCAGGAGCAGAGTGTTACTGCAAAAATGTGCACAGTGCACTGTTGCTTGGCACTGATCGTATTGTATTCACTGGGTACCAAAGGCGACTGAAACTAGATTTGTTCGTGCTTTAAAACCATTGCGTTCTCAAGTAACGCCTGATTTCGATGTGGATCAGGTTTTTATCCAGCCTTTGAGCCAACAAAATTCTGATGCTGAGGATGACAACTTGGCTGCTGCTATTGCGCACCACTTTAGGAGGAGTTGCCGTCAGCTCGATTGATTTTAAGAATCAAATGCTCAGCATTTTCTATTCAAAGTTGTTATGAACACAGATCTAAGAATTCTCACTAGACGTTCGACAAGTCAGTAAAAAGAAATTTTGGAACCTATTGGATTAATTGCGGGTCGACGGGCCGTAGGGTAGTGAGTTGGTCCTACGCAGGGGATGCAAGGTTCAATCCTCGAACTAACTAATCTCCATAATTTACGACTCCACCTCTTTCAAGTCATTGAGAATGTTGAACGAGTACTCCTGTCTAGAAAAAGCTTCTCAAACTTCGCCGTCAGGAGTTGGTCATAAAACTGTATCCCATCCACTTGTGAAAGAACGATATTACGCCCAACGATAGCACGCCCAACGGTAGCACACCAGCACAACACACATAGAATGGAACCTACTGATACGGAACACAGTGCATCCTCTCTCTTTTGTCTCTTTTGTGATCGCGTAGAATGCATTACTTGACTTGACAGAAGACATGCCAATCCGTGAACCACGTCTCTATGTGATGACGATTTCGGTGACTGAGAAAATCGACGGTCTTAAGACCCTGCAGATTGCCATTGAGAACAAGCGCACAAGAATATCAAGCTGACCTCAAGCTCGTTCAGCCAAAGAAGACTGTATCAGCGAACGTCGTCAAATCCACAGATGAGGCTGCTTTACAGCGCCGTATGGAACGTTCTGGAGCTGAAAGTGCTGACGTTGATACGGATGAAGATCTGAAAGGCGACCAGGAGGGAATGTGAAAATCACGAGAAAATCTAATTCGCCAAAAACCAGGAAGACCTCTGGTCCCATCCATTCCTAACAGAGCGTACAATACGAGTAGACGTAGGCATTTTTTTTTATAATTTGCGCGTGCTCAAAGGATTGCTAATACCCTTATGTGCCCAGGGTCAAGACACAGCACGGGCCGAGGGTATAGAGGGTGAAAGGGAGAGGAGGTGCCTGTGCACATTGGTCTTGAATATCTGCGGGTTGTAGGTTGTGAAATATTAGGCTGAGAAGTGCATTCCATATTGCTGCAGTGCGACTGAAGAGCGAGTCCCTGAATTTAACTGTCCGTCCGAAAGTAGGCTTAAGGGTATACTGATGGGCATTCCTGGCGACACGGGTGTTGCGGGTGAATTCATGGAGAGGAGGAATGCAGTTGGCTATCTCACTTAAGCATCGTTTGTGGAAATAACGATAAAACATGGACAAAGAAGAGACGGTACGTCGATGTTCGAGCGAGTCTAATGACTCTGGGATATTATTGTCTCCTACAAGTTTTATCGCTCGCTTTTGGATTCTATCAAGTAGGTGCAGTGTGGTCTTGGGGGCACCAGACCAGATATAAGCGTTGTAGTCAAGCTAGGGGCGGATGTACGCCTTATTAATTAAAGCCAAATCAGAAGGGGTGAGATTTTCTTGCATCGATTAAGGAAACCTAAACATTGCGCAGCATTTTTGGAGAAATCAAATATGTGATCGCACCAACAAAGTGTGGTTTCTTCAGGAATATCGGAAATGAAATGATTACTTAACCATTCCATGATATCAAGCTCGAATCTATACAGGTTCTTGAAAATATCCCCTGTGTCCCCAAAACGCCTTGAATTAGTTCTTTGTTCATCTCGTTCGTATGCTTAAAAAAATTATTGCATATACTTTGCACCCACTTTTGCACCCACCCATCAATTTTAAGAATTTAGTTTTCTAACGTCAACTTGAGGGAAAGAACGTAATTTGAGGTAAATGATTACAGCACTCGTGAGTGTTCACTGGAAGTATTCTGTTTATTCAGACCACCCAATGCTTCACCGCAAAGTTGGCCTTCAGACGGTCTGTTGAAAACACAAGCCCGAACAAAGATTTTTGCCGTAAAATTTCAGGTCATAGTAGATGATGTCCTGCCAATTCCATCAAGCACATAGCAAGATCTTCCTGTCCGTTAACACCGGCCTGGCGACCGCTTGCGCGGACCACCGTGAGTTGTAAGTAACCCACTTTTCATCACCAGTCTTTTCGTGGATCCTGTTTCGAGGCGGCAGTGATCCCCAGATGGAAATTCGGTCCATAAGGTTACTTAGCATTAAATCGTGTGTTATTCACACATCGGCATGATGGTTCATCTTTGACATCGAAATTACCGAAATGGAATTGGCGGGATTCGAACCGGGGACCCCGCTAACCAGGGGCAGGCACTCTACCAATGACGCCATCCAGTCGTGGTTGTTCAACACCATGTTACTTACAGATGCCGTCGACTGTATCCGGAGATGGATGGAGTAAGATACATGTAGGACTTCGCTTATTTGGCCCTGACGAAATCCAAACAAAACAAATACACACCTAAAACTAAACAGGAGTGTAAAAAGGAAGACAGTGGGCATTATCACCGTTCACTGCTTTCTCGGTATCAATGCTAGAAGAATGGGAGCCCCCCACAACGACTACTGCAGAAGCTGTAGAGACGAGGAGGAGGAAGAAAATACGCTTCATCTCCTCGGCAGCTTTTGCAAAAACTAGAAATGACATACTAGGCAACTAATTTTTCAGTAACCTAGAGGAAATGCCACACTAAAAGATACAAGACATAGCTAAGTTTATCCTGTTAACAAATTGGCTGTAAATCAGCACAGAATACCACTATGCAGTCTCTGGGTTTATTTTATTCTCTTTAGAGTAGTCCCTTTGAATTAAAGAGGAGCCGGTGTAAAGCACGGGTAAGTAATAGCACAAAGATTCCAACGAGGATCTAAGTGAGCCACAACTGCTACAATGGTGGCAACCACCCTAAGCTAACCTAACCCTAACATATTATTCACATTTTCAGTCGTCTGGCTTGCGTTTTCGGTTTTATCGAAGAAAAATTGTAAAATGTGGCACATTTTCTCTTTGCTCCTGTCCATCTTTTATGCGGGCTATAAATAAAACAGACTCAATAAAAAACAAACGCAATTGAAGTCTCATCTTTCTAATGGCATTTAGTTTGGTCCAATAGGACGAATACAACGCGAGATATAGATGACTAAAGCAATCAGTTCGCAAATTAATGGATCTCTTATTACAACACCTAATCTCCTTACTAGGGCACAACAGTCCGGGTTGGACTTGGGCCTCACTACACATAATATTAGTCATAATTATTTGTTGGCAATTTATCATTAATATTCTCACACTGGTGCTACCTTGACAAATTGTTCAAATTTCAAAAGTCATTGGCGTAACATGTGTCTTCAAAAATTACTACAATCAACGGCGTGATTACTAACTTCTCTTCCAACACTTTGAGTTGGTGGACAGCATTTGACGAGTTATTGCCTCCGAGGAGTATTTGAAAATTGGACATGCAGATGACACTGTGAAGGCACCAGCCGCGTCGTTAAATCAATTGTCAAATCAATTCGATTTCGTGGATTCAAACATCATTCTTTTGCGTTTTGTTTTTCAGTTTAAGGGTCTCTATCTCAAAGAAAGACCCTTCAGGCTTTGAAGATAGCAATGCGTCTGGTTTAGGCCGCATTCTGTCGCATTTGTAAAGAACGGTTCATGAGAGCTCAACAAACGATGACATCGCTCCTTGAACGTAGCCAGTAATGATCGGCAGACGGCATATTTATTCCGCCATAAGATTTCTTGTTGCTTATGGAAATTGATGAAAAAGAAGACTCCATGACGAACTCTTCTAACATCTATTCCACAGAACCAGTCCTAACCAAAAACAGAATATTAAATTTGTTTCATTTATTCCATGTTCCTTCTCGTAGAAAGCTCTGGCAACTCCTCCTCGTCAGTGTGTACAGAAGCGATTGTTATTCAAATGTACTCTCTCCCTCTCCCACGTATGTACTCGTAATATTACATTTCCAACGTTCTTAATTTTGGGAAATGTTGAGCATATTTTCGATTGGTATTCGTATGCTTTTCGTGGATGAGCAGGGGCTGGAGTAATCAACTGACACACAATTCCATTGTATGCCCGCACCACTCCAATAGCATGCTTACCCGTGCCAGTGTCCCTCGCCAAATCCTCTTGCCAGAGATCGCTCTTTGTTCTCGTCTAACGTCGAGAGGGAACGTTGTGCAGCTCCTTACTTTAGCTGTTGCACAAATTAGTTTTTGGGAGCGCATACCGAATTAAATCTTTATTACCACAAATGCAGTTCGTTCGGGATGTAGCAGGATGCACTAGTAGGCAAGGACACTAACACAGCTTTCATCGTCGGTCCGCACACACAGAAGAGACCGTTTCAATTGTGGGCGAGCAAAACACACGACACACCACGGAGTTGTAAATACGTTCAGGATAACGCTCGTGTCCTTGCTAAATATTAATTAAAACTGATTTAATAATGAATTCTTTTTCGTGGCTCTCTGTTCTGGAGGAACACCGCCGCCGTCAACAACTGCGCTCCGTTGGGTTGCATGCTGCCCGCGTGGCACGTCGTCGAAGACGGGGAGAGGTAAAGGGTTTAAGGGGTTTTCGACCGTAAGTGGATTATTATCTGTCTGTGGGTGGTGCGACGACAGCCATGACATATGAGGGGTCTCGGTGTATTTGTTTGGGTTAATCCGATTTTTAGTTGTGGCGCAATGCTGTTGTGCGGGAAGTTGAGAGCTTAAGCCGGCAACGTTCGGCAACGCCACAAGCCCTATTGGAAGTTAACATGCCGCTTAACGTGGACTGCTAAGCCAGAAGGCGATGAGAAGGGTGAGCAGTCTTACTTTGACGTGTGGTTGGCAATGTGGCTGAGATTAAATTGTTATTGTATCGTCTGAGCGGGATTGTAAACGCAGCGAGTTGCTGGAGGATAATAACTTCGTCCTTGGCTCCCATAAAATGGTGAAATTACCTGATAAGCATTAAGTACTTTGGTTGAGTTTCGTTGGAATCGATGTTAATGTTGATTCAGGTTGGATGGGGTGGGTTAAAGTTTTCGTCGTTAAGCAGTTCTGGTAGGGGCATTACCTTCAGATGGACATTGTGACGGGATACCATGATTTGTTCGAGTTAGAGTGACCTGGAGTTTGACCTGGAGAAGATGTGTTTGTATGGAATGTATTTATGTAAAATATGGCGAAACAGCTTCATTTAGTGAGTAATTCAACTTAGGGAGAGTCCACTGAATCAATCTGAAACCAGCATCTGGGGAAGCTTCGCACTCAAGTGGTATGCGAGATGCGAGAAATGTGCCAAAATGACACGAGCGTCCCTTATTGGCAAGGTTGGGCACGACACTCAACCTTCCCTCAAGATAATGAACTGAGTTCTTAGTCTTTCTCCGCATATTACTCTCCAAGTAAACATCTGCACCACACAGGCATCTCGTGGCAGGGTGCGTAATGAAATTCCCCTCACTTCAAGCCTTAGGGTATGCAATGAAATTTGTAAAAACCAAATCAAAATACTGTATCCTTTGCGTCATAATAACTCTTCATCTTTTAGGTTTTCAAGAACTGAATCTGTCCATCAGTAATCCCTCAAGAGCTTCACTGAGCCCATTACTTAACCTCACAGCTGTTGAACTCCCATGTTTGTCACTGATCCGCCTAAAAGTATATACACACATTCAAAGATGATTAGAATTCACTCATAGTTCAATTGAAGCCATACGTCATTGAATGTCAATAGATTGTCAATGAATTGATGAGGATATTGCACCCACAGCTGAACGTGTGCAAACAATTTTGTAATTTAATTGCACACACATCACGGAGCTGTGCAATCGGCAGTGGAGTGTGATCCACAGGCAATACAATTTCGAATTCATTCGGGCTATTAGCTTTCTTCAAATATTGCTTAGAATTTAACTTTGATTAGCATCATCATTGGTCACAACTTGGGACCAAGCAACGAAGACATGGTTGACTGAGTGTTGATTTGGATTTGTAAGCATTTGAGAACTATGTGTACTTTACCATTGAGGATTTTGAACTGAAGTGAGTGCTGGATGTGACACCTCGACCACCTGACCGGAAATTTGATTTTGAAATTGTATTTCTCACTCTGTAAGTGAAAATGTTTGGTTTCTCGTGGTACGTACAGGGCATTTTACAGCTAATAGTATCCGCAGTATCCCATCGTACACGTGGGACTTGGGTAAAATGGGTCCCCTTACGGCCTTCCGGCAGTGCCTTTCTTTGACAAGCATGATGGGTCCTCTTGGTGGAAGTTGTATTTACTACCATGAGATCGTCTTTTGCTACTCAAACCATCAGGATTCCCTTAGAATCTTTAGAAGGTTTTTCAGTTCCATACCACAGTTCTACCCTTTTCTACGTCCAGCTCTGCAAAGAACTGCTTTCCGTGTTATCTATCTTTTTATGGAACTGATCAATATACAATATATTTCGAATTAAGTCGAAAAACTGATTCCCTTGGCCACCGACATTGAAAGATCGTGTAGAGCTGGCTTTGTGGCTACTCACTCCCGTATAGTCCAGCACGGACAACATGAATGTCATCGACTTCCAATATCAGACGACGTTTCATTATCTCAAACCAATTACAGCGATGTTACTCGTGCCTGCTAGCAGTAATGTCGAATTGTCCGAATGGGTCTCCATCGTATGAGATATTTTTAATCCGAGTCCCTGAAGATCGACAGACTCTGTGGCGTATGTGGAATATTGTTCAGTTTTAAACCGAGTGCCCACCGAGCCACGGACTCTCTGGCGTATGTGGAACATTTCCCAGTTTCAAACCGAGTGCCTACCTACCCACGGACTCTCTGGCGTATGTGGAACACTTCTCAGTTTCAAACCGTGGACCCACCGATCCACAGAATCTCTGGAGTATGTGAAACATTGTTCAGTTTCAAACCGAGTGCCCACTGAGCCACGGACTCTCTGGCGTATGTGGAACATTTCTCGTTTTAAAACGGAGCGCCCAGCGATCCACGGACTCTCTGGCGTATGTGAAACATTTTTCAGTTTCAAACCGAGTGCCCACCGAGCCACGGACTCTCTGGCGTATGTGGAACATTGCCCAGTTTCAAATCGAGTGGCTACCTACCCACGGACTCTCTGGCGTATGTGGAACACTTCTCAGTTTCAAACCGTGGGCCCACCGATCCATGGACTCTCTGGCGTATGTGAAACATTGTTCAGTTTCAAACCGAGTGCCCACCGAGCCACGGACTCTCTGGCGTATGTGGAACATTTCCCAGTTTCAAATCGAATCCCTACCTACTCACGGACTCTCTGGCGTATGTGGAACACGTCTCAGTTTCAAATCGTGGGCCCACCGATCCATGTACTCTCTAGCGTATGTGAAACATTTTTCAGTTTCAAACCGAGTGCCCACTGAGCCACGGACTCTCAGGCGTATGTGGAACATTGCCCAGTTTCAAATCGAGTGCCTACCTACCCACGGACTCTCTGGCGTATGTGGAACACTTCTCAGTTTCAAACCGTGGGCCCACCGATCCATAGACTCTCTGGCGTATGTGAAACATTGTTCAGTTTCAAACCGAGTGCCCACTGAGCCACGGACTCTCTGGCGTATGTGGAACATTGCCCAGTTTCAAATCGAGTGCCTACCTACCCACGGACTCTCTGGCGTATGTGGAACACTTCTCAGTTTCAAACCGTGGGCCCACCGATCCATGGACTCTCTGGCGTATGTGAAACATTGTTCAGTTTCAAACCGAGTGCCCACCGAGCCACGGACTCTCTGGCGTATGTGGAACATTGCCCAGTTTCAAATCGAGTGCCTACCTACCCACGGACTCTCTGGCGTATGTGGAACATTTTTCAGTTTCAAACCGAGTGCTCACCGAGCCACGGACTCTCTGGCGTATGGTGAACATTTCCCAGTTTCAAATCGAGTGCCTAACTACCCACGGACTCTCTGGCGTATGTGGAACACTTCTCAGTTTCAAACCGAGTGCCCACCGAGCCACGGACTCTCTGGCGTATGTGGAACATTTCCCAGTTTCAAATCGAATCCCTACCTACCCACGGACTCTCTGGCGTATGTGGAACACGTCTCAGTTTCAAATCGTGGGCCCACCGATCCATGGACTCTCTAGCGTATGTGAAACATTTTTCAGTTTCAAACCGAGTGCCCACCGAGCCACGGACTCTCTGGCGTATGTGGCACATTGCCCAGTTTCAAATCGAGTGCCTACCTACCCACGGACTCTCTGGCGTATGTGGAACACTTCTCAGTTTCAAACCGTGGGCCCACCGATCCATGGACTCTCTGGCGTACGTGAAACATTGTTCAGTTTCAAACCGAGTGCCCACCGAGCCACGGACTCTCTGGCGTATGTGGAACATTGCCCAGTTTCAAATCGAGTGCCTACCTACCCACGGACTCTCTGGCGTATGTGAAACATTGTTCAGTTTCAAACCGAGTGCCCACTGAGCCACGGACTCTCTGGCGTATGTGGAACATTGCCCAGTTTCAAATCGAATCCCTACCTACCCACGGACTCTCTGGCGTATGTGGAACACGTCTCAGTTTCAAATCGTGGGCCCACCGATCCATGTACTCTCTAGCGTATGTGAAACATTTTTCAGTTTCAAACCGAGTGCCCACTGAGCCACGGACTCTCAGGCGTATGTGGAACATTGCCCAGTTTCAAATCGAGTGCCTACCTACCCACGGACTCTCTGGCGTATGTGGAACACTTCTCAGTTTCAAACCGTGGGCCCACCGATCCATAGACTCTCTGGCGTATGTGAAACATTGTTCAGTTTCAAACCGAGTGCCCACTGAGCCACGGACTCTCTGGCGTATGTGGAACATTGCCCAGTTTCAAATCGAGTGCCTACCTACCCACGGACTCTCTGGCGTATGTGGAACACTTCTCAGTTTCAAACCGTGGGCCCACCGATCCATGGACTCTCTGGCGTATGTGAAACATTCTTCAGTTTCAAACCGAGTGCCCACCGAGCCACGGACTCTCTGGCGTATGTGGAACATTGCCCAGTTTCAAATCGAGTGCCTACCTACCCACGGACTCTCTGGCGTATGTGGAACACTTCTCAGTTTCAAACCGTGGGCCCACCGATCCATGGACTCTCTGGCGTACGTGAAACATTGTTCAGTTTCAAACCGAGTGCCCACCGAGCCACGGACTCTCTGGCGTATGTGGAACATTGCCCAGTTTCAAATCGAGTGCCTACCTACCCACGGACTCTCTGGCGTATGTGGAACACTTCTCAGTTTCAAACCGTGGGCCCACCGATCCATAGACTCTCTGGCGTATGTGAAACATTGTTCAGTTTCAAACCGTGGGCCCACCGATCCATGGACTCTCTGGCGTATGTGAAACGTTTTTCAGTTTCAAACCGAGTGCCCACCGAGCCACGGACTCTCTGGCGTATGTGGAACACGTCTCAGTTTCAAACCGTGGGCCCACCGATCCATGGACTCTTTGGCGTATGTGAAACATTTTTCAGTTTCAAACCGAGTGCCCACCGAGCCACGGACTCTCTGGCGTATGGTGAACATTTCCCAGTTTCAAATCGAGTGCCCACCGAGCCACGGACTCTCTGGCGTATGTGGAACATTTCCCAGTTTCAAATCGAGTCCCTACCTACCCACGGACTCTCTGGCGTATGTGGAACACATCTCAATTTCAAATCGTGGGCCCACCGATCCATGGACTCTCTAGCGTATGTGAAACATTTTTCAGTTTCAAACCGAGTGCCCACCGAGCCACGGACTCTCTGGCGTATGTGGAACATTTCCCAGTTTCAAATCGAGTGCCTATCTACCCAGGGACTCTCTGGCGTATGTGGAACACTTCTCAGTTTCAAACCGTGACCCCACCGATCTGTGGACTTTCTGGCGTATATGAAGTCCACGAATCCCGAGTGCCTACCGATCCCCGCACTATGTGGCGTATGTGACACATCTTTCAGCTTTTAACCGTAGCGACCTTTGGCAAAAAAAAGGATCTTGTACTCTTCAGCAGAAGATACAGAGTCTCTCAGTTTGAGCTCCCACGCGGTTCATGACTACTATGCCACATTTCTGGGTCTCATGATTTATGGTCACTCAATCACACAAAACGAATACTACTTCTTCCCACCGACACCGACCACTTACTAACTGCAGCTTTCTTCGTGAAGAAATTCGCCACCAGTATTCCTTCCTAATCGGATTGGATGTCTTACAACCAGACGCTGGCTAATCCCCTGCGTATATGTGCGGACGGATCGGAGACTGACGAAGGAGTGGATGCAGGTGTCTAGATAAAAAGGTCCGAAGACCTTAATATTTTCAAAGACCTATTATTTATATTGCTCTCTTCCTGAAGCTCCCTGATAACAGCGTCATCTTGGCAGAAACCATTGCTTTAAAAGAGCCAATGTTTTGGCTCGGGAACAATGTAATAAGCAAAAGTGATCACCATCCGTTCGGATAGTCAGGTCACACTAAGTACCGTGTACAATGTTTTGTTCAAATCAAAAACATCTCTTAATTGCAGGCTCTTAAAGAGATGGCTGAGCATTTGAACATACACCTCATGTGGTGTCCATATCGATGGCAACACCCAACCAATTTCTTAAGATTCTCAAAACTATCAATCATAACCGGAAGGCACCACTTCCCTTAAATAAAATGAAATATGGACATCCCTAAATTTCAAACGATCACTCATTCGGCTTAGACTTAGCAGACCTTCCCTTAGCAAGCTCATCAGTGTTATAACCGTGCTGCTGCAATTGGCATTTAAGCCCGCAGGATGGGTGTCCTCTTTAATGACTTCTGCAGTAGCTCCAAGGATGAAGAGGAGGTAGAAGCAACATCAACATAATCAAGAGCCCTGGGATGTCGTAGCCGTAGGTAGTTAGGGACCTACCAGTTCAATAACTTCAATGAGCTCAAGAGCGTCAGCGTTAGCCAGCTAAGCCTGGCATAAGCACCAACTGGTTCCAATGTAAGGAAAAATCAATCCGCCTGATACCAAAATGGGCCTACTGTGGTTTACTCGCTTTCTGCACTCAGTCACTCCTATCCAACCTAACCCAAACATTTGCTTTACTATCCGTGTTTGCCAATAATTTACGTGAAAACAAAAGTCTTCGCCGATGAGCCAGCTACGATTGGCAGTCAACCCAAAAGGCAATACCGCTCCCAACGCTGGAAGCAGTAACTAAAGTTTGGATCTTCAGAATGCAACTTATACAGCTTAGTTACGAGCAACATTTACACAAAAGTGTTTTCGAAAATTAAATGCCAGACACTGTTCTTTCCGTCAGACAAATTCCTTTTATTTGTTTTATTAAAAATTCAAGAATACAAGTCTCTCACTGAAAAAGAGATTATGATTCATGTTTCAACTGAAGCCATCTGGGGTCACATATAAGTCTCACACTCTTGTCGTTCTCCCCGCATCGTGAATTCCAATCGTCTTCCCTTACAAACGAAACAATCTCGAACCATAGTCACAAACAAATTCGTAAGACGTCACCTCTCTTCGCCCACACATATCAATTTACAATCCAATTAAGCACGAGACCAGCGCATTCGTCTTCGTTATCGTTGCCGACCTGAGGGCGCCTTTGCAATTTGACAATTTTTGACACCTTGCCAGAGCGAAACGGCCTCTTCTTGATTACAAGATCCCCAACTAACCCCCCAGGGCCCAGTTCCCACCCTGCCAGCAGAGCGGAAGGCATTTCGCAAAATTAATACCTTATGCGTGTTAAATTTGCGTAAAAGATTTGTTTGCCAGCGAATTTCACAAGCAATTTATTTTCAGTCTCCGCCCTTAAGTCTCAGTTTCTCTACGATATGGCAGTGGCGGCGACGACGTGGGGGCGACGGCTTAACCCCTCCACTGTCAACGCTCACGGTGAGAGCAAGGGCTGGTTTCAGCGTCGTGGGGTGTTGGCATCACCATCCTTTCACCATTACCTGCGCAAACGGGGGGAGAGACAAGATGGTGACGACTGGCATCATCATCATCATCATCATAACCTCTTCTTTACATGTGCGCTAATGTCCTGTCGTCTGGTTTCCCATGTATGGATTGGGACAAGCATGAAGGACTGTACGCATAACAATCTTTCACATTAGGAAACGTTACCAATCTAATGCGAGTTGGCACTAACGGTGCAAATAATTTTATTGATGAGGTGTCAGGACATTCATTTATAAGCACGAGAACAGGAATTCTGCTTATCGTCTTGGGGTATTGCCGGGAGGGGATCAAAGATACACACGGCTAAGGGCAATGCTCGAGAAAAGGACGCTATGAGTGTGCTTGTGTGTATAGACTGTATGATGCTTCATCCTTGATATGGGGAACTAAACAAGAAACCAGACATTCATCCCTTTTTATGGATGAAACAGGCAAGTGGATATGAATGGGGCTGAGAAGGCAGAAATGATGAATTATCGTGACACACGTGCTTGTACGTCAATAAAAGTGGATCACAACATTTCCACACACACACACACACACGAGTGTACCCTCTCCACCCTGTTACCTGTGTTATCGATAACATTTTCAATTTATTTGTTGTTCACGTGTCACTCAATTCGGCAGACATGGGTGAGCACATAAAAGGAGCTATGGATGGGGCTCCTACGCACCCACATTAATTAATGCAATTTTTCATGTTTGACATTTTGATGAAAGGATTGCGAAATGGAGTGACGAAAGGGAAGAGTGAGTGCCAGGACGAGTTGTCTTGAGTGAATGAATGAGAACGGAGTGGAGGAACTCAGGTAAAGTTGTCGTGCTTTCAAATTACGGGGGAAGGGAGGCGCAAATTAAATTGGAAGAGAGTTCAGATGTGTGCGGTGAATTGAAACAGAAGTGATTGAGTCGACTTTGATGAAGTAGTGTGTAATAGGGGCAACGAAGAGTTGCTTTACCCTTCGCCGCTCTCTCTCACTCTCTTTGTCTCCCTTTCTTCCGGGCATAGAGTCCTTGTGCAGACTTTCATCTTCTATTGAAACGTGGGCGAGTCGGTGAATGAATGCCTTGGAAGGTACAAGCTGGTGTTCATCGGGTCATTGGGGGAGTGAGCTGCCACAGGCTTAATTCTATTGATTTTTGTGGTTGGCCAGATTCGAATCGTGTCCATGGTGGGCGATTCGAAGTATCATCGAATCACTTTCCTACGACGTGTACCTACTCTGTTGAAGACTGGAAATTAAACTTTTATTGCCGCAAAGTCATTTGTTCACCTCTCGGAAGGTGGATGGAAATTCTGTTGTAACTCCGTGATGTCAGGTTTGAATGTGTTTGTTTATAGCTTCGAAGAAAATCCATAAAAAATTGATTTGTTTGCTCAAAGAAGTCCAGACAGGGTTTTGCGTTTCGTAGGAATTTCAAGTTAATGACCTGGCTTCAAAAAACAATTAGAGAACCGAGAAAGTCCTGTGTGTGCGAATTACTGCAAATACGATGATTTGTCGATAGGCTGAGTTGAACTGTGTGTTCAACGATCAGTCCAAGGACGGATTGAATTCTAAACTTTAAGGCTGATGTATTCATCTCAGCTGTTTAGACAAAAAAAGAGTGGTGACGACGTGACATGCCGTTGATACTATATTACGTGAAACCAAGTACGACCAGAAGACTCAAGCGCACAGTGCACTGCATGCTTCTTCGTTGGAGAATAATGATGTCTTCCGAAACCAGTCAGATGCCTGCAGTAAATAATGAAATGAGCGTTCCCGGCCATTTTGCACAGCAATCAGCAGACAATCCTCTCGAATTACTCGAGACTAATAGACGGAAAGACGCTCATCCGGTTTTCGCTTCCCAGAACACACGTACAGCACTCCCCTTTAAGAAACGCACCTTATCCCTCTTCTACATGAAATTCCCTATCCATAGAGGTATCTCTCACACCCGTGCTCGCCGTAACTAGCGAGAAATTTGTTAAACAAAACATCACTTCACGCCATTCCATCAGTTGCAGTGCGAAAAAAGAGGTAAACACGAATTCTGTCGCACACACACAACCCACGTCAGTCCCGTTAAAGAACCCCGCCTTATCCCCCTTCTACATGAAATTTCCTTTCCATCCTGGTACCCCACATCGCCTGCTTTGTCCTAATTCCTGAGAAATTCGTTTCGCAAAACTGCGTACTCCTCGAATTGAGTTCGGCGAAAATGCGTTTTTTCCAACAAAAAAATGCGACCCAAGTGCGATACCATTTTACTGAATTTTTTCGTGCAAATCGTGAAATTTTTTCAAAAGTCGAATTTCTCTGCTGGTCTCCACTAGTTTCGCCCTAAATGCATAAGCTTGGGTGGGAAGAGAATAATTGAAGTTAATTCAATCAAAAAATTCGAGCGGAGTCCTTGGAAATTTGATAAAAGTGAGTTTTTATGTTTCGATGACGTCATCAATGAACTCGATGGGATGGGATGGAGTGCTGCCTTTTTGGCAATGCTTGGGGTGGAATGGGTTGTGGGGCTGAGGAGGGGGTGGAGGGAGATGGGTTTCATCGTTTTTATTAGGGAGAGTGGAGAGAGATGCATTTCACTGGGTTTTCTGTTCTTGGTGGTGCGTGCTCGCATGCCGTGGTTTTGCCAGGCATGATCGTCTGTTTGACAATCTTTTGAGGTTTCAAGGTAACTTGAACAAGAAATAAATTCCCACTTTCAAGTATTTCAAGGTAAGTCTCGAACAAGAAATAAATGCCCACTTTCAAGGGTCTCCGTTTCTCTCGATGTGACAATGAACTTCCATTCTATTTCCAGATAAAGCAAAATGCGTTAAGCTCTTCCAGACACAGCTGAATAAGTAACACCAGCAAAGCCAGTGTCCAGTAACCGCCACTCCAGAAGTCCGAAGGGTCCGACCTTGATGTCTGGTCGGCAACTCGTCGACTGCATGTACAGATGCAAGCGCCTGGAAGCACATAGAAGTAGCCACCTGAAAGAGTATCTGCTGCTGTACCGCTTCGAGCAGGAAATTCTGATTATCGAACGAGTGCGGAAGTCCTAAAATAAAAACCTTTTATTTAAGTACAACAACAAACGTTGCATTTGCAAGATAATAAACTTAGTTTCACACATTCAAAGCGAGCATTTTGCCATCGACACCGCGGACAGGCATATAAGCAACACAAGCAATTCTTCATCCTCTCGTGATATAAATTGTTCCTCGGAAATATGCGTTTCGATGATAGCCGACGTATGGCACAGCCGTATGGCACCAGCATAGTTCAGCTGACCTCGTCGAAGATCGAAAGGCCAACAGCAGCTGTCGCTTACCCAAAACTGTCGTCGCCACTGCAAGTATGATGTCGCTTACGTGGCGGAGTTTGCTTCCGACGGTGCCTGATGAACCGACGACGATGAGGGTGTCGGTGATGGCGATGATAGTGGCGACTGTGACGACGGTGGCAGCGGTGATGTGACCGACGTTGCGGGATGTCGGTTCATCAGGCACCGTCGGAAGCAAACTCCGCCACGTAAGCGACACCATACTTGCCAATTGTATATGACAGTTTCGATAGCATTCAAACGATATCAAAGCATTGTGATACTGCGAGTGATAATATGAAGAATAGTGTGATCAGTAAAATTAATGTAATAAGTTATAAGACAGGGTCACAACTACATCAGCCACCGCAGAGACATCGAAACGTCAAGGACCAGCAGCAGTTGGGCTAATACCTGTGGATGCTGTTCATCATGGTGGTGAAGGAGTAGTCAGTACGTAGAAGCCTAACACGGATGCGTTGCAAATTGCAGTTCCTTTTGCGGTCATAATGCACTTGCAGTTGCTGTTGGCAGCGCCACTCACCAACTGTACCAGCCCACCAAACGAGACGGTCTCTGCCGTTCCGTCACCCGCAGCAGCATTTGTCTTGTCGATATCGTCCGCCGCCGGCATTCTGAACACATCCTCGCAGGAGAAGACGCGAGACTCAGCTCCATGATCGCTATAGTCAAGCAGCAAAGCATCACTGGTCGACAACCAGAGCCAGAGCATTCATCAGTATCATGCGCCCATAGGCGGTACGATTTCAATATGTTCCCGTATCGATCGTCCGGTGGTGGCAGTATCACAAGCTACATCAACCATCGCATCAACATGCGACGAGAGCCGTCGCACGCTATGCCAACAGATTCCTGTCAGATGCGCGAGCAAGTGAAGCCTGACAACTTGGAGACCACGATCTTCTCTCAGTGATTGGTAATCCACGAAGTATTGGAGAGATAAGAAAAAGAGAGAAAAAAAACTAGGGCGAATGTGGGTTACACCGTGGATCCAACTAGTGAGAGATTTGAATTGAAAATTCTCCTGAAAAAAGGAATTAAGAATAAGAAATGTTAAAAAAAAAATCCTTACATAAAGTAAGACGTTCATAATAACCATCACCCAGCATCAGCACATACGGCCACAAACCGATCTAGTGCGCCCTGGAGTTCCATCTGGGAGGATGTGAGAATAACTAAGTCATCTGCAAAAAGAAGGTGACTTTCCCAATTTGAAACATTCCTCACCTTGACTGCGCTGTAACATCCGGTCCATATAGACAATGAAAAGGGAGAGGTGACAAGACGCACCCTTGTCGAAGTCCGACGCCCACGTGAAAGGTGTTGATTTAGCAACGACTGTGTGGCGTAATATCAAAAGAGGACCATCAGTCCCAGACTCCTGCATTCTGTGTTCGGCGGCATACCGAATCATGAACAAATACGAAATCGTGATCAGTGAGAAAAATTGTCTTTTGTGATTCTTCTTCTTTATTTGGCGGAACAGTCCGCGGTGGACCTGGGCCTCAACCAACAAGCCTTTCCAACTAGCTGGCTAGCTGTCTCCAGTGTCGCACGCCAAGTTGGTTGAGGTCCTGGGTGCGCCACGTTAAACGCGGGCGTCCTCTGTTGCGTTGTCTCACGGGTTCGGAGTCGAAGACTCTTCGGGCCAGAGCTGAGCTACACTCTACATGGCCTAGCCATCTTAGGCGTTGGATATGAAGACGCCTTACTAGACTCATGTCGCTGTACAGCCCGTACAGTTCGTGGTTGAATCTTCTCCTCCAGAAACCGTCAACGCAAGCAGGGCCAAAGATCGCACGCAGAGGTTTTCTCTCGAAGAATGCAAGGACTTCCTCATCCGCTTTTGAGATTGTTCATGGCACCGCGCCGTACAGCACGACTGACATGATCAAGGTCTTGTACAAAGTCAGCTTGGTCCTTCGAGAGATGGCTCTACTACGCAATTGCCTCTTGAGCCCACAGAAACAGCAGTTGGCAAGAGTTACTCTGCGTTTGATCTTGGTACTGATGTTGCCTGTACTATTTACTGCGGAGTCGAGGTAGACGAAGTTCTTGACTACCTCGAAGTTAAGGCTGCCCATTGTGACGCTCTGTCCAAGACGTCGATGTTGTGTGTCCTTTCTTGATGACAGCATATACTTCGTTTTGCCCTCATTCACCGCTAGACCCATTTTAGCGGCTTCCGCCTCAATGCCAGCAAAAGCCTCATTGACGGCATGCTGTCATACCTGATTATGGCACCGCCTTAACGCGACTTTATCGTTTTAGTTTTCAGCGCAAACATACCAGAATCTGTCGTGTATCCTTTTCGAATGGATGTCGTTTATACAATGCAGTTTCTTCTGTTCATTTGCATTTGATCAACCACCTCTCGGTAAATTTTAGAATTTCTTCAGTGAGTTTTTCCACTAAGCCAACATCGTGAACAAAAAAATGCTGCCGATTTAGATAAACATGGACTCGAACATCCTGAATCTGTCTCACTCACTCACTCTCTAAATCGTAACCTGCTTTAGTTTCAAATGTTAGTCTTTGAAGTGGTGCGATGACCATTTCTAGGCATCTTCCTACCTTTCCCCGGGTAAGTTGATTTTCAGTTTAGTTTTAGTTGTGACTCGTTTAAGAGTTTGTATTAAGTCGAAGTAAATCAACAAACTTCAGTAATGGACGACAAACTTTGGAAGTATTTTTCTGTCCTTTTTTCTTCATTTTCTGCGATTACTCCTTTTTTTTTTAAAGAAGTCTCCTTAAATTCGTTGTTGGAAGATGAAAAGTGTGGATGCCACTTGTTGATAGACACGATAAACAAACGCCATTGAATTGCTTCATCGGGTATCCTCTTGAAGGCATTGATACCTCGATTCACTGGGTATCAATGCATGCGGCAACCCAATGAAATAAGTCACCAGTCAATGCAAATGACATTTCCTAGTTGTTCTAAAGTGAATTTGACAGCTTCCATTTGTCAGTCGGTCGCTTTTCACAATCATCGCCTAACGAGTCACAGGGTTCACGTTGAAAACGCGCTCACGCTCCTTTTCGCACGTAATCACATGCCACGCGACAAAAGCAGTCCTTTGAGGAACCATCGGCTGTGAAGGAGACTCGACTTCTTCATCCACACGACCCAGATCCGATCACACAGTCATTGTTCTCAGCTCCAACTGAGCCCAAACGCAAGTCAGGTGTTATCCGATTGTTATGCTGAAAGAATCCATCCTTCATCCATTCACCCCGCGGAGCTGAAGTAATACAATCATTGTTATTCCTATGAGGTGATCACACAGCCCTTCTGGTTTATCCGTGAAGTTAGACGCAAATCTACACAACAGACGGTGGCTCACAATTTCAAGATTTTCCAAATCCAATTGAATTGTTAACATCTTAGGTACACGTGTTCGTTTAGATAAAAGCCTGTCATTCACAACTTCACACACACACCCTTTTCCAAGACGCCCACCGCGTTGCCCGTGCCGTTGTCATTCAACCTAGTAATTTAAATATTCCATAAATGAGTCCCCCAGCATTCATTAGCACTCGAGGAGATGGCTGAGGCAGCAGCAGCCGATAAAGCTGGCGGCATTGCGTTGGTCGCCCACGAAAGCCCGTCAGCCAGGTATCCATGAATTATTTACTTCAGAATTTATTCAAAGCCAAACAAACACTTGACAGTGGGAGAGTGAAGTGGAAAAGTTTCTCCATGAATTCCGTGCAAGCAGGTAGACACCTCGAACAGGATGCCTTCCCACACTCGTCGCCTGCCGTCATTAGAGGTGAGAGATGTTATTAGATTAGCGAAACAAACCACGGTGACGAGTCTAGGAGCGGTGGCGGCAAGGGGTGCTTATTAAAATTCAAAGGATTTCACACCGTGCATGCCTCCGGTTCGAGTTTTCGACATCGAATTGGATGAATTTCAAGCAGCAGCCGGGGTGTCAATAATGCCAATGATCCTTGAAATTTCATTGCGCCAACACGCAGGCACAGTGGCAAATCAACCCTTGTGTGGGATGACCCCCCAGGGCACAGTTCAATCAATTGAAATGTTCAACTAAAAGTTTTCATCCGAATGGATTTGAACCCCTCTCCGGTGTCACAACTGCGCCTCGGAGAGATGATGCCAGCAGCTAATCCCCGCTCTCCACAGGAGTCTCTTTAGCTTAACCCCAAATCGTTCGTTTATTTAAATGACTCCCCGATGGCGATGTTCATTGAGTGCTGGAGAGGGTAATTCGTGATTCTTTCCTTTCGGATGCAGTTGCTCTCGCCCTCGAATGGGGTGCGCTGTGACAGTGTGTTCACCTTTGGACCAACCTCTCAAGGATACACAGATCCACCCTCACCGAGCAGCGTTCTTTGTTCGAGGGCCAAGCTAATCAGGGGCCAATGTCAAAAGTCTTCATTAGCAGATGAACCTAGGCCTGGCAACAAATCATCGTCCGTCGCTGTCTATGGCTCTTGGGAAGCAGCAGGAATTCCACATCGACGGAGGCGAAACATTGTCTGACATGGCATTGTGCCGCTGCCGCCTACTCTCAGGAAATGTTGCCGCCTGGCTGCCTCCCTCGCCCACTCTGCGAGGACTCGATGAAAGGAGATGTTGGCATCGTTACACAATTCGGATCATTTAGGTGGAAGCGAGAAAGAAATGAGAATGCCTTTCAACAGAAATCATCAGCATCCGCCCCAAGGCAACCACCCCACCCACAAACAAGTGACAACTCTGTGTCCTTGACGTTTGTATCGCCTTGACCCGACGCAAGGTTGTGTCGACCCTTCGAGTGGCGGGGACTCGGGCACTCCTTTAAAATCGAACCCATTAGGGTTTAAGGACATGTTATCCTTCTTGTAAGTCTTGTGTCAACATTGTCTAAAGTCACTGAGGGAGAACCGGAAAATTCTTTTGTTTCCTCCATCTGGCGTTGACACCAGCACGCTGTGTGTACGTGTATCGGGGCGGGTGGGCGGTCGAGTGTGTGTGTGTGTTGTGTCGCAAGCACATAAATATTGCATGAGCCGCCTATTGAGTCCCCGGCAACCTGGCAGAGAAAATAGAAATCAATGATTCAGCAGGTTCGTACTCGTTCGATTCTGCTTGTTCTCCCCTCTTTTGATGACTAGGGGAGAAGAGCGGCTGCGTCCGGATTGTCGGTATTGTAGTGCAATCGATGGATTTTTGATTCGAAATTATACTTTGACATTGAATGCTCCGAGGCGAGGGTATTGAGAGTTTCAAACTGGGTCATTCATAGAATTCGTTAAGGCTTCAAGCTGAAACTGAATGGTTTGTGGCCGGGTTACGGACGGGGTGGCGCAGATGAAGGTGAAATTTTCTTGGGGATTTCAAATTCAATTCAAGTTTATGCAAGGATGGGGGTAATGGCTGCGACAAGTGCGATTTCAAGACCTGAAGAGTTGCTGCTGCAGTTGACCTGAGTGTGCAAGCATTTCTCGAAAATCGCATCAGCTCAGCATAGTTTGGTATTTGGGTGTTCGAATTGCGAATTGCGAATTGCGAATTGAATCGACAAATCGACACTGGGGACGTGTCTGTTTTTGTCTAGTTTATCTGCGGTTTAGTTGCCTTTGACACGAATACCTTATCAGATTGGGATGCAAGAAGACGGTTTATGTGAAGGGCACTCTAGAGGTGTGCCGGATTGCGAGCTGAGTTTGTTCTCTTGCGTTATGAGAGCCTATTGGTATCGCAAGCAGACATTTCTAGAATGCCACGGACATTAATCCATCGATGACCTCAAATTAAGCCAAGTCCTAGGCCTAAGTTAAACGTATTCATGAATTGAGGCAAAATTTAAGGATGTTAATCAGGTAATCATGAATTCCACGTCCAATTTCGTAATCTTTTTATACGCTTCACACGCTGTATAGTAGTAGTAGTAGTAGTGTTGTTGTTTAGGATTGCTGTCAAAATCTGTAGCTCCTTAACGATTCGGGCACGCAGTGCCAAAGAAGATATAACTGGCAGAACGCAGGTGTATTGCCTTGCTTAAGTTCTTCTAGGATTTGTACTCCCGCGATATGAGTTAGTGGGACCTTAAGAATGTCCCTGATCCGTTGTACATGCTTATTTCGACTGAGAGAATGTGCTGATACACTGGACAAGAACGTTGACCGTACAATTTTGTACAATTTTTTAATAACGATAACTTTAGATTCTTATAATGACAGATATAAACTTATGATTAGTATTTTCAAAATGGAAAAATCCCCGATCGCCACTAATCATTAAAATTTCGGGGTAGTCATGGTTTGCTTGTAAAGCCTCGTTTCCTAGCGGTTAAGACGTTACTGCAATATCTTATATATAAGGTTTTGTTTCAGTGTGCAGACCTTTCTAGGTTTGGAATTTAAGCTCATTTTGGGCTCGAGAGCAATTTCATGTGAGAAATTTTATGTACTTAAATACATCTATTGGTATGTATAAAAACATCTTTTCTTATTCAAAAAATCTTATCCTATCTTACAGAAATAAACAGATGGAGCAAGCTGTCTTAGCGCTCCAGTCATATGTCCTATGTCCCATCTTCAGATTTTTCCCACTCAGCCTCTGTTGTCGAATTTACCACTTTTCAGTTCCTTTTTTCTTTCAAAAGATATTTCACTCTCTTTTCAATGCTTACTGATTCAGGAAAATTGAAAAATACTGCCCCGGGAATTTTGTTTTGTTTTTTAATTCACGGGTGAAAATATTCCCGACAACCTTTGGTAATTTTGCATACTTCTCGCATAAGCTTTAATTTCATATGCAACTCATCCTCTGTTTCTATACCTTAGGACACCAGACGGTCACCTTAGACTAGACTAGGTACTAAGACTAGTTGTTCAATATTGCACGTTGCGAAAATGTCAGTATCAACAGCATTGGACTGGCTTGAAGTAGTGAAATTAGATTAACAAGCCACGCCCCTGTAACTATCGCGATCTGTGGCTAGCTACGTTCAGTTTCGCATAACGTATTGCGTTGTCCCTTTGGTCCGGCTCTTTGGGCCTGATTTTAGTTTTCCATGCTGTTTACCTGGTCATCTTATTTAGGATTCTTACTCAGCTTTGCATTGAAGTCTCCTAGAGCGATAGCGGTGTTGAAGCTGTGGCCTTGTTCGTATGTCTGTTCACGGAGATCATAGAAGTCATCCTTGCTGTTGTCATCTTTGTCCTCTGTGGTGGAGTGGGCGCAAATCACCCTGAAGTTCCCGCATAATAGTTCCCGAAAAGTTTTGATGCGATTGTTTTGACGTTGCTTTCACAAGTAAGGGTTGTCTTCCTTGAGTCACATCACATCATAATAAAGGACACTCTCTGTTGTATCCATCGCAGTAGATACCGCACTTCCTCCATGGCGTTGACGACTGTTTTATAGAATCCCAGGACCTGCGCTAGTTTTTCGTCTGGTTTGTTATGGGACCTCACATTTCACATGTAGGGCTGAAAATCATTGTCTTTATTTCGTTGGCTAGTGTCGTCAACAGTCAATGTACGAGGCTTTACATGATGAGGGAGTTAATCTCACACTCAACCCATAAATGGGAATAGGTCCTTTTAATTGACCTCGATCCAGATGCATGCGCCTTCGGTAACCTCTCTGAGGCTAGAAAGAGGATATGGTTCGTCCAATGCCGCTGCTCTACTACAAGGTCCCAATCTGGCTTTGGAAGACCTTTTACACCTGAACTCCGAATATAACAAAGTATGTAGATCTAAAAGAGACGGGCAGGAGGTAGCACTGGCTGCAGTTTTAGCTGTTGCTGCTGTCTGATGATCTACTCCTTCGCCTCCATCCATAAAGAGAAATGAACCCTGGTACACACTCCGGTCCTAATTTTATGCGGCTGGCAAGTCCTTGAACGAAAGATGCATAGCATATTTGTCATACTACGCCAACATCTGGATTTGGTTCTTCGCAGCCATCGCGACGACATCTTACCCAAGAGTTCCTTTCGTTGAATTCTGTCGTATGGGGCCTTAAATCGATAAAAATGTGCAGTGACATTCAATAAACCTTTCGAATCCCTCACCACGTCTTCAAGTGTCCCATCTCAATCCCATACGCCACGAAAAAGCACCTCGCTTACATCCTCTTGCAGATATCAAAGTTAAATTCAGTCTTAGCTCTTCAATCAACCGTTTAGTTAACTCAACTCGAGCGGAATTCACAGCAAAAGCCTCCTTCAGTCTGCCTCGTGCCTCTTGCGGTTTATGTGATTAAGAGTTAATAACGACGATCAGGAGAGACACCCTCAATTGTAACTCACATCAACTTGTCCATGAAAGTGCTTGCACATCTCATGCTAAGCGCATTAAGTTACCCGCACAGCCCCCCATCGCCGGCACACACTTCAGCTCATATGTGTATTCCTCCTGATGCCATGCACAAAGTCGAGCAAAGTTCATGACTCACAACAACATTTCCCTGCTGGCGATGTGTCACCTTGTTTGGCTGTGGCCTCCGCCACCATGGGTGCAAGGATGTTCTTGCTCCTGCTAATGCAGTTTGATTTATAATTACTGCAGCAATTCAGTGTGTCATTCCATAACTTTAATTCAGCCATTTATCACAATCGTATTAATTGAGTGCGCTCGCCTGCGATATGCACTACACAGCCCACTAGGCGGGTGTGTGTGTGTGTCTCTGACAGCCACTCAAGGGACAAGCGTCTATTGTTGGAATATCCCGTCCAAGTCAGGATAATTAGAATGTGAAAGCAGAAGAAAACAGAACCAACGTCTCGTGGCGTGGTGGTGGCGGAATAAATTTTATGAAAGAAGGGCGTTACTTCGCCACCTATTATCTGCTCTTGGCGACTGTCGTTTCTATTCACATCCTTAGCGCACCCTGCGCCTCCATTGCCATTGCCATCGTCACCGTTAACGCCAACGTCGTTGTCCGACATCGCCGTTGAAGGGAAAGGAATAGAAAGGCAATTTGCCGCAAAAGCTGTGGATGGACTAACTGAAGAGGATAATTGGAGATAATTTGTTTTTTTGCGTTTACTGAAAAAAAAAACAGGAAAAAATCCCAAAACTACAAGAGCAACGATGATGACAACACGGTGGAAAAAATTGGACAATTATTAGAAGACATAATGCTATGGAGACGGAAAGTGTCACTTGGACGATAGTGTCGGTGGTAATGTGGCGAAAAGGATCATTTTCAGTTTATGAGAGGAATTTTGTTCATTTCGCAGCAGCAGGTGATCTCCTTGATTAGGGGCACTAACAGTTAAGGTAAATGTTTTCATTTGGAAACTAACGACTCGTTCAACGGATGGGAATGGATTTTAGATGATGGAGTGAGGGGATGAACTCAATAATGGCCAAGGAGAAAGACTTGGGTAGAAACGTTTGGGCGTGCAATGCTTTCGGAAACTTCTGGGATTTCAGAAATTTATGCATGCTACTCTCGCGTTCCTTTTGTGAACATGCAGCCTATCATCGATTGTATAAGCGCGAGATCCGCACGATATTCCTGTGCCAAAACATGTATTCGGCGGTGATCCTGATATTGACTGGCAGACGTAAACGGGACACGGGGCATAGTCACCAAACGATTATTATAATTTATGTAGGAGTTGTTAACTCAGTTTTGTTATAAGTCGTTCATGTGTCATTATCTTATGTGCCCCCTTTTGATACATTCTTCTCTTACGACATCGCCTCACGTCCCCTTTTTTCAGAGTGTTACTTAGCCTTACTTCTGTTGCGCGTATGTGAAAAATCCACCATCGATGCATGGACTCTCAGGAGTAGGTGGAACATTTCTCAGCTTTTAAACGAGTACCCACCGACCCACGGCCTGTCTGGCGTATACGAAACATTTCTCCGTTTCAAACCGAGTGCCCAGAGAACCAGGGACTCTCTGGCGTATGTGGAATATTTTTCAGTTTCAACCCGAGTGCCCACGGATCCACGGAATCCCTGGAGTATGTGGAACATTTCTCGTTTTAAAACGGAGTGTCCACCGATCCACGGACTCTCTGGCGTATGTGGAATATTTATCAGTTTCAAACTTAGTGCCCACCGATCCACGGGTTCTCTGGCGTATATGGAACATTTATCAGCTTTTAATCGATTACCCACCGACCCACGGCCTGTCTGGTGTATACGAAACATTTCTCCGTTTCAAACCGAGTGCCCAGAGAACCAGGGACTCTCTGGCGTATGTGGAATATTTTTCAGTTTCAACCCGAGTGCCCACGGATCCACGGAATCCCTGGAGTATGTGGAACATTTCTCGTTTTAAAACGGAGTGTCCACCGATCCACGGACTCTCTGGCGTATGTGGAATATTTATCAGTTTCAAACTTAGTGCCCACCGATCCACGGGTTCTCTGGCGTATATGGAACATTTATCAGCTTTTAATCGATTACCCACCGACCCACGGCCTGTCTGGTGTATACGAAACATTTCTCCGTTTCAAACCGAGTGCCCAGAGAACCAGGGACTCTCTGGCGTATGTGGAATATTTTTCAGTTTCAACCCGAGTGCCCACGGATCCACGGAATCCCTGGAGTATGTGGAACATTTCTCGTTTTAAAACGGAGTGTCCACCGATCCACGGACTCTCTGGCGTATGTGGAATATTTATCAGTTTCAAACTTAGTGCCCACCGATCCACGGGTTCTCTGGCGTATATGGAACATTTATCAGCTTTTAATCGATTACCCACCGACCCACGGCCTGTCTGGCGTATACGAAACATTTCTCCGTTTCAAACCGAGTGCCCAGAGAACCAGGGACTCTCTGGCGTATGTGGAATATTTTTCAGTTTCAACCCGAGTGCCCACGGATCCACGGAATCCCTGGAGTATGTGGAACATTTCTCGTTTTAAAACGGAGTGCCCACCGATCCACGGACTCTCTGGCGTATGTGGAAAATTTCTCAGTTACAAACCGAGTGCCTACCAATTACCGCACCCTCTGGAGTATGTGGAATATTTTTCAGTTTCAACCCAAGTGCCCACCGATCCACGGAATCTCTGAAGTATGTGGAACATTTCTCGTTTTAAAACGGAGTGCCCACCGATCCACGAACTCTCTGGCGTATGTGGAATATTTCTCAGTTACAAATCGAGTGCTTACCAATTACCGCACCCTCTGGCGTATGTGGAATATTTTTCAGTTTCAACCCGAGTGCCCACCGATCCACGAAATCCCTGGAGTATGTGGAACATTTCTCGTTTTAAAGCGGAGTGCCCACCGATCCACGAACTCTCTAACGTATGTGGAATATTTCTCAGTTTCAAACCGAGTGCCCACCGATCCACGGACTCTCTGGCGCATGTGGAATATTTCTCAGTTGCAAACCGAGTGCCCACCGATCCACGGAATCTCTGAAGTATGTGGAACATTTCTCGTTTTAAAACGGAGTGCCCACCGATCCACGAACTCTCTGGCGTATGTGGAATATTTCTCAGTTACAAATCGAGTGCTTACCAATTACCGCACCCTCTGGCGTATGTGGAATATTTTTCAGTTTCAACCCGAGTGCCCACCGATCCACGAAATCCCTGGAGTATGTGGAACATTTCTCGTTTTAAAGCGGAGTGCCCACCGATCCACGAACTCTCTAACGTATGTGGAATATTTCTCAGTTTCAAACCGAGTGCCCACCGATCCACGGACTCTCTGGCGCATGTGGAATATTTCTCAGTTGCAAACCGAGTGCCCACCGATCCACGGAATCTCTGAAGTATGTGGAACATTTCTCGTTTTAAAACGGAGTGCCCACCGATCCACGGACTCTCTGGCGCATGTGGAATATTTCTCAGTTGCAAACCGAGTGCCCACCGATCCACGGAATCTCTGAAGTATGTGGAACATTTCTCGTTTTAAAACGGAGTGCCCACCGATCCACGGACTCTCTGGCGCATGTGGAATATTTCTCAGTTGCAAACCGAGTGCCCACCGATCCACGGGTTCTCTGGCGTATATGGAACATTTATCAGCTTTTAATCGATTATCCACCGACCCACGGCCTGTCTGGCGTATACGATACATTTTTCAGTTTCAACCCGAGTGCCCACGGATCCACGGAATCCCTGGAGTATGTGGAACATTTCTCGTTTTAAAACCGAGTGCCCACCGATCCACGGGTTCTCTGGCGTATATGGAACATTTATCAGCTTTTAATCGATTATCCACCGACCCACGGCCTGTCTGGCGTATACGAAACATTTTTCAGTTTCAACCCGAGTGCCCACGGATCCACGGAATCCCTGGAGTATGTGGAACATTTCTCGTTTTAAAGCGGAGTGCCCACCGATCCACGAACTCTCTAACGTATGTGGAATATTTCTCAGTTTCAAACCGAGTGCCCACCGATCCACGGACTCTCTGGCGCATGTGGAATATTTCTCAGTTGCAAACCGAGTGCCCACCGATCCACGGAATCTCTGAAGTATGTGGAACATTTCTCGTTTTAAAACGGAGTGCCCACCGATCCACGAACTCTCTGGCGTATGTGGAATATTTCTCAGTTTCAAACCGAGTGCCCAGAGAACCAGGGACTCTCTGGCGTATGTGGAATATTTCTCAGTTACAAACCGAGTGCCTACCAATTACCGCACCCTCTGGCGTATGTGGAATATTTTTCAGTTTCAACCCGAGTGCCCACCGATCCACGGAATCTCTGGAGTATGTGGAACATTTCTCGTTTTAAAACGGAGTGTCCACCGATCCACGGACTTTCCGCCGTAGGGCTTGAAAAAAACTGTCAACCTTTCATTTGGTATCTCACACAGAAATATTACATTTATCATTGACATTTACGTCTTGCTCTGAGACATATTTAAATACACTCACTTTACGCTCTTCGATTGAGAGTTATATTTTATTTTCAAATATATCACTCGTCTATTGGCTGTTTTTTTATAAGAATTAAGTGGATAAGAAAAACCTTAAGCCTCTTTCGTCGAGAATAAATGAAAAGTCGTCAATATGTAGAATTCAATTATTTTATTTAAGAAAAAAAAACGTTTTATACATGTACATTTCTGACAGTATTATTAGATCTTCTTCCAATAGTCGCTTCCAGTGAACATTGTTCGATGTGTGTTACCATTGGTAACTTACCAATAAAATTGCTAATCAGATAACATATCGGCAATTCCGCATGTACTGCTTGCTAACAAACTGGCACTAGTCAGTGAGATTTATTCTTTTTCTCTCATTGATATCTCTCACTGGTTGACCATAACCAAAAAAAAAAACATAAATAATGGTTTATCTCCGAGCAAACCGAAGAAAGTACAAATCTGTTATTGAGTGACCTTTATTCAATCTCAACAATAGAGTAATTTAAGAACCTTTGAAAGTTATTTTCGGGCTCTGGTTGAGTGCGTGCGTGCGTGAGTATATTTTCCTAAATTTCATTAGATTCTCCACAGAATCTGCAGAGACCTTCTTCTGATACTCCTAGTTCCCTTAGGTGCTCCCTGGGTCCGCAGTGTTTTGTTAGGAAGCCTGTTAAGATATGAAGGCTGTTCTTGCTCATTTTGGTACATGCCTCGAGCCTTTTTTGGTTATACTGAGATAAGAGTTTCTTGGATTGTTTCATGCCATGTGCGTTATTAAAAGTTGCTGCTCGGGTCCTTCTTTCTAGTTCCCTGAGTTCTCAAAAGCTGAACAGCCTGTTAGAGTTTCTGATACGTCTTTCCTTGGAATCAGGCTTTTCTTAGAAGGCAATTAGATGGCCTACACCTGTACAGACCTGGAGAGTCATACTTTGTTTTTCCAACTCACCTCCTTAAGCTTCTGTAGGTATTCCCACTTGAGCTTGGATTTGTTGACTTACTAGTCTAGTGCCAAGATAAAGGCTTGATTGTCCACATTGAACGCATTTGTCTTTGGTTTGGAGATGCTGGTGCGTTTGCCCATCGGTACGAAGAGCTTTTTTCCTGGGTTTAATTACGCCTGTCGCAATTCCTTCATCAGATTGTACCATGTAACTTTGAGATTAAAGAATAAAAGTTTTTAAATTGGTAACCTTAAACTCTCACTGTGAACTTATGCTTAAGATAATGAGGAAGCTGTCAATTTTAAATGCTTTTTTCTTTTAAAAAACATGATGTAGTTCATGAACGAATAACGCCTAAAAAGAGTGCGAAATTCCGAATTAGTTGTGGTATCTTAAAGTGATTTAATGCCAATTGTTGATGGATCCTGTCGTTCCAGTACATCCTAGTAGGTGGTGAACAAATTTGATTTTCAGCACTGGATGTTAGCATTGCCATTGAAACAAGGGTGGTAGATGCCGATAATGCATATGACTGCTGTTCTAGTAGAATCAAAAAAAAAAACATTGAATTCCACTGCGCTCAGGAAATTAACATCGCTAAGACTATGAAGAATTTTGTAAAAGGATCTTGGCTTGTAACCTTATAAGATAATGTTAACTTAAGGAATAAAGCCAATCGATCATGTAAAGAGGCATGATAGAAATCGGATTGTGCTCTACAAATGTTGAAAGAAAATGATAAAATTTCATGAACGGCTATGTCGACAAACAGAATATGCGTCATTGGCGTAACACTCATACCCTTCACGAAACAACATCTCAAAAAAGAATCTTTATTTTTCCTACCGGTTTTTTTGACAACATGTCAAAAAAAGAATCTTTATTTTTCCTACCGGTTGTGTCTGGATGAAGACGTGTTGCTTGGAGACATTTTGCAATATTATTTCTTTGGTCAATTGCAGGGCCTAGACATTAATTATATGTTGGTTCAACACAAGCCACAAGAGCAGTGAAACAATCCACTCATAGAAAACTCACTTCGATTAAAGTGTTTTATCGCTGAATGGTTCTCTGGATTGGCCGCCTAGATCATGTGATTAAATGGCATTGCATTTTTTTGTTTAAATCTCGTTACGTTACAACGTTTTAACATTGGTCCATACCAACACGTCGGTGGACATATGCATTTTTTTAATCTTATTTTAAACCAATACTAAAATTTTCCATACATCTCAAATGGTTGGCGTTTTATTTATAACACAAGAGTTGTCAGATCTTGATTGAAAACGCCGATACAATGCAAATAGAAACGTGCATACCAATCAAAAAAAACCGACGAATAAATTGATACACTTCCATACAGCTTGCATTGTTCGAAAAGTGAGGGAAGTTCCCCTGATGAGAACAAATGTATGCATGGCCAGGGAATGAAGCTGCAGTTTGCCCAAGTGTGGCAGATGTAAACTGTATACGCAAACTGGTGCCTCATGCCCACATTTTTTTATCAAGTGAACTTCCCTTCCCTTTCCTTTCAAAAAAGGAAATTACAACGAAATGTTACTCTACGTCGCGCAACTGATGCCTGCGTTGGGTCTATCATCCGGGTAAAGACAAGGAGCATACTTCCTAATTGGTAAGAAAATGTTTTGTTGACAACATAATCGACTTGGTAGGTTGGGCAGGGCAATAGCCAGACCTAAGCCCTATTGAAAACTTTTGGAGGCATCTAAGAAAGTTATTAGCTAAGCATACATAAAAAACAATAATGACAAATTGTCTGATTCTAGCCAGTTCTGGGCAGCAGCACTATTTCAGTTGCCGAAGTGTCGATTCATACAGCTTAGTTGTATGGAATGTTTAGTCTAATTGTGTGGTCTCCTATCGGCTAGTGCCCCGTCATGACGGCTTTTATTCTTGCGATGTCAGTGCGGGTCTGACTTAGATGATCCACAGTCCGTGTATTATTTAACTGCTATTTTTTTCTTGGCCTTGGAGCAAGTGGTTAGTTGAGACCATCTACGACCTGCAATTTCTAGAATCGATTCTAGCTTTGACTAGTCCTAATGGTATATGCACTTCTATGGTAAACACGCTGTCGAGTGCGGAACCTTACACGGCTATTTTGTCAGCTCCTTCATTACCTTGTATGTGTCTGTACCATGAAACCCAAATAATGGTAACATTGAAACTTTCTGCTTAACTAGCAAGCTGTTCGCCTCAAACTTGAACTATTTTCGAGGACAGGAGGTTAGATACTAGCGCCTTACCTGCTGATTCTACGGCTATCATCGAGGATAGCTATTCTTTTGTGTGTTCGATGTATCTGAATAGATCACACACTTCCTTCATGGCAAAGAAAATACTGGCGTCATTCGCCAATCTCAAGCCTGTGTTCATATTTTCTGAAAAGATACCTGAAACGACTCCATCCTTGAACCGTCTGTGTAGATTTTCACATCCAAGACTATCCCAGTCCTCTTGTCGGAAGAACAAGAAAGTTGGTATAAAGTATGCCTGATTTCATTCCCTTGGTATCGAGTCTATCATACAGCTGTGAACGTATGATTTTGAGGTGCATAGCCTAGATTCCCTCAGTCTAACAGAACTGTGTACACCCACCATTAAGAAGTATACACAATACAAATATATTAACCATTTCTTAGAGCTTCAAATGTTTCTTTAATTTTCTTGACAATTGTCAGCGTTGTACGTGACTCGAGGGAGGAGGTACTCCCGATCTCGCTTTAAGGAGACCTATCCATTCCTTACCTGTTACCTTCCCTCAATAAAACAGTACACACAAAAGATCAATACCAGATGGTTGACTGGCATCACCTGTCGAACCTCCGTAAAAATCTGGCCTCATCGTGATCCGAAAGGAATAAGTAGCCTGATCTCCATACAGGCCTCCCAAAGTTAGTTCTGCAGTGGAAATATTTACCGGACATAGGCCTATTCCCCAAACGACTTCTGGAGAAACTGCTTGGACGAGAAACTGCTTGGATTAATTTAAACACCCACGTTGTAGTGCAATGGGCCTATTTTAGCCTAAATGCATTCCTGCCACTACTTGCCTACCTACCAACCCCCTTTCCAACTACCCCACATGTCGGTGACAAATTCCTTCGACCACATCTTGAAGGTGAGCTAGTGACTGTCCTTAACCAGATTATCTACGGCTGCTTTGAATATTTCTGCGGCGTGTACAGGCCAGTACGTTGTGTCCAGTCGTTGATATTTGCACCTAGGATTGGTGGGATGGAGTTCTTATCAATCGTTAATAAAATTCTGGGGAACATTCTGTTTGACAGAAGTATTTGAGTCCTCGGTGCCCTTTCCATGTGCTTAGTACTGACTACGACCGGGTGTCCACTTCCGTCACGGCAACTTCATGTTGAAGATTATTTTCAAAACTTAATCTATTCACCTTCCGGTGAAAATTCAGACAGACTACTTGCAAAGTTTCCCTTCACTCCTGGCTATTCAAACAGAACAATGAAATGTTTGCATGGTAACACAATAAAAGACAATGCACACAGTTCACGTGAAAACCACACCACCAGCAACAAAAGGATCATCACATCGTCTATCGCACATCCACCATCATCGTTGTAACACCGCAAATGCTCAATTACACGTGACACCGGATACATTCAATCCCATCCAATCACTCGATCCTCGAAATATCATCGACAGCAATTAAAGTAATCGACACCCGCAACCCCATTCACCGACCGCACTCAGAGATCAAAGTTAAAATCTTTAAAAATAGAGCACTCAAGACCCGCCCACACCCCAAGTCGGTCGGTTACCAAAGGCGAACAAAGCAGGGCAAAGTGCTCCGCATATTGCTGCATGAAACGATAACGATGGGAGAAGGCAGACAGAACGTATCTTGTGGTTGCACATTTGTGCGCATTCAAATTGAAATGTCGATAAGTTGTTCCTTGCAAAACCGCACTCATTCCCCTCCTCCTCTGCCCGCCATTACAGACTGAGCTTCTACCCATTACAAGGATGAACCTATCTGTAGTGTTCATCTGTATGAATATGTATAAAAGGCGACACATCCAATAAATTTATATTCGCTAAGCCTCCCCCGCCCGTCAGCACAAAGTGAATGGGAGGCGGGACAGACCCTAGTGGGCGGGAGGGAGACGGCAGAGACAGGGACGAGAGACAACGTCAAAGGATAAATCGCACTCTTTTAGAACATTTTCACACCCCAAATAGATTCCATTCGATTGAATTGAAAATCGATTTTTATTATGTTTCCCACCGAGCGACTATCCGTGTGGGGAGCACACGAGTCCCCCAGAGATTTCAGTTCCTTCTACTTACGTGTGCTCGGTCGATGCTAGTCGTTTTTAGTCCTTCCTGCCTGCCGCCTGCTGTGTTTTTTGTTTTTTTTTGCGCTCTTTCGCTTTTTGTGGGAAAATTATCAAAAGGATTTAAGTTATGGACTCGTACCTGCAGATACACTAGCCAAAGAGTTGCACACGAATCTCATATCCTCTGGAATGGCTTTCTTCCGTTTGCATGGGTGGCAGACACTCTCTAAGCGACGGCGGTGAACCCACCGTTTCACACCCATGTCCCATTCATGTCCTTGTGCTGTGCCACCATGTGTGGCTGGTATTTGTTCACCGGTGACGGTGCGGATATGAGCAGGACGTGGGTACATACATATATATTTTTTTTTAATCCAATCCTTGATAGATGGAGAAATAACCAGGTGCGAGAGTGGAGGCACAGAGGAAGGACTCCATTGCTTCCCACTCGTAGATTGATTCCGAAAAGGATTGTGTGATGGAAGTAAATAAATTTGCGGTCAATTTATGATTGGGCTTGTGGTAGGTTGGCTTGGGGAATGCATGGCCGCAAGCTTCGGCAAGCGAAAGCAGTTCTTTTCGGAGTCACTGTGGCTGTGGCGGTCGGGGGTTGAAGAGGATATATTCCAAATGACATCAGACGAATGGCATGTTTGCTTCAATTAAGGATATGGTTCCTTGCTTTGAGCGACCGTTACCGCAGACACTGAGGTCGACGGTGCCAGTTCAACTTGAGTTGGTGCTGCTGCTGGTGTTGGAGCTGGTGCTGCCGGTGCTGTCGTCGATTGATTGACATTTTCAAGTAAAATTGAAATTAAAGGCGGAGTTGCGGTCACTGCATGGTGGTCGGTTGGCGACTGTATGTGCAAATTGATTAGGAGTCGTGGGGTGGCTTGTGATTTTCCAAGGAAACACGAAGTGGGTGGTTTTTTGATGGCAATCAAAGCAATTGCTGGGCAAACAGATGAAACATTGTGATTTGCTGTCGATGGAAGCATTTAATTGCATTCGAGTGTGATGAGTGTCCTTTGTTGGGTCGAACGATTGAGGCGTTGCTGTGGTTGCGATGGGTGGTTGCAGTTCGCACTGAATGTACCTTTGTCGTCCGCTGTGCAATGTTCCCTTCTGCTTTTGAGGACGAACTGTCTTGATGATCAACTGTAGAACGATGATGTTTGGTCGGTGGATGGGGAAGGGGGAAGTGGGAGGCTGTAGGCTTCTCTGAGAAGAGCTTATACGCCATATAAAAATTTAGGAGAATCATTGATTCATTGACTCACAGTTAGTAAACCCGTCTTAAGACTCCAACCGGATCCAGTCTTATGTTTGCAAATATAAATGGAAAACCCGGAAAATGCATTTCCATTTCAAAGATTTCAAGCGGATTTTGTGGTTCCATTAAATGCTTGTGCGTAGGAAAGAGAAAAAGTATCCTTTCTGCAATTAAGAAAACAATATCATGCCAGGTTTCCAGCGAATTGCAATTTGATGTAAAATTTCCAAATCCTCTGTTTTAGTATCTGATGCCTCATATTTGTAAATCTTCTGGCTTTCGAGTAGTTCACAGTATGGGGTTTTCTCACAAATAATTACCGACGTTTCATATTTCCACAGAAATGTGTAGCAGATCTGATCGTCAGTCATCTGAAAATGAAAGGATGATGCACATATCAAAGCCGCCTTTCAACAAATTGATTTTATTGCGCATCGTGGAGCAGGTAGGGGTGTATTTGTAAAAACAGAGCGAACACAAGAAGACAATACAATCGATGAACAAAGAAATTAATTATAATTGATGTAAGATAATTGAAACGTCATTTCCGTTCCAATAAGTGCTTCGTTAAGCGATACTTACAACACAACTTGACAAATTTACCTTATTATGCTTATTTGTTAATGTAATCACTTTCTTGATGGACTGCGGTGGAGTGATGCTCAAGGTGGAGTGGAGCTACGTGTGTGTTTCTAGTGACCGCAAAAACTGCTCTAATTCTTGAAGTTATACAAGAAAATGCTGCCATCAACCAATTAACTATGACTGTTTGTTTTCATTACACGACGTTTCCAATAAGGAGTGGAAGTTCACTTCAAATCCGTTTATACTGCTTGCAGATTGATTTTCGGGTGGCTGTGAAAATCTTCATCGGAATGCACTATGTTTCGTGTACCTACAGGAGTGGCAGATGTTTGTTGATTTTTTAGTTTCTGCAACTAGTCATGAGTTTTTTTTTAAGCCCCTGTTAAATTCAGTACAGTAAAACCTGTCAAGTTGGCCACCTGCCGAAGTTGGCGAAAAATGCTTGCAGCAGAGGTGGCCAACTTTCGCTTTTTTATTCGAGCCGGCTTGATTTCAGAACAGAACGTTGACCATTTTCGATCGCTTCTCAAGTTTGTCAAGAATTAGAACAGAATACATGCGAGATTGATGGCGGCCCTTGTGTTGTGTGTCTGTGCTAAAACGCACTTCAACCTCATTTCGAATTCCGATACGATAAAAAAAAGCTCAACGGGCTCACCAGTTTCGAGTCACTGACAATGCTCATGGAGTAATAATTGTCTAGAAAGACCAACTTGTACAACTTGGCTGTTCGAAGTCGGTATAAAACTGTAGGCTCCTTCCACTAGTGGGAAAACTAGGCCTTGGCCCTCTACAGGCTGTAGAGAGTTACTATTATTACATGAGACTGGAATATTAATTTGCTTACTGATATAGCTTTAGTACTGGACGTATTGAATTTACTTTGTTCCTCCGATGTTATTTGGGGTTCTTTTATTTTTTTCTCTGTAGCTTCTTGTTGGCTCAAGCCTTTTATTTATTTACAAGGTTTACGTTTTATATGCAAGATAGGTATCTAATGGATTGTCTTGTTTCTGGCCATTTGCATTATTTGGGGCTGATCTTCTGGCTAAGAGCCGGCCTTTAGTTTCTTACTGGGCATATTCTTTGAAGCCGAATCTGTTTCAATTTCTTTTCCCTCTTTATTAGTATCAGACTAATACGTTAGACTTGCTACACGGGGGTTGGTTTCACGTTGGCTGAATGCGCTTGCGTTGGCTGCGCTCCAGTAGGCTCCAGAAGGCTCCAGTAAGCTCCAGAAGGCTCCAGTAATCTCAACAGAATCCAGACAGCCGATTAGCGAACAGGGAGGATTTTTCAGTGAACGTGTGGTGGCACTGTTTGCCAGCTGTTGTTCGCGGTAGTGCAACTTCGAATCGTTATAGTACCCAGGAATTGACCGTCTCAAGAACATCACCACTGCCAATTTTCAATAAAGACTTGATGATATGAATCTGTACGAGATGTGCTTTCAACAGGATGGTGCCACTTATCACACAGTCAACGAAACAATGGCCCTTTTTTCCCGAGAAATTCAATGGCCGTGTTATCTTACATCGTGGCGATGTTAATTGGTCGCCACGATCATGTGATTTGACATCGTTGGGGATATTTAAAATATCAATAAACCAAGAACAGTTCAACGGCTAAAGGATGAGATAATTCGGCACATTAACGGAGTCATTGGGAATATGGACCATCGGATAGAGGTATGCCACCGAAGCCGTGGCGAGCATTTATTCGATATTTTGTTTCACACAGAATTGTCATTGATCCTTCTATCATAATAAAAATTATTAAGACAATTCTCTGAAGACCTTTTGTTTTATTTACAATAATCATCGTTGGACCACCCTTTACTATTTTTTTTGTCCTCTCTATATGAAGATTGTTTAGATGTTAGATGATGTTACTCATGTCTTACGACAGACATACCTTCGTTGGCACCTACCTGAAGGGATAACACAAATGAAGATCCTTCCTGATCAATACATTTCATTAGTAATGACCCAACACAACAACTGTGGCAGCACAATGGACCTCCCCTTGGCAGTGAAGGCTTCCATACGGAATTTCCTTAGGGTACAATACCGAAGTCACCGGGTCACAAGAATTCAATTCACAATTGGCGCGATACAATTGGTTTAATAAGTCAGTGACTTCTTGAATTTCCCATGCTGTAAACATCAACCGACATTTATTACTAGACAACTATTTTGTACAAGATGCGTTATTGCATTTTATTGACTGCCTAGAGAACTAAACAAAATGGGAAAAGTGACAATTGTAACGCTTACATCTGACGAGACTTGGCAGCACAAAGAAGATCTTCAGAAAGTGGTGCAGGAAAAGGAGAGCAGATGGCATTGCTTGTTGAACGTTCAGAGTGACCAGTAGATTTAATATTAAAGCAATAAAATGCGAATATAAATTGAGTCTGTTTTCTTAACTAAATAAATTGTTGGCGTTAAACATTAGTGTTTAATCGTTACCAAAACTAAGGAAAAGCTTGATGACCACCACTACTACTACAACTATGGGCTTACGTTGTGGTCATGCCAGCATTAGTGACACCATATATTCAGGAGATGCAATTAGGTCAATCCAGAGTTCATGGATAATATCCATAAATGGGTTTTGAACGATCGGCGAATAAAAGTGGCTCAGGCTGAGGGACGCCGTGTCGTAGTGGGTAAGTGAGTCGAATCTTATGCAGAGGGTGCCAGGTTCGATACCCGAATTTACCACCTTTGATAATTCACGGCACCACCTCTTTCGAGTCACTGACAATGCTCGAAGAGTAATTCCTGTCTAGAAAAAGCTTCTCAACTTCGCCGGTCGGTTCGGATTCGGCATTAAACTGTAGGTCTCTTCCACTAGCGAATGAAAAATAGCAAGCACAACACGAGTGGTTGCTGAGAAGCTAGGCCCAGGTCCGCCTCGGACTGTAGTGCGACCCATATTATAATTATTATTAGTTGGCTGAGGCTGTGGGCTTCTCTACTGAGTGAGTAAGTCACTTTGAACGTGAAAAAAATATATCCGTACGATGGATGCAATTTTTCACACTCGACCAGAAGAACAACCGTGCAACACCTTCAACGGTGTGTTTACCGAGGTTGGCAAGTAAAATCCAAATTTCCGTAGGCGAAACATGGATTCATCACAACGCCCTAGAGTCCAAGGAAAGGGTACAGACTCTAAGTCGTTTTGGTTACCTCGGCAGAAAATTGGGCTACGACCAACTTTCCTATTCATTCCCATCGATTCCTGTTTCCAAGCCTGAATAAGTCGGCGGGCGGAATGTCATTTTGGTCGTATGAAGCGGCCATCACCTTATTTCAAGGACCTATTACTGCAAATTAACGAATTTTCTTCAGTGAATATTGCGAGAGAAATAACATGCTTATTCGTCGAAAAACTATTGATCTCATTAAATGACTCTAGTAAATACAAGGCCGTCATGTTTTGCTCGACATGTTAATTTGCTACTATTCATGTCACAGGGTCCATGCACTAGAATATTTTATGAAGAGACTACCATATTCTACCACAGAAAAGTCCCGTCGCCCAAACTAGAGCACACCAAAGACTCACCCCATCTCCATATCTTTATCAGACGTTCACTATTTCATGAATAATCACCCAATCCCTACGCACATCCACTCCAAATGTTCCCCTCATTCCTGAATGAGCGTTGAGCCTCTTGTGGATACATACGAAGCACTCCTTAAAATGCTATCTTGAATATAGTTCTCCATATTAACGAATCACCCCATGCCCGTGCCCAGAACGGACCTAATTCCCATTCAAACGTAGAGAACAGTTCAAAACTGACGTATCAAGGACCAGGGTGCCACCGAACACCACACACAAACGCTGTCCTCCGCATAATTGTGATGTTTCAATGCGGGTAACTTTTGTGAAACTCTTCAAGTGATTCCAGAAGTATCCTCGAGCATTCCCCAATCGCCCTCAAGCCAGCAACCAGCCGACAGACCACACACACATGCCGCAGATACAATCCCAGCCTCATGTATCTTTCAAAGAATCTGCTTTTGACAGTAGCAACAGTTCCTCTCCTTCTCTCTCTCTCTCGCTTTCGCTCTGTTCGAAATTCGAATTAGGAAAAAGAATAAAATCTCTAGTAGACATCATGTCCAGCACCGGAGAATGTGGACGTCGGTCGGACGATGACAACGGGGAGGGGTGGTAGCACATCTGGCGAGCGACAAAAGAATGTGTGTCGTCGTTATCTCTCCTTTTGGCAAATTCCGTCCTCTGTGCAGCCTTGGTATGCATTGGCATGTCATTCGCATCCGACATTCGGTGCGATGAGTAGTGGCTCTTATGTTCGGCCATGTCCTTGTGCTCGTCGTCTTCGTTGTGCGTTAGAGAGCGCCCAACTTCGGTGCACCACTACCGCATGCACCCACTGGGCGAATCGACGATGATGGCATTGCCACTGTCCGTGTCAAACATGAATGTGCCGGACCAGCTTGGGGAATCATTAAAAAGGATCTCTTCTTCTCCGCTTTGACCCGCATGCGGAGCTGTGGCAGATGACTTGTCGTCCGCACGGGCTTTCGATATTCAGCCTTCAGGCCCACATTTGTCCCACATTGTGGGTCCTACACGCAATCCCCTAGAAGCCATACCGCCCATCTGCCGGCCCAGGTGTAAACAAGCCGTCCCCTTAATGAAGAGGATCCCACTGTCCACCCACCATCAGCTTTATCATCGTTTGCGGAAAAAAAAGCGTTATTATCGTCCTCTGCCGTGTGCGGCTAATATCCGTAGTGAATAACAAACGAATACAGTTGTTAACCGCATCATACATCATCCTGACCGAGGTCAGTATGGTGGTGTTGTTGTACACAGGATGCGTCGCGTCTCTTTACGACAACTTAACATGCGATCGTCAGCAATCTGTTGCTGTCGGCTGCGGCCCCTTTTTACAGGTCGGCCCGCCTAGCCATACGCTCTGGTGCTTAAGTGGATGATAATTTACCTCCGAACAGGCACCACCGTGGCGTTCGTCCTCGCAGTCCGTGCGAGTGTGCGAGTCCGGTGTGTAACCTAACTGAAATGACCCGACCCCGGTAATGAGTTCTGCCCATAAAGGCCTTTCCTTGTAGCGTGAGTTTTTTGTGTAATTTAATTTTAATGCTCTCATTTAGCGAGAAGTACATCCGCCCTCCTGTGGTTCTTGTTGTTCGAGGTCAGGCTTACATGTCCGCCGACCAGCGACCAACGACCAACGACCGACGACGACGACCAACAACGTTAGCGACAGAGCCGATGAGCGGCTGGGAAGCTTCCCTGATGTTGTGGCTATACAACTTATGTTGTGGATGTGTGGATGGTATTCTCTAGTGGGCAGGTCGACTTTATTATGTTTTCAAGTACGTAAGTGCACGTGTGTGCGTGTGTGGGTCTCCTTGGCTGGCTGGCATACAATTCTAGTGTTTTCCCTTTTTTGGTCGTTTTAATTATTTTTGTGTTCAACCAGCGAGCAAGCGTATAAACGCAACAAAAAATGCTGAAAAACGGAAGGGTGGTGGGGGGGGGGGGATGATGATAGTGGGACAAGCCGCGATACACACGTGCGAGCAGGTGCGTTTTGTTTGTGTGCCACTATCGCGGATTCTAACGAGCGTGGTTGTTGGGGGAGGGGGTGGGGTACTCAGATTAGAAAGAGGTACACACATAATGTGACCTGGCCAAGGGTTCAACAACCAGGCCTCTACCTTTGTGTTGTTGATCTTTAGCTTCCGTTGGCTTTATTTTTTCCTCGAAATCCAAGCGAGGTTATTTTTCGCTGTGTGAGGCCTAGTCGAGGGGGTACCATTTATTCCTGGAATTGACCTGATAATCCCATGAGTCGAATAGCCCGGCAGAGAAAGTTCTGGTTTCTGTGGCAGCGTCGAAGTTTGGTGTCCGCGGTTTCCGTGACATACTTGAATTGCTTCAGGGGCGGGTGCATACATATGAGCTGGTCAGGTTCGAGCTCAATGGGTAATGTCTCGAAAGAATATTTACTGCCTCCGCAGGGTGGCCACTGGGCAACGAATGACACAGCGAGATAACAAGTCTAACATCTGAAGCTTGTTGAACTAAATCTTCGGTCTTTTGCAAGTATACGAACTCAGTCTTGGAACAGGAAGTATTCTGCCAAGTTAGCGACGTGTGGAGTAAATCTCGGTGACATAGGCTCTAATGCGATGGTGGAACAGTATACGGGAAGGGATGCGTGGCTAAGCGAGTGGTAAGTCTTCCGTATATGAACTCCCAAAATCTTAGCTACCTTCCGTTTCAATCCAGCTCTCCCTGTGTATCTCGAAGTCTGCCTAGGGCGACTCACTCATTCCGACGCCCCGTGAGATTCAAAATATCTTCCAAACTCAAGAAAGATGAAAATCGTCAAACTCTTAATGCACAAATCTTCTGTTCATGCTCTAGAGCAAACAGATTTGATCAATCGCGTAGCCGTTGAGATTCTAACGGCCACTTCATTTGACCGGCTCGCAAAGGACCAGTTAGGTATTCAAGCCGACCCTTGTCTGCTAGTAGTATAAATGCAGAGGAAGCGGATAGCGCCGACTCTGACACTCCATTCTTATGGAAACGTGCAGCATTGTAAAAATTTGGTTACTCGCCCATTAAGAAAGTTCAACTCTGCTGAAAGAAAGAGGTTTAAATCCGCAATTCGCACAGGAGAAACAATGGAAAATGTCCTAGCCTCCCACCAAAGAAGTCGAAATGGTATGATCGGAGGATCATATCGCTTCTTCAGCACCTGCTGATAAAGCCAGGGCAAGATCGGTACCTTATGTTCCCACTTCCAATCAACTGTTGAGTGTCGTTAGATTGGGTACTGTCCCAGCGTACTTGGACAAAGAACTTCTGTCAACTGTCTGACTTGATCGATCCGAGAAACAGGCGCGGGTAGCCACATTTGTCAGGCTTGCAACATAAGACGGGATGACTCATTTTCTTCTCTTCAGACAATGCTACTGCTGAGTGGATGAGGAGCAACCAAGGCTAAGAGTGGACTAAACGCGACAGTAGTGGGAGGAAGGATCTTCCACATTGTTCAATGGTTTTATATATATATAGCCTTAAATTCTGGGATCAATAGAAGCACAGGATGACGGGTATTTTGATGTGGTTAAAAGCCACGTATAGGGTGAATGAAGGTGCACGTCGTCACCTTGTTCTCACCTTGGACCTTGCGTCCATGAAGGTTTTAAGCACCCTGGACAAGAAGTGTGCTTCAGAGACAGTTTAGTACTCTCATCCCTAAAGCTCCTACAGGAGTCATTGAGCGGCGGACCTCCAAGTGTTCTGCCTTGTTCAATGTTCAGTCATTACGACTGCCAATTTTCTTACCCTTGGAGCTTTAGTTTCGTTTTCATTTAATGTAGGAAACATCGTTTTCGACGTCCTTCGGGTAGATTAAACAGGTATTTCCCTTCTGTGCTTGTTGTCGTTTTTGGCACTTGTCAGTAACAATGGTTTTCAGTAACTGGTTGGTATCTCCTTATTTTGTGCCAATTATATGCTCCCTACCTTGCTAATTTGCCGTCCCTTATGCTGCCCTGATTACTCTTGGTCCTAGGGTGGGTAAGGTTCCACCATTTCGTTATCTGGCGAATCTGGCTTGGAGATAGCCGGCAAAGTTTTAACATGTTTGTGTTGTCGGTGATGTCTCCAGAGCCTTTAGGGACGTCTGAGTTTGCATGCATACAATAATAGATCTAGTGATAATCCACGGGCTGCTTCTAAATAAACTTTTCCTTTTGATCGGAATACCCTGAGCTCTCATAGCGTTACTTTTCAGACGACTATCGTCCTTTCGATTCTCTTCGATGATATCGTCGATGATTTGCTTCACGTAAGACACTCACTATCGTATCGCCTATCGTTACAGTTTGAGTGCTCTGAAAATATTAACTCTCACGTAAAAATTACATTTGTGCTCTCATTCCTCTCAAATTTCACTAAGCCATTCTCATTTCAGTTTGCGAACAAAACTAATACAAATGCGACCTATCACTCTAAAAATGTCTAAAAGTGTAGACCAAGATATGTATACATATCTATACGCTGACGCCATGAAAATATTCAAAACAAATCGAAATGTTAATGACTGTATGCTTCAATCAGATAAAAACAGCATCTTTGATTGGTGTGTAAATAATGAACTTGGTCTTAACTTAAGTAAATGCAATTATATCTCTTTTACGAAATCAGCTTTTCAAATCCAATTTAATTATTCAATTGGTAATTCATATCTTTCGACTGTAAGCAGTGTCAAAGATTTGGGTGTTATGTTTAACTCCCCATTTTCATTTCAAAATCATATCTCTCATATTTTAGCAAAAGCCAACTCAGCAGTCGGCTTCATGAAAACGTAATACTAAAGGATTTACTGATCCATTTGCCTTATTAGACCGTATATATCCCTAGTCCGACCTTTCCTTGAATATGCGGTCGTAGTCTGGAACCCGGCTTTCAGCACTTTTTCCGAACGTATTGAAAAAGTTCAAAAGCGATTCACCAAGTACATCTTCTTTAAAATGCACTGCAATTTTCATCCTAGCTACAAAGCTAGATGCCAACTGCTTGGTATAAAGTCTCTATCAACTAGACGCACTATCCACGATGTTATATTTGTCAGGGATATACTCTGCAAACATATAATGTTCATGTCTCTTATCTGAGATTCAATTTCATATGCCTTCAAGGTCACTCCGTACTTGGGATTTTATATTTGAAAGGTTTCATAGCACAGACTATGGTAAAAACGAAACATTAACAAGAATAATTCGTGTTTTTAACGAACATTCACAACATTTGGATCTGTCCCATACTAGACAGCACTTTAAAAGTAACCTTTTAAGCCTTTTTACTTTTTAAAATGTATTGAGTTCTGAAATAAAGTATTAACTTATCATTAAATATTGTACAATTATAAAACACTTCACAAAATATGTTAATACATATGTAATTTGTAGATTTTAGATAAGATATATAAATGTAGATTTAGAAAATAAATAAATAAATTTGTTCTCATTTAATAGGAGACGATACTGAAATAGGTATCGCCAAAAATAAGTCTGCGAGACGATAATTAATGACAGTTTTCAGTCTACGCGAAGCAGACAAAACGATATCTCTCAGACGCTATAGTTTTCTTATGCTTACAAGAAGCGAAACTATCGCCGATGCGCTATCGCGAGACGATTGTCGCCTTACGCGATTAGAGCCCTGCAGTATTCGAGTATTCTGACCTAGAATACACACCTGAGTCGTTGCCTTTATCTAATTTGGATCCATCTACGTAAATTCACATGGCAGCCGAGTTGCTTGCTTTGAAGTCCTCAGTTAATCCAAGTGCTGAACGAGTCAAGTGATGCAACAGGCTACTTTTAGCCATTTTTTTCTTACAGATTACTTCATATAAATGTCGACCACAACTTCTTCTAAAGAAGTCTATTGGAAGAATCCTTTTTCGAGTCACTTCTATTTTTCAATTTATTTTGTTCACACTTACTATAAAATATGCTCAGAATCATTTAGACGGACAATGTTACTCGGCGAGCTTAACTAACTTAATCTTAAACTATATCCTTCGACTTAAAACCATGCCTCTAGTTTTTGCAAGAGCTGACAATTAATTGAACTTTAAGTTCCTCTTACCAGCATTGACCAAGTCCTTCCCTCGCTTAAAGGGTACTCTCATCAGCATTTGTGTGTGCACCAACCGAGTGCAAACATGCAATTCGCAGAGCGACTAATGCACCGCTAAATCACAAATCAACACAACGGCCGCAAAGCTTATGCCTTAGTCAAACTAATTCAATTTAATTAATTTATCGAATATGAGGCAAAAAAGAGAGCTCAAAATACAAATAGTGGAAAATTCCAAAACTAAACACTAGTACGTTTAGGGCTAAGCAAGCACCATCAACTGCAACCGTCCAAGTGGCACTCCTTCCTCGCCAAAGTGGTACGGCACGCTGAATGAGGTATTCAAAGCCAATGCCCCTGTCAAAGCAAACAGAAAATAGAAAGGTAAACAGTTAAACAAGGACCCCCGGCTTAACTTGCCGCCCGTAACACCCGATACCGATGGAGCTGCATCAATTCATACAAAAATATGTACATTCCCGAGTAAATCCAATACAATCTGTTGTTCTGGAGTGGCAGTGCAAACAAAATTTGCCAGGACAATAATTTGCAGGATTTGGAGCGTGAAAAACAGAAGCATTTCGGGATCGGACGTCTGACTTTGCCAGAGCGGGATTCACTGCTTCGCTCAAATATTTACAAAGCGAATTTTCAAGCCCTGACCTGAGAGTTAAATCAGTTGCAGGGGCGGTGTAGGGCAGCCCATCGAAACCGCCCGCCGAAAAGTCGTATTCAATTGATGACTTCACTCGATGGCTCGAAATCTGCTGTTTGACCCATTCATTCAGTCAACCCATCAATTAGGCCTATGCGGGACGCTGATAATTGGGGCCATTCGCAGCGTTTACTAGCGGCAGTCGCATGCGGGGCTGTTAAGTCATTTGTAACGTGATTGCACGCGATTATATTTTAAATGGAGAATTGCGATATATTATCACGTAAGTGCGACTCTTTCGGACGGTGGGCAGTTTCGTGTTCGAAATTAATTACGTACTGCGCGCTTACATGGACATGAGCACATGAGGACATGTGGCAGCTCACGTATGGCTTGGGGAATGAGGTGTGAAATTAGCCTCCATTACGAGGAATCCATAGTCTTCTATTATTTATTCAATTACCATTAGCAGTTGTTTCCGAAGTTAAGTGATATGGGCGGATGGCATTCGATTTGACACTTTGTGGTCATTTCCTGTCGTATGGTCTTGTCCGCATTTGTGTGGCTACGTCACGCTAATATACTTCTAGTGTTTAGCCAAAGGCGATGGGAGAAATGCAACAACACCACATTTGATACTTGGACATCCTCACTTTATGGAAATATTCTTTTCATTCAGTCCTCGGGTGGAGCGGGAACAAATGACTCCTTGTGTATACAGCCAAGAAATTATAAGTAAACATACACCCAACATAGCTGGATATGATACTCGATTACAACAGAAGCAAAGAAGGGGTTGGAAATATGGACAAATGCTTTACAAAGAAAACAAGAACCAAAAGATGGCCTTTGGCATTTTTTTTTTATAACATTGTGGATGTGGCTGCTCTTTCTAGGAAGTTGTTCCCGCGTCATCCCACTGGGTCGAAGAATCCTCGAGCTGGAGCAGTGCTTTCGATGCGATCTACATTGCCTAGCAACCTTAGACGTTGGATTCGTAACCGCCGCATACAGCTTGTATTAGGATCTTCCTCTCAAAATACAATGAGCACTTTAAGACAGTGATGACTTAAAGGTTGAGAGAACGCTCTACTGAATTAATTTCGATACTGATGGTACTGGACGCACTATTTATTTGGGAACTTTTGAATAGACTTCAGCAAAAATATACATACCCCCCTATGGCGAAGTAGTCGATGGTGTTTGTGCATCGTTGAAGACAGCATCTTCAACCACTCCACTTTGCAAAATATTTTTCACCGCTAAACCCATTTTCCCGACTCAATACCTCATTGACTGTACGCGTACGTTCGATCACTCACGTCAATAGGCTTAATCTCATAAGCGACTTGACTCAAATGCCGACGCAACAGTCAATGCTTTCGTGCGTTTATTAACAGAATCCGATGGGTTGGAGCGCATTTCAGGACATCTGAATTTTCGACTACTTTTGTATAGCCGGCATCGTCGTTTTTAGCGTTTTGTCAGGTAATCCTCCAACTGCCATATCTTTCCTATTAGACCTATCTAGGACTTAAAAACACCTTTGGTGATGTGTTCGTGTGTGTATTAACATAATCAGATGCGTTGGAGCGCATTTCAGGACATCTAAATTTTCGGCTACTTTTGTATTGCCGGCATCGTCGTTTCTTAGCGTTTTGTCAGGTAATCCTCCAACTGCCATATCTTTCCTATTAGAGCTATCTAGGACTTAAAAACACCTTTGGTGATGTGTTCGTGTGTGTATTAACAGAATCCGATGCGTTGGAGCGCATTTCAGGACATCTGAATTTTCGGCTACTTTTGTATAGCCGGCATCGTCGTTTCTTAGCGTTTTGTCAGGTAATCTTCCAACTGCCATATCGGCCCTATTAGACCTATCTAGGACTTTAAAACACCTTTGGTGATGTGTTCGTGTGTGTATTAACAGAATCCGATGCGTTGGAGCGCATTTCAGAACATCTGAATTTTCGGCTACTTTGTATTGCCGGCATCGTCCTTTTTTAGCGTTTTGTCACATCATCCTCCAACTGCCATATCGCCCCTATTAGACCTATCTAGGACTTAAAAACACCTTTGGTGATGTGTTCGTGTGTGTATTAACAGAATCCGATGCGTTGGAGCGCATTTCAGGACATCTGAATTTTCGGCTACTTTTGTATTGCCGGCATCGTCGTTTCTTAGCGTTTTGTCAGGTAATCCTCCAACTGCCATATCGGCCCTATTAGAGCTATCTAGGACTTAAAAACACCTTTGGTGATGTGTTCGTGTGTGTATTAACAGAATCCGATGCGTTGGAGCGCATTTCAGGACATCTGAATTTTCGGCTACTTTTGTATAGCCGGCATCGTCGTTTTTAGCGTTTTGTCAGGTAATCCTCCAACTGCCATATCTTTCCTATTAGAGCTATCTAGGACTTAAAAACACCTTTGGTGATGTGTTCGTGTGTGTATTAACAGAATCCGATGCGTTGGAGCGCATTTCAGGACATCTGAATTTTCGGCTACTTTTGTATAGCCGGCATCGTCGTTTCTTAGCGTTTTGTCAGGTAATCCTCCAACTGCCATATCTTTCCTATTAGACCTATCTAGGACTTAAAAACGCCTTTGGTGATGTGTTCGTGTGTGTATTAACAGAATCCGATGCGTTGGAGCGCATTTCAGGACATCTGAATTTTCGGCTACTTTTGTATAGCCGGCATCGTCGTTTCTTAGCGTTTTGTCAGGTAATCTTCCAACTGCCATATCGGCCCTATTAGACCTATCTCGGACTTTAAAACACCTTTGGTGATGTGTTCGTGTGTGTATTAACAGAATCCGATGCGTTGGAGCGCATTTCAGGACATCTGAATTTTCGGCTACTTTTGTATGGCCGGCATCGTCCTTTTTTAGCGTTTTGTCACATCATCCTCCAACTGCCATATCGCCCCTATTAGACCTATCTAGGACTTAAAAACACCTTTGGTGATGTGTTCGTGTGTGTATTAACAGAATCCGATGCGTTGGAGCGCATTTCAGGACATCTGAATTTTCGGCTACTTTTGTATAGCCGGCATCGTCGTTTCTTAGCGTTTTGTCAGGTAATCTTCCAACTGCCATATCGGCCCTATTAGACCTATCTAGGACTTTAAAACACCTTTGGTGATGTGTTCGTGTGTGTATTAACAGAATCCGATGCGTTGGAGCGCATTTCAGGACATCTGAATTTTCGGCTACTTTTGTATAGCCGGCATCGTCGTTTCTTAGCGTTTTGTCAGGTAATCTTCCAACTGCCATATCGGCCCTATTAGACCTATCTAGGACTTAAAAACGCCTTTGGTGATGTGTTCGTGTGTGTATTAACAGAATCCGATGCGTTGGAGCGCATTTCAGGACATCTGAATTTTCGGCTACTTTTGTATAGCCGGCATCGTCGTTTCTTAGCGTTTTGTCAGGTAATCTTCCAACTGCCATATCGGCCCTATTAGACCTATCTCGGACTTTAAAACACCTTTGGTGATGTGTTCGTGTGTGTATTAACAGAATCCGATGCGTTGGAGCGCATTTCAGGACATCTGAATTTTCGGCTACTTTTGTATGGCCGGCATCGTCCTTTTTTAGCGTTTTGTCACATCATCCTCCAACTGCCATATCGCCCCTATTAGACCTATCTAGGACTTAAAAACACCTTTGGTGATGTGTTCGTGTGTGTATTAACAGAATCCGATGCGTTGGAGCGCATTTCAGGACATCTGAATTTTCGGCTACTTTTGTATAGCCGGCATCGTCGTTTCTTAGCGTTTTGTCAGGTAATCTTCCAACTGCCATATCGGCCCTATTAGACCTATCTAGGACTTTAAAACACCTTTGGTGATGTGTTCGTGTGTGTATTAACATAATAAGATGCGTTGGAGCGCATTTCAGGACATCTGAATTTTCGGCTACTTTTGTATGGCCGGCATCGTCTTTTTTAGCGTTTTGTCAGGTAATCCTCCAACTGCCATATCTTTCCTATTAGACCTATCTAGGACTTTAAAACACCTTTGGTGATGTGTTCGTGTGTGTATTAACAGAATCCGATGCGTTGGAGCGCATTTCAGGACATCTGAATTTTCGGCTACTTTTGTATGGCCGGCATCGTCCTTTTTTAGCGTTTTGTCACATCATCCTCCAACTGCCATATCGCCCCTATTAGACCTATCTAGGACTTAAAAACACCTTTGGTGATGTGTTCGTGTGTGTATTAACAGAATCCGATGCGTTGGAGCGCATTTCAGGACATCTGAATTTTCGGCTACTTTTGTATAGCCGGCATCGTCGTTTTTAGCGTTTTGTCAGGTAATCCTCCAACTGCCATATCTTTCCTATTAGACCTATCTAGGACTTAAAAACACCTTTGGTGATGTGTTCGTGTGTGTATTAACATAATAAGATGCGTTGGAGCGCATTTCAGGACATCTGAATTTTCGGCTACTTTTGTATAGCCGGCATCGTCGTTTTTAGCGTTTTGTCAGGTAATCCTCCAACTGCCATATCTTTCCTATTAGACCTATCTAGGACTTAAAAACACCTTTGGTGATGTGTTCGTGTGTGTATTAACATAATAAGATGCGTTGGAGCGCATTTCAGGACATCTGAATTTTCGGCTACTTTTGTATAGCCGGCATCGTCGTTTTTAGCGTTTTGTCAGGTAATCCTCCAACTGCCATATCTTTCCTATTAGACCTATCTAGGACTTAAAAACACCTTTGGTGATGTGTACGTTTGTGTATTAACATAATAAGATGCGTTGGAGCGCATTTCAGGACATCTGAATTTTCGGCTACTTTTGTATAGCCGGCATCGTCGTTTCTTAGCGTTTTGTCAGGTAATCTTCCAACTGCCATATCGGCCCTATTAGACCTATCTAGGACTTTAAAACACGTTTGGTGATGTGTTCGTGTGTGTATTAACATAATAAGATGCGTTGGAGCGCATTTCAGGACATCTGAATTTTCGGCTACTTTTGTATGGCCGGCATCGTCTTTTTTAGCGTTTTGTCAGGTAATCCTCCAACTGCCATATCTTTCCTATTAGACCTATCTAGGACTTAAAAACGCCTTTGGTGATGTGTTCGTGTGTGTATTAACAGAATCCGATGCGTTGGAGCGCATTTCAGGACATCTGAATTTTCGGCTACTTTTGTATTGCCGGCATCGTCCTTTTTTAGCGTTTTGTCACATCATCCTCCAACTGCCATATCGCCCCTATTAGACCTATCTAGGACTTAAAAACGCCTTTGGTGATGTGTTCGTGTGTGTATTAACAGAATCCGATGCGTTGGAGCGCATTTCAGGACATCTGAATTTTCGGCTACTTTTGTATAGCCGGCATCGTCTTTTTTAGCGTTTTGTCAGGTAATCCTCCAACTGCCATATCTTTCCTATTAGACCTATCTAGGACTTAAAAACGCCTTTGGTGATGTGTTCGTGTGTGTATTAACAGAATCCGATGCGTTGGAGCGCATTTCAGGACATCTGAATTTTCGGCTACTTTTGTATAGCCGGCATCGTCGTTTCTTAGCGTTTTGTCAGGTAATCTTCCAACTTCCATATCGGCCCTATTAGACCTATCTAGGACTTTAAAACACCTTTGGTGATGTGTTCGTGTGTGTATTAACAGAATCCGATGCGTTGGAGCGCATTTCAGGACATCTGAATTTTCGGCTACTTTTGTATGGCCGGCATCGTCCTTTTTTAGCGTTTTGTCACATCATCCTCCAACTGCCATATCGCCCCTATTAGACCTATCTAGGACTTAAAAACACCTTTGGTGATGTGTTCGTGTGTGTATTAACAGAATCCGATGCGTTGGAGCGCATTTCAGGACATCTGAATTTTCGGCTACTTTTGTATAGCCGGCATCGTCGTTTCTTAGCGTTTTGTCAGGTAATCTTCCAACTGCCATATCTTTCCTATTAGACCTATCTAGGACTTAAAAACACCTTTGGTGATGTGTACGTTTGTGTATTAACATAATAAGATGCGTTGGAGCGCATTTCAGGACATCTGAATTTTCGGCTACTTTTGTATAGCCGGCATCGTCGTTTTTAGCGTTTTGTCAGGTAATCCTCCAACTGCCATATCTTTCCTATTAGACCTATCTAGGACTTAAAAACACCTTTGGTGATGTGTACGTGTGTGTATTAACATAATAAGATGCGTTGGAGCGCATTTCAGGACATCTGAATTTTCGGCTACTTTTGTATAGCCGGCATCGTCGTTTCTTAGCGTTTTGTCAGGTAATCTTCCAACTGCCATATCGGCCCTATTAGACCTATCTAGGACTTTAAAACACCTTTGGTGATGTGTTCGTGTGTGTATTAACATAATAAGATGCGTTGGAGCGCATTTCAGGACATCTGAATTTTCGGCTACTTTTGTATAGCCGGCATCGTCGTTTTTAGCGTTTTGTCAGGTAATCCTCCAACTGCCATATCTTTCCTATTAGACCTATCTAGGACTTAAAAACACCTTTGGTGATGTGTACGTTTGTGTATTAACATAATAAGATGCGTTGGAGCGCATTTCAGGACATCTGAATTTTCGGCTACTTTTGTATAGCCGGCATCGTCGTTTCTTAGCGTTTTGTCAGGTAATCTTCCAACTTCCATATCGGCCCTATTAGACCTATCTAGGACTTTAAAACACCTTTGGTGATGTGTTCGTGTGTGTATTAACAGAATCCGATGCGTTGGAGCGCATTTCAGGACATCTGAATTTTCGGCTACTTTTGTATGGCCGGCATCGTCCTTTTTTAGCGTTTTGTCACATCATCCTCCAACTGCCATATCGCCCCTATTAGACCTATCTAGGACTTAAAAACACCTTTGGTGATGTGTTCGTGTGTGTATTAACAGAATCCGATGCGTTGGAGCGCATTTCAGGACATCTGAATTTTCGGCTACTTTTGTATAGCCGGCATCGTCGTTTCTTAGCGTTTTGTCAGGTAATCTTCCAACTGCCATATCGGCCCTATTAGACCTATCTAGGACTTTAAAACACCTTTGGTGATGTGTTCGTGTGTGTATTAACAGAATCCGATGCGCTGGAGCGCATTTCAGAACATCTGAATTTTCGGCTACTTTGTATTGCCGGCATCGTCCTTTTTTAGCGTTTTGTCAGGTAATCCTCCAACTGCCATATCTTTCCTATTAGACCTATCTAGGACTTAAAAACGCCTTTGGTGATGTGTTCGTGTGTGTATTAACAGAATCCGATGCGTTGGAGCGCATTTCAGGACATCTGAATTTTCGGCTACTTTTGTATAGCCGGCATAGTCGTTTTTAGCGTTTTGTCAGGTAATCCTCCAACTGCCATATCTTTCCTATTAGAGCTATCTAGGACTTAAAAACACCTTTGGTGATGTGTTCGTGTGTGTATTAACAGAATCCGATGCGTTGGAGCGCATTTCAGGACATCTGAATTTTCGGCTACTTTTGTATAGCCGGCATCGTCGTTTCTTAGCGTTTTGTCAGGTAATCTTCCAACTGCCATATCGGCCCTATTAGACCTATCTAGGACTTTAAAACACCTTTGGTGATGTGTTCGTGTGTGTATTAACAGAATCCGATGCGTTGGAGCGCATTTCAGGACATCTGAATTTTCGGCTACTTTTGTATGGCCGGCATCGTCTTTTTTAGCGTTTTGTCAGGTAATCCTCCAACTGCCATATCTTTCCTATTAGACCTATCTAGGACTTAAAAACGCCTTTGGTGATGTGTTCGTGTGTGTATTAACAGAATCCGATGCGTTGGAGCGCATTTCAGGACATCTGAATTTTCGGCTACTTTTGTATAGCCGGCATCGTCGTTTCTTAGCGTTTTGTCAGGTAATCTTCCAACTGCCATATCGGCCCTATTAGACCTATCTAGGACTTTAAAACACCTTTGGTGATGTGTTCGTGTGTGTATTAACATAATAAGATGCGTTGGAGCGCATTTCAGGACATCTGAATTTTCGGCTACTTTGTATTGCCGGCATCGTCCTTTTTTAGCGTTTTGTCACATCATCCTCCAACTGCCATATCTTTCCTATTAGACCTATCTAGGACTTAAAAACGCCTTTGGTGATGTGTTCGTGTGTGTATTAACAGAATCCGATGCGTTGGAGCGCATTTCAGGACATCTGAATTTTCGGCTACTTTTGTATAGCCGGCATCGTCGTTTCTTAGCGTTTTGTCAGGTAATCTTCCAACTTCCATATCGGCCCTATTAGACCTATCTAGGACTTTAAAACACCTTTGGTGATGTGTTCGTGTGTGTATTAACAGAATCCGATGCGTTGGAGCGCATTTCAGGACATCTGAATTTTCGGCTACTTTTGTATGGCCGGCATCGTCCTTTTTTAGCGTTTTGTCACATCATCCTCCAACTGCCATATCGCCCCTATTAGACCTATCTAGGACTTAAAAACACCTTTGGTGATGTGTTCGTGTGTGTATTAACAGAATCCGATGCGTTGGAGCGCATTTCAGGACATCTGAATTTTCGGCTACTTTTGTATAGCCGGCATCGTCGTTTCTTAGCGTTTTGTCAGGTAATCTTCCAACTGCCATATCGGCCCTATTAGACCTATCTAGGACTTTAAAACACCTTTGGTGATGTGTTCGTGTGTGTATTAACAGAATCCGATGCGTTGGAGCGCATTTCAGAACATCTGAATTTTCGGCTACTTTTGTATAGCCGGCATCGTCTTTTTTAGCGTTTTGTCAGGTAATCCTCCAACTGCCATATCTTTCCTATTAGAGCTATCTAGGACTTAAAAACACCTTTGGTGATGTGTTCGTGTGTGTATTAACAGAATCCGATGCGTTGGAGCGCATTTCAGGACATCTGAATTTTCGGCTACTTTTGTATAGCCGGCATCGTCTTTTTTAGCGTTTTGTCAGGTAATCCTCCAACTGCCATATCTTTCCTATTAGAGCTATCTAGGACTTAAAAACACCTTTGGTGATGTGTTCGTGTGTGTATTAACATAATAAGATGCGTTGGAGCGCATTTCAGGACATCTGAATTTTCGGCTACTTTTGTATAGCCGGCATCGTCGTTTCTTAGCGTTTTGTCAGGTAATCCTCCAACTGCCATATCTTTCCTATTAGACCTATCTAGGACTTAAAAACGCCTTTGGTGATGTGTTCGTGTGTGTATTAACAGAATCCGATGCGTTGGAGCGCATTTCAGGACATCTGAATTTTCGGCTACTTTTGTATAGCCGGCATCGTCGTTTCTTAGCGTTTTGTCAGGTAATCTTCCAACTGCCATATCGGCCCTATTAGACCTATCTAGGACTTTAAAACACCTTTGGTGATGTGTTCGTGTGTGTATTAACAGAATCCGATGCGTTGGAGCGCATTTCAGGACATCTGAATTTTCGGCTACTTTTGTATAGCCGGCATCGTCTTTTTTAGCGTTTTGTCAGGTAATCCTCCAACTGCCATATCTTTCCTATTAGAGCTATCTAGGACTTAAAAACACCTTTGGTGATGTGTTCGTGTGTGTATTAACATAATAAGATGCGTTGGAGCGCATTTCAGGACATCTGAATTTTCGGCTACTTTTGTATAGCCGGCATCGTCGTTTCTTAGCGTTTTGTCAGGTAATCCTCCAACTGCCATATCTTTCCTATTAGACCTATCTAGGACTTAAAAACGCCTTTGGTGATGTGTTCGTGTGTGTATTAACAGAATCCGATGCGTTGGAGCGCATTTCAGGACATCTGAATTTTCGGCTACTTTTGTATAGCCGGCATCGTCGTTTTTAGCGTTTTGTCAGGTAATCCTCCAACTGCCATATCTTTCCTATTAGACCTATCTAGGACTTAAAAACACCTTTGGTGATGTGTACGTGTGTGTATTAACATAATAAGATGCGTTGGAGCGCATTTCAGGACATCTGAATTTTCGGCTACTTTTGTATAGCCGGCATCGTCGTTTCTTAGCGTTTTGTCAGGTAATCTTCCAACTGCCATATCGGCCCTATTAGACCTATCTAGGACTTTAAAACACCTTTGGTGATGTGTTCGTGTGTGTATTAACATAATAAGATGCGTTGGAGCGCATTTCAGGACATCTGAATTTTCGGCTACTTTTGTATAGCCGGCATCGTCGTTTTTAGCGTTTTGTCAGGTAATCCTCCAACTGCCATATCTTTCCTATTAGACCTATCTAGGACTTAAAAACACCTTTGGTGATGTGTACGTGTGTGTATTAACATAATAAGATGCGTTGGAGCGCATTTCAGGACATCTGAATTTTCGGCTACTTTTGTATAGCCGGCATCGTCGTTTCTTAGCGTTTTGTCAGGTAATCCTCCAACTGCCATATCGGCCCTATTAGACCTATCTAGGACTTAAAAACACCTTTGGTGATGTGTTCGTGTGTGTATTAACAGAATCCGATGCGTTGGAGCGCATTTCAGGACATCTGAATTTTCGGCTACTTTTGTATAGCCGGCATCGTCGTTTTTAGCGTTTTGTCAGGTAATCCTCCAACTGCCATATCTTTCCTATTAGAGCTATCTAGGACTTAAAAACACCTTTGGTGATGTGTTCGTGTGTGTATTAACAGAATCCGATGCGTTGGAGCGCATTTCAGGACATCTGAATTTTCGGCTACTTTTGTATAGCCGGCATCGTCGTTTCTTAGCGTTTTGTCAGGTAATCTTCCAACTGCCATATCGGCCCTATTAGACCTATCTCGGACTTTAAAACGCCTTTGGTGATGTGTTCGTGTGTGTATTAACAGAATCCGATGCGTTGGAGCGCATTTCAGGACATCTGAATTTTCGGCTACTTTTGTATAGCCGGCATCGTCGTTTTTAGCGTTTTGTCAGGTAATCCTCCAACTGCCATATCTTTCCTATTAGACCTATCTAGGACTTAAAAACACCTTTGGTGATGTGTACGTGTGTGTATTAACATAATAAGATGCGTTGGAGCGCATTTCAGGACATCTGAATTTTCGGCTACTTTTGTATAGCCGGCATCGTCGTTTCTTAGCGTTTTGTCAGGTAATCTTCCAACTGCCATATCGGCCCTATTAGACCTATCTAGGACTTTAAAACACCTTTGGTGATGTGTTCGTGTGTGTATTAACATAATAAGATGCGTTGGAGCGCATTTCAGGACATCTGAATTTTCGGCTACTTTTGTATAGCCGGCATCGTCGTTTTTAGCGTTTTGTCAGGTAATCCTCCAACTGCCATATCTTTCCTATTAGACCTATCTAGGACTTAAAAACACCTTTGGTGATGTGTACGTGTGTGTATTAACATAATAAGATGCGTTGGAGCGCATTTCAGGACATCTGAATTTTCGGCTACTTTTGTATAGCCGGCATCGTCGTTTCTTAGCGTTTTGTCAGGTAATCCTCCAACTGCCATATCGGCCCTATTAGACCTATCTAGGACTTAAAAACACCTTTGGTGATGTGTTCGTGTGTGTATTAACAGAATCCGATGCGTTGGAGCGCATTTCAGGACATCTGAATTTTCGGCTACTTTTGTATAGCCGGCATCGTCGTTTTTAGCGTTTTGTCAGGTAATCCTCCAACTGCCATATCTTTCCTATTAGAGCTATCTAGGACTTAAAAACACCTTTGGTGATGTGTTCGTGTGTGTATTAACAGAATCCGATGCGTTGGAGCGCATTTCAGGACATCTGAATTTTCGGCTACTTTTGTATAGCCGGCATCGTCGTTTCTTAGCGTTTTGTCAGGTAATCCTCCAACTGCCATATCTTTCCTATTAGACCTATCTAGGACTTAAAAACGCCTTTGGTGATGTGTTCGTGTGTGTATTAACAGAATCCGATGCGTTGGAGCGCATTTCAGGACATCTGAATTTTCGGCTACTTTTGTATAGCCGGCATCGTCGTTTCTTAGCGTTTTGTCAGGTAATCTTCCAACTGCCATATCGGCCCTATTAGACCTATCTCGGACTTTAAAACACCTTTGGTGATGTGTTCGTGTGTGTATTAACAGAATCCGATGCGTTGGAGCGCATTTCAGGACATCTGAATTTTCGGCTACTTTTGTATGGCCGGCATCGTCCTTTTTTAGCGTTTTGTCACATCATCCTCCAACTGCCATATCGCCCCTATTAGACCTATCTAGGACTTAAAAACACCTTTGGTGATGTGTTCGTGTGTGTATTAACAGAATCCGATGCGTTGGAGCGCATTTCAGGACATCTGAATTTTCGGCTACTTTTGTATAGCCGGCATCGTCGTTTCTTAGCGTTTTGTCAGGTAATCTTCCAACTGCCATATCGGCCCTATTAGACCTATCTAGGACTTTAAAACACCTTTGGTGATGTGTTCGTGTGTGTATTAACATAATAAGATGCGTTGGAGCGCATTTCAGGACATCTGAATTTTCGGCTACTTTGTATTGCCGGCATCGTCCTTTTTTAGCGTTTTGTCACATCATCCTCCAACTGCCATATCGCCCCTATTAGACCTATCTAGGACTTAAAAACGCCTTTGGTGATGTGTTCGTGTGTGTATTAACAGAATCCGATGCGTTGGAGCGCATTTCAGGACATCTGAATTTTCGGCTACTTTTGTATGGCCGGCATCGTCCTTTTTTAGCGTTTTGTCACATCATCCTCCAACTGCCATATCGCCCCTATTAGACCTATCTAGGACTTAAAAACACCTTTGGTGATGTGTTCGTGTGTGTATTAACAGAATCCGATGCGTTGGAGCGCATTTCAGGACATCTGAATTTTCGGCTACTTTTGTATAGCCGGCATCGTCGTTTCTTAGCGTTTTGTCAGGTAATCTTCCAACTGCCATATCGGCCCTATTAGACCTATCTAGGACTTTAAAACACCTTTGGTGATGTGTTCGTGTGTGTATTAACAGAATCCGATGCGTTGGAGCGCATTTCAGGACATCTGAATTTTCGGCTACTTTTGTATAGCCGGCATCGTCGTTTCTTAGCGTTTTGTCAGGTAATCTTCCAACTGCCATATCGGCCCTATTAGACCTATCTAGGACTTTAAAACACCTTTGGTGATGTGTTCGTGTGTGTATTAACAGAATCCGATGCGTTGAAGCGCATTTCAGGACATCTGAATTTTCGGCTACTTTTGTATGGCCGGCATCGTCTTTTTTAGCGTTTTGTCAGGTAATCCTCCAACTGCCATATCTTTCCTATTAGACCTATCTAGGACTTAAAAACGCCTTTGGTGATGTGTTCGTGTGTGTATTAACAGAATCCGATGCGTTGGAGCGCATTTCAGGACATCTGAATTTTCGGCTACTTTTGTATAGCCGGCATCGTCGTTTCTTAGCGTTTTGTCAGGTAATCTTCCAACTGCCATATCGGCCCTATTAGACCTATCTAGGACTTTAAAACACCTTTGGTGATGTGTTCGTGTGTGTATTAACAGAATCCGATGCGTTGGAGCGCATTTCAGGACATCTGAATTTTCGGCTACTTTTGTATGGCCGGCATCGTCCTTTTTTAGCGTTTTGTCACATCATCCTCCAACTGCCATATCGCCCCTATTAGACCTATCTAGGACTTAAAAACACCTTTGGTGATGTGTTCGTGTGTGTATTAACAGAATCCGATGCGTTGGAGCGCATTTCAGGACATCTGAATTTTCGGCTACTTTTGTATAGCCGGCATCGTCGTTTCTTAGCGTTTTGTCAGGTAATCTTCCAACTGCCATATCTTTCCTATTAGACCTATCTAGGACTTAAAAACACCTTTGGTGATGTGTACGTGTGTGTATTAACATAATAAGATGCGTTGGAGCGCATTTCAGGACATCTGAATTTTCGGCTACTTTTGTATAGCCGGCATCGTCGTTTCTTAGCGTTTTGTCAGGTAATCCTCCAACTGCCATATCGGCCCTATTAGACCTATCTAGGACTTAAAAACACCTTTGGTGATGTGTTCGTGTGTGTATTAACAGAATCCGATGCGTTGGAGCGCATTTCAGGACATCTGAATTTTCGGCTACTTTTGTATAGCCGGCATCGTCGTTTTTAGCGTTTTGTCAGGTAATCCTCCAACTGCCATATCTTTCCTATTAGAGCTATCTAGGACTTAAAAACACCTTTGGTGATGTGTTCGTGTGTGTATTAACAGAATCCGATGCGTTGGAGCGCATTTCAGGACATCTGAATTTTCGGCTACTTTTGTATAGCCGGCATCGTCGTTTCTTAGCGTTTTGTCAGGTAATCCTCCAACTGCCATATCTTTCCTATTAGACCTATCTAGGACTTAAAAACGCCTTTGGTGATGTGTTCGTGTGTGTATTAACAGAATCCGATGCGTTGGAGCGCATTTCAGGACATCTGAATTTTCGGCTACTTTTGTATAGCCGGCATCGTCGTTTCTTAGCGTTTTGTCAGGTAATCTTCCAACTGCCATATCGGCCCTATTAGACCTATCTCGGACTTTAAAACACCTTTGGTGATGTGTTCGTGTGTGTATTAACAGAATCCGATGCGTTGGAGCGCATTTCAGGACATCTGAATTTTCGGCTACTTTTGTATGGCCGGCATCGTCCTTTTTTAGCGTTTTGTCACATCATCCTCCAACTGCCATATCGCCCCTATTAGACCTATCTAGGACTTAAAAACACCTTTGGTGATGTGTTCGTGTGTGTATTAACAGAATCCGATGCGTTGGAGCGCATTTCAGGACATCTGAATTTTCGGCTACTTTTGTATAGCCGGCATCGTCGTTTCTTAGCGTTTTGTCAGGTAATCTTCCAACTGCCATATCGGCCCTATTAGACCTATCTAGGACTTTAAAACACCTTTGGTGATGTGTTCGTGTGTGTATTAACATAATAAGATGCGTTGGAGCGCATTTCAGGACATCTGAATTTTCGGCTACTTTTGTATGGCCGGCATCGTCTTTTTTAGCGTTTTGTCAGGTAATCCTCCAACTGCCATATCTTTCCTATTAGACCTATCTAGGACTTAAAAACGCCTTTGGTGATGTGTTCGTGTGTGTATTAACAGAATCCGATGCGTTGGAGCGCATTTCAGGACATCTGAATTTTCGGCTACTTTTGTATAGCCGGCATCGTCGTTTCTTAGCGTTTTGTCAGGTAATCTTCCAACTGCCATATCGGCCCTATTAGACCTATCTAGGACTTTAAAACACCTTTGGTGATGTGTTCGTGTGTGTATTAACAGAATCCGATGCGTTGGAGCGCATTTCAGGACATCTGAATTTTCGGCTACTTTTGTATGGCCGGCATCGTCCTTTTTTAGCGTTTTGTCACATCATCCTCCAACTGCCATATCGCCCCTATTAGACCTATCTAGGACTTAAAAACACCTTTGGTGATGTGTTCGTGTGTGTATTAACAGAATCCGATGCGTTGGAGCGCATTTCAGGACATCTGAATTTTCGGCTACTTTTGTATAGCCGGCATCGTCGTTTCTTAGCGTTTTGTCAGGTAATCTTCCAACTGCCATATCGGCCCTATTAGACCTATCTAGGACTTTAAAACACCTTTGGTGATGTGTTCGTGTGTGTATTAACAGAATCCGATGCGTTGGAGCGCATTTCAGGACATCTGAATTTTCGGCTACTTTTGTATGGCCGGCATCGTCTTTTTTAGCGTTTTGTCAGGTAATCCTCCAACTGCCATATCTTTCCTATTAGACCTATCTAGGACTTAAAAACGCCTTTGGTGATGTGTTCGTGTGTGTATTAACAGAATCCGATGCGTTGGAGCGCATTTCAGGACATCTGAATTTTCGGCTACTTTTGTATGGCCGGCATCGTCTTTTTTAGCGTTTTGTCAGGTAATCCTCCAACTGCCATATCTTTCCTATTAGACCTATCTAGGACTTAAAAACGCCTTTGGTGATGTGTTCGTGTGTGTATTAACAGAATCCGATGCGTTGGAGCGCATTTCAGGACATCTGAATTTTCGGCTACTTTTGTATGGCCGGCATCGTCTTTTTTAGCGTTTTGTCAGGTAATCCTCCAACTGCCATATCTTTCCTATTAGACCTATCTAGGACTTAAAAACGCCTTTGGTGATGTGTTCGTGTGTGTATTAACAGAATCCGATGCGTTGGAGCGCATTTCAGGACATCTGAATTTTCGGCTACTTTTGTATGGCCGGCATCGTCTTTTTTAGCGTTTTGTCAGGTAATCCTCCAACTGCCATATCTTTCCTATTAGACCTATCTAGGACTTAAAAACGCCTTTGGTGATGTGTTCGTGTGTGTATTAACATAATCAGATGCGTTGGAGCGCATTTCAGGACATCCGAATTTTCGGCTACTTTTGTATGGCCGGCATCGTCTTTTTTAGCGTTTTGTCAGGTAATCCTCCAACTGCCATATCTTTCCTATTAGAGCTATCTAGGACTTAAAAACACCTTTGGTGATGTGTTCGTGTGTGTATTAACATAATAAGATGCGTTGGAGCGCATTTCAGGACATCTGAATTTTCGGCTACTTTTGTATAGCCGGCATCGTCGTTTCTTAGCGTTTTGTCAGGTAATCTTCCAACTGCCATATCGCCCCTATTAGACCTATCTAGGACTTAAAAACGCCTTTGGTGATGTGTTCGTGTGTGTATTAACAGAATCCGATGCGTTGGAGCGCATTTCAGGACATCTGAATTTTCGGCTACTTTTGTATGGCCGGCATCGTCCTTTTTTAGCGTTTTGTCACATCATCCTCCAACTGCCATATCGCCCCTATTAGACCTATCTAGGACTTAAAAACACCTTTGGTGATGTGTTCGTGTGTGTATTAACAGAATCCGATGCGTTGGAGCGCATTTCAGGACATCTGAATTTTCGGCTACTTTTGTATAGCCGGCATCGTCGTTTCTTAGCGTTTTGTCAGGTAATCTTCCAACTGCCATATCGGCCCTATTAGACCTATCTAGGACTTTAAAACACCTTTGGTGATGTGTTCGTGTGTGTATTAACAGAATCCGATGCGTTGGAGCGCATTTCAGGACATCTGAATTTTCGGCTACTTTTGTATGGCCGGCATCGTCTTTTTTAGCGTTTTGTCAGGTAATCCTCCAACTGCCATATCTTTCCTATTAGACCTATCTAGGACTTAAAAACGCCTTTGGTGATGTGTTCGTGTGTGTATTAACAGAATCCGATGCGTTGGAGCGCATTTCAGGACATCTGAATTTTCGGCTACTTTTGTATGGCCGGCATCGTCTTTTTTAGCGTTTTGTCAGGTAATCCTCCAACTGCCATATCTTTCCTATTAGACCTATCTAGGACTTAAAAACGCCTTTGGTGATGTGTTCGTGTGTGTATTAACATAATCAGATGCGTTGGAGCGCATTTCAGGACATCCGAATTTTCGGCTACTTTTGTATGGCCGGCATCGTCTTTTTTAGCGTTTTGTCCGGTAATCCTCCAACTGCCATATCGGCCCTATTAGACCTATCTAGGACTTAAAAACACCTTTGGTGATGTGTTCGTGTGTGTATTAACATAATCAGATGCGTTGGAGCGCATTTCAGGACATCTGAATTTTCGGCTACTTTTGTATGGCCGGCATCGTCTTTTTTAGCGTTTTGTCAGGTAATCCTCCAACTGCCATATCTTTCCTATTAGACCTATCTAGGACTTAAAAACACCTTTGGTGATGTGTTCGTGTGTGTATTAACATAATCAGATGCGTTGGAGCGCATTTCAGGACATCCGAATTTTCGGCTACTTTTGTATGGCCGGCATCGTCTTTTTTAGCGTTTTGTCCGGTAATCCTCCAACTGCCATATCGGCCCTATTAGACCTATCTAGGACTTAAAAACACCTTTGGTGATGTGTTCGTGTGTGTATTAACATAATCAGATGCGTTGGAGCGCATTTCAGGACATCTGAATTTTCGGCTACTTTTGTATGGCCGGCATCGTCTTTTTTAGCGTTTTGTCCGGTAATCCTCCAACTGCCATATCGGCCCTATTAGACCTATCTAGGACTTAAAAACACCTTTGGTGATGTGTTCGTGTGTGTATTAACATAATCAGATGCGTTGGAGCGCATTTCAGGACATCCGAATTTTCGGCTACTTTTGTATGGCCGGCATCGTCTTTTTTAGCGTTTTGTCCGGTAATCCTCCAACTGCCATATCGGCCCTATTAGACCTATCTAGGACTTAAAAACACCTTTGGTGATGTGTTCGTGTGTGTATTAACATAATCAGATGCGTTGGAGCGCATTTCAGGACATCTGAATTTTCGGCTACTTTTGTATGGCCGGCATCGTCTTTTTTAGCGTTTTGTCAGGTAATCCTCCAACTGCCATATCTTTCCTATTAGACCTATCTAGGACTTAAAAACACCTTTGGTGATGTGTTCGTGTGTGTATTAACATAATAAGATGCGTTGGAGCGCATTTCAGGACATCTGAATTTTCGGCTACTTTTGTATAGCCGGCATCGTCGTTTTTAGCGTTTTGTCAGGTAATCCTCCAACTGCCATATCTTTCCTATTAGACCTATCTAGGACTTAAAAACACCTTTGGTGATGTGTTCGTGTGTGTATTAACAGAAACAGATGCGTTGGAGCGCATTTCAGGACATCTGAATTTTCGGCTACTTTTGTATGGCCGGCATCGTCTTTTTTAGCGTTTTGTCAGGTAATCCTCCAACTGCCATATCTTTCCTATTAGACCTATCTAGGACTTAAAAACACCTTTGGTGATGTGTTCGTGTGTGTATTAACATAATAAGATGCGTTGGAGCGCATTTCAGGACATCTGAATTTTCGGCTACTTTTGTATTGCCGGCATCGTCGTTTCTTAGCGTTTTGTCAGGTAATCCTCCAACTGCCATATCGGCCCTATTAGAGCTATCTAGGACTTAAAAACACCTTTGGTGATGTGTTCGTGTGTGTATTAACAGAATCCGATGCGTTGGAGCGCATTTCAGGACATCTGAATTTTCGGCTACTTTTGTATAGCCGGCATCGTCGTTTCTTAGCGTTTTGTCAGGTAATCCTCCAACTGCCATATCGGCCCTATTAGAGCTATCTAGGACTTAAAAGCACATTTGGTGATGTGTTCGTGTGTGTATTAACATAATCAGATGCGTTGGAGCGCATTTCAGGACATCTTAATTTTCGGCTACTTTTGTATTGCCGGCATCGTCGTTTCTTAGCGTTTTGTCAGGTAATCCTCCAACTGCCATATCGGCCCTATTAGAGCTATCTAGGACTTAAAAACACCTTTGGTGATGTGTTCGTGTGTGTATTAACAGAATCCGATGCGTTGGAGCGCATTTCAGGACATCTGAATTTTCGGCTACTTTTGTATGGCCGGCATCGTCTTTTTTAGCGTTTTGTCAGGTAATCCTCCAACTGCCATATCGGCCCTATTAGAGCTATCTAGGACTTAAAAGCACATTTGGTGATGTGTTCGTGTGTGTATTAACATAATCAGATGCGTTGGAGCGCATTTCAGGACATCTTAATTTTCGGCTACTTTTGTATTGCCGGCATCGTCGTTTCTTAGCGTTTTGTCAGGTAATCCTCCAACTGCCATATCGGCCCTATTAGAGCTATCTAGGACTTAAAAGCACATTTGGTGATGTGTTCGTGTGTGTATTAACATAATCAGATGCGTTGGAGCGCATTTCAGGACATCTTAATTTTCGGCTACTTTTGTATTGCCGGCATCGTCGTTTCTTAGCGTTTTGTCAGGTAATCCTCCAACTGCCATATCGGCCCTATTAGAGCTATCTAGGACTTAAAAACACCTTTGGTGATGTGTTCGTGTGTGTATTAACAGAATCCGATGCGTTGGAGCGCATTTCAGGACATCTGAATTTTCGGCTACTTTTGTATGGCCGGCATCGTCTTTTTTAGCGTTTTGTCAGGTAATCCTCCAACTGCCATATCGGCCCTATTAGAGCTATCTGGACATATGCCACAGTGGCCCTGCTGGACATACGCAACAGTGGCCATGCAGGACATACGCCACAGTGGCCATGCAGGATATAGGCCACTGTGGCCCTGCAGGACATACGCCACCGTGGCCATGCTAGACATACGCCACTGTGTCCCTGCTGGACATGCGCCACAGTGGCCATGCTGGACATACGTCACCAACTGCCATATCTTTCCTATTAGACCTATCTAGGACTTAAAAACGCCTTTGGTGATGTGTTCGTGTGTGTATTAACATAATAAGATGCGTTGGAGCGCATTTCAGGACATCTGAATTTTCGGCTACTTTTGTATAGCCGGCATCGTCGTTTCTTAGCGTTTTGTCAGGTAATCCTCCAACTGCCATATCTTTCCTATTAGAGCTATCTAGGACTTAAAAACACCTTTGGTGATGTGTTCGTGTGTGTATTAACATAATCAGATGCGTTGGAGCGCATTTCAGGACATCTGAATTTTCGGCTACTTTTGTATTGCCGGCATCGTCTTTTTTAGCGTTTTGTCCGGTAATCCTCCAACTGCCATATCGGCCCTATTAGACCTATCTAGGACTTAAAAACACCTTTGGTGATGTGTTCGTGTGTGTATTAACATAATCAGATGCGTTGGAGCGCATTTCAGGACATCTGAATTTTCGGCTACTTTTGTATAGCCGGCATCGTCGTTTCTTAGCGTTTTGTCAGGTAATCCTCCAACTGCCATATCTTTCCTATTAGAGCTATCTAGGACTTAAAAACACCTTTGGTGATGTGTTCGTGTGTGTATTAACAGAATCCGATGCGTTGGAGCGCATTTCAGGACATCTGAATTTTCGGCTACTTTTGTATGGCCGGCATCGTCGTTTTTTAGCGTTTTGTCACATCATCCTCCAACTGCCATATCGGCCCTATTAGACCTATCTAGGACTTAAAAACACCTTTGGTGATGTGTTCGTGTGTGTATTAACAGAATCCGATGCGTTGGAGCGCATTTCAGGACATCTGAATTTTCGGCTACTTTTGTATAGCCGGCATCGTCGTTTCTTAGCGTTTTGTCAGGTAATCCTCCAACTGCCATATCTTTCCTATTAGAGCTATCTAGGACTTAAAAACACCTTTGGTGATGTGTTCGTGTGTGTATTAACAGAATCCGATGCGTTGGAGCGCATTTCAGGACATCTGAATTTTCGGCTACTTTGTATTGCCGGCATCGTCCTTTTTTAGCGTTTTGTCACATCATCCTCCAACTGCCATATCGGCCCTATTAGACCTATCTAGGACTTAAAAACACCTTTGGTGATGTGTTCGTGTGTGTATTAACAGAATCCGATGCGTTGGAGCGCATTTCAGGACATCTGAATTTTCGGCTACTTTTGTATGGCCGGCATCGTCTTTTTTAGCGTTTTGTCAGGTAATCCTCCAACTGCCATATCTTTCCTATTAGACCTATCTAGGACTTAAAAACGCCTTTGGTGATGTGTTTGTGTGTGTATTAACAGAATCCGATGCGTTGGAGCGCATTTCAGGACATCTGAATTTTCGGCTACTTTGTATTGCCGGCATCGTCCTTTTTTAGCGTTTTGTCACTTCATCCTCCAACTGCCATATCGGCCCTATTAGACCTATCTAGGACTTAAAAACACCTTTGGTGATGTGTTCGTGTGTGTATTAACAGAATCCGATGCGTTGGAGCGCATTTCAGGACATCTGAATTTTCGGCTACTTTTGTATGGCCGGCATCGTCTTTTTTAGCGTTTTGTCAGGTAATCCTCCAACTGCCATATCTTTCCTATTAGACCTATCTAGGACTTAAAAACGCCTTTGGTGATGTGTTCGTGTGTGTATTAACATAATCAGATGCGTTGGAGCGCATTTCAGGACATCTGAATTTTCGGCTACTTTTGTATAGCCGGCATCGTCGTTTTTAGCGTTTTGTCAGGTAATCCTCCAACTGCCATATCGGCCCTATTAGACCTATCTAGGACTTAAAAACACCTTTGGTGATGTGTTCGTGCGTGTATTAACAGAATCCGATGCGTTGGAGCGCATTTCAGGACATCTGAATTTTCGGCTACTTTGTATTGCCGGCATCGTCCTTTTTTAGCGTTTTGTCACATCATCCTCCAACTGCCATATCGGCCCTATTAGACCTATCTAGGACTTAAAAACACCTTTGGTGATGTGTTCGTGTGTGTATTAACAGAATCCGATGCGTTGGAGCGCATTTCAGGACATCTGAATTTTCGGCTACTTTGTATTGCCGGCATCGTCCTTTTTTAGCGTTTTGTCACATCATCCTCCAACTGCCATATCGGCCCTATTAGACCTATCTAGGACTTAAAAACACCTTTGGTGATGTGTTCGTGTGTGTATTAACATAATAAGATGCGTTGGAGCGCATTTCAGGACATCTGAATTTTCGGCTACTTTTGTATTGCCGGCATCGTCGTTTCTTAGCGTTTTGTCAGGTAATCCTCCAACTGCCATATCGGCCCTATTAGACCTATCTAGGACTTAAAAACACCTTTGGTGATGTGTTCGTGTGTGTATTAACAGAATCCGATGCGTTGGAGCGCATTTCAGGACATCTGAATTTTCGGCTACTTTTGTATTGCCGGCATCGTCCTTTTTTAGCGTTTTGTCACATCATCCTCCAACTGCCATATCGGCCCTATTAGACCTATCTAGGACTTAAAAACACCTTTGGTGATGTGTTCGTGTGTGTATTAACAGAATCCGATGCGTTGGAGCGCATTTCAGGACATCTGAATTTTCGGCTACTTTTGTATAGCCGGCATCGTCGTTTTTAGCGTTTTGTCAGGTAATCCTCCAACTGCCATATCGGCCCTATTAGACCTATCTAGGACTTAAAAACACCTTTGGTGATGTGTTCGTGCGTGTATTAACAGAATCCGATGCGTTGGAGCGCATTTCAGGACATCTGAATTTTCGGCTACTTTTGTATAGCCGGCATCGTCGTTTTTAGCGTTTTGTCAGGTAATCCTCCAACTGCCATATCTTTCCTATTAGACCTATCTAGGACTTAAAAACACCTTTGGTGATGTGTTCGTGTGTGTATTAACAGAATCCGATGCGTTGGAGCGCATTTCAGGACATCTGAATTTTCGGCTACTTTTGTATAGCCGGCATCGTCGTTTTTATCGTTTTGTCAGGTAATCCTCCAACTGCCATATCTTTCCTATTAGACCTATCTAGGACTTAAAAACACCTTTGGTGATGTGTTCGTGTGTGTATTAACAGAATCCGATGCGTTGGAGCGCATTTCAGGACATCTGAATTTTCGGCTACTTTTGTATAGCCGGCATCGTCGTTTTTAGCGTTTTGTCAGGTAATCCTCCAACTGCCATATCGGCCCTATTAGAGCTGTCTAGGACTTAAAAACACCTTTGGTGATGTGTTCGTGTGTGTATTAACAGAATCCGATGCGTTGGAGCGCATTTCAGGACATCTGAATTTTCGGCTACTTTTGTATAGCCGGCATCGTCGTTTTTAGCGTTTTGTCAGGTAATCCTCCAACTGCCATATCGGCCGTATTAGAGCTATCTAGGACTTGAAAACACCTTTGGTGATGTGTTCGTGTGTGTATTGACAGAATCCGATGCGTTGGAGCGCATTTCAGGACATCTGAATTTTCGGCTACTTTTGTATAGCCGGCATCGTCGTTTTTAGCGTTTTGTCAGGTAATCCTCCAACTGCCATATCTTTCCTATTAGACCTATCTAGGACTTAAAAACACCTTTGGTGATGTGTTCGTGTGTGTATTAACATAATAAGATGCGTTGGAGCGCATTTCAGGACATCTGAATTTTCGGCTACTTTTGTATAGCCGGCATCGTCGTTTTTATCGTTTTGTCAGGTAATCCTCCAACTGCCATATCTTTCCTATTAGACCTATCTAGGACTTAAAAACACCTTTGGTGATGTGTTCGTGTGTGTATTAACAGAATCCGATGCGTTGGAGCGCATTTCAGGACATCTGAATTTTCGGCTACTTTTGTATAGCCGGCATCGTCGTTTTTAGCGTTTTGTCAGGTAATCCTCCAACTGCCATATCGGCCCTATTAGAGCTGTCTAGGACTTAAAAACACCTTTGGTGATGTGTTCGTGTGTGTATTAACAGAATCCGATGCGTTGGAGCGCATTTCAGGACATCTGAATTTTCGGCTACTTTTGTATAGCCGGCATCGTCGTTTTTAGCGTTTTGTCAGGTAATCCTCCAACTGCCTTATCGGCCCTATTAGACCTATCTAGGACTTAAAAACACCTTTGGTGATGTGTTCGTGTGTGTATTAACAGAATCCGATGCGTTGGAGCGCATTTCAGGACATCTGAATTTTCGGCTACTTTTGTATTGCCGGCATCGTCCTTTTTTAGCGTTTTGTCACATCATCCTCCAACTGCCATATCGGCCCTATTAGACCTATCTAGGACTTAAAAACACCTTTGGTGATGTGTTCGTGTGTGTATTAACAGAATCCGATGCGTTGGAGCGCATTTCAGGACATCTGAATTTTCGGCTACTTTTGTATAGCCGGCATCGTCGTTTTTAGCGTTTTGTCGGGTAATCCTCCAACTGCCATATCTTTCCTATTAGAGCTATCTAGGACTTAAAAACACCTTTGGTGATGTGTTCGTGTGTGTATTAACAGAATCCGATGCGTTGGAGCGCATTTCAGGACATCTGAATTTTCGGCTACTTTTGTATAGCCGGCATCGTCGGTTTTAGCGTTTTGTCAGGTAATCCTCCAACTGCCATATCGGCCCTATTAGACCTATCTAGGACTTAAAAACACCTTTGGTGATGTGTTCGTGTGTGTATTAACATAATCAGATGCGTTGGAGCGCATTTCAGGACATCTGAATTTTCGGCTACTTTTGTATAGCCGGCATCGTCGGTTTTAGCGTTTTGTCAGGTAATCCTCCAACTGCCATATCGGCCCTATTAGACCTATCTAGGACTTAAAAACACCTTTGGTGATGTGTTCGTGTGTGTATTAACATAATCAGATGCGTTGGAGCGCATTTCAGGACATCTGAATTTTCGGCTACTTTTGTATAGCCGGCATCGTCGTTTTTAGCGTTTTGTCAGGTAATCCTCCAACTGCCATATCGGCCCTATTAGACCTATCTAGGACTTAAAAACACCTTTGGTGATGTGTTCGTGTGTGTATTAACAGAATCCGATGCGTTGGAGCGCATTTCAGGACATCTGAATTTTCGGCTACTTTTGTATTGCCGGCATCGTCATTTTTAGCGTTTTGTCAGGTAATCCTCCAACTGCCATATCGGCCCTATTAGACCTATCTAGGACTTAAAAACACCTTTGGTGATGTGTTCGTGTGTGTATTAACAGAATCCGATGCGTTGGAGCGCATTTCACGACATCTGAATTTTCGGCTACTTTTGTATAGCCGGCATCGTCGTTTCTAGCGTTTTGTCAGGTAATCCTCCAACGGCCATATCGGCCCTATTAGACCTATCTAGGACTTAAAAATACCTTTGGTGATGTGTTCGTGTGTGTATTAACAGAATCCGATGCGTTGGAGCGCATTTCAGGACATCTGAATTTTCGGCTACTTTTGTATGGCCGGCATCGTCCTTTTTTAGCGTTTTGTCACATCATTCTCCAACTGCCATATCGGCCCTATTAGACCTATCTAGGACTTAAAAACACCTTTGGTGATGTGTTCGTGTGTGTATTAACAGAATCCGATGCGTTGGAGCGCATTTCAGGACATCTGAATTTTCGGCTACTTTTGTATGGCCGGCATCGTCCTTTTTTAGCGTTTTGTCACATCATTCTCCAACTGCCATATCGGCCCTATTAGACCTATCTAGGACTTAAAAACACCTTTGGTGATGTGTTCGTGTGTGTATTAACAGAATCCGATGCGTTGGAGCGCATTTCAGGACATCTGAATTTTCGGCTACTTTTGTATAGCCGGCATCGTCGTTTTTAGCGTTTTGTCAGGTAATCCTCCAACTGCCATATCGGCCCTATTAGACCTATCTAGGACTTAAAAACACCTTTGGTGATGTGTTCGTGTGTGTATTAACAGAATCCGATGCGTTGGAGCGCATTTCACGACATCTGAATTTTCGGCTACTTTTGTATAGTCGGCATCGTCCTTTTTTAGCGTTTTGTCACATCATCCTCCAATTGCCATATCGGCCCTATTAGACCTATCAGGGACTTAAAAACACCTTTGGTGATGTGTTCGTGTGTGTATAAACAGAATCCGATGCGCTGGAGCGCATTTCAGGACATCTGAATTTTCGGCTACTTTTGTATAGCCGGCATCGTCGTTTCTAGCGTTTTGTCAGGTAATCCTCCAACGGCCATATCGGCCCTATTAGACCTATCTAGGACTTAAAAACACCTTTGGTGATGTGTTCGTGTGTGTATTAACAGAATCCGATGCGTTGGAGCGCATTTCAGGACATCTGAATTTTCGGCTACTTTTGTATAGCCGGCATCGTCGTTTTTAGCGTTTTGTCAGGTAATCCTCCAACTGCCATATCGGCCCTATTAGACCTATCTAGGACTTAAAAACACCTTTGGTGATGTGTTCGTGTGTGTATTAACAGAATCCGATGCGTTGGAGCGCATTTCAGGACATCTGAATTTTCGGCTACTTTTGTATAGCCGGCATCGTCGTTTTTAGCGTTTTGTCAGGTAATCCTCCAACTGCCATATCGGCCCTATTAGACCTATCTAGGACTTAAAAACACCTTTGGTGATGTGTTCGTGTGTGTATTAACAGAATCCGATGCGCTGGAGCGCATTTCAGGACATCTGAATTTTCGGCTACTTTTGTATAGCCGGCATCGTCGTTTCTAGCGTTTTGTCAGGTAATCCTCCAACGGCCATATCGGCCCTATTAGACCTATCTAGGACTTAAAAACACCTTTGGTGATGTGTTCGTGTGTGTATTAACAGAATCCGATGCGTTGGAGCGCATTTCAGGACATCTCAATTTTCGGCTACTTTTGTGTGGCCGGCATCGTCCTTTTTTAGCGTTTTGTCAGGTAATCCTCCAACTGCCATATCGGCCCTATTAGACCTATCTAGGACTTAAAAACACCTTTGGTGATGTGTTCGTGTGTGTATTAACAGAATCCGATGCGTTGGAGCGCATTTCACGACATCTGAATTTTCGGCTACTTTTGTATAGCCGGCATCGTCGCTTTTAGCGTTTTGTCAGGTAATCCTCCAACTGCCATATCGGCCCTATTAGACCTATCTAGGACTTAAAAACACCTTTGGTGATGTGTTCGTGTGTGTATTAACAGAATCCGATGCGTTGGAGCGCATTTCAGGACATCTGAATTTTCGGCTACTTTTGTATAGCCGGCATCGTCGCTTTTAGCGTTTTGTCAGGTAATCCTCCAACTGCCATATCGGCCCTATTAGACCTATCTAGGACTTAAAAACACCTTTGGTGATGTGTTCGTGTGTGTATTAACAGAATCCGATGCGTTGGAGCGCATTTCAGGACATCTGAATTTTCGGCTACTTTTGTATAGCCGGCATCGTCGTTTTTAGCGTTTTGTCAGGTAATCCTCCAACTGCCATATCGGCCCTATTAGACCTATCTAGGACTTAAAAACACCTTTGGTGATGTGTTCGTGTGTGTATTAACAGAATCCGATGCGTTGGAGCGCATTTCAGGACATCTGAATTTTCGGCTACTTTTGTATAGCCGGCATCGTCGTTTTTAGCGTTTTGTCAGGTAATCCTCCAACTGCCATATCGGCCCTATTAGACCTATCTAGGACTTAAAAACACCTTTGGTGATGTGTTCGTGTGTGTATTAACAGAATCCGATGCGTTGGAGCGCATTTCAGGACATCTGAATTTTCGGCTACTTTTGTATGGCCGGCATCGTCCTTTTTTAGCGTTTTGTCACATCATCCTCCAACTGCCATATCGGCCCTATTAGACCTATCTAGGACTTAAAAACACCTTTGGTGATGTGTTCGTGTGTGTATTAACAGAATCCGATGCGTTGGAGCGCATTTCAGGACATCTGAATTTTCGGCTACTTTTGTATAGCCGGCATCGCCGTTTTTAGCGTTTTGTCAGGTAATCCTCCAACTGCCATATCTTTCCTATTAGACCTATCTAGGACTTAAAAACACCTTTGGTGATGTGTTCGTGTGTGTATTAACAGAATCCGATGCGTTGGAGCGCATTTCAGGACATCTGAATTTTCGGCTACTTTTGTATTGCCGGCATCGTCGTTTTTAGCGTTTTGTCAGGTAATCCTCCAACTGCCATATCGGCCCTATTAGAGCTATCTAGGACTTAAAAACACCTTTGGTGATGTGTTCGTGTGTGTATTAACATAATCCGATGCGTTGGAGCGCATTTCAGGACATCTGAATTTTCGGCTACTTTTGTATGGCCGGCATCGTCCTTTTTTAGCGTTTTGTCAGGTAATCCTCCAACTGCCATATCGGCCCTATTAGAGCTATCTAGGACTTAAAAACACCTTTGGTGATGTGTTCGTGTGTGTATCAACAGAATCCGATGCGTTGGGGCGCATTTCAGGACATCTGAATTTTCGGCTACTTTTGTATAGCCGGCATCGTCCTTTTTTAGCGTTTTGTCACATCATCCTCCAACTGCCATATCTTCCCTATTAGACCTATCTAGGACTTAAAAACACCTTTGGTGATGTGTTCGTGTGTGTATTAACAGAATCCGATGCGTTGGAGCGCATTTCAGGACATCTGAATTTTCGACAACTTTTGTATAGCCGGCATCGTCCTTTTTTAGCGTTTTGTCACATCATCCTCCAACTGCCATATCGGCCATATTAGACCTATCTAGGACTTAAAAACACCTTTGGTGATGTGTTCGTGTGTGTATCAACAGAATCCGATGCGTTGGGGCGCATTTCAGGACATCTGAATTTTCGGCTACTTTTGTATAGCCGGCATCGTCCTTTTTTAGCGTTTTGTCACATCATCCTCCAACTGCCATATCTTCCCTATTAGACCTATCTAGGACTTAAAAACACCTTTGGTGATGTGTTCGTGTGTGTATTAACAGAATCCGATGCGTTGGAGCGCATTTCAGGACATCTGAATTTTCGGCTACTTTTGTATAGCCGGCATCGTCGTTTTTAGCGTTTTGTCAGGTAATCCTCCAACTGCCATATCGGCCCTATTAGACCTATCTAGGACTTAAAAACACCTTTGGTGATGTGTTCGTGTGTGTATTAACAGAATCCGATGCGTTGGAGCGCATTTCAGGACATCTGAATTTTCGGCTACTTTTGTATAGCCGGCATCGTCGTTTTTAGCGTTTTGTCAGGTAATCCTCCAACTGCCATATCGGCCCTATTAGACCTATCTAGGACTTAAAAACACCTTTGGTGATGTGTTCGTGTGTGTATTAACAGAATCCGATGCGTTGGAGCGCATTTCAGGACATCTGAATTTTCGGCTACTTTTGTATGGCCGGCATCGTCCTTTTTTAGCGTTTTGTCACATCATCCTCCAACTGCCATATCGGCCCTATTAGAGCTATCTAGGACTTAAAAACACCTTTGGTGATGTGTTCGTGTGTGTATTAACAGAATCCGATGCGTTGGAGCGCATTTCAGGACATCTGAATTTTCGGCTACTTTTGTATGGCCGGCATCGTCCTTTTTTAGCGTTTTGTCACTTCATCCTCCAACTGCCATATCGGCCCTATTAGAGCTATCTAGGACTTAAAAACACCTTTGGTGATGTGTTCGTGTGTGTATTAACAGAATCCGATGCGTTGGAGCGCATTTCAGGACATCTGAATTTTCGGCTACTTTTGTATAGCCGGCATCGTCCTTTTTTAGCGTTTTGTCACATCATCCTCCAACTGCCATATCGGCCCTATTAGAGCTATCTAGGACTTAAAAACACCTTTGGTGATGTGTTCGTGTGTGTATTAACAGAATCCGATGCGTTGGAGCGCATTTCAGGACATCTGAATTTTCGGCTACTTTTGTATAGCCGGTATCGTCGTTTCTTAGCGTTTTGTCAGGTAATCCTCCAACTGCCATATCGGCCCTATTAGAGCTATCTAGGACTTAAAAACACCTTTGGTGATGTGTTCGTGTGTGTATTAACAGAATCCGATGCGTTGGAGCGCATTTCAGGACATCTGAATTTTCGGCTACTTTTGTATAGCCGGCATCGTCGTTTTTAGCGTTTTGTCAGGTAATCCTCCAACTGCCATATCTTTCCTATTAGACCTATCTAGGACTTAAAAACACCTTTGGGAATGTGTTCGTGTGTGTATTAACATAATCAGATGCGTTGGAGCGCATTTCAGGACATCTGAATTTTCGGCTACTTTTGCATAGCCGGCATCGTCCTTTTTTAGCGTTTTGTCACATCATCCTCCAACTGCCATATCTTTCCTATTAGACCTATCTAGGACTTAAAAACACCTTTGGTGATGTGTTCGTGTGTGTATTAACAGAATCCGATGCGTTGGAGCGCATTTCAGGACATCTGAATTTTCGGCTACTTTTGTATAGCCGGCATCGTCATTTTTTAGCGTTTCGTCACATCATCCTCCAACTGCTATATCGGCCCTATTAGACCTATCTAGGACTTAAAAACACCTTAGGTGATGTGTTCGTGTGTTTATTAACAGAATCCGATGCGTTGGAGCGCATTTCACGACATCTGAATTTTCGGCTACTTTTGTATGGCCGGCATCGTCCTTTTTTAGCGTTTTGTCACATCATCCTCCAACTGCCATATCGGCCCTATTAGAGCTATCTAGGACTTAAAAACACCTTTGGTGATGTGTTCGTGTGTGTATTAACATAATAAGATGCGTTGGAGCGCATTTCAGGACATCTGAATTTTCGGCTACTTTTGTATAGCCGGCATCGTCCTTTTTTAGCGTTTTGTCACATCATTCTCCAACTGCCATATCTTTCCTATTAGAGCTATCTAGGACTTAAAAACACCTTTGGTGATGTGTTCGTGTGTGTATTAACAGAATCCGATGCGTTGGAGCGCATTTCACGACATCTGAATTTTCGGCTACTTTTGTATTGCCGGCATCGTCGTTTCTTAGCGTTTTGTCAGGTAATCCTCCAACTGCCATATCGGCCCTATTAGACCTATCTAGGACTTAAAAACACCTTTGGTGATGTGTTCGTGTGTGTATTAACAGAATCCGATGCGTTGGAGCGCATTTCAGGACATCTGAATTTTCGGCTACTTTTGTATAGCCGGCATCGTCGTTTTTAGCGTTTTGTCAGGTAATCCTCCAACTGCCATATCTTCCCTATTAGAGCTATCTAGGACTTAAAAACACCTTTGGTGATGTGTTCGTGTGTGTATTAACAGAATCCGATGCGTTGGAGCGCATTTCACGACATCTGAATTTTCGGCTACTTTTGTATAGCCGGCATCGTCGTTTTTAGCGTTTTGTCAGGTAATCCTCCTACTGCCATATCTTTCCTATTAGAGCTATCTAGGACTTAAAAACACCTTTGGTGATGTGTTCGTGTGTGTATTAACAGAATCCGATGCGTTGGAGCGCATTTCAGGACATCTGAATTTTCGGCTACTTTTGTATTGCCGGCATCGTCGTTCTTAGCGTTTTGTCAGGTAATCCTCCAACTGCCATATCTTTCCTATTAGAGCTATCTAGGACTTAAAAACACCTTTGGTGATGTGTTCGTGTGTGTATTAACATAATAAGATGCGTTGGAGCGCATTTCAGGACATCTGAATTTTCGGCTACTTTTGTATAGCCGGCATCGTCGTTTTTAGCGTTTTGTCAGGTAATCCTCCAACTGCCATATCTTTCCTATTAGACCTATCTAGGACTTAAAAATACCTTTGGTGATGTGTTCGTGTGTGTATTAACATAATCAGATGCATTGGAGCGCATTTCAGGACATCTGAATTTTCGGCTACTTTTGTATTGCCGGCATCGTCGTTTTTAGCGTTTTGTCAGGTAATCCTCCAACTGCCATATCGGCCCTATTAGACCTATCTAGGACTTTAAAACAGCTTTGGTGATGTGTTCGTGTGTGTATTAACAGAATCCGATGCGTTGGAGCGCATTTCAGGACATCTGAATTTTCGGCTACTTTTGTATAGCCGGCATCGTCGTTTTTAGCGATTTGTCAGGTAATCCTCCAACTGCCATATCGGCCCTATTAGACCTATCTAGGACTTAAAAACACCTTTGGTGATGTGTTCGTGTGTGTATTAACATGATCAGATGCGTTGGAGCGCATTTCAGGACATCTGAATTTTCGGCTACTTTTGTATGGCCGGCATCGTCGTTTTTAGCGTTTTGTCAGGTAATCCTCCAACTGCCATATCGGCCCTATTTGACCTATCTAGGACTTAAAAACACCTTTGGTGATGTGTTCGTGTGTGTATTAACATGATCAGATGCGTTGGAGCGCATTTCAGGACATCTGAATTTTCGGCTACTTTTGTATAGCCGGCATCGTCGTTTTTAGCGTTTTGTCAGGTAATCCTCCAACTGCCATATCGGCCCTATTAGACCTATCTAGGACTTAAAAACACCTTTGGTGATGTGTTCGTGTGTGTATTAACAGAATCCGATGCGTTGGAGCGCATTTCAGGACATCTGAATTTTCGGCTACTTTTGTATTGCCGGCATCGTCGTTTTTAGCGTTTTGTCAGGTAATCCTCCAACTGCCATATCTTTCCTATTAGAGCTATCTAGGACTTAAAAACACCTTTGGTGATGTGTTCGTGTGTGTATTAACATGATCAGATGCGTTGGAGCGCATTTCAGGACATCTGAATTTTCGGCTACTTTTGTATGGCCGGCATCGTCGTTTTTAGCGTTTTGTCAGGTAATCCTCCAACTGCCATATCGGCCCTATTAGACCTATCTAGGACTTAAAAACACCTTTGGTGATGGGTTCGTGTGTGTATTAACATGATCAGATGCGTTGGAGCGCATTTCAGGACATCTGAATTTTCGGCTACTTTTGTATGGCCGGCATCGTCGTTTTTAGCGTTTTGTCAGGTAATCCTCCAACTGCCATATCGGCCCTATTAGACCTATCTAGGACTTAAAAACACCTTTGGTGATGTGTGCGTGTGTGTATTAACAGAATCCGATGCGTTGGAGCGCATTTCAGGACATCTGAATTTTCGGCTACTTTTGTATAGCCGGCATCGTCGTTTTTAGCGTTTTGTCAGGTAATCCTCCAACTGCCATATCGGCCCTATTAGACCTATCTAGGACTTAAAAACACCTTTGGTGATGTGTTCGTGTGTGTATTAACATGATCAGATGCGTTGGAGCGCATTTCAGGACATCTGAATTTTCGGCTACTTTTGTATAGCCGGCATCGTCGTTTTTAGCGTTTTGTCAGGTAATCCTCCAACTGCCATATCGGCCCTATTAGACCTATCTAGGACTTAAAAACACCTTTGGTGATGTGTTCGTGTGTGTATTAACATGATCAGATGCGTTGGAGCGCATTTCAGGACATCTGAATTTTCGGCTACTTTTGTATGGCCGGCATCGTCGTTTTTAGCGTTTTGTCAGGTAATCCTCCAACTGCCATATCGGCCCTATTAGACCTATCTAGGACTTAAAAACACCTTTGGTGATGTGTTCGTGTGTGTATTAACATGATCAGATGCGTTGGAGCGCATTTCAGGACATCTGAATTTTCGGCTACTTTTGTATGGCCGGCATCGTCGTTTTTAGCGTTTTGTCAGGTAATCCTCCAACTGCCATATCGGCCCTATTAGACCTATCTAGGACTTAAAAACACCTTTGGTGATGTGTTCGTGTGTGTATTAACAGAATCCGATGCGTTGGAGCGCATTTCAGGACATCTGAATTTTCGGCTACTTTTGTATTGCCGGCATCGTCGTTTTTAGCGTTTTGTCAGGTAATCCTCCAACTGCCATATCTTTCCTATTAGAGCTATCTAGGACTTAAAAACACCTTTGGTGATGTGTTCGTGTGTGTATTAACATGATCAGATGCGTTGGAGCGCATTTCAGGACATCTGAATTTTCGGCTACTTTTGTATTGCCGGCATCGTCGTTTTTAGCGTTTTGTCAGGTAATCCTCCAACTGCCATATCGGCCCTATTAGACCTATCTAGGACTTAAAAACACCTTTGGTGATGTGTTCGTGTGTGTATTAACATGATCAGATGCGTTGGAGCGCATTTCAGGACATCTGAATTTTCGGCTACTTTTGTATAGCCGGCATCGTCGTTTTTAGCGTTTTGTCAGGTAATCCTCCAACTGCCATATCGGCCCTATTAGACCTATCTAGGACTTAAAAACACCTTTGGTGATGTGTTCGTGTGTGTATTAACAGAATCCGATGCGTTGGAGCGCATTTCAGGACATCTGAATTTTCGGCTACTTTTGTATTGCCGGCATCGTCGTTTTTAGCGTTTTGTCAGGTAATCCTCCAACTGCCATATCTTTCCTATTAGAGCTATCTAGGACTTAAAAACACCTTTGGTGATGTGTTCGTGTGTGTATTAACATGATCAGATGCGTTGGAGCGCATTTCAGGACATCTGAATTTTCGGCTACTTTTGTATGGCCGGCATCGTCGTTTTTAGCGTTTTGTCAGGTAATCCTCCAACTGCCATATCGGCCCTATTAGACCTATCTAGGACTTAAAAACACCTTTGGTGATGTGTTCGTGTGTGTATTAACATGATCAGATGCGTTGGAGCGCATTTCAGGACATCTGAATTTTCGGCTACTTTTGTATGGCCGGCATCGTCGTTTTTAGCGTTTTGTCAGGTAATCCTCCAACTGCCATATCGGCCCTATTAGACCTATCTAGGACTTAAAAACACCTTTGGTGATGTGTTCGTGTGTGTATTAACATGATCAGATGCGTTGGAGCGCATTTCAGGACATCTGAATTTTCGGCTACTTTTGTATAGCCGGCATCGTCGTTTTTAGCGTTTTGTCAGGTAATCCTCCAACTGCCATATCGGCCCTATTAGACCTATCTAGGACTTAAAAACACCTTTGGTGATGTGTTCGTGTGTGTATTAACAGAATCCGATGCGTTGGAGCGCATTTCAGGACATCTGAATTTTCGGCTACTTTTGTATTGCCGGCATCGTCGTTTTTAGCGTTTTGTCAGGTAATCCTCCAACTGCCATATCTTTCCTATTAGAGCTATCTAGGACTTAAAAACACCTTTGGTGATGTGTTCGTGTGTGTATTAACATGATCAGATGCGTTGGAGCGCATTTCAGGACATCTGAATTTTCGGCTACTTTTGTATGGCCGGCATCGTCGTTTTTAGCGTTTTGTCAGGTAATCCTCCAACTGCCATATCGGCCCTATTAGACCTATCTAGGACTTAAAAACACCTTTGGTGATGTGTTCGTGTGTGTATTAACATGATCAGATGCGTTGGAGCGCATTTCAGGACATCTGAATTTTCGGCTACTTTTGTATAGCCGGCATCGTCGTTTTTAGCGTTTTGTCAGGTAATCCTCCAACTGCCATATCGGCCCTATTAGACCTATCTAGGACTTAAAAACACCTTTGGTGATGTGTTCGTGTGTGTATTAACAGAATCCGATGCGTTGGAGCGCATTTCAGGACATCTGAATTTTCGGCTACTTTTGTATTGCCGGCATCGTCGTTTTTAGCGTTTTGTCAGGTAATCCTCCAACTGCCATATCGGCCGTATTAGACCTATCTAGGACTTAAAAACACCTTTGGTGATGTGTTCGTGTGTGTATTAACAGAATCCGATGCGTTGGAGCGCATTTCAGGACATCTGAATTTTCGGTTACTTTTCTATAGCCGGCATCGTCGTTTTTAGCGATTTGTCAGGTAATCCTCCAACTGCCATATCTTTCCTATTAGAGCTATCTAGGACTTAAAAACACCTTTGGTGATGTGTTCGTGTGTGTATTAACATAATCAGATGCGTTGGAGCGCATTTCAGGACATCTGAATTTTCGGTTACTTTTCTATAGCCGGCATCGTCGTTTTTAGCGATTTGTCAGGTAATCCTCCAACTGCCATATCTTTCCTATTAGAGCTATCTAGGACTTAAAAACACCTTTGGTGATGTGTTCGTGTGTGTATTAACATAATCAGATGCGTTGGAGCGCATTTCAGGACATCTGAATTTTCGGTTACTTTTCTATAGCCGGCATCGTCGTTTTTAGCGATTTGTCAGGTAATCTTCCAACTGCCATATCGGCCCTATTAGACCTATCTAGGACTTAAAAACACCTTTGGTGATGTGTTCGTGTGTGTATTAACATAATCAGATGCGTTGGAGCGCATTTCAGGACATCTGAATTTTCGGCTACTTTTGTATTGCCGGCATCGTCGTTTTTAGCGTTTTGTCAGGTAATCCTCCAACTGCCATATCTTTCCTATTAGAGCTATCTAGGACTTAAAAACACCTTTGGTGATGTGTTCGTGTGTGTATTAACATGATCAGATGCGTTGGAGCGCATTTCAGGACATCTGAATTTTCGGCTACTTTTGTATAGCCGGCATCGTCGTTTTTAGCGATTTGTCAGGTAATCCTCCAACTGCCATATCTTTCCTATTAGAGCTATCTAGGACTTAAAAACACCTTTGGTGATGTGTTCGTGTGTGTATTAACATAATCAGATGCGTTGGAGCGCATTTCAGGACATCTGAATTTTCGGTTACTTTTCTATAGCCGGCATCGTCGTTTTTAGCGATTTGTCAGGTAATCCTCCAACTGCCATATCTTTCCTTTTAGAGCTATCTAGGACTTAAAAACACCTTTGGTGATGTGTTCGTGTGTGTATTAACATAATCAGATGCGTTGGAGCGCATTTCAGGACATCTGAATTTTCGGTTACTTTTCTATAGCCGGCATCGTCGTTTTTAGCGATTTGTCAGGTAATCCTCCAACTGCCATATCGGCCCTATTAGACCTATCTAGGACTTAAAAACACCTTTGGTGATGTGTTCGTGTGTGTATTAACATAATCAGATGCGTTGGAGCGCATTTCAGGACATCTGAATTTTCGGCTACTTTTGTATAGCCGGCATCGTCGTTTTTAGCGATTTGTCAGGTAATCCTCCAACTGCCATATCTTTCCTATTAGAGCTATCTAGGACTTAAAAACACCTTTGGTGATGTGTTCGTGTGTGTATTAACATAATCAGATGCGTTGGAGCGCATTTCAGGACATCTGAATTTTCGGTTACTTTTCTATAGCCGGCATCGTCGTTTTTAGCGATATGTCAGGTAATCCTCCAACTGCCATATCTTTCCTTTTAGAGCTATCTAGGACTTAAAAACACCTTTGGTGATGTGTTCGTGTGTGTATTAACATAATCAGATGCGTTGGAGCGCATTTCAGGACATCTGAATTTTCGGTTACTTTTCTATAGCCGGCATCGTCGTTTTTAGCGATTTGTCAGGTAATCCTCCAACTGCCATATCTTTCCTTTTAGAGCTATCTAGGACTTAAAAACACCTTTGGTGATGTGTTCGTGTGTGTATTAACATAATCAGATGCGTTGGAGCGCATTTCAGGACATCTGAATTTTCGGTTACTTTTCTATAGCCGGCATCGTCGTTTTTAGCGATATGTCAGGTAATCCTCCAACTGCCATATCTTTCCTTTTAGAGCTATCTAGGACTTAAAAACACCTTTGGTGATGTGTTCGTGTGTGTATTAACATAATCAGATGCGTTGGAGCGCATTTCAGGACATCTGAATTTTCGGTTACTTTTCTATAGCCGGCATCGTCGTTTTTAGCGATATGTCAGGTAATCCTCCAACTGCCATATCTTTCCTTTTAGAGCTATCTAGGACTTAAAAACACCTTTGGTGATGTGTTCGTGTGTGTATTAACATAATCAGATGCGTTGGAGCGCATTTCAGGACATCTGAATTTTCGGTTACTTTTCTATAGCCGGCATCGTCGTTTTTAGCGATTTGTCAGGTAATCCTCCAACTGCCATATCTTTCCTTTTAGAGCTATCTAGGACTTAAAAACACCTTTGGTGATGTGTTCGTGTGTGTATTAACATAATCAGATGCGTTGGAGCGCATTTCAGGACATCTGAATTTTCGGTTACTTTTCTATAGCCGGCATCGTCGTTTTTAGCGATTTGTCAGGTAATCCTCCAACTGCCATATCGGCCCTATTAGACCTATCTAGGACTTAAAAACACCTTTGGTGATGTGTTCGTGTGTGTATTAACATAATCAGATGCGTTGGAGCGCATTTCAGGACATCTGAATTTTCGGCTACTTTTGTATAGCCGGCATCGTCGTTTTTAGCGATTTGTCAGGTAATCCTCCAACTGCCATATCGGCCGTATTAGACCTATCTAGGACTTACGAACACCTTAGGTGATGTGTTCGTGTGTGTATTAACATAATCAGATGCGTTGGAGCGCATTTCAGGACATCTGAATTTTCGGTTACTTTTCTATAGCCGGCATCGTCGTTTTTAGCGTTTTGTCAGGTAATCCTCCAACTGCCATATCGGCCCTATTAGACCTATCTAGGACTTACAAACACCTAAGGTGATGTGTTCGTGTGTGTATTAACATAATCAGATGCGTTGGAGCGCATTTCAGGACATCTGAATTTTCGGTTACTTTTCTATAGCCGGCATCGTCGTTTTTAGCGATTTGTCAGGTAATCCTCCAACTGCCATATCTTTCCTATTAGAGCTATCTAGGACTTAAAAACACCTTTGGTGATGTGTTCGTGTGTGTATTAACATAATCAGATGCGTTGGAGCGCATTTCAGGACATCTGAATTTTCGGTTACTTTTCTATAGCCGGCATCGTCGTTTTTAGCGATTTGTCAGGTAATCCTCCAACTGCCATATCTTTCCTATTAGAGCTATCTAGGACTTAAAAACACCTTTGGTGATGTGTTCGTGTGTGTATTAACATAATCAGATGCGTTGGAGCGCATTTCAGGACATCTGAATTTTCGGTTACTTTTCTATAGCCGGCATCGTCGTTTTTAGCGTTTTGTCAGGTAATCCTCCAACTGCCATATCGGCCCTATTAGACCTATCTAGGACTTACAAACACCTTAGGTGATGTGTTCGTGTGTGTATTAACATAATCAGATGCGTTGGAGCGCATTTCAGGACATCTGAATTTTCGGTTACTTTTCTATAGCCGGCATCGTCGTTTTTAGCGATTTGTCAGGTAATCCTCCAACTGCCATATCTTTCCTATTAGAGCTATCTAGGACTTAAAAACACCTTTGGTGATGTGTTCGTGTGTGTATTAACATAATCAGATGCGTTGGAGCGCATTTCAGGACATCTGAATTTTCGGTTACTTTTCTATAGCCGGCATCGTCGTTTTTAGCGATTTGTCAGGTAATCCTCCAACTGCCATATCGGCCCTATTAGACCTATCTAGGACTTAAAAACACCTTTGGTGATGTGTGCGTGTGTGTATTAACAGAATCCGATGCGTTGGAGCGCATTTCAGGACATCTGAATTTTCGGCTACTTTTGTATAGCCGGCATCGTCGTTTCTTAGCGTTTTGTCAGGTAATCCTCCAACTGCCATATCGGCCCTATTAGACCTATCTAGGACTTACAAACACCTTAGGTGATGTGTTCGTGTGTGTATTAACATAATCAGATGCGTTGGAGCGCATTTCAGGACATCTGAATTTTCGGCTACTTTTCTATAGCCGGCATCGTCGTTTTTAGCGTTTTGTCAGGTAATCCTCCAACTGCCATATCGGCCCTATTAGACCTATCTAGGACTTAAAAACACCTTTGGTGATGTGTTCGTGTGTGTATTAACATGATCAGATGCGTTGGAGCGCATTTCAGGACATCTGAATTTTCGGCTACTTTTGTATAGCCGGCATCGTCGTTTTTAGCGTTTTGTCAGGTAATCCTCCAACTGCCATATCGGCCCTATTAGACCTATCTAGGACTTAAAAACACCTTTGGTGATGTGTTCGTGTGTGTATTAACATGATCAGATGCGTTGGAGCGCATTTCAGGACATCTGAATTTTCGGCTACTTTTGTATAGCCGGCATCGTCGTTTTTAGCGTTTTGTCAGGTAATCCTCCAACTGCCATATCGGCCCTATTAGACCTATCTAGGACTTAAAAACACCTTTGGTGATGTGTTCGTGTGTGTATTAACATGATCAGATGCGTTGGAGCGCATTTCAGGACATCTGAATTTTCGGCTACTTTTGTATGGCCGGCATCGTCGTTTTTAGCGTTTTGTCAGGTAATCCTCCAACTGCCATATCTTTCCTATTAGACCTATCTAGGACTTAAAAACACCTTTGGTGATGTGTTCGTGTGTGTATTAACATAATCAGATGCGTTGGAGCGCATTTCAGGACATCTGAATTTTCGGCTACTTTTGTATTGCCGGCATCGTCGTTTCTTAGCGTTTTGTCAGGTAATCCTCCAACTGCCATATCGGCCCTATTAGACCTATCTAGGACTTAAAAACACCTTTGGTGATGTGTGCGTGTGTGTATTAACAGAATCCGATGCGTTGGAGCGCATTTCAGGACATCTGAATTTTCGGCTACTTTTGTATAGCCGGCATCGTCGTTTCTTAGCGTTTTGTCAGGTAATCCTCCAACTGCCATATCGGCCCTATTAGACCTATCTAGGACTTAAAAACACCTTTGGTGATGTGTGCGTGTGTGTATTAACAGAATCCGATGCGTTGGAGCGCATTTCAGGACATCTGAATTTTCGGCTACTTTTGTATGGCCGGCATCGTCATTTTTAGCGTTTTGTCAGGTAATCCTCCAACTGCCATATCGGCCCTATTAGACCTATCTAGGACTTAAAAACACCTTTGGTGATGTGTGCGTGTGTGTATTAACAGAATCCGATGCGTTGGAGCGCATTTCAGGACATCTGAATTTTCGGCTACTTTTGTATAGCCGGCATCGTCGTTTTTAGCGTTTTGTCAGGTAATCCTCCAACTGCCATATCGGCCCTATTAGACCTATCTAGGACTTAAAAACACCTTTGGTGATGTGTGCGTGTGTGTATTAACAGAATCCGATGCGTTGGAGCGCATTTCAGGACATCTGAATTTTCGGCTACTTTTGTATAGCCGGCATCGTCGTTTTTAGCGTTTTGTCAGGTAATCCTCCAACTGCCATATCGGCCCTATTAGACCTATCTAGGACTTAAAAACACCTTTGGTGATGTGTTCGTGTGTGTATTAACATAATCAGATGCGTTGGAGCGCATTTCAGGACATCTGAATTTTCGGCTACTTTTGTATAGCGGGCATCGTCGTTTTTAGCGATTTGTCAGGTAATCCTCCAACTGCCATATCGGCCCTATTAGACCTATCTAGGACTTAAAAACACCTTTGGTGATGTGTTCGTGTGTGTATTAACATAATCAGATGCGTTGGAGCGCATTTCAGGACATCTGATTTTCGGCTACTTTTGTATAGCCGGCATCGTCGTTTTTAGCGATTTGTCAGGTAATCCTCCAACTGCCATATCTTTCCTATTAGAGCTATCTAGGACTTAAAAACACCTTTGGTGATGTGTTCGTGTGTGTATTAACAGAATCCGATGCGTTGGAGCGCATTTCAGGACATCTGAATTTTCGGCTACTTTTGTATAGCCGGCATCGTCGTTTTTAGCGTTTTGTCAGGTAATCCTCCAACTGCCATATCTTTCCTATTAGACCTATCTAGGACTTAAAAACACCTTAGGTGATGTGTTCGTGTGTGTATTAACATAATCAGATGCGTTGGAGCGCATTTCAGGACATCTGAATTTTCGGCTACTTTTGTATAGCCGGCATCGTCGTTTTTAGCGTTTTGTCAGGTAATCCTCCAACTGCCATATCGGCCCTATTAGACCTATCTAGGACTTAAAAACACCTTTGGTGATGTGTTCGTGTGTGTATTAACATAATCAGATGCGTTGGAGCGCATTTCAGGACATCTGATTTTCGGCTACTTTTGTATAGCCGGCATCGTCGTTTTTAGCGTTTTGTCAGGTAATCCTCCAACTGCCATATCGGCCCTATTAGACCTATCTAGGACTTAAAAACACCTTTGGTGATGTGTGCGTGTGTGTATTAACAGAATCCGATGCGTTGGAGCGCATTTCAGGACATCTGAATTTTCGGCTACTTTTGTATTGCCGGCATCGTCGTTTTTAGCGTTTTGTCAGGTAATCCTCCAACTGCCATATCTTTCCTATTAGACCTATCTAGGACTTAAAAACACCTTTGGTGATGTGTTCGTGTGTGTATTAACATAATCAGATGCGTTGGAGCGCATTTCAGGACATCTGAATTTTCGGCTACTTTTGTATAGCCGGCATCGTCGTTTTTAGCGTTTTGTCAGGTAATCCTCCAACTGCCATATCGGCCCTATTAGACCTATCTAGGACTTAAAAACACCTTTGGTGATGTGTTCGTGTGTGTATTAACATAATCAGATGCGTTGGAGCGCATTTCAGGACATCTGATTTTCGGCTACTTTTGTATAGCCGGCATCGTCGTTTTTAGCGTTTTGTCAGGTAATCCTCCAACTGCCATATCGGCCCTATTAGACCTATCTAGGACTTAAAAACACCTTTGGTGATGTGTGCGTGTGTGTATTAACAGAATCCGATGCGTTGGAGCGCATTTCAGGACATCTGAATTTTCGGCTACTTTTGTATTGCCGGCATCGTCGTTTTTAGCGTTTTGTCAGGTAATCCTCCAACTGCCATATCTTTCCTATTAGACCTATCTAGGACTTAAAAACACCTTTGGTGATGTGTTCGTGTGTGTATTAACATAATCAGATGCGTTGGAGCGCATTTCAGGACATCTGAATTTTCGGCTACTTTTGTATTGCCGGCATCGTCGTTTTTAGCGTTTTGTCAGGTAATCCTCCAACTGCCATATCTTTCCTATTAGACCTATCTAGGACTTAAAAACACCTTTGGTGACGTGTTCGTGTGTGTATTAACATAATCAGATGCGTTGGAGCGCATTTCAGGACATCTGAATTTTCGGCTACTTTTGTATAGCCGGCATCGTCGTTTTTAGCGTTTTGTCAGGTAATCCTCCAACTGCCATATCTTTCCTATTAGACCTATCTAGGACTTAAAAACACCTTTGGTGATGTGTTCGTGTGTGTATTAACATAATCAGATGCGTTGGAGCGCATTTCAGGACATCTGAATTTTCGGCTACTTTTGTATAGCGGGCATCGTCGTTTTTAGCGATTTGTCAGGTAATCCTCCAACTGCCATATCGGCCCTATTAGACCTATCTAGGACTTAAAAACACCTTTGGTGATGTGTTCGTGTGTGTATTAACATAATCAGATGCGTTGGAGCGCATTTCAGGACATCTGATTTTCGGCTACTTTTGTATAGCCGGCATCGTCGTTTTTAGCGATTTGTCAGGTAATCCTCCAACTGCCATATCTTTCCTATTAGAGCTATCTAGGACTTAAAAACACCTTTGGTGATGTGTTCGTGTGTGTATTAACAGAATCCGATGCGTTGGAGCGCATTTCAGGACATCTGAATTTTCGGCTACAATTGTATAGCCGGCATCGTCGTTTTTAGCGTTTTGTCAGGTAATCCTCCAACTGCCATATCGGCCCTATTAGACCTATCTAGGACTTAAAAACACCTTTGGTGATGTGTTCGTGTGTGTATTAACAGAATCCGATGCGTTGGAGCGCATTTCAGGACATCTGAATTTTCGGCTACTTTTGTATAGCCATCGTCGTTTTTAGCGTTTTGTCAGGTAATCCTCCAACTGCCATATCGGCCCTATTAGACCTATCTAGGACTTAAAAACACCTTTGGTGATGTGTTCGTGTGTGTATTAACAGAATCCGATGCGTTGGAGCGCATTTCAGGACATCTGAATTTTCGGCTACTTTTGTATAGCCGGCATCGTCGTTTCTTAGCGTTTTGTCAGGTAATCCTCCAACTGCCATATCTTTCCTATTAGACCTATCTAGGACTTAAAAACACCTTTGGTGATGTGTTCGTGTGTGTATTAACATAATCAGATGCATTGGAGCGCATTTCAGGACATCTGATTTTCGGCTACTTTTGTATAGCCGGCATCGTCGTTTTTAGCGATTTGTCAGGTAATCCTCCAACTGCCATATCTTTCCTATTAGAGCTATCTAGGACTTAAAAACACCTTTGGTGATGTGTTCGTGTGTGTATTAACAGAATCCGATGCGTTGGAGCGCATTTCAGGACATCTGAATTTTCGGCTACTTTTGTATAGCCATCGTCGTTTTTAGCGTTTTGTCAGGTAATCCTCCAACTGCCATATCTTTCCTATTAGACCTATCTAGGACTTAAAAACACCTTTGGTGATGTGTTCGTGTGTGTATTAACATAATCAGATGCATTGGAGCGCATTTCAGGACATCTGATTTTCGGCTACTTTTGTATAGCCGGCATCGTCGTTTTTAGCGATTTGTCAGGTAATCCTCCAACTGCCATATCTTTCCTATTAGAGCTATCTAGGACTTAAAAACACCTTTGGTGATGTGTTCGTGTGTGTATTAACAGAATCCGATGCGTTGGAGCGCATTTCAGGACATCTGAATTTTCGGCTACTTTTGTATAGCCATCGTCGTTTTTAGCGTTTTGTCAGGTAATCCTCCAACTGCCATATCTTTCCTATTAGACCTATCTAGGACTTAAAAACACCTTTGGTGATGTGTTCGTGTGTGTATTAACATAATCAGATGCATTGGAGCGCATTTCAGGACATCTGATTTTCGGCTACTTTTGTATAGCCGGCATCGTCGTTTTTAGCGATTTGTCAGGTAATCCTCCAACTGCCATATCTTTCCTATTAGAGCTATCTAGGACTTAAAAACACCTTTGGTGATGTGTTCGTGTGTGTATTAACAGAATCCGATGCGTTGGAGCGCATTTCAGGACATCTGAATTTTCGGCTACTTTTGTATAGCCATCGTCGTTTTTAGCGTTTTGTCAGGTAATCCTCCAACTGCCATATCTTTCCTATTAGACCTATCTAGGACTTAAAAACACCTTTGGTGATGTGTTCGTGTGTGTATTAACATAATCAGATGCATTGGAGCGCATTTCAGGACATCTGATTTTCGGCTACTTTTGTATAGCCGGCATCGTCGTTTTTAGCGATTTGTCAGGTAATCCTCCAACTGCCATATCTTTCCTATTAGAGCTATCTAGGACTTAAAAACACCTTTGGTGATGTGTTCGTGTGTGTATTAACAGAATCCGATGCGTTGGAGCGCATTTCAGGACATCTGAATTTTCGGCTACTTTTGTATAGCCGGCATCGTCGTTTTTAGCGTTTTGTCAGGTAATCCTCCAACCGCCATATCTTTCCTATTAGACCTATCTAGGACTTAAAAACACCTTTGGTGATGTGTTCGTGTGTGTATTAACATAATCAGATGCATTGGAGCGCATTTCAGGACATCTGATTTTCGGCTACTTTTGTATAGCCGGCATCGTCGTTTTTAGCGATTTGTCAGGTAATCCTCCAACTGCCATATCTTTCCTATTAGAGCTATCTAGGACTTAAAAACACCTTTGGTGATGTGTTCGTGTGTGTATTAACAGAATCCGATGCGTTGGAGCGCATTTCAGGACATCTGAATTTTCGGCTACTTTTGTATAGCCATCGTCGTTTTTAGCGTTTTGTCAGGTAATCCTCCAACTGCCATATCTTTCCTATTAGACCTATCTAGGACTTAAAAACACCTTTGGTGATGTGTTCGTGTGTGTATTAACATAATCAGATGCATTGGAGCGCATTTCAGGACATCTGATTTTCGGCTACTTTTGTATAGCCGGCATCGTCGTTTTTAGCGATTTGTCAGGTAATCCTCCAACTGCCATATCTTTCCTATTAGAGCTATCTAGGACTTAAAAACACCTTTGGTGATGTGTTCGTGTGTGTATTAACAGAATCCGATGCGTTGGAGCGCATTTCAGGACATCTGAATTTTCGGCTACTTTTGTATAGCCATCGTCGTTTTTAGCGTTTTGTCAGGTAATCCTCCAACTGCCATATCTTTCCTATTAGACCTATCTAGGACTTAAAAACACCTTTGGTGATGTGTTCGTGTGTGTATTAACATAATCAGATGCATTGGAGCGCATTTCAGGACATCTGATTTTCGGCTACTTTTGTATAGCCGGCATCGTCGTTTTTAGCGATTTGTCAGGTAATCCTCCAACTGCCATATCTTTCCTATTAGAGCTATCTAGGACTTAAAAACACCTTTGGTGATGTGTTCGTGTGTGTATTAACAGAATCCGATGCGTTGGAGCGCATTTCAGGACATCTGAATTTTCGGCTACTTTTGTATAGCCGGCATCGTCGTTTTTAGCGTTTTGTCAGGTAATCCTCCAACCGCCATATCTTTCCTATTAGACCTATCTAGGACTTAAAAACACCTTTGGTGATGTGTTCGTGTGTGTATTAACATAATCAGATGCATTGGAGCGCATTTCAGGACATCTGATTTTCGGCTACTTTTGTATAGCCGGCATCGTCGTTTTTAGCGATTTGTCAGGTAATCCTCCAACTGCCATATCTTTCCTATTAGAGCTATCTAGGACTTAAAAACACCTTTGGTGATGTGTTCGTGTGTGTATTAACAGAATCCGATGCGTTGGAGCGCATTTCAGGACATCTGAATTTTCGGCTACTTTTGTATAGCCATCGTCGTTTTTAGCGTTTTGTCAGGTAATCCTCCAACTGCCATATCTTTCCTATTAGACCTATCTAGGACTTAAAAACACCTTTGGTGATGTGTTCGTGTGTGTATTAACATAATCAGATGCATTGGAGCGCATTTCAGGACATCTGATTTTCGGCTACTTTTGTATAGCCGGCATCGTCGTTTTTAGCGATTTGTCAGGTAATCCTCCAACTGCCATATCTTTCCTATTAGAGCTATCTAGGACTTAAAAACACCTTTGGTGATGTGTTCGTGTGTGTATTAACAGAATCCGATGCGTTGGAGCGCATTTCAGGACATCTGAATTTTCGGCTACTTTTGTATAGCCATCGTCGTTTTTAGCGTTTTGTCAGGTAATCCTCCAACTGCCATATCTTTCCTATTAGACCTATCTAGGACTTAAAAACACCTTTGGTGATGTGTTCGTGTGTGTATTAACATAATCAGATGCATTGGAGCGCATTTCAGGACATCTGATTTTCGGCTACTTTTGTATAGCCGGCATCGTCGTTTTTAGCGATTTGTCAGGTAATCCTCCAACTGCCATATCTTTCCTATTAGAGCTATCTAGGACTTAAAAACACCTTTGGTGATGTGTTCGTGTGTGTATTAACAGAATCCGATGCGTTGGAGCGCATTTCAGGACATCTGAATTTTCGGCTACTTTTGTATAGCCATCGTCGTTTTTAGCGTTTTGTCAGGTAATCCTCCAACTGCCATATCTTTCCTATTAGACCTATCTAGGACTTAAAAACACCTTTGGTGATGTGTTCGTGTGTGTATTAACATAATCAGATGCATTGGAGCGCATTTCAGGACATCTGATTTTCGGCTACTTTTGTATAGCCGGCATCGTCGTTTTTAGCGATTTGTCAGGTAATCCTCCAACTGCCATATCTTTCCTATTAGAGCTATCTAGGACTTAAAAACACCTTTGGTGATGTGTTCGTGTGTGTATTAACAGAATCCGATGCGTTGGAGCGCATTTCAGGACATCTGAATTTTCGGCTACTTTTGTATAGCCGGCATCGTCGTTTTTAGCGTTTTGTCAGGTAATCCTCCAACCGCCATATCTTTCCTATTAGACCTATCTAGGACTTAAAAACACCTTTGGTGATGTGTTCGTGTGTGTATTAACATAATCAGATGCATTGGAGCGCATTTCAGGACATCTGATTTTCGGCTACTTTTGTATAGCCGGCATCGTCGTTTTTAGCGATTTGTCAGGTAATCCTCCAACTGCCATATCTTTCCTATTAGAGCTATCTAGGACTTAAAAACACCTTTGGTGATGTGTTCGTGTGTGTATTAACAGAATCCGATGCGTTGGAGCGCATTTCAGGACATCTGAATTTTCGGCTACTTTTGTATAGCCATCGTCGTTTTTAGCGTTTTGTCAGGTAATCCTCCAACTGCCATATCTTTCCTATTAGAGCTATCTAGGACTTAAAAACACCTTTGGTGATGTGTTCGTGTGTGTATTAACAGAATCCGATGCGTTGGAGCGCATTTCAGGACATCTGAATTTTCGGCTACTTTTGTATAGCCGGCATCGTCGTTTTTAGCGTTTTGTCAGGTAATCCTCCAACCGCCATATCTTTCCTATTAGACCTATCTAGGACTTAAAAACACCTTTGGTGATGTGTTCGTGTGTGTATTAACATAATCAGATGCATTGGAGCGCATTTCAGGACATCTGATTTTCGGCTACTTTTGTATAGCCGGCATCGTCGTTTTTAGCGATTTGTCAGGTAATCCTCCAACTGCCATATCTTTCCTATTAGAGCTATCTAGGACTTAAAAACACCTTTGGTGATGTGTTCGTGTGTGTATTAACAGAATCCGATGCGTTGGAGCGCATTTCAGGACATCTGAATTTTCGGCTACTTTTGTATAGCCGGCATCGTCGTTTTTAGCGTTTTGTCAGGTAATCCTCCAACCGCCATATCTTTCCTATTAGACCTATCTAGGACTTAAAAACACCTTTGGTGATGTGTTCGTGTGTGTATTAACATAATCAGATGCATTGGAGCGCATTTCAGGACATCTGATTTTCGGCTACTTTTGTATAGCCGGCATCGTCGTTTTTAGCGATTTGTCAGGTAATCCTCCAACTGCCATATCTTTCCTATTAGAGCTATCTAGGACTTAAAAACACCTTTGGTGATGTGTTCGTGTGTGTATTAACAGAATCCGATGCGTTGGAGCGCATTTCAGGACATCTGAATTTTCGGCTACTTTTGTATAGCCATCGTCGTTTTTAGCGTTTTGTCAGGTAATCCTCCAACTGCCATATCTTTCCTATTAGAGCTATCTAGGACTTAAAAACACCTTTGGTGATGTGTTCGTGTGTGTATTAACAGAATCCGATGCGTTGGAGCGCATTTCAGGACATCTGAATTTTCGGCTACTTTTGTATAGCCATCGTCGTTTTTAGCGTTTTGTCAGGTAATCCTCCAACTGCCATATCTTTCCTATTAGAGCTATCTAGGACTTAAAAACACCTTTGGTGATGTGTTCGTGTGTGTATTAACAGAATCCGATGCGTTGGAGCGCATTTCAGGACATCTGAATTTTCGGCTACTTTTGTATAGCCGGCATCGTCGTTTTTAGCGTTTTGTCAGGTAATCCTCCAACCGCCATATCTTTCCTATTAGACCTATCTAGGACTTAAAAACACCTTTGGTGATGTGTTCGTGTGTGTATTAACATAATCAGATGCATTGGAGCGCATTTCAGGACATCTGATTTTCGGCTACTTTTGTATAGCCGGCATCGTCGTTTTTAGCGATTTGTCAGGTAATCCTCCAACTGCCATATCTTTCCTATTAGAGCTATCTAGGACTTAAAAACACCTTTGGTGATGTGTTCGTGTGTGTATTAACAGAATCCGATGCGTTGGAGCGCATTTCAGGACATCTGAATTTTCGGCTACTTTTGTATAGCCGGCATCGTCGTTTTTAGCGTTTTGTCAGGTAATCCTCCAACCGCCATATCTTTCCTATTAGACCTATCTAGGACTTAAAAACACCTTTGGTGATGTGTTCGTGTGTGTATTAACATAATCAGATGCATTGGAGCGCATTTCAGGACATCTGATTTTCGGCTACTTTTGTATAGCCGGCATCGTCGTTTTTAGCGATTTGTCAGGTAATCCTCCAACTGCCATATCTTTCCTATTAGAGCTATCTAGGACTTAAAAACACCTTTGGTGATGTGTTCGTGTGTGTATTAACAGAATCCGATGCGTTGGAGCGCATTTCAGGACATCTGAATTTTCGGCTACTTTTGTATAGCCATCGTCGTTTTTAGCGTTTTGTCAGGTAATCCTCCAACTGCCATATCTTTCCTATTAGAGCTATCTAGGACTTAAAAACACCTTTGGTGATGTGTTCGTGTGTGTATTAACAGAATCCGATGCGTTGGAGCGCATTTCAGGACATCTGAATTTTCGGCTACTTTTGTATAGCCGGCATCGTCGTTTTTAGCGTTTTGTCAGGTAATCCTCCAACCGCCATATCTTTCCTATTAGACCTATCTAGGACTTAAAAACACCTTTGGTGATGTGTTCGTGTGTGTATTAACATAATCAGATGCATTGGAGCGCATTTCAGGACATCTGATTTTCGGCTACTTTTGTATAGCCGGCATCGTCGTTTTTAGCGATTTGTCAGGTAATCCTCCAACTGCCATATCTTTCCTATTAGAGCTATCTAGGACTTAAAAACACCTTTGGTGATGTGTTCGTGTGTGTATTAACAGAATCCGATGCGTTGGAGCGCATTTCAGGACATCTGAATTTTCGGCTACTTTTGTATAGCCGGCATCGTCGTTTTTAGCGTTTTGTCAGGTAATCCTCCAACCGCCATATCTTTCCTATTAGACCTATCTAGGACTTAAAAACACCTTTGGTGATGTGTTCGTGTGTGTATTAACATAATCAGATGCATTGGAGCGCATTTCAGGACATCTGATTTTCGGCTACTTTTGTATAGCCGGCATCGTCGTTTTTAGCGATTTGTCAGGTAATCCTCCAACTGCCATATCTTTCCTATTAGAGCTATCTAGGACTTAAAAACACCTTTGGTGATGTGTTCGTGCGTGTATTAACAGAATCCGATGCGTTGGAGCGCATTTCAGGACATCTGAATTTTCGGCTACTTTTGTATAGCCGGCATCGTCGTTTTTAGCGTTTTGTCAGGTAATCCTCCAACCGCCATATCTTTCCTATTAGACCTATCTAGGACTTAAAAACACCTTTGGTGATGTGTTCGTGTGTGTATTAACATAATCAGATGCATTGGAGCGCATTTCAGGACATCTGATTTTCGGCTACTTTTGTATAGCCGGCATCGTCGTTTTTAGCGATTTGTCAGGTAATCCTCCAACTGCCATATCTTTCCTATTAGAGCTATCTAGGACTTAAAAACACCTTTGGTGATGTGTTCGTGTGTGTATTAACAGAATCCGATGCGTTGGAGCGCATTTCAGGACATCTGAATTTTCGGCTACTTTTGTATAGCCGGCATCGTCGTTTTTAGCGTTTTGTCAGGTAATCCTCCAACCGCCATATCTTTCCTATTAGACCTATATAGGACTTAAAAACACCTTTGGTGATGTGTTCGTGTGTGTATTAACATAATCAGATGCATTGGAGCGCATTTCAGGACATCTGATTTTCGGCTACTTTTGTATAGCCGGCATCGTCGTTTTTAGCGATTTGTCAGGTAATCCTCCAACTGCCATATCTTTCCTATTAGAGCTATCTAGGACTTAAAAACACCTTTGGTGATGTGTTCGTGTGTGTATTAACAGAATCCGATGCGTTGGAGCGCATTTCAGGACATCTGAATTTTCGGCTACTTTTGTATAGCCATCGTCGTTTTTAGCGTTTTGTCAGGTAATCCTCCAACTGCCATATCTTTCCTATTAGACCTATCTAGGACTTAAAAACACCTTTGGTGATGTGTTCGTGTGTGTATTAACATAATCAGATGCATTGGAGCGCATTTCAGGACATCTGATTTTCGGCTACTTTTGTATAGCCGGCATCGTCGTTTTTAGCGATTTGTCAGGTAATCCTCCAACTGCCATATCTTTCCTATTAGAGCTATCTAGGACTTAAAAACACCTTTGGTGATGTGTTCGTGTGTGTATTAACAGAATCCGATGCGTTGGAGCGCATTTCAGGACATCTGAATTTTCGGCTACTTTTGTATAGCCGGCATCGTCGTTTTTAGCGTTTTGTCAGGTAATCCTCCAACCGCCATATCTTTCCTATTAGACCTATCTAGGACTTAAAAACACCTTTGGTGATGTGTTCGTGTGTGTATTAACATAATCAGATGCATTGGAGCGCATTTCAGGACATCTGATTTTCGGCTACTTTTGTATAGCCGGCATCGTCGTTTTTAGCGATTTGTCAGGTAATCCTCCAACTGCCATATCTTTCCTATTAGAGCTATCTAGGACTTAAAAACACCTTTGGTGATGTGTTCGTGTGTGTATTAACAGAATCCGATGCGTTGGAGCGCATTTCAGGACATCTGAATTTTCGGCTACTTTTGTATAGCCATCGTCGTTTTTAGCGTTTTGTCAGGTAATCCTCCAACTGCCATATCTTTCCTATTAGACCTATCTAGGACTTAAAAACACCTTTGGTGATGTGTTCGTGTGTGTATTAACATAATCAGATGCATTGGAGCGCATTTCAGGACATCTGATTTTCGGCTACTTTTGTATAGCCGGCATCGTCGTTTTTAGCGATTTGTCAGGTAATCCTCCAACTGCCATATCTTTCCTATTAGAGCTATCTAGGACTTAAAAACACCTTTGGTGATGTGTTCGTGTGTGTATTAACAGAATCCGATGCGTTGGAGCGCATTTCAGGACATCTGAATTTTCGGCTACTTTTGTATAGCCGGCATCGTCGTTTTTAGCGATTTGTCAGGTAATCCTCCAACTGCCATATCTTTCCTATTAGAGCTATCTAGGACTTAAAAACACCTTTGGTGATGTGTTCGTGTGTGTATTAACAGAATCCGATGCGTTGGAGCGCATTTCAGGACATCTGAATTTTCGGCTACTTTTGTATAGCCGGCATCGTCGTTTTTAGCGTTTTGTCAGGTAATCCTCCAACCGCCATATCTTTCCTATTAGACCTATCTAGGACTTAAAAACACCTTTGGTGATGTGTTCGTGTGTGTATTAACATAATCAGATGCGTTGGAGCGCATTTCAGGACATCTGAATTTTCGGCTACTTTTGTATAGCCGGCATCGTCGTTTTTAGCGATTTGTCAGGTAATCCTCCAACTGCCATATCTTTCCTATTAGAGCTATCTAGGACTTAAAAACACCTTTGGTGATGTGTGCGTGTGTGTATTAACAGAATCCGATGCGTTGGAGCGCATTTCAGGACATCTGAATTTTCGGCTACTTTTGTATAGCCGGCATCGTCGTTTTTAGCGATTTGTCAGGTAATCCTCCAACTGCCATATCTTTCCTATTAGAGCTATCTAGGACTTAAAAACACCTTTGGTGATGTGTTCGTGTGTGTATTAACAGAATCCGATGCGTTGGAGCGCATTTCAGGACATCTGAATTTTCGGCTACTTTTGTATAGCCATCGTCGTTTTTAGCGTTTTGTCAGGTAATCCTCCAACTGCCATATCGGCCCTATTAGACCTATCTAGGACTTAAAAACACCTTTGGTGATGTGTTCGTGTGTGTATTAACAGAATCCGATGCGTTGGAGCGCATTTCAGGACATCTGAATTTTCGACTACTTTTGTATAGCCGGCATCGTCGTTTCTTAGCGTTTTGTCAGGTAATCCTCCAACTGCCATATCGGCCCTATTAGACCTATCTAGGACTTAAAAACACCTTTGGTGATGTGTTCGTGTGTGTATTAACATAATCAGATGCGTTGGAGCGCATTTCAGGACATCTGAATTTTCGGCTACTTTTGTATAGCCGGCATCGTCGTTTTTAGCGTTTTGTCAGGTAATCCTCCAACTGCCATATCTTTCCTATTAGACCTATCTAGGACTTAAAAACACCTTTGGTGATGTGTTCGTGTGTGTATTAACATAATCAGATGCATTGGAGCGCATTTCAGGACATCTGATTTTCGGCTACTTTTGTATAGCCGGCATCGTCGTTTTTAGCGATTTGTCAGGTAATCCTCCAACTGCCATATCTTTCCTATTAGACCTATCTAGGACTTAAAAACACCTTTGGTGATGTGTTCGTGTGTGTATTAACATAATCAGATGCGTTGGAGCGCATTTCAGGACATCTGAATTTTCGGCTACTTTTGTATAGCCGGCATCGTCGTTTTTAGCGATTTGTCAGGTAATCCTCCAACTGCCATATCTTTCCTATTAGACCTATCTAGGACTTAAAACACCTTTGGTGATGTGTTCGTGTGTGTATTAACATAATCAGATGCGTTGGAGCGCATTTCAGGACATCTGAATTTTCGGCTACTTTTGTATTGCCGGCATCGTCGTTTTTAGCGTTTTGTCAGGTAATCCTCCAACTGCCATATCGGCCCTATTAGACCTATCTAGGACTTAAAAACACCTTTGGTGATGTGTGCGTGTGTGTATTAACAGAATCCGATGCGTTGGAGCGCATTTCAGGACATCTGAATTTTCGGCTACTTTTGTATAGCCGGCATCGTCGTTTTTAGCGATTTGTCAGGTAATCCTCCAACTGCCATATCTTTCCTATTAGAGCTATCTAGGACTTAAAAACACCTTTGGTGATGTGTTCGTGTGTGTATTAACAGAATCCGATGCGTTGGAGCGCATTTCAGGACATCTGAATTTTCGGCTACTTTTGTATTGCCGGCATCGTCGTTTTTAGCGATTTGTCAGGTAATCCTCCAACTGCCATATCTTTCCTATTAGACCTATCTAGGACTTAAAAACACCTTTGGTGATGTGTTCGTGTGTGTATTAACATAATCAGATGCGTTGGAGCGCATTTCAGGACATCTGAATTTTCGGCTACTTTTGTATAGCCGGCATCGTCGTTTTTAGCGTTTTGTCAGGTAATCCTCCAACTGCCGTATCGGCCCTATTAGACCTATCTAGGACTTAAAAACACCTTTGGTGATGTGTGCGTGTGTGTATTAACAGAATCCGATGCGTTGGAGCGCATTTCAGGACATCTGAATTTTCGGCTACTTTTGTATAGCCGGCATCGTCGTTTTTAGCGATTTGTCAGGTAATCCTCCAACTGCCATATCTTTCCTATTAGACCTATCTAGGACTTAAAAACACCTTTGGTGATGTGTTCGTGTGTGTATTAACATAATCAGATGCGTTGGAGCGCATTTCAGGACATCTGAATTTTCGGCTACTTTTGTATAGCCGGCATCGTCGTTTTTAGCGTTTTGTCAGGTAATCCTCCAACTGCCATATCGGCCCTATTAGACCTATCTGGGACTTAAAAACACCTTTGGTGATGTGTTCGTGTGTGTATTAACATAATCAGATGCGTTGGAGCGCATTTCAGGACATCTGAATTTTCGGCTACTTTTGTATAGCCGGCATCGTCGTTTTTAGCGTTTTGTCAGGTAATCCTCCAACTGCCATATCGGCCCTATTAGACCTATCTAGGACTTAAAAACACCTTTGGTGATGTGCGCGTGTGTGTATTAACAGAATCCGATGCGTTGGAGCGCATTTCAGGACATCTGAATTTTCGGCTACTTTTGTATAGCCGGCATCGTCGTTTTTAGCGATTTGTCAGGTAATCCTCCAACTGCCATATCTTTCCTATTAGAGCTATCTAGGACTTAAAAACACCTTTGGTGATGTGTTCGTGTGTGTATTAACAGAATCCGATGCGTTGGAGCGCATTTCAGGACATCTGAATTTTCGGCTACTTTTGTATTGCCGGCATCGTCGTTTTTAGCGATTTGTCAGGTAATCCTCCAACTGCCATATCTTTCCTATTAGACCTATCTAGGACTTAAAAACACCTTTGGTGATGTGTTCGTGTGTGTATTAACATAATCAGATGCGTTGGAGCGCATTTCAGGACATCTGAATTTTCGGCTACTTTTGTATTGCCGGCATCGTCGTTTTTAGCGATTTGTCAGGTAATCCTCCAACTGCCATATCGGCCCTATTAGACCTATCTAGGACTTAAAAACACCTTTGGTGATGTGTTCGTGTGTGTATTAACATAATCAGATGCGTTGGAGCGCATTTCAGGACATCTGAATTTTCGGCTACTTTTGTATAGCCGGCATCGTCGTTTTTAGCGTTTTGTCAGGTAATCCTCCAACTGCCATATCGGCCCTATTAGACCTATCTAGGACTTAAAAACACCTTTGGTGATGTGTGCGTGTGTGTATTAACAGAATCCGATGCGTTGGAGCGCATTTCAGGACATCTGAATTTTCGGCTACTTTTGTATAGCCGGCATCGTCGTTTTTAGCGTTTTGTCAGGTAATCCTCCAACTGCCATATCGGCCCTATTAGACCTATCTTGGACTTAAAAACACCTTTGGTGATGTGTTCGTGTGTGTATTAACAGAATCCGATGCGTTGGAGCGCATTTCAGGACATCTGAATTTTCGGCTACTTTTGTATAGCCAGCATCGTCGTTTTTAGCGTTTTGTCAGGTAATCCTCCAACTGCCATATCGGCCCTATTAGAGCTATCTAGGACTTAAAAACACCTTTGGTGATGTGTTCGTGTGTTTATTAACAGAATCCGATGCGTTGGAGCGCATTTCAGGACATCTGAATTTTCGGCTACTTTTGTATAGCCGGCATCGTCGTTTTTAGCGATTTGTCAGGTAATCCTCCAACTGCCATATCGGCCCTATTAGACCTATCTAGGACTTAAAAACACCTTTGGTGATGTGTTCGTGTGTGTATTAACATAATCAGATGCGTTGGAGCGCATTTCAGGACATCTGAATTTTCGGCTACTTTTGTATTGCCGGCATCGTCGTTTTTAGCGATTTGTCAGGTAATCCTCCAACTGCCATATCTTTCCTATTAGACCTATCTAGGACTTAAAAACACCTTTGGTGATGTGTTCGTGTGTGTATTAACATAATCAGATGCGTTGGAGCGCATTTCAGGACATCTGAATTTTCGGCTACTTTTGTATAGCCGGCATCGTCGTTTTTAGCGATTTGTCAGGTAATCCTCCAACTGCCATATCTTTCCTATTAGACCTATCTAGGACTTAAAAACACCTTTGGTGATGTGTTCGTGTGTGTATTAACATAATCAGATGCGTTGGAGCGCATTTCAGGACATCTGAATTTTCGGCTACTTTTGTATAGCCGGCATCGTCGTTTTTAGCGATTTGTCAGGTAATCCTCCAACTGCCATATCTTTCCTATTAGACCTATCTAGGACTTAAAAACACCTTTGGTGATGTGTTCGTGTGTGTATTAACATAATCAGATGCGTTGGAGCGCATTTCAGGACATCTGAATTTTCGGCTACTTTTGTATAGCCGGCATCGTCGTTTTTAGCGATTTGTCAGGTAATCCTCCAACTGCCATATCGGCCCTATTAGAGCTATCTAGGACTTAAAAACACCTTTGGTGATGTGTTCGTGTGTGTATTAACAGAATCCGATGCGTTGGAGCGCATTTCAGGACATCTGAATTTTCGGCTACTTTTGTATAGCCGGCATCGTCGTTTTTAGCGATTTGTCAGGTAATCCTCCAACTGCCATATCTTTCCTATTAGAGCTATCTAGGACTTAAAAACACCTTTGGTGATGTGTTCGTGTGTGTATTAACAGAATCCGATGCGTTGGAGCGCATTTCAGGACATCTGAATTTTCGGCTACTTTTGTATTGCCGGCATCGTCGTTTTTAGCGATTTGTCAGGTAATCCTCCAACTGCCATATCTTTCCTATTAGACCTATCTAGGACTTAAAAACACCTTTGGTGATGTGTTCGTGTGTGTATTAACATAATCAGATGCGTTGGAGCGCATTTCAGGACATCTGAATTTTCGGCTACTTTTGTATAGCCGGCATCGTCGTTTTTAGCGTTTTGTCAGGTAATCCTCCAACTGCCATATCGGCCCTATTAGACCTATCTAGGACTTAAAAACACCTTTGGTGATGTGTGCGTGTGTGTATTAACAGAATCCGATGCGTTGGAGCGCATTTCAGGACATCTGAATTTTCGGCTACTTTTGTATAGCCGGCATCGTCGTTTTTAGCGTTTTGTCAGGTAATCCTCCAACTGCCATATCTTTCCTATTAGACCTATCTAGGACTTAAAAACACCTTTGGTGATGTGTTCGTGTGTGTATTATTAGAATCAGATGCGTTGGAGCGCATTTCAGGACATCTGAATTTTCGGCTACTTTTGTATAGCCGGCATCGTCGTTTCTTAGCGTTTTGTCAGGTAATCCTCCAACTGCCATATCGGCCCTATTAGACCTATCTAGGACTTAAAAACACCTTTGGTGATGTGTTCGTGTGTGTATTATCAGAATCTGATGCGTTGGAGCGCATTTCAGGACATCTGAATTTTCGGCTACTTTTGTATAGCCGGCATCGTCGTTTTTAGCGTTTTGTCAGGTAATCCTCTAACTGCCATATCGGCCCTATTAGACCTATCTAGGACTTAAAAACACCTTTGGTGATGTGTTCGTGTGTGTATTAACAGAATCCGATGCGTTGGAGCGCAATTCAGGACATCTAAATTTTCGGCTACTTTTGTATAGCCAGCATCGTCGTTTTTAGCGTTTTGTCAGGTAATCCTCCAACTGCCATATCGGCCCTATTAGACCTATCTAGGACTTAAAAACACCTTTGGTGATGTGTTCGTGTGTGTATTAACAGAATCCGATGCGTTGGAGCGCATTTCAGGACATCTGAGTTTTCGGCTACTTTTGTATAGCCAGCATCGTCGTTTTTAGCGTTTTGTCAGGTAATCCTCCAACTGCCATATCGGCCCTATTAGACCTATCTAGGACTTAAAAACACCTTTGGTGATGTGTTCGTGTGTGTATTAACAGAATCCGATGCGTTGGAGCGCATTTCAGGACATCTGAATTGTTGTTCGTGTGTGTATTAACAGAATCCGATGCGTTGGAGCGCATTTCAGGACATCTGAATTTTCGGCTACTTTTGTATTGCCGGCATCGTCGTTTCTTAGCGTTTTGTCAGGTAATCCTCCAACTGCCATATCTTTTCTATTAGACCTATCTAGGACTTAAAAACACCTTTGGCGATGTGTTCGTGTGTGTATTATCAGAATCAGATGCGTTGGAGCGCATTTCAGGACATCTGAATTTTCGGCTACTTTTGTATAGCCGGCATCGTCGTTTCTTAGCGTTTTGTCAGGTAATCCTCCAACTGCCATATCTTTCCTATTAGAGCTATCTAGGACTTAAAAACACCTTTGGCGATGTGTTCGTGTGTGTATTAACAGAATCCGATGCGTTGGAGCGCATTTCAGGACATCTGAATTTTCGGCTACTTTTGTATAGCCGGCATCGTCGTTTTTAGCGTTTTGTCAGGTAATCCTCCAACTGCCATATCTTTCCTATTAGACCTATCTAGGACTTAAAAACACCTTTGGTGATGTGTTCGTGTGTGTATTAACAGAATCCGATGCGTTGGAGCGCATTTCAGGACATCTGAATTTTCGGCTACTTTTGTATAGCCGGCATCGTCGTTTTTAGCGATTTGTCAGGTAATCCTCCAACTGCCATATCGGCCCTATTAGACCTATCTAGGACTTAAAAACACCTTTGGTGATGTGTTCGTGTGTGTATTAACAGAATCCGATGCGTTGGAGCGCATTTCAGGACATCTGAATTTTCGGCTACTTTTGTATAGCCGGCATCGTCGTTTTTAGCGTTTTGTCAGGTAATCCTCCAACTGCCATATCTTTCCTATTAGACCTATCTAGGACTTAAAAACACCTTTGGTGATGTGTTCGTGTGTGTATTAACAGAATCCGATGCGTTGGAGCGCATTTCAGGACATCTGAATTTTCGGCTACTTTTGTATAGCCGGCATCGTCGTTTTTAGCGTTTTGTCAGGTAATCCTCCAACTGCCATATCTTTCCTATTAGGGCTATCTAGGACTTAAAAACACCTTTGGTGATGTGTTCGTGTGTGTATTAACAGAATCCGATGCGTTGGAGCGCATTTCAGGACATCTGAATTTTCGGCTACTTTTGTATAGCCGGCATCGTCGTTTTTAGCGATTTGTCAGGTAATCCTCCAACTGCCATATCGGCCCTATTAGACCTATCTAGGACTTAAAAACACCTTTGGTGATGTGTTCGTGTGTGTATTAACAGAATCCGATGCGTTGGAGCGCATTTCAGGACATCTGAATTTTCGGCTACTTTTGTATAGCCGGCATCGTCGTTTTTAGCGATTTGTCAGGTAATCCTCCAACTGCCATATCGGCCCTATTAGACCTATCTAGGACTTAAAAACACCTTTGGTGATGTGTTCGTGTGTGTATTAACAGAATCCGATGCGTTGGAGCGCATTTCAGGACATCTGAATTTTCGGCTACTTTTGTATAGCCGGCATCGTCGTTTTTAGCGTTTTGTCAGGTAATCCTCCAACTGCCATATCTTTCCTATTAGGGCTATCTAGGACTTAAAAACACCTTTGGTGATGTGTTCGTGTGTGTATTAACAGAATCCGATGCGTTGGAGCGCATTTCAGGACATCTGAATTTTCGGCTACTTTTGTATAGCCGGCATCGTCGTTTCTTAGCGTTTTGTCAGGTAATCCTCCAACTGCCATATCTTTCCTATTAGACCTATCTAGGACTTAAAAACACCTTTGGTGATGTGTTCGTGTGTGTATTAACAGAATCCGATGCGTTGGAGCGCATTTCAGGACATCTGAATTTTCGGCTACTTTTGTATAGCCGGCATCGTCGTTTTTAGCGTTTTGTCAGGTAATCCTCCAACTGCCATATCTTTCCTATTAGACCTATCTAGGACTTAAAACCACCTTTGGTGATGTGTTCGTGTGTGTATTAACAGAATCCGATGCGTTGGAGCGCATTTCAGGACATCTGAATTTTCGACAACTTTTGTATAGCCGGCATCGTCCTTTTTTAGCGTTTTGTCACATCATCCTCCAACTGCCATATCGGCCCTATTAGACCTATCTAGGACTTAAAAACACCTTTGGTGATGTGTTCGTGTGTGTATTAACAGAATCCGATGCGTTGGAGCGCATTTCAGGACATCTGAATTTTCGGCTACTTTTGTATAGCCGGCATCGTCGTTTCTTAGCGTTTTGTCAGGTAATCCTCCAACTGCCATATCGGCCCTATTAGACCTATCTAGGACTTAAAAACACCTTTGGTGATGTGTTCGTGTGTGTATTAACATAATCAGATGCATTGGAGCGCATTTCAGGACATCTGATTTTCGGCTACTTTTGTATAGCCGGCATCGTCGTTTTTAGCGATTTGTCAGGTAATCCTCCAACTGCCATATCTTTCCTATTAGAGCTATCTAGGACTTAAAAACACCTTTGGTGATGTGTTCGTGTGTGTATTAACAGAATCCGATGCGTTGGAGCGCATTTCAGGACATCTGAATTTTCGGCTACTTTTGTATAGCCGGCATCGTCGTTTTTAGCGTTTTGTCAGGTAATCCTCCAACCGCCATATCTTTCCTATTAGACCTATCTAGGACTTAAAAACACCTTTGGTGATGTGTTCGTGTGTGTATTAACATAATCAGATGCGTTGGAGCGCATTTCAGGACATCTGAATTTTCGGCTACTTTTGTATAGCCGGCATCGTCGTTTTTAGCGATTTGTCAGGTAATCCTCCAACTGCCATATCTTTCCTATTAGAGCTATCTAGGACTTAAAAACACCTTTGGTGATGTGTGCGTGTGTGTATTAACAGAATCCGATGCGTTGGAGCGCATTTCAGGACATCTGAATTTTCGGCTACTTTTGTATAGCCGGCATCGTCGTTTTTAGCGATTTGTCAGGTAATCCTCCAACTGCCATATCTTTCCTATTAGACCTATCTAGGACTTAAAAACACCTTTGGTGATGTGTTCGTGTGTGTATTAACATAATCAGATGCGTTGGAGCGCATTTCAGGACATCTGAATTTTCGGCTACTTTTGTATAGCCGGCATCGTCGTTTTTAGCGTTTTGTCAGGTAATCCTCCAACTGCCATATCGGCCCTATTAGACCTATCTGGGACTTAAAAACACCTTTGGTGATGTGTTCGTGTGTGTATTAACATAATCAGATGCGTTGGAGCGCATTTCAGGACATCTGAATTTTCGGCTACTTTTGTATAGCCGGCATCGTCGTTTTTAGCGATTTGTCAGGTAATCCTCCAACTGCCATATCTTTCCTATTAGACCTATCTAGGACTTAAAAACACCTTTGGTGATGTGCGCGTGTGTGTATTAACAGAATCCGATGCGTTGGAGCGCATTTCAGGACATCTGAATTTTCGGCTACTTTTGTATAGCCGGCATCGTCGTTTTTAGCGATTTGTCAGGTAATCCTCCAATTGCCATATCTTTCCTATTAGAGCTATCTAGGACTTAAAAACACCTTTGGTGATGTGTTCGTGTGTGTATTAACAGAATCCGATGCGTTGGAGCGCATTTCAGGACATCTGAATTTTCGGCTACTTTTGTATTGCCGGCATCGTCGTTTTTAGCGATTTGTCAGGTAATCCTCCAACTGCCATATCTTTCCTATTAGACCTGTCTAGGACTTAAAAACACCTTTGGTGATGTGTTCGTGTGTGTATTAACATAATCAGATGCGTTGGAGCGCATTTCAGGACATCTGAATTTTCGGCTACTTTTGTATAGCCGGCATCGTCGTTTTTAGCGTTTTGTCAGGTAATCCTCCAACTGCCATATCGGCCCTATTAGACCTATCTAGGACTTAAAAACACCTTTGGTGATGTGTTCGTGTGTGTATTAACATAATCAGATGCGTTGGAGCGCATTTCAGGACATCTGAATTTTCGGCTACTTTTGTATAGCCGGCATCGTCGTTTTTAGCGATTTGTCAGGTAATCCTCCAACTGCCATATCGGCCCTATTAGACCTATCTAGGACTTAAAAACACCTTTGGTGATGTGTTCGTGTGTGTATTAACATAATCAGATGCGTTGGAGCGCATTTCAGGACATCTGAATTTTCGGCTACTTTTGTATAGCCGGCATCGTCGTTTTTAGCGTTTTGTCACATCATCCTCCAACTGCCATATCGGCCCTATTAGACCTATCTAGGACTTAAAAACACCTTTGGTGATGTGTTCGTGTGTGTATTAACATAATCAGATGCGTTGGAGCGCATTTCAGGACATCTGAATTTTCGGCTACTTTTGTATAGCCGGCATCGTCGTTTTTAGCGATTTGTCAGGTAATCCTCCAACTGCCATATCGGCCCTATTAGACCTATCTAGGACTTAAAAACACCTTTGGTGATGTGTTCGTGTGTGTATTAACATAATCAGATGCGTTGGAGCGCATTTCAGGACATCTGAATTTTCGGCTACTTTTGTATTGCCGGCATCGTCGTTTTTAGCGATTTGTCAGGTAATCCTCCAACTGCCATATCTTTCCTATTAGACCTATCTAGGACTTAAAAACACCTTTGGTGATGTGTTCGTGTGTGTATTAACATAATCAGATGCGTTGGAGCGCATTTCAGGACATCTGAATTTTCGGCTACTTTTGTATAGCCGGCATCGTCGTTTTTAGCGATTTGTCAGGTAATCCTCCAACTGCCATATCGGCCCTATTAGAGCTATCTAGGACTTAAAAACACCTTTGGTGATGTGTTCGTGTGTGTATTAACAGAATCCGATGCGTTGGAGCGCATTTCAGGACATCTGAATTTTCGGCTACTTTTGTATAGCCGGCATCGTCGTTTTTAGCGATTTGTCAGGTAATCCTCCAACTGCCATATCTTTCCTATTAGAGCTATCTAGGACTTAAAAACACCTTTGGTGATGTGTTCGTGTGTGTATTAACAGAATCCGATGCGTTGGAGCGCATTTCAGGACATCTGAATTTTCGGCTACTTTTGTATTGCCGGCATCGTCGTTTTTAGCGATTTGTCAGGTAATCCTCCAACTGCCATATCTTTCCTATTAGACCTATCTAGGACTTAAAAACACCTTTGGTGATGTGTTCGTGTGTGTATTAACATAATCAGATGCGTTGGAGCGCATTTCAGGACATCTGAATTTTCGGCTACTTTTGTATAGCCGGCATCGTCGTTTTTAGCGTTTTGTCAGGTAATCCTCCAACTGCCATATCGGCCCTATTAGACCTATCTAGGACTTAAAAACACCTTTGGTGATGTGTGCGTGTGTGTATTAACAGAATCCGATGCGTTGGAGCGCATTTCAGGACATCTGAATTTTCGGCTACTTTTGTATAGCCGGCATCGTCGTTTTTAGCGTTTTGTCAGGTAATCCTCCAACTGCCATATCTTTCCTATTAGACCTATCTAGGACTTAAAAACACCTTTGGTGATGTGTTCGTGTGTGTATTATTAGAATCAGATGCGTTGGAGCGCATTTCAGGACATCTGAATTTTCGGCTACTTTTGTATAGCCGGCATCGTCGTTTCTTAGCGTTTTGTCAGGTAATCCTCCAACTGCCATATCGGCCCTATTAGACCTATCTAGGACTTAAAAACACCTTTGGTGATGTGTTCGTGTGTGTATTATCAGAATCCGATGCGTTGGAGCGCATTTCAGGACATCTGAATTTTCGGCTACTTTTGTATAGCCGGCATCGTCGTTTTTAGCGTTTTGTCACATCATCCTCCAACTGCCATATCGGCCCTATTAGACCTATCTAGGACTTAAAAACACCTTTGGTGATGTGTTCGTGTGTGTATTAACATAATCAGATGCGTTGGAGCGCATTTCAGGACATCTGAATTTTCGGCTACTTTTGTATAGCCGGCATCGTCGTTTTTAGCGATTTGTCAGGTAATCCTCCAACTGCCATATCGGCCCTATTAGACCTATCTAGGACTTAAAAACACCTTTGGTGATGTGTTCGTGTGTGTATTAACATAATCAGATGCGTTGGAGCGCATTTCAGGACATCTGAATTTTCGGCTACTTTTGTATTGCCGGCATCGTCGTTTTTAGCGATTTGTCAGGTAATCCTCCAACTGCCATATCTTTCCTATTAGACCTATCTAGGACTTAAAAACACCTTTGGTGATGTGTTCGTGTGTGTATTAACATAATCAGATGCGTTGGAGCGCATTTCAGGACATCTGAATTTTCGGCTACTTTTGTATAGCCGGCATCGTCGTTTTTAGCGATTTGTCAGGTAATCCTCCAACTGCCATATCGGCCCTATTAGAGCTATCTAGGACTTAAAAACACCTTTGGTGATGTGTTCGTGTGTGTATTAACAGAATCCGATGCGTTGGAGCGCATTTCAGGACATCTGAATTTTCGGCTACTTTTGTATAGCCGGCATCGTCGTTTTTAGCGATTTGTCAGGTAATCCTCCAACTGCCATATCTTTCCTATTAGAGCTATCTAGGACTTAAAAACACCTTTGGTGATGTGTTCGTGTGTGTATTAACAGAATCCGATGCGTTGGAGCGCATTTCAGGACATCTGAATTTTCGGCTACTTTTGTATTGCCGGCATCGTCGTTTTTAGCGATTTGTCAGGTAATCCTCCAACTGCCATATCTTTCCTATTAGACCTATCTAGGACTTAAAAACACCTTTGGTGATGTGTTCGTGTGTGTATTAACATAATCAGATGCGTTGGAGCGCATTTCAGGACATCTGAATTTTCGGCTACTTTTGTATAGCCGGCATCGTCGTTTTTAGCGTTTTGTCAGGTAATCCTCCAACTGCCATATCGGCCCTATTAGACCTATCTAGGACTTAAAAACACCTTTGGTGATGTGTGCGTGTGTGTATTAACAGAATCCGATGCGTTGGAGCGCATTTCAGGACATCTGAATTTTCGGCTACTTTTGTATAGCCGGCATCGTCGTTTTTAGCGTTTTGTCAGGTAATCCTCCAACTGCCATATCTTTCCTATTAGACCTATCTAGGACTTAAAAACACCTTTGGTGATGTGTTCGTGTGTGTATTATTAGAATCAGATGCGTTGGAGCGCATTTCAGGACATCTGAATTTTCGGCTACTTTTGTATAGCCGGCATCGTCGTTTCTTAGCGTTTTGTCAGGTAATCCTCCAACTGCCATATCGGCCCTATTAGACCTATCTAGGACTTAAAAACACCTTTGGTGATGTGTTCGTGTGTGTATTATCAGAATCCGATGCGTTGGAGCGCATTTCAGGACATCTGAATTTTCGGCTACTTTTGTATAGCCGGCATCGTCGTTTTTAGCGTTTTGTCAGGTAATCCTCCAACTGCCATATCGGCCCTATTAGACCTATCTACGACTTAAAAACACCTTTGGTGATGTGTTCGTGTGTGTATTATCAGAATCCGATGCGTTGGAGCGCATTTCAGGACATCTGAATTTTCGGCTACTTTTGTATAGCCGGCATCGTCGTTTTTAGCGTTTTGTCAGGTAATCCTCCAACTGCCATATCTTTCCTATTAGACCTATCTAGGACTTAAAAACACCTTTGGTGATGTGTTCGTGTGTGTATTATTAGAATCAGATGCGTTGGAGCGCATTTCAGGACATCTGAATTTTCGGCTACTTTTGTATAGCCGGCATCGTCGTTTCTTAGCGTTTTGTCAGGTAATCCTCCAACTGCCATATCGGCCCTATTAGACCTATCTAGGACTTAAAAACACCTTTGGTGATGTGTTCGTGTGTGTATTATCAGAATCCGATGCGTTGGAGCGCATTTCAGGACATCTGAATTTTCGGCTACTTTTGTATAGCCAGCATCGTCGTTTTTAGCGTTTTGTCAGGTAATCCTCCAACTGCCATATCGGCCCTATTAGACCTATCTAGGACTTAAAAACACCTTTGGTGATGTGTTCGTGTGTGTATTAACAGAATCCGATGCGTTGGAGCGCATTTCAGGACATCTGAATTTTCGGCTACTTTTGTATAGCCGGCATCGTCGTTTTTAGCGTTTTGTCACATCATCCTCCAACTGCCATATCGGCCCTATTAGACCTATCTAGGACTTAAAAACACCTTTGGTGATGTGTTCGTGTGTGTATTAACAGAATCCGATGCGTTGGAGCGCATTTCAGGACATCTGAATTTTCGGCTACTTTTGTATAGCCGGCATCGTCGTTTTTAGCGTTTTGTCAGGTAATCCTCCAACTGCCATATCGGCCCTATTAGACCTATCTACGACTTAAAAACACCTTTGGTGATGTGTTCGTGTGTGTATTATCAGAATCCGATGCGTTGGAGCGCATTTCAGGACATCTGAATTTTCGGCTACTTTTGTATAGCCGGCATCGTCGTTTTTAGCGTTTTGTCAGGTAATCCTCTAACTGCCATATCGGCCCTATTAGACCTATCTAGGACTTAAAAACACCTTTGGTGATGTGTTCGTGTGTGTATTAACAGAATCCGATGCGTTGGAGCGCAATTCAGGACATCTAAATTTTCGGCTACTTTTGTATAGCCAGCATCGTCGTTTTTAGCGTTTTGTCAGGTAATCCTCCAACTGCCATATCGGCCCTATTAGACCTATCTAGGACTTAAAAACACCTTTGGTGATGTGTTCGTGTGTGTATTAACAGAATCCGATGCGTTGGAGCGCATTTCAGGACATCTGAATTTTCGGCTACTTTTGTATAGCCAGCATCGTCGTTTTTAGCGTTTTGTCAGGTAATCCTCCAACTGCCATATCGGCCCTATTAGACCTATCTAGGACTTAAAAACACCTTTGGTGATGTGTTCGTGTGTGTATTAACAGAATCCGATGCGTTGGAGCGCATTTCAGGACATCTGAATTTTCGGCTACTTTTGTATTGCCGGCATCGTCGTTTCTTAGCGTTTTGTCAGGTAATCCTCCAACTGCCATATCTTTCCTATTAGACCTATCTAGGACTTAAAAACACCTTTGGCGATGTGTTCGTGTGTGTATTATCAGAATCAGATGCGTTGGAGCGCATTTCAGGACATCTGAATTTTCGGCTACTTTTGTATAGCCGGCATCGTCGTTTCTTAGCGTTTTGTCAGGTAATCCTCCAACTGCCATATCTTTCCTATTAGAGCTATCTAGGACTTAAAAACACCTTTGGCGATGTGTTCGTGTGTGTATTAACAGAATCCGATGCGTTGGAGCGCATTTCAGGACATCTGAATTTTCGGCTACTTTTGTATAGGCGGCATCGTCGTTTTTAGCGTTTTGTCAGGTAATCCTCCAACTGCCATATCTTTCCTATTAGACCTATCTAGGACTTAAAACCACCTTTGGTGATGTGTTCGTGTGTGTATTAACAGAATCCGATGCGTTGGAGCGCATTTCAGGACATCTGAATTTTCGGCTACTTTTGTATAGCCGGCATCGTCGTTTTTAGCGTTTTGTCAGGTAATCCTCCAACTGCCATATCTTTCCTATTAGACCTATCTAGGACTTAAAACCACCTTTGGTGATGTGTTCGTGTGTGTATTAACAGAATCCGATGCGTTGGAGCGCATTTCAGGACATCTGAATTTTCGACAACTTTTGTATAGCCGGCATCGTCGTTTCTTAGCGTTTTGTCAGGTAATCCTCCAACTGCCATATCTTTCCTATTAGACCTATCTAGGACTTAAAAACACCTTTGGTGATGTGTTCGTGTGTGTATTAACAGAATCCGATGCGTTGGAGCGCATTTCAGGACATCTGAATTTTCGGCTACTTTTGTATAGCCGGCATCGTCGTTTTTAGCGATTTGTCAGGTAATCCTCCAACTGCCATATCGGCCCTATTAGACCTATCTAGGACTTAAAAACACCTTTGGTGATGTGTTCGTGTGTGTATTAACAGAATCCGATGCGTTGGAGCGCATTTCAGGACATCTGAATTTTCGGCTACTTTTGTATAGCCGGCATCGTCGTTTTTAGCGTTTTGTCAGGTAATCCTCCAACTGCCATATCTTTCCTATTAGACCTATCTAGGACTTAAAACCACCTTTGGTGATGTGTTCGTGTGTGTATTAACAGAATCCGATGCGTTGGAGCGCATTTCAGGACATCTGAATTTTCGACAACTTTTGTATAGCCGGCATCGTCCTTTTTTAGCGTTTTGTCACATCATCCTCCAACTGCCATATCGGCCCTATTAGACCTATCTAGGACTTAAAAACACCTTTGGTGATGTGTTCGTGTGTGTATTAACAGAATCCGATGCGTTGGAGCGCATTTCAGGACATCTGAATTTTCGGCTACTTTTGTATAGCCGGCATCGTCGTTTCTTAGCGTTTTGTCAGGTAATCCTCCAACTGCCATATCGGCCCTATTAGACCTATCTAGAACTTAAAAACACCTTTGGTGATGTGTTCGTGTGTGTATTAACAGAATCCGATGCGTTGGAGCGCATTTCAGGACATCTGAATTTTCGGCTACTTTTGTATAGCCGGCATCGTCGTTTTTAGCGATTTGTCAGGTAATCCTCCAACTGCCATATCGGCCCTATTAGACCTATCTAGGACTTAAAAACACCTTTGGTGATGTGTTCGTGTGTGTATTAACAGAATCCGATGCTTTGGAGCGCATTTCAGGACATCTGAATTTTCGGCTACTTTTGTATAGCCGGCATCGTCGTTTTTAGCGTTTTGTCAGGTAATCCTCCAACTGCCATATCTTTCCTATTAGACCTATCTAGGACTTAAAACCACCTTTGGTGATGTGTTCGTGTGTGTATTAACAGAATCCGATGCGTTGGAGCGCATTTCAGGACATCTGAATTTTCGACAACTTTTGTATAGCCGGCATCGTCCTTTTTTAGCGTTTTGTCACATCATCCTCCAACTGCCATATCGGCCCTATTAGACCTATCTAGGACTTAAAAACACCTTTGGTGATGTGTTCGTGTGTGTATTAACAGAATCCGATGCGTTGGAGCGCATTTCAGGACATTTGAATTTTCGGCTACTTTTGTATAGCCGGCATCGTCGTTTTTAGCGATTTGTCAGGTAATCCTCCAACTGCCATATCGGCCCTATTAGACCTATCTAGGACTTAAAAACACCTTTGGTGATGTGTTCGTGTGTGTATTAACAGAATCCGATGCGTTGGAGCGCATTTCAGGACATCTGAATTTTCGGCTACTTTTGTATAGCCGGCATCGTCGTTTCTTAGCGTTTTGTCAGGTAATCCTCCAACTGCCATATCGGCCATATTAGACCTATCTAGGACTTAAAAACACCTTTGGTGATGTGTTCGTGTGTGTATTAACAGAATCCGATGCGTTGGAGCGCATTTCAGGACATCTGCATTTTCGACAACTTTTGTATAGCCGGCATCGTCCTTTTTTAGCGTTTTGTCACATCATCCTCCAACTGCCATATCGGCCCTATTAGACCTATCTAGGACTTAAAAACACCTTTGGTGATGTGTTCGTGTGTGTATTAACAGAATCCGATGCGTTGGAGCGCATTTCAGGACATCTGAATTTTCGGCTACTTTTGTATAGCCGGCATCGTCGTTTCTTAGCGTTTTGTCAGGTAATCCTCCAACTGCCATATCTTTCCTATTAGACCTATCTAGGACTTAAAACCACCTTTGGTGATGTGTTCGTGTGTGTATTAACAGAATCCGATGCGTTGGAGCGCATTTCAGGACATCTGAATTTTCGACAACTTTTGTATAGCCGGCATCGTCCTTTTTTAGCGTTTTGTCACATCATCCTCCAACTGCCATATCGGCCCTATTAGACCTATCTAGGACTTAAAAACACCTTTGGTGATGTGTTCGTGTGTGTATTAACAGAATCCGATGCGTTGGAGCGCATTTCAGGACATTTGAATTTTCGGCTACTTTTGTATAGCCGGCATCGTCGTTTCTTAGCGTTTTGTCAGGTAATCCTCCAACTGCCATATCTTTCCTATTAGACCTATCTAGGACTTAAAAACACCTTTGGTGATGTGTTCGTGTGTGTATTAACAGAATCCGATGCGTTGGAGCGCATTTCAGGACATCTGAATTTTCGACAACTTTTGTATAGCCGGCATCGTCCTTTTTTAGCGTTTTGTCACATCATCCTCCAACTGCCATATCGGCCCTATTAGACCTATCTAGAACTTAAAAACACCTTTGGTGATGTGTTCGTGTGTGTATTAACAGAATCCGATGCGTTGGAGCGCATTTCAGGACATCTGAATTTTCGGCTACTTTTGTATAGCCGGCATCGTCGTTTTTAGCGTTTTGTCAGGTAATCCTCCAACTGCCATATCTTTCCTATTAGACCTATCTAGGACTTAAAAACACCTTTGGTGATGTGTTCGTGTGTGTATTATCAGAATCTGATGCGTTGGAGCGCATTTCAGGACATCTGAATTTTCGGCTACTTTTGTATAGCCGGCATCGTCGTTTCTTAGCGTTTTGTCAGGTAATCCTCCAACTGCCATATCGGCCCTATTAGACCTATCTAGAACTTAAAAACACCTTTGGTGATGTGTTCGTGTGTGTATTAACAGAATCCGATGCGTTGGAGCGCATTTCAGGACATCTGAATTTTCGGCTACTTTTGTATTGCCGGCATCGTCGTTTTTAGCGATTTGTCAGGTAATCCTCCAACTGCCATATCTTTCCTATTAGACCTATCTAGGACTTAAAAACACCTTTGGTGATGTGTTCGTGTGTGTATTAACAGAATCCGATGCGTTGGAGCGCATTTCAGGACATCTAAATTTTCGGCTACTTTTGTATAGCCAGCATCGTCGTTTTTAGCGTTTTGTCAGGTAATCCTCCAACTGCCATATCGGCCCTATTAGACCTATCTAGGACTTAAAAACACCTTTGGTGATGTGTTCGTGTGTGTATTAACAGAATCCGATGCGTTGGAGCGCATTTCAGGACATCTGAATTTTCGGCTACTTTTGTATAGCCGGCATCGTCGTTTCTTAGCGTTTTGTCAGGTAATCCTCCAACTGCCATATCTTTCCTATTAGACCTATCTAGGACTTAAAACCACCTTTGGTGATGTGTTCGTGTGTGTATTAACAGAATCCGATGCGTTGGAGCGCATTTCAGGACATCTGAATTTTCGACAACTTTTGTATAGCCGGCATCGTCCTTTTTTAGCGTTTTGTCAGGTAATCCTCCAACTGCCATATCTTTCCTATTAGACCTATCTAGGACTTAAAAACACCTTTGGTGATGTGTTCGTGTGTGTATTAACAGAATCCGATGCGTTGGAGCGCATTTCAGGACATCTGAATTTTCGGCTACTTTTGTATAGCCGGCATCGTCGTTTCTTAGCGTTTTGTCAGGTAATCCTCCAACTGCCATATCGGCCCTATTAGACCTATCTAGGACTTAAAAACACCTTTGGTGATGTGTTCGTGTGTGTATTAACAGAATCCGATGCGTTGGAGCGCATTTCAGGACATCTGAATTTTCGGCTACTTTTGTATAGCCGGCATCGTCGTTTCTTAGCGTTTTGTCAGGTAATCCTCCAACTGCCATATCGGCCCTATTAGACCTATCTAGGACTTAAAAACACCTTTGGTGATGTGTTCGTGTGTGTATTAACAGAATCCGATGCGTTGGAGCGCATTTCAGTACATCTGAATTTTCGGCTACTTTTGTATAGCCGGCATCGTCGTTTTTAGCGTTTTGTCAGGTAATCCTCCAACTGCCATATCTTTCCTATTAGAGCTATCTAGGACTTAAAAACACCTTTGGTGATGTGTTCGTGTGTGTATTAACAGAATCCGATGCGTTGGAGCGCATTTCAGGACATCTGAATTTTCGGCTACTTTTGTATAGCCGGCATCGTCGTTTCTTAGCGTTTTGTCAGGTAATCCTCCAACTGCCATATCTTTCCTATTAGAGCTATCTAGGACTTAAAAACACCTTTGGTGATGTGTTCGTGTGTGTATTAACAGAATCCGATGCGTTGGAGCGCATTTCAGGACATCTGAATTTTCGGCTACTTTTGTATAGCCGGCATCGTCGTTTCTTAGCGTTTTGTCAGGTAATCCTCCAACTGCCATATCTTTCCTATTAGACCTATCTAGGACTTAAAAACACCTTTGGTGATGTGTTCGTGTGTGTATATTAACAGAATCCGATGCGTTGGAGCGCATTTCAGGACATCTGAATTGTTGTTCGTGTGTGTATTAACAGAATCCGATGCGTTGGAGCGCATTTCAGGACATCTGAATTTTCGGCTACTTTTGTATTGCCGGCATCGTCGTTTCTTAGCGTTTTGTCAGGTAATCCTCCAACTGCCATATCTTTCCTATTAGACCTATCTAGGACTTAAAAACACCTTTGGCGATGTGTTCGTGTGTGTATTATCAGAATCAGATGCGTTGGAGCGCATTTCAGGACATCTGAATTTTCGGCTACTTTTGTATAGCCGGCATCGTCGTTTCTTAGCGTTTTGTCAGGTAATCCTCCAACTGCCATATCTTTCCTATTAGAGCTATCTAGGACTTAAAAACACCTTTGGTGATGTGTTCGTGTGTGTATTAACAGAATTCGATGCGTTGGAGCGCATTTCAGGACATCTGAATTTTCGACAACTTTTGTATAGCCGGCATCGTCGTTTCTTAGCGTTTTGTCAGGTAATCCTCCAACTGCCATATCGGCCCTATTAGACCTATCTACGACTTAAAAACACCTTTGGTGATGTGTTCGTGTGTGTATTATCAGAATCCGATGCGTTGGAGCGCATTTCAGGACATCTGAATTTTCGGCTACTTTTGTATAGCCGGCATCGTCGTTTTTAGCGTTTTGTCAGGTAATCCTCCAACTGCCATATCTTTCCTATTAGACCTATCTAGGACTTAAAAACACCTTTGGTGATGTGTTCGTGTGTGTATTAACAGAATCCGATGCGTTGAAGCGCATTTCAGGACATCTAAATTTTCGGCTACTTTTGTATAGCCAGCATCGTCGTTTTTAGCGTTTTGTCAGGTAATCCTCCAACTGCCATATCGGCCCTATTAGACCTATCTAGGACTTAAAAACACCTTTGGTGATGTGTTCGTGTGTGTATTAACATAATCAGATGCGTTGGAGCGCATTTCAGGACATCTGAATTTTCGGCTACTTTTGTATAGCCAGCATCGTCGTTTTTAGCGTTTTGTCAGGTAATCCTCCAACTGCCATATCGGCCCTATTAGACCTATCTAGGACTTAAAAACACCTTTGGTGATGTGTTCGTGTGTGTATTAACAGAATCCGATGCGTTGGAGCGCATTTCAGGACATCTGAATTTTCGGCTACTTTTGTATAGCCGGCATCGTCGTTTTTAGCGTTTTGTCAGGTAATCCTCCAACTGCCATATCGGCCCTATTAGACCTATATAGGACTTAAAAACACCTTTGGTGATGTGTTCGTGTGTGTATTAACAGAATCCGATGCGTTGGAGCGCATTTCAGGACATCTGAATTTTCGGCTACTTTTGTATAGCCGGCATCGTCGTTTCTTAGCGTTTTGTCAGGTAATCCTCCAACTGCCATATCTTTCCTATTAGACCTATCTAGGACTTAAAAACACCTTTGGTGATGTGTTCGTGTGTGTATATTAACAGAATCCGATGCGTTGGAGCGCATTTCAGGACATCTGAATTGTTGTTCGTGTGTGTATTAACAGAATCCGATGCGTTGGAGCGCATTTCAGGACATCTGAATTTTCGGCTACTTTTGTATTGCCGGCATCGTCGTTTCTTAGCGTTTTGTCAGGTAATCCTCCAACTGCCATATCGCCCCTATTAGACCTATCTAGGACTTAAAAACACCTTTGGCGATGTGTTCGTGTGTGTATTATCAGAATCAGATGCGTTGGAGCGCATTTCAGGACATCTGAATTTTCGGCTACTTTTGTATAGCCGGCATCGTCGTTTCTTAGCGTTTTGTCAGGTAATCCTCCAACTGCCATATCTTTCCTATTAGAGCTATCTAGGACTTAAAAACACCTTTGGTGATGTGTTCGTGTGTGTATTAACAGAATTCGATGCGTTGGAGCGCATTTCAGGACATCTGAATTTTCGACAACTTTTGTATAGCCGGCATCGTCGTTTCTTAGCGTTTTGTCAGGTAATCCTCCAACTGCCATATCGGCCCTATTAGACCTATCTAGGACTTAAAAACACCTTTGGTGATGTGTTCGTGTGTGTATTAACAGAATCCGATGCGTTGGAGCGCATTTCAGGACATCTGAATTTTCGGCTACTTTTGTATAGCCGGCATCGTCGTTTCTTAGCGTTTTGTCAGGTAATCCTCCAACTGCCATATCGGCCCTATTAGACCTATCTAGGACTTAAAAACACCTTTGGTGATGTGTTCGTGTGTGTATTAACAGAATCCGATGCGTTGGAGCGCATTTCAGGACATCTGAATTTTCGGCTACTTTTGTATAGCCGGCATCGTCGTTTTTAGCGTTTTGTCAGGTAATCCTCCAACTGCCATATCTTTCCTATTAGACCTATCTAGGACTTAAAACCACCTTTGGTGATGTGTTCGTGTGTGTATTAACAGAATCCGATGCGTTGGAGCGCAATTCAGGACATCTGAATTTTCGACAACTTTTGTATAGCCGGCATCGTCCTTTTTTAGCGTTTTGTCACATCATCCTCCAACTGCCATATCGGCCCTATTAGACCTATCTAGGACTTAAAAACACCTTTGGTGATGTGTTCGTGTGTGTATTAACAGAATCCGATGCGTTGGAGCGCATTTCAGGACATCTGAATTTTCGGCTACTTTTGTATAGCCGGCATCGTCGTTTTTAGCGTTTTGTCAGGTAATCCTCCAACTGCCATATCGGCCCTATTAGACCTATCTAGGACTTAAAAACACCTTTGGTGATGTGTTCGTGTGTGTATTAACAGAATCCGATGCGTTGGAGCGCATTTCAGGACATCTGAATTTTCGGCTACTTTTGTATAGCCGGCATCGTCGTTTTTAGCGTTTTGTCAGGTAATCCTCCAACTGCCATATCTTTCCTATTAGACCTATCTAGGACTTAAAACCACCTTTGGTGATGTGTTCGTGTGTGTATTAACAGAATCCGATGCGTTGGAGCGCATTTCAGGACATCTGAATTTTCGACAACTTTTGTATAGCCGGCATCGTCCTTTTTTAGCGTTTTGTCACATCATCCTCCAACTGCCATATCGGCCCTATTAGACCTATCTAGGACTTAAAAACACCTTTGGTGATGTGTTCGTGTGTGTATTAACAGAATCCGATGCGTTGGAGCGCATTTCAGGACATCTGAATTTTCGACAACTTTTGTATAGCCGGCATCGTCCTTTTTTAGCGTTTTGTCACATCATCCTCCAACTGCCATATCGGCCCTATTAGACCTATCTAGGACTTAAAAACACCTTTGGTGATGTGTTCGTGTGTGTATTAACAGAATCCGATGCGTTGGAGCGCATTTCAGGACATCTGAATTTTCGGCTACTTTTGTATAGCCGGCATCGTCGTTTTTAGCGTTTTGTCAGGTAATCCTCCAACTGCCATATCGGCCCTATTAGACCTATCTAGGACTTAAAAACACCTTTGGTGATGTGTTCGTGTGTGTATTATCAGAATCCGATGCGTTGGAGCGCATTTCAGGACATCTGAATTTTCGACAACTTTTGTATAGCCGGCATCGTCCTTTTTTAGCGTTTTGTCACATCATCCTCCAACTGCCATATCGGCCCTATTAGACCTATCTAGGACTTAAAAACACCTTTGGTGATGTGTTCGTGTGTGTATTAACAGAATCCGATGCGTTGGAGCGCATTTCAGGACATCTGAATTTTCGACAACTTTTGTATAGCCGGCATCGTCCTTTTTTAGCGTTTTGTCACATCATCCTCCAACTGCCATATCTTTCCTATTAGACCTATCTAGGACTTAAAAACACCTTTGGTGATGTGTTCGTGTGTGTATTAACAGAATCCGATGCGTTGGAGCGCATTTCAGGACATCTGAATTTTCGGCTACTTTTGTATAGCCGGCATCGTCGTTTCTTAGCGTTTTGTCAGGTAATCCTCCAACTGCCATATCGGCCCTATTAGACCTATCTAGGACTTAAAAACACCTTTGGTGATGTGTTCGTGTGTGTATTAACAGAATCCGATGCGTTGGAGCGCATTTCAGGACATCTGAATTTTCGACAACTTTTGTATAGCCGGCATCGTCCTTTTTTAGCGTTTTGTCACATCATCCTCCAACTGCCATATCGGCCCTATTAGACCTATCTAGGACTTAAAAACACCTTTGGTGATGTGTTCGTGTGTGTATTAACAGAATCCGATGCGTTGGAGCGCATTTCAGGACATCTGAATTTTCGGCTACTTTTGTATAGCCGGCATCGTCGTTTCTTAGCGTTTTGTCAGGTAATCCTCCAACTGCCATATCGGCCCTATTAGAGCTATCTAGGACTTAAAAACACCTTTGGTGATGTGTTCGTGTGTGTATTAACAGAATCCGATGCGTTGGAGCGCATTTCAGGACATCTGAATTTTCGGCTACTTTTGTATAGCCGGCATCGTCGTTTTTAGCGTTTTGTCAGGTAATCCTCCAACTGCCATATCTTTCCTATTAGACCTATCTAGGACTTAAAACCACCTTTGGTGATGTGTTCGTGTGTGTATTAACAGAATCCGATGCGTTGGAGCGCATTTCAGGACATCTGAATTTTCGACAACTTTTGTATAGCCGGCATCGTCCTTTTTTAGCGTTTTGTCACATCATCCTCCAACTGCCATATCGGCCCTATTAGACCTATCTAGGACTTAAAAACACCTTTGGTGATGTGTTCGTGTGTGTATTAACAGAATCCGATGCGTTGGAGCGCATTTCAGGACATCTGAATTTTCGGCTACTTTTGTATAGCCGGCATCGTCGTTTCTTAGCGTTTTGTCAGGTAATCCTCCAACTGCCATATCGGCCCTATTAGACCTATCTAGAACTTAAAAACACCTTTGGTGATGTGTTCGTGTGTGTATTAACAGAATCCGATGCGTTGGAGCGCATTTCAGGACATCTGAATTTTCGGCTACTTTTGTATAGCCGGCATCGTCGTTTTTAGCGATTTGTCAGGTAATCCTCCAACTGCCATATCGGCCCTATTAGACCTATCTAGGACTTAAAAACACCTTTGGTGATGTGTTCGTGTGTGTATTAACAGAATCCGATGCTTTGGAGCGCATTTCAGGACATCTGAATTTTCGGCTACTTTTGTATAGCCGGCATCGTCGTTTTTAGCGTTTTGTCAGGTAATCCTCCAACTGCCATATCTTTCCTATTAGACCTATCTAGGACTTAAAACCACCTTTGGTGATGTGTTCGTGTGTGTATTAACAGAATCCGATGCGTTGGAGCGCATTTCAGGACATCTGAATTTTCGACAACTTTTGTATAGCCGGCATCGTCCTTTTTTAGCGTTTTGTCACATCATCCTCCAACTGCCATATCGGCCCTATTAGACCTATCTAGGACTTAAAACCACCTTTGGTGATGTGTTCGTGTGTGTATTAACAGAATCCGATGCGTTGGAGCGCATTTCAGGACATCTGAATTTTCGACAACTTTTGTATAGCCGGCATCGTCCTTTTTTAGCGTTTTGTCACATCATCCTCCAACTGCCATATCGGCCCTATTAGACCTATCTAGGACTTAAAAACACCTTTGGTGATGTGTTCGTGTGTGTATTAACAGAATCCGATGCGTTGGAGCGCATTTCAGGACATCTGAATTTTCGACAACTTTTGTATAGCCGGCATCGTCCTTTTTTAGCGTTTTGTCACATCATCCTCCAACTGCCATATCGGCCCTATTAGACCTATCTAGGACTTAAAAACACCTTTGGTGATGTGTTCGTGTGTGTATTAACAGAATCCGATGCGTTGGAGCGCATTTCAGGACATCTGAATTTTCGGCTACTTTTGTATAGCCGGCATCGTCGTTTCTTAGCGTTTTGTCAGGTAATCCTCCAACTGCCATATCGGCCCTATTAGACCTATCTAGGACTTAAAAACACCTTTGGTGATGTGTTCGTGTGTGTATTAACAGAATCCGATGCGTTGGAGCGCATTTCAGGACATCTGAATTTTCGACAACTTTTGTATAGCCGGCATCGTCCTTTTTTAGCGTTTTGTCACATCATCCTCCAACTGCCATATCGGCCCTATTAGACCTATCTAGGACTTAAAAACACCTTTGGTGATGTGTTCGTGTGTGTATTAACAGAATCCGATGCGTTGGAGCGCATTTCAGGACATCTAAATTTTCGGCTACTTTTGTATAGCCAGCATCGTCGTTTTTAGCGTTTTGTCAGGTAATCCTCCAACTGCCATATCGGCCCTATTAGACCTATCTAGGACTTAAAAACACCTTTGGTGATGTGTTCGTGTGTGTATTAACAGAATCCGATGCGTTGGAGCGCATTTCAGGACATCTGAATTTTCGGCTACTTTTGTATAGCCGGCATCGTCGTTTTTAGCGTTTTGTCAGGTAATCCTCCAACTGCCATATCGGCCCTATTAGACCTATCTAGGACTTAAAAACACCTTTGGTGATGTGTTCGTGTGTGTATTAACAGAATCCGATGCGTTGGAGCGCATTTCAGGACATCTGAATTTTCGACAACTTTTGTATAGCCGGCATCGTCCTTTTTTAGCGTTTTGTCACATCATCCTCCAACTGCCATATCGGCCCTATTAGACCTATCTAGGACTTAAAAACACCTTTGGTGATGTGTTCGTGTGTGTATTAACAGAATCCGATGCGTTGGAGCGCATTTCAGGACATCTGAATTTTCGACAACTTTTGTATAGCCGGCATCGTCCTTTTTTAGCGTTTTGTCACATCATCCTCCAACTGCCATATCGGCCCTATTAGACCTATCTAGGACTTAAAAACACCTTTGGTGATGTGTTCGTGTGTGTATTAACAGAATCCGATGCGTTGGAGCGCATTTCAGGACATCTGAATTTTCGGCTACTTTTGTATAGCCGGCATCGTCGTTTTTAGCGTTTTGTCAGGTAATCCTCCAACTGCCATATCGGCCCTATTAGACCTATCTAGGACTTAAAAACACCTTTGGTGATGTGTTCGTGTGTGTATTAACAGAATCCGATGCGTTGGAGCGCATTTCAGGACATCTGAATTTTCGACAACTTTTGTATAGCCGGCATCGTCCTTTTTTAGCGTTTTGTCACATCATCCTCCAACTGCCATATCGGCCCTATTAGACCTATCTAGGACTTAAAAACACCTTTGGTGATGTGTTCGTGTGTGTATTAACAGAATCCGATGCGTTGGAGCGCATTTCAGGACATCTAAATTTTCGGCTACTTTTGTATAGCCAGCATCGTCGTTTTTAGCGTTTTGTCAGGTAATCCTCCAACTGCCATATCGGCCCTATTAGACCTATCTAGGACTTAAAAACACCTTTGGTGATGTGTTCGTGTGTGTATTAACAGAATCCGATGCGTTGGAGCGCATTTCAGGACATCTGAATTTTCGGCTACTTTTGTATAGCCGGCATCGTCGTTTTTAGCGTTTTGTCAGGTAATCCTCCAACTGCCATATCGGCCCTATTAGACCTATCTAGGACTTAAAAACACCTTTGGTGATGTGTTCGTGTGTGTATTATCAGAATCCGATGCGTTGGAGCGCATTTCAGGACATCTGAATTTTCGACAACTTTTGTATAGCCGGCATCGTCCTTTTTTAGCGTTTTGTCACATCATCCTCCAACTGCCATATCGGCCCTATTAGACCTATCTAGGACTTAAAAACACCTTTGGTGATGTGTTCGTGTGTGTATTAACAGAATCCGATGCGTTGGAGCGCATTTCAGGACATCTGAATTTTCGACAACTTTTGTATAGCCGGCATCGTCCTTTTTTAGCGTTTTGTCACATCATCCTCCAACTGCCATATCGGCCCTATTAGACCTATCTAGGACTTAAAAACACCTTTGGTGATGTGTTCGTGTGTGTATTAACAGAATCCGATGCGTTGGAGCGCATTTCAGGACATCTGAATTTTCGGCTACTTTTGTATAGCCGGCATCGTCGTTTTTAGCGTTTTGTCAGGTAATCCTCCAACTGCCATATCGGCCCTATTAGACCTATCTAGGACTTAAAAACACCTTTGGTGATGTGTTCGTGTGTGTATTATCAGAATCCGATGCGTTGGAGCGCATTTCAGGACATCTGAATTTTCGACAACTTTTGTATAGCCGGCATCGTCCTTTTTTAGCGTTTTGTCACATCATCCTCCAACTGCCATATCGGCCCTATTAGACCTATCTAGGACTTAAAAACACCTTTGGTGATGTGTTCGTGTGTGTATTAACAGAATCCGATGCGTTGGAGCGCATTTCAGGACATCTGAATTTTCGACAACTTTTGTATAGCCGGCATCGTCCTTTTTTAGCGTTTTGTCACATCATCCTCCAACTGCCATATCGGCCCTATTAGACCTATCTAGGACTTAAAAACACCTTTGGTGATGTGTTCGTGTGTGTATTAACAGAATCCGATGCGTTGGAGCGCATTTCAGGACATCTAAATTTTCGGCTACTTTTGTATAGCCAGCATCGTCGTTTTTAGCGTTTTGTCAGGTAATCCTCCAACTGCCATATCGGCCCTATTAGACCTATCTAGGACTTAAAAACACCTTTGGTGATGTGTTCGTGTGTGTATTAACAGAATCCGATGCGTTGGAGCGCATTTCAGGACATCTGAATTTTCGGCTACTTTTGTATAGCCGGCATCGTCGTTTTTAGCGTTTTGTCAGGTAATCCTCCAACTGCCATATCGGCCCTATTAGACCTATCTACGACTTAAAAACACCTTTGGTGATGTGTTCGTGTGTGTATTATCAGAATCCGATGCGTTGGAGCGCATTTCAGGACATCTGAATTTTCGGCTACTTTTGTATAGCCGGCATCGTCGTTTTTAGCGTTTTGTCAGGTAATCCTCTAACTGCCATATCGGCCCTATTAGACCTATCTAGGACTTAAAAACACCTTTGGTGATGTGTTCGTGTGTGTATTAACAGAATCCGATGCGTTGGAGCGCATTTCAGGACATCTAAATTTTCGGCTACTTTTGTATAGCCAGCATCGTCGTTTTTAGCGTTTTGTCAGGTAATCCTCCAACTGCCATATCGGCCCTATTAGACCTATCTAGGACTTAAAAACACCTTTGGTGATGTGTTCGTGTGTGTATTAACAGAATCCGATGCGTTGGAGCGCATTTCAGGACATCTGAATTTTCGGCTACTTTTGTATAGCCGGCATCGTCGTTTTTAGCCATTTGTCTGGTAATCCTCCAACTGCCATATCGGCCCTATTAGACCTATCTAGGACTTTAAAACACCTTTGGTGATGTGTTCGTGTGTGTATTAACATAATCAGATGCGTTGGAGCGCATTTCAGGACATCTGAATTTTCGGCTACTTTTGTATAGCCGGCATCGTCGTTTTTAGCGTTTTGTCAGGTAATCCTCCAACTGCCATATCGGCCCTATTAGACCTATCTAGGACTTAAAAACACCTTTGGTGATGTGTGCGTGTGTGTATTAACAGAATCCGATGCGTTGGAGCGCATTTCAGGACATCTGAATTTTCGGCTACTTTTGTATTGCCGGCATCGTCGTTTTTAGCGTTTTGTCAGGTAATCCTCCAACTGCCATATCTTTCCTATTAGACCTATCTAGGACTTAAAAACACCTTTGGTGATGTGTTCGTGTGTGTATTATCAGAATCCGATGCGTTGGAGCGCATTTCAGGACATCTGAATTTTCGACAACTTTTGTATAGCCGGCATCGTCCTTTTTTAGCGTTTTGTCACATCATCCTCCAACTGCCATATCGGCCCTATTAGACCTATCTAGGACTTAAAAACACCTTTGGTGATGTGTTCGTGTGTGTATTAACAGAATCCGATGCGTTGGAGCGCATTTCAGGACATCTGAATTTTCGACAACTTTTGTATAGCCGGCATCGTCCTTTTTTAGCGTTTTGTCACATCATCCTCCAACTGCCATATCGGCCCTATTAGACCTATCTAGGACTTAAAAACACCTTTGGTGATGTGTTCGTGTGTGTATTAACAGAATCCGATGCGTTGGAGCGCATTTCAGGACATCTGAATTTTCGACAACTTTTGTATAGCCGGCATCGTCCTTTTTTAGCGTTTTGATGCGTTGGAGCGCATTTCAGGACATCTGAATTTTCGGCTACTTTTGTATTGCCGGCATCGTCGTTTTTAGCGTTTTGTCAGGTAATCCTCCAACTGCCATATCTTTCCTATTAGACCTATCTAGGACTTAAAAACACCTTTGGTGATGTGTTCGTGTGTGTATTATCAGAATCCGATGCGTTGGAGCGCATTTCAGGACATCTGAATTTTCGACAACTTTTGTATAGCCGGCATCGTCCTTTTTTAGCGTTTTGTCACATCATCCTCCAACTGCCATATCGGCCCTATTAGACCTATCTAGGACTTAAAAACACCTTTGGTGATGTGTTCGTGTGTGTATTAACAGAATCCGATGCGTTGGAGCGCATTTCAGGACATCTGAATTTTCGACAACTTTTGTATAGCCGGCATCGTCCTTTTTTAGCGTTTTGTCACATCATCCTCCAACTGCCATATCGGCCCTATTAGACCTATCTAGGACTTAAAAACACCTTTGGTGATGTGTTCGTGTGTGTATTAACAGAATCCGATGCGTTGGAGCGCATTTCAGGACATCTGAATTTTCGACAACTTTTGTATAGCCGGCATCGTCCTTTTTTAGCGTTTTGTCACATCATCCTCCAACTGCCATATCGGCCCTATTAGACCTATCTAGGACTTAAAAACACCTTTGGTGATGTGTTCGTGTGTGTATTAACAGAATCCGATGCGTTGGAGCGCATTTCAGGACATCTAAATTTTCGGCTACTTTTGTATAGCCAGCATCGTCGTTTTTAGCGTTTTGTCAGGTAATCCTCCAACTGCCATATCGGCCCTATTAGACCTATCTAGGACTTAAAAACACCTTTGGTGATGTGTTCGTGTGTGTATTAACAGAATCCGATGCGTTGGAGCGCATTTCAGGACATCTGAATTTTCGGCTACTTTTGTATAGCCGGCATCGTCGTTTTTAGCGTTTTGTCAGGTAATCCTCCAACTGCCATATCGGCCCTATTAGACCTATCTAGGACTTAAAAACACCTTTGGTGATGTGTTCGTGTGTGTATTATCAGAATCCGATGCGTTGGAGCGCATTTCAGGACATCTGAATTTTCGACAACTTTTGTATAGCCGGCATCGTCCTTTTTTAGCGTTTTGTCACATCATCCTCCAACTGCCATATCGGCCCTATTAGACCTATCTAGGACTTAAAAACACCTTTGGTGATGTGTTCGTGTGTGTATTAACAGAATCCGATGCGTTGGAGCGCATTTCAGGACATCTGAATTTTCGACAACTTTTGTATAGCCGGCATCGTCCTTTTTTAGCGTTTTGTCACATCATCCTCCAACTGCCATATCGGCCCTATTAGACCTATCTAGGACTTAAAAACACCTTTGGTGATGTGTTCGTGTGTGTATTAACAGAATCCGATGCGTTGGAGCGCATTTCAGGACATCTGAATTTTCGGCTACTTTTGTATAGCCGGCATCGTCGTTTTTAGCGTTTTGTCAGGTAATCCTCCAACTGCCATATCGGCCCTATTAGACCTATCTAGGACTTAAAAACACCTTTGGTGATGTGTTCGTGTGTGTATTATCAGAATCCGATGCGTTGGAGCGCATTTCAGGACATCTGAATTTTCGGCTACTTTTGTATAGCCGGCATCGTCGTTTTTAGCGTTTTGTCAGGTAATCCTCCAACTGCCATATCGGCCCTATTAGACCTATCTACGACTTAAAAACACCTTTGGTGATGTGTTCGTGTGTGTATTATCAGAATCCGATGCGTTGGAGCGCATTTCAGGACATCTGAATTTTCGGCTACTTTTGTATAGCCGGCATCGTCGTTTTTAGCGTTTTGTCAGGTAATCCTCTAACTGCCATATCGGCCCTATTAGACCTATCTAGGACTTAAAAACACCTTTGGTGATGTGTTCGTGTGTGTATTAACAGAATCCGATGCGTTGGAGCGCATTTCAGGACATCTAAATTTTCGGCTACTTTTGTATAGCCAGCATCGTCGTTTTTAGCGTTTTGTCAGGTAATCCTCCAACTGCCATATCGGCCCTATTAGACCTATCTAGGACTTAAAAACACCTTTGGTGATGTGTTCGTGTGTGTATTAACAGAATCCGATGCGTTGGAGCGCATTTCAGGACATCTGAATTTTCGGCTACTTTTGTATAGCCGGCATCGTCGTTTTTAGCCATTTGTCTGGTAATCCTCCAACTGCCATATCGGCCCTATTAGACCTATCTAGGACTTTAAAACACCTTTGGTGATGTGTTCGTGTGTGTATTAACATAATCAGATGCGTTGGAGCGCATTTCAGGACATCTGAATTTTCGGCTACTTTTGTATAGCCGGCATCGTCGTTTTTAGCGTTTTGTCAGGTAATCCTCCAACTGCCATATCGGCCCTATTAGACCTATATAGGACTTAAAAACACCTTTGGTGATGTGTTCGTGTGTGTATTAACAGAATCCGATGCGTTGGAGCGCATTTCAGGACATCTAAATTTTCGGCTACTTTTGTATAGCCAGCATCGTCGTTTTTAGCGTTTTGTCAGGTAATCCTCCAACTGCCATATCGGCCCTATTAGACCTATCTAGGACTTAAAAACACCTTTGGTGATGTGTTCGTGTGTGTATTAACAGAATCCGATGCGTTGGAGCGCATTTCAGGACATCTGAATTTTCGGCTACTTTTGTATAGCCGGCATCGTCGTTTTTAGCGTTTTGTCAGGTAATCCTCCAACTGCCATATCGGCCCTATTAGACCTATCTAGGACTTAAAAACACCTTTGGTGATGTGTTCGTGTGTGTATTAACAGAATCCGATGCGTTGGAGCGCATTTCAGGACATCTGAATTTTCGGCTACTTTTGTATAGCCGGCATCGTCGTTTTTAGCGTTTTGTCAGGTAATCCTCCAACTGCCATATCGGCCCTATTAGACCTATCTAGGACTTAAAAACACCTTTGGTGATGTGTTCGTGTGTGTATTAACAGAATCCGATGCGTTGGAGCGCATTTCAGGACATCTGAATTTTCGGCTACTTTTGTATAGCCGGCATCGTCGTTTTTAGCGTTTTGTCAGGTAATCCTCCAACTGCCATATCGGCCCTATTAGACCTATCTAGGACTTAAAAACACCTTTGGTGATGTGTTCGTGTGTGTATTAACAGAATCCGATGCGTTGGAGCGCATTTCAGGACATCTGAATTTTCGGCTACTTTTGTATAGCCGGCATCGTCGTTTTTAGCGTTTTGTCAGGTAATCCTCCAACTGCCATATCGGCCCTATTAGACCTATCTAGGACTTAAAAACACCTTTGGTGATGTGTTCGTGTGTGTATTAACAGAATCCGATGCGTTGGAGCGCATTTCAGGACATCTGAATTTTCGGCTACTTTTGTATAGCCGGCATCGTCGTTTTTAGCGTTTTGTCAGGTAATCCTCCAACTGCCATATCGGCCCTATTAGACCTATCTAGGACTTAAAAACACCTTTGGTGATGTGTTCGTGTGTGTATATTAACAGAATCCGATGCGTTGGAGCGCATTTCAGGACATCTGAATTGTTGTTCGTGTGTGTATTAACAGAATCCGATGCGTTGGAGCGCATTTCAGGACATCTAAATTTTCGGCTACTTTTGTATAGCCAGCATCGTCGTTTTTAGCGTTTTGTCAGGTAATCCTCCAACTGCCATATCGGCCCTATTAGACCTATCTAGGACTTAAAAACACCTTTGGTGATGTGTTCGTGTGTGTATTAACAGAATCCGATGCGTTGGAGCGCATTTCAGGACATCTGAATTTTCGGCTACTTTTGTATAGCCGGCATCGTCGTTTTTAGCGTTTTGTCAGGTAATCCTCCAACTGCCATATCGGCCCTATTAGACCTATCTAGGACTTAAAAACACCTTTGGTGATGTGTTCGTGTGTGTATTAACAGAATCCGATGCGTTGGAGCGCATTTCAGGACATCTGAATTTTCGGCTACTTTTGTATAGCCGGCATCGTCGTTTTTAGCGTTTTGTCTGGTAATCCTCCAACTGCCATATCGGCCCTATTAGACCTATCTAGGACTTTAAAACACCTTTGGTGATGTGTTCGTGTGTGTATTAACATAATCAGATGCGTTGGAGCGCATTTCAGGACATCTGAATTTTCGGCTACTTTTGTATAGCCGGCATCGTCGTTTTTAGCGTTTTGTCTGGTAATCCTCCAACTGCCATATCGGCCCTATTAGACCTATCTAGGACTTAAAAACACCTTTGGTGATGTGTTCGTGTGTGTATTAACAGAATCCGATGCGTTGGAGCGCATTTCAGGACATCTGAATTTTCGGCTACTTTTGTATAGCCGGCATCGTCGTTTCTTAGCGTTTTGTCAGGTAATCCTCCAACTGCCATATCTTTCCTATTAGACCTATCTAGGACTTAAAAACACCTTTGGTGATGTGTTCGTGTGTATATATTAACAGAATCCGATGCGTTGGAGCGCATTTCAGGACATCTGAATTGTTGTTCGTGTGTGTATTAACAGAATCCGATGCGTTGGAGCGCATTTCAGGACATCTGAATTTTCGGCTACTTTATATAGCCGGCATCGTCGTTTCTTAGCGTTTTGTCAGGTAATCCTCCAACTGCCATATCTTTCCTATTAGACCTATCTAGGACTTAAAAACACCTTTGGTGATGTGTTCGTGTGTGTATATTAACAGAATCCGATGCGTTGGAGCGCATTTCAGGACATCTGAATTGTTGTTCGTGTGTGTATTAACAGAATCCGATGCGTTGGAGCGCATTTCAGGACATCTGAATTTTCGGCTACTTTTGTATAGCCGGCATCGTCGTTTCTTAGCGTTTTGTCAGGTAATCCTCCAACTGCCATATCTTTCCTATTAGAGCTATCTAGGACTTAAAAACACCTTTGGTGATGTGTTCGTGTGTGTATTAACAGAATCCGATGCGTTGGAGCGCATTTCAGGACATCTGAATTTTCGACAACTTTTGTATAGCCGGCATCGTCGTTTCTTAGCGTTTTGTCAGGTAATCCTCCAACTGCCATATCGGCCCTATTAGACCTATCTAGAACTTAAAAACACCTTTGGTGATGTGTTCGTGTGTGTATTAACAGAATCCGATGCGTTGGAGCGCATTTCAGGACATCTGAATTTTCGGCTACTTTTGTATAGCCGGCATCGTCGTTTTTAGCGTTTTGTCAGGTAATCCTCCAACTGCCATATCTTTCCTATTAGACCTATCTAGGACTTAAAACCACCTTTGGTGATGTGTTCGTGTGTGTATTAACAGAATCCGATGCGTTGGAGCGCATTTCAGGACATCTGAATTTTCGACAACTTTTGTATAGCCGGCATCGTCCTTTTTTAGCGTTTTGTCACATCATCCTCCAACTGCCATATCGGCCCTATTAGACCTATCTAGGACTTAAAAACACCTTTGGTGATGTGTTCGTGTGTGTATTAACAGAATCCGATGCGTTGGAGCGCATTTCAGGACATCTGAATTTTCGGCTACTTTTGTATAGCCGGCATCGTCGTTTCTTAGCGTTTTGTCAGGTAATCCTCCAACTGCCATATCGGCCCTATTAGACCTATCTAGGACTTAAAAACACCTTTGGTGATGTGTTCGTGTGTGTATTAACAGAATCCGATGCGTTGGAGCGCATTTCAGGACATCTGAATTTTCGGCTACTTTTGTATAGCTGGCATCGTCGTTTCTTAGCGTTTTGTCAGGTAATCCTCCAACTGCCATATCGGCCCTATTAGACCTATCTAGGACTTAAAAACACCTTTGGTGATGTGTTCGTGTGTGTATTAACAGAATCCGATGCGTTGGAGCGCATTTCAGGACATCTGAATTTTCGGCTACTTTTGTATAGCCGGCATCGTCGTTTCTTAGCGTTTTGTCAGGTAATCCTCCAACTGCCATATCGGCCCTATTAGACCTATCTAGGACTTAAAACCACCTTTGGTGATGTGTTCGTGTGTGTATTAACAGAATCCGATGCGTTGGAGCGCATTTCAGGACATCTGAATTTTCGACAACTTTTGTATAGCCGGCATCGTCCTTTTTTAGCGTTTTGTCACATCATCCTCCAACTGCCATATCGGCCCTATTAGACCTATCTAGGACTTAAAAACACCTTTGGTGATGTGTTCGTGTGTGTATTAACAGAATCCGATGCGTTGGAGCGCATTTCAGGACATCTGAATTTTCGGCTACTTTTGTATAGCCGGCATCGTCGTTTCTTAGCGTTTTGTCACATCATCCTCCAACTGCCATATCGGCCCTATTAGACCTATCTAGGACTTAAAAACACCTTTGGTGATGTGTTCGTGTGTGTATTAACAGAATCCGATGCGTTGGAGCGCATTTCAGGACATCTGAATTTTCGACAACTTTTGTATAGCCGGCATCGTCCTTTTTTAGCGTTTTGTCACATCATCCTCCAACTGCCATATCGGCCCTATTAGACCTATCTAGGACTTAAAAACACCTTTGGTGATGTGTTCGTGTGTGTATTAACAGAATCCGATGCGTTGGAGCGCATTTCAGGACATCTGAATTTTCGACAACTTTTGTATAGCCGGCATCGTCGTTTCTTAGCGTTTTGTCAGGTAATCCTCCAACTGCCATATCTTTCCTATTAGAGCTATCTAGGACTTAAAAACACCTTTGGTGATGTGTTCGTGTGTGTATTAACAGAATCCGATGCGTTGGAGCGCATTTCACGACATCTGAATTTTCGGCTACTTTTGTATAGCCGGCATCGTCCTTTTTTAGCGTTTTGTCACATCATCCTCCAACTGCCATATCGGCCCTATTAGACCTATCTAGGACTTAAAAACACCTTTGGTGATGTGTTCGTGTGTGTATTAACAGAATCCGATGCGTTGGAGCGCATTTCAGGACATCTGAATTTTCGACAACTTTTGTATAGCCGGCATCGTCGTTTCTTAGCGTTTTGTCAGGTAATCCTCCAACTGCCATATCGGCCCTATTAGACCTATCTAGGACTTAAAAACACCTTTGGTGATGTGTTCGTGTGTGTATTAACAGAATCCGATGCGTTGGAGGTCCTTTTTTAGCGTTTTGTCAGGTAATCCTCCAACTGCCATATCTTTCCTATTAGACCTATCTAGGACTTAAAAACACCTTTGGTGATGTGTTCGTGTGTGTATTAACAGAATCCGATGCGTTGGAGCGCATTTCAGGACATCTGAATTTTCGGCTACTTTTGTATAGCCGGCATCGTCGTTTTTAGCGTTTTGTCAGGTAATCCTCCAACTGCCATATCTTTCCTATTAGAGCTATCTAGGACTTAAAAACACCTTTGGTAATGTTTTCGTGTGTGTATTAACAGAATCCGATGCGTTGGAGCGCATTTCAGGACATCTGAATTTTCGGCTACTTTTGTATAGCCGGCATCGTCGTTTTTAGCGTTTTGTCAGGTAATCCTCCAACTGCCATATCTTTCCTATTAGAGCTATCTAGGACTTAAAAACACCTTTGGTGATGTGTTCGTGTGTGTATTAACAGAATCCGATGCGTTGGAGCGCATTTCAGGACATCTGAATTTTCGGCTACTTTTGTATAGCCGGCATCGTCGTTTTTAGCGTTTTGTCAGGTAATCCTCCAACTACCATATCTTTCCTATTAGAGCTATCTAGGACTTAAAAACACCTTTGGTGATGTGTTCGTGTGTGTATTAACAGAATCCGATGCGTTGGAGCGCATTTCAGGACATCTGAATTTTCGGCTACTTTTGTATAGCCGGCATCGTCGTTTTTAGCGTTTTGTCAGGTAATCCTCCAACTGCCATATCTTTCCTATTAGAGCTATCTAGGACTTAAAAACACCTTTGGTGATGTGTTCGTGTGTGTATTAACAGAATCCGATGCGTTGGAGCGCATTTCAGGACATCTGAATTTTCGACAACTTTTGTATAGCCGGCATCGTCGTTTCTTAGCGTTTTGTCAGGTAATCCTCCAACTGCCATATCGGCCCTATTAGACCTATCTAGGACTTAAAAACACCTTTGGTGATGTGTTCGTGTGTGTATTAACAGAATCCGATGCGTTGGAGCGCATTTCAGGACATCTGAATTTTCGGCTACTTTTGTATAGCCGGCATCGTCGTTTCTTAGCGTTTTGTCAGGTAATCCTCCAACTGCCATATCGGCCCTATTAGACCTATCTAGGACTTAAAAACACCTTTGGTGATGTGTTCGTGTGTGTATTAACAGAATCCGATGCGTTGGAGCGCATTTCAGGACATCTGAATTTTCGGCTACTTTTGTATAGCCGGCATCGTCGTTTTTAGCGTTTTGTCAGGTAATCCTCCAACTGCCATATCGGCCCTATTAGACCTATCTAGGACTTAAAACCACCTTTGGTGATGTGTTCGTGTGTGTATTAACAGAATCCGATGCGTTGGAGCGCATTTCAGGACATCTGAATTTTCGACAACTTTTGTATAGCCGGCATCGTCCTTTTTTAGCGTTTTGTCACATCATCCTCCAACTGCCATATCGGCCCTATTAGACCTATCTAGGACTTAAAAACACCTTTGGTGATGTGTTCGTGTGTGTATTAACAGAATCCGATGCGTTGGAGCGCATTTCAGGACATCTGAATTTTCGGCTACTTTTGTATAGCCGGCATCGTCGTTTCTTAGCGTTTTGTCACATCATCCTCCAACTGCCATATCGGCCCTATTAGACCTATCTAGGACTTAAAAACACCTATGGTGATGTGTTCGTGTGTGTATTAACAGAATCCGATGCGTTGGAGCGCATTTCAGGACATCTGAATTTTCGACAACTTTTGTATAGCCGGCATCGTCGTTTCTTAGCGTTTTGTCAGGTAATCCTCCAACTGCCATATCTTTCCTATTAGACCTATCTAGGACTTAAAAACACCTTTGGTGATGTGTTCGTGTGTGTATTAACAGAATCCGATGCGTTGGAGCGCATTTCAGGACATCTGAATTTTCGACAACTTTTGTATAGCCGGCATCGTCGTTTCTTAGCGTTTTGTCAGGTAATCCTCCAACTGCCATATCTTTCCTATTAGAGCTATCTAGGACTTAAAAACACCTTTGGTGATGTGTTCGTGTGTGTATTAACAGAATCCGATGCGTTGGAGCGCATTTCACGACATCTGAATTTTCGGCTACTTTTGTATAGCCGGCATCGTCCTTTTTTAGCGTTTTGTCACATCATCCTCCAACTGCCATATCGGCCCTATTAGACCTATCTAGGACTTAAAAACACCTTTGGTGATGTGTTCGTGTGTGTATTAACAGAATCCGATGCGTTGGAGCGCATTTCAGGACATCTGAATTTTCGGCTACTTTTGTATAGCTGGCATCGTCGTTTCTTAGCGTTTTGTCACATCATCCTCCAACTGCCATATCGGCCCTATTAGACCTATCTAGGACTTAAAAACACCTTTGGTGATGTGTTCGTGTGTGTATTAACAGAATCCGATGCGTTGGAGCGCATTTCACGACATCTGAATTTTCGGCTACTTTTGTATAGCCGGCATCGTCCTTTTTTAGCGTTTTGTCACATCATCCTCCAACTGCCATATCGGCCCTATTAGACCTATCTAGGACTTAAAAACACCTTTGGTGATGTGTTCGTGTGTGTATTAACAGAATCCGATGCGTTGGAGCGCATTTCAGGACATCTGAATTTTCGGCTACTTTTGTATAGCCGGCATCGTCGTTTTTAGCGTTTTGTCAGGTAATCCTCCAACTGCCATATCTTTCCTATTAGAGCTATCTAGGACTTAAAAACACCTTTGGTGATGTGTTCGTGTGTGTATTAACAGAATCCGATGCGTTGGAGCGCATTTCAGGACATCTGAATTTTCGACAACTTTTGTATAGCCGGCATCGTCGTTTCTTAGCGTTTTGTCAGGTAATCCTCCAACTGCCATATCGGCCCTATTAGACCTATCTAGGACTTAAAAACACCTTTGGTGATGTGTTCGTGTGTGTATTAACAGAATCCGATGCGTTGGAGCGCATTTCAGGACATCTGAATTTTCGGCTACTTTTGTATAGCCGGCATCGTCGTTTCTTAGCGTTTTGTCAGGTAATCCTCCAACTGCCATATCGGCCCTATTAGACCTATCTAGGACTTAAAAACACCTTTGGTGATGTGTTCGTGTGTGTATTAACAGAATCCGATGCGTTGGAGCGCATTTCAGGACATCTGAATTTTCGGCTACTTTTGTATAGCCGGCATCGTCGTTTTTAGCGTTTTGTCAGGTAATCCTCCAACTGCCATATCGGCCCTATTAGACCTATCTAGGACTTAAAACCACCTTTGGTGATGTGTTCGTGTGTGTATTAACAGAATCCGATGCGTTGGAGCGCATTTCAGGACATCTGAATTTTCGACAACTTTTGTATAGCCGGCATCGTCCTTTTTTAGCGTTTTGTCACATCATCCTCCAACTGCCATATCGGCCCTATTAGACCTATCTAGGACTTAAAAACACCTTTGGTGATGTGTTCGTGTGTGTATTAACAGAATCCGATGCGTTGGAGCGCATTTCAGGACATCTGAATTTTCGGCTACTTTTGTATAGCCGGCATCGTCGTTTCTTAGCGTTTTGTCACATCATCCTCCAACTGCCATATCGGCCCTATTAGACCTATCTAGGACTTAAAAACACCTATGGTGATGTGTTCGTGTGTGTATTAACAGAATCCGATGCGTTGGAGCGCATTTCAGGACATCTGAATTTTCGACAACTTTTGTATAGCCGGCATCGTCGTTTCTTAGCGTTTTGTCAGGTAATCCTCCAACTGCCATATCTTTCCTATTAGACCTATCTAGGACTTAAAAACACCTTTGGTGATGTGTTCGTGTGTGTATTAACAGAATCCGATGCGTTGGAGCGCATTTCAGGACATCTGAATTTTCGACAACTTTTGTATAGCCGGCATCGTCGTTTCTTAGCGTTTTGTCAGGTAATCCTCCAACTGCCATATCTTTCCTATTAGAGCTATCTAGGACTTAAAAACACCTTTGGTGATGTGTTCGTGTGTGTATTAACAGAATCCGATGCGTTGGAGCGCATTTCACGACATCTGAATTTTCGGCTACTTTTGTATAGCCGGCATCGTCCTTTTTTAGCGTTTTGTCACATCATCCTCCAACTGCCATATCGGCCCTATTAGACCTATCTAGGACTTAAAAACACCTTTGGTGATGTGTTCGTGTGTGTATTAACAGAATCCGATGCGTTGGAGCGCATTTCAGGACATCTGAATTTTCGGCTACTTTTGTATAGCTGGCATCGTCGTTTCTTAGCGTTTTGTCACATCATCCTCCAACTGCCATATCGGCCCTATTAGACCTATCTAGGACTTAAAAACACCTATGGTGATGTGTTCGTGTGTGTATTAACAGAATCCGATGCGTTGGAGCGCATTTCAGGACATCTGAATTTTCGGCTACTTTTGTATAGCCGGCATCGTCGTTTCTTAGCGTTTTGTCAGGTAATCCTCCAACTGCCATATCGGCCCTATTAGACCTATCTAGAACTTAAAAACACCTTTGGTGATGTGTTCGTGTGTGTATTAACAGAATCCGATGCGTTGGAGCGCATTTCAGGACATCTGAATTTTCGGCTACTTTTGTATAGCCGGCATCGTCGTTTTTAGCGTTTTGTCAGGTAATCCTCCAACTGCCATATCTTTCCTATTAGACCTATCTAGGACTTAAAAACACCTTTGGTGATGTGTTCGTGTGTGTATTAACAGAATCCGATGCGTTGGAGCGCATTTCAGGACATCTGAATTTTCGACAACTTTTGTATAGCCGGCATCGTCGTTTCTTAGCGTTTTGTCAGGTAATCCTCCAACTGCCATATCTTTCCTATTAGAGCTATCTAGGACTTAAAAACACCTTTGGTGATGTGTTCGTGTGTGTATTAACAGAATCCGATGCGTTGGAGCGCATTTCACGACATCTGAATTTTCGGCTACTTTTGTATAGCCGGCATCGTCCTTTTTTAGCGTTTTGTCACATCATCCTCCAACTGCCATATCGGCCCTATTAGACCTATCTAGGACTTAAAAACACCTTTGGTGATGTGTTCGTGTGTGTATTAACAGAATCCGATGCGTTGGAGCGCATTTCAGGACATCTGAATTTTCGGCTACTTTTGTATAGCTGGCATCGTCGTTTCTTAGCGTTTTGTCACATCATCCTCCAACTGCCATATCGGCCCTATTAGACCTATCTAGGACTTAAAAACACCTATGGTGATGTGTTCGTGTGTGTATTAACAGAATCCGATGCGTTGGAGCGCATTTCAGGACATCTGAATTTTCGACAACTTTTGTATAGCCGGCATCGTCCTTTTTTAGCGTTTTGTCACATCATCCTCCAACTGCCATATCGGCCTTATTAGACCTATCTAGGACTTAAAAACACGTCGTTTCTTAGCGTTTTGTCAGGTAATCCTCCAACTGCCATATCGGCCCTATTAGACCTATCTAGGACTTAAAACCACCTTTGGTGATGTGTTCGTGTGTGTATTAACAGAATCCGATGCGTTGGAGCGCATTTCAGGACATCTGAATTTTCGGCTACTTTTGTATAGCCGGCATCGTCGTTTCTTAGCGTTTTGTCAGGTAATCCTCCAACTGCCATATCGGCCCTATTAGACCTATCTAGAACTTAAAAACACCTTTGGTGATGTGTTCGTGTGTGTATTAACAGAATCCGATGCGTTGGAGCGCATTTCAGGACATCTGAATTTTCGGCTACTTTTGTATAGCCGGCATCGTCGTTTTTAGCGTTTTGTCAGGTAATCCTCCAACTGCCATATCTTTCCTATTAGACCTATCTAGGACTTAAAAACACCTTTGGTGATGTGTTCGTGTGTGTATTAACAGAATCCGATGCGTTGGAGCGCATTTCAGGACATCTGAATTTTCGACAACTTTTGTATAGCCGGCATCGTCGTTTCTTAGCGTTTTGTCAGGTAATCCTCCAACTGCCATATCTTTCCTATTAGAGCTATCTAGGACTTAAAAACACCTTTGGTGATGTGTTCGTGTGTGTATTAACAGAATCCGATGCGTTGGAGCGCATTTCACGACATCTGAATTTTCGGCTACTTTTGTATAGCCGGCATCGTCCTTTTTTAGCGTTTTGTCACATCATCCTCCAACTGCCATATCGGCCCTATTAGACCTATCTAGGACTTAAAAACACCTTTGGTGATGTGTTCGTGTGTGTATTAACAGAATCCGATGCGTTGGAGCGCATTTCAGGACATCTGAATTTTCGGCTACTTTTGTATAGCTGGCATCGTCGTTTCTTAGCGTTTTGTCACATCATCCTCCAACTGCCATATCGGCCCTATTAGACCTATCTAGGACTTAAAAACACCTATGGTGATGTGTTCGTGTGTGTATTAACAGAATCCGATGCGTTGGAGCGCATTTCAGGACATCTGAATTTTCGACAACTTTTGTATAGCCGGCATCGTCCTTTTTTAGCGTTTTGTCACATCATCCTCCAACTGCCATATCGGCCTTATTAGACCTATCTAGGACTTAAAAACACGTCGTTTCTTAGCGTTTTGTCAGGTAATCCTCCAACTGCCATATCGGCCCTATTAGACCTATCTAGGACTTAAAACCACCTTTGGTGATGTGTTCGTGTGTGTATTAACAGAATCCGATGCGTTGGAGCGCATTTCAGGACATCTGAATTTTCGGCTACTTTTGTATAGCCGGCATCGTCGTTTCTTAGCGTTTTGTCACATCATCCTCCAACTGCCATATCGGCCCTATTAGACCTATCTAGGACTTAAAAACACCTATGGTGATGTGTTCGTGTGTGTATTAACAGAATCCGATGCGTTGGAGCGCATTTCAGGACATCTGAATTTTCGACAACTTTTGTATAGCCGGCATCGTCGTTTCTTAGCGTTTTGTCAGGTAATCCTCCAACTGCCATATCTTTCCTATTAGACCTATCTAGGACTTAAAAACACCTTTGGTGATGTGTTCGTGTGTGTATTAACAGAATCCGATGCGTTGGAGCGCATTTCAGGACATCTGAATTTTCGACAACTTTTGTATAGCCGGCATCGTCGTTTCTTAGCGTTTTGTCAGGTAATCCTCCAACTGCCATATCTTTCCTATTAGAGCTATCTAGGACTTAAAAACACCTTTGGTGATGTGTTCGTGTGTGTATTAACAGAATCCGATGCGTTGGAGCGCATTTCACGACATCTGAATTTTCGGCTACTTTTGTATAGCCGGCATCGTCCTTTTTTAGCGTTTTGTCACATCATCCTCCAACTGCCATATCGGCCCTATTAGACCTATCTAGGACTTAAAAACACCTTTGGTGATGTGTTCGTGTGTGTATTAACAGAATCCGATGCGTTGGAGCGCATTTCAGGACATCTGAATTTTCGACAACTTTTGTATAGCCGGCATCGTCGTTTCTTAGCGTTTTGTCAGGTAATCCTCCAACTGCCATATCGGCCCTATTAGACCTATCTAGGACTTAAAAACACCTTTGGTGATGTGTTCGTGTGTGTATTAACAGAATCCGATGCGTTGGAGGTCCTTTTTTAGCGTTTTGTCAGGTAATCCTCCAACTGCCATATCTTTCCTATTAGACCTATCTAGGACTTAAAAACACCTTTGGTGATGTGTTCGTGTGTGTATTAACAGAATCCGATGCGTTGGAGCGCATTTCAGGACATCTGAATTTTCGGCTACTTTTGTATAGCCGGCATCGTCGTTTTTAGCGTTTTGTCAGGTAATCCTCCAACTGCCATATCTTTCCTATTAGAGCTATCTAGGACTTAAAAACACCTTTGGTGATGTGTTCGTGTGTGTATTAACAGAATCCGATGCGTTGGAGCGCATTTCAGGACATCTGAATTTTCGGCTACTTTTGTATAGCCGGCATCGTCGTTTTTAGCGTTTTGTCAGGTAATCCTCCAACTGCCATATCTTTCCTATTAGAGCTATCTAGGACTTAAAAACACCTTTGGTGATGTGTTCGTGTGTGTATTAACAGAATCCGATGCGTTGGAGGTCCTTTTTTAGCGTTTTGTCAGGTAATCCTCCAACTGCCATATCTTTCCTATTAGACCTATCTAGGACTTAAAAACACCTTTGGTGATGTGTTCGTGTGTGTATTAACAGAATCCGATGCGTTGGAGCGCATTTCAGGACATCTGAATTTTCGGCTACTTTTGTATAGCCGGCATCGTCGTTTTTAGCGTTTTGTCAGGTAATCCTCCAACTGCCATATCTTTCCTATTAGAGCTATCTAGGACTTAAAAACACCTTTGGTGATGTGTTCGTGTGTGTATTAACAGAATCCGATGCGTTGGAGCGCATTTCAGGACATCTGAATTTTCGACAACTTTTGTATAGCCGGCATCGTCGTTTCTTAGCGTTTTGTCAGGTAATCCTCCAACTGCCATATCTTTCCTATTAGAGCTATCTAGGACTTAAAAACACCTTTGGTGATGTGTTCGTGTGTGTATTAACAGAATCCGATGCGTTGGAGCGCATTTCAGGACATCTGAATTTTCGGCTACTTTTGTATAGCCGGCATCGTCGTTTCTTAGCGTTTTGTCAGGTAATCCTCCAACTGCCATATCGGCCCTATTAGACCTATCTAGGACTTAAAAACACCTTTGGTGATGTGTTCGTGTGTGTATTAACAGAATCCGATGCGTTGGAGCGCATTTCAGGACATCTGAATTTTCGGCTACTTTTGTATAGCCGGCATCGTCGTTTTTAGCGTTTTGTCAGGTAATCCTCCAACTGCCATATCTTTCCTATTAGACCTATCTAGGACTTAAAAACACCTTTGGTGATGTGTTCGTGTGTGTATTAACAGAATCCGATGCGTTGGAGGGCATTTCAGGACATCTGAATTTTCGGCTACTTTTGTATAGCCGGCATCGTCGTTTTTAGCGTTTTGTCAGGTAATCCTCCAACTGCCATATCGGCCCTATTAGACCTATCTAGGACTTAAAACCACCTTTGGTGATGTGTTCGTGTGTGTATTAACAGAATCCGATGCGTTGGAGCGCATTTCAGGACATCTGAATTTTCGACAACTTTTGTATAGCCGGCATCGTCCTTTTTTAGCGTTTTGTCACATCATCCTCCAACTGCCATATCGGCCCTATTAGACCTATCTAGGACTTAAAAACACCTTTGGTGATGTGTTCGTGTGTGTATTAACAGAATCCGATGCGTTGGAGCGCATTTCAGGACATCTGAATTTTCGGCTACTTTTGTATAGCCGGCATCGTCGTTTCTTAGCGTTTTGTCACATCATCCTCCAACTGCCATATCGGCCCTATTAGACCTATCTAGGACTTAAAAACACCTATGGTGATGTGTTCGTGTGTGTATTAACAGAATCCGATGCGTTGGAGCGCATTTCAGGACATCTGAATTTTCGACAACTTTTGTATAGCCGGCATCGTCGTTTCTTAGCGTTTTGTCAGGTAATCCTCCAACTGCCATATCGGCCCTATTAGACCTATCTAGGACTTAAAAACACCTTTGGTGATGTGTTCGTGTGTGTATTAACAGAATCCGATGCGTTGGAGGTCCTTTTTTAGCGTTTTGTCAGGTAATCCTCCAACTGCCATATCTTTCCTATTAGACCTATCTAGGACTTAAAAACACCTTTGGTGATGTGTTCGTGTGTGTATTAACAGAATCCGATGCGTTGGAGCGCATTTCAGGTCATCTGAATTTTCGGCTACTTTTGTATAGCCGGCATCGTCGTTTCTTAGCGTTTGGTCAGGTAATCCTCCAACTGCCATATCGGCCCTATTAGAGCTATCTAGGACTTAAAAACACCTTTGGTGATGTGTTCGTGTGTGTATTAACAGAATCCGATGCGTTGGAGCGCATTTCAGGACATCTGAATTTTCGGCTACTTTTGTATAGCCGGCATCGTCCTTTTTTAGCGTTTTGTCACATCATCCTCCAACTGCCATATCGGCCCTATTAGACCTATCTAGGACTTAAAAACACCTTTGGTGATGTGTTCGTGTGTGTATTAACAGAATCCGATGCGTTGGAGCGCATTTCAGGACATCTGAATTTTCGGCTACTTTTGTATAACCGGCATCGTCGTTTTTAGCGTTTTGTCAGGTAATCCTCCAACTGCCATATCTTTCCTATTAGAGCTATCTAGGACTTAAAAACACCGTTGGTGATGTGTTCGTGTGTGTATTAACAGAATCCGATGCGTTGGAGCGCATTTCAGGACATCTGAATTTTCGGCTACTTTTGTATAGCCGGCATCGTCGTTTTTAGCGTTTTGTCAGGTAATCCTCCAACTGCCATATCTTTCCTATTAGAGCTATCTAGGACTTAAAAACACCTTTGGTGATGTGTTCGTGTGTGTATTAACAGAATCCGATGCGTTCCAGCGCATTTCAGGACATCTTAATTTTCGGCTACTTTTGTATAGCCGGCATCGTCCTTTTTTAGCGTTTTGTCACATCATCCTCCAACTGCCATATCGGCCCTATTAGACCTATCTAGGACTTAAAAACACCTTTGGTGATGTGTTCGTGTGTGTATTAACAGAATCCGATGCGTTGGAGCACATTTCAGGACATCTGAATTTTCGGCTACTTTTGTATAGCCGGCATCGTCCTTTTTTAGCGTTTTGTCACATCATCCTCCAACTGCCATATCGGCCCTATTAGACCTATCTAGGACTTAAAAACACCTTTGGTGATGTGTTCGTGTGTGTATTAACAGAATCCGATGCGTTGGAGCGCATTTCAGGACATCTGAACTTTCGGCTACTTTTGTATAGCCGGCATCGTCCTTTTTTAGCGTTTTGTCACATCATCCTCCAACTGCCATATCGGCCCTATTAGACCTATCTAGAACGTAAAAACAGCTTTGGTGATGTGATCGTGTGTGTATTAACAGAATCCGATGCGTTGGAGCGCATTTCAGGACATCTGAATTTTCGGCTACTTTTGTATAGCCGGCATCGTCGTTTTTAGCGTTTTGTCAGGTAATCCTCCAACTGCCATATTGGCCCTATTAGACCTATCTAGGACTTAAAAACACCTTTGGTGATGTGTTCGTGTGTGTATTAACAGAATCCGATGCGTTGGAGCGCATTTCAGGTCATCTGAATTTTCGGCTACTTTTGTATAGCCGGCATCGTCCTTTTTTAGGGTTTTGTCACATCATCCTAAAACTGGCATATCGGCCCTATTAGACCTATCTAGGACTTAAAAACACCTTTGGTGATGTGTTCGTGTGTGTATTAACAGAATCCGATGCGTTGAAGCGCATTTCAGGACATCTGAACTTTCGGCTACTTTTGTATAGCCGGCATCGTCCTTTTTTAGCGTTTTGTCACATCATCCTCCAACTGCCATATCGGCCCTATTAGACCTATCTAGGACTTAAAAACACCTTTGGTGATGTGTTCGTGTGTGTATTAACAGAATCCGATGCGTTGAAGCGCATTTCAGGACATCTGAACTTTCGGCTACTTTTGTATAGCCGGCATCGTCCTTTTTTAGCGTTTTGTCACATCATCCTCCAACTGCCATATCGGCCCTATTAGACCTATCTAGGACTTAAAAACACCTTTGGTGATGTGTTCGTGTGTGTATTAACATAATCAGATGCGTTGGAGCGCATTTCAGGACATCTGAATTTTCGGCTACTTTTGTATAGCCGGCATCGTCCTTTTTTAGCGTTTTGTCACATCATCCTCCGACTGCCATATCGGCCCTATTAGACCTATCTAGGACTTAAAAACACCTTTGGTGATGTGTTCGTGTGTGTATTATCAGAATCCGATGCGTTGTAGCGCATTTCAGGGCATCTGAATTTTCGGCTACTTTTGTATAGCCGGCATCGTCGTTTTTAGCGTTTTGTCAGGTAATCCTCCAACTGCCATATCGGCCCTATTAGACCTATCTAGGACTTAAAAACACCTTTGGTGATGTGATCGTGTGTGTATTAACAGAATCCGATGCGTTGGAGCGCATTTCAGGACATCTGAATTTTCGGCTACTTTTGTATAGCCGGCATCGTCCTTTTTTAGCGTTTTGTCACATCATCCTCCGACTGCCATATCGGCCCTATTAGACCTATCTAGGACTTAAAAACACCTTTGGTGATGTGATCGTGTGTGTATTAACAGAATCCGATGCGTTGGAGCGCATTTCAGGACATCTGAATTTTCGGCTACTTTTGTATAGCCGGCATCGTCCTTTTTTAGCGTTTTGTCACATCATCCTCCAACTGCCATATCGGCCCTATTAGACCTATCTAGGACTTAAAAACACCTTTGGTGATGTGATCGTGTGTGTATTAACAGAATCCGATGCGTTGGAGCGCATTTCAAGACATCTGAATTTTCGACTACTTTTGTATAGCCGGCATCGTCCTTTTTTAGCGTTTTGTCAGGTAATCCTCCAACTGCCATATCGGCCCTATTAGACCTATCTAGGACTTAAAAACACCTTTGGTGATGTGTTCGTGTGTGTATTAACAGAATCCGATGCGTTGGAGCGCATTTCAGGACATCTGAACTTTCGGCTACTTTTGTATAGCCGGCATCGTCCTTTTTTAGCGTTTTGTCACATCATCCTCCAACTGCCATATCGGCCCTATTAGACCTATCTAGAACGTAAAAACACCTTTGGTGATGTGATCGTGTGTGTATTAACAGAATCCGATGCGTTGGAGCGCATTTCAGGACATCTGAACTTTCGGCTACATTTGTATAGCCGGCATCGTCCTTTTTAAGCGTTTTGTCACATCATCCTCCAACTGCCATATCGGCCCTATTAGACCTATCTAGGACTTAAAACACCTTTGGTGATGTGTTCGTGTGTGTATTGACATAATCAGATGCGTTGGAGCGCATTTCAGGACATCTGAACTTTCGACTACTTTTGTATAGCCGGCATCGTCGTTTTTAGCGTTTTGTCAGGTAATCCTCCAACTGCCATATATTTCCTATTAGAGCTATCTAGGACTTAAAAACACCTTTGGTGATGTGTTCGTGTGTGTATTAACAGAATCCGATGCGTTCCAGCGCATTTCAGGACATCTTAATTTTCGGCTACTTTTGTATAGCCGGCATCGTCCTTTTTTAGGGTTTTGTCACATCATCCTAAAACTGCCATATCGGCCCTATTAGACCTATCTAGGACTTAAAAACACCTTTGGTGATGTGTTCGTGTGTGTATTAACAGAATCCGATGCGTTGAAGCGCATTTCAGGACATCTGAACTTTCGGCTACTTTTGTATAGCCGGCATCGTCCTTTTTTAGGGTTTTGTCACATCATCCTAAAACTGCCATATCGGCCCTATTAGACCTATCTAGGACTTAAAAACACCTTTGGTGATGTGTTCGTGTGTGTATTAACAGAATCCGATGCGTTGAAGCGCATTTCAAGACATCTGAACTTTCGGCTACTTTTGTATAGCCGGCATCGTCCTTTTTTAGCGTTATGTCAGGTAATCCTCCAACTGCCATATCGGCCCTATTAGACCTATCTAGGACTTAAAAACACCTTTGGTGATGTGTTCGTGTGTGTATTATCAGAATCCGATGCGTTGTAGCGCATTTCAGGGCATCTGAATTTTCGGCTACTTTTGTATAGCCGGCATCGTCGTTTTTAGCGTTTTGTCAGGTAATCCTCCAACTGCCATATCGGCCCTATTAGACCTATCTAGGACTTAAAAACACCTTTGGTGATGTGATCGTGTGTGTATTAACAGAATCCGATGCGTTGGAGCGCATTTCAGGACATCTGAATTTTCGGCTACTTTTGTATAGCCGGCATCGTCCTTTTTTAGCGTTTTGTCACATCATCCTCCGACTGCCATATCTTTCCTATTAGACCTATCTAGGACTTAAAAACACCTTTGGTGATGTGATCGTGTGTGTATTAACAGAATCCGATGCGTTGGAGCGCATTTCAAGACATCTGAATTTTCGACTACTTTTGTATAGCCGGCATCGTCCTTTTTTAGCGTTTTGTCTGGTAATCCTCCAACTGCCATATCGGCCCTATTAGACCTATCTAGGACTTAAAAACACCTTTGGTGATGTGATCGTGTGTGTATTAACAGAATCCGATGCGTTGGAGCGCATTTCAAGACATCTGAATTTTCGACTACTTTTGTATAGCCGGCATCGTCCTTTTTTAGCGTTTTGTCAGGTAATCCTCCAACTGCCATATCGGCCCTATTAGACCTATCTAGGACTTAAAAACACCTTTGGTGATGTGTTCGTGTGTGTATTAACAGAATCCGATGCGTTGGAGCGCATTTCAGGACATCTGAATTTTCGGCTACTTTTGTATAGCCGGCATCGTCGTTTTTAGCGTTTTGTCAGGTAATCCTCCAACTGCCATATCGGCCCTATTAGACCTATCTAGGACTTAAAAACACCTTTGGTGATGTGTTCGTGTGTGTATTATCAGAATCAGATGCGTTGGAGCGCATTTCAGGACATCTGAATTTTCGGCTACTTTTGTATAGATCGTCGTTTTTAGCGTTTTGTCAGGTAATCCTCCAACTGCCATATCGGCCCTATTAGACCTATCTAGGACTTAAAAACACCTTTGGTGATGTGTTCGTGTGTGTATAAACAGAATCCGATGCGTTTGAGCGCATTTCAGGACATCTGAATTTTCGGCTACTTTTGTATAGCCGGCATCGTCCTTTTTTAGCGTTTTGTCACATCATCCTCCGACTGCCATATCTTTCCTATTAGACCTATCTAGGACTTAAAAACACCTTTGGTGATGTGATCGTGTGTGTATTAACAGAATCCGATGCGTTGGAGCGCATTTCAGGACATCTGAATTTTCGGCTACTTTTGTATAGCCGGCATCGTCGTTTTTAGCGTTTTGTCTGGTAATCCTCCAACTGCCATATCGGCCCTATTAGACCTATCTAGGACTTAAAAACACCTTTGGTGATGTGATCGTGTGTGTATTAACAGAATCCGATGCGTTGGAGCGCATTTCAAGACATCTGAATTTTCGACTACTTTTGTATAGCCGGCATCGTCCTTTTTTAGCGTTTTGTCAGGTAATCCTCCAACTGCCATATCGGCCCTATTAGACCTATCTAGGACTTAAAAACACCTTTGGTGATGTGTTCGTGTGTGTATTAACAGAATCCGATGCGTTGGAGCGCATTTCAGGACATCTGAATTTTCGGCTACTTTTGTATAGCCGGCATCGTCGTTTTTAGCGTTTTGTCAGGTAATCCTCCAACTGCCATATCGGCCCTATTAGACCTATCTAGGACTTAAAAACACCTTTGGTGATGTGTTCGTGTGTGTATTAACAGAATCCGATGCGTTGGAGCGCATTTCAGGACATCTGAATTTTCGGCTACTTTTGTATAGCCGGCATAGTCCTTTTTTAGCGTTTTGTCACATCATCCTCCAACTGCCATATCGGCCCTATTAGACCTATCTAGGACTTAAAAACACCTTTGGTGATGTGTTCGTGTGTGTATTAACAGAATCCGATGCGTTGGAGCGCATTTCAGGACATCTGAATTTTCGGCTACTTTTGTATAGCCGGCATCGTCGTTTTTAGCGTTTTGTCAGGTAATCCTCCAACTGCCATATCGGCCCTATCAGACCTATCTAGGACTTAAAAACACCTTTGGTGATGTGTTCGTGTGTGTATTAACAGAATCCGATGCGTTGGAGCGCATTTCAGGACATCTGAATTTTCGGCTACTTTTGTATAGCCGGCATCGTCCTTTTTTAGCGTTTTGTCACATCATCCTCCAACTGCCATATCGGCCCTATTAGACCTATCTAGGACTTAAAAACACCTTTGGTGATGTGTTCGTGTGTGTATTAACAGAATCCGATGCGTTGGAGCGCATTTCAGGACATCTGAATTTTCGGCTACTTTTGTATAGCCGGCATCGTCGTTTTTAGCGTTTTGTCAGGTAATCCTCCAACTGCCATATCGGCCCTATTAGACCTATCTAGGACTTAAAAACACCTTGGGTGATGTGTTCGTGTGTGTATAAACAGAATCCGATGCGTTGGAGCGCATTTCAGGACATCTGAATTTTCGGCTACTTTTGTATAGCCGGCATCGTCCTTTTTTAGCGTTTTGTCACATCATCCTCCAACTGCCATATCGGCCCTATTAGACCTATCTAGGACTTAAAAACACCTTTGGTGATGTGTTCGTGTGTGTATAAACAGAATCCGATGCGTTGGAGCGCATTTCAGGACATCTGAATTTTCGGCTACTTTTGTATAGCCGGCATCGTCCTTTTTTAGCGTTTTGTCACATCATCCTCCAACTGCCATATCGGCCCTATTAGACCTATCTAGGACTTAAAAACACCTTTGGTGATGTGTTCGTGTGTGTATAAACAGAATCCGATGCGCTGGAGCGCATTTCAGGACATCTGAATTTTCGGCTACTTTTGTATAGCCGGCATCGTCGTTTTTAGCGTTTTGTCAGGTAATCCTCCAACTGCCATATCGGCCCTATTAGACCTATCTAGGACTTAAATACACCTTTGGTGATGTGTTCGTGTGTGTATAAACAGAATCCGATGCGTTGGAGCGCATTTCAGGACATCTGAATTTTCGGCTACTTTTGTATAGCCGGCATCGTCCTTTTTTAGCGTTTTGTCACATCATCCTCCAACTGCCATATCGGCCCTATTAGACCTATCTAGGACTTAAAAACACCTTTGGTGATGTGTTCGTGTGTGTATTATCAGAATCAGATGCGTTGGAGCGCATTTCAGGACATCTGAATTTTCGGCTACTTTTGTATAGCCGGCATCGTCGTTTTTAGCGTTTTGTCAGGTAATCCTCCAACTGCCATATCGGCCCTATTAGACCTATCTAGGACTTAAAAACACCTTTGGTGATGTGTTCGTGTGTGTATAAACAGAATCCGATGCGTTGGAGCGCATTTCAGGACATCTGAATTTTCGGCTACTTTTGTATAGCCGGCATCGTCGTTTTTAGCGTTTTGTCAGGTAATCCTCCAACTGCCATATCGGCCCTATTAGACCTATCTAGGACTTAAAAACACCTTGGGTGATGTGTTCGTGTGTGTATAAACAGAATCCGATGCGTTGGAGCGCATTTCAGGACATCTGAATTTTCGGCTACTTTTGTATAGCCGGCATCGTCCTTTTTTAGCGTTTTGTCACATCATCCTCCAACTGCCATATCGGCCCTATTAGACCTATCTAGGACTTAAAAACACCTTTGGTGATGTGTTCGTGTGTGTATTAACAGAATCCGATGCGTGGGAGCGCATTTCAGGACATCTGAATTTTTGGCTACTTTTGTATAGCCGGTATCGTCCTTTTTTAGCGTTTTGTCACATCATCCTCCAACTGCCATATCGGCCCTATTAGACCTATCTAGGACTTAAAAACACCTTTGGTGATGTGTTTGTGTGTGTATTAACAGAATCCGATGCGTTGGAGCGCATTTCAGGACATCTGAATTTTCGGCTACTTTTGTATAGTCGGCATCGTCGTTTTTAGCGTTTTGTCAGGTAATCCTCCAACTGCCATATCGGCCCTATTAGACCTATCTAGGACTTAAAAACACCTTTGGTGATGTGTTCGTGTGTGTATTAACAGAATCCGATGCGTGGGAGCGCATTTCAGGACATCTGAATTTTTGGCTACTTTTGTATAGCCGGTATCGTCCTTTTTTAGCGTTTTGTCACATCATCCTCCAACTGCCATATCGGCCCTATTAGACCTATCTAGGACTTAAAAACACCTTTGGTGATGTGTTTGTGTGTGTATTAACAGAATCCGATGCGTTGGAGCGCATATCAGGACATCTGAATTTTCGGCTACTTTTGTATAGCCGGCATCGTCGTTTTTAGCGTTTTGTCAGGTAATCCTCCAACTGCCATATCGGCCCTATTAGACCTATCTAGGACTTAAAAACACCTTGGGTGATGTGTTCGTGTGTGTATTAACAGAATCCGATGCGTTGGAGCGCATTTCAGGACATCTGAATTTTCGGCTACTTTTGTATAGCCGGCATCGTCGTTTTTAGCGTTTTGTCAGGTAATCCTCCAACTGCCATATCGGCCCTATTAGACCTATCTAGGACTTAAAAACACCTTGGGTGATGTGTTCGTGTGTGTATTAACATAATCCGATGCGTTGGAGCGCATTTCAGGACATCTGAATTTTCGGCTACTTTTGTATAGCCGGCATCGTCCTTTTTTACCTATCTAGGACTTAAAAACACCTTGGGTGATGTGTTCGTGTGTGTATTAACATAATCCGATGCGTTGGAGCGCATTTCAGGACATCTGAATTTTCGGCTACTTTTGTATAGCCGGCATCGTCCTTTTTTAGCGTTTTGTCACATCATCCTCCAACTGCCATATCGGCCCTATTAGACCTATCTAGGACATAAAAACACCTTGGGTGATGTGTTCGTGTGTGTATTAACATAATCCCATGCGTTGGAGCGCATTTCAGGACATCTGAATTTTCGGCTACTTTTGTATAGCCGGCATCGTCCTTTTTTACCTATCTAGGACTTAAAAACACCTTGGGTGATGTGTTCGTGTGTGTATTAACATAATCCGATGCGTTGGAGCGCATTTCAGGACATCTGAATTTTCGGCTACTTTTGTATAGCCGGCATCGTCCTTTTTTAGCGTTTTGTCACATCATCCTCCAACTGCCATATCGGCCCTATTAGACCTATCTAGGACTTAAAAACACCTTGGGTGATGTGTTCGTGTGTGTATTAACATAATCCGATGCGTTGGAGCGCATTTCAGGACATCTGAATTTTCGGCTACTTTTGTATAGCCGGCATCGTCCTTTTTTAGCGTTTTGTCACATCATCCTCCAACTGCCATATCGGCCCTATTAGACCTATCTAGGACATAAAAACACCTTGGGTGATGTGTTCGTGTGTGTATTAACATAATCCCATGCGTTGGAGCGCATTTCAGGACATCTGAATTTTCGGCTACTTTTGTATAGCCGGCATCGTCCTTTTTTACCTATCTAGGACTTAAAAACACCTTGGGTGATGTGTTCGTGTGTGTATTAACATAATCCGATGCGTTGGAGCGCATTTCAGGACATCTGAATTTTCGGCTACTTTTGTATAGCCGGCATCGTCCTTTTTTAGCGTTTTGTCACATCATCCTCCAACTGCCATATCGGCCCTATTAGACCTATCTAGGACTTAAAAACACCTTGGGTGATGTGTTCGTGTGTGTATTAACATAATCCGATGCGTTGGAGCGCATTTCAGGACATCTGAATTTTCGGATACTTTTGTATAGCCGGCATCGTCCTTTTTAGCGTTTTGTCACATCATCCTCCAACTGCCATATCGGCCCTATTAGACCTATCTAGGACTTAAAACACCTTTGGTGATGTGTTCGTGTGTGTATTAACAGAATCCGATGCGTTGGAGCGCATTTCAGGACATCTGAATTTTTGGCTACTTTTGTATAGCCGGTATCGTCCTTTTTTAGCGTTTTGTCACATCATCCTCCAACTGCCATATCGGCCCTATTAGACCTATCTAGGACTTAAAAACACCTTTGGTGATGTGTTTGTGTGTGTATTAACAGAATCCGATGCGTTGGAGCGCATTTCAGGACATCTGAATTTTCGGCTACTTTTGTATAGCCGGTATCGTCCTTTTTTAGCGTTTTGTCACATCATCCTCCAACTGCCATATCGGCCCTATTAGACCTATCTAGGACTTAAAAACACCTTTGGTGATGTGTTTGTGTGTGTATTAACAGAATCCGATGCGTTGGAGCGCATTTCAGGACATCTGAATTTTCGGCTACTTTTGTATAGCCGGCATCGTCCTTTTTTAGCGTTTTGTCACATCATCCTCCAACTGCCATATCGGCCCTATTAGACCTATCTAGGACTTAAAAACACCTTTGGTGATGTGTTCGTGTGTGTATTAACAGAATCCGATGCGTGGGAGCGCATTTCAGGACATCTGAATTTTTGGCTACTTTTGTATAGCCGGTATCGTCCTTTTTTAGCGTTTTGTCACATCATCCTCCAACTGCCATATCGGCCCTATTAGACCTATCTAGGACTTAAAAACACCTTTGGTGATGTGTTTGTGTGTGTATTAACAGAATCCGATGCGTTGGAGCGCATTTCAGGACATCTGAATTTTCGGCTACTTTTGTATAGCCGGCATCGTCGTTTTTAGCGTTTTGTCAGGTAATCCTCCAACTGCCATATCGGCCCTATTAGACCTATCTAGGACTTAAAAACACCTTTGGTGATGTGTTCGTGTGTGTATTAACAGAATCCGATGCGTGGGAGCGCATTTCAGGACATCTGAATTTTTGGCTACTTTTGTATAGCCGGTATCGTCCTTTTTTAGCGTTTTGTCACATCATCCTCCAACTGCCATATCGGCCCTATTAGACCTATCTAGGACTTAAAACACCTTTGGTGATGTGTTCGTGTGTGTATTAACAGAATCCGATGCGTTGGAGCGCATTTCAGGACATCTGAATTTTCGGCTACTTTTGTATAGCCGGCATCGTCGTTTTTAGCGTTTTGTCAGGTAATCCTCCAACTGCCATATCGGCCCTATTAGACCTATCTAGGACTTAAAAACACCTTGGGTGATGTGTTCGTGTGTGTATTAACATAATCCGATGCGTTTGAGCGCATTTCAGGACATCTGAATTTTCGGCTACTTTTGTATAGCCGGCATCGTCGTTTTTAGCGTTTTGTCAGGTAATCCTCCAACTGCCATATCGGCCCTATTAGACCTATCTACGACTTAAAAACACCTTTGGTGATATGTTCGTGTGTGTATTAACAGAATCCGATGCGTGGGAGCGCATTTCAGGACATCTGAATTTTTGGCTACTTTTGTATAGCCGGTATCGTCCTTTTTTAGCGTTTTGTCACATCATCCTCCAACTGCCATATCGGCCCTATTAGACCTATCTAGGACTTAAAAACACCTTTGGTGATGTGTTTGTGTGTGTATTAACAGAATCCGATGCGTTGGAGCGCATTTCAGGACATCTGAATTTTCGGCTACTTTTGTATAGCCGGCATCGTCGTTTTTAGCGTTTTGTCAGGTAATCCTCCAACTGCCATATCGGCCCTATTAGACCTATCTAGGACTTAAAAACACCTTGGGTGATGTGTTCGTGTGTGTATTAACATAATCCGATGCGTTGGAGCGCATTTCAGGACATCTGAATTTTCGGCTACTTTTGTATAGCCGGCATCGTCCTTTTTTAGCGTTTTGTCACATCATCCTCCAACTGCCATATCGGCCCTATTAGACCTATCTAGGACTTAAAAACACCTTTGGTGATGTGTTCGTGTGTGTATTATCAGAATCAGATGCGTTGGAGCGCATTTCAGGACATCTGAATTTTCGGCTACTTTTGTATAGCCGGCATCGTCCTTTTTTAGCGTTTTGTCACATCATCCTCCAACTGCCATATCGGCCCTATTAGACCTATCTAGGACTTAAAAACACCTTTGGTGATGTGTTTGTGTGTGTATTAACAGAATCCGATGCGTTGGAGCGCATTTCAGGACATCTGAATTTTCGGCTACTTTTGTATTGCCGGCATCGTCGTTTCTTAGCGTTTTGTCACATCATCCTCCAACTGCCATATCGGCCCTATTAGACCTATCTAGGACTTAAAACACCTTCGGTGATGTGTTCATGTGTGTATTAACAGAATCCGATGCGTTGGAGCGCATTTCAGGACATCTGAATTTTCGGCTACTTTTGTATAGCCGGCATCGTCGTTTTTAGCGTTTTGGCAGGTAATCCTCCAACTGCCATATCGGCCCTATTAGACCTATCTAGGACTTAAAAACACCTTTGGTGATGTGTTCGTGTGTGTATTAACAGAATCCGATGCGTGGGAGCGCATTTCAGGACATCTGAATTTTTGGCTACTTTTGCATAGCCGGTATCGTCCTTTTTTAGCGTTTTGTCACATCATCCTCCAACTGCCATATCGGCCCTATTAGACCTATCTAGGACTTAAAAACACCTTGGGTGATGTGTTCGTGTGTGTATTAACATAATCCGATGCGTTGGAGCGCATTTCAGGACATCTGAATTTTCGGCTACTTTTGTATAGCCGGCATCGTCGTTTCTTAGCGTTTTGTCAGGTAATCCTCCAACTGCCATATCTTTCCTATTAGACCTATCTAGGACTTAAAAACACCTTTGGTGATGTGTTCGTGTGTGTATTAACAGAATCCGATGCGTGGGAGCGCATTTCAGGACATCTGAATTTTTGGCTACTTTTGCATAGCCGGTATCGTCCTTTTTTAGCGTTTTGTCACATCATCCTCCAACTGCCATATCGGCCCTATTAGACCTATCTAGGACTTAAAAACACCTTGGGTGATGTGTTCGTGTGTGTATTAACATAATCCGATGCGTTGGAGCGCATTTCAGGACATCTGAATTTTCGGCTACTTTTGTATAGCCGGCATCGTCCTTTTTCAGCGTTTTCTCACATCATCCCCCAACTGCCATATCTTTCCTATTAGACCTATCTAGGACTTAAAAACACCTTGGGTGATGTGTTCGTGTGTGTATTAACATAATCCGATGCGTTGGAGCGCATTTCAGGACATCTGAATTTTCGGCTACTTTTGTATAGCCGGCATCGTCCTTTTTTAGCGTTTTGTCACATCATCCTCCAACTGCCATATCGGCCCTATTAGACCTATCTAGGACTTAAAAACACCTTTGGTGATGTGTTTGTGTGTGTATTAACAGAATCCGATGCGTTGGAGCGCATTTCAGGACATCTGAATTTTCGGCTACTTTTGTATTGCCGGCATCGTCGTTTTTAGCGTTTTGGCAGGTAATCCTCCAACTGCCATATCGGCCCTATTAGACCTATCTAGGACTTAAAACACCTTCGGTGATGTGTTCGTGTGTGTATTAACAGAATCCGATGCGTTGGAGCGCATTTCAGGACATCTGAATTTTCGGCTACTTTTGTATAGCCGGCATCGTCGTTTTTAGCGTTTTGGCAGGTAATCCTCCAACTGCCATATCGGCCCTATTAGACCTATCTAGGACTTAAAAACACCTTTGGTGATGTGTTCGTGTGTGTATTAACAGAATCCGATGCGTGGGAGCGCATTTCAGGACATCTGAATTTTTGGCTACTTTTGCATAGCCGGTATCGTCCTTTTTTAGCGTTTTGTCACATCATCCTCCAACTGCCATATCGGCCCTATTAGACCTATCTAGGACTTAAAAACACCTTGGGTGATGTGTTCGTGTGTGTATTAACATAATCCGATGCGTTGGAGCGCATTTCAGGACATCTGAATTTTCGGCTACTTTTGTATAGCCGGCATCGTCCTTTTTCAGCGTTTTCTCACATCATCCCCCAACTGCCATATCTTTCCTATTAGACCTATCTAGGACTTAAAAACACCTTGGGTGATGTGTTCGTGTGTGTATTAACATAATCCGATGCGTTGGAGCGCATTTCAGGACATCTGAATTTTCGGCTACTTTTGTATAGCCGGCATCGTCCTTTTTTACCTATCTAGGACTTAAAAACACCTTGGGTGATGTGTTCGTGTGTGTATTAACATAATCCGATGCGTTGGAGCGCATTTCAGGACATCTGAATTTTCGGCTACTTTTGTATAGCCGGCATCGTCCTTTTTTAGCGTTTTGTCACATCATCCTCCAACTGCCATATCGGCCCTATTAGACCTATCTAGGACTTAAAACACCTTCGGTGATGTGTTCGTGTGTGTATTAACAGAATCCGATGCGTTGGAGCGCATTTCAGGACATCTGAATTTTCGGCTACTTTTGTATAGCCGGCATCGTCCTTTTTTACCTAACTAGGACTTAAAAACACCTTGGGTGATGTGTTCGTGTGTGTATTAACATAATCCGATGCGTTGGAGCGCATTTCAGGACATCTGAATTTTCGGCTACTTTTGTATAGCCGGCATCGTCCTTTTTTAGCGTTTTGTCACATCATCCTCCAACTGCCATATCGGCCCTATTAGACCTATCTAGGACTTAAAAACACCTTTGGTGATGTGTTCGTGTGTGTATTAACAGAATCCGATGCGTTGGAGCGCATTTCAGGACATCTGAATTTTCGGCTACTTTTGTATAGCCGGCATCGTCCTTTTTTAGCGTTTTGTCACATCATCCTCCAACTGCCATATCGGCCCTATTAGACCTATCTAGGACTTAAAAACACCTTTGGTGATGTGTTCGTGTGTGTATTAACAGAATCCGATGCGTTGGAGCGCAATTCAGGACATCTGAATTTTCGGCTACTTTTGTATTGCCGGCATCGTCGTTTTTAGCGATTTGTCAGGTAATCCTCCAACTGCCATATCTTTCCTATTAGACCTATCTAGGACTTAAAAACACCTTTGGTGATGTGTTCGTGTGTGTATTAACATAATCCGATGCGTTGGAGCGCATTTCAGGACATCTGAATTTTTGGCTACTTTTGCATAGCCGGTATCGTCCTTTTTTAGCGTTTTGTCACATCATCCTCCAACTGCCATATCGGCCCTATTAGACCTATCTAGGACTTAAAAACACCTTGGGTGATGTGTTCGTGTGTGTCTTAACATAATCCGATGCGTTGGAGCGCATTTCAGGACATCTGAATTTTCGGCTACTTTTGTATAGCCGGCATCGTCCTTTTTTAGCGTTTTGTCACATCATCCTCCAACTGCCATATCGGCCCTATTAGACCTATCTAGGACTTAAAAACACCTTTGGTGATGTGTTCGTGTGTGTATTAACAGAATCCGATGCGTTGGAGCGCATTTCAGGACATCTGAATTTTCGGCTACTTTTGTATAGCCGGCATCGTCGTTTTTAGCGTTTTGTCAGGTAATCCTCCAACTGCCATATCTTTCCTATTAGAGCTATCTAGGACTTAAAAACACCTTTGGTGATGTGTTCGTGTGTGTATTAACAGAATCCGATGCGTTAAAGCGCATTTCACGACATCTGAATTTTCGGCTACTTTTGTATAGCCGGCATCGTCGTTTTTAGCGTTTTGTCAGGTAATCCTCCAACTGCCATATCTTTCCTATTAGAGCTATCTAGGACTTAAAAACACCTTTGGTGATGTGTTCGTGTGTGTATTAACAGAATCCGATGCGTTGGAGCGCATTTCAGGACATCTGAATTTTCGGCTACTTTTGTATAGCCGGCATCGTCGTTTTTAGCGTTTTGTCAGGTAATCCTCCAACTGCCATATCTTTCCTATTAGACCTATCTAGGACTTAAAAACACCTTTGGTGATGTGTTCGTGTGTGTATTAACAGAATCCGATGCGTTGGAGCGCATTTCAGGACATCTGAATTTTCGGCTACTTTTGTATAGCCGGCATCGTCGTTTTTAGCGTTTTGTCAGGTAATCCTCCAACTGCCATATCTTTCCTATTAGAGCTATCTAGGACTTAAAAACACCTTTGGTGATGTGTTCGTGTGTGTATTAACAGAATCCGATGCGTTAAAGCGCATTTCACGACATCTGAATTTTCGGCTACTTTTGTATAGCCGGCATCGTCGTTTTTAGCGTTTTGTCAGGTAATCCTCCAACTGCCATATCTTTCCTATTAGAGCTATCTAGGACTTAAAAACACCTTTGGTGATGTGTTCGTGTGTGTATTAACAGAATCCGATGCGTTGGAGCGCATTTCAGGACATCTGAATTTTCGGCTACTTTTGTATAGCCGGCATCGTCGTTTTTAGCGTTTTGTCAGGTAATCCTCCAACTGCCATATCTTTCCTATTAGAGCTATCTAGGACTTAAAAACACCTTTGGTGATGTGTTCGTGTGTGTATGTTGTGTGTGTGTGTGTTTTGTCAGGTAATCCTCCAACTGCCATATCTTTCCTATTAGACCTATCTGAACTTAAAAACACCTTTGGTGATGTGTTCGTGTGTGTATTAACATAATCAGATGCATTGGAGCGTATTTCAGGACATCTGAATTTTCGGCTACTTTTGTATTGCCGGCATCGTCGTTTCTTAGCGTTTTGTCAGGTAATCCTCCAACTGCCATATCGGCCCTATTAGACCTATCTAGGACTTAAAAACACCTTTGGTGATGTGTTCGTGTGTGTATTAACATAATCCGATGCGTTGGAGCGCATTTCAGGACATCTGAATTTTTGGCTACTTTTGCATAGCCGGTATCGTCCTTTTTTAGCGTTTTGTCACATCATCCTCCAACTGCCATATCGGCCCTATTAGACCTATCTAGGACTTAAAAACACCTTGGGTGATGTGTTCGTGTGTGTCTTAACATAATCCGATGCGTTGGAGCGCATTTCAGGACATCTGAATTTTCGGCTACTTTTGTATAGCCGGCATCGTCCTTTTTTAGCGTTTTGTCACATCATCCTCCAACTGCCATATCGGCCCTATTAGACCTATCTAGGACTTAAAACCACCTTTGGTGATGTGTTCGTGTGTGTATTAACAGAATCCGATGCGTTGGAGCGCATTTCAGGACATCTGAATTTTCGGCTACTTTTGTATAGCCGGCATCGTCGTTTTTAGCGTTTTGTCAGGTAATCCTCCAACTGCCATATCGGCCCTATTAGACCTATCTAGGACTTAAGAACACCTTTGGTGATGTGTTCGTGTGTGTATTAACAGAATCCGATGCGTTGGAGCGCATTTCAGGACATCTGAATTTTCGGCTACTTTTGTATAGCCGGCATCGTCGTTTTTAGCGTTTTGTCAGGTAATCCTCCAACTGCCATATCTTTCCTATTAGAGCTATCTAGGACTTAAAAACACCTTTGGTGATGTGTTCGTGTGTGTATTAACAGAATCCGATGCGTTGGAGCGCATTTCAGGACATCTGAATTTTCGGCTACTTTTGTATAGCCGGCATCGTCGTTTTTAGCGTTTTGTCAGGTAATCCTCCAACTGCCATATCTTTCCTATTAGAGCTATCTAGGACTTAAAAACACCTTTGGTGATGTGTTCGTGTGTGTATTAACAGAATCCGATGCGTTGGAGCGCATTTCAGGACATCTGAATTTTCGGCTACTTTTGTATAGCCGGCATCGTCGTTTTTAGCGTTTTGTCAGGTAATCCTCCAACTGCCATATCGGCCCTATTAGAGCTATCTAGGACTTAAAAACACCTTTGGTGATGTGTTCGTGTGTGTATTAACAGAATCCGATGCGTTGGAGCGCATTTCAGGACATCTGAATTTTCGGCTACTTTTGTATTGCCGGCATCGTCGTTTCTTAGCGTTTTGTCAGGTAATCCTCCAACTGCCATATCTTTCCTATTAGACCTATCTAGGACTTAAAAACACCTTTGGTGATGTGTTCGTGTGTGTATTAACATAATCAGATGCGTTGGAGCGCATTTCAGGACATCTGAATTTTCGGCTACTTTTGTATAGCCGGCATCGTCGTTTTTAGCGTTTTGTCAGGTAATCCTCCAACTGCCATATCTTTCCTATTAGAGCTATCTAGGACTTAAAAACACCTTTGGTGATGTGTTCGTGTGTGTATGTTGTGTGTGTGTGTGTTTTGTCAGGTAATCCTCCAACTGCCATATCTTTCCTATTAGACCTATCTGAACTTAAAAACACCTTTGGTGATGTGTTCGTGTGTGTATTAACATAATCAGATGCATTGGAGCGTATTTCAGGACATCTGAATTTTCGGCTACTTTTTTATTGCCGGCATCGTCGTTTTTAGCGTTTTGTCAGGTAATCCTCCAACTGCCATATCGGCCCTATTAGAGCTATCTAGGACTTAAAAACACCTTTGGTGATGTGTTCGTGTGTGTATTAACAGAATCCGATGCGTTGGAGCGCATTTCAGGACATCTGAATTTTCGGCTACTTTTGTATTGCCGGCATCGTCGTTTCTTAGCGTTTTGTCAGGTAATCCTCCAACTGCCATATCTTTCCTATTAGACCTATCTAGGACTTAAAAACACCTTTGGTGATGTGTTCGTGTGTGTATGTTGTGTGTGTGTGTGTTTTGTCAGGTAATCCTCCAACTGCCATATCGGCCCTATTAGAGCTATCTAGGACTTAAAAACACCTTTGGTGATGTGTTCGTGTGTGTATTAACAGAATCCGATGCGTTGGAGCGCATTTCAGGACATCTGAATTTTCGGCTACTTTTGTATAGCCGGCATCGTCGTTTTTAGCGTTTTGTCAGGTAATCCTCCAACTGCCATATCTTTCCTATTAGAGCTATCTAGGACTTAAAAACACCTTTGGTGATGTGTTCGTGTGTGTATGTTGTGTGTGTGTGTGTTTTGTCAGGTAATCCTCCAACTGCCATATCTTTCCTATTAGACCTATCTGAACTTAAAAACACCTTTGGTGATGTGTTCGTGTGTGTATTAACATAATCAGATGCATTGGAGCGTATTTCAGGACATCTGAATTTTCGGCTACTTTTGTATTGCCGGCATCGTCGTTTCTTAGCGTTTTGTCAGGTAATCCTCCAACTGCCATATCTTTCCTATTAGACCTATCTAGGACTTAAAAACACCTTTGGTGATGTGTTCGTGTGTGTATTAACATAATCAGATGCATTGGAGCGTATTTCAGGACATCTGAATTTTCGGCTACTTTTTTATTGCCGGCATCGTCGTTTTTAGCGTTTTGTCAGGTAATCCTCCAACTGCCATATCGGCCCTATTAGACCTATCTAGGACTTAAAAACACCTTTGGTGATGTGTTCGTGTGTGTATTAACAGAATCCGATGCGTTGGAGCGCATTTCAGGACATCTGAATTTTCGGCTACTTTTGTATAGAAGGCATCGTCGTTTCTTAGCGTTTTGTCAGTTAATCCTCCAACTGCCATATCGGCCCTATTAGACCTATCTAGGACTTAAAAACACCTTTGGTGATGTGTTCGTGTGTGTATTAACATAATCAGATGCGTTGGAGCGCATTTCAGGACATCTGAATTTTCGGCTACTTTTGTATAGCCGGCATCGTCGTTTTTAGCGTTTTGTCAGGTAATCCTCCAACTGACATATCGGCCCTATTAGACCTATATACGACTTAAAAACACCTTTGGTGATGTGTTCGTGTGTGTATTAACATAATCAGATGCGTTGGAGCGCATTTCAGGACATCTGAATTTTCGGCTACTTTTGTATAGCCGGCATCGTCCTTTTTTAGCGTTTTGTCACATCATCCTCCAACTGCCATATCGGCCCTATTAGACCTATCTAGGACTTAAAAACACCTTTGGTGATGTGTTCGTGTGTGTATTGACATAATCAGATGCGTTGGAGCGCATTTCAGGACATCTGAATTTTCGGCTACTTTTGTATAGCCGGCATCGTCGTTATTAGCGTTTTGTCAGGTAATCCTCCAACTGCCATATCGGCCCTATTAGACCTATCTAGGACTTAAAAACACCTTTGGTGATGTGTTCGTGTGTGTATTAACGTAATCAGATGCGTTGGAGCGCATTTCAGGACATCTGAATTTTCGGCTACTTTTGTATAGCCGGCATCGTCGTTTTTAGCGTTTTGTCAGGTAATCCTCCAACTGCCATATCTTTCCTATTAGACCTATCTAGGACTTAAAAACACCTTTGGTGATGTGTTCGTGTGTGTATTAACAGAATCCGATGCGTTGGAGCGCATTTCAGGACATCTGAATTTTCGGCTACTTTTGTATAGCCGGCATCGTCGTTTTTAGCGTTTTGTCAGGTAATCCTCCAACTGCCATATCTTTCCTATTAGACCTATCTAGGACTTAAAAACACCTTTGGTGATGTGTTCGTGTGTGAATTAACAGAATCCGATGCGTTGGAGCGCATTTCAGGACATCTGAATTTTCGGCTACTTTTGTTTAGCCAGCATCGTCGTTTTTTAGCGTATTGTCACATCATCCTCCAACTGCCATATCGGCCCTATTAGAGCTATCTAGGACTTAAAAACACCTTTGGTGATGTGTTCGTGTGTGAATTAACATAATCAGATGCGTTGGAGCGCATTTCAGGACATCTGAATTTTCGGCTACTTTTGTATAGCCGGCATCGTCGTTATTAGCGTTTTGTCAGGTAATCCTCCAACTGCCATATCGGCCCTATTAGACCTATCTAGGACTTAAAAACACCTTTGGTGATGTGTTCGTGTGTGTATTAACGTAATCAGATGCGTTGGAGCGCATTTCAGGACATCTGAATTTTCGGCTACTTTTGTATAGCCGGCATCGTCGTTTTTAGCGTTTTGTCAGGTAATCCTCCAACTGCCATATCTTTCCTATTAGACCTATCTAGGACTTAAAAACACCTTTGGTGATGTGTTCGTGTGTGTATTAACAGAATCCGATGCGTTGGAGCGCATTTCAGGACATCTGAATTTTCGGCTACTTTTGTTTAGCCAGCATCGTCGTTTTTTAGCGTATTGTCACATCATCCTCCAACTGCCATATCGGCCCTATTAGAGCTATCTAGGACTTAAAAACACCTTTGGTGATGTGTTCGTGTGTGAATTAACATAATCAGATGCGTTGGAGCGCATTTCAGGACATCTGAATTTTCGGCTACTTTTGTATAGCCGGCATCGTCGTTTTTAGCGTTTTGTCAGGTAATCCTCCAACTGCCATATCTTTCCTATTAGACCTATCTAGGACTTAAAAACACCTTTGGTGATGTGTTCGTGTGTGTATTAACAGAATCCGATGCGTTGGAGCGCATTTCAGGACATCTGAATTTTCGGCTACTTTTGTATAGCCGGCATCGTCGTTTTTAGCGTTTTGTCAGGTAATCCTCCAACTGCCATATCGGCCCTATTAGACCTATCTAGGACTTAAGAACACCTTTGGTGATGTGTTCGTGTGTGTATTAACAGAATCCGATGCGTTGGAGCGCATTTCAGGACATCTGAATTTTCGGCTACTTTTGTATAGCCGGCATCGTCGTTTTTAGCGTTTTGTCAGGTAATCCTCCAACTGCCATATCTTTCCTATTAGAGCTATCTAGGACTTAAAAACACCTTTGGTGATGTGTTCGTGTGTGTATTAACAGAATCCGATGCGTTAAAGCGCATTTCACGACATCTGAATTTTCGGCTACTTTTGTATAGCCGGCATCGTCGTTTTTAGCGTTTTGTCAGGTAATCCTCCAACTGCCATATCTTTCCTATTAGAGCTATCTAGGACTTAAAAACACCTTTGGTGATGTGTTCGTGTGTGTATTAACAGAATCCGATGCGTTGGAGCGCATTTCAGGACATCTGAATTTTCGGCTACTTTTGTATAGCCGGCATCGTCGTTTTTAGCGTTTTGTCAGGTAATCCTCCAACTGCCATATCTTTCCTATTAGACCTATCTAGGACTTAAAAACACCTTTGGTGATGTGTTCGTGTGTGTATTGACATAATCAGATGCGTTGGAGCGCATTTCAGGACATCTGAATTTTCGGCTACTTTTGTATAGCCGGCATCGTCGTTTTTAGCGTTTTGTCAGGTAATCCTCCAACTGCCATATCTTTCCTATTAGAGCTATCTAGGACTTAAAAACACCTTTGGTGATGTGTTCGTATGTGTATTAACAGAATCCGATGCGTTGGAGCGCATTTCAGGACATCTGAATTTTCGGCTACTTTTGTATAGCCGGCATCGTCGTTTTTAGCGTTTTGTCAGGTAATCCTAAAACTGCCATATCGGCCCTATTAGACCTATCTAGGACTTAAAAACACCTTCGGTGATGTGTTCGTGTGTGTATTAACAGAATCCGATGCGTTGGAGCGCATTTCAGGACATCTGAATTTTCGGCTACTTTTGTATAGCCGGCATCGTCGTTCTTAGCGTTTTGTCAGGTAATCCTCCAACTGCCATATCTTTCCTATTAGACCTATCTAGGACTTAGAAACACCTTTGGTGATGTGTTCGTGTGTGTATTAACAGAATCCGATGCGTTGGAGCGCATTGCAGGACATCTGAATTTTCGGCTACTTTTGTATAGCCGGCATCGTCGTTTTTAGCGTTTTGTCAGGTAATACTCCAACTGCCATATCGGACCTATTAGACCTATCTAGGACTTAAAAACACCTTTGGTGATGTGTTCGTGTGTGTATTAACAGAATCCGACGCGTTGGAGCGCATTTCAGGACATCTGAATTTTCGGCTACTTTTGTATAGCCGGCATCGTCGTTTTTAGCGTTTTGTCAGGTAATCCTCCAACTGCCATATCGGCCCTATTAGACCTATCTAGGACTTAAAAACACCTTTGGTGATGTGTTCGTGTGTGTATTAACAGAATCCGATGCGTTGGAGCGCATTTCAGGACATCTGAATTTTCGGCTACTTTTGTATAGCCGGCATCGTCGTTTTTAGCGTTTTGTCAGGTAATCCTAAAACTGCCATATCGGCCCTATTAGACCTATCTAGGACTTAGAAACACCTTCGGTGATGTGTTCGTGTGTGTATTAACAGAATCCGATGCGTTGGAGCGCATTTCAGGACATCTGAATTTTCGGCTACTTTTGTATAGCCGGCATCGTCGTTTTTAGCGTTTTGTCAGGTAATCCTCCAACTGCCATATCTTTCCTATTAGACCTATCTAGGACTTAAAAACACCTTTGGTGATGTGTTCGTGTGTGTATTAACAGAATCCGATGCGTTGGAGCGCATTTCAGGACATCTGAATTTTCGGCTACTTTTGTATAGCCGGCATCGTCGTTTTTAGCGTTTTGTCAGGTAATCCTCCAACTGCCATATCTTTCCTATTAGACCTATCTAGGACTTAAAAACACCTTTGGTGATGTGTTCGTGTGTGTATTAACAGAATCCGATGCGTTGGAGCGCATTTCAGGACATCTGAATTTTCGGCTACTTTTGTATAGCCGGCATCGTCGTTTTTAGCGTTTTGTCAGGTAATCCTCCAACTGCCATATCGGCCCTATTAGACCTATCTAGGACTTAAAAACACCTTTGGTGATGTGTTCGTGTGTGTATAAACAGAATCCGATGCGTTGGAGCGCATTTCAGGACATCTGAATTTTCGGCTACTTTTGTATAGCCGGCATCGTCGTTTTTAGCGTTTTGTCAGGTAATCCTCCAACTGCCATATCGGCCCTATTAGACCTATCTAGGACTTAAGAACACCTTTGGTGATGTGTTCGTGTGTGTATTAACAGAATCCGATGCGTTGGAGCGCATTTCAGGACATCTGAATTTTCGGCTACTTTTGTATAGCCGGCATCGTCGTTTTTAGCGTTTTGTCAGGTAATCCTCCAACTGCCATATCTTTCCTATTAGAGCTATCTAGGACTTAAAAACACCTTTGGTGATGTGTTCGTGTGTGTATTAACAGAATCCGATGCGTTAAAGCGCATTTCACGACATCTGAATTTTCGGCTACTTTTGTATAGCCGGCATCGTCGTTTTTAGCGTTTTGTCAGGTAATCCTCCAACTGCCATATCTTTCCTATTAGACCTATCTAGGACTTAAAAACACCTTTGGTGATGTGTTCGTGTGTGTATTAACAGAATCCGATGCGTTGGAGCGCATTTCAGGACATCTGAATTTTCGGCTACTTTTGTATAGCCGGCATCGTCGTTTTTAGCGTTTTGTCAGGTAATCCTCCAACTGCCATATCGGCCCTATTAGACCTATCTAGGACTTAAAAACACCTTTGGTGATGTGTTCGTGTGTGTATAAACAGAATCCGATGCGTTGGAGCGCATTTCAGGACATCTGAATTTTCGGCTACTTTTATATAGCCGGCATCGTCGTTTTTAGCGTTTTGTCAGGTAATCCTCCAACTGCCATATCTTTCCTATTAGACCTATCTAGGACTTAAAAACACCTTTGGTGATGTGTTCGTGTGTGTATTAACAGAATCCGATGCGTTGGAGCGCATTTCAGGACATCTGAATTTTCGGCTACTTTTGTATAGCCGGCATCGTCGTTTTTAGCGTTTTGTCAGGTAATCCTCCAACTGCCATATCTTTCCTATTAGACCTATCTAGGACTTAAAAACACCTTTGGTGATGTGTTCGTGTGTGTATTAACAGAATCCGATGCGTTGGAGCGCATTTCAGGACATCTGAATTTTCGGCTACTTTTGTATAGCCGGCATCGTCGTTTTTAGCGTTTTGTCAGGTAATCCTCCAACTGCCATATCGGCCCTATTAGACCTATCTAGGACTTAAGAACACCTTTGGTGATGTGTTCGTGTGTGTATTAACAGAATCCGATGCGTTGGAGCGCATTTCAGGACATCTGAATTTTCGGCTACTTTTGTATAGCCGGCATCGTCGTTTTTAGCGTTTTGTCAGGTAATCCTCCAACTGCCATATCGGCCCTATTAGACCTATCTAGGACTTAAAAACACCTTTGGTGATGTGTTCGTGTGTGTATAAACAGAATCCGATGCGTTGGAGCGCATTTCAGGACATCTGAATTTTCGGCTACTTTTGTATAGCCGGCATCGTCGTTTTTAGCGTTTTGTCAGGTAATCCTCCAACTGCCATATCGGCCCTATTAGACCTATCTAGGACTTAAGAACACCTTTGGTGATGTGTTCGTGTGTGTATTAACAGAATCCGATGCGTTGGAGTGCATTTCAGGACATCTGAATTTTCGGCTACTTTTGTATAGCCGGCATCGTCGTTTTTAGCGTTTTGTCAGGTAATCCTCCAACTGCCATATCTTTCCTATTAGAGCTATCTAGGACTTAAAAACACCTTTGGTGATGTGTTCGTGTGTGTATTAACAGAATCCGATGCGTTAAAGCGCATTTCACGACATCTGAATTTTCGGCTACTTTTGTATAGCCGGCATCGTCGTTTTTAGCGTTTTGTCAGGTAATCCTCCAACTGCCATATCTTTCCTATTAGAGCTATCTAGGACTTAAAAACACCTTTGGTGATGTGTTCGTGTGTGTATTAACAGAATCCGATGCGTTGGAGCGCATTTCAGGACATCTGAATTTTCGGCTACTTTTGTATAGCCGGCATCGTCGTTTTTAGCGTTTTGTCAGGTAATCCTCCAACTGCCATATCGGCCCTATTAGAGCTATCTAGGACTTAAAAACACCTTTGGTGATGTGTTCGTGTGTGTATTAACAGAATCCGATGCGTTGGAGCGCATTTCAGGACATCTGAATTTTCGGCTACTTTTGTATTGCCGGCATCGTCGTTTCTTAGCGTTTTGTCAGGTAATCCTCCAACTGCCATATCTTTCCTATTAGACCTATCTAGGACTTAAAAACACCTTTGGTGATGTGTTCGTGTGTGTATGTTGTGTGTGTGTGTGTTTTGTCAGGTAATCCTCCAACTGCCATATCGGCCCTATTAGAGCTATCTAGGACTTAAAAACACCTTTGGTGATGTGTTCGTGTGTGTATTAACAGAATCCGATGCGTTGGAGCGCATTTCAGGACATCTGAATTTTCGGCTACTTTTTTATTGCCGGCATCGTCGTTTCTTAGCGTTTTGTCAGTTAATCCTCCAACTGCCATATCGGCCCTATTAGACCTATCTAGGACTTAAAAACACCTTTGGTGATGTGTTCGTGTGTGTATTAACATAATCAGATGCGTTGGAGCGCATTTCAGGACATCTGAATTTTCGGCTACTTTTTTATAGCCGGCATCGTCGTTTTTAGCGTTTTGTCAGGTAATCCTCCAACTGCCATATCGGCCCTATTAGACCTATCTAGGACTTAAAAACACCTTTGGTGATGTGTTCGTGTGTGTATTAACGTAATCAGATGCGTTGGAGCGCATTTCAGGACATCTGAATTTTCGGCTACTTTTGTATAGCCGGCATCGTCGTTTTTAGCGTTTTGTCAGGTAATCCTCCAACTGCCATATCGGCCCTATTAGACCTATCTAGGACTTAAAAACACCTTTGGTGATGTGTTCGTGTGTGTATTGACATAATCAGATGCGTTGGAGCGCATTTCAGGACATCTGAATTTTCGGCTACTTTTGTATTGCCGGCATCGTCGTTTCTTAGCGTTTTGTCAGGTAATCCTCCACCTGCCATATCGGCCCTATTAGAGCTATCTAGGACTTAAAAACACCTTTGGTGATGTGTTCGTGTGTGTATTGACATAATCAGATGCGTTGGAGCGCATTTCAGGACATCTGAATTTTCGGCTACTTTTGTATAGCCGGCATCGTCGTTTTTAGCGTTTTGTCAGGTAATCCTCCAACTGCCATATCGGCCCTATTAGACCTATCTAGGACTTAAAAACACCTTTGGTGATGTGTTCGTGTGTGTATTAACGTAATCAGATGCGTTGGAGCGCATTTCAGGACATCTGAATTTTCGGCTACTTTTGTATAGCCGGCATCGTCGTTTTTAGCGTTTTGTCAGGTAATCCTCCAACTGCCATATCTTTCCTATTAGACCTATCTAGGACTTAAAAACACCTTTGGTGATGTGTTCGTGTGTGTATTAACAGAATCCGATGCGTTAGAGCGCATTTCAGGACATCTGAATTTTCGGCTACTTTTGTATAGCCGGCATCGTCGTTTTTAGCGTTTTGTCAGGTAATCCTCCAACTGCCATATCTTTCCTATTAGACCTATCTAGGACTTAAAAACACCTTTGGTGATGTGTTCGTATGTATATTAACATAATCAGATGCGTTGGAGCGCATTTCAGGACATCTGAATTTTCGGCTACTTTTGTATAGCCGGCATCGTCGTTTTTAGCGTTTTGTCAGGTAATCCTCCAACTGCCATATCTTTCCTATTAGACCTATCTAGGACTTAAAAACACCTTTGGTGATGTGTTCGTATGTATATTAACATAATCAGATGCGTTGGAGCGCATTTCAGGACATCTGAATTTTCGGCTACTTTTGTATAGCCGGCATCGTCGTTTTTAGCGTTTTGTCAGGTAATCCTCCAACTGCCATATCTTTCCTATTAGACCTATCTAGGACTTAAAAACACCTTTGGTGATGTGTTCGTGTGTGTATTAACAGAATCCGATGCGTTGGAGCGCATTTCAGGACATCTGAATTTTCGGCTACTTTTGTATAGCCGGCATCGTCGTTTTTAGCGTTTTGTCAGGTAATCCTCCAACTGCCATATCTTTCCTACTAGACCTATCTAGGACTTAAAAACACCTTTGGTGATGTGTTCGTGTGTGTATTAACATAATCAGATGCGTTGGAGCGCATTTCAGGACATCTGAATTTTCGGCTACTTTTGTATTGCCGGCATCGTCGTTTTTAGCGTTTTGTCAGGTAATCCTCCAACTGCCATATCGGCCCTATTAGACCTATCTAGGACTTAAAAACACCTTTGGTGATGTGTTCGTGTGTGTATTAACAGAATCCGATGCGTTGGAGCGCATTTCAGGACATCTGAATTTTCGGCTACTTTTGCATAGCCGGCATCGTCCTTTATTAGCGTTTTGTCAGGTAATCCTCCAACTGCCATATCTTTCCTATTAGAGCTATCTACGACTTAAAAACACCTTTGGTGATGTGTTCATGTGTGTATTAACAGAATCCGATGCGTTGGAGCGCATTTCAGGACATCTGAGTTTTCGGCTACTTTTGCATAGCCGGCATCGTCATTTTTAGCGTTTTGTCAGGTAATCCTCCAACTGCCATATCTTTCCTATTAGACCTATCTAGGACTTAAAAACACCTTTGGTGATGTGTTCGTATGTATATTAACATAATCAGATGCGTTGGAGCGCATTTCAGGACATCTGAATTTTCGGCTACTTTTGTATAGCCGGCATCGTCGTTTTTAGCGTTTTGTCAGGTAATCCTCCAACTGCCATATCTTTCCTATTAGACCTATCTAGGACTTAAAAACACCTTTGGTGATGTGTTCGTGTGTGTATTAACAGAATCCGATGCGTTGGAGCGCATTTCAGGACATCTGAATTTTCGGCTACTTTTGTATAGCCGGCATCGTCGTTTTTAGCGTTTTGTCAGGTAATCCTCCAACTGCCATATCTTTCCTATTAGAGCTATCTAGGACTTAAAAACACCTTTGGTGATGTGTTCGTGTGTGTATTAACAGAATCCGATGCGTTGGAGCGCATTTCAGGACATCTGAATTTTCGGCTACTTTTGTATAGCCGGCATCGTCGTTTTTAGCGTTTTGTCAGGTAATCCTCCAACTGCCATATCGGCCCTATTAGACCTATCTAGGACTTAAAAACACCTTTGGTGATGTGTTCGTATGTGTATTAACAGAATCCGATGCGTTGGAGCGCATTTCAGGACATCTGAATTTTCGGCTACTTTTGTATAGCCGGCATCGTCGTTTTTAGCGTTTTGTCAGGTAATCCTCCAACTGCCATATCTTTCCTATTAGAGCTATCTAGGACTTAAAAACACCTTTGGTGATGTGTTCGTGTGTGTATTAACAGAATCCGATGCGTTGGAGCGCATTTCAGGACATCTGAATTTTCGGCTACTTTTGTATAGCCGGCATCGTCGTTTTTAGCGTTTTGTCAGGTAATCCTCCAACTGCCATATCTTTCCTATTAGACCTATCTAGGACTTAAAAACACCTTTGGTGATGTGTTCGTGTGTGTATTAACAGAATCCGATGCGTTGGAGCGCATTTCAGGACATCTGAATTTTCGGCTACTTTTGTATAGCCGGCATCGTCGTTTTTAGCGTTTTGTCAGGTAATCCTCCAACTGCCATATCGGCCCTATTAGACCTATCTAGGACTTAAAAACACCTTTGGTGATGTGTTCGTATGTGTATTAACAGAATCCGATGCGTTGGAGCGCATTTCAGGACATCTGAATTTTCGGCTACTTTTGTATAGCCGTCGTTTTTAGCGTTTTGTCAGGTAATCCTCCAACTGCCATATCTTTCCTATTAGAGCTATCTAGGACTTAAAAACACCTTTGGTGATGGGTTCGTGTGTGTATTAACAGAATCCGATGCGTTGGAGCGCATTTCAGGACATCTGAGTTTTCGGCTACTTTTGTATAGCCGGCATCGTCCTTTATTAGCGTTTTGTCACATCATCCTCCAACTGCCATATCTTTCCTATTAGAGCTATCTAGGACTTAAAAACACCTTTGGTGATGTGTTCGTGTGTGTATTAACAGAATCCGATGCGTTGGAGCGCATTTCAGGACATCTGAGTTTTCGGCTACTTTTGTATAGCCGGCATCGTCCTTTATTAGCGTTTTGTCACATCATCCTCCAACTGCCATATCTTTCCTATTAGAGCTATCTAGGACTTAAAAACACCTTTGGTGATGTGTTCGTGTGTGTATTAACAGAATCCGATGCGTTGGAGCGCATTTCAGGACATCTGAGTTTTCGGCTACTTTTGTATAGCCGGCATCGTCGTTTTTAGCGTTTTGTCAGGTAATCCTCCAACTGCCATATCATTCCTATTAGACCTATCTAGGACTTTAAAACACCTTTGGTGATGTGTTCGTGTGTGTATTAACATAATAAGATGCGTTGGAGCGCATTTCAGGACATCTGAATTTTCGGCTACAATTGTATAGCCGGCATCGTCGTTTTTAGCGTTTTGTCAGGTAATCCTCCAACTGCCATATCGGCCCTATTAGACCTATCTAGGACTTTAAAACACCTTTGGTGATGTGTTCGTGTGTGTATTAACAGAATCCGATGCGTTGGAGCGCATTTCACGACATCTGAATTTTCGGCTACTTTTGTATAGCCGGCATCGTCGTTTTTAGCGTTTTGTCAGGTAATCCTCCAACTGCCATATCGGCCCTATTAGACCTATCTAGGACTTAAAAACACCTTTGGTGATGTTTTCGTGTGTGTGTTAACAGAATCCGATGCGTTGGAGCGCATTTCAGGACATCTGAGTTTTCGGCTACTTTTGTATAGCCGGCATCGTCGTTTTTAGCGTTTTGTCAGGTAATCCTCCAACTGCCATATCTTTCCTATTAGAGCTATCTAGGACTTAAAAACACCTTTGGTGATGGGTTCGTGTGTGTATTAACAGAATCCGATGCGTTGGAGCGCATTTCAGGACATCTGAGTTTTCGGCTACTTTTGTATAGCCGGCATCGTCCTTTATTAGCGTTTTGTCACATCATCCTCCAACTGCCATATCTTTCCTATTAGAGCTATCTAGGACTTAAAAACACCTTTGGTGATGTGTTCGTGTGTGTATTAACAGAATCCGATGCGTTGGAGCGCATTTCAGGACATCTGAGTTTTCGGCTACTTTTGTATAGCCGGCATCGTCGTTTTTAGCGTTTTGTCAGGTAATCCTCCAACTGCCATATCATTCCTATTAGACCTATCTAGGACTTTTAAACACCTTTGGTGATGTGTTCGTGTGTGTATTAACATAATAAGATGCGTTGGAGCGCATTTCAGGACATCTGAATTTTCGGCTACAATTGTATAGCCGGCATCGTCGTTTTTAGCGTTTTGTCAGGTAATCCTCCAACTGCCATATCGGCCCTATTAGACCTATCTAGGACTTTAAAACACCTTTGGTGATGTGTTCGTGTGTGTATTAACAGAATCCGATGCGTTGGAGCGCATTTCACGACATCTGAATTTTCGGCTACTTTTGTATAGCCGGCATCGTCGTTTTTAGCGTTTTGTCAGGTAATCCTCCAACTGCCATATCATTCCTATTAGACCTATCTAGGACTTTTAAACACCTTTGGTGATGTGTTCGTGTGTGTATTAACATAATAAGATGCGTTGGAGCGCATTTCAGGACATCTGAATTTTCGGCTACAATTGTATAGCCGGCATCGTCGTTTTTAGCGTTTTGTCAGGTAATCCTCCAACTGCCATATCTTTCCTATTAGAGCTATCTAGGACTTAAAAACACCTTTGGTGATGGGTTCGTGTGTGTATTAACAGAATCCGATGCGTTGGAGCGCATTTCAGGACATCTGAATTTTCGGCTACTTTTGTATAGCCGGCATCGTCGTTTTTAGCGTTTTGTCAGGTAATCCTCCAACTGCCATATCTTTCCTATTAGAGCTATCTAGGACTTAAAAACACCTTTGGTGATGGGTTCGTGTGTGTATTAACAGAATCCGATGCGTTGGAGCGCATTTCAGGACATCTGAATTTTCGGCTACTTTTGTATAGCCGTCGTTTTTAGCGTTTTGTCAGGTAATCCTCCAACTGCCATATCTTTCCTATTAGACCTATCTAGGACTTAAAAACACCTTTGGTGATGTGTTCGTGTGTGTATTAACAGAATCCGATGCGTTGGAGCGCATTTCAGGACATCTGAATTTTCCGCTACTTTTGTATAGCCGTCGTTTTTAGCGTTTTGTCAGGTAATCCTCCAACTGCCATATCGGCCCTATTAGACCTATCTAGGACTTAAAAATACCTTTGGTGATGTGTCCGTGTGTGTATTAACAGAATCCGATGCGTTGGAGCGCATTTCACGACATCTGAATTTTCGGCTACTTTTGTATAGCCGGCATCGTCGTTTTTAGCGTTTTGTCAGGTAATCCTCCAACTGCCATATCGGCCCTATTAGACCTATCTAGGACTTAAAAACACCTTTGGTGATGTTTTCGTGTGTGTGTTAACAGAATCCGATGCGTTGGAGCGCATTTCAGGACATCTGAATTTTCGGCTACTTTTGTATAGCCGGCATCGTCGTTTTTAGCGTTTTGTCAGGTAATCCTCCAACTGCCATATCTTTCCTATTAGAGCTATCAAGGACTTAAAAACACCTTTGGTGATGTGTTCGTGTGTGTATTAACATAATAAGATGCGTTGGAGCGCATTTCAGGACATCTGAATTTTCGGCTACTTTTGTATAGCCGGCATCGTCGTTTTTAGCGTTTTGTCACATCATCCTCCAACTGCCATATCTTTCCTATTAGACCTATCTAGGACTTAAAAACACCTTTGGTGATGTGTTCGTGTGTGTATTAACATAATAAGATGCGTTGGAGCGCATTTCAGGACATCTGAATTTTAGGCTACTTTTGTATTGCCGGCATCGTCGTTTCTTAGCTTTTTGTCAGGTAATCCTCCAACTGCCATATCGGCCCTATTAGACCTATCTAGGACTTAAAAATACCTTTGGTGATGTGTCCGTGTGTGTATTAACAGAATCCGATGCGTTGGAGCGCATTTCACGACATCTGAATTTTCGGCTACTTTTGTATAGCCGGCATCGTCGTTTTTAGCGTTTTGTCAGGTAATCCTCCAACTGCCATATCGGCCCTATTAGACCTATCTAGGACTTAAAAACACCTTTGGTGATGTTTTCGTGTGTGTGTTAACAGAATCCGATGCGTTGGAGCGCATTTCAGGACATCTGAGTTTTCGGCTACTTTTGTATAGCCGGCATCGTCGTTTTTAGCGTTTTGTCAGGTAATCCTCCAACTGCCATATCATTCCTATTAGACCTATCTAGGACTTTAAAACACCTTTGGTGATGTGTTCGTGTGTGTATTAACATAATAAGATGCGTTGGAGCGCATTTCAGGACATCTGAATTTTCGGCTACAATTGTATAGCCGGCATCGTCGTTTTTAGCGTTTTGTCAGGTAATCCTCCAACTGCCATATCGGCCCTATTAGACCTATCTAGGACTTTAAAACACCTTTGGTGATGTGTTCGTGTGTGTATTAACAGAATCCGATGCGTTGGAGCGCATTTCACGACATCTGAATTTTCGGCTACTTTTGTATAGCCGGCATCGTCGTTTTTAGCGTTTTGTCAGGTAATCCTCCAACTGCCATATCATTCCTATTAGACCTATCTAGGACTTTAAAACACCTTTGGTGATGTGTTCGTGTGTGTATTAACATAATAAGATGCGTTGGAGCGCATTTCAGGACATCTGAATTTTCGGCTACAATTGTATAGCCGGCATCGTCGTTTTTAGCGTTTTGTCAGGTAATCCTCCAACTGCCATATCATTCCTATTAGACCTATCTAGGACTTTTAAACACCTTTGGTGATGTGTTCGTGTGTGTATTAACATAATAAGATGCGTTGGAGCGCATTTCAGGACATCTGAATTTTCGGCTACTTTTGCATAGCCGGCATCGTCCTTTATTAGCGTTTTGTCAGGTAATCCTCCAACTGCCATATCTTTCCTATTAGAGCTATCTAGGACTTAAAAACACCTTTGGTGATGGGTTCGTGTGTGTATTAACAGAATCCGATGCGTTGGAGCGCATTTCAGGACATCTGAATTTTCGGCTACTTTTGTATAGCCGTCGTTTTTAGCGTTTTGTCAGGTAATCCTCCAACTGCCATATCTTTCCTATTAGACCTATCTAGGACTTAAAAACACCTTTGGTGATGTGTTCGTGTGTGTATTAACAGAATCCGATGCGTTGGAGCGCATTTCAGGACATCTGAATTTTCGGCTACTTTTGTATAGCCGTCGTTTTTAGCGTTTTGTCAGGTAATCCTCCAACTGCCATATCTTTCCTATTAGACCTATCTAGGACTTAAAAACACCTTTGGTGATGTGTTCGTGTGTGTATTAACAGAATCCGATGCGTTGGAGCGCATTTCAGGACATCTGAATTTTCCGCTACTTTTGTATAGCCGTCGTTTTTAGCGTTTTGTCAGGTAATCCTCCAACTGCCATATCTTTCCTATTAGACCTATCTAGGACTTAAAAACACCTTTGGTGATGTGTTCGTGTGTGTATTAACAGAATCCGATGCGTTGGAGCGCATTTCAGGACATCTGAATTTTCGGCTACTTTTGTATAGCCGGCATCGTCGTTTTTAGCGTTTTGTCAGGTAATCCTCCAACTGCCATATCGGCCCTATTAGACCTATCTAGGACTTTAAAACACCTTTGGTGATGTGTTCGTGTGTGTATTAACAGAATCCGATGCGTTGGAGCGCATTTCACGACATCTGAATTTTCGGCTACTTTTGTATAGCCGGCATCGTCGTTTTTAGCGTTTTGTCAGGTAATCCTCCAACTGCCATATCTTTCCTATTAGAGCTATCTAGGACTTAAAAACACCTTTGGTGATGGGTTCGTGTGTGTATTAACAGAATCCGATGCGTTGGAGCGCATTTCAGGACATCTGAATTTTCCGCTACTTTTGTATAGCCGTCGTTTTTAGCGTTTTGTCAGGTAATCCTCCAACTGCCATATCTTTCCTATTAGACCTATCTAGGACTTAAAAACACCTTTGGTGATGTGTTCGTGTGTGTATTAACAGAATCCGATGCGTTGGAGCGCATTTCAGGACATCTGAATTTTCCGCTACTTTTGTATAGCCGTCGTTTTTAGCGTTTTGTCAGGTAATCCTCCAACTGCCATATCTTTCCTATTAGACCTATCTAGGACTTAAAAACACCTTTGGTGATGTGTTCGTCTGTGTATTAACAGAATCCGATGCGTTGGAGCGCATTTCAGGACATCTGAATTTTAGGCTACTTTTGTATTGCCGGCATCGTCGTTTCTTAGCTTTTTGTCAGGTAATCCTCCAACTGCCATATCGGCCCTATTAGACCTATCTAGGACTTAAAAATACCTTTGGTGATGTGTCCGTGTGTGTATTAACAGAATCCGATGCGTTGGAGCGCATTTCACGACATCTGAATTTTCGGCTACTTTTGTATAGCCGCCATCGTCGTCTTTAGCGTTTTGTCAGGTAATCCTCCAACTGCCATATCGGCCCTATTAGACCTATCTAGGACTTAAAAACACCTTTGGTGATGTGTTCGTGTGTGTATTAACATAATAAGATGCGTTGGAGCGCATTTCAGGACATCTGAATTTTCGGCTACTTTTGTATAGCCGGCATCGTCGTTTTTAGCGTTTTGTCAGGTAATCCTCCAACTGCCATATCTTTCCTATTAGAGCTATCAAGGACTTAAAAACACCTTTGGTGATGTGTTCGTGTGTGTATTAACAGAATCCGATGCGTTGGAGCGCATTTCAGGACATCTGAATTTTCGGCTACTTTTGTATAGCCGCCATCGTCGTCTTTAGCGTTTTGTCAGGTAATCCTCCAACTGCCATATCGGCCCTATTAGACCTATCTAGGACTTAAAAACACCTTTGGTGATGTGTTCGTGTGTGTATTAAAATAATCAGATGCGTTGGAGCGCATTTCAGGACATCTGAATTTTCGGCTACTTTTGTATTGCCGGCATCGTCGTTTCTTAGCGTTTTGTCAGGTAATCCTCCAACTGCCATATCGGCCCTATTAGACCTATCTAGGACTTAAAAACACCTTTGGTGATGTGTTCGTGTGTGTATTAACATAATCAGATGCGTTGGAGCGCATTTCAGGACATCTGAATTTTCGGCTACTTTTGTATAGCCGCCATCGTCGTCTTTAGCGTCTTGTCAGGTAATCCTCCAACTGCCATATCGGCCCTATTAGACCTATCTAGGACTTAAAAACACCTTTGGTGATGTGTTCGTGTGTATATTAACAGAATCCGATGCGTCGGAGCGCATTTCACGACATCTGAATTTTCGGCTACTTTTGTATAGCCGCCATCGTCGTCTTTAGCGTCTTGTCAGGTAATCCTCCAACTGCCATATCGGCCCTATTAGACCTATCTAGGACTTAAAAACACCTTTGGTGATGTGTTCGTGTGTGTATTAATATAATCAGATGCGTTGGAGCGCATTTCAGGACATCTGAATTTTCGGCTACTTTTGTATTGCCGGCATCGTCGTTTCTTAGCGTTTTGTCAGGTAATCCTCCAACTGCCATATCGGCCCTATTAGAGCTATCTAGGACTTAAAAACACCTTTGGTGATGTGTTCGTGTGTGTATTAACATAATCAGATGCGTTGGAGCGCATTTCAGGACATCTGAATTTTCGTCTACTTTTGTATTGCCGGCATCGTCGTTTCTTAGCGTTTTGTCAGGTAATCCTCCAACTGCCATATCGGCCCTATTAGAGCTATCTAGGACTTAAAAACACCTTTGGTGATGTGTTCGTGTGTGTGTTAACAGAATCCGATGCGTTGGAGCGCATTTCAGGACATCTGAATTTTCGGCTACTTTTGTATAGCCGCCATCGTCGTCTTTAGCGTTTTGTCAGGTAATCCTCCAACTGCCATATCGGCCCTATTAGACCTATCTAGGACTTAAAAACACCTTTGGTGATGTGTTCGTGTGTGTATTAATATAATCAGATGCGTTGGAGCGCATTTCAGGACATCTGAATTTTCGGCTACTTTTGTATTGCCGGCATCGTCGTTTCTTAGCGTTTTGTCAGGTAATCCTCCAACTGCCATATCGGCCCTATTAGAGCTATCTAGGACTTAAAAACACCTTTGGTGATGTGTTCGTGTGTGTGTTAACAGAATCCGATGCGTTGGAGCGCATTTCAGGACATCTGAATTTTCGGCTACTTTTGTATTGCCGGCATCGTCGTTTCTTAGCGTTTTGTCAGGTAATCCTCCAACTGCCATATCTTTCCTATTAGAGCTATCAAGGACTTAAAAACACCTTTGGTGATGTGTTCGTGTGTGTATTAACAGAATCCGATGCGTTGGAGCGCATTTCAGGACATCTGAATTTTCGGCTACTTTTGTATAGCCGGCATCGTCGTTTTTAGCGTTTTGTCAGGTAATCCTCCAACTGCCATATCTTTCCTATTAGAGCTATCTAGGACTTAAAAACACCTTTGGTGATGTGTTCGTGTGTGTATTAACAGAATCCGATGCGTTGGAGCGCATTTCAGGACATCTGAATTTTCGGCTACTTTTGTATAGCCGGCATCGTCCTTTTTTAGCGTTTTGTCACATCATCCTCCAACTGCCATATCGGCCCTATTAGACCTATCCAGGACTTAAAAACACCTTTGGTGATGTGTTCGTGTGTGTATTAACAGAATCCGATGCGTTGGAGCGCATTTCAGGACATCTGAATTTTCGGCTACTTTTGTATAGCCGGCATCGTCCTTTTTTAGCGTTTTGTCACATCATCCTCCAACTGCCATATCGGCCCTATTAGACCTATCCAGGACTTAAAAACACCTTTGGTGATGTGTTCGTGTGTGTATTAACATAATCAGATGCGTTGGAGCGCATTTCAGGACATCTGAATTTTCGGCTACTTTTGTATAGCCGGCATCGTCGTTTTTAGCGTTTTGTCAGGTAATCCTCCAACTGCCATATCTTTCCTATTAGAGCTATCTAGGACTTAAAAACACCTTTGGTGATGTGTTCGTGTGCGTATTAACAGAATCCGATGCGTTGGAGCGCATTTCAGGACATCTGAATTTTCGGCTACTTTTGTATTGCCGGCATCGTCGTTTCTTAGCGTTTTGTCAGGTAATCCTCCAACTGCCATATCGGCCCTATTAGAGCTATCTAGGACTTAAAAACACCTTTGGTGATGTGTTCGTGTGTGTGTTAACAGAATCCGATGCGTTGGAGCGCATTTCAGGACATCTGAATTTTCGGCTACTTTTGTATAGCCGGCATCGTCGTTTTTAGCGTTTTGTCAGGTAATCCTCCAACTGCCATATCTTTCCTATTAGAGCTATCTAGGACTTAAAAACACCTTTGGTGATGTGTTCGTGTGTGTATTAACAGAATCCGATGCGTTGGAGCGCATTTCAGGACATCTGAATTTTCGGCTACTTTTGTATAGCCGGCATTATTTAGATTTATATTAGACCTATCTAGGACTTAAAAACACCTTTCGTGATGTGTTCGTGTGTGTATTAACAGAATCCGATGCGTTGGAGCGCATTTCAGGACATCTGAATTTTCGGCTACTTTTGTATTGCCGGCATCGTCGTTTCTTAGCGTTTTGTCAGGTAATCCTCCAACTGCCATATCTTTCCTATTAGAGCTATCTAGGACTTAAAAACACCTTTGGTGATGTGTTCGTGTGTGTATTAACAGAATCCGATGCGTTGGAGCGCATTTCAGGACATCTGAATTTTCGGCTACTTTTGTATAGCCGGCATTATTTAGATTTATATTAGACCTATCTAGGACTTAAAAACACCTTTCGTGATGTGTTCGTGTGTGTATTAACAGAATCCGATGCGTTGGAGCGCATTTCAGGACATCTGAATTTTCGGCTACTTTTGTATTGCCGGCATCGTCGTTTCTTAGCGTTTTGTCAGGTAATCCTCCAACTGCCATATCTTTCCTATTAGAGCTATCTAGGACTTAAAAACACCTTTGGTGATGTGTTCGTGTGTGTATTAACAGAATCCGATGCGTTGGAGCGCATTTCACGACATCTGAATTTTCGGCTACTTTTGTATAGCCGGCATCGTCGTTTTTAGCGTTTTGTCAGGTAATCCTCCAACTGCCATATCTTTCCTATTAGACCTATCTAGGACTTTAAAACACCTTTGGTGATGTGTTCGTGTGTGTTCAGATGTGTTCAGGACATCTGAATTTTCGGCTACTTTTGTATAGCCGGCATCGTCGTTTTTAGCGTTTTGTCAGGTAATCCTCCAACTGCCATATCGGCCCTATTAGACCTATCTAGGACTTAAAAACACCTTTGGTGATGTGTTCGTGTGTGTATTAACATAATCAGATGAGTTGGAGCGCATTTCAGGACATCTGAATTTTCTGCTACTTTTGTATAGCCGGCATCGTCGTTTCTTAGCGTTTTGTCAGGTAATCCTCCAACTGCCATATCTTTCCTATTAGAGCTATCTAGGACTTAAAAACACCTTTGGTGATGTGTTCGTGTGTGTATTAACAGAATCCGATGCGTTGGAGCGCATTTCAGGACATCTGAATTTTCGGCTACTTTTGTATTGCCGGCATCGTCGTTTCTTAGCGTTTTGTCAGGTAATCCTCCAACTGCCATATCTTTCCTATTAGAGCTATCTAGGACTTAAAAACACCTTTGGTCATGTGTTCGTGTGTGTATTAACAGAATCCGATGCGTTGGAGCGCATTTCACGACATCTGAATTTTCGGCTACTTTTGTATAGCCGGCATCGTCGTTTTTAGCGTTTTGTCAGGTAATCCTCCAACTGCCATATCTTTCCTATTAGACCTATCTAGGACTTTAAAACACCTTTGGTGATGTGTTCGTGTGTGTTCAGATGTGTTCAGGACATCTGAATTTTCGGCTACTTTTGTATAGCCGGCATCGTCGTTTCTTAGCGTTTTGTCAGGTAATCCTCCAACTGCCATATCTTTCCTATTAGACCTATCTAGGACTTAAAAACACCTTTGGTGATGTGTTCGTGTGTGTATTAACATAATCAGATGCGTTGGAGCGCATTTCACGACATCTGAATTTTCGGCTACTTTTGCATAGCCGGCATCGTCGTTTTTAGCGTTTTGTCAGGTAATCCTCCAACTGCCATATCTTTCCTATTAGAGCTATCTAGGACTTAAAAACACCTTTGGTGATGTGTTCGTGTGTGTATTAACAGAATCCGATGCGTTGGAGCGCATTTCAGGACATCTGAACTTTCGGCTACTTTTGTATAGCCGGCATCGTCGTTTCTTAGCGTTTTGTCAGGTAATCCTCCAACTGCCATATCTTTCCTATTAGAGCTATCTAGGACTTAAAAACACCTTTGGTGATGTGTTCGTGTGTGTATTAACAGAATCCGATGCGTTGGAGCGCATTTCAGGACATCTGAATTTTCGGCTACTTTTGTATAGCCGGCATCGTAGTTTTTAGCGTTTTGTCAGGTAATCCTCCAACTGCCATATCTTTCCTATTAGACCTATCTAGGACTTAAAAACACCTTTGGTGATGTGTTCGTGTGTGTATTAACAGAATCCGATGCGTTGGAGCGCATTTCAGGACATCTGAATTTTCTGCTACTTTTGTATAGCCGGCATCGTCGTTTTTAGCGTTTTGTCAGGTAATCCTCCAACTGCCATATCTTTCCTATTAGAGCTATCTAGGACTTAAAAACACCTTTGGTGATGTGTTCGTGTGTGTATTAACAGAATCCGATGCGTTGGAGCGCATTTCAGGACATCTGAATTTTCTGCTACTTTTGTATAGCCGGCATCGTCGTTTTTAGCGTTTTGTCAGGTAATCCTCCAACTGCCATATCGGCCCTATTAGAGCTATCTAGGACTTTAAAACACCTTTGGTGATGTGTTCGTGTGTGTATTAACAGAATCCGATGCGTTGGAGCGCATTTCAGGACATCTGAATTTTCGGCTACTTTTGTATAGCCGGCATCGTCGTTTCTTAGCGTTTTGTCAGGTAATCCTCCAACTGCCATATCGGCCCTATTAGAGCTATCTAGGACTTTAAAACACCTTTGGTGATGTGTTCGTGTGTGTATTAACAGAATCCGATGCGTTGGAGCGCATTTCAGGACATCTGAATTTTCGGCTACTTTTGTATAGCCGGCATCGTCGTTTTTAGCGTTTTGTCAGGTAATCCTCCAACTGCCATATCTTTCCTATTAGAGCTATCTAGGACTTAAAAACACCTTTGGTGATGTGTTCGTGTGTGTATTAACAGAATCCGATGCGTTGGAGCGCATTTCAGGACATCTGAATTTTCGGCTACTTTTGTATAGCCGGCATCGTAGTTTTTAGCGTTTTGTCAGGTAATCCTCCAACTGCCATATCTTTCCTATTAGACCTATCTAGGACTTAAAAACACCTTTGGTGATGTGTTCGTGTGTGTATTAACAGAATCCGATGCGTTGGAGCGCATTTCAGGACATCTGAATTTTCTGCTACTTTTGTATAGCCGGCATCGTCGTTTTTAGCGTTTTGTCAGGTAATCCTCCAACTGCCATATCGGCCCTATTAGAGCTATCTAGGACTTTAAAACACCTTTGGTGATGTGTTCGTGTGTGTATTAACAGAATCCGATGCGTTGGAGCGCATTTCAGGACATCTGAATTTTCGGCTACTTTTGAATTGCCGGCATCGTCGTTTCTTAGCGTTTTGTCAGGAAATCCTCCAACTGCCATATCGGCCCTATTAGACCTATCTAGGACTTAAAAACACCTTTGGTGATGTGTTCGTGTGTGTATTAACATAATCAGATGCGTTGGAGCGCATTTCAGGACATCTGAATTTTCTGCTACTTTTGTATAGCCGGCATCGTCGTTTTTAGCGTTTTGTCAGGTAATCCTCCAACTGCCATATCGGCCCTATTAGAGCTATCTAGGACTTTAAAACACCTTTGGTGATGTGTTCGTGTGTGTATTAACAGAATCCGATGCGTTGGAGCGCATTTCAGGACATCTGAATTTTCTGCTACTTTTGTATAGCCGGCATCGTCGTTTTTAGCGTTTTGTCAGGTAATCCTCCAACTGCCATATCGGCCCTATTAGAGCTATCTAGGACTTTAAAACACCTTTGGTGATGTGTTCGTGTGTGTATTAACAGAATCCGATGCGTTGGAGCGCATTTCAGGACATCTGAATTTTCGGCTACTTTTGTATAGCCGGCATCGTCGTTTTTAGCGTTTTGTCAGGTAATCCTCCAACTGCCATATCTTTCCTATTAGAGCTATCTAGGACTTAAAAACACCTTTGGTGATGTGTTCGTGTGTGTATTAACAGAATCCGATGCGTTGGAGCGCATTTCACGACATCTGAATTTTCGGCTACTTTTGTATAGCCGGCATCGTCGTTTTTAGCGTTTTGTCAGGTAATCCTCCAACTGCCATATCTTTCCTATTAGAGCTATCTAGGACTTAAAAACACCTTTGGTGATGTGTTCGTGTGTGTATTAACAGAATCCGATGCGTTGGAGCGCATTTCAGGACATCTGAATTTTCGGCTACTTTTGTATAGCCGGCATCGTAGTTTTTAGCGTTTTGTCAGGTAATCCTCCAACTGCCATATCTTTCCTATTAGACCTATCTAGGACTTAAAAACACCTTTGGTGATGTGTTCGTGTGTGTATTAACAGAATCCGATGCGTTGGAGCGCATTTCAGGACATCTGAATTTTCTGCTACTTTTGTATAGCCGGCATCGTCGTTTTTAGCGTTTTGTCAGGTAATCCTCCAACTGCCATATCGGCCCTATTAGAGCTATCTAGGACTTTAAAACACCTTTGGTGATGTGTTCGTGTGTGTATTAACAGAATCCGATGCGTTGGAGCGCATTTCAGGACATCTGAATTTTCGGCTACTTTTGAATTGCCGGCATCGTCGTTTCTTAGCGTTTTGTCAGGAAATCCTCCAACTGCCATATCGGCCCTATTAGACCTATCTAGGACTTAAAAACACCTTTGGTGATGTGTTCGTGTGTGTATTAACATAATAAGATGCGTTGGAGCGCATTTCAGGACATCTGAATTTTCGGCTACTTTTGTATAGCCGGTATCGTCGTTTCTTAGCGTTTTGTCAGGTAATCCTCCAACTGCCATATCTTTCCTATTAGACCTATCTAGGACTTAAAAACACCTTTGGTGATGTGTTCGTGTGTGTATTAACAGAATCCGATGCGTTGGAGCGCATTTCAGGACATCTGAATTTTCTGCTACTTTTGTATAGCCGGCATCGTCGTTTTTAGCGTTTTGTCAGGTAATCCTCCAACTGCCATATCGGCCCTATTAGAGCTATCTAGGACTTTAAAACACCTTTGGTGATGTGTTCGTGTGTGTATTAACAGAATCCGATGCGTTGGAGCGCATTTCAGGACATCTGAATTTTCTGCTACTTTTGTATAGCCGGCATCGTCGTTTTTAGCGTTTTGTCAGGTAATCCTCCAACTGCCATATCGGCCCTATTAGAGCTATCTAGGACTTTAAAACACCTTTGGTGATGTGTTCGTGTGTGTATTAACAGAATCCGATGCGTTGGAGCGCATTTCAGGACATCTGAATTTTCGGCTACTTTTGAATTGCCGGCATCGTCGTTTCTTAGCGTTTTGTCAGGAAATCCTCCAACTGCCATATCGGCCCTATTAGACCTATCTAGGACTTAAAAACACCTTTGGTGATGTGTTCGTGTGTGTATTAACATAATAAGATGCGTTGGAGCGCATTTCAGGACATCTGAATTTTCGGCTACTTTTGTATAGCCGGCATCGTCGTTTCTTAGCGTTTTGTCAGGTAATCCTCCAACTGCCATATCGGCCCTATTAGAGCTATCTAGGACTTTAAAACACCTTTGGTGATGTGTTCGTGTGTGTATTAACAGAATCCGATGCGTTGGAGCGCATTTCAGGACATCTGAATTTTCGGCTACTTTTGAATTGCCGGCATCGTCGTTTCTTAGCGTTTTGTCAGGAAATCCTCCAACTGCCATATCGGCCCTATTAGACCTATCTAGGACTTAAAAACACCTTTGGTGATGTGTTCGTGTGTGTATTAACATAATCAGATGCGTTGGAGCGCATTTCAGGACATCTGAATTTTCTGCTACTTTTGTATAGCCGGCATCGTCGTTTTTAGCGTTTTGTCAGGTAATCCTCCAACTGCCATATCGGCCCTATTAGAGCTATCTAGGACTTTAAAACACCTTTGGTGATGTGTTCGTGTGTGTATTAACATAATAAGATGCGTTGGAGCGCATTTCAGGACATCTGAATTTTCGGCTACTTTTGTATAGCCGGTATCGTCGTTTCTTAGCGTTTTGTCAGGTAATCCTCCAACTGCCATATCTTTCCTATTAGACCTATCTAGGACTTAAAAACACCTTTGGTGATGTGTTCGTGTGTGTATTAACATAATCAGATGCGTTGGAGCGCATTTCAGGACATCTGAATTTTCTGCTACTTTTGTATAGCCGGCATCGTCGTTTTTAGCGTTTTGTCAGGTAATCCTCCAACTGCCATATCGGCCCTATTAGAGCTATCTAGGACTTAAAAACACCTTTGGTGATGTGTTCGTGTGTGTATTAACATAATAAGATGCGTTGGAGCGCATTTCAGGACATCTGAATTTTCGGCTACTTTTGAATTGCCGGCATCGTCGTTTCTTAGCGTTTTGTCAGGAAATCCTCCAACTGCCATATCGGCCCTATTAGACCTATCTAGGACTTAAAAACACCTTTGGTGATGTGTTCGTGTGTGTATTAACATAATAAGATGCGTTGGAGCGCATTTCAGGACATCTGAATTTTCGGCTACTTTTGAATTGCCGGCATCGTCGTTTCTTAGCGTTTTGTCAGGAAATCCTCCAACTGCCATATCGGCCCTATTAGACCTATCTAGGACTTAAAAACACCTTTGGTGATGTGTTCGTGTGTGTATTAACATAATAAGATGCGTTGGAGCGCATTTCAGGACATCTGAATTTTCGGCTACTTTTGAATTGCCGGCATCGTCGTTTCTTAGCGTTTTGTCAGGAAATCCTCCAACTGCCATATCGGCCCTATTAGACCTATCTAGGACTTAAAAACACCTTTGGTGATGTGTTCGTGTGTGTATTAACATAATAAGATGCGTTGGAGCGCATTTCAGGACATCTGAATTTTCGGCTACTTTTGAATTGCCGGCATCGTCGTTTCTTAGCGTTTTGTCAGGAAATCCTCCAACTGCCATATCGGCCCTATTAGAGCTATCTAGGACTTTAAAACACCTTTGGTGATGTGTTCGTGTGTGTATTAACATAATAAGATGCGTTGGAGCGCATTTCAGGACATCTGAATTTTCGGCTACTTTTGTATAGCCGGTATCGTCGTTTCTTAGCGTTTTGTCAGGTAATCCTCCAACTGCCATATCTTTCCTATTAGACCTATCTAGGACTTAAAAACACCTTTGGTGATGTGTTCGTGTGTGTATTAACATAATCAGATGCGTTGGAGCGCATTTCAGGACATCTGAATTTTCTGCTACTTTTGTATAGCCGGCATCGTCGTTTTTAGCGTTTTGTCAGGTAATCCTCCAACTGCCATATCTTTCCTATTAGACCTATCTAGGACTTAAAAACACCTTTGGTGATGTGTTCGTGTGTGTATTAACATAATCAGATGCGTTGGAGCGCATTTCAGGACATCTGAATTTTCGGCTACTTTTGAATTGCCGGCATCGTCGTTTCTTAGCGTTTTGTCAGGAAATCCTCCAACTGCCATATCGGCCCTATTAGACCTATCTAGGACTTAAAAACACCTTTGGTGATGTGTTCGTGTGTGTATTAACATAATAAGATGCGTTGGAGCGCATTTCAGGACATCTGAATTTTCGGCTACTTTTGAATTGCCGGCATCGTCGTTTCTTAGCGTTTTGTCAGGAAATCCTCCAACTGCCATATCGGCCCTATTAGACCTATCTAGGACTTAAAAACACCTTTGGTGATGTGTTCGTGTGTGTATTAACATAATCAGATGCGTTGGAGCGCATTTCAGGACATCTGAATTTTCTGCTACTTTTGTATAGCCGGCATCGTCGTTTTTAGCGTTTTGTCAGGTAATCCTCCAACTGCCATATCGGCCCTATTAGAGCTATCTAGGACTTTAAAACACCTTTGGTGATGTGTTCGTGTGTGTATTAACATAATAAGATGCGTTGGAGCGCATTTCAGGACATCTGAATTTTCGGCTACTTTTGTATAGCCGGTATCGTCGTTTCTTAGCGTTTTGTCAGGTAATCCTCCAACTGCCATATCTTTCCTATTAGACCTATCTAGGACTTAAAAACACCTTTGGTGATGTGTTCGTGTGTGTATTAACATAATCAGATGCGTTGGAGCGCATTTCAGGACATCTGAATTTTCTGCTACTTTTGTATAGCCGGCATCGTCGTTTTTAGCGTTTTGTCAGGTAATCCTCCAACTGCCATATCGGCCCTATTAGAGCTATCTAGGACTTTAAAACACCTTTGGTGATGTGTTCGTGTGTGTATTAACATAATAAGATGCGTTGGAGCGCATTTCAGGACATCTGAATTTTCGGCTACTTTTGTATAGCCGGTATCGTCGTTTCTTAGCGTTTTGTCAGGTAATCCTCCAACTGCCATATCTTTCCTATTAGACCTATCTAGGACTTAAAAACACCTTTGGTGATGTGTTCGTGTGTGTATTAACATAATCAGATGCGTTGGAGCGCATTTCAGGACATCTGAATTTTCTGCTACTTTTGTATAGCCGGCATCGTCGTTTTTAGCGTTTTGTCAGGTAATCCTCCAACTGCCATATCGGCCCTATTAGAGCTATCTAGGACTTAAAAACACCTTTGGTGATGTGTTCGTGTGTGTATTAACATAATAAGATGCGTTGGAGCGCATTTCAGGACATCTGAATTTTCGGCTACTTTTGAATTGCCGGCATCGTCGTTTCTTAGCGTTTTGTCAGGAAATCCTCCAACTGCCATATCGGCCCTATTAGACCTATCTAGGACTTAAAAACACCTTTGGTGATGTGTTCGTGTGTGTATTAACATAATAAGATGCGTTGGAGCGCATTTCAGGACATCTGAATTTTCGGCTACTTTTGAATTGCCGGCATCGTCGTTTCTTAGCGTTTTGTCAGGAAATCCTCCAACTGCCATATCGGCCCTATTAGACCTATCTAGGACTTAAAAACACCTTTGGTGATGTGTTCGTGTGTGTATTAACATAATAAGATGCGTTGGAGCGCATTTCAGGACATCTGAATTTTCGGCTACTTTTGAATTGCCGGCATCGTCGTTTCTTAGCGTTTTGTCAGGAAATCCTCCAACTGCCATATCGGCCCTATTAGACCTATCTAGGACTTAAAAACACCTTTGGTGATGTGTTCGTGTGTGTATTAACATAATAAGATGCGTTGGAGCGCATTTCAGGACATCTGAATTTTCGGCTACTTTTGAATTGCCGGCATCGTCGTTTCTTAGCGTTTTGTCAGGAAATCCTCCAACTGCCATATCGGCCCTATTAGACCTATCTAGGACTTAAAAACACCTTTGGTGATGTGTTCGTGTGTGTATTAACATAATCAGATGCGTTGGAGCGCATTTCAGGACATCTGAATTTTCTGCTACTTTTGTATAGCCGGCATCGTCGTTTTTAGCGTTTTGTCAGGTAATCCTCCAACTGCCATATCGGCCCTATTAGAGCTATCTAGGACTTTAAAACACCTTTGGTGATGTGTTCGTGTGTGTATTAACATAATAAGATGCGTTGGAGCGCATTTCAGGACATCTGAATTTTCGGCTACTTTTGTATAGCCGGTATCGTCGTTTCTTAGCGTTTTGTCAGGTAATCCTCCAACTGCCATATCTTTCCTATTAGACCTATCTAGGACTTAAAAACACCTTTGGTGATGTGTTCGTGTGTGTATTAACATAATCAGATGCGTTGGAGCGCATTTCAGGACATCTGAATTTTCTGCTACTTTTGTATAGCCGGCATCGTCGTTTTTAGCGTTTTGTCAGGTAATCCTCCAACTGCCATATCGGCCCTATTAGAGCTATCTAGGACTTAAAAACACCTTTGGTGATGTGTTCGTGTGTGTATTAACATAATAAGATGCGTTGGAGCGCATTTCAGGACATCTGAATTTTCGGCTACTTTTGAATTGCCGGCATCGTCGTTTCTTAGCGTTTTGTCAGGAAATCCTCCAACTGCCATATCGGCCCTATTAGACCTATCTAGGACTTAAAAACACCTTTGGTGATGTGTTCGTGTGTGTATTAACATAATAAGATGCGTTGGAGCGCATTTCAGGACATCTGAATTTTCGGCTACTTTTGAATTGCCGGCATCGTCGTTTCTTAGCGTTTTGTCAGGAAATCCTCCAACTGCCATATCGGCCCTATTAGACCTATCTAGGACTTAAAAACACCTTTGGTGATGTGTTCGTGTGTGTATTAACATAATAAGATGCGTTGGAGCGCATTTCAGGACATCTGAATTTTCGGCTACTTTTGTATTGCCGGCATCGTCGTTTCTTAGCGTTTTGTCAGGTAATCCTCCAACTGCCATATCTTTCCTATTAGAGCTATCTAGGACTTAAAAACACCTTTGGTGATGTGTTCGTGTGTGTATTAACAGAATCCGATGCGTTGGAGCGCATTTCAGGACATCTGAATTTTCGGCTACTTTTGTATGGCCGGCATCGTCCTTTTTTAGCGTTTTGTCACATCATCCTCCAACTGCCATATCGGCCCTATTAGACCTATCTAGGACTTAAAAACACCTTTGGTGATGTGTTCGTGTGTGTATTAACAGAATCCGATGCGTTGGAGCGCATTTCAGGACATCTGAATTTTCGGCTACTTTTGAATTGCCGGCATCGTCGTTTCTTAGCGTTTTGTCAGGAAATCCTCCAACTGCCATATCGGCCCTATTAGACCTATCTAGGACTTAAAAACATTTTTGGTGATGTGTTCGTGTGTGTATTAACATAATAAGATGCGTTGGAGCGCATTTCAGGACATCTGAATTTTCGGCTACTTTTGTATAGCCGGTATCGTCGTTTCTTAGCGTTTTGTCAGGTAATCCTCCAACTGCCATATCTTTCCTATTAGACCTATCTAGGACTTAAAAACACCTTTGGTGATGTGTTCGCGTGTGTATTAACAGAATCCGATGCGTTGGAGCGCATTTCAGGACATCTGAATTTTCGGCTACTTTTGTATTGCCGGCATCGTCGTTTCTTAGCGTTTTGTCAGGTAATCCTCCAACTGCCATATCGGCCCTATTAGACCTATCTAGGACTTAAAAACACCTTTGGTGATGTGTTCGTGTGTGTACTAACAGAATCCGATGCGTTGGAGCGCATTTCAGGACATCTGAATTTTCGGCTACTTTTGAATTGCCGGCATCGTCGTTTCTTAGCGTTTTGTCAGGAAATCCTCCAACTGCCATATCGGCCCTATTAGACCTATCTAGGACTTAAAAACACCTTTGGTGATTTGTTCGTGTGTGTATTAACAGAATCCGATGCGTTGTGTGTATTAACAGCATCCGATGCGTTGGAGCGCATTTCAGGACATCTGAATTTTCGGCTACTTTTGTATTGCCGGCATCGTCGTTTCTTAGCGTTTTGTCAGGTAATCCTCCAACTGCCATATCGGCCCTATTAGACCTATCTAGGACTTAAAAACACCTTTGGTGATGTGTTCGTGTGTGTATTAACAGAATCCGATGCGTTGGAGCGCATTTCAGGACATCTGAATTTTCGGCTACTTTTGTATTGCCGGCATCGTCGTTTCTTAGCGTTTTGTCAGGTAATCCTCCAACTGCCATATCGGCCCTATTAGACCTATCTAGGACTTAAAAACACCTTTGGTGATGTGTTCGTGTGTGTATTAACAGAATCCGATGCGTTGGAGCGCATTTCAGGACATCTGAATTTTCGGCTACTTTTGTATTGCCAGCATCGTCGTTTCTTAGCGTTTTGTCAGGTAATCCTCCAACTGCCATATCGGCCCTATTAGACCTATCTAGGACTTAAAAACACCTTTGGTGATGTGTTCGTGTGTGTATTAACAGAATCCGATGCGTTGGAGCGCATTTCAGGACATCTGAATTTTCGGCTACTTTTGTATAGCCGGCATCGTCATTTCTTAGCGTTTTGTCAGGTAATCCTCCAACTGCCATATCGGCCCTATTAGACCTATCTAGGACTTAAAAACACCTTTGGTGATGTGTTCGTGTGTGTATTAACAGAATCCGATGCGTTGGAGCGCATTTCAGGACATCTGAATTTTCGGCTACTTTTGTATAGCCGGCATCGTCGTTTTTAGCGTTTTGTCAGGTAATCGTCCAACTGCCATATTGGCCCTATTAGACCTATCTAGGACTTAAAAACACCTTTGGTGATGTGTTCGTGTGTGTATTAACAGAATCCGATGCGTTGGAGCGGATTTCAGGACATCTGAATTTTCGGCTACTTTTGTATAGCCGGCATCGTCGTTTTTAGCGTTTTGTCAGGTAATCCTCCAACTGCCATATCTTTCCTATTAGACCTATCTAGGACTTAAAAACACCTTTGGTGATGTGTTCGTGTGTGTATTAACAGAATCCGATGCGTTGGAGCGCATTTCAGGACATCTGAATTTTCGGCTACTTTTGTATAGCCGGCATCGTCGTTTTTAGCGTTTTGTCAGGTAATCGTCCAACTGCCATATCGGCCCTATTAGACCTATCTAGGACTTAAAAACACCTTTGGTGATGTGTTCGTGTGTGTATTAACAGAATCCGATGCGTTGGAGCGCATTTCAGGACATCTGAATTTTCGGCTACTTTTGTATAGCCGGCATCGTCGTTTTTAGCGTTTTGTCAGGTAATCCTCCAACTGCCATATCTTTCCTATTAGACCTATCTAGGACTTAAAAACACCTTTGGTGATGTGTTCGTGTGTGTATTAACAGAATCCGATGCGTTGGAGCGCATTTCAGGACATCTGAATTTTCGGCTACTTTTGTATAGCCGGCATCGTCGTTTTTAGCGTTTTGTCAGGTAATCGTCCAACTGCCATATCGGCCCTATTAGACCTATCTAGGACTTAAAAACACCTTTGGTGATGTGTTCGTGTGTGTATTAACAGAATCCGATGCGTTGGAGCGCATTTCAGGACATCTGAATTTTCGGCTACTTTTGTATAGCCGGCATCGTCGTTTTTAGCGTTTTGTCAGGTAATCCTCCAACTGCCATATCTTTCCTATTAGACCTATCTAGGACTTAAAAACACCTTTGGTGATGTGTTCGTGTGTGTATTAACAGAATCCGATGCGTTGGAGCGCATTTCAGGACATCTGAATTTTCGGCTACTTTTGTATAGCCGGCATCGTCGTTTTTAGCGTTTTGTCAGGTAATCGTCCAACTGCCATATCGGCCCTATTAGACCTATCTAGGACTTAAAAACACCTTTGGTGATGTGTTCGTGTGTGTATTAACAGAATCCGATGCGTTGGAGCGCATTTCAGGACATCTGAATTTTCGGCTACTTTTGTATAGCCGGCATCGTCGTTTTTAGCGTTTTGTCAGGTAATCCTCCAACTGCCATATCTTTCCTATTAGAGCTATCTAGGACTTAAAAACACCTTTGGTGATGTGTTCGTGTGTGTATTAACAGAATCCGATGCGTTGGAGCGCATTTCAGGACATCTGAATTTTCGGCTACTTTTGTATAGCCGGCATCGTCGTTTTTAGCGTTTTGTCAGGTAATCGTCCAACTGCCATATCGGCCCTATTAGACCTATCTAGGACTTAAAAACACCTTTGGTGATGTGTTCGTGTGTGTATTAACAGAATCCGATGCGTTGGAGCGCATTTCAGGACATCTGAATTTTCGGCTACTTTTGTATAGCCGGCATCGTCGTTTTTAGCGTTTTGTCAGGTAATCGTCCAACTGCCATATCGGCCCTATTAGACCTATCTAGGACTTAAAAACACCTTTGGTGATGTGTTCGTGTGTGTATTAACAGAATCCGATGCGTTGGAGCGCATTTCAGGACATCTGAATTTTCGGCTACTTTTGTATAGCCGGCATCGTCGTTTTTAGCGTTTTGTCAGGTAATCGTCCAACTGCCATATCGGCCCTATTAGACCTATCTAGGACTTAAAAACACCTTTGGTGATGTGTTCGTGTGTGTATTAACAGAATCCGATGCGTTGGAGCGCATTTCAGGACATCTGAATTTTCGGCTACTTTTGTATAGCCGGCATCGTCGTTTTTAGCGTTTTGTCAGGTAATCGTCCAACTGCCATATCGGCCCTATTAGACCTATCTAGGACTTAAAAACACCTTTGGTGATGTGTTCGTGTGTGTATTAACAGAATCCGATGCGTTGGAGCGCATTTCAGGACATCTGAATTTTCGGCTACTTTTGTATAGCCGGCATCGTCGTTTTTAGCGTTTTGTCAGGTAATCCTCCAACTGCCATATCTTTCCTATTAGACCTATCTAGGACTTAAAAACACCTTTGGTGATGTGTTCGTGTGTGTATTAACAGAATCCGATGCGTTGGAGCGCATTTCAGGACATCTGAATTTTCGGCTACTTTTGTATAGCCGGCATCGTCGTTTTTAGCGTTTTGTCAGGTAATCGTCCAACTGCCATATCGGCCCTATTAGACCTATCTAGGACTTAAAAACACCTTTGGTGATGTGTTCGTGTGTGTATTAACAGAATCCGATGCGTTGGAGCGCATTTCAGGACATCTGAATTTTCGGCTACTTTTGTATAGCCGGCATCGTCGTTTTTAGCGTTTTGTCAGGTAATCCTCCAACTGCCATATCTTTCCTATTAGACCTATCTAGGACTTAAAAACACCTTTGGTGATGTGTTCGTGTGTGTATTAACAGAATCCGATGCGTTGGAGCGCATTTCAGGACATCTGAATTTTCGGCTACTTTTGTATAGCCGGCATCGTCGTTTTTAGCGTTTTGTCAGGTAATCGTCCAACTGCCATATCGGCCCTATTAGACCTATCTAGGACTTAAAAACACCTTTGGTGATGTGTTCGTGTGTGTATTAACAGAATCCGATGCGTTGGAGCGCATTTCAGGACATCTGAATTTTCGGCTACTTTTGTATAGCCGGCATCGTCGTTTTTAGCGTTTTGTCAGGTAATCGTCCAACTGCCATATCGGCCCTATTAGACCTATCTAGGACTTAAAAACACCTTTGGTGATGTGTTCGTGTGTGTATTAACAGAATCCGATGCGTTGGAGCGCATTTCAGGACATCTGAATTTTCGGCTACTTTTGTATAGCCGGCATCGTCGTTTTTAGCGTTTTGTCAGGTAATCCTCCAACTGCCATATCTTTCCTATTAGACCTATCTAGGACTTAAAAACACCTTTGGTGATGTGTTCGTGTGTGTATTAACAGAATCCGATGCGTTGGAGCGCATTTCAGGACATCTGAATTTTCGGCTACTTTTGTATAGCCGGCATCGTCGTTTTTAGCGTTTTGTCAGGTAATCGTCCAACTGCCATATCGGCCCTATTAGACCTATCTAGGACTTAAAAACACCTTTGGTGATGTGTTCGTGTGTGTATTAACAGAATCCGATGCGTTGGAGCGCATTTCAGGACATCTGAATTTTCGGCTACTTTTGTATAGCCGGCATCGTCGTTTTTAGCGTTTTGTCAGGTAATCGTCCAACTGCCATATCGGCCCTATTAGACCTATCTAGGACTTAAAAACACCTTTGGTGATGTGTTCGTGTGTGTATTAACAGAATCCGATGCGTTGGAGCGCATTTCAGGACATCTGAATTTTCGGCTACTTTTGTATAGCCGGCATCGTCGTTTTTAGCGTTTTGTCAGGTAATCCTCCAACTGCCATATCGGCCCTATTAGACCTATCTAGGACTTAAAAACACCTTTGGTGATGTGTTCGTGTGTGTATTAACAGAATCCGATGCGTTGGAGCGCATTTCAGGACATCTGAATTTTCGGCTACTTTTGTATAGCCGGCATCGTCGTTTTTAGCGTTTTGTCAGGTAATCCTCCAACTGCCATATCTTTCCTATTAGACCTATCTAGGACTTAAAAACACCTTATGTGATGTGTTCGTGTGTGTATTAACATAATCAGATGCGTTGGAGCGCATTTCACGACATCTGAATTTTCGGCTACTTTTGTATAGCCGGCATCGTCGTTTTTAGCGTTTTGTCACATCATCCTCCAACTGCCATATCGGCCCTATTAGACCTATCTAGGACTTAAAAACACCTTTGGTGATGTGTTCGTGTGTGTATTAACAGAATCCGATGCGTTGGAGCGCATTTCAGGACATCTGAATTTTCGGCTACTATTGTATAGCCGGCATCGTCGTTTTTAGCGTTTTGTCAGGTAATCCTCCAACTGCCATATCGGCCCTATTAGACCTATCTAGGACTTAAAAACACCTTTGGTGATGTGTTCGTGTGTGTATTAACATAATCAGATGCGTTGGAGCGCATTTCACGACATCTGAATTTTCGGCTACTTTTGTATGGCCGGCATCGTCATTTTTAGCGTTTTGTCAGGTAATCCTCCAACTGCCATATCTTTCCTATAAGACCTATCTAGGACTTAAAAACACCTTTGGTGATGTGTTCGTGTGTGTATTAACATAATAAGATGCGTTGGAGCGCATTTCAGGACATCTGAATTTTCGACTACTTTTGTATTGCCGGCATCGTCCTTTTTTAGCGTTTTGTCACATCATCCTCCAACTGCCATATCGGCCCTATTAGACCTATCTAGGACTTAGAAACACCTTTGGTGATGTGTTCGTGTGTGTATTAACATAATAAGATGCGTTGGAGCGCATTTCAGGACATCTGAATTTTCGGCTACTTTTGTATAGCCGGCATCGTCGTTTTTAGCGTTTTGTCAGGTAATCCTCCAACTGCCATATCGGCCCTATTAGACCTATCTAGGACTTAAAAACACCTTTGGTGATGTGTTCGTGTGTGTATTAACAGAATTCGATGCGTTGGAGCGCATTTCAGGACATCTGAATTTTTGGCTACTTTTGTATAGCCGGCATCGTCGTTTTTAGCGTTTTGTCAGGTAATCCTCCAACTGCCATATCTTTCCTATTAGAGCTATCTAGGACTTAAAAACACCTTTGATGATGTGTTCGTGTGTGTATTAACATTATCAGATGCGTTGGAGCGCATTTCAGGACATCTGAATTTTCGGCTACTTTTGTATAGCCGGCATCGTCCTTTTTTAGCGTTTTGTCACATCATCCTCCAACTGCCATATCTTTTCTATTAGACCTATCTAGGACTTAAAAACACCTTTGGTGATGTGTTCGTGTGTGTATTAACAGAATCCGATGCGTTGGAGCGCATTTCAGGACATCTGAATTTTCGGCTACTTTTGTATAGCCGGCATCGTCCTTTTTTAGCGTTTTGTCACATCATCCTCCAACTGCCATATCGGCCCTATTAGACCTATCTAGGACTTAGAAACACCTTTGGTGATGTGTTCGTGTGTATTAACAGAATCCGATGCGTTGGAGCGCATTTCAGGACATCTGAATTTTCGGCTACTTTTGTATAGCCGGCATCGTCGTTTCTTAGCGTTTTGTCAGGTAATCCTCCAACTGCCATATCTTTCCTATTAGAGCTATCTAGGACTTAAAAACACCTTTGATGATGTGTTCGTGTGTGTATTAACATAATCAGATGCGTTGGAGCGCATTTCAGGACATCTGAATTTTCGGCTACTTTTGTATAGCCGGCATCGTCGATTTTAGCGTTTTGTCAGGTAATCCTCCAACTGCCATATCGGCCCTATTAGACCTATCTAGGACTTAAGAACACCTTTGGTGATGTGTTCGTGTGTGTATTAACAGAATCCGATGCGTTGGAGCGCATTTCAGGACATCTGAATTTTCGGCTACTTTTGTATAGCCGGCATCGTCGTTTTTAGCGTTTTGTCAGGTAATCCTCCAACTGCCATATCGGCCCTATTAGACCTATCTAGGACTTAAGAACACCTTTGGTGATGTGTTCGTGTGTGTATTAACAGAATCCGATGCGTTGGAGCGCATTTCAGGACATCTGAATTTTCGGCTACTTTTGTATAGCCGGCATCGTCGTTTTTAGCGTTTTGTCAGGTAATCCTCCAACTGCCATATCGGCCCTATTAGACCTATCTAGGACTTAAGAACACCTTTGGTGATGTGTTCGTGTGTGTATTAACAGAATCCGATGCGTTGGAGCGCATTTCAGGACATCTGAATTTTCGGCTACTTTTGCATAGCCGGCATCGTCCTTTTTAGCGTTTTGTCACATCATCCTCCAACTGCCATATCGGCCCCATTAGACCTATCTAGGACTTAGAAACACCTTTGGTGATGTGTTCGTGTGTGTATTAACAGAATCCGATGCGTTGGAGTGCATTTCAGGACATCTGAATTTTCGGCTACTTTTGCATAGCCGGCATCGTCCTTTTTAGCGTTTTGTCACATCATCCTCCAACTGCCATATCGGCCCTATTAGACCTATCTAGGACTTAGAAACACCTTTGGTGATGTGTTCGTGTGTGTATTAACAGAATCCGATGCGTTGGAGCGCATTTCAGGACATCTGAATTTTCGGCTACTTTTGTATAGCCGCCATCGTCGTTTTTAGCGTTTTGTCAGGTAATCCTCCAACTGCCATATCTTTCCTATTAGACCTATCTAGGACTTAAAAGCACCTTTGGTGATGTGTTCGTGTGTGTATTAACAGAATCCGATGCGTTGGAGCGCATTTCAGGACATCTGAATTTTCGGCTACTTTTGTATAGCCGGCATCGTTCTTTTTTAGCGTTTTGTCACATCATCCTCCAACTGCCATATCGGCCCTATTAGAGCTATCTAGGACTTAAAAACACCTTTGGTGATGTGTTCGTGTGTGTATTAACAGAATCCGATGCGTTGGAGCGCATTTCAGGACATCTGAATTTTCGGCTACTTTTGTATAGCCGGCATCGTCGTTTTTAGCGTTTTGTCAGGTAATCCTCCAACTGCCATATCTTTCCTATTAGACCTATCTAGGACTTAAAAGCACATTTGGTGATGTGTTCGTGTGTGTATTAACAGAATCCGATGCGTTGGAGCGCATTTCAGGACATCTGAATTTTCGGCTACTTTTGTATAGCCGCCATCGTCGTTTTTAGCGTTTTGTCAGGTAATCCTCCAACTGCCATATCTTTCCTATTAGAGCTATCTAGGACTTAAAAACACATTTGGTGATGTGTTCGTGTGTGTATAACAGAATCCGATGCGTTGGAGCGCATTTCAGGACATCTGAATTTTCGGCTACTTTTGTATAGCCCGCATCGTCGTTTCTTAGCGTTTTGTCAGGTAATCCTCCAACTGCCATATCGGCCCTATTAGACCTATCTAGGACTTAAAAGCACCTTTGGTGATGTGTTCGTGTGTGTATTAACAGAATCCGATGCGTTGGAGCGCATTTCAGGACATCTGAATTTTCGGCTACTTTTGTATAGCCGGCATCGTCCTTTTTTAGCGTTTTGTCACATCATCCTCCAACTGCCATATCGGCCCTATTAGAGCTATCTAGGACTTAAAAACACCTTTGGTGATGTGTTCGTGTGTGTATTAACAGAATCCGATGCGTTGGAGCGCATTTCAGGACATCTGAATTTTCGGCTACTTTTTTATAGCCGGCATCGTCATTTTTAGCGTTTTGTCAGGTAATCCTCCAACTGCCATATCTTTCCTATTAGACCTATCTAGGACTTAAAAACACATTTGGTGATGTGTTCGTGTGTGTATTAACAGAATCCGATGCGTTGGAGCGCATTTCAGGACATCTGAATTTTCGGCTACTTTTGTATAGCCGGCATCGTCGTTTCTTAGCGTATTGTCAGGTAATCCTCCAACTGCCATATCTTTCCTATTAGACCTATCAGGACTTAAAAACACCTTTGGTGATGTGTTCGTGTGTGTATTAACAGAACCCGATGCGTTGGAGCGCATTTCAGGACATCTGAATTTTCGGCTACTTTTGTATAGCCGGCATCGTCCTTTTTTAGCGTTTTGTCAGGTAATCCTCCAACTGCCATATCGGCCCTATTAGAGCTATCTAGGACTTAAAAACACCTTTGGTGATGTGTTCGTGTGTGTATTAACAGAATCCGATGCGTTGGAGCGCATTTCAGGACATCTGAATTTTCGGCTACTTTTGTATAGCCGGCATCGTCGTTTTTAGCGTTTTGTCAGGTAATCCTCCAACTGCCATATCGGCCCTATTAGACCTATCTAGGACTTAAAAACACCTTTGGTGATGTGTTCGTGTGTGTATTAACACAATCCGATGCGTTGGAGCGCATTTCAGGACATCTGAATTTTCGGCTACTTTTGCATAGCCGGCATCGTCCTTTTTAGCGTTTTGTCACATCATCCTCCAACTGCCATATCGGCCCTATTAGACCTATCTAGGACTTAGAAACACCTTTGGTGATGTGTTCGTGTGTGTATTAACAGAATCCGATGCGTTGGAGTGCATTTCAGGACATCTGAATTTTCGGCTACTTTTGCATAGCCGGCATCGTCCTTTTTAGCGTTTTGTCACATCATCCTCCAACTGCCATATCGGCCCTATTAGACCTATCTAGGACTTAGAAACACCTTTGGTGATGTGTTCGTGTGTGTATTAACATAATAAGATGCGTTGGAGCGCATTTCAGGACATCTGAATTTTCGGCTACTTTTGCACAGCCGGCATCGTCCTTTTTAGCGTTTTGTCACATCATCCTCCAACTGCCATATCTTTCCTATTAGACCTATCTAGGTCTTAAAAACACCTTTGGTGATGTGTTCGTGTGTGTATTAACATAATCAGATGCGTTGGAGCGCATTTCACGACATCTGAATTTTCGGCTACTTTTGTATTGCCGGCATCGTCCTTTTTTAGCGTTTTGTCACATCATCCTCCAACTGCCATATCGGCCCTATTAGACCTATCTAGGACTTAGAAACACCTTTGGTGATGTGTTCGTGTGTGTATTAACAGAATCCGATGCGTTGGAGCGCATTTCAGGACATCTGAATTTTCGGCTACTTTTGTATAGCCGGCATCGTCGTTTCTTAGCGTTTTGTCAGGTAATCCTCCAACTGCCATATCTTTCCTATTAGAGCTATCTAGGACTTAAAAACACCTTTGGTAATGTGTTCGTGTGTGTATTAACAGAATCCGATGCGTTGGAGCGCATTTCAGGACATCTGAATTTTCGGCTACTTTTGTATAGCCGGCATCGTCGTTTTTAGCGTTTTGTCAGGTAATCCTCCAACTGCCATATCGGCCCTATTAGACCTATCTAGGACTTAAAAACACCTTTGGTGATGTGTTCGTGTGTGTATTAACAGAATCCGATGCGTTGGAGCGCATTTCAGGACATCTGAATTTTCGGCTACTTTTGTATAGCCGGCATCGTCGTTTCTTAGCGTTTTGTCAGGTAATCCTCCAACTGCCATATCTTTCCTATTAGAGCTATCTAGGACTTAAAAACACCTTTGGTGATGTGTTCGTGTGTGTATTAACAGAATCCGATGCGTTGGAGCGCATTTCAGGACATCTGAATTTTCGGCTACTTTTGTATAGCCGGCATCGTCGTTTTTAGCGTTTTGTCAGGTAATCCTCCAACTGCCATATCTTTCCTATTAGAGCTATCTAGGACTTAAAAACACCTTTGATGATGTGTTCGTGTGTGTATTAACCTAATCATATGCGTTGGAGCGCATTTCAGGACATCTGAATTTTCGGCTACTTTTGTATAGCCGGCATCGTCGTTTTTAGCGTTTTGTCAGGTAATCCTCCAACTGCCATATCGGCCCTATTAGACCTATCTAGGACTTAAGAACACCTTTGGTGATGTGTTCGTGTGTGTATTAACAGAATCCGATGCGTTGGAGCGCATTTCAGGACATCTGAATTTTCGGCTACTTTTGTATAGCCGGCATCGTCCTTTTTTAGCGTTTTGTCACATCATCCTCCAACTGCCATATCGGCCCTATTAGACCTATCTAGGACTTAGAAACACCTTTGGTGATGTGTTCGTGTGTGTATTAACAGAATCCGATGCGTTGGAGCGCATTTCAGGACATCTGAATTTTCGGCTACTTTTGTATAGCCGGCATCGTCCTTTTTTAGCGTTTTGTCACATCATCCTCCAACTGCCATATCGGCCCTATTAGAGCTATCTAGGACTTAAAAACACCTTTGGTGATGTGTTCGTGTGTGTATTAACAGAATCCGATGCGTTGGAGCGCATTTCAGGACATCTGAATTTTCGGCTACTTTTTTATAGCCGGCATCGTCATTTTTAGCGTTTTGTCAGGTAATCCTCCAACTGCCATATCTTTCCTATTAGACCTATCTAGGACTTAAAAACACATTTGGTGATGTGTTCGTGTGTGTATTAACAGAATCCGATGCGTTGGAGCGCATTTCAGGACATCTGAATTTTCGGCTACTTTTGTATAGCCGGCATCGTCGTTTCTTAGCGTATTGTCAGGTAATCCTCCAACTGCCATATCTTTCCTATTAGACCTATCAGGACTTAAAAACACCTTTGGTGATGTGTTCGTGTGTGTATTAACAGAACCCGATGCGTTGGAGCGCATTTCAGGACATCTGAATTTTCGGCTACTTTTGTATAGCCGGCATCGTCCTTTTTTAGCGTTTTGTCAGGTAATCCTCCAACTGCCATATCGGCCCTATTAGAGCTATCTAGGACTTAAAAACACCTTTGGTGATGTGTTCGTGTGTGTATTAACACAATCCGATGCGTTGGAGCGCATTTCAGGACATCTGAATTTTCGGCTACTTTTGCATAGCCGGCATCGTCCTTTTTAGCGTTTTGTCACATCATCCTCCAACTGCCATATCGGCCCTATTAGACCTATCTAGGACTTAGAAACACCTTTGGTGATGTGTTCGTGTGTGTATTAACAGAATCCGATGCGTTGGAGTGCATTTCAGGACATCTGAATTTTCGGCTACTTTTGCATAGCCGGCATCGTCCTTTTTAGCGTTTTGTCACATCATCCTCCAACTGCCATATCGGCCCTATTAGACCTATCTAGGACTTAGAAACACCTTTGGTGATGTGTTCGTGTGTGTATTAACAGAATCCGATGCGTTGGAGCGCATTTCAGGACATCTGAATTTTCGGCTACTTTTGTATAGCCGCCATCGTCGTTTTTAGCGTTTTGTCAGGTAATCCTCCAACTGCCATATCTTTCCTATTAGAGCTATCTAGGACTTAAAAACACCTTTGGTGATGTGTTTGTGTGTGTATTAACACAATCCGATGCGTTGGAGCGCATTTCAGGACATCTGAATTTTCGGCTACTTTTGTATAGCCGCCATCGTCGTTTTTAGCGTTTTGTCAGGTAATCCTCCAACTGCCATATCTTTCCTATTAGACCTATCAGGACTTAAAAACACCTTTGGTGATGTGTTCGTGTGTGTATTAACAGAACCCGATGCGTTGGAGCGCATTTCAGGACATCTGAATTTTCGGCTACTTTTGCATAGCCGGCATCGTCCTTTTTAGCGTTTTGTCACATCATCCTCCAACTGCCATATCGGCCCTATTAGACCTATCTAGGACTTAGAAACACCTTTGGTGATGTGTTCGTGTGTGTATTAACAGAATCCGATGCGTTGGAGTGCATTTCAGGACATCTGAATTTTCGGCTACTTTTGCATAGCCGGCATCGTCCTTTTTAGCGTTTTGTCACATCATCCTCCAACTGCCATATCGGCCCTATTAGACCTATCTAGGACTTAGAAACACCTTTGGTGATGTGTTCGTGTGTGTATTAACAGAATCCGATGCGTTGGAGCGCATTTCAGGACATCTGAATTTTCGGCTACTTTTGTATAGCCGCCATCGTCGTTTTTAGCGTTTTGTCAGGTAATCCTCCAACTGCCATATCTTTCCTATTAGAGCTATCTAGGACTTAAAAACACCTTTGGTGATGTGTTCGTGTGTGTATTAACACAATCCGATGCGTTGGAGCGCATTTCAGGACATCTGAATTTTCGGCTACTTTTGCATAGCCGGCATCGTCCTTTTTAGCGTTTTGTCACATCATCCTCCAACTGCCATATCGGCCCTATTAGACCTATCTAGGTCTTAAAAACACCTTTGGTGATGTGTTCGTGTGTGTATTAACAGAATCCGATGCGTTGGAGCGCATTTCAGGACATCTGAATTTTCGGCTACTTTTGTATAGCCGGCATCGTCGTTTTTAGCGTTTTGTCAGGTAATCCTCCAACTGCCATATCGGCCCTATTAGACCTATCTAGGACTTAAAAACACCTTTGGTGATGTGTTCGTATGTGTATTAACAGAATTCGATGCGTTGGAGCGCATTTAAGGACATCTGAATTTTCGGCTACTTTTGCATAGCCGGCATCGTCCTTTTTAGCGTTTTGTCACATCATCCTCCAACTGCCATATCGGCCCTATTAGACCTATCTAGGTCTTAAAAACACCTTTGGTGATGTGTTCGTGTGTGTATTAACAGAATCCGATGCGTTGGAGCGCATTTCAGGACATCTGAATTTTCGGCTACTTTTGTATAGCCGGCATCGTCGTTTTTAGCGTTTTGTCAGGTAATCCTCCAACTGCCATATCTTTCCTATTAGAGCTATCTAGGACTTAAAAACACCTTTGGTGATGTGTTCGTGTGTGTATTAACACAATCCGATGCGTTGGAGCGCATTTCAGGACATCTGAATTTTCGGCTACTTTTGCATAGCCGGCATCGTCCTTTTTAGCGTTTTGTCACATCATCCTCCAACTGCCATATCGGCCCTATTAGACCTATCTAGGACTTAGAAACACCTTTGGTGATGTGTTCGTGTGTGTATTAACAGAATCCGATGCGTTGGAGCGCATTTCAGGACATCTGAATTTTCGGCTACTTTTGTATAGCCGGCATCGTCCTTTTTTAGCGTTTTGTCACATCATCCTCCAACTGCCATATCGGCCCTATTAGACCTATCTAGGACTTAGAAACACCTTTGGTGATGTGTTCGTGTGTGTATTAACAGAATCCGATGCGTTGGAGCGCATTTAAGGACATCTGAATTTTCGGCTACTTTTGTATAGCCGGCATCGTCGTTTTTAGCGTTTTGTCAGGTAATCCTCCAACTGCCATATCGGCCCTATTAGAGCTATCTAGGACTTAAAAACACCTTTGGTGATGTGTTCGTGTGTGTATTAACAGAATCCGATGCGTTGGAGCGCATTTCAGGACATCTGAATTTTCGGCTACTTTTGTATAGCCGGCATCGTCCTTTTTAGCGTTTTGTCACATCATCCTCCAACTGCCATATCGGCCCTATTAGACCTATCTAGGACTTAGAAACACCTTTGGTGATGTGTTCGTGTGTGTATTAACAGAATCCGATGCGTTGGAGCGCATTTAAGGACATCTGAATTTTCGGCTACTTTTGTATAGCCGGCATCGTCGTTTTTAGCGTTTTGTCAGGTAATCCTCCAACTGCCATATCTTTCCTATTAGAGCTATCTAGGACTTAAAAACACCTTTGGTGATGTGTTCGTGTGTGTATTAACAGAATCCGATGCGTTGGAGCGCATTTCAGGACATCTGAATTTTCGGCTACTTTTGTATAGCCGGCATCGTCCTTTTTAGCGTTTTGTCACATCATCCTCCAACTGCCATATCGGCCCTATTAGACCTATCTAGGACTTAGAAACACCTTTGGTGATGTGTTCGTGTGTGTATTAACAGAATCCGATGCGTTGGAGCGCATTTAAGGACATCTGAATTTTCGGCTACTTTTGTATAGCCGGCATCGTCGTTTTTAGCGTTTTGTCAGGTAATCCTCCAACTGCCATATCTTTCCTATTAGAGCTATCTAGGACTTAAAAACACCTTTGGTGATGTGTTCGTGTGTGTATTAACAGAATCCGATGCGTTGGAGCGCATTTCAGGACATCTGAATTTTCGGCTACTTTTGTATAGCCGGCATCGTCCTTTTTAGCGTTTTGTCACATCATCCTCCAACTGCCATATCGGCCCTATTAGACCTATCTAGGACTTAGAAACACCTTTGGTGATGTGTTCGTGTGTGTATTAACAGAATCCGATGCGTTGGAGCGCATTTCAGGACATCTGAATTTTCGGCTACTTTTGTATAGCCGCCATCGTCGTTTTTAGCGTTTTGTCAGGTAATCCTCCAACTGCCATATCTTTCCTATTAGAGCTATCTAGGACTTAAAAACACCTTTGGTGATGTGTTCGTGTGTGTATTAACACAATCCGATGCGTTGGAGCGCATTTCAGGACATCTGAATTTTCGGCTACTTTTGCATAGCCGGCATCGTCCTTTTTAGCGTTTTGTCAGGTAATCCTCCAACTGCCATATCTTTCCTATTAGAGCTATCTAGGACTTAAAAACACCTTTGGTGATGTGTTCGTGTGTGTATTAACAGAATCCGATGCGTTGGAGTGCATTTCAGGACATCTGAATTTTCGGCTACTTTTGCATAGCCGGCATTGTCCTTTTTAGCGTTTTGTCACATCATCCTCCAACTGCCATATCGGCCCTATTAGACCTATCTAGGACTTAGAAACACCTTTGGTGATGTGTTCGTGTGTGTATTAACAGAATCCGATGCGTTGGAGCGCATTTCAGGACATCTGAATTTTCGGCTACTTTTGTATAGCCGCCATCGTCGTTTTTAGCGTTTTGTCAGGTAATCCTCCAACTGCCATATCTTTCCTATTAGAGCTATCTAGGACTTAAAAACACCTTTGGTGATGTGTTTGTGTGTGTATTAACACAATCCGATGCGTTGGAGCGCATTTCAGGACATCTGAATTTTCGGCTACTTTTGTATAGCCGCCATCGTCGTTTTTAGCGTTTTGTCAGGTAATCCTCCAACTGCCATATCTTTCCTATTAGAGCTATCTAGGACTTAAAAACACCTTTGGTGATGTGTTTGTGTGTGTATTAACACAATCCGATGCGTTGGAGCGCATTTCAGGACATCTGAATTTTCGGCTACTTTTGTATAGCCGCCATCGTCGTTTTTAGCGTTTTGTCAGGTAATCCTCCAACTGCCATATCTTTCCTATTAGAGCTATCTAGGACTTAAAAACACCTTTGGTGATGTGTTTGTGTGTGTATTAACACAATCCGATGCGTTGGAGCGCATTTCAGGACATCTGAATTTTCGGCTACTTTTGCATAGCCGGCATCGTCCTTTTTAGCGTTTTGTCACATCATCCTCCAACTGCCATATCGGCCCTATTAGACCTATCTAGGACTTAGAAACACCTTTGGTGATGTGTTCGTGTGTGTATTAACAGAATCCGATGCGTTGGAGTGCATTTCAGGACATCTGAATTTTCGGCTACTTTTGTATAGCCGGCATCGTCCTTTTTTAGCGTTTTGTCACATCATCCTCCAACTGCCATATCGGCCCTATTAGACCTATCTAGGACTTAAAAACACCTTTGGTGATGTGTTCGTGTGTGTATTAACAGAATCCGATGCGTTGGAGCGCATTTCAGGACATCTGAATTTTCGGCTACTTTTGTATAGCCGGCATCGTCCTTTTTTAGCGTTTTGTCACATCATCCTCCAACTGCCATATCTTTCCTATTAGACCTATCTAGGTCTTAAAAACACCTTTGGTGATGTGTTCGTGTGTGTATTAACAGAATCCGATGCGTTGGAGCGCATTTCAGGACATCTGAATTTTCGGCTACTTTTGTATAGCCGGCATCGTCCTTTTTAGCGTTTTGTCACATCATCCTCCAACTGCCATATCGGCCCTATTAGACCTATCTAGGACTTAGAAACACCTTTGGTGATGTGTTCGTGTGTGTATTAACAGAATCCGATGCGTTGGAGCGCATTTCAGGACATCTGAATTTTCGGCTACTTTTGTATAGCCGGCATCGTCGTTTTTAGCGTTTTGTCAGGTAATCCGCCAACTGCCATATCGGCCCTATTAGAGCTATCTAGGACTTAAAAACACCTTTGGTGATGTGTTCGTATGTGTATTAACAGAATCCGATGCGTTGGAGCGCATTTCAGGACATCTGAATTTTCGGCTACTTTTGTATAGCCGGCATCGTCGTTTTTAGCGTTTTGTCAGGTAATCCTCCAACTGCCATATCGGCCCTATTAGACCTATCTAGGACTTAGAAACACCTTTGGTGATGTGTTCGTGTGTGTATTAACAGAATCCGATGCGTTGGAGCGCATTTCAGGACATCTGAATTTTCGGCTACTTTTGTATAGCCGGCATCGTCGTTTTTAGCGTTTTGTCAGTTAATCCGCCAACTGCCATATCGGCCCTATTAGAGCTATCTAGGACTTAGAAACACCTTTGGTGATGTGTTCGTGTGTGTATTAACAGAATCCGATGCGTTGGAGCGCATTTCAGGACATCTGAATTTTCGGCTACTTTTGTATAGCCGGCATCGTCCTTTTTAGCGTTTTGTCACATCATCCTCCAACTGCCATATCGGCCCTATTATACCTATCTAGGACTTAGAAACACCTTTGGTGATGTGTTCGTGTGTGTATTAACAGAATCCGATGCGTTGGAGCGCATTTCAGGACATCTGAATTTTCGGCTACTTTTGTATAGCCGGCATCGTCGTTTTTAGCGTTTTGTCAGGTAATCCGCCAACTGCCATATCGGCCCTATTAGAGCTATCTAGGACTTAGAAACACCTTTGGTGATGTGTTCGTGTGTGTATTAACAGAATCCGATGCGTTGGAGCGCATTTCAGGACATCTGAATTTTCGGCTACTTTTGTATAGCCGGCATCGTCGTTTTTAGCGTTTTGTCAGGTAATCCGCCAACTGCCATATCGGCCCTATTAGAGCTATCTAGGACTTAGAAACACCTTTGGTGATGTGTTCGTGTGTGTATTAACAGAATCCGATGCGTTGGAGCGCATTTCAGGACATCTGAATTTTCGGCTACTTTTGTATAGCCGGCATCGTCCTTTTTAGCGTTTTGTCACATCATCCTCCAACTGCCATATCGGCCCTATTAGACCTATCTAGGACTTAGAAACACCTTTGGTGATGTGTTCGTGTGTGTATTAACAGAATCCGATGCGTTGGAGCGCATTTCAGGACATCTGAATTTTCGGCTACTTTTGTATAGCCGGCATCGTCGTTTTTAGCGTTTTGTCAGGTAATCCGCCAACTGCCATATCGGCCCTATTAGAGCTATCTAGGACTTAGAAACACCTTTGGTGATGTGTTCGTGTGTGTATTAACAGAATCCGATGCGTTGGAGCGCATTTCAGGACATCTGAATTTTCGGCTACTTTTGTATAGCCGGCATCGTCGTTTTTAGCGTTTTGTCAGGTAATCCGCCAACTGCCATATCGGCCCTATTAGAGCTATCTAGGACTTAGAAACACCTTTGGTGATGTGTTCGTGTGTGTATTAACAGAATCCGATGCGTTGGAGCGCATTTCAGGACATCTGAATTTTCGGCTACTTTTGTATAGCCGGCATCGTCGTTTTTAGCGTTTTGTCAGGTAATCCTCCAACTGCCATATCTTTCCTATTAGACCTATCTAGGACTTAAAAACACCTTTGGTGATGTGTTCGTGTGTGTATTAACAGAATCCGATGCGTTTGAGCGCATTTCAGGACATCTGAATTTCCGGCTACTTTTGTATTGCCGGCATCGTCGTTTCTTAGCGTTTTGTCAGGTAATCCTCCAACTGCCATATCTTTCCTATTAGACCAATCTAGGACTTAAAAACACCTTTGGTGATGTGTTCGTGTGTGTATTAACAGAATCCGATGCGTTGCAGCGCATTTCACGACATCTGAATTTTCGGCTACTTTTGTATAGCCGGCATCGTCGTTTCTTAGCGTTTTGTCAGGTAATCCTCCAACTGCCATATCTTTCCTATTAGACCAATCTAGGACTTAAAAACACCTTTGGTGATGTGTTCGTGTGTGTATTAACATAATCAGATGCTTTGGAGCGCATTTCAGGACATCTGAATTTTCGGCTACTTTTGTATAGCCGGCATCGTCCTTTTTTAGCGTTTTGTCACATCGTCCTCCAACTGCCATATCGGCCCTATTAGACCTATCTAGGACTTAAAAACACCTTTGGTGATGTGTTCGTGTGTGTATTAACAGAATCCGATGCGTTGCAGCGCATTTCACGACATCTGAATTTTCGGCTACTTTTGTATAGCCGGCATCGTCGTTTCTTAGCGTTTTGTCAGGTAATCCTCCAACTGCCATATCTTTCCTATTAGACCAATCTAGGACTTAAAAACACATTTGGTGATGTGTTCGTGTGTGTATTAACATAATCAGATGCTTTGGAGCGCATTTCAGGACATCTGAATTTTCGGCTACTTTTGTATAGCCGGCATCGTCCTTTTTTAGCGTTTTGTCACATCGTCCTCCAACTGCCATATCGGCCCTATTAGACCTATCTAGGACTTAAAAACACCTTTGGTGATGTGTTCGTGTGTGTATTAACAGAATCCGATGCGTTGCAGCGCATTTCACGACATCTGAATTTTCGGCTACTTTTGTATAGCCGGCATCGTCGTTTCTTAGCGTTTTGTCAGGTAATCCTCCAACTGCCATATCTTTCCTATTAGACCAATCTAGGACTTAAAAACACCTTTGGTGATGTGTTCGTGTGTGTATTAACATAATCAGATGCTTTGGAGCGCATTTCAGGACATCTGAATTTTCGGCTACTTTTGTATAGCCGGCATCGTCCTTTTTTAGCGTTTTGTCACATCGTCCTCCAACTGCCATATCGGCCCTATTAGACCTATCTAGGACTTAAAAACACCTTTGGTGATGTGTTCGTGTGTGTATTAACAGAATCCGATGCGTTGGAGCGCATTTCAGGACATCTGAATTTTTGGTAAATTTTGTATAGCTAGCATCGGCGTGGCATCGTCGTTTTTAGCGTTTTGTCAGGTAATCCTCCAACTGCCATATCTTTCCTATTAGACCAATCTAGGACTTAAAAACACCTTTGGTGATGTGTTCGTGTGTGTATTAACATAATCAGATGCTTTGGAGCGCATTTCAGGACATCTGAATTTTCGGCTACTTTTGTATAGCCGGCATCGTCCTTTTTTAGCGTTTTGTCACATCATCCTCCAACTGCCATATCTTCCCTATTAGACCTATCTAGGACTTAAAAACACCTTTGGTGATGTGTTCGTGTGTGTATTAACAGAATCCGATGCGTTGCAGCGCATTTCACGACATCTGAATTTTCGGCTACTTTTGTATAGCCGGCATCGTCGTTTCTTAGCGTTTTGTCAGGTAATCCTCCAACTGCCATATCTTTCCTATTAGACCAATCTAGGACTTAAAAACACCTTTGGTGATGTGTTCGTGTGTGTATTAACAGAATCCGATGCGTTGCAGCGCATTTCACGACATCTGAATTTTCGGCTACTTTTGTATAGCCGGCATCGTCGTTTCTTAGCGTTTTGTCAGGTAATCCTCCAACTGCCATATCTTTCCTATTAGACCAATCTAGGACTTAAAAACACCTTTGGTGATGTGTTCGTGTGTGTATTAACATAATCAGATGCTTTGGAGCGCATTTCAGGACATCTGAATTTTCGGCTACTTTTGTATAGCCGGCATCGTCCTTTTTTAGCGTTTTGTCACATCGTCCTCCAACTGCCATATCGGCCCTATTAGACCTATCTAGGACTTAAAAACACCTTTGGTGATGTGTTCGTGTGTGTATTAACAGAATCCGATGCGTTGGAGCGCATTTCAGGACATCTGAATTTTCGGCTACTTTTGTATAGCCGGCATCGTCCTTTTTTAGCGTTTTGTCACATCGTCCTCCAACTGCCATATCGGCCCTATTAGACCTATCTAGGACTTAAAAACACCTTTGGTGATGTGTTCGTGTGTGTATTAACTTAATAAGATGCGTTGGAGCGCATTTCAGGACATCTGAATTTTCGGCTACTTCTGTATAGCCGGCATCGTCGTTTCTTAGCGTTTTGTCAGGTAATCCTCCAACTGCCATATCGGCCCTATTAGACCTATCTAGGACTTAAAAACACCTTTGGTGATGTGTTCGTGTGTGTATTAACATAATCAGATGCGTTGGAGCGCATTTCAGGACATCTGAATTTTCGGCTACTTTTGTATAGCCGGCATCGTCGTTTTTAGCGTTTTGTCACATCATCCTCCAACTGCCATATCGGCCCTATTAGACCTATCTAGGACTTAAAAACACCTTTGGTGATGTGTTCGTGTGTGTATTAACATAATCAGATGCTTTGGAGCGCATTTCAGGACATCTGAATTTTCGGCTACTTTTGTATAGCCGGCATCGTCCTTTTTTAGCGTTTTGTCACATCGTCCTCCAACTGCCATATCGGCCCTATTAGACCTATCTAGGACTTAAAAACACCTTTGGTGATGTGTTCGTGTGTGTATTAACAGAATCCGATGCGTTGGAGCGCATTTCAGGACATCTGAATTTTCGGCTACTTTTGTATAGCCGGCATCGTCCTTTTTTAGCGTTTTGTCACATCGTCCTCCAACTGCCATATCGGCCCTATTAGACCTATCTAGGACTTAAAAACACCTTTGGTGATGTGTTCGTGTGTGTATTAACTTAATAAGATGCGTTGGAGCGCATTTCAGGACATCTGAATTTTCGGCTACTTCTGTATAGCCGGCATCGTCGTTTCTTAGCGTTTTGTCAGGTAATCCTCCAACTGCCATATCGGCCCTATTAGACCTATCTAGGACTTAAAAACACCTTTGGTGATGTGTTCGTGTGTGTATTAACATAATCAGATGCGTTGGAGCGCATTTCAGGACATCTGAATTTTCGGCTACTTTTGTATAGCCGGCATCGTCGTTTTTAGCGTTTTGTCACATCATCCTCCAACTGCCATATCGGCCCTATTAGACCTATTTAGGATTTAAAAACACCTTTGGTGATGTGTTCGTGTGTGTATTAACAGAATCCGATGCGTTGGAGCGCATTTCAGGACATCTGAATTTTCGGCTACTTTTGTATTGCCGGCATCGTCGTTTCTTAGCGTTTTGTCAGGTAATCCTCCAACTGCCATATCGGCCCTATTAGAGCTATCTAGGACTTAAAAACACCTTTGGTGATGTGTTCGTGTGTGTATTAACAGAATCCGATGCGTTGGAGCGCATTTCAGGACATCTGAATTTTCGGCTACTTTTGTATTGCCGGCATCGTCGTTTCTTAGCGTTTTGTCAGGTAATCCTCCAACTGCCATATCGGCCCTATTAGACCTATCTAGGACTTAAAAACACCTTTGGTGATGTGTTCGTGTGTGTATTAACAGAATCCGATGCGTTGGAGCGCATTTCAGGACATCTGAATTTTCGGCTACTTTTGTATAGCCGGCATCGTCGTTTTTAGCGTTTTGTCACATCATCCTCCAACTGCCATATCGGCCCTATTAGACCTATCTAGGACTTAAGAACACCTTTGGTGATGTGTTCGTGTGTGTATTAACAGAATCCGATGCATTGGAGCGCATTTCAGGACATCTGAATTTTCGGCTACTTTTGTATTGCCGGCATCGTCGTTTCTTAGCGTTTTGTCAGGTAATCCTCCAACTGCCATATCGCCCTATTAGACCTATCTAGGACTTAAAAACACCTTTGGTGATGTGTTCGTGTGTGTATTAACAGAATCCGATGCGTTTGAGCGCATTTCAGGACATCTGAATTTTCGGCTACTTTTGTATTGCCGGCATCGTCGTTTCTTAGCGTTTTGTCAGGTAATCCTCCAACTGCCATATCGGCCCTATTAAACCTATCTAGGACTCTAAAACACCTTTGGTGATGTGTTCGTGTGTGTATTAACATAATCAGATGCGTTGGAGCGCATTTCAGCACATCTGAATTTTCGGCTACTTTTGTATAGCCGGCATCGTCCTTTTTTAGCGTTTTGTCACATCATCCTCCAACTGCCATATCGGCCCTATTAGACCTATCTAGGACTTAAAAACACCTTTGGTGATGTGTTCGTGTGTGTATTAACAGAATCCGATGCGTTTGAGCGCATTTCAGGACATCTGAATTTTCGGCTACTTTTGTATTGCCGGCATCGTCGTTTCTTAGCGTTTTGTCAGGTAATCCTCCAACTGCCATATCGGCCCTATTAAACCTATCTAGGACTCTAAAACACCTTTGGTGATGTGTTCGTGTGTGTATTAACAGAATCCGATGCGTTGGAGGCATTTCAGGACATCTGAATTTTCGGCTACTTTTGTATAGCCGGCATCGTCGTTTTTAGCGTTTTGTCAGGTAATCCTCCAACTGCCATATCGGCCCTATTAGAGCTATCTAGGACTTAAAAACACCTTTGGTGATGTGTTCGTGTGTGTATTAACTTAATAAGATGCGTTGGAGCGCATTTCAGGACATCTGAATTTTCGGCTACTTTTGTATAGCCGGCATCGTCCTTTTTTAGCGTTTTGTCACATCATCCTCCAACTGCCATATCGGCCCTATTAGAGCTATCTAGGACTTAAAAACACCTTTGGTGATGTGTTCGTGTGTGTATTAACAGAAACCGATGCGTTGGAGCGCATTTCAGGACATCTGAATTTTCGGCTACTTTTGTATAGCCGGCATCGTCCTTTTTTAGCGTTTTGTCACATCATCCTCCAACTGCCATATCGGCCCTATTAGACCTATCTAGGACTTAAAAACACCTTTGGTGATGTGTTCGTGTGTGTATTAACAGAATCCGATGCGTTGGAGCGCATTTCAGGACATCTGAATTTTCGGCTACTTTTGTATTGCCGGCATCGTCGTTTCTTAGCGTTTTGTCAGGTAATCCTCCAACTGCCATATCGGCCCTATTAGACCTATCTAGGACTTAAAAACACCTTTGGTGATGTGTTCGTGTGTGTATTAACAGAATCCGATGCGTTGGAGCGCATTTCAGGGCATCTGAATTTTCGGCTACTTTTGTATTGCCGGCATCGTCGTTTCTTAGCGTTTTGTCAGGTAATCCTCCAACTGCCATATCGGCCCTATTAGACCTATCTAGGACTTAAAAACACCTTTGGTGATGTGTTCGTGTGTGTATTAACAGAATCCGATGCGTTGGAGCGCATTTCAGGACATCTGAATTTTCGGCTACTTTTGTATTGCCGGCATCGTCGTTTCTTAGCGTTTTGTCAGGTAATCCTCCAACTGCCATATCGGCCCTATTAGACCTATCTAGGACTTAAAAACACCTTTGGTGATGTGTTCGTGTGTGTATTAACAGAATCCGATGCGTTGGAGCGCATTTCAGGACATCTGAATTTTCGGCTACTTCTGTATAGCCGGCATCGTCGTTTCTTAGCGTTTTGTCAGGTAATCCTCCAACTGCCATATCGGCCCTATTAGACCTATCTAGGACTTAAAAACACCTTTGGTGATGTGTTCGTGTGTGTATTAACAGAATCCGATGCGTTGGAGCGCATTTCAGGACATCTGAATTTTCGGCTACTTTTGTATAGCCGGCATCGTCGTTTCTTAGCGTTTTGTCAGGTAATCCTCCAACTGCCATATCGCCCTATTAGACCTATCTAGGACTTAAAAACACCTTTGGTGATGTGTTCGTGTGTGTATTAACAGAATCCGATGCGTTGGAGCGCATTTCAGGACATCTGAATTTTCGGCTACTTTTGTATTGCCGGCATCGTCGTTTCTTAGCGTTTTGTCAGGTAATCCTCCAACTGCCATATCGGCCCTATTAGACCTATCTAGGACTCTAAAACACCTTTGGTGATGTGTTCGTGTGTGTATTAACATAATCAGATGCGTTGGAGCGCATTTCAGCACATCTGAATTTTCGGCTACTTTTGTATAGCCGGCATCGTCCTTTTTTAGCGTTTTGTCACATCATCCTCCAACTGCCATATCGGCCCTATTAGACCTATCTAGGACTTGAAAACACCTTTGGTGATGTGTTCGTGTGTGTATTAACAGAATCCGATGCGTTGGAGCGCATTTCAGGACATCTGAATTTTCGGCTACTTTTGTATAGCCGGCATCGTCCTTTTTAGCGTTTTGTCACATCATCCTCCAACTGCCATATCGGCCCTATTAGACCTATCTAGGACTTAGAAACACCTTTGGTGATGTGTTCGTGTGTGTATTAACAGAATCCGATGCGTTGGAGCGCATTTCAGGACATCTGAATTTTCGGCTACTTTTGTATAGCCGGCATCGTCGTTTCTTAGCGTTTTGTCAGGTAATCCTCCAACTGCCATATCGCCCTATTAGACCTATCTAGGACTTAAAAACACCTTTGGTGATGTGTTCGTGTGTGTATTAACAGAATCCGATGCGTTTGAGCGCATTTCAGGACATCTGAATTTTCGGCTACTTTTGTATTGCCGGCATCGTCGTTTCTTAGCGTTTTGTCAGGTAATCCTCCAACTGCCATATCGGCCCTATTAGACCTATCTAGGACTCTAAAACACCTTTGGTGATGTGTTCGTGTGTGTATTAACATAATCAGATGCGTTGGAGCGCATTTCAGCACATCTGAATTTTCGGCTACTTTTGTATAGCCGGCATCGTCCTTTTTTAGCGTTTTGTCACATCATCCTCCAACTGCCATATCGGCCCTATTAGACCTATCTAGGACTTGAAAACACCTTTGGTGATGTGTTCGTGTGTGTATTAACAGAATCCGATGCGTTGGAGCGCATTTCAGGACATCTGAATTTTCGGCTACTTTTGTATAGCCGGCATCGTCGTTTCTTAGCGTTTTGTCAGGTAATCCTCCAACTGCCATATCGGCCCTATTAGACCTATCTAGGACTTAAAAACACCTTTGGTGATGTGTTCGTGTGTGTATTAACAGAATCCGATGCGTTGGAGCGCATTTCAGGACATCTGAATTTTCGGCTACTTTTGTATAGCCGGCATCGTCCTTTTTAGCGTTTTGTCACATCATCCTCCAACTGCCATATCGGCCCTATTAGACCTATCTAGGACTTAGAAACACCTTTGGTGATGTGTTCGTGTGTGTATTAACAGAATCCGATGCGTTGGAGCGCATTTCAGGACATCTGAATTTTCGGCTACTTTTGTATAGCCGGCATCGTCGTTTCTTAGCGTTTTGTCAGGTAATCCTCCAACTGCCATATCGCCCTATTAGACCTATCTAGGACTTAAAAACACCTTTGGTGATGTGTTCGTGTGTGTATTAACAGAATCCGATGCGTTTGAGCGCATTTCAGGACATCTGAATTTTCGGCTACTTTTGTATTGCCGGCATCGTCGTTTCTTAGCGTTTTGTCAGGTAATCCTCCAACTGCCATATCGGCCCTATTAGACCTATCTAGGACTCTAAAACACCTTTGGTGATGTGTTCGTGTGTGTATTAACATAATCAGATGCGTTGGAGCGCATTTCAGCACATCTGAATTTTCGGCTACTTTTGTATAGCCGGCATCGTCCTTTTTTAGCGTTTTGTCACATCATCCTCCAACTGCCATATCGGCCCTATTAGACCTATCTAGGACTTGAAAACACCTTTGGTGATGTGTTCGTGTGTGTATTAACAGAATCCGATGCGTTGGAGCGCATTTCAGGACATCTGAATTTTCGGCTACTTTTGTATAGCCGGCATCGTCCTTTTTAGCGTTTTGTCACATCATCCTCCAACTGCCATATCGGCCCTATTAGACCTATCTAGGACTTAGAAACACCTTTGGTGATGTGTTCGTGTGTGTATTAACAGAATCCGATGCGTTGGAGCGCATTTCAGGACATCTGAATTTTCGGCTACTTTTGTATAGCCGGCATCGTCGTTTCTTAGCGTTTTGTCAGGTAATCCTCCAACTGCCATATCGCCCTATTAGACCTATCTAGGACTTAAAAACACCTTTGGTGATGTGTTCGTGTGTGTATTAACTTAATAAGATGCGTTGGAGCGCATTTCAGGACATCTGAATTTTCGGCTACTTTTGTATAGCCGGCATCGTCCTTTTTTAGCGTTTTGTCACATCATCCTCCAACTGCCATATCGGCCCTATTAGACCTATCTAGGACTTAAAAACACCTTTGGTGATGTGTTCGTGTGTGTATTAACAGAATCCGATGCGTTGGAGCGCATTTCAGGACATCTGAATTTTCGGCTACTTTTGTATTGCCGGCATCGTCGTTTCTTAGCGTTTTGTCAGGTAATCCTCCAACTGCCATATCGGCCCTATTAGACCTATCTAGGACTTAAAAACACCTTTGGTGATGTGTTCGTGTGTGTATTAACAGAATCCGATGCGTTGGAGCGCATTTCAGGGCATCTGAATTTTCGGCTACTTTTGTATTGCCGGCATCGTCGTTTCTTAGCGTTTTGTCAGGTAATCCTCCAACTGCCATATCTTTCCTATTAGACCTATCTAGGACTTAAAAACACCTTTGGTGATGTGTTCGTGTGTGTATTAACTGAATCCGATGCGTTGGAGCGCATTTCAGGACATCTGAATTTTCGGCTACTTTTGTATAGCCGGCATCGTCCTTTTTTAGCGTTTTGTCACATCATCCTCCAACTGCCATATCGGCCCTATTAGAGCTATCTAGGACTTAAAAACACCTTTGGTGATGTGTTCGTGTGTGTATTAACAGAATCCGATGCGTTGGAGCGCATTTCAGGACATCTGAATTTTCGGCTACTTTTGTATTGCCGGCATCGTCGTTTCTTAGCGTTTTGTCAGGTAATCCTCCAACTGCCATATCTTTCCTATTAGACCTATCTAGGACTTAAAAACACCTTTGGTGATGTGTTCGTGTGTGTATTAACTGAATCCGATGCGTTGGAGCGCATTTCAGGACATCTGAATTTTCGGCTACTTTTGTATAGCCGGCATCGTCCTTTTTTAGCGTTTTGTCACATCATCCTCCAACTGCCATATCGGCCCTATTAGACCTATCTAGGACTTAAAAACACCTTTGGTGATGTGTTCGTGTGTGTATTAAGAATCCGATGCGTTGGAGCGCATTTCAGGACATCTGAATTTTCGGCTACTTTTGTATAGCCGGCATCGTCGTTTTTAGCGTTTTGTCAGGTAATCCTCCAACTGCCATATCGGCCCTATTAGACCTATCTAGGACTTAAAAACACCTTTGGTGATGTGTTCGTGTGTGTATTAACTTAATAAGATGCGTTGGAGCGCATTTCAGGACATCTGAATTTTCGGCTACTTTTGTATAGCCGGCATCGTCCTTTTGTAGCGTTTTGTCAGGTAATCCTCCAACTGCCATATCGGCCCTATTAGACCTATCTAGGACTTAAAAACACCTAAGGTGATGTGTTCGTGTGTGTATTAACATAATCAGATGCGTTGGAGCGCATTTCAGGACATCTGAATTTTCGGCTACTTTTGTATAGCCGGCATCGTCGCTTCTTAGCGTTTTGTCAGGTAATCCTCCAACTGCCAGACCTTTCCTATTAGAGCTATCTAGGACTTAAAAACACCTTTGGTGATGTGTTCGTGTGTGTATTAACAGAATCCGATGCGTTGGAGCGCATTTCAGGACATCTGAATTTTCGGCTACTTTTGTATAGCCGGCATCGTCCTTTTTTAGCGTTTTGTCAGGTAATCCTCCAACTGCCATATCGGCCCTATTAGACCTATTTAGGACTTAAAAACACCTTTGGTGATGTGTTCGTGTGTGTATTAACAGAATCCGATGCGTTGGAGCGCATTTCAGGACATCTGAATTTTCGGCTACTTTTGTATTGCCGGCATCGTCGTTTCTTAACGTTTTGTCAGGTAATCCTCCAACTGCCATATCTTTCCTATTAGTCCTATCTAGGACTTAAAAACACCTTTGGTGATGTGTTCGTGTGTGTATTAACAGAATCGGATGCGTTGGACCGCATTTCAGGACATCTGAATTTTCGGCTACTTTTGTATAGCCGGCATCGTCGTTTTTAGCGTTTTGTCAGGTAATCCTCCAACTGCCATATCGGCCCTATTAGACCTATCTAGGACTTAAAAACACCTTTGGTGATGTGTTCGTGTGTGTATTAACAGAATCCGATGCGTTGGAGCGCATTTCAGGACATCTGAATTTTCGGCTACTTTTGTATTGCTGACATCGTCGTTTCTTAGCGTTTTGTCAGGTAATCCTCCAACTGCCATATCTTTCCTATTAGTCCTATCTAGGACTTAAAAACACCTTTGGTGATGTGTTCGTGTGTGTATTAACAGAATCGGATGCGTTGGACCGCATTTCAGGACATCTGAATTTTCGGCTACTTTTGTATAGCCGGCATCGTCCTTTTTTAGCGTTTTGTCACATCATCCTCCAACTGCCATATCTTTCCTATTAGACCTATCTAGGACTTAAAAACACCTTTGGTGATGTGTTCGTGTGTGTATTAACAGAATCCGATGCGTTGGAGCGCATTTCAGGACATCTGAATTTTCGGCTACTTTTGTATAGCCGGCATCGTCGTTTTTAGCGTTTTGTCAGGTAATCCTCCAACTGCCATATCTTTCCTATTAGAGCTATCTAGGACTTAAAAACACCTTTGGTGATGTGTTCGTGTGTGTATTAACAGAATCCGATGCGTTGGAGCGCATTTCAGGACATCTGAATTTTCGGCTACTTTTGTATAGCCGGCATCGTCGTTTTTAGCGTTTTGTCAGGTAATCCTCCAACTGCCATATCGGCCCTATTAGACCTATCTAGGACTTAAAAACACCTTTGGTGATGTGTTCGTGTGTGTATTAACAGAATCCGATGCGTTGGAGCGCATTTCAGGACATCTGAATTTTCGGCTACTTTTGTATAGCCGGCATCGTCCTTTTTTAGCGTTTTGTCACATCATCCTCCAACTGCCATATCTTTCCTATTAGACCTATCTAGGACTTAAAAACACCTTTGGTGATGTGTTCGTGTGTGAATTAACAGAATCCGATGCGTTGGAGCGCATTTCAGGACATCTGAATTTTCGGCTACTTTTGTATAGCCGGCATCGTCGTTTTTAGCGTTTTGTCAGGTAATCCTCCAACTGCCATATCGGCCCTATTAGACCTATCTAGGACTTAAAAACACCTTTGGTGATGTGTTCGTGTGTGTATTAACAGAATCCGATGCGTTGGAGCGCATTTCAGGACATCTGAATTTTCGGCTACTTTTGTATAGCCGGCATCGTCGTTTTTAGCGTTTTGTCAGGTAATCCTCCAACTGCCATATCGGCCCTATTAGACCTATCTAGGACTTAAAAACACCTTTGGTGATGTGTTCGTGTGTGTATTAACAGAATCCGATGCGTTGGAGCGCATTTCAGGACATCTGAATTTTCGGCTACTTTTGTATAGCCGGCATCGTCGTTTTTAGCGTTTTGTCAGGTAATCCTCCAACTGCTATATCTTTCCTATTAGACCTATCTAGGACTTAAAAACACCTTTGGTGATGTGTTCGTGTGTGCATTAACATAATCAGATGCGTTGGAGCGCATTTCAGGACATCTGAATTTTCGGCTACTTTTGTATAGCCGGCATCGTCGTTTTTAGCGTTTTGTCAGGTAATCCTCCAACTGCCATATCGGCCCTATTAGACCTATCTAGGACTTAAAAACACCTTTGGTGATGTGTTCGTGTGTGTATTAACAGAATCCGATGCGTTGGAGCGCATTTCAGGACATCTGAATTTTCGGCTACTTTTTTATAGCCGGCATCGTCCTTTTGTAGCGTTTTGTCACATCATCCTCCAACTGCCATATCGGCCCTATTAGAGCTATCTAGGACTTAAAAACACCTTTGGTGATGTGTTCGTGTGTGTATTAACAGAATCCGATGCGTTGGAGCGCATTTCAGGACATCTGAATTTTCGGCTACTTTTGTATAGCCGGCATCGTCGTTTTTAGCGTTTTGTCAGGTAATCCTCCAACTGCCATATCGGCCCTATTAGACCTATCTAGGACTTAAAAACACCTTTGGTGATGTGTTCGTGTGTGTATTAACATAATCAGATGCGTTGGAGCGCATTTCAGGACATCTGAATTTTCGGATACTTTTGTATAGCCGGCATCGTCGTTTCTTAGCGTTTTGTCAGGTAATCCTCCAACTGCCATATCTTTCCTATTAGAGCTATCTAGGACTTAAAAACACCTTTGGTGATGTGTTCGTGTGTGTATTAACATAATCCGATGCGTTGGAGCGCATTTCAGGACATCTGAATTTTCGGCTACTTTTGTATAGCCGGCATCGTCGTTTTTAGCGTTTTGTCAGGTAATCCTCCAACTGCCATATCGGCCCTATTAGACCTATCTAGGACTTAAAAACACCTTAGGTGATGTGTTCGTGTGTGTATTAACAGAATCCGATGCGTTGGAGCGCATTTCAGGACATCTGAATTTTCGGCTACCTTTGTATAGCCGGCATCGTCGTTTCTTAGCGTTTTGTCAGGTAATCCTCCAACTGCCATATCGGCCCTATTAGACCTATCTAGGACTTAAAAACACCTTTGGTGATGTGTTCGTGTGTGTATTAACAGAATCCGATGCGTTGGAGCGCATTTCAGGACATCTGAATTTTCGGCTACTTTTGTATTGCCGGCATCGTCGTTTTTAGCGTTTTGTCAGGTAATCCTCCAACTGCCATATCTTTCCTATTAGAGCTATCTAGGACTTAAAAACACCTTTGGTGATGTGTTCGTGTGTGTATTAACAGAATCCGATGCGTTGGAGCGCATTTCAGGACATCTGAATTTTCGGCTACTTTTGTATAGCCGGCATCGTCGTTTTTAGCGTTTTGTCAGGTAATCCTCCAACTGCCATATCGGCCTTATTAGACCTATCTAGGACTTAAAAACACCTTTGGTGATGTGTTCGTGTGTGTATTAACAGAATACGATGCGTTGGAGCGCATTTCAGGACATCTGAATTTTCGGCTACTTTTGTATAGCCGGCATCGTCGTTTTTAGCGTTTTGTCAGGTAATCCTCCAACTGCCATATCTTTCCTATTAGAGCTATCTAGGACTTAAAAACACCTTTGGTGATGTGTTCGTGTGTGTATTAACAGAATCCGATGCGTTGGAGCGCATTTCAGGACATCTGAATTTTCGGCTACTTTTGTATAGCCGGCATCGTCGTTTTTAGCGTTTTGTCAGGTAATCCTCCAACTGCCATATCGGCCCTATTAGACCTATCTAGGACTTAAAAACACCTTTGGTGATGTGTTCGTGTGTGTATTAACAGAATACGATGCGTTGGAGCGCATTTCAGGACATCTGAATTTTCGGCTACTTTTGTATAGCCGGCATCGTCGTTTTTAGCGTTTTGTCAGGTAATCCTCCAACTGCCATATCTTTCCTATTAGAGCTATCTAGGACTTAAAAACACCTTTGGTGATGTGTTCGTGTGTGTATTAACAGAATCCGATGCGTTGGAGCGCATTTCAGGACATCTGAATTTTCGGCTACTTTTGTATAGCCGGCATCGTCGTTTCTTAGCGTTTTGTCAGGTAATCCTCCAACTGCCATATCGGCCCTATTAGAGCTATCTAGGACTTAAAAACACCTTTGGTGATGTGTTCGTGTGTGTATTAACATAATCAGATGCGTTGGAGCGCATTTCAGGACATCTGAATTTTCGGCTACTTTTGTATAGCCGGTCGTCGTTTTTAGCGTTTTGTCAGGTAATCCTCCAACTGCCATATCGGCCCTATTAGACCTATCTAGGACTTAAAAACACCTTTGGTGATGTGTTCGTGTGTGTATTAACATAATCAGATGCGTTGGAGCGCATTTCAGGACATCTGAATTTTCGGCTACTTTTGTATAGCCGGCATCGTCCTTTTTTAGCGTTTTGTCACATCATCCTCCAACTGCCATATCGGCCCTATTAGACCTATCTAGGACTTAAAAACACCTTTGGTGATGTGTTCATGTGTGTATAAACAGAATCCGATGCGTTGGAGCGCATTTCAGGACATCTGAATTTTCGGCTACTTTTGTATTGCCGGCATCGTCGTTTCTTAGCGTTTTGTCAGGTAATCCTCCAACTGCCATATCTTTCCTATTAGACCTATCTAGGACTTAAAAGCACATTTGGTGATGTGTTCGTGTGTGTATTAACAGAATCCGATGCGTTGGAGCGCATTTCAGGACATCTGAATTTTCGGCTACTTTTGTATAGCCGGCATCGTCGTTTTTAGCGTTTTGTCAGGTAATCCTCCAACTGCCATATCGGCCCTATTAGACCTATCTAGGACTTAAAAACACCTTTGGTGATGTGTTCGTGTGTGTATTAACATAATCAGATGCGTTGGAGCGCATTTCAGGACATCTGAATTTTCGGCTACTTTTGTATAGCCGGCATCGTCGTTTTTAGCGTTTTGTCAGGTAATCCTCCAACTGCCATATCGGCCCTATTAGACCTATCTAGGACTTAAAAACACCTTTGGTGATGTGTTCGTGTGTGTATTAACATAATCAGATGCGTTGGAGCGCATTTCAGGACATCTGAATTTTCGGCTACTTTTGTATAGCCGGTCGTCGCTTTTAGCGTTTTGTCAGGTAATCCTCCAACTGCCATATCGGCCCTATTAGACCTATCTAGGACTTAAAAACACCTTTGGTGATGTGTTCGTGTGTGTATTAACATAATCAGATGCGTTGGAGCGCATTTCAGGACATCTGAATTTTCGGCTACTTTTGTATAGCCGGCATCGTCCTTTTTTAGCGTTTTGTCACATCATCCTCCAACTGCCATATCGGCCCTATTAGACCTATCTAGGACTTAAAAACACCTTTGGTGATGTGTTCATGTGTGTATAAACAGAATCCGATGCGTTGGAGCGCATTTCAGGACATCTGAATTTTCGGCTACTTTTGTATTGCCGGCATCGTCGTTTCTTAGCGTTTTGTCAGGTAATCCTCCAACTGCCATATCTTTCCTATTAGAGCTATCTAGGACTTAAAAACACCTTTGGTGATGTGTTCGTGTGTGTATTAACAGAATCCGATGCGTTGGAGCGCATTTCAGGACATCTGAATTTTCGGCTACTTTTGTATAGCCGGCATCGTCGTTTTTAGCGTTTTGTCAGGTAATCCTCCAACTGCCATATCGGCCCTATTAGACCTATCTAGGACTTAAAAACACCTTTGGTGATGTGTTCGTGTGTGTATTAACATAATCAGATGCGTTGGAGCGCATTTCAGGACATCTGAATTTTCGGCTACTTTTGTATAGCCGGTCGTCGCTTTTAGCGTTTTGTCAGGTAATCCTCCAACTGCCATATCGGCCCTATTAGACCTATCTAGGACTTAAAAACACCTTTGGTGATGTGTTCGTGTGTGTATTAACATAATCAGATGCGTTGGAGCGCATTTCAGGACATCTGAATTTTCGGCTACTTTTGTATAGCCGGCATCGTCGTTTTTAGCGTTTTGTCAGGTAATCCTCCAACTGCCATATCTTTCCTATTAGACCTATCTAGGACTTAAAAACACCTTTGGTGATGTGTTCGTGTGTGTATTAACAGAATCCGATGCGTTGGAGCGCATTTCAGGACATCTGAATTTTCGGCTACTTTTGTATTGCCGGCATCGTCGTTTCTTAGCGTTTTGTCAGGTAATCCTCCAACTGCCATATCTTTCCTATTAGAGCTATCTAGGACTTAAAAACACCTTTGGTGATGTGTTCGTGTGTGTATTAACAGAATCCGATGCGTTGGAGCGCATTTCAGGACATCTGAATTTTCGGCTACTTTTGTATAGCCGGCATCGTCGCTTTTAGCGTTTTGTCAGGTAATCCTCCAACTGCCATATCTTTCCTATTAGACCTATCTAGGACTTAAAAACACCTTTGGTGATGTGTTCATGTGTGTATTAACAGAATCCGATGCGTTGGAGCGCATTTCAGGACATCTGAATTTTCGGCTACTTTTGTATAGCCGGCATCGTCGTTTCTTAGCGTTTTGTCAGGTAATCCTCCAACTGCCATATCGGCCCTATTAGAGCTATCTAGGACTTAAAAACACCTTTGGTGATGTGTTCGTGTGTGTATTAACAGAATCCGATGCGTTGGAGCGCATTTCAGGACATCTGAATTTTCGGCTACTTTTGTATAGCCGGCATCGTCGCTTTTAGCGTTTTGTCAGGTAATCCTCCAACTGCCATATCTTTCCTATTAGACCTATCTAGGACTTAAAAACACCTTTGGTGATGTGTTCATGTGTGTATTAACAGAATCCGATGCGTTGGAGCGCATTTCAGGACATCTGAATTTTCGGCTACTTTTGTATAGCCGGCATCGTCGTTTCTTAGCGTTTTGTCAGGTAATCCTCCAACTGCCATATCTTTCCTATTAGAGCTATCTAGGACTTAAAAACACCTTTGGTGATGTGTTCGTGTGTGTATTAACAGAATCCGATGCGTTGGAGCGCATTTCAGGACATCTGAATTTTCGGCTACTTTTGTATATCGTTTTTAGCGTTTTGTCAGGTAATCCTCCAACTGCCATATCGGCCCTATTAGAGCTATCTAGGACTTAAAAACACCTTTGGTGATGTGTTCGTGTGTGTATTAACATAATCAGATGCGTTGGAGCGCATTTCAGGACATCTGAATTTTCGGCTACTTTTGTATAGCCGGCATCGTCGTTTCTTAACGTTTTGTCAGGTAATCCTCCAACTGCCATATCTTTCCTATTAGAGCTATCTAGGACTTAAAAACACGTTTGGTGATGTGTTCGTGTGTGTATTAACAGAATCCGATGCGTTGGAGCGCATTTCAGGACATCTGAATTTTCGGCTACTTTTGTATAGCCGGCATCGTCGTTTTTAGCGTTTTGTCAGGTAATCCTCCAACTGCCATATCGGCCCTATTAGACCTATCTAGGACTTAAAAACACCTTTGGTGATGTGTTCGTGTGTGTATTAACATAATCAGATGCGTTGGAGCGCATTTCAGGACATCTGAATTTTCGGCTACTTTTGTATAGCCGGCATCGTCCTTTTTTAGCGTTTTGTCACATCATCCTCCAACTGCCATATCGGCCCTATTAGACCTATCTAGGACTTAAAAACACCTTTGGTGATGTGTTCATGTGTGTATAAACAGAATCCGATGCGTTGGAGCGCATTTCAAGACATCTGAATTTTCGGCTACTTTTGTATTGCCGGCATCGTCGTTTTTAGCGTTTTGTCAGGTAATCCTCCAACTGCCATATCTTTCCTATTAGACCTATCTAGGACTTAAAAACACCTTTGGTGATGTGTTCGTGTGTGTATTAACAGAATCCGATGCGTTGGAGCGCATTTCACGACATCTGAATTTTCGGCTACTTTTGTATAGCCGGCATCGTCGTTTTTAGCGTTTTGTCAGGTAATCCTCCAACTGCCATATCGGCCCTATTAGAGCTATCTAGGACTTAAAAACACCTTTGGTGATGTGTTCGTGTGTGTATTAACAGAATCCGATGCGTTGGAGCGCATTTCACGACATCTGAATTTTCGGCTACTTTTGTATAGCCGGCATCGTCGTTTTTAGCGTTTTGTCACATCATCCTCCAACTGCCATATCTTCCCTATTAGACCTATCTAGGACTTAAAAACACCTTTGGTGATGTGTTCGTGTGTGTATTAACAGAATCCGATGCGTTGGAGCGCATTTCAGGACATCTGAGTTTTCGGCTACTTTTGTATAGCCGGCATCGTCGTTTTTAGCGTTTTGTCAGGTAATCCTCCAACTGCCATATCGGCCCTATTAGAGCTATCTAGGACTTAAAAACACCTTTGGTGATGTGTTCGTGTGTGTATTAACAGAATCCGATGCGTTGAAGCGCATTTCAGGTCATCTGAATTTTCGGCTACTTTTGTATTGCCGGCATCGTCGTTTTTAGCGTTTTGTCAGGTAATCCTCCAACTGCCATATCTTTCCTATTAGAGCTATCTAGGACTTAAAAACACCTTTGGTGATGTGTTCGTGTGTGTATTAACATAATCAGATGCGTTGGAGCGCATTTCAGGACATCTGCATTTTCGGCTACTTTTGTATAGCCGGCATCGTCGTTTCTTAGCGTTTTGTCAGGTAATCCTCCAACTGCCATATCTTTCCTATTAGACCTATCTAGGACTTAAAAACACCTTTGGTGATGTGTTCGTGTGTGTATTAACATAATCAGATGCGTTGGAGCGCATTTCAGGACATCTGAATTTTCGGCTACTTTTGTATTGCCGGCATCGTCGTTTTTAGCGTTTTGTCAGGTAATCCTCCAACTGCCATATCTTTCCTATTAGACCTATCTAGGACTTAAAAACACCTTTGGTGATGTGTTCGTGTGTGTATTAACATAATCAGATGCGTTGGAGCGCATTTCAGGACATCTGAATTTTCGGCTACTTTTGTATAGCCGGCATCGTCGTTTTTAGCGTTTTGTCAGGTAATCCTCCAACTGCCATATCGGCCCTATTAGACCTATCTAGGACTTAAAAACACCTTTGGTGATGTGTTCGTGTGTGTATTAACATAATCAGATGCGTTGGAGCGCATTTCAGGACATCTGAATTTTCGGCTACTTTTGTATAGCCGGCATCGTCGTTTCTTAGCGTTTTGTCACATCATCCTCCAACTGCCATATCTTCCCTATTAGACCTATCTAGGACTTAAAAACACCTTTGGTGATGTGTTCGTGTGTGTATTAACAGAATCCGATGCGTTGGAGCGCATTTCAGGACATCTGAGTTTTCGGCTACTTTTGTATAGCCGGCATCGTCGTTTTTAGCGTTTTGTCAGGTAATCCTCCAACTGCCATATCTTTCCTATTAGACCTATCTGGGACTTTAAAACACCTTTGGTGATGTGTTCGTGTGTGTATTAACTGAATCCGATGCGTTGGAGCGCATTTCAGGACATCTGAATTTTCGGCTACTTTTGTATAGCCGGCATCGTCGTTTTTAGCGTTTTGTCAGGTAATCCTCCAACTGCCATATCTTTCCTATTAGAGCTATCTAGGACTTAAAAACACCTTTGGTGATGGGTTCGTGTGTGTATTAACAGAATCCGATGCGTTGGAGCGCATTTCAGGACATCTGAATTTTCGGCTACTTTTGTATAGCCGTCGTTTTTAGCGTTTTGTCAGGTAATCCTCCAACTGCCATATCTTTCCTATTAGACCTATCTAGAACTTAAAAACACCTTTGGTGATGTGTTCGTGTGTGTATTAACAGAATCCGATGCGTTGGAGCGCATTTCAAGACATCTGAATTTTCGGCTACTTTTGTATAGCCGGCATCGTCGTTTTTAGCGTTTTGTCAGGTAATCCTCCAACTGCCATATCGGCCCTATTAGACCTATCTAGGACTTAAGAACACCTTTGGTGATGTGTTCGTGTGTGTATTAACAGAATCCGATGCGTTGGAGCGCATTTCACGACATCTGAATTTTCGGCTACTTTTGTATAGCCGGCATCGTCGTTTTTAGCGTTTTGTCAGGTAATCCTCCAACTGCCATATCTTTCCTATTAGACCTATCTAGAACTTAAAAACACCTTTGGTGATGTGTTCGTGTGTGTATTAACAGAATCCGATGCGTTGGAGCGCATTTCAGGACATCTGAATTTTCGGCTACTTTTGTATAGCCGGCATCGTCGTTTTTAGCGTTTTGTCAGGTAATCCTCCAACTGCCATATCGGCCCTATTAGACGTATCTAGGACTTAAAAACACCTTTGGTGATGTTTTCGTGTGTGTATTAACAGAATCCGATGCGTTGGAGCGCATTTCAGGACATCTGAGTTTTCGGCTACTTTTGTATAGCCGGCATCGTCGTTTTTAGCGTTTTGTCAGGTAATCCTCCAAATGTCATATCTTTCCTATTAGACCTATCTAGGACTTTAAAACACCTTTGGTGATGTGTTCGTGTGTGTATTAACATAATCAGATGCGTTGGAGCGCATTTCAGGACATCTGAATTTTCGGCTACTTTTGTATAGCCGGCATCGTCGTTTTTAGCGTTTTGTCAGGTAATCCTCCAACTGCCATATCGGCCCTATTAGAGCTTTCTAGGACTTAAAAACACCTTTGGTGATGTGTTCGTGTGTGTATTAACAGAATCCGATGCGTTGGAGCGCATTTCAGGACATCTGAATTTTCGGCTACTTTTGTATAGCCGGCATCGTCGTTTTTAGCGTTTTGTCAGGTAATCCTCCAACTGCCATATCTTTCCTATTAGACCTATCTAGGACTTAAAAACACCTTTGGTGATGTGTTCGTGTGTGTATTAACAGAATCCGATGCGTTGGAGCGCATTTCAGGACATCTGAATTTTCGGCTACTTTTGTATAGCCGGCATCGTCGTTTTTAGCGTTTTGTCAGGTAATCCTCCAAATGTCATATTAGAGCTATCTAGGACTTAAAAAACACCTTTGGTGATGTGTTCGTGTGTGTATTAACAGAATCCGATGCGTTGGAGCGCATTTCAGGACATCTGAATTTTCGGCTACTTTTGTATAGCCGGCATCGTCGTTTTAGAGTTTTGTCAGGTAATCCTCCAACTGCCATATCGGCCCTATTAGAGCTATCTAGGACTTAAAAACACCTTTGGTGATGTGTTCGTGTGTGTATTAACAGAATCCGATGCGTTGGAGCGCATTTCAGGACATCTGAATTTTCGGCTACTTTTGTATAGCCGGCATCGTCGTTTTTAGCGTTTTGTCAGGTAATCCTCCAACTGCCATATCGGCCCTATTAGAGCTATCTAGGACTTAAAAACACCTTTGGTGATGTGTTCGTGTGTGTATTAACAGAATCCGATGCGTTGGAGCGCATTTCAGGACATCTGAATTTTCGGCTACTTTTGTATAGCCGGCATCGTCGTTTCTTAGCGTTTTGTCACATCATCCTCCAACTGCCATATCGGCCCTATTAGAGCTATCTAGGACTTAAAAACACCTTTGGTGATGTGTTCGTGTGTGTATTAACAGAATCCGATGCGTTGGAGCGCATTTCAGGACATCTGAATTTTCGGCTACTTTTGTATAGCCGGCATCGTCGTTTTTAGCGTTTTGTCAGGTAATCCTCCAACTGCCATATCGGCCCTATTAGAGCTATCTAGGACTTAAAAACACCTTTGGTGATGTGTTCGTGTGTGTATTAACAGAATCCGATGCGTTGGAGCGCATTTCAGGACATCTGAATTTTCGGCTACTTTTGTATAGCCGGCATCGTCGTTTTTAGCGTTTTGTCAGGTAATCCTCCAACTGCCATATCGGCCCTATTAGAGCTATCTAGGACTTAAAACACCTTTGGTGATGTGTTCGTGTGTGTATTAACAGAATCCGATGCGTTGGAGCGCATTTCAGGACATCTGAATTTTCGGCTACTTTTGTATAGCCGGCATCGTCGTTTCTTAGCGTTTTGTCACATCATCCTCCAACTGCCATATCGGCCCTATTAGAGCTATCTAGGACTTAAAAACACCTTTGGTGATGTGTTCGTGTGTGTATTAACAGAATCCGATGCGTTGGAGCGCATTTCAGGACATCTGAATTTTCGGCTACTTTTGTATAGCCGGCATCGTCGTTTTTAGCGTTTTGTCAGGTAATCCTCCAACTGCCATATCGGCCCTATTAGAGCTATCTAGGACTTAAAAACACCTTTGGTGATGTGTTCGTGTGTGTATTAACAGAATCCGATGCGTTGGAGCGCATTTCAGGACATCTGAATTTTCGGCTACTTTTGTATAGCCGGCATCGTCGTTTTTAGCGTTTTGTCAGGTAATCCTCCAACTGCCATATCGGCCCTATTAGAGCTATCTAGGACTTAAAAACACCTTTGGTGATGTGTTCGTGTGTGTATTAACAGAATCCGATGCGTTGGAGCGCATTTCAGGACATCTGAATTTTCGGCTACTTTTGTATAGCCGGCATCGTCGTTTTTAGCGTTTTGTCAGGTAATCCTCCAACTGCCATATCTTTCCTATTAGACCTATCTAGGACTTAAAAACACCTTTGGTGATGTGTTCGTGTGTGTATTAACAGAATCCGATGCGTTGGAGCGCATTTCAGGACATCTGAATTTTCGGCTATTTTGTATAGCCGGCATCGTCGTTTTTAGCGTTTTGTCAGGTAATCCTCCAACTGCCATATCGGCCCTATTAGAGCTATCTAGGACTTAAAAACACCTTTGGTGATGTGTTCGTGTGTGTATTAACAGAATCCGATGCGTTGGAGCGCATTTCAGGACATCTGAATTTTCGGCTATTTTGTATAGCCGGCATCGTCGTTTTTAGCGTTTTGTCAGGTAATCCTCCAACTGCCATATCGGCCCTATTAGAGCTATCTAGGACTTAAAAACACCTTTGGTGATGTGTTCGTGTGTGTATTAACATAATCAGATGCGTTGGAGCGCATTTCACGACATCTGAATTTTCGGCTACTTTTGTATAGCCGGCATCGTCGTTTTTAGCGTTTTGTCAGGTAATCCTCCAACTGCCATATCTTTCCTATTAGACCTATCTAGGACTTAAAAACACCTTTGGTGATGTGTTCGTGTGTGTATTAACAGAATCCGATGCGTTGGAGCGCATTTCAGGACATCTGAATTTTCGGCTACTTTTGTATAGCCGGCATCGTCGTTTCTTAGCGTTTTGTCACATCATCCTCCAACTGCCATATCGGCCCTATTAGAGCTATCTAGGACTTAAAAACACCTTTGGTGATGTGTTCGTGTGTGTATTAACAGAATCCGATGCGTTGGAGCGCATTTCAGGACATCTGAATTTTCGGCTACTTTTGTATAGCCGGCATCGTCGTTTCTTAGCGTTTTGTCACATCATCCTCCAACTGCCATATCGGCCCTATTAGAGCTATCTAGGACTTAAAAACACCTTTGGTGATGTGTTCGTGTGTGTATTAACAGAATCCGATGCGTTGGAGCGCATTTCAGGACATCTGAATTTTCGGCTACTTTTGTATAGCCGGCATCGTCGTTTTTAGCGTTTTGTCAGGTAATCCTCCAACTGCCATATCGGCCCTATTAGAGCTATCTAGGACTTAAAAACACCTTTGGTGATGTGTTCGTGTGTGTATTAACAGAATCCGATGCGTTGGAGCGCATTTCAGGACATCTGAATTTTCGGCTACTTTTGTATAGCCGGCATCGTCGTTTTTAGCGTTTTGTCAGGTAATCCTCCAACTGCCATATCGGCCCTATTAGAGCTATCTAGGACTTAAAAACACCTTTGGTGATGTGTTCGTGTGTGTATTAACAGAATCCGATGCGTTGGAGCGCATTTCAGGACATCTGAATTTTCGGCTACTTTTGTATAGCCGGCATCGTCGTTTCTTAGCGTTTTGTCACATCATCCTCCAACTGCCATATCGGCCCTATTAGAGCTATCTAGGACTTAAAAACACCTTTGGTGATGTGTTCGTGTGTGTATTAACAGAATCCGATGCGTTGGAGCGCATTTCAGGACATCTGAATTTTCGGCTACTTTTGTATAGCCGGCATCGTCGTTTTTAGCGTTTTGTCAGGTAATCCTCCAACTGCCATATCGGCCCTATTAGAGCTATCTAGGACTTAAAAACACCTTTGGTGATGTGTTCGTGTGTGTATTAACAGAATCCGATGCGTTGGAGCGCATTTCAGGACATCTGAATTTTCGGCTATTTTGTATAGCCGGCATCGTCGTTTTTAGCGTTTTGTCAGGTAATCCTCCAACTGCCATATCGGCCCTATTAGAGCTATCTAGGACTTAAAAACACCTTTGGTGATGTGTTCGTGTGTGTATTAACAGAATCCGATGCGTTGGAGCGCATTTCAGGACATCTGAATTTTCGGCTATTTTGTATAGCCGGCATCGTCGTTTTTAGCGTTTTGTCAGGTAATCCTCCAACTGCCATATCTTTCCTATTAGACCTATCTAGGACTTAAAAACACCTTTGGTGATGTGTTCGTGTGTGTATTAACAGAATCCGATCCGTTGGAGCGCATTTCAGGACATCTGAATTTTCGGCTACTTTTGTATAGCCGGCATCGTCGTTTCTTAGCGTTTTGTCAGGTAATCCTCCAACAGCGATATCGGCCCTATTAGACCTATCTAGGACTTTAAAACACCTTTGGTGATGTGTTCGTTTGTGTATTAACATAATCAGATGCGTTGGAGCGCATTTCAGGACATCTGAATTTTCGGCTACTTTTGTATAGCCGGCATCGTCGTTTCTTAGCGTTTTGTCAGGTAATCCTCCAACTGCCATATCGGCCCTATTAGACCTATCTAGGACTTAAAAACACCTTTGGTGATGTGTTCGTGTGTGTATTAACAGAATCCGATGCGTTGGAGCGCATTTCAGGACATCTGAATTTTCGGCTATTTTGTATAGCCGGCATCGTCGTTTTTAGCGTTTTGTCAGGTAATCCTCCAACTGCCATATCGGCCCTATTAGAGCTATCTAGGACTTAAAAACACCTTTGGTGATGTGTTCGTGTGTGTATTAACAGAATCCGATGCGTTGGAGCGCATTTCAGGACATCTGAATTTTCGGCTATTTTGTATAGCCGGCATCGTCGTTTTTAGCGTTTTGTCAGGTAATCCTCCAACTGCCATATCTTTCCTATTAGACCTATCTAGGACTTAAAAACACCTTTGGTGATGTGTTCGTGTGTGTATTAACAGAATCCGATCCGTTGGAGCGCATTTCAGGACATCTGAATTTTCGGCTACTTTTGTATAGCCGGCATCGTCGTTTCTTAGCGTTTTGTCAGGTAATCCTCCAACTGCCATATCTTTCCTATTAGAGCTATCTAGGACTTAAAAACACATTTGGTGATGTGTTCGTGTGTGTATTAACAGAATCCGATGCGTTGGAGCGCATTTCACGACATCTGAATTTTCGGCTAATTTTGTATAGCCGGCATCGTCGTTTTTAGCGATTTGTCAGGTAATCCTCCAACTGCCATATCGGCCCTATTAGAGCTATCTAGGACTTAAAAACACCTTACGTGATGTGTTCGTGTGTGTATTAACAGAATCCGATGCGTTGGAGCGCATTTCAGGACATCTGAATTTTCGGCTACTTTTGTATAGCCGGCATCGTCGTTTGTAGCGTTTTGTCAGGTAATCCTCCAACTGCCATATCTTTCCTTTTAGACATATCTAGGACTTAAAAACACCTTTGGTGATGTGTTCGTGTGTGTATTAACATAATCAGATGTGTTGGAGCGCATTTCAGGACATCTGAATTTTCGGCTACTTTTGTATAGCCGGCATCGTCGTTTCTTAGCGTTTTGTCAGGTAATCCTCCAACAGCGATATCGGCCCTATTAGACCTATCTAGGACTTAAAACCACCTTTGGTGATGTGTTCGTTTGTGTATTAACATAATCAGATGCGTTGGAGCGCATTTCAGGACATCTGAATTTTCGGCTACTTTTGTATAGCCGGCATCGTCGTTTTTAGCGTTTTGTCAGGTAATCCTCCAACTGCCATATCGGCCCTATTAGAGCTATCTAGGACTTAAAAACACCTTTGGTGATGTGTTCGTGTGTGTATTAACATAATCAGATGCGTTGGAGCGCATTTCAGGACATCTGAATTTTCGGCTACTTTTGTATAGCCGGCATCGTCGTTTTTAGCGTTTTGTCAGGTAATCCTCCAACTGCCATATCTTTCCTATTAGAGCTATCTAGGACTTAAAAACACCTTTGGTGATGTGTTCGTGTGTGTATTAACAGAATCCGATGCGTTGGAGCGCATTTCAGGACATCTGAATTTTCGGCTACTTTTGTATAGCCGGCATCGTCGTTTTTAGCGTTTTGTCAGGTAATCCTCCAACTGCCATATCTTTCCTATTAGAGCTATCTAGGACTTAAAAACACCTTTGGTGATGTGTTCGTGTGTGTATTAACATAACCAGATGCGTTGGAGCGCATTTCAGGACATCTGAATTTTCGGCTACTTTTGTATTGCCGGCATCGTCGTTTCTTAGCGTTTTGTCAGGTAATCCTCCAACTGCCATATCTTTCCTATTAGACCTATCTAGGACTTAAAAACACCTTTGGTGATGTGTTCGTGTGTGTATTAACAGAATCCGATGCGTTGGAGCGCATTTCAGGACATCTGAATTTTCGGCTACTTTTGTATAGCCGGCATCGTCGTTTCTTAGCGTTTTGTCAGGTAATCCTCCAACAGCGATATCGGCCCTATTAGACCTATCTAGGACTTTAAAACACCTTTGGTGATGTGTTCGTTTGTGTATTAACATAATCAGATGCGTTGGAGCGCATTTCAGGACATCTGAATTTTCGGCTACTTTTGTATAGCCGGCATCGTCATTTTTAGCGTTTTGTCAGGTAATCCTCCAACTGCCATATCGGCCCTATTAGAGCTATCTAGGACTTAAAAACACCTTTGGTGATGTGTTCGTGTGTGTATTAACATAATCAGATGCGTTGGAGCGCATTTCAGGACATCTGAATTTTCGGCTACTTTTGTATAGCCGGCATCGTCGTTTTTAGCGTTTTGTCAGGTAATCCTCCAACCGCCATATCTTTCCTATTAGACCTATCTAGGACTTAAAAACACCTTTGGTGATGTGTTCGTGTGTGTATTAACAGAATCCGATGCGTTGGAGCGCATTTCAGGACATCTGAATTTTCGGCTACTTTTGTATAGCCGGCATCGTCGTTTCTTAGCGTTTTGTCAGGTAATCCTCCAACTGCCATATCGGCCCTATTAGATCTATCTAGGACTTAAAAACACCTTTGGTGATGTGTTCGTGTGTGTATTAACAGAATCAGATGCGTTGGAGCGCATTTCAGGACATCTGAATTTTCGGCTACTTTTGTATGGCCGGCATCGTCGTTTGTAGCGTTTTGTCAGGTAATCCTCCAACTGCCATATCTTTCCTATTAGAGCTATCTAGGACTTAAAAACACCTTTGGTGATGTGTTCGTGTGTGTATTAACAGAATCCGATGCGTTGGAGCGCATTTCAGGACATCTGAATTTTCGGCTACTTTTGTATAGCCGGCATCGTCGTTTGTAGCGTTTTGTCAGGTAATCCTCCAACTGCCATATCTTTCCTATTAGACCTATCTAGGACTTAAAAACACCTTTGGTGATGTGTTCGTGTGTGTATTAACAGAATCCGATGCGTTGGAGCGCATTTCAGGACATCTGAATTTTCGGCTACTTTTGTATAGCCGGCATCGTCGTTTCTTAGCGTTTTGTCAGGTAATCCTCCAACAGCGATATCGGCCCTATTAGACCTATCTAGGACTTTAAAACACCTTTGGTGATGTGTTCGTTTGTGTATTAACATAATCAGATGCGTTGGAGCGCATTTCAGGACATCTGAATTTTCGGCTACTTTTGTATGGCCGGCATCGTCGTTTGTAGCGTTTTGTCAGGTAATCCTCCAACTGCCATATCTTTCCTATTAGAGCTATCTAGGACTTAAAAACACCTTTGGTGATGTGTTCGTGTGTGTATTAACAGAATCCGATGCGTTGGAGCGCATTTCAGGACATCTGAATTTTCGGCTACTTTTGTATAGCCGGCATCGTCGTTTCTTAGCGTTTTGTCAGGTAATCCTCCAACTGCCATATCTTTCCTATTAGAGCTATCTAGGACTTAAAAACACCTTTGGTGATGTGTTCGTGTGTGTATTAACAGAATCCGATGCGTTGGAGCGCATTTCAGGACATCTGAATTTTCGGCTACTTTTGTATAGCCGGCATCGTCGTTTTTAGCGTTTTGTCAGGTAATCCTCCAACTGCCATATCTTTCCTATTAGAGCTATCTAGGACTTAAAAACACCTTTGGTGATGTGTTCGTGTGTGTATTAACAGAATCCGATGCGTAGGAGCGCATTTCAGGACATCTGAATTTTCGGCTACTTTTGTATAGCCGGCATCGTCGTTTTTAGCGTTTTGTCAGGTAATCCTCCAACTGCCATATCTTTCCTATTAGACCTATCTAGGACTTAAAAACACCTTTGGTGATGTGTTCGTGTGTGTATTAACAGAATCCGATGCGTTGGAGCGCATTTCAGGACATCTGAATTTTCGGCTACTTTTGTATAGCCGGCATCGTCGTTTCTTAGCGTTTTGTCAGGTAATCCTCCAACTGCCATATCGGCCCTATTAGAGCTATCTAGGACTTAAAAACACCATTGGTGATGTGTTCGTGTGTGTATTAACAGAATCCGATGCGTAGGAGCGCATTTCAGGACATCTGAATTTTCGGCTACTTTTGTATAGCCGGCATCGTCGTTTTTAGCGTTTTGTCAGGTAATCCTCCAACTGCCATATCGGCCCTATTAGACCTATCTAGGACTTAAAAACACCTTTGGTGATGTGTTCGTGTGTGTATTAACAGAATCCGATGCGTAGGAGCGCATTTCAGGACATCTGAATTTTCGGCTACTTTTGTATAGCCGGCATCGTCGTTTTTAGCGTTTTGTCAGGTAATCCTCCAACTGCCATATCTTTCCTATTAGACCTATCTAGGACTTAAAAACACCTTTGGTGATGTGTTCGTGTGTGTATTAACAGAATCCGATGCGTTGGAGCGCATTTCAGGACATCTGAATTTTCGGCTACTTTTGTATAGCCGGCATCGTCGTTTCTTAGCGTTTTGTCAGGTAATCCTCCAACTGCCATATCGGCCCTATTAGAGCTATCTAGGACTTAAAAACACCATTGGTGATGTGTTCGTGTGTGTATTAACATAATCCGATGCGTTGGAGCGCATTTCAGGACATCTGAATTTTCGGCTACTTTTGTATAGCCGGCATCGTCGTTTTTAGCGTTTTGTCAGGTAATCCTCCAACTGCCATATCGGCCCTATTAGACCTATCTAGGACTTAAAAACACCTTTGGTGATGTGTTCGTGTGTGTATTAACAGAATCCGATGCGTTGGAGCGCATTTCAGGACATCTGAATTTTCGGCTACTTTTGTATAGCCGGCATCGTCGTTTCTTAGCGTTTTGTCAGGTAATCCTCCAACTGCCATATCTTTCCTATTAGAGCTATCTAGGACTTAAAAACACCTTTGGTGATGTGTTCGTGTGTGTATTAACAGAATCCGATGCGTTGGAGCGCATTTCAGGACATCTGAATTTTCGGCTACTTTTGCATAGCCGGCATCGTCGTTTCTTAGCGTTTTGTCAGGTAATCCTCCAACTGCCATATCGGCCCTATTAGACCTATCTAGGACTTTAAGACACCTTTGGTGATGTGTTCGTGTGTGTATTAACATAATCAGATGCGTTGGAGCGCATTTCAGGACATCTGAATTTGCGGCTACTTTTGTATAGCCGGCATCGTCGTTTTTAGCGTTTTGTCAGGTAATCCTCCAACTGCCATATCGGCCCTATTAGACCTATCTAGGACTTAAAAACACCTTAGGTGATGTGTTCGTGTGTGTATTAACATAATCCGATGCGTTGGAGCGCATTTCAGGACATCTGAATTTTCGGCTACTTTTGTATAGCCGGCATCGTCGTTTCTTAGCGTTTTGTCAGGTAATCCTCCAACTGCCATATCGGCCCTATTAGACCTATCTAGGACTTAAAAACACCTTAGGTGATGTGTTCGTGTGTGTATTAACATAATCCGATGCGTTGGAGCGCATTTCAGGACATCTGAATTTTCGGCTACTTTTGTATAGCCGGCATCGTCGTTTTTAGCGTTTAGTCAGGTAATCCTCCAACTGCCATATCGGCCCTATTAGAGCTATCTAGGACTTAAAAACACCTTTGGTGATGTGTTCGTGTGTGTATTAACAGAATCCGATGCGTTGGAGCGCATTTCAGGACATCTGAATTTTCGGCTACTTTTGTATAGCCGGCATCGTCGTTTTTAGCGTTTTGTCAGGTAATCCTCCAACTGCCATATCTTTCCTATTAGACCTATCTAGGACTTAAAACCACCTTTGGTGATGTGTTCGTGTGTGTATTAACAGAATCCGATGCGTTGGAGCGCATTTCAGGACATCTGAATTTTCGGCTACTTTTGTATTGCCGGCATCGTCGTTTCTTAGCGTTTTGTCAGGTAATCCTCCAACTGCCATATCGGCCCTATTAGACCTATCTAGGACTTAAAAACACCTTTGGTGATGTGTTCGTGTGTGTATTAACATAATCAGATGCGTTGGAGCGCATTTCAGGACATCTGAATTTTCGGCTACTTTTGTATTGCCGGCATCGTCGTTTCTTAGCGTTTTGTCAGGTAATCCTCCAACTGCCATATCTTTCCTATTAGAGCTATCTAGGACTTAAAAACACCTTTGGTGATGTGTTCGTGTGTGTATTAACAGAATCCGATGCGTTGGAGCGCATTTCAGGACATCTGAATTTTCGGCTACTTTTGTATAGCCGGCATCGTCGTTTTTAGCGTTTTGTCAGGTAATCCTCCAACTGCCATATCGGCCCTATTAGACCTAACTAGGACTTAAAAACACCTTTGGTGATGTGTTCGTGTGTGTATTAACATAATCAGATGCGTTGGAGCGCATTTCAGGACATCTGAATTTTCGGCTACTTTTGTATTGCCGGCATCGTCGTTTCTTAGCGTTTTGTCAGGTAATCCTCCAACTGCCATATCTTTCCTATTAGACCTACCTAGGACTTAAAAACACCTTTGGTGATGTGTTCGTGTGTGTATTAACAGAATCCGATGCGTTGGAGCGCATTTCAGGACATCTGAATTTTCGGCTACTTTTGTATAGCCGGCATCGTCGTTTTTTGCGTTTTGTCAGGTAATCCTCCAACTGCCATATCGGCCCTATTAGACCTAACTAGGACTTAAAAACACCTTTGGTGATGTGTTCGTGTGTGTATTAACATAATTAGATGCGTTGGAGCGCATTTCAGGACATCTGAATTTTCGGCTACTTTTGTATTGCCGGCATCGTCGTTTCTTAGCGTTTTGTCAGGTAATCCTCCAACTGCCATATCGGTCCTATTAGACCTATCTAGAACATAAAAACACCTTTGGTGATGTGTTCGTGTGTGTATTAACAGAATCCGATGCGTTGGAGCGCATTTCAGGACATCTGAATTTTCGGCTACTTTTGTATAGCCGGCATCGTCCTTTTTTAGCGTTTTGTCACATCATCCTCCAACTGCCATATCGGCCCTATTAGACCTATCTAGGACTTAAAAACACCTTAGGTGATGTGTTCGTGTGTGTATTAACAGAATCCGATGCGTTGGAGCGCATTTCAGGACATCTGAATTTTCGGCTACTTTTGTATAGCCGGCATCGTCCTTTTTTAGCGTTTTGTCACATCATCCTCCAACTGCCATATCGGCCCTATTAGACCTATCTAGGACTTAAAAACACCTTAGGTGATGTTGTATTAACAGAATCCGATGCGTTGGAGCGCATTTCAGGACATCTGAATTTTCGGCTACTTTTGTATAGCCGGCATCGTCCTTTTTTAGCGTTTTGTCACATCATCCTCCAACTGCCATATCGGCCCTATTAGAGCTATCTAGGACTTAAAAACACCTTTGGTGATGTGTTCGTGTGTGTATTAACAGAATCCGATGCGTTGGAGCGCATTTCAGGACAACTGAATTTTCGGCTACTTTTGTATAGCCGGCATCGTCGTTTTTAGCGTTTTGTCACATCATCCTCCAACTGCCATATCGGCCCTATTAGAGCTATCTAGGACTTAAAAACACCTTTGGTGATGTGTTCGTGTGTGTATTAACAGAATCCGATGCGTTGGAGCGCATTTCAGGACATCTGAATTTTCGGCTACTTTTGTATAGCCGGCATAGTCGTTTTTAGCGTTTTGTCACATCATCCTCCAACTGCCATATCGGTCCTATTAGACCTATCTAGAACATAAAAACACCTTTGGTGATGTGTTCGTGTGTGTATTAACAGAATCCGATGCGTTGGAGCGCATTTCAGGACATCTGAATTTTCGGCTACTTTTGTATAGCCGGCATAGTCGTTTTTAGCGTTTTGTCACATCATCCTCCAACTGCCATATCGGCCCTATTAGAGCTATCTAGGACTTAAAAACACCTTTGGTGATGTGTTCGTGTGTGTATTAACAGAATCCGATGCGTTGGAGCGCATTTCAGGACATCTGAATTTTCGGCTACTTTTGTATAGCCGGCATAGTCGTTTTTAGCGTTTTGTCACATCATCCTCCAACTGCCATATCGGTCCTATTAGACCTATCTAGAACATAAAAACACCTTTGGTGATGTGTTCGTGTGTGTATTAACAGAATCCGATGCGTTGGAGCGCATTTCAGGACATCTGAATTTTCGGCTACTTTTGTATAGCCGGCATCGTCCTTTTTTAGCGTTTTGTCACATCATCCTCCAACTGCCATATCGGCCCTATTAGACCTATCTAGGACTTAAAAACACCTTAGGTGATGTTGTATTAACAGAATCCGATGCGTTGGAGCGCATTTCAGGACATCTGAATTTTCGGCTACTTTTGTATAGCCGGCATCGTCCTTTTTTAGCGTTTTGTCACATCATCCTCCAACTGCCATATCGGCCCTATTAGAGCTATCTAGGACTTAAAAACACCTTTGGTGATGTGTTCGTGTGTGTATTAACAGAATCCGATGCGTTGGAGCGCATTTCAGGACAACTGAATTTTCGGCTACTTTTGTATTGCCGGCATCGTCGTTTCTTAGCGTTTTGTCAGGTAATCCTCCAACTGCCATATCTTTCCTATTAGACCTATCTAGGACTTAAAAACACCTTTGGTGATGTGTTCGTGTGTGTATTAACAGAATCCGATGCGTTGGAGCGCATTTCAGGACAACTGAATTTTCGGCTACTTTTGTATAGCCGGCATCGTCGTTTGTAGCGTTTTGTCAGGTAATCCTCCAACTGCCATATCTTTCCTATTAGACCTATCTAGGACTTAAAAACACCTTTGGTGATGTGTTCGTGTGTGTATTAACAGAATCCGATGCGTTGGAGCGCATTTCAGGACATCTGAATTTTCGGCTACTTTTGTATAGCCGGCATCGTCCTTTTTTAGCGTTTTGTCACATCATCCTCCAACTGCCATATCGGCCCTATTAGACCTATCTAGGACTTAAAAACACCTTAGGTGATGTTGTATTAACAGAATCCGATGCGTTGGAGCGCATTTCAGGACATCTGAATTTTCGGCTACTTTTGTATAGCCGGCATCGTCCTTTTTTAGCGTTTTGTCACATCATCCTCCAACTGCCATATCGGCCCTATTAGAGCTATCTAGGACTTAAAAACACCTTTGGTGATGTGTTCGTGTGTGTATTAACAGAATCCGATGCGTTGGAGCGCATTTCAGGACAACTGAATTTTCGGCTACTTTTGTATAGCCGGCATCGTCGTTTTTAGCGTTTTGTCACATCATCCTCCAACTGCCATATCGGCCCTATTAGAGCTATCTAGGACTTAAAAACACCTTTGGTGATGTGTTCGTGTGTGTATTAACAGAATCCGATGCGTTGGAGCGCATTTCAGGACATCTGAATTTTCGGCTACTTTTGTATAGCCGGCATAGTCGTTTTTAGCGTTTTGTCACATCATCCTCCAACTGCCATATCGGTCCTATTAGACCTATCTAGAACATAAAAACACCTTTGGGGATGTGTTCGTGTGTGTATTAACAGAATCCGATGCGTTGGAGCGCATTTCAGGACATCTGAATTTTCGGCTACTTTTGTATAGCCGGCATAGTCGTTTTTAGCGTTTTGTCACATCATCCTCCAACTGCCATATCGGCCCTATTAGAGCTATCTAGGACTTAAAAACACCTTTGGTGATGTGTTCGTGTGTGTATTAACAGAATCCGATGCGTTGGAGCGCATTTCAGGACATCTGAATTTTCGGCTACTTTTGTATAGCCGGCATAGTCGTTTTTAGCGTTTTGTCACATCATCCTCCAACTGCCATATCGGTCCTATTAGACCTATCTAGAACATAAAAACACCTTTGGTGATGTGTTCGTGTGTGTATTAACAGAATCCGATGCGTTGGAGCGCATTTCAGGACATCTGAATTTTCGGCTACTTTTGTATTGCCGGCATCGTCGTTTCTTAGCGTTTTGTCAGGTAATCCTCCAACTGCCATATCTTTCCTATTAGACCTATCTAGGACTTAAAAACACCTTTGGTGATGTGTTCGTGTGTGTATTAACAGAATCCGATGCGTTGGAGCGCATTTCAGGACATCTGAATTTTCGGCTACTTTTGTATAGCCGGCATCGTCGTTTCTTAGCGTTTTGTCAGGTAATCCTCCAACTGCCATATCTTTCCTATTAGACCTATCTAGGACTTAAAAACACCTTTGGTGATGTGTTCGTGTGTGTATTAACAGAATCCGATGCGTTGGAGCGCATTTCAGGACAACTGAATTTTCGGCTACTTTTGTATAGCCGGCATCGTCGTTTGTAGCGTTTTGTCAGGTAATCCTCCAACTGCCATATCTTTCCTATTAGACCTATCTAGGACTTAAAAACACCTTTGGTGATGTGTTCGTGTGTGTATTAACAGAATCCGATGCGTTGGAGCGCATTTCAGGACATCTGAATTTTCGGCTACTTTTGTATAGCCGGCATCGTCCTTTTTTAGCGTTTTGTCACATCATCCTCCAACTGCCATATCGGCCCTATTAGACCTATCTAGGACTTAAAAACACCTTAGGTGATGTGTTCGTGTGTGTATTAACAGAATCCGATGCGTTGGAGCGCATTTCAGGACATCTGAATTTTCGGCTACTTTTGTATAGCCGGCATCGTCGTTTTTAGCGTTTTGTCAGGTAATCCTCCAACTGCCATATCGGCCCTATTAGACCTATCTAGGACTTAAAAACACCTTTGGTGATGTGTTCGTGTGTATATTAACAGAATCCGATGCGTTGGAGCGCATTTCAGGACATCTGAATTTTCGGCTACTTTTGTATAGCCGGCATAGTCGTTTTTAGCGTTTTGTCACATCATCCTCCAACTGCCATATCGGTCCTATTAGACCTATCTAGAACATAAAAACACCTTTGGTGATGTGTTCGTGTGTGTATTAACAGAATCCGATGCGTTGGAGCGCATTTCAGGACATCTGAATTTTCGGCTACTTTTGTATAGCCGGCATCGTCCTTTTTTAGCGTTTTGTCACATCATCCTCCAACTGCCATATCGGCCCTATTAGACCTATCTAGGACTTAAAAACACCTTAGGTGATGTGTTCGTGTGTGTATTAACAGAATCCGATGCGTTGGAGCGCATTTCAGGACATCTGAATTTTCGGCTACTTTTGTATAGCCGGCATCGTCGTTTTTAGCGTTTTGTCAGGTAATCCTCCAACTGCCATATCGGCCCTATTAGACCTATCTAGGACTTAAAAACACCTTTGGTGATGTGTTCGTGTGTGTATTAACATAATCAGATGCGTTGGAGCGCATTTCAGGACATCTGAATTTTCGGCTACTTTTGTATAGCCGGCATCGTCGTTTTTAGCGTTTTGTCAGGTAATCCTCCAACTGCCATATCGGCCCTATTAGACCTATCTAGGACTTAAAAACACCTTTGGTGATGTGTTCGTGTGTATATTAACAGAATCCGATGCGTTGGAGCGCATTTCAGGACATCTGAATTTTCGGCTACTTTTGTATAGCCGGCATAGTCGTTTTTAGCGTTTTGTCACATCATCCTCCAACTGCCATATCGGTCCTATTAGACCTATCTAGAACATAAAAACACCTTTGGTGATGTGTTCGTGTGTGTATTAACAGAATCCGATGCGTTGGAGCGCATTTCAGGACATCTGAATTTTCGGCTACTTTTGTATAGCCGGCATAGTCGTTTTTAGCGTTTTGTCACATCATCCTCCAACTGCCATATCGGCCCTATTAGACCTATCTAGAACATAAAAACACCTTTGGTGATGTGTTCGTGTGTGTATTAACAGAATCCGATGCGTTGGAGCGCATTTCAGGACATCTGAATTTTCGGCTACTTTTGTATAGCCGGCATCGTCGTTTTTAGCGTTTTGTCAGGTAATCCTCCAACTGCCATATCGGCCCTATTAGACCTAACTAGGACTTAAAAACACCTTTGGTGATGTGTTCGTGTGTGTATTAACAGAATCCGATGCGTTGGAGCGCATTTCAGGACATCTGAATTTTCGGCTACTTTTGTATTGCCGGCATCGTCGTTTCTTAGCGTTTTGTCAGGTAATCCTCCAACTGCCATATCTTTCCTATTAGACCTATCTAGGACTTAAAAACACCTTTGGTGATGTGTTCGTGTGTGTATTAACAGAATCCGATGCGTTGGAGCGCATTTCAGGACATCTGAATTTTCGGCTACTTTTGTATAGCCGGCATAGTCGTTTTTAGCGTTTTGTCACATCATCCTCCAACTGCCATATCGGCCCTATTAGACCTAACTAGGACTTAAAAACACCTTTGGTGATGTGTTCGTGTGTGTATTAACATAATCAGATGCGTTGGAGCGCATTTCAGGACATCTGAATTTTCGGCTACTTTTGTATTGCCGGCATCGTCGTTTCTTAGCGTTTTGTCAGGTAATCCTCCAACTGCCATATCGGCCCTATTAGACCTATCTAGGACTTAAAAACACCTTTGGTGATGTGTTCGTGTGTGTATTAACAGAATCCGATGCGTTGGAGCGCATTTCAGGACATCTGAATTTTCGGCTACTTTTGTATAGCCGGCATCGTCGTTTTTAGCGTTTTGTCAGGTAATCCTCCAACTGCCATATCGGCCCTATTAGACCTAACTAGGACTTAAAAACACCTTTGGTGATGTGTTCGTGTGTGTATTAACATAATCAGATGCGTTGGAGCGCATTTCAGGACATCTGAATTTTCGGCTACTTTTGTATAGCCGGCATCGTCGTTTTTAGCGTTTTGTCAGGTAAACCTCCAACTGCCATATCGGCCCTATTAGACCTATCTAGGACTTAAAAACACCTTTGGTGATGTGTTCGTGTGTGTATTAACAGAATCCGATGCGTTGGAGCGCATTTCAGGACATCTGAATTTTCGGCTACTTTTGTATAGCCGGCATCGTCGTTTTTAGCGTTTTGTCAGGTAATCCTCCAACTGCCATATCGGCCCTATTAGACCTATCAAGGACTTTAAAACACCTTTGGTGATGTGTTCGTGTGTGTATTAACAAAATCCGATGCGTTGGAGCGCATTTCAGGACATCTGAATTTTCGGCTACTTTTGTATAGCCGGCATCGTCATTTTTAGCGTTTTGTCAGGTAATCCTCCAACTGCCATATCTTTCCTATTAGACCTATCTAGGACTTAAAAACACCTTTGGTGATGTGTTCGTGTGTGTATTAACAGAATCCGATGCGTTGGAGCGCATTTCAGGACATCTGAATTTTCGGCTACTTTTGTATAGCCGGCATCGTCGTTTTTAGCGTTTTGTCAGGTAATCCTCCAACTGCCATATCGGCCCTATTAGACCTATCTAGGACTTAAAAACACCTTTGGTGATGTGTTCGTGTGTATATTAACAGAATCCGATGCGTTGGAGCGCATTTCAGGACATCTGAATTTTCGGCTACTTTTGTATAGCCGGCATAGTCGTTTTTAGCGTTTTGTCACATCATCCTCCAACTGCCATATCGGTCCTATTAGACCTATCTAGAACATAAAAACACCTTTGGTGATGTGTTCGTGTGTGTATTAACAGAATCCGATGCGTTGGAGCGCATTTCAGGACATCTGAATTTTCGGCTACTTTTGTATAGCCGGCATCGTCGTTTTTAGCGTTTTGTCAGGTAATCCTCCAACTGCCATATCGGCCCTATTAGACCTAACTAGGACCTAAAAACACCTTTGGTGATGTGTTCGTGTGTGTATTAACATAATCAGATGCGTTGGAGCGCATTTCAGGACATCTGAATTTTCGGCTACTTTTGTATAGCCGGCATCGTCGTTTTTAGCGTTTTGTCAGGTAATCCTCCAACTGCCATATCGGCCCTATTAGACCTATCAAGGACTTTAAAACACCTTTGGTGATGTGTTCGTGTGTGTATTAACAAAATCCGATGCGTTGGAGCGCATTTCAGGACATCTGAATTTTCGGCTACTTTTGTATAGCCGGCATCGTCATTTTTAGCGTTTTGTCAGGTAATCCTCCAACTGCCATATCTTTCCTATTAGACCTATCTAGGACTTAAAAACACCTTTGGTGATGTGTTCGTGTGTGTATTAACAGAATCCGATGCGTTGGAGCGCATTTCAGGACATCTGAATTTTCGGCTACTTTTGTATAGCCGGCATCGTCGTTTTTAGCGTTTTGTCAGGTAATCCTCCAACTGCCATATCGGCCCTATTAGACCTATCTAGGACTTAAAAACACCTTTGGTGATGTGTTCGTGTGTATATTAACAGAATCCGATGCGTTGGAGCGCATTTCAGGACATCTGAATTTTCGGCTACTTTTGTATAGCCGGCATAGTCGTTTTTAGCGTTTTGTCACATCATCCTCCAACTGCCATATCGGTCCTATTAGACCTATCTAGAACATAAAAACACCTTTGGTGATGTGTTCGTGTGTGTATTAACAGAATCCGATGCGTTGGAGCGCATTTCAGGACATCTGAATTTTCGGCTACTTTTGTATAGCCGGCATCGTCGTTTTTAGCGTTTTGTCAGGTAATCCTCCAACTGCCATATCGGCCCTATTAGACCTAACTAGGACCTAAAAACACCTTTGGTGATGTGTTCGTGTGTGTATTAACATAATCAGATGCGTTGGAGCGCATTTCAGGACATCTGAATTTTCGGCTACTTTTGTATAGCCGGCATAGTCGTTTTTAGCGTTTTGTCACATCATCCTCCAACTGCCATATCGGCCCTATTAGACCTATATAGAACATAAAAACACCTTTGGTGATGTGTTCGTGTGTGTATTAACAGAATCCGATGCGTTGGAGCGCATTTCAGGACATCTGAATTTTCGGCTACTTTTGTATAGCCGGCATCGTCGTTTTTAGCGTTTTGTCAGGTAATCCTCCAACTGCCATATCGGCCCTATTAGACCTAACTAGGACTTAAAAACACCTTTGGTGATGTGTTCGTGTGTGTATTAACATAATCAGATGCGTTGGAGCGCATTTCAGGACATCTGAATTTTCGGCTACTTTTGTATAGCCGGCATCGTCGTTTTTAGCGTTTTGTCAGGTAAACCTCCAACTGCCATATCGGCCCTATTAGACCTATCTAGGACTTAAAAACACCTTTGGTGATGTGTTCGTGTGTGTATTAACAGAATCCGATGCGTTGGAGCGCATTTCAGGACATCTGAATTTTCGGCTACTTTTGTATAGCCGGCATCGTCGTTTTTAGCGTTTTGTCAGGTAATCCTCCAACTGCCATATCGGCCCTATTAGACCTATCAAGGACTTTAAAACACCTTTGGTGATGTGTTCGTGTGTGTATTAACAAAATCCGATGCGTTGGAGCGCATTTCAGGACATCTGAATTTTCGGCTACTTTTGTATAGCCGGCATCGTCATTTTTAGCGTTTTGTCAGGTAATCCTCCAACTGCCATATCTTTCCTATTAGACCTATCTAGGACTTAAAAACACCTTTGGTGATGTGTTCGTGTGTGTATTAACAGAATCCGATGCGTTGGAGCGCATTTCAGGACATCTGAATTTTCGGCTACTTTTGTATAGCCGGCATCGTCGTTTTTAGCGTTTTGTCAGGTAATCCTCCAACTGCCATATCGGCCCTATTAGACCTATCAAGGACTTTAAAACACCTTTGGTGATGTGTTCGTGTGTGTATTAACAAAATCCGATGCGTTGGAGCGCATTTCAGGACATCTGAATTTTCGGCTACTTTTGTATAGCCGGCATCGTCGTCACCTTTGGTGATGTGTTCGTGTGTGTATTAACAGAATCCGATGCGTTGGAGCGCATTTCAGGACATCTGAATTTTCGGCTACTTTTGTATAGCCGGCATCGTCGTTTCTTAGCGTTTTGTCAGGTAATCCTCCAACTGCCATATCGGCCCTATTAGACCTATCTAGGACTTAAAAACACCTTTGGTGATGTGTTCGTGTGTGTATTAACAGAATCCGATGCGTTGGAGCGCATTTCAGGACATCTGAATTTTCGGCTACTTTTGTATAGCCGGCATCGTCGTTTTTAGCGTTTTGTCAGGTAATCCTCCAACTGCCATATCTTTTCTATTAGACCTATCTAGGACTTAAAAACACCTTTGGTGATGTGTTCGTGTGTGTATTAACAGAATCCGATGCGTTGGAGCGCATTTCAGGACATCTGAATTTTCGGCTACTTTTGTATAGCCGGCATCGTCGTTTCTTAGCGTTTTGTCAGGTAATCCTCCAACTGCCATATCGGCCCTATTAGACCTATCTAGGACTTAAAAACACCTTTGGTGATGTGTTCGTGTGTGTATTAACAAAATCCGATGCGTTGGAGCGCATTTCAGGACATCTGAATTTTCGGCTACTTTTGTATAGCCGGCATCGTCGTTTTTAGCGTTTTGTCAGGTAATCCTCCAACTGCCATATCTTTTCTATTAGACCTATCTAGGACTTAAAAACACCTTTGGTGATGTGTTCGTGTGTGTATTAACAGAATCCGATGCGTTGGAGCGCATTTCAGGACATCTGAATTTTCGGCTACTTTTGTATAGCCGGCATCGTCGTTTCTTAGCGTTTTGTCAGGTAATCCTCCAACTGCCATATCGGCCCTATTAGACCTATCTAGGACTTAAAAACACCTTTGGTGATGTGTTCGTGTGTGTATTAACAAAATCCGATGCGTTGGAGCGCATTTCAGGACATCTGAATTTTCGGCTACTTTTGTATAGCCGGCATCGTCGTTTTTAGCGTTTTGTCAGGTAATCCTCCAACTGCCATATCTTTTCTATTAGACCTATCTAGGACTTAAAAACACCTTTGGTGATGTGTTCGTGTGTGTATTAACAGAATCCGATGCGTTGGAGCGCATTTCAGGACATCTGAATTTTCGGCTACTTTTGTATAGCCGGCATCGTCGTTTCTTAGCGTTTTGTCAGGTAATCCTCCAACTGCCATATCGGCCCAATTAGACCTATCTAGGACTTAAAAACACCTTTGGTGATGTGTTCGTGTGTGTATTAACAAAATCCGATGCGTTGGAGCGCATTTCAGGACATCTGAATTTTCGGCTACTTTTGTATAGCCGGCATCGTCGTTTTTAGCGTTTTGTCAGGTAATCCTCCAACTGCCATATCTTTTCTATTAGACCTATCTAGGACTTAAAAACACCTTTGGTGATGTGTTCGTGTGTGTATTAACAGAATCCGATGCGTTGGAGCGCATTTCAGGACATCTGAATTTTCGGCTACTTTTGTATAGCCGGCATCGTCGTTTTTAGCGTTTTGTCAGGTAATCCTCCAACTGCCATATCGGCCCTATTAGACCTATCTAGGACTTAAAAACACCTTTGGTGATGTGTTCGTGTGTGTATTAACAAAATCCGATGCGTTGGAGCGCATTTCAGGACATCTGAATTTTCGGCTACTTTTGTATAGCCGGCATCGTCGTTTTTAGCGTTTTGTCAGGTAATCCTCCAACTGCCATATCTTTTCTATTAGACCTATCTAGGACTTAAAAACACCTTTGGTGATGTGTTCGTGTGTGTATTAACAGAATCCGATGCGTTGGAGCGCATTTCAGGACATCTGAATTTTCGGCTACTTTTGTATAGCCGGCATCGTCGTTTTTAGCGTTTTGTCAGGTAATCCTCCAACTGCCATATCTTTTCTATTAGACCTATCTAGGACTTAAAAACACCTTTGGTGATGTGTTCGTGTGTGTATTAACAGAATCCGATGCGTTGGAGCGCATTTCAGGACATCTGAATTTTCGGCTACTTTTGTATAGCCGGCATCGTCGTTTTTAGCGTTTTGTCAGGTAATCCTCCAACTGCCATATCTTTTCTATTAGACCTATCTAGGACTTAAAAACACCTTTGGTGATGTGTTCGTGTGTGTATTAACAGAATCCGATGCGTTGGAGCGCATTTCAGGACATCTGAATTTTCGGCTACTTTTGTATAGCCGGCATCGTCGTTTTTAGCGTTTTGTCAGGTAATCCTCCAACTGCCATATCTTTTCTATTAGACCTATCTAGGACTTAAAAACACCTTTGGTGATGTGTTCGTGTGTGTATTAACAGAATCCGATGAGTTGGAGCGCATTTCAGGACATCTGAATTTTCGGCTACTTTTGTATAGCCGGCATCGTCGTTTTTAGCGTTTTGTCAGGTAATCCTCCAACTGCCATATCTTTTCTATTAGACCTATCTAGGACTTAAAAACACCTTTGGTGATGTGTTCGTGTGTGTATTAACAGAATCCGATGAGTTGGAGCGCATTTCAGGACATCTGAATTTTCGGCTACTTTTGTATAGCCGGCATCGTCGTTTTTAGCGTTTTGTCAGGTAATCCTCCAACTGCCATATCGGCCCTATTAGACCTATCTAGGACTTAAAAACACCTTTGGTGATGTGTTCGTGTGTGTATTAACAGAATCCGATGCGTTGGAGCGCATTTCAGGACATCTGAATTTTCGGCTACTTTTGTATAGCCGGCATCGTCGTTTTTAGCGTTTTGTCAGGTAATCCTCCAACTGCCATATCGGCCCTATTAGACCTATCTAGGACTTAAAAACACCTTTGGTGATGTGTTCGTGTGTGTATTAACAAAATCCGATGCGTTGGAGCGCATTTCAGGACATCTGAATTTTCGGCTACTTTTGTATAGCCGGCATCGTCGTTTTTAGCGTTTTGTCAGGTAATCCTCCAACTGCCATATCTTTTCTATTAGACCTATCTAGGACTTAAAAACACCTTTGGTGATGTGTTCGTGTGTGTATTAACAGAATCCGATGCGTTGGAGCGCATTTCAGGACATCTGAATTTTCGGCTACTTTTGTATAGCCGGCATCGTCGTTTCTTAGCGTTTTGTCACATCATCCTCCAACTGCCATATCGGCCCTATTAGACCTATCTAGGACTTAAAAACACCTTTGGTGATGTGTTCGTGTGTGTATTAACAAAATCCGATGCGTTGGAGCGCATTTCAGGACATCTGAATTTTCGGCTACTTTTGTATAGCCGGCATCGTCGTTTTTAGCGTTTTGTCAGGTAATCCTCCAACTGCCATATCTTTTCTATTAGACCTATCTAGGACTTAAAAACACCTTTGGTGATGTGTTCGTGTGTGTATTAACAGAATCCGATGCGTTGGAGCGCATTTCAGGACATCTGAATTTTCGGCTACTTTTGTATAGCCGGCATCGTCGTTTTTAGCGTTTTGTCAGGTAATCCTCCAACTGCCATATCTTTTCTATTAGACCTATCTAGGACTTAAAAACACCTTTGGTGATGTGTTCGTGTGTGTATTAACAGAATCCGATGCGTTGGAGCGCATTTCAGGACATCTGAATTTTCGGCTACTTTTGTATAGCCGGCATCGTCGTTTTTAGCGTTTTGTCAGGTAATCCTCCAACTGCCATATCTTTTCTATTAGACCTATCTAGGACTTAAAAACACCTTTGGTGATGTGTTCGTGTGTGTATTAACAGAATCCGATGCGTTGGAGCGCATTTCAGGACATCTGAATTTTCGGCTACTTTTGTATAGCCGGCATCGTCGTTTCTTAGCGTTTTGTCAGGTAATCCTCCAACTGCCATATCGGCCCTATTAGACCTATCTAGGACTTAAAAACACCTTTGGTGATGTGTTCGTGTGTGTATTAACAGAATCCGATGCGTTGGAGCGCATTTCAGGACATCTGAATTTTCGGCTACTTTTGTATAGCCGGCATCGTCGTTTCTTAGCGTTTTGTCAGGTAATCCTCCAACTGCCATATCGGCCCTATTAGACCTATCTAGGACTTAAAAACACCTTTGGTGATGTGTTCGTGTGTGTATTAACAGAATCCGATGCGTTGGAGCGCATTTCAGGACATCTGAATTTTCGGCTACTTTTGTATAGCCGGCATCGTCGTTTCTTAGCGTTTTGTCAGGTAATCCTCCAACTGCCATATCTTTTCTATTAGACCTATCTAGGACTTAAAAACACCTTTGGTGATGTGTTAGTGTGTGTATTAACAGAATCCGATGCGTTGGAGCGCATTTCAGGACATCTGAATTTTCGGCTACTTTTGTATAGCCGGCATCGTCGTTTTTAGCGTTTTGTCAGGTAATCCTCCAACTGCCATATCTTTCCTATTAGAGCTATCTAGGACTTAAAAACACCTTTGGTGATGTGTTCGTGTGTGTATTAACAGAATCCGATGCGTTGGAGCGCATTTCAGGACATCTGAATTTTCGGCTACTTTTGTATAGCCGGCATCGTCGTTTTTAGCGTTTTGTCAGGTAATCCTCCAACTGCCATATCTTTCCTATTAGAGCTATCTAGGACTTAAAAACACCTTTGGTGATGTGTTCGTGTGTGTATTAACAGAATCCGATGCGTTGGAGCGCATTTCAGGACATCTGAATTTTCGGCTACTTTTGTATAGCCGGCATCGTCGTTTTTAGCGTTTTGTCAGGTAATCCTCCAACTGCCATATCGGCCCTATTAGACCTATCAAGGACTTTAAAACACCTTTGGTGATGTGTTCGTGTGTGTATTAACAAAATCCGATGCGTTGGAGCGCATTTCAGGACATCTGAATTTTCGGCTACTTTTGTATAGCCGGCATCGTCGTTTTTAGCGTTTTGTCAGGTAATCCTCCAACTGCCATATCTTTTCTATTAGACCTATCTAGGACTTAAAAACACCTTTGGTGATGTGTTCGTGTGTGTATTAACAGAATCCGATGCGTTGGAGCGCATTTCAGGACATCTGAATTTTCGGCTACTTTTGTATAGCCGGCATCGTCGTTTTTAGCGTTTTGTCAGGTAATCCTCCAACTGCCATATCTGCCCTATTAGACCTATCTAGGACTTAAAAACACCTTTCGTGATGTGTTCGTGTGTGTATTAACAGAATCCGATGCGTTGGAGCGCATTTCAGGACATCTGAATTTTCGGCTACTTTTGTATAGCCGGCATCGTCGTTTTTAGCGTTTTGTCAGGTAATCCTCCAACTGCCATATCGGCCCTATTAGACCTATCTAGGACTTAAAAACACCTTTGGTGATGTGTTCGTGTGTGTATTAACAGAATCCGATGCGTTGGAGCGCATTTCAGGACATCTGAATTTTCGGCTACTTTTGTATAGCCGGCATCGTCGTTTTTAGCGTTTTGTCAGGTAATCCTCCAACTGCCATATCGGCCCTATTAGAGCTATCTAGGACTTAAAAACACCTTTGGTGATGTGTTCGTGTGTGTATTAACATAATAAGATGCGTTGGAGCGCATTTCAGGACATCTGAATTTTCGGCTACTTTTGTATAGCCGGCATCGTCGTTTTTAGCGTTTTGTCAGGTAATCCTCCAACTGCCATATCTTTCCTATTAGAGCTATCTAGGACTTAAAAACACCTTTGGTGATGTGTTCGTGTGTGTATTAACATAATAAGATGCGTTGGAGCGCATTTCAGGACATCTGAATTTTCGGCTACTTTTGTATAGCCGGCATCGTCGTTTTTAGCGTTTTGTCAGGTAATCCTCCAACTGCCATATCTTTCCTATTAGAGCTATCTAGGACTTAAAAACACCTTTGGTGATGTGTTCGTGTGTGTATTAACAGAATCCGATGCGTTGGAGCGCATTTCAGGACATCTGAATTTTCGGCTACTTTTGTATAGCCGGCATCGTCGTTTTTAGCGTTTTGTCAGGTAATACTTCAACTGCCATATCGGCCGTATTAGAGCTATCTAGGACTTAAAAACACCTTTGGTGATGTGTTCGTGTGTGTATTAACAGAATCCGATGCGTTGGAGCGCATTTCAGGACATCTGAATTTTCGGCTACTTTTGTATAGCCGGCATCGTCGTTTTTAGCGTTTTGTCAGGTAATCCTCCAACTGCCATATCTTTTCTATTAGACCTATCTAGGACTTAAAAACACCTTTGGTGATGTGTTCGTGTGTGTATTAACAGAATCCGATGCGTTGGAGCGCATTTCAGGACATCTGAATTTTCGGCTACTTTTGTATAGCCGGCATCGTCGTTTTTAGCGTTTTGTCAGGTAATCCTCCAACTGCCATATCGGCCCTATAGACCTATCTAGGACTTAAAAACACCTTTGGTGATGTGTTCGTGTGTGTATTAACAGAATCCGATGCGTTGGAGCGCATTTCAGGACATCTGAATTTGCGGCTACTTTTGTATAGCCGGCATCGTCCTTTTTTAGCGTTTTGTCACATCATCCTCCAACTGCCATATCGGCCCTATTAGAGCTATCCTAGGACTTAAAAACACCTTTGGTGATGTGTTCGTGTGTGTATTGACAGAATCCGATGCGTTGGAGCGCATTTCAGGACATCTGAATTTTCGGCTACTTTTGTATAGCCGGCATCGTCGTTTTTAGCGTTTTGTCAGGTAATCCTCCAACTGCCATATCTTTCCTATTAGACCTATCTAGGACTTAAAAAACACCTTTGGTGATGTGTTCGTGTGTGTATTAACATAATCAGATGCGTTGGAGCGCATTTCAGGACATCTGCATTTTCGGCTACTTTTGTATAGCCGGCATCGTCGTTTTTAGCGTTTTGTCAGGTAATCCTCCAACTGCCATATCGGCCCTATTAGACCTATCTAGGACTTAAAAACACCTTTGGTGATGTGTTCGTGTGTGTATTAACAGAATCCGATGCGTTGGAGCGCATTTCAGGACATCTGAATTTTCGGCTACTTTTGTATAGCCGGCATCGTCGTTTTAGCGTTTTTGTCAGTAATCCTCCAACTGCCATATCGGCACTATTAGACCTATCTAGGACTTAAAAACACCTTTGGTGATGTGTTCGTGTGTGTATTAACAGAATCCGATGCGTTGGAGCGCATTTCAGGACATCTGAATTTTCGGCTACTTTTGTATAGCCGGCATCGTCGTTTTTAGCGTTTTGTCAGGTAATCCTCCAACTGCCATATCGGCCCTATTAGACCTATCTAGACTTAAAAACACCTTTGGTGATGTGTTCGTGTGTGTATTAACAGAATCCGATGCGTTGGAGCGCATTTCAGGACATCTGAATTTTCGGCTACTTTTGTATAGCCGGCATCGTCGTTTTTTAGCGTTTTGTCAGGTAATCCTCCAACTGCCATATCGGCCCTATTAGACCTATCTAGGACTTAAAAACACCTTTGGTGATGTGTTCGTGTGTGTATTAACAGAATCCGATGCGTTGGAGCGCATTTCAGGACATCTGAATTTTCGGCTACTTTTGTATAAGCCGGCATCGTCGTTTTTAGCGTTTTGTCAGGTAATCCTCCAACTGCCATATCGGCCCTATTAGACCTATCTAGGACTTAAAAACACCTTTGGTGATGTGTTCGTGTGTGTAGTAACAGAATCCGATGCGTTGGAGCGCATTTCAGGACATCTGAATTTTCGGCTACTTTTGTATAGCCGGCATCGTCGTTTTTAGCGTTTTGTCAGGTAATCCTCCAACTGCCATATCGGCCCTATTAGACCTATCTAGGACTTAAAAACACCTTTGGTGATGTGTTCGTGTGTGTATTAACAGAATCCGATGCGTTGGAGCGCATTTCAGGACATCTGAATTTTCGGCTACTTTTGTATAGCCGGCATCGTCGTTTTTAGCGTTTTGTCAGGTAATCCTCCAACTGCCATATCGGCCCTATTAGACCTATCTAGAACTTAAAAACACCTTTGGGGATGTGTTCGTGTGTGTATTAACATAATAAGATGCGTTGGAGCGCATTTCAGGACATCTGAATTTTCGGCTACTTTTGTATAGCCGGCATCGTCGTTTTTAGCGTTTTGTCAGGTAATCCTCCAACTGCCATATCGGCCCTATTAGACCTATCTAGAACTTAAAAACACCTTTGGGGATGTGTTCGTGTGTGTATTAACATAATAAGATGCGTTGGAGCGCATTTCAGGACATCTGCATTTTCGGCTACTTTTGTATAGCCGGAATCGTCGTTTTTAGCGTTTTGTCAGGTAATCCTCCAACTGCCATATCGGCCCTATTAGACCTATCTAGAACTTAAAAACACCTTTGGGGATGTGTTCGTGTGTGTATTAACATAATAAGATGCGTTGGAGCGCATTTCAGGACATCTGCATTTTCGGCTACTTTTGTATAGCCGGAATCGTCGTTTTTAGCGTTTTGTCAGGTAATCCTCCAACTGCCATATCGGCCCTATTAGACCTATCTAGAACTTAAAAACACCTTTGGGGATGTGTTCGTGTGTGTATTAACATAATAAGATGCGTTGGAGCGCATTTCAGGACATCTGAATTTTCGGCTACTTTTGTATAGCCGGCATCGTCGTTTTTAGCGTTTTGTCAGGTAATCCTCCAACTGCCATATCTTTTCTATTAGACCTATCTAGGACTTAAAAACACCTTTGGTGATGTGTTCGTGTGTGTATTAACAGAATCCGATGCGTTGGAGCGCATTTCAGGACATCTGAATTTTCGGCTACTTTTGTATAGCCGGCATCGTCGTTTTTAGCGTTTTGTCAGGTAATCCTCCAACTGCCATATCGGCCCTATTAGACCTATCTAGAACTTAAAAACACCTTTGGGGATGTGTTCGTGTGTGTATTAACATAATAAGATGCGTTGGAGCGCATTTCAGGACATCTGCATTTTCGGCTACTTTTGTATAGCCGGAATCGTCGTTTTTAGCGTTTTGTCAGGTAATCCTCCAACTGCCATATCGGCCCTATTAGACCTATCTAGAACTTAAAAACACCTTTGGGGATGTGTTCGTGTGTGTATTAACATAATAAGATGCGTTGGAGCGCATTTCAGGACATCTGAATTTTCGGCTACTTTTGTATAGCCGGCATCGTCGTTTTTAGCGTTTTGTCAGGTAATCCTCCAACTGCCATATCTTTCCTATTAGAGCTATCTAGGACTTAAAAACACCTTTGGTGATGTGTTCGTGTGTGTATTAACATAATAAGATGCGTTGGAGCGCATTTCAGGACATCTGAATTTTCGGCTACTTTTGTATAGCCGGCATCGTCGTTTTTAGCGTTTTGTCAGGTAATCCTCCAACTGCCATATCTTTCTTATTAGAGCTATCTAGGACTTAAAAACACCTTTGGTGATGTGTTCGTGTATGTATTAACATAATAAGATGCGTTGGAGCGCATTTCAGGACATCTGAATTTTCGGCTACTTTTGTATAGCCGGAATCGTCGTTTTTAGCGTTTTGTCAGGTAATCCTCCAACTGCCATATCGGCCCTATTAGACCTATCTAGGACTTAAAAACACCTTTGGTGATGTGTTCGTGTGTGTATTAACAGAATCCGATGCGTTGGAGCGCATTTCAGGACATCTGAATTTTCGGCTACTTTTGTATAGCCGGCATCGTCGTTTTTAGCGTTTTGTCAGGTAATCCTCCAACTGCCATATCGGCCCTATTAGACCTATCTAGAACTTAAAAACACCTTTGGGGATGTGTTCGTGTGTGTATTAACATAATAAGATGCGTTGGAGCGCATTTCAGGACATCTGCATTTTCGGCTACTTTTGTATAGCCGGCATCGTCGTTTTTAGCGTTTTGTCAGGTAATCCTCCAACTGCCATATCTTTCTTATTAGAGCTATCTAGGACTTAAAAACACCTTTGGTGATGTGTTCGTGTGTGTATTAACATAATAAGATGCGTTGGAGCGCATTTCAGGACATCTGAATTTTCGGCTACTTTTGTATAGCCGGCATCGTCGTTTTTAGCGTTTTGTCAGGTAATCCTCCAACTGCCATATCTTTCCTATTAGAGCTATCTAGGACTTAAAAACACCTTTGGTGATGTGTTCGTGTGTGTATTAACATAATAAGATGCGTTGCAGCGCATTTCAGGACATCTGAATTTTCGGCTACTTTTGTATAGCCGGCATCGTCGTTTTTAGCGTTTTGTCAGGTAATCCTCCAACTGCCATATCTTTCCTATTAGAGCTATCTAGGACTTAAAAACACCTTTGGTGATGTGTTCGTGTGTGTATTAACATAATAAGATGCGTTGGAGCGCATTTCAGGACATCTGAATTTTCGGCTACTTTTGTATAGCCGGCATCGTCGTTTTTAGCGTTTTGTCAGGTAATCCTCCAACTGCCATATCGGCCCTATTAGACCTATCTAGGACTTTAAAACACCTTTGGTGATGTGTTCGTGTGTGTATTAACAAAATCCGATGCGTTGGAACGCATTTCAGGACATCTGAATTTTCGGCTACTTTTGTATAGCCGGCATCGTCGTTTTTAGCGTTTTGTCAGGTAATCCTCCAACTGCCATATCGGCCCTATTAGACCTATCTAGAACTTAAAAACACCTTTGGGGATGTGTTCGTGTGTGTATTAACATAATAAGATGCGTTGGAGCGCATTTCAGGACATCTGAATTTTCGGCTACTTTTGTATAGCCGGCATCGTCGTTTTTAGCGTTTTGTCAGGTAATCCTCCAACTGCCATATCTTTCCTATTAGAGCTATCTAGGACTTAAAAACACCTTTGGTGATGTGTTCGTGTGTGTATTAACATAATAAGATGCGTTGGAGCGCATTTCAGGACATCTGAATTTTCGGCTACTTTTGTATAGCCGGAATCGTCGTTTTTAGCGTTTTGTCAGGTAATCCTCCAACTGCCATATCGGCCCTATTAGACCTATCTAGGACTTAAAAACACCTTTGGTGATGTGTTCGTGTGTGTATTAACAGAATCCGATGCGTTGGAGCGCATTTCAGGACATCTGAATTTTCGGCTACTTTTGTATAGCCGGCATCGTCGTTTTTAGCGTTTTGTCAGGTAATCCTCCAACTGCCATATCGGCCCTATTAGACCTATCTAGGACTTAAAAACACCTTTGGTGATGTGTTCGTGTGTGTATTAACAAAATCCGATGCGTTGGAGCGCATTTCAGGACATCTGAATTTTCGGCTACTTTTGTATAGCCGGCATCGTCGTTTTTAGCGTTTTGTCAGGTAATCCTCCAACTGCCATATCGGCCCTATTAGACCTATCTAGGACTTAAAAACACCTTTGGTGATGTGTTCGTGTGTGTATTAACAAAATCCGATGCGTTGGAGCGCATTTCAGGACATCTGAATTTTCGGCTACTTTTGTATAGCCGGCATCGTCGTTTTTAGCGTTTTGTCAGGTAATCCTCCAACTGCCATATCGGCCCTATTAGACCTATCTAGGACTTTAAAACACCTTTGGTGATGTGTTCGTGTGTGTATTAACAAAATCCGATGCGTTGGAGCGCATTTCAGGACATCTGAATTTTCGGCTACTTTTGTATAGCCGGAATCGTCGTTTTTAGCGTTTTGTCAGGTAATCCTCCAACTGCCATATCGGCCCTATTAGACCTATCTAGGACTTAAAAACACCTTTGGTGATGTGTTCGTGTGTGTATTAACAGAATCCGATGCGTTGGAGCGCATTTCAGGACATCTGAATTTTCGGCTACTTTTGTATAGCCGGCATCGTCGTTTTTAGCGTTTTGTCAGGTAATCCTCCAACTGCCATATCTTTCTTATTAGAGCTATCTAGGACTTAAAAACACCTTTGGTGATGTGTTCGTGTGTGTATTAACAGAATCCGATGCGTTGGAGCGCATTTCAGGACATCTGAATTTTCGGCTACTTTTGTATAGCCGGCATCGTCGTTTTTAGCGTTTTGTCAGGTAATCCTCCAACTGCCATATCGGCACTATTAGACCTATCTAGGACTTAAAAACACCTTTGGTGATGTGTTCGTGTGTGTATTAACAGAATCCGATGCGTTGGAGCGCATTTCAGGACATCTGAATTTTCGGCTACTTTTGTATAGCCGGCATCGTCGTTTTTAGCGTTTTGTCAGGTAATCCTCCAACTGCCATATCGGCCCTATTAGACCTATCTAGGACTTAAAAACACCTTTGGTGATGTGTTCGTGTGTGTATTAACAGAATCCGATGCGTTGGAGCGCATTTCAGGACATCTGAATTTTCGGCTACTTTTGTATAGCCGGCATCGTCGTTTTTAGCGTTTTGTCAGGTAATCCTCCAACTGCCATATCGGCCCTATTAGACCTATCTAGGACTTAAAAACACCTTTGGTGATGTGTTCGTGTGTGTATTAACAGAATCCGATGCGTTGGAGCGCATTTCAGGACATCTGAATTTTCGGCTACTTTTGTATAGCCGGCATCGTCGTTTTTAGCGTTTTGTCAGGTAATCCTCCAACTGCCATATCTTTCTTATTAGAGCTATCTAGTACTTAAAAACACCTTTGGTGATGTGTTCGTGTATGTATTAACATAATAAGATGCGTTGGAGCGCATTTCAGGACATCTGAATTTTCGGCTACTTTTGTATAGCCGGAATCGTCGTTTTTAGCGTTTTGTCAGGTAATCCTCCAACTGCCATATCGGCCCTATTAGACCTATCTAGGACTTAAAAACACCTTTGGTGATGTGTTCGTGTGTGTATTAACAGAATCCGATGCGTTGGAGCGCATTTCAGGACATCTGAATTTTCGGCTACTTTTGTATAGCCGGCATCGTCGTTTTTAGCGTTTTGTCAGGTAATCCTCCAACTGCCATATCGGCCCTATTAGACCTATCTAGGACTTAAAAACACCTTTGGTGATGTGTTCGTGTGTGTATTAACAAAATCCGATGCGTTGGAGCGCATTTCAGGACATCTGAATTTTCGGCTACTTTTGTATAGCCGGCATCGTCGTTTTTAGCGTTTTGTCAGGTAATCCTCCAACTGCCATATCGGCCCTATTAGACCTATCTAGGACTTAAAAACACCTTTGGTGATGTGTTCGTGTGTGTATTAACAAAATCCGATGCGTTGGAGCGCATTTCAGGACATCTGAATTTTCGGCTACTTTTGTATAGCCGGCATCGTCGTTTTTAGCGTTTTGTCAGGTAATCCTCCAACTGCCATATCGGCCCTATTAGACCTATCTAGGACTTTAAAACACCTTTGGTGATGTGTTCGTGTGTGTATTAACAAAATCCGATGCGTTGGAGCGCATTTCAGGACATCTGAATTTTCGGCTACTTTTGTATAGCCGGCATCGTCGTTTTTAGCGTTTTGTCAGGTAATCCTCCAACTGCCATATCGGCCCTATTAGACCTATCTAGGACTTTAAAACACCTTTGGTGATGTGTTCGTGTGTGTATTAACAAAATCCGATGCGTTGGAGCGCATTTCAGGACATCTGAATTTTCGGCTACTTTTGTATAGCCGGCATCGTCGTTTTTAGCGTTTTGTCAGGTAATCCTCCAACTGCCATATCGGCCCTATTAGACCTATCTAGAACTTAAAAACACCTTTGGGGATGTGTTCGTGTGTGTATTAACATAATAAGATGCGTTGGAGCGCATTTCAGGACATCTGCATTTTCGGCTACTTTTGTATAGCCGGCATCGTCGTTTTTAGCGTTTTGTCAGGTAATCCTCCAACTGCCATATCTTTCCTATTAGAGCTATCTAGGACTTAAAAACACCTTTGGTGATGTGTTCGTGTGTGTATTAACATAATAAGATGCGTTGCAGCGCATTTCAGGACATCTGAATTTTCGGCTACTTTTGTATAGCCGGCATCGTCGTTTTTAGCGTTTTGTCAGGTAATCCTCCAACTGCCATATCTTTCCTATTAGAGCTATCTAGGACTTAAAAACACCTTTGGTGATGTGTTCGTGTGTGTATTAACATAATAAGATGCGTTGGAGCGCATTTCAGGACATCTGAATTTTCGGCTACTTTTGTATAGCCGGCATCGTCGTTTTTAGCGTTTTGTCAGGTAATCCTCCAACTGCCATATCGGCCCTATTAGACCTATCTAGGACTTTAAAACACCTTTGGTGATGTGTTCGTGTGTGTATTAACAAAATCCGATGCGTTGGAACGCATTTCAGGACATCTGAATTTTCGGCTACTTTTGTATAGCCGGCATCGTCGTTTTTAGCGTTTTGTCAGGTAATCCTCCAACTGCCATATCGGCCCTATTAGACCTATCTAGAACTTAAAAACACCTTTGGGGATGTGTTCGTGTGTGTATTAACATAATAAGATGCGTTGGAGCGCATTTCAGGACATCTGAATTTTCGGCTACTTTTGTATAGCCGGCATCGTCGTTTTTAGCGTTTTGTCAGGTAATCCTCCAACTGCCATATCTTTCCTATTAGAGCTATCTAGGACTTAAAAACACCTTTGGTGATGTGTTCGTGTGTGTATTAACATAATAAGATGCGTTGGAGCGCATTTCAGGACATCTGAATTTTCGGCTACTTTTGTATAGCCGGAATCGTCGTTTTTAGCGTTTTGTCAGGTAATCCTCCAACTGCCATATCGGCCCTATTAGACCTATCTAGGACTTAAAAACACCTTTGGTGATGTGTTCGTGTGTGTATTAACAGAATCCGATGCGTTGGAGCGCATTTCAGGACATCTGAATTTTCGGCTACTTTTGTATAGCCGGCATCGTCGTTTTTAGCGTTTTGTCAGGTAATCCTCCAACTGCCATATCGGCCCTATTAGACCTATCTAGGACTTAAAAACACCTTTGGTGATGTGTTCGTGTGTGTATTAACAAAATCCGATGCGTTGGAGCGCATTTCAGGACATCTGAATTTTCGGCTACTTTTGTATAGCCGGCATCGTCGTTTTTAGCGTTTTGTCAGGTAATCCTCCAACTGCCATATCGGCCCTATTAGACCTATCTAGGACTTAAAAACACCTTTGGTGATGTGTTCGTGTGTGTATTAACAAAATCCGATGCGTTGGAGCGCATTTCAGGACATCTGAATTTTCGGCTACTTTTGTATAGCCGGCATCGTCGTTTTTAGCGTTTTGTCAGGTAATCCTCCAACTGCCATATCGGCCCTATTAGACCTATCTAGGACTTTAAAACACCTTTGGTGATGTGTTCGTGTGTGTATTAACAAAATCCGATGCGTTGGAGCGCATTTCAGGACATCTGAATTTTCGGCTACTTTTGTATAGCCGGAATCGTCGTTTTTAGCGTTTTGTCAGGTAATCCTCCAACTGCCATATCGGCCCTATTAGACCTATCTAGGACTTAAAAACACCTTTGGTGATGTGTTCGTGTGTGTATTAACAGAATCCGATGCGTTGGAGCGCATTTCAGGACATCTGAATTTTCGGCTACTTTTGTATAGCCGGCATCGTCGTTTTTAGCGTTTTGTCAGGTAATCCTCCAACTGCCATATCTTTCTTATTAGAGCTATCTAGGACTTAAAAACACCTTTGGTGATGTGTTCGTGTGTGTATTAACAGAATCCGATGCGTTGGAGCGCATTTCAGGACATCTGAATTTTCGGCTACTTTTGTATAGCCGGCATCGTCGTTTTTAGCGTTTTGTCAGGTAATCCTCCAACTGCCATATCGGCACTATTAGACCTATCTAGGACTTAAAAACACCTTTGGTGATGTGTTCGTGTGTGTATTAACAGAATCCGATGCGTTGGAGCGCATTTCAGGACATCTGAATTTTCGGCTACTTTTGTATAGCCGGCATCGTCGTTTTTAGCGTTTTGTCAGGTAATCCTCCAACTGCCATATCGGCCCTATTAGACCTATCTAGGACTTAAAAACACCTTTGGTGATGTGTTCGTGTGTGTATTAACAGAATCCGATGCGTTGGAGCGCATTTCAGGACATCTGAATTTTCGGCTACTTTTGTATAGCCGGCATCGTCGTTTTTAGCGTTTTGTCAGGTAATCCTCCAACTGCCATATCGGCCCTATTAGACCTATCTAGGACTTAAAAACACCTTTGGTGATGTGTTCGTGTGTGTATTAACAGAATCCGATGCGTTGGAGCGCATTTCAGGACATCTGAATTTTCGGCTACTTTTGTATAGCCGGCATCGTCGTTTTTAGCGTTTTGTCAGGTAATCCTCCAACTGCCATATCTTTCTTATTAGAGCTATCTAGTACTTAAAAACACCTTTGGTGATGTGTTCGTGTATGTATTAACATAATAAGATGCGTTGGAGCGCATTTCAGGACATCTGAATTTTCGGCTACTTTTGTATAGCCGGAATCGTCGTTTTTAGCGTTTTGTCAGGTAATCCTCCAACTGCCATATCGGCCCTATTAGACCTATCTAGGACTTAAAAACACCTTTGGTGATGTGTTCGTGTGTGTATTAACAGAATCCGATGCGTTGGAGCGCATTTCAGGACATCTGAATTTTCGGCTACTTTTGTATAGCCGGCATCGTCGTTTTTAGCGTTTTGTCAGGTAATCCTCCAACTGCCATATCGGCCCTATTAGACCTATCTAGGACTTAAAAACACCTTTGGTGATGTGTTCGTGTGTGTATTAACAAAATCCGATGCGTTGGAGCGCATTTCAGGACATCTGAATTTTCGGCTACTTTTGTATAGCCGGCATCGTCGTTTTTAGCGTTTTGTCAGGTAATCCTCCAACTGCCATATCGGCCCTATTAGACCTATCTAGGACTTAAAAACACCTTTGGTGATGTGTTCGTGTGTGTATTAACAAAATCCGATGCGTTGGAGCGCATTTCAGGACATCTGAATTTTCGGCTACTTTTGTATAGCCGGCATCGTCGTTTTTAGCGTTTTGTCAGGTAATCCTCCAACTGCCATATCGGCCCTATTAGACCTATCTAGGACTTTAAAACACCTTTGGTGATGTGTTCGTGTGTGTATTAACAAAATCCGATGCGTTGGAGCGCATTTCAGGACATCTGAATTTTCGGCTACTTTTGTATAGCCGGCATCGTCGTTTTTAGCGTTTTGTCAGGTAATCCTCCAACTGCCATATCGGCCCTATTAGACCTATCTAGGACTTTAAAACACCTTTGGTGATGTGTTCGTGTGTGTATTAACAAAATCCGATGCGTTGGAGCGCATTTCAGGACATCTGAATTTTCGGCTACTTTTGTATAGCCGGCATCGTCGTTTTTAGCGTTTTGTCAGGTAATCCTCCAACTGCCATATCGGCCCTATTAGACCTATCTAGAACTTAAAAACACCTTTGGGGATGTGTTCGTGTGTGTATTAACATAATAAGATGCGTTGGAGCGCATTTCAGGACATCTGCATTTTCGGCTACTTTTGTATAGCCGGCATCGTCGTTTTTAGCGTTTTGTCAGGTAATCCTCCAACTGCCATATCTTTCCTATTAGAGCTATCTAGGACTTAAAAACACCTTTGGTGATGTGTTCGTGTGTGTATTAACATAATAAGATGCGTTGGAGCGCATTTCAGGACATCTGAATTTTCGGCTACTTTTGTATAGCCGGCATCGTCGTTTTTAGCGTTTTGTCAGGTAATCCTCCAACTGCCATATCGGCCCTATTAGACCTATCTAGGACTTAAAAACACCTTTGGTGATGTGTTCGTGTGTGTATTAACAGAATCCGATGCGTTGGAGCGCATTTCAGGACATCTGAATTTTCGGTTACTTTTGTATAGCCGGCATCGTCGTTTTTAGCGTTTTGTCAGGTAATCCTCCAACTGCCATATCGGCCCTATTAGACCTATCTAGGACTTAAAAACACCTTTGGTGATGTGTTCGTGTGTGTATTAACAAAATCCGATGCGTTGGAGCGCATTTCAGGACATCTGAATTTTCGGCTACTTTTGTATAGCCGGCATCGTCGTTTTTAGCGTTTTGTCAGGTAATCCTCCAACTGCCATATCGGCCCTATTAGACCTATCTAGAACTTAAAAACACCTTTGGGGATGTGTTCGTGTGTGTATTAACATAATAAGATGCGTTGGAGCGCATTTCAGGACATCTGCATTTTCGGCTACTTTTGTATAGCCGGCATCGTCGTTTTTAGCGTTTTGTCAGGTAATCCTCCAACTGCCATATCTTTCCTATTAGAGCTATCTAGGACTTAAAAACACCTTTGGTGATGTGTTCGTGTGTGTATTAACATAATAAGATGCGTTGGAGCGCATTTCAGGACATCTGAATTTTCGGCTACTTTTGTATAGCCGGCATCGTCGTTTTTAGCGTTTTGTCAGGTAATCCTCCAACTGCCATATCGGCCCTATTAGACCTATCTAGGACTTTAAAACACCTTTGGTGATGTGTTCGTGTGTGTATTAACAAAATCCGATGCGTTGGAGCGCATTTCAGGACATCTGAATTTTCGGCTACTTTTGTATAGCCGGCATCGTCGTTTTTAGCGTTTTGTCAGGTAATCCTCCAACTGCCATATCTTTCCTATTAGAGCTATCTAGGACTTAAAAACACCTTTGGTGATGTGTTCGTGTGTGTATTAACATAATAAGATGCGTTGGAGCGCATTTCAGGACATCTGAATTTTCGGCTACTTTTGTATAGCCGGCATCGTCGTTTTTAGCGTTTTGTCAGGTAATCCTCCAACTGCCATATCGGCCCTATTAGACCTATCTAGAACTTAAAAACACCTTTGGGGATGTGTTCGTGTGTGTATTAACATAATAAGATGCGTTGGAGCGCATTTCAGGACATCTGCATTTTCGGCTACTTTTGTATAGCCGGCATCGTCGTTTTTAGCGTTTTGTCAGGTAATCCTCCAACTGCCATATCTTTCTTATTAGAGCTATCTAGGACTTAAAAACACCTTTGGTGATGTGTTCGTGTGTGTATTAACATAATAAGATGCGTTGGAGCGCATTTCAGGACATCTGAATTTTCGGCTACTTTTGTATAGCCGGCATCGTCGTTTTTAGCGTTTTGTCAGGTAATCCTCCAACTGCCATATCGGCCCTATTAGACCTATCTAGGACTTTAAAACACCTTTGGTGATGTGTTCGTGTGTGTATTAACAAAATCCGATGCGTTGGAGCGCATTTCAGGACATCTGAATTTTCGGCTACTTTTGTATAGCCGGCATCGTCGTTTTTAGCGTTTTGTCAGGTAATCCTCCAACTGCCATATCGGCCCTATTAGACCTATCTAGAACTTAAAAACACCTTTGGGGATGTGTTCGTGTGTGTATTAACATAATAAGATGCGTTGGAGCGCATTTCAGGACATCTGCATTTTCGGCTACTTTTGTATAGCCGGCATCGTCGTTTTTAGCGTTTTGTCAGGTAATCCTCCAACTGCCATATCTTTCCTATTAGAGCTATCTAGGACTTAAAAACACCTTTGGTGATGTGTTCGTGTGTGTATTAACATAATAAGATGCGTTGGAGCGCATTTCAGGACATCTGAATTTTCGGCTACTTTTGTATAGCCGGCATCGTCGTTTTTAGCGTTTTGTCAGGTAATCCTCCAACTGCCATATCTTTCTTATTAGAGCTATCTAGGACTTAAAAACACCTTTGGTGATGTGTTCGTGTATGTATTAACATAATAAGATGCGTTGGAGCGCATTTCAGGACATCTGAATTTTCGGCTACTTTTGTATAGCCGGAATCGTCGTTTTTAGCGTTTTGTCAGGTAATCCTCCAACTGCCATATCGGCCCTATTAGACCTATCTAGGACTTAAAAACACCTTTGGTGATGTGTTCGTGTGTGTATTAACAGAATCCGATGCGTTGGAGCGCATTTCAGGACATCTGAATTTTCGGCTACTTTTGTATAGCCGGCATCGTCGTTTTTAGCGTTTTGTCAGGTAATCCTCCAACTGCCATATCGGCCCTATTAGACCTATCTAGGACTTAAAAACACCTTTGGTGATGTGTTCGTGTGTGTATTAACAGAATCCGATGCGTTGGAGCGCATTTCAGGACATCTGAATTTTCGGCTACTTTTGTATAGCCGGCATCGTCGTTTTTAGCGTTTTGTCAGGTAATCCTCCAACTGCCATATCGGCCCTATTAGACCTATCTAGGACTTTAAAACACCTTTGGTGATGTGTTCGTGTGTGTATTAACAAAATCCGATGCGTTGGAGCGCATTTCAGGACATCTGAATTTTCGGCTACTTTTGTATAGCCGGCATCGTCGTTTTTAGCGTTTTGTCAGGTAATCCTCCAACTGCCATATCGGCCCTATTAGACCTATCTAGAACTTAAAAACACCTTTGGGGATGTGTTCGTGTGTGTATTAACATAATAAGATGCGTTGGAGCGCATTTCAGGACATCTGCATTTTCGGCTACTTTTGTATAGCCGGCATCGTCGTTTTTAGCGTTTTGTCAGGTAATCCTCCAACTGCCATATCTTTTCTATTAGACCTATCTAGGACTTAAAAACACCTTTGGTGATGTGTTCGTGTGTGTATTAACAGAATCCGATGCGTTGGAGCGCATTTCAGGACATCTGAATTTTCGGCTACTTTTGTATAGCCGGCATCGTCGTTTTTAGCGTTTTGTCAGGTAATCCTCCAACTGCCATATCGGCCCTATTAGACCTATCTAGGACTTAAAAACACCTTTGGTGATGTGTTCGTGTGTGTATTAACAGAATCCGATGCGTTGGAGCGCATTTCAGGACATCTGAATTTTCGGCTACTTTTGTATAGCCGGCATCGTCGTTTTTAGCGTTTTGTCAGGTAATCCTCCAACTGCCATATCGGCCCTATTAGACCTATCTAGGACTTAAAAACACCTTTGGTGATGTGTTCGTGTGTGTATTAACAGAATCCGATGCGTTGGAGCGCATTTCAGGACATCTGAATTTTCGGCTACTTTTGTATAGCCGGCATCGTCGTTTTTAGCGTTTTGTCAGGTAATCCTCCAACTGCCATATCTTTCCTATAAGACCTATCTAGGACTTAAAAACACCTTTGGTGATGTGTTCGTGTGTGTATTAACAGAATCCGATGCGTTGGAGCGCATTTCAGGACATCTGAATTTTCGGCTACTTTTGTATAGCCGGCATCGTCGTTTTTAGCGTTTTGTCAGGTAATCCTCCAACTGCCATATCGGCCCTATTAGACCTATCTAGAACTTAAAAACACCTTTGGGGATGTGTTCGTGTGTGTATTAACATAATAAGATGCGTTGGAGCGCATTTCAGGACATCTGCATTTTCGGCTACTTTTGTATAGCCGGCATCGTCGTTTTTAGCGTTTTGTCAGGTAATCCTCCAACTGCCATATCTTTCCTATTAGAGCTATCTAGGACTTAAAAACACCTTTGGTGATGTGTTCGTGTGTGTATTAACATAATAAGATGCGTTGGAGCGCATTTCAGGACATCTGAATTTTCGGCTACTTTTGTATAGCCGGCATCGTCGTTTTTAGCGTTTTGTCAGGTAATCCTCCAACTGCCATATCTTTCTTATTAGAGCTATCTAGGACTTAAAAACACCTTTGGTGATGTGTTCGTGTATGTATTAACATAATAAGATGCGTTGGAGCGCATTTCAGGACATCTGAATTTTCGGCTACTTTTGTATAGCCGGAATCGTCGTTTTTAGCGTTTTGTCAGGTAATCCTCCAACTGCCATATCGGCCCTATTAGACCTATCTAGGACTTAAAAACACCTTTGGTGATGTGTTCGTGTGTGTATTAACAGAATCCGATGCGTTGGAGCGCATTTCAGGACATCTGAATTTTCGGCTACTTTTGTATAGCCGGCATCGTCGTTTTTAGCGTTTTGTCAGGTAATCCTCCAACTGCCATATCGGCCCTATTAGACCTATCTAGGACTTAAAAACACCTTTGGTGATGTGTTCGTGTGTGTATTAACAGAATCCGATGCGTTGGAGCGCATTTCAGGACATCTGAATTTTCGGCTACTTTTGTATAGCCGGCATCGTCGTTTTTAGCGTTTTGTCAGGTAATCCTCCAACTGCCATATCGGCCCTATTAGACCTATCTAGGACTTAAAAACACCTTTGGTGATGTGTTCGTGTGTGTATTAACAGAATCCGATGCGTTGGAGCGCATTTCAGGACATCTGAATTTTCGGCTACTTTTGTATAGCCGGCATCGTCGTTTTTAGCGTTTTGTCAGGTAATCCTCCAACTGCCATATCGGCCCTATTAGACCTATCTAGGACTTAAAAACACCTTTGGTGATGTGTTCGTGTGTGTATTAACATAATCAGATGCGTTGGAGCGCATTTCAGGACATCTGAATTTTCGACTACTTTTGTATAGCCGGCATCGTCCTTTTTTAGCGTTTTATCACATCATCCTCCAACTGCCATATCGGCCCTATTAGACCTATCTAGGACTTAAAAACACCTTTGGTGATGTGTTCGTGTGTGTATTAACAGAATCCGATGCGTTGGAGCGCATTTCAGGACATCTGAATTTTCGGCTACTTTTGTATAGCCGGCATCGTCCTTTTTTAGCGTTTTATCACATCATCCTCCAACTGCCATATCGGCCCTATTAGACCTATCTAGGACTTAAAAACACCTTTGGTGATGTGTTCGTGTGTGTATTAACAGAATCCGATGCGTTGGAGCGCATTTCAGGACATCTGAATTTTCGGCTACTTTTGTATAGCCGGCATCGTCGTTTTTAGCGTTTTGTCAGGTAATCCTCCAACTGCCATATCTTTCCTATAAGACCTATCTAGGACTTAAAAACACCTTTGGTGATGTGTTCGTGTGTGTATTAACAGAATCCGATGCGTTGGAGCGCATTTCAGGACATCTGAATTTTCGGCTACTTTTGTATAGCCGGCATCGTCGTTTTTAGCGTTTTGTCAGGTAATACTCCAACTGCCATATCGGCCCTATTAGACCTATCTAGGACTTAAAAACACCTTTGGTGATGTGTTCGTGTGTGTATTAACAGAATCCGATGCGTTGGAGCGCATTTCAGGACATCTGAATTTTCGGCTACTTTTGTATAGCCGGCATCGTCGTTTTTAGCGTTTTGTCAGGTAATACTCCAACTGCCATATCGGCCCTATTAGACCTATCTAGGACTTAAAAACACCTTTGGTGATGTGTTCGTGTGTGTATTAACAGAATCCGATGCGTTGGAGCGCATTTCAGGACATCTGAGTTTTCGGCTACTTTTGTATAGCCGGCATCGTCATTTCTTAGCGTTTTGTCAGGTAATCCTCCAACTGCCATATCGGCCGTATTAGAGCTATCTAGGACTTAAAAACACCTTTGGTGATGTGTTCGTGTGTGTATTAACAGAATCCGATGCGTTGGAGCGCATTTCAGGACATCTGAATTTTCGGCTACTTTTGTATAGCCGGCATCGTCGTTTTTAGCGTTTTGTCAGGTAATCCTCCAACTGCCATATCGGCCCTATTAGAGCTATCTAGGACTTAAAAACACCTTTGGTGATGTGTTCGTGTGTGTATTAACAGAATCCGATGCGTTGGAGCGCATTTCAGGACATCTGAATTTTCGGCTACTTTTGTATAGCCGGCATCGTCGTTTTTAGCGTTTTGTCAGGTAATCCTCCAACTGACATATCTTTCCTATTAGAGCTATCTAGGACTTAAAAACACCTTTGGTGATGTGTTCGTGTGTGTATTAACAGAATCCGATGCGTTGGAGCGCATTTCAGGACATCTGAATTTTCGGCTACTTTTGTATAGCCGGCATCGTCATTTCTTAGCGTTTTGTCAGGTAATCCTCCAACTGCCATATCGGCCGTATTAGAGCTATCTAGGACTTAAAAACACCTTTGGTGATGTGTTCGTGTGTGTATTAACAGAATCCGATGCGTTGGAGCGCATTTCAGGACATCTGAATTTTCGGCTACTTTTGTATAGCCGGCATCGTCGTTTTTAGCGTTTTGTCAGGTAATCCTCCAACTGCCATATCGGCCCTATTAGACCTATCTAGGACTTAAGAACACCTTTGGTGATGTGTTCGTGTGTGTATTAACATAATCAGATGCGTTGGAGCGCATTTCAGGACATCTAAATTTTTGGTAAATTTTGTATTGCCGGCATCGTCGTTTCTTAGCGTTTTGTCAGGTAATCCTCCAACTGCCATATCGGCCCTATTAGACCTATCTAGGACTTAAAAACACCTTTGGTAATGTGTTCGTATGTGTATTTACAGAATCCGATGCGTTGGAGCGCATTTCAGGACATCTGAATTTTCGGCTACTTTTGTATAGCCGGCATCGTCGTTTTTAGCGTTTTGTCAGGTAATCCTCCAACTGCCATATCGGCCCTATTAGACCTATCAAGGACTTAAAAACACCTTTGGTGATGTGTTCGTGTGTGTATTAACAGAATCCGATGCGTTGGAGCGCATTTCAGGACATCTGAATTTTCGGCTACTTTTGTATAGCCGGCATCGTCGTTTCTTAGCGTTTTGTCAGGTAATCCACCAACTGCCATATCGGCCCTATTAGACCTATCTAGGACTTAAAAACACCTTTGGTGATGTGTTCGTGTGTGTATTAACAAAATCCGATGCGTTGGAGCGCATTTCAGGACATCTGAATTTTCGGCTACTTTTGTATAGCCGGCATCGTCGTTTTTAGCGTTTTGTCAGGTAATCCTCCAACTGCCATATCGGCCCTATTAGAGCTATCTAGGACTTAAAAACACCTTTGGTGATGTGTTCGTGTGTGTATTAACAGAATCCGATGCGTTGGAGCGCATTTCAGGACATCTGAATTTTCGGCTACTTTTGTATAGCCGGCATCGTCGTTTTTAGCGTTTTGTCAGGTAATCCTCCAACTGCCATATCGGCCCTATTAGACCTATCTAGGACTTAAAAACACCTTTGGTGATGTGTTCGTGTGTGTATTAACAGAATCCGATGCGTTGGAGCGCATTTCAGGGCATCTGAATTTTCGGCTACTTTTGTATAGCCGGCATCGTCGTTTTTAGCGTTTTGTCAGGTAATCCTCCAACTGCCATATCGGCCCTATTAGACCTATCTAGGACTTAAAAACACCTTTGGTGATGTGTTCGTGTGTGTATTAACAGAATCCGATGCGTTGGAGCGCATTTCAGGACATCTGAATTTTCGGCTACTTTTGTATAGCCGGCATCGTCGTTTCTTAGCGTTTTGTCAGGTAATCCTCCAACTGCCATATCTTTCCTATTAGAGCTATCTAGGACTTAAAAACACCTTTGGTGATGTGCTCGTGTGTGTATTAACAGAATCCGATGCGTTGGAGCGCATTTCAGGACATCTGAATTTTCGGCTACTTTTGTATAGCCGGCATCGTCGTTTTTAGCGTTTTGTCAGGTAATCCTCCAACTGCCATATCGGCCCTATTAGACCTATCAAGGACTTAAAAACACCTTTGGTGATGTGTTCGTGTGTGTATTAACAGAATCCGATGCGTTGGAGCGCATTTCAGGACATCTGAATTTTCGGCTACTTTTGTATAGCCGGCATCGTCGTTTTTAGCGTTTTATCACATCATCCTCCAACTGCCATATCGGCCCTATTAGACCTATCTAGGACTTAAAAACACCTTTGGTGATGTGTTCGTGTGTGTATTAACAGAATCCGATGCGTTGGAGCGCATTTCAGGACATCTGAATTTTCGGCTACTTTTGTATAGCCGGCATCGTCGTTTTTAGCGTTTTGTCAGGTAATCCTCCAACTGCCATATCGGCCCTATTAGACCTATCTAGGACTTAAAAACACCTTTGGTGATGTGTTCGTGTGTGTATTAACAGAATCCGATGCGTTGGAGCGCATTTCAGGACATCTGAATTTTCGGCTACTTTTGTATTGCCGGCATCGTCGTTTCTTAGCGTTTTGTCAGGTAATCCTCCAACTGCCATATCGGCCCTATTAGACCTATCAAGGACTTAAAAACACCTTTGGTGATGTGTTCGTGTGTGTATTAACAGAATCCGATGCGTTGGAGCGCATTTCAGGACATCTGAATTTTCGGCTACTTTTGTATAGCCGGCATCGTCGTTTTTAGCGTTTTGTCAGGTAATCCTCCAACTGCCATATCGGCCCTATTAGACCTATCAAGGACTTAAAAACACCTTTGGTGATGTGTTCGTGTGTGTATTAACAGAATCCGATGCGTTGGAGCGCATTTCAGGACATCTGAATTTTCGGCTACTTTTGTATAGCCGGCATCGTCCTTTTTAGCGTTTTGTCAGGTAATCCTCCAACTGCCATATCGGCCCTATTAGACCTATCAAGGACTTAAAAACACCTTTGGTGATGTGTTCGTGTGTGTATTAACAGAATCCGATGCGTTGGAGCGCATTTCAGGACATCTGAATTTTCGGCTACTTTTGTATAGCCGGCATCGCCGTTTTTAGCGTTTTGTCAGGTAATCCTCCAACTGCCATATCGGCCCTATTAGACCTATCTAGGACTTAAAAACACCTTTGGCAATGTGTTCGTATGTGTATTTACAGAATCCGATGCGTTGGAGCGCATTTCAGGACATCTGAATTTTCGGCTACTTTTGTATAGCCGGCATCGTCGTTTCTTAGCGTTTTGTCAGGTAATCCTCCAACTGCCATATCGGCCCTATTAGACCTATCTAGGACTTAAAAACACCTTTGGTGATGTGTTCGTGTGTGTATTAACATAATCAGATGCGTTGGAGCGCATTTCAGGACATCTAAATTTTTGGTAAATTTTGTATTGCTGGCATCGTCGTTTCTTAGCGTTTTGTCAGGTAATCCTCCAACTGCCATATCGGCCCTATTAGACCTATCTAGGACTTAAAAACACCTTTGGCAATGTGTTCGTATGTGTATTTACAGAATCCGATGCGTTGGAGCGCATTTCAGGACATCTGAATTTTCGGCTACTTTTGTATAGCCGGCATCGTCGTTTCTTAGCGTTTTGTCAGGTAATCCTCCAACTGCCATATCGGCCCTATTAGACCTATCTAGGACTTAAAAACACCTTTGGTGATGTGTTCGTGTGTGTATTAACATAATCAGATGCGTTGGAGCGCATTTCAGGACATCTAAATTTTTGGTAAATTTTGTATTGCTGGCATCGTCGTTTCTTAGCGTTTTGTCAGGTAATCCTCCAACTGCCATATCGGCCCTATTAGACCTATCTAGGACTTAAAAACACCTTTGGCAATGTGTTCGTATGTGTATTTACAGAATCCGATGCGTTGGAGCGCATTTCAGGACATCTGAATTTTCGGCTACTTTTGTATAGCCGGCATCGTCGTTTCTTAGCGTTTTGTCAGGTAATCCTCCAACTGCCATATCGGCCCTATTAGACCTATCTAGGACTTAAAAACACCTTTGGTGATGTGTTCGTGTGTGTATTAACATAATCAGATGCGTTGGAGCGCATTTCAGGACATCTAAATTTTTGGTAAATTTTGTATTGCTGGCATCGTCGTTTCTTAGCGTTTTGTCAGGTAATCCTCCAACTGCCATATCGGCCCTATTAGACCTATCTAGGACTTAAAAACACCTTTGGCAATGTGTTCGTATGTGTATTTACAGAATCCGATGCGTTGGAGCGCATTTCAGGACATCTGAATTTTCGGCTACTTTTGTATAGCCGGCATCGTCGTTTCTTAGCGTTTTGTCAGGTAATCCTCCACCTGCCATATCGGCCCTATTAGACCTATCTAGGACTTAAAAACACCTTTGGTGATGTGTTCGTGTGTGTATTAGCATTTCAGGACATCTGAATTTTCGGCTACTTTTGTATAGCCGGCATCGTCGTTTTTAGCGTTTTGTCAGGTAATCCTCCAACTGCCATATCTTTCCTATTAGAGCTATCTAGGACTTAAAAACACCTTTGGTGATGTGTTCGTGTGTGTATTAACATAATCCGATGCGTTGGAGCGCATTTCAGGACATCTGAATTTTCGGCTACTTTTGTATAGCCGGCATCGTCGTTTTTAGCGTTTTGTCACATCATCCTCCAACTGCCATATCGGCCCTATTAGAGCTATCTAGGACTTAAAAACACCTTTGGTGATGTGTTCGTGTGTGTATTAACATAATCCGATGCGTTGGAGCGCATTTCAGGACATCTGAATTTTCGGCTACTTTTGTATAGCCGGCATCGTCGTTTCTTAGCGTTTTGTCAGGTAATCCTCCACCTGCCATATCGGCCCTATTAGACCTATCTAGGACTTAAAAACACCTTTGGTGATGTGTTCGTGTGTGTATTAACATAATCCGATGCGTTGGAGCGCATTTCAGGACATCTGAATTTTCGGCTACTTTTGTATAGCCGGCATCGTCGTTTTTAGCGTTTTGTCAGGTAATCCTCAAACTGCCATATCGGCCCTATTAGACCTATCTAGGACTTAAAAACACCTTTGGTGATGTGTTCGTGTGTGTATTAACAGAATCCGATGCGTTGGAGCGCATTTCAGGACATCTGAATTTTCGGCTACTTTTGTATGGCCGGCATCGTCCTTTTTTAGCGTTTTGTCACATCATCCTCCAACTGCCATATCGGCCCTATTAGACCTATCTAGGACTTAAAAACACCTTTGGTGATGTGTTCGTGTGTGTATTAACAGAATCCGATGCGTTGGAGCGCATTTCAGGACATCTGAATTTTCGGCTACTTTTGTATAGCCGGCATCGTCGTTTTTAGCGTTTTGTCAGGTAATCCTCCAACTGCCATATCTTTCCTATTAGAGCTATCTAGGACTTAAAAACACCTTTGGTGATGTGTTCGTGTGTGTATTAACAGAATCCGATGCGTTTGAGCGCATTTCAGGACATCTGAATTTTCGGCTACTTTTGTATAGCCGGCATCGTCGTTTCTTAGCGTTTTGTCAGGTAATCCTCCAACTGCCATATCGGCCCTATTAGACCTATCTAGGATTTAAAAACACCTTTGGTGATGTGTTCGTGTGTGTATTAACAGAATCCAATGCGTTGGAGCGCATTTCAGGACATCTGAATTTTCGGCTACTTTTGTATAGCCGGCATCGTCGTTTCTTAGCGTTTTGTCAGGTAATCCTCCAACTGCCATATCGGCCCTATTAGACCTATCTAGGATTTAAAAACACCTTTGGTGATGTGTTCGTGTGTGTATTAACAAAATCCGATGCGTTGGAGCGCATTTCAGGACATCTGAATTTTCGGCTACTTTTGTATAGCCGGCATCGTCGTTTCTTAGCGTTTTGTCAGGTAATCCTCCAACTGCCATATCGGCCCTATTAGAGCTATCTAGGACTTAAAAACACCTTTGGTGATGTGTTCGTGTGTGTATTAACAGAAACCGATGCGTTGGAGCGCATTTCAGGACATCTGAAATTTCGGCTACTTTTGTATAGCCGGCATCGTCGTTTCTTAGCGTTTTGTCAGGTAATCCTCCAACTGCCATATCTTTCCTATTAGAGCTATCTAGGACTTAAAAACACCTTTGGTGATGTGTTCGTGTGTGTATTAACATAATCCGATGCGTTGGAGCGCATTTCAGGACATCTGAATTTTCGGCTACTTTTGTATAGCCGGCATCGTCGTTTCTTAGCGTTTTGTCAGGTAATCCTCCACCTGCCATATCGGCCCTATTAGACCTATCTAGGACTTAAAAACACCTTTGGTGATGTGTTCGTGTGTGTATTAACATAATCCGATGCGTTGGAGCGCATTTCAGGACATCTGAATTTTCGGCTACTTTTGTATAGCCGGCATCGTCGTTTTTAGCGTTTTGTCAGGTAATCCTCAAACTGCCATATCGGCCCTATTAGACCTATCTAGGACTTAAAAACACCTTTGGTGATGTGTTCGTGTGTGTATTAACAGAATCCGATGCGTTGGAGCGCATTTCAGGACATCTGAATTTTCGGCTACTTTTGTATGGCCGGCATCGTCCTTTTTTAGCGTTTTGTCACATCATCCTCCAACTGCCATATCGGCCCTATTAGACCTATCTAGGACTTAAAAACACCTTTGGTGATGTGTTCGTGTGTGTATTAACAGAATCCGATGCGTTGGAGCGCATTTCAGGACATCTGAATTTTCGGCTACTTTTGTATAGCCGGCATCGTCGTTTTTAGCGTTTTGTCAGGTAATCCTCCAACTGCCATATCTTTCCTATTAGAGCTATCTAGGACTTAAAAACACCTTTGGTGATGTGTTCGTGTGTGTATTAACATAATCAGATGCGTTGGAGCGCATTTCAGGACATCTGAATTTTCGGCTACTTTTGTATAGCCGGCATCGTCGTTTTTAGCGTTTTGTCAGGTAATCCTCCAACTGCCATATCGGCCCTATTAGACCTATCTAGGACTTAAAAACACCTTTGGTGATGTGTTCGTGTGTGTATTAACAGAATCCGATGCGTTGGAGCGCATTTCAGGACATCTGAAATTTCGGCTACTTTTGTATAGCCGGCATCGTCGTTTTTAGCGTTTTGTCAGGTAATCCTCCAACTGCCATATCTTTCCTATTAGAGCTATCTAGGACTTAAAAACACCTCTGGTGATTTGTTCGTGCGTGTATTAACAGAATCCGATGCGTTGGAGCGCATTTCAGGACATCTGAATTTTCGGCTACTTTTGTATAGCCGGCATCGTCGTTTCTTAGCGTTTTGTCAGGTAATCCTCCAACTGCCATATCGGCCCTATTAGACCTATCTAGGACTTAAAAACACCTTTGGTGATGTGTTCGTGTGTGTATTAACAGAATCCGATGCGTTGGAGCGCATTTCAGGACATCTGAAATTTCGGCTACTTTTGTATAGCCGGCATCGTCGTTTTTAGCGTTTTGTCAGGTAATCCTCCAACTGCCATATCGGCCCTATTAGACCTATCTAGGACTTAAAAACACCTTTGGTGATGTGTTCGTGTGTGTATTAACAGAATCCGATGCGTTGGAGCGCATTTCAGGACATCTGAAATTTCGGCTACTTTTGTATAGCCGGCATCGTCGTTTCTTAGCGTTTTGTCAGGTAATCCTCCAACTGCCATATCTTTCCTATTAGACCTATCTAGGACTTAAAAACACCTTTGGTGATGTGTTCGTGTGTGTATTAACAGAATCCGATGCGTTGGAGCGCATTTCAGGACATCTGAAATTTCGGCTACTTTTGTATAGCCGGCATCGTCGTTTTTAGCGTTTTGTCAGGTAATCCTCCAACTGCCATATCTTTCCTATTAGAGCTATCTAGGACTTAAAAACACCTCTGGTGATTTGTTCGTGCGTGTATTAACAGAATCCGATGCGTTGGAGCGCATTTCAGGACATCTGAATTTTCGGCTACTTTTGTATAGCCGGCATCGTCGTTTCTTAGCGTTTTGTCAGGTAATCCTCCAACTGCCATATCGGCCCTATTAGACCTATCTAGGACTTAAAAACACCTTTGGTGATGTGTTCGTGTGTGTATTAACAGAATCCGATGCGTTGGAGCGCATTTCAGGACATCTGAATTTTCGGCTACTTTTGTATAGCCGGCATCGTCGTTTTTAGCGTTTTGTCAGGTAATCCTCCAACTGCCATATCGGCCCTATTAGACCTATCTAGGACTTAAAAACACCTTTGGTGATGTGTTCGTGTGTGTATTAACAGAATCCGATGCGTTGGAGCGCATTTCAGGACATCTGAATTTTCGGCTACTTTTGTATAGCCGGCATCGTCGTTTCTTAGCGTTTTGTCAGGTAATCCTCCAACTGCCATATCGGCCCTATTAGAGCTATCTAGGACTTAAAAACACCTTTGGTGATGTGTTCGTGTGTGTATTAACAGAATCCGATGCGTTGGAGCGCATTTCAGGACATCTGAATTTTCGGCTACTTTTGTATAGCCGGCATCGTCGTTTCTTAGCGTTTTGTCAGGTAATCCTCCAACTGCCATATCGGCCCTATTAGACCTATCTAGGACTTAAAAACACCTTTGGTGATGTGTTCGTGTGTGTATTAACAGAATCCGATGCGTTGGAGCGCATTTCAGGACATCTGAAATTTCGGCTACTTTTGTATAGCCGGCATCGTCGTTTTTAGCGTTTTGTCAGGTAATCCTCCAACTGCCATATCGGCCCTATTAGACCTATCTAGGACTTAAAAACACCTTTGGTGATGTGTTCGTGTGTGTATTAACAGAATCCGATGCGTTGGAGCGCATTTCAGGACATCTGAAATTTCGGCTACTTTTGTATAGCCGGCATCGTCGTTTCTTAGCGTTTTGTCAGGTAATCCTCCAACTGCCATATCTTTCCTATTAGACCTATCTAGGACTTAAAAACACCTTTGGTGATGTGTTCGTGTGTGTATTAACAGAATCCGATGCGTTGGAGCGCATTTCAGGACATCTGAAATTTCGGCTACTTTTGTATAGCCGGCATCGTCGTTTTTAGCGTTTTGTCAGGTAATCCTCCAACTGCCATATCTTTCCTATTAGAGCTATCTAGGACTTAAAAACACCTCTGGTGATTTGTTCGTGCGTGTATTAACAGAATCCGATGCGTTGGAGCGCATTTCAGGACATCTGAATTTTCGGCTACTTTTGTATAGCCGGCATCGTCGTTTCTTAGCGTTTTGTCAGGTAATCCTCCAACTGCCATATCGGCCCTATTAGACCTATCTAGGACTTAAAAACACCTTTGGTGATGTGTTCGTGTGTGTATTAACAGAATCCGATGCGTTGGAGCGCATTTCAGGACATCTGAATTTTCGGCTACTTTTGTATAGCCGGCATCGTCGTTTTTAGCGTTTTGTCAGGTAATCCTCCAACTGCCATATCGGCCCTATTAGACCTATCTAGGACTTAAAAACACCTTTGGTGATGTGTTCGTGTGTGTATTAACAGAATCCGATGCGTTGGAGCGCATTTCAGGACATCTGAATTTTCGGCTACTTTTGTATAGCCGGCATCGTCGTTTCTTAGCGTTTTGTCAGGTAATCCTCCAACTGCCATATCGGCCCTATTAGAGCTATCTAGGACTTAAAAACACCTTTGGTGATGTGTTCGTGTGTGTATTAACAGAATCCGATGCGTTGGAGCGCATTTCAGGACATCTGAATTTTCGGCTACTTTTGTATAGCCGGCATCGTCGTTTCTTAGCGTTTTGTCAGGTAATCCTCCAACTGCCATATCGGCCCTATTAGAGCTATCTAGGACTTAAAAACACCTTTGGTGATGTGTTCGTGTGTGTATTAACAGAATCCGATGCGTTGGAGCGCATTTCACGACATCTGAATTTTCGGCTACTTTTGTATAGCCGGCATCGTCCTTTTTTAGCGTTTTGTCAGGTAATCCTCCAACTGCCATATCGGCCCTATTAGAGCTATCTAGGACTTAAAAACACCTTTGGTGATGTGTTCGTGTGTGTATTAACAGAATCCGATGCGTTGGAGCGCATTTCAGGACATCTGAATTTTCGGCTACTTTTGTATAGCCGGCATCGTCGATTCTTAGCGTTTTGTCAGGTAATCCTCCAACTGCCATATCTTTCCTATTAGACCTATCTAGGACTTAAAAACACCTTTGGTGATGTGTTCGTGTGTGTATTAACAGAATCCGATGCGTTGGAGCGCATTTCAGGACATCTGAATTTTCGGCTACTTTTGTATAGCCGGCATCGTCGTTTCTTAGCGTTTTGTCAGGTAATCCTCCAACTGCCATATCGGCCCTATTAGACCTATCTAGGACTTAAAAACACCTTAGGTGATGTGTTCGTGTGTGTATTAACAGAATCCGATGCGTTGGAGCGCATTTCACGACATCTGAATTTTCGGCTACTTTTGTATAGCCGGCATCGTCGATTCTTAGCGTTTTGTCAGGTAATCCTCCAACTGCCATATCTTTCCTATTAGACCTATCTAGGACTTAAAAACACCTTAGGTGATGTGTTCGTGTGTGTATTAACAGAATCCGATGCGTTGGAGCGCATTTCAGGACATCTGAATTTTCGGCTACTTTTGTATAGCCGGCATCGTCGTTTTTAGCGTTTTGTCAGGTAATCCTCCAACTGCCATGTCTTTCCTATTAGACCTATCTAGGACTTAAAAACACCTTTGGTGATGTGTTCGTGTGTGTATTAACAGAATCCGATGCGTTGGAGCGCATTTCAGGACGTCTGAATTTTCGGCTACTTTTGTATAGCCGGCATCGTCGTTTTTAGCGTTTTGTCAGGTAATCCTCCAACTGCCATATCTTTCCTATTAGACCTATCTAGGACTTAAAAACACCTTAGGTGATGTGTTCGTGTGTGTATTAACAGAATCCGATGCGTTGGAGCGCATTTCAGGACATCTGAATTTTCGGCTACTTTTGTATAGCCGGCATCGTCGTTTTTAGCGTTTTGTCAGGTAATCTTCCAACTGCCATATCTTTCCTATTAGAGCTATCTAGGACTTAAAAACACCTTTGGTGATGTGTTCGTGTGTGTATTAACAGAATCCGATGCGTTGGAGCGCATTTCAGGACATCTGAATTTTCGGCTACTTTTGTATAGCCGGCATCGTCGTTTTTAGCGTTTTGTCAGGTAATCTTCCAACTGCCATATCTTTCCTATTAGAGCTATCTAGGACTTAAAAACACCTTTGGTGATGTGTTCGTATGTGTATTAACAGAATCCGATGCGTTGGAGCGCATTTCAGGACATCTGAATTTTCGGCTACTTTTGTATAGCCGGCATCGTCGATTCTTAGCGTTTTGTCAGGTAATCCTCCAACTGCCATATCTTTCCTATTAGACCTATCTAGGACTTAAAAACACCTTAGGTGATGTGTTCGTGTGTGTATTAACAGAATCCGATGCGTTGGAGCGCATTTCAGGACATCTGAATTTTCGGCTACTTTTGTATAGCCGGCATCGTCGTTTTTAGCGTTTTGTCAGGTAATCCTCCAACTGCCATGTCTTTCCTATTAGACCTATCTAGGACTTAAAAACACCTTTGGTGATGTGTTCGTGTGTGTATTAACAGAATCCGATGCGTTGGAGCGCATTTCAGGACGTCTGAATTTTCGGCTACTTTTGTATAGCCGGCATCGTCCTTTTTTAGCGTTTTGTCAGGTAATCCTCCAACTGCCATATCGGCCCTATTAGAGCTATCTAGGACTTAAAAACACCTTTGGTGATGTGTTCGTGTGTGTATTAACAGAATCCGATGCGTTGGAGCGCATTTCACGACATCTGAATTTTCGGCTACTTTTGTATAGCCGGCATCGTCCTTTTTTAGCGTTTTGTCAGGTAATCCTCCAACTGCCATATCGGCCCTATTAGAGCTATCTAGGACTTAAAAACACCTTTGGTGATGTGTTCGTGTGTGTATTAACATAATCAGATGCGTTGGAGCGCATTTCAGGACATCTGAATTTTCGGCTACTTTTGTATAGCCGGCATCGTCGTTTTTAGCGTTTTGTCAGGTAATCCTCCAACTGCCATATCGGCCCTATTAGACCTATCTAGGACTTAAAAACACCTTTGGTGATGTGTTCGTGTGTGTATTAACAGAATCCGATGCGTTGGAGCGCATTTCAGGACATCTGAATTTTCGGCTACTTTTGTATAGCCGGCATCGTCCTTTTTTAGCGTTTTGTCACATCATCCTCCAACTGCCATATCGGCCCTATTAGACCTACCTAGGACTTAAAAACACCTTTGGTGATGTGTTCGTGTGTGTATTAACATAATCAGATGCGTTGGAGCGCATTTCAGGACATCTGAATTTTCGGCTACTTTTGTATAGCCGCCATCGTCGTTTTTAGCGTTTTGTCAGGTAATCCTCCAACTGCCATATCGGCCCTATTAGAGCTATCTAGGACTTAAAAACACCTTTGGTGATGTGTTCGTGTGTGTATTAACATAATCAGATGCGTTGGAGCGCATTTCAGGACATCTGAATTTTCGGCTACTTTTGTATAGCCGGCATCGTCCTTTTTTAGCGTTTTGTCACATCATCCTCCAACTGCCATATCGGCCCTATTAGACCTACCTAGGACTTAAAAACACCTTTGGTGATGTGTTCGTGTGTGTATTAACAGAATCCGATGCGTTGGAGCGCATTTCAGGACATCTGAATTTTCGGCTACTTTTGTATAGCCGGCATCGTCCTTTTTTAGCGTTTTGTCACATCATCCTCCAACTGCCATATCGGCCCTATTAGACCTACCTAGGACTTAAAAACACCTTTGGTGATGTGTTCGTGTGTGTATTAACATAATCAGATGCGTTGGAGCGCATTTCAGGACATCTGAATTTTCGGCTACTTTTGTATAGCCGCCATCGTCGTTTTTAGCGTTTTGTCAGGTAATCCTCCAACTGCCATATCGGCCCTATTAGAGCTATCTAGGACTTAAAAACACCTTTGGTGATGTGTTCGTGTGTGTATTAACATAATCAGATGCGTTGGAGCGCATTTCAGGACATCTGAATTTTCGGCTACTTTTGTATAGCCGGCATCGTCGTTTTTAGCGTTTTGTCAGGTAATCCTCCAACTGCCATATCGGCCCTATTAGACCTATCTAGGACTTAAAAACACCTTTGGTGATGTGTTCGTGTGTGTATTAACAGAATCCGATGCGTTGGAGCGCATTTCAGGACATCTGAATTTTCGGCTACTTTTGTATAGCCGGCATCGTCCTTTTTTAGCGTTTTGTCACATCATCCTCCAACTGCCATATCGGCCCTATTAGACCTACCTAGGACTTAAAAACACCTTTGGTGATGTGTTCGTGTGTGTATTAACATAATCAGATGCGTTGGAGCGCATTTCAAGACATCTGAATTTTCGGCTACTTTTGTATAGCCGCCATCGTCGTTTTTAGCGTTTTGTCAGGTAATCCTCCAACTGCCATATCGGCCCTATTAGAGCTATCTAGGACTTAAAAACACCTTTGGTGATGTGTTCGTGTGTGTATTAACATAATCAGATGCGTTGGAGCGCATTTCAGGACATCTGAATTTTCGGCTACTTTTGTATAGCCGCCATCGTCGTTTTTAGCGTTTTGTCAGGTAATCCTCCAACTGCCATATCTTTCCTATTAGAGCTATCTAGGACTTAAAAACACCTTTGGTGATGTGTTCGTGTGTGTATTAACAGAATCCGATGCGTTGGAGCGCATTTCAGGACATCTGAATTTTCGGCTACTTTTGTATAGCCGGCATCGTCGTTTTTAGCGTTTTGTCAGGTAATCCTCCAACTGCCATATCTTTCCTATTAGAGCTATCTAGGACTTAAAAACACCTTTGGTGATGTGTTCGTGTGTGTATTAACAGAATCCGATGCGTTGGAGCGCATTTCACGACATCTGAATTTTCGGCTACTTTTGTATGGCCGGCATCGTCATTTTTAGCGTTTTGTCAGGTAATCCTCCAACTGCCATATCGGCCCTATTAGACCTATCTAGGACTTAAAAACACCTTTGGTGATGTGTTCGTGTGTGTATTAACAGAATCCGATGCGTTGGAGCGCATTTCAGGACATCTGAATTTTCGGCTACTTTTGTATAGCCGGCATCGTCGTTTTTAGCGTTTTGTCAGGTGTTCGTGTGTGTATTAACATAATCAGATGCGTTGGAGCGCATTTCAGGACATCTGAATTTTCGGCTACTTTTGTATAGCCGGCATCGTCGTTTTTAGCGTTTTGTCAGGTAATCCTCCAACTGCCATATCGGCCCTATTAGAGCTATCTAGGACTTAAAAACACCTTTGGTGATGTGTTCGTGTGTGTATTAACATAATAAGATGCGTTGGAGCGCATTTCAGGACATCTGAATTTTCGGCTACTTTTGTATAGCCGGCATCGTCGTTTTTAGCGTTTTGTCAGGTAATCCTCCAACTGCCATATCGGCCCTATTAGACCTATCTGGGACTTAAAAATACCTTTGGTGATGTGTTCGTGTGTGTATTAACATAATAAGATGCGTTGGAGCGCATTTCAGGACATCTGAATTTTCGGCTACTTTTGTATAGCCGGCATCGTCGTTTTTAGCGTTTTGTCAGGTAATCCTCCAACTGCCATATCGGCCTTATTAGACCTATCTAGGACTTAAAAACACCTTTGGTGATGTGTTCGTGTGTGTATTAACAGAATCCGATGCGTTGGAGCGCATTTCAGGACATCTGAATTTTCGGCTACTTTTGTATTGCCGGCATCGTCGTTTCTTAGCGTTTTGTCAGGTAATCCTCCAACTGCCATATCTTTCCTATTAGAGCTATCTAGGACTTAAAAACACCTTTGGTGATGTGTTCGTGTGTGTATTAACAGAATCCGATGCGTTGGAGCGCATTTCAGGACATCTGAATTTTCGGCTACTTTTGTATAGCCGGCATCGTCGTTTTTAGCGTTTTGTCAGGTAATCCTCCAACTGCCATATCGGCCTTATTAGACCTATCTAGGACTTAAAAACACCTTTGGCGATGTGTTCGTGTGTGTATTAACATAATCAAATGCGTTGGAGCGCATTTCAGGACATCTGAGTTTTCGGCTACTTTTGTCGTTTTTAGCGTTTTGTCAGGTAATCCTCCAACTGCCATATCTTTTCTATTAGACCTATCTAGGACTTAAAAACACCTTTGGTGATGTGTTCGTGTGTGTATTAACAGAATCCGATGCGTTGGAGCGCATTTCAGGACATCTGAATTTTCGGCTACTTTTGTATAGCCGGCATCGTCGTTTTTAGCGTTTTGTCAGGTAATCCTCCAACTGCCATATCTTTCCTATTAGAGCTATCTAGGACTTAAAAACACCTTTGGTGATGTGTTCGTGTGTGTATTAACAGAATCCGATGCGTTGGAGCGCATTTCAGGACATCTGAATTTTCGGCTACTTTTGTATAGCCGGCATCGTCCTTTTTTAGCATTTTGTCACATCATCCTCCAACTGCCATATCGGCCCTATTAGACCTATCTAGGACTTAAAAACACCTTTGGTGATGTGTTTGTGTGTGTATTAACAAAATCCGATGCGTTGGAGCGCATTTCAGGACGTCTGAATTTTCGGCTACTTTTGTATTGCCGGCATCGTCGTTTCTTAGCGTTTTGTCAGGTAATCCTCCAACTGCCATATCGGCCCTATTAGACCTATCTAGGACTTAAAAACACCTTTGGTGATGTGTTCGTGTGTGTATTAACATAATCAGATGCGTTGGAGCGCATTTCAGGACATCTGAATTTTCAGCTACTTTTGTATAGCCGGCATCGTCCTTTTTTAGCGTTTTGTCACATCATCCTCCAACTGCCATATCGGCCCTATTAGAGCTATCTACGACTTAAAAACATCTTTGGTGATGTGTTCGTGGGTGTGTTAACAGAATCCGATGCGTTGGAGCGCATTTCAGGACATCTGAATTTTCGGCTACTTTTGTATAGCCGGCATCGTCGTTTTTAGCGTTTTGTCAGGTAATCCTCCAACTGCCATATCGGCCCTATTAGACCTATCTAGGACTTAAAAACACCTTTGGTGATGTGTTTGTGTGTGTATTAACAAAATCCGATGCGTTGGAGCGCATTTCAGGACATCTGAATTTTCGGCTACTTTTGTATAGCCGGCATCGTCGTTTTTAGCGTTTTGTCAGGTAATCCTCCAACTGCCATATCTTTCCTATTAGAGCTATCTAGGACTTAAAAACACCTTTGGTGATGTGTTCGTGTGTGTATTAACAGAATCCGATGCGTTGGAGCGCATTTCAGGACATCTGAATTTTCGGCTACTTTTGTATAGCAGGCATCGTCCTTTTTTAGCATTTTGTCACATCATCCTCCAACTGCCATATCTTCCCTATTAGACCTATCTGGGACTTAAAAACACCTTTGGTGATATGTTCGTGTGTGTATCAACAGAATCCGATGCGTTGGAGCGCATTTTAGGACATCTGAATTTTCGGCTACTTTTGTATAATTAATTGTATAATAATTTTCGTCCTTTTTTAGCGTTTTGTCACATCATCCTCCAACTGCCATATCTTCCCTATTAGACCTATCTAGGACTTAAAAACACCTTTGGTGATGTGTTCGTGTGTGTATTAACAATATCCGATGCGTTGGAGCGCATTTCAAGACATCTGAATTTTCGGCTACTTTTGTATAGCCGGCATCGTCCTTTTTTAGCGTTTTGTCACATCATCCTCCAACTGCCATATCTTCCCTATTAGACCTATCTAGGACTTAAAAACACCTTTGGTGATGTGTTCGTGTGTGTATTAACATAATCAGATGCGTTGGAGCGCATTTCAGGACATCTGAATTTTCGGCTACTTTTGTAAAGCCGCCATCGTCCTTTTTTAGCGTTTTGTCACATCATCCTCCAACTGCCAATCTTCCCTATTAACCTATCTAGGACTTAAAAACACCTTTGGTGATGTGTTCGTGTGTGTATTAACATAATCAGATGCGTTGGAGCGCATTTCAGGACATCTGAATTTTCGGGATTGAAAACCAACAAGTAGGATTTTTCTCTCAAAGCAAGCCAAAGTGCCTTCGTCCACATTTGACAAAGTCCCGGGACGATCAAGGTCTTACAAAATGCCATTTTTATTGTTCGAGTGAGGGCTTTGTGTATTGATCGTTTTCTTAGCGCTAAAATGCTGCGATTGGCAGGAGTTAGCCCTCGTTTAATTTCGGCGCTGGTGTCGTTGTCTGAATTAGGTTCCTAGGTAGACAATATCGTTGACTACCTTAAAGCTATATATGTCTATCGTGAATCTAAATCCTTTTTTGACATCAAAAGTCAGGGTTCATTTTTAATTGGTCTTTACGGAGCAGTGTGCATTCTCCGTCGTCATCCTACATAAATGAACGAGTTTGCCAGGGATGCCAAAACTAGACATTTCTCTGTACAGTTCGTCTCTAAAAATGCTGACATACGCGGTCTTTTAATCGGTGAAAAGATGGTGGGTATCGATCTCTTGCTCCTGGAATATTTCCGAAATTAGCCGTAGTGTGAATATTTGATCGATGGCGGGTTTTTCTGGCCTAAAGCCAGATTGGTATGGACTAACCAGGTTGTTGACGAACGGCTTTAGGCGCTCACATAACATGGCATCTAATATTTCGTAAATATAGAACTCATAAATATATAAGGACCACTGGCATTGGAACAGCGCATAGTGTTAATTGGGTCGAAACACTACTTCTACCTACCTACTAACTTTTGGAAGATCTTGCCTCTTGTGCTGGCGAGTCAGTTCTGCGCGATCTTCATAAAAACAATGTTGAAAACTTAACATCACAATGTCTTGTCCTCTGTTGACAGTGTAGTTCTCGGTGATTTTGTTTTCGACCTCGACGGAGCAGGGAGAATTCTCCAACGTTGTCCCGCACAATCTGGCAAGTTTGGCAGAGATGTCAGAGCTAGTCATGACGTTGTATAGCTTGTCTCTATGCACATTGTCATATGTGAGTATCGATCTATATATCCTGCGATTTTTCAGTAAAGATTTGGCGCTTACATTAATCTGCAGGAAAGACCCAATAAGCGATGTTTAGGGGACTTGAAAATTGGAGCAGTTTAAAGGCTATACTTGGTCGTGGATCGGGCAAACGATTCGGAGATTCCAGTCATTTGGCATGCTTCTCACACATGGGTTGCTGCATAAGCCGTACCAAGTCAAAGAAGTCCTAAACAAGCAGCTTTATTTGCCCTCAATCTGGAATTTCCCACTCGCGCCCAAGGCCTTACAATTTCCTTCCGGTTTTAACTAAGCTGCAGTCTGGTTTGATGGCAAAAATTATAAGCTTTCAGAATCTAACTAGAATTTTGTACTGGGTCTTTTCGGAATCTGTATATGTAAACAATCTGTGAAGCTTGGCCTTTGTAGATAGCTCATCAATAAAAGTAGAAGCCCACCCAGTAACTCTTTTCAGCCGTGACGATTCTGAAGAGAACACTTCGTCCTAAAATTGTTTGTAATTATTAGAGCCCCAAATTTCCCTCATATCCGAAACTCTCAGCATGCACTAGCCTGAGCGCCAGTTATGTGATTCCCCAAACCCAGAACACAAACATTGATATTCGCTTTCTCAGTGCACAGTGGAGTTACTTTAAGTCCCGGCCAGAGTCGGAATACTGAATTAGTTCTCCAATGGCAGGCTACCTCGCGATCTGGACGCCACCTGGGAGCGCCCTCTAAACCCACCGCCATCGTGATGCACTCGTCATTTCAACAGAGGCGGCCGAGCAAAGCCGTGGGCACAGTTCGCAACCCGAGCTCAACTCGTATTTATTTTGACATTTCAAACCCAATAATCTCCTGGGCACAGTGTTTTGATCCGATCAGGACATCAGGCCAATGGGCGAGGAGGCAGGCGTAAGCTTTTCATGGCGTGCATTCCATATTCAAAATCATCTGCGGTCGCTGTTGGTGCACCTCGGTGCAAAGGACCAGATAACGCTGGGCCGGGGTTATAAGCTTCGTTAAATATTAACACCCCATCTGCGGTGGAGTGGACTGCCTGAGGGATGACCGGCTACCGAGCGCACTAATCCGGTGCCCACCACACCACAGGAGGAGTGGAACGAGGCCCATTAGCGTCCTGCCATAAATTACCATATTTTATCATGTGTTAGCATGAAAATTTCATAGACCGTGATAATGGAAAAAGTTTTTGTGTGTGTGCGGCTGGGGCTGTGTGTGACGCTGTTTAGGTCTCTTTTTTGGCGTACCTTTCTTGTTGAACTTTGGCCTTTTTTTTTGGTGTGTCTGTCCGTACTTTGTTTTCTCATCCTTAATCAGTTTTACTTGTTGGCTCTCTGAGACGAGGACGTGTATGCGGATATACCTTTTTGCCAGTCCAGCAGAGGCTTGAGGGGCGATCACCTGTTCGGGGATTGCTTGGCCGTAGGTGGTGGTGGCAGCGGTGTGGATATGATGAATGGTAGAAGGGGGAAAGAATTTAAAAGATTAAGGGTGATTTATTATTGTGTGGTAATTTGTTGGTGGGATGTGGATGGCTCTAGCTTTTGGCTTTGCATTTACAATTTTCTTCGGGTTCTTGTATAATTTTGTTGTTTGCCGGGCGAGTGTGAAGCGGGTAGGGGAAGCTTACCTGAGGCGATGGTGCGAATAAATTAAGTTTGAGGGATGAGATTTTCCCTAAATCTTTTTGTTGTTCGCTTGAGATTTATTTTTTTTTTGTTTTACTAACATCGTGCGACGGGCTTGCTAGATGTTTGTTGGGAGTGGCGCGTTCAAGGGGACATTCATCTTGGAGGTCAGACGATGTGCTCACGTCCGGATAAGACTTGTTGGGGAATACTGACAAGGGAAATCCATTTTTCACTTGTCTATATCCACTTGGTCTAATGCTCATTCGAAGGGAACAATGGGATCCTTGGAGACTTTAATGAATAGCCTTGAGATCGATTGCTTTGCTCCTCAAGAGGTTCCATGGTTCGTTTAATTTTTCGAAGTGAACAATTAATTATATAGACGATGACTGCAATTTAAATGAATATCTGCGTGCAAGAACTCTACAGCAGAGTTCGCAACAGAATTGATTTTCCATGTATTACATTAGCACCCACAATGTGGTCGTAACTGGATATCGTTACAAATGAATTTAAAGCTAAATTCAAAGCAGCGGCAAGCTGCAAAATTAATATTATATTTTTCAGTTTCGAAATAATATAAGGTTAATAACACAAGTTCAAGGGAAAATATTTTTTGTAAAGTTCTTAGGTTTTGCTTAAGAAAAATAAAATGCAGTGGTCTCTCCCTAAGTCGAACTCTTTCTAAGTCGGAACTCCCTCTAACTCGAACTTCTTCGCCATATATTACAAACAATTCCCTCAATTTTCCATACAAAACTACCTCCATATGTCAAACTACCTCTAACTCGAACGAATCATGAGATCACGTGGAACTTCGGGGGAAGGTCCACTCTATTTTTTTTTTCTTAAGCTAAAGTTACGGGTTGTACATTGTAATCAGATTTAAAAGCAGATTCTAAGACAGTAAGCCTATTTAAAACATTCTCACCGAACTCATTAAAACGGACAAAAGTCCACCACAACTCAACAAATTTAACTGCTTCCAAGGCTATAGAAGGAGTAAAGCTGTCTTCGGGTTCATCGCCATCTTCTTGTTGATTTAAATTTACCTCCAATGTCCAATATCGTCGTCAGATTCCATCGGGGATGTAAAAACATGATCGTCAATATTCTCGTATTGCTCCCATTCGGCAGCTGGTAATTCGCTTATGATTGTCTCCGCAAAATCCTTTGAAGGAATATCATCTTCCCCAGTAAATCCTGCAGTTGCAATATCCGCAATCGGAGGTGAAAGAAAACTTACATGCTTAAAACAATTTGAATTGGTGTTTTGAGTGAATTCCATCCATGGATATCATGAGCACTGTATATACTACAATATAGGATTCAATCATTTTTAAAACAAATGATTTTGTGAAGTGCGCTATCCAATTCTTTATTATTTCTTAGACCAAAGGTTTAAAAGGGTGTTTTAACGACCTTTGGTTTTGAACATCTAGGAAAATTGACTAACCTCCTGAGACCCGCTGTATCAACAGTGATTGATGACATTTAGCTTTGAATTATTTTCCACGCTATGGAGAGCCATTATCTAGTTTTTCTGCCACGTGGTATTTCTCTAGTTGTCAAATTCATTTGCAACCAGTTAAAGTTTGGTCGTAAAGGTGATCGCCGTGGCGTAGTGGATAAGTGCGTCGACTCCTAAGCAGAGGGTGCCAGGTTCGATACCCGAATCTACCACCAATCATAATTCACGGCTCCACCTCTTTCGAGTCACTGACAATACTCAAAGAGTATTCCTGTCTAGAAAAAGCTTCTCAAATACGCCGTTCGGAGTCGGCATTAAACTGTAGGTCACTTCGACGCGTGAAAAAACAAAAGCACGCACAACAGGAGTGGTTGCTGGAAGCTAGGCCTAGGTCCACATCCGACTGTCGCGCCATATTATTATTTTTAAAGGATGTAGATCTTTCAGAAGTTACTCCTTGCATACAAATCTGATCTATCAACTTCTTTTCCTTTTCCTTCGACCAGAGAGAACACTCAAAAGAGGAAGTCAAGCAAAATGAGTAATGCTTGTCAAAATGACACCAGTTCGAAATGTCACAGCTGATTCGTAGTGGAATTTTGTTTGGGAGAAATTCATAACAACCTCTTGGCAGTTCGGGCGACAAACAAGGATGTCGGGCGAACAAAATATTTAGGTTGATATGCTGTTGGGGCGAGATTCATAATAAGGCTGATTAAAGGCATATCTTTAAAAGTGATCTCCTCCGCTACTTTTATTCCCTCCCCACTCACTGCCAACCCCACTACGTTTTCGATACTGTCACAAAATTCCAAAAATGCTTCAAATGTTAGTTTCTTTCAAATGTCAACTTCGAGAGTGTCCTAGTCCTAAAATCTGTCCCCTGGAAAGGTGTCAAATATCTTCACAATTGCTATAAATAAACTCAGGTCCCGCGAAAGGGATCTCAAAACAGATAAGTTATTTCAGTGGCCTGTTGCTCCAACAGTTCCACTTTAAACCAATTATTCCAAGCGATGAAGCCGACAGCGTCACATCAAAATCGAAAAATCCCTTAAATTGATTTGTCAATTCTGGTCGTAATGGCGAAGCTGCACACGAAGCACTTCACTACACTGTAGTCCTGTCGGCTTTAATGGGGTAATTAACGTTTTTATTAACGCAAACATCCTATCGTCCTTGGCGACGGCAGTCAGTCCGACTGTTTATTCCCTGCCACGTCTACTGTTATCTTCCGCGCCATTGCTCGCCCTTGGCACATAGTGTAGAGCGTGCGAAGTAAAGTTGTATTGCCAATTCTGCTAGTGGAAGGGATTAAAATTCAAAACTTAATTACAGAATTAGAAAAAGGACAACATTCCGCCGTCCGTCTGAGGCACCATCCCTACTCCCCAATCCGTTTGGCTTCCGTTAGCCGCCTGTTGGCTGGAGGCGAACGTATCCTTTTATTACGACGCTGACGCTATTAATAATAACTGTTATTATCGCAACTGTCAAAAAGTTATCCTCTAGTGAAAATTAAAACTCAGCAGCCAGCGCAGGGCCGTCGCGTTGCTGAGACCGAGCGACGAACGACGAACGAACACTTACTGTGTATTCTGTGTAGGTGTGTTTAGACATTAGAAATGTAGATCCTTAACGGGTTGCTTCCTGTCAAGTGGTTAAAATTAAATGGCATCCGAGTCGGGCTGATAACACGCCGCCGCCGCTCACTGGGGCAAAGGGTTGTTCGTTTTTTGGACAATGATACACCCTCGAAGTGACGGTGGGTCCTCTGTCGAGGAATCCTTGCAATTAGCATAAAATGAAAATATGCGAGCACTGGCTGGCGAGGGTGGTGCGACGTCGCTCCCATTGACGTCACATCAGCCGGAATTCTCCTCTCTGTTCGCCGGTGATGGGCATCCAACGCTGGCATAACATTTGCCTAAGTAAGTTCGAGTTTAAAAGTGCTCGCGGAATCTGGCGGACAGCAGCGAAATGATGCATTACCGGGTGCTATGTATCACGGTGAATATAAATGATTTCCTCCTAGGTTATGCATATTTAATGGACGCCGGAGAGTTAGTCGATAAGGCGAGGAAGCTGGTGTCCTCATTTTCATTTTCCGAGAAGGATAGACGGACGGACGTCGTTGATTAACACGAACAGCACCAACTTCCGCCCATGGAAGTGCAATGAAACTGAGTTTCTGTTCACTGTCTGTCTTGAGTGGAATTTATTCCATTATATTCAGCAGACACAAGATTTAAAGTCGTGCTCTTAAACGTGCTCACAATCAGCTGCCTCAACCTGGTGCATGGGGGAGGAGTACTAAAAGGAAGGCCACTTCACATTCACAGAGATACTTGAAGCACGCCACGGCACTTCTCTCGCATCAATGGCATCAACCTAACTCAACCTCATCATCCCCCCGTCTGCAGTTTACATAGTTTTGTAGTCCTTGCCGTTGGCAGTCGGAATGCAGACTGTGTGATCCATTCTCGGAACTCACAGAGGAACTCATAAATAGCCGGGGGAACACCCTGGTACCCTTTGTGGCTCCACTCCACGCGTGTGCACACTCGAACGCGTGTGCAATTCAGAGTCCAACTGTCAAAGGCTTAGCCACTAAAAGGACCATGCACCAAAGGCAACCGGCTGGCGTCGTCGTCTACCGTCTAGACGGAGTGCTTGAATACAAAAGCGACTATCCACCGATTGCCGGGTCAATAGCCAACAGGCATACAAAGTACGCCCACACACAGGAGCAGTATGCTGCGTGCATAGTGAGCAAAGCGCACCCAACATCGGTGTATGACTGAGTTGCAATTTATGTCCTCGACTCAATCAGATACAAGTTATGGACCATTTAACCCAACCCTCCCGCCTTGATGTAATGAAAACGTTTTTATCGGCCAATCATGCTTCAAATTAGGCCCGCCACAGCCACTGCTGCTGGCCATCCTGTAGTGTGTGAGGGACGTTCCTGGTAAGGAGTGCTGCGCGTCGTCGCCGCCGGGAAGGGGGGAGAATTATTACCCCAATTGGTTGGCGCACTCAATTATTTTCGATTTCGCACTAGGGGATATCTTTCGCACTTGGGCCGATTCGAAGGAACAGTGTGCGGCGCGGCACGGCGCGGCGGTATGGCAACAGCGACGCTGTGACTTCTCAATTAGGGTTGTGCTATAAGAATCGAGGTTAATTGCATGGAAGGCAAGAATTGTGTGGCAAGTGGTTGGCAATATGTAACCGAGTCGTTAGTCAATCGATATGATTGCTTCTCTATTGGTGCGATTCGGTTTAATTGGCTGCACACTGGAGGCTGGTTTAGGTGATAATGAAATTTAACGGATCTTTGGCCCGGGAGGTGTCCTTCTTTTCGGTTTTCAGCAAATGGCGAGTGGTCTGTGGACTTTATTGCGAGTGGGTGTTTGATGAACGACTATTGGGTGAATTTATGAGGTGAACGGGTATAATAATGCAGTGTGAGACGCCACCGCTTTTTTCGCCTTACTGGACTTGGAATATACGTGGTAACCAGCGTATAACTCGTTATTGCGATACGACTTCTTGCATTTGTGCACAGGCAGCAGAGCCCAGTCCCAGTAGAGATTGCTGCGAAAGATAAGTTTTAAATTTATACTTTTGCTCTAGGCCCCGAATACCAATTAGGCAACTTAAAAACCGCCTCGACAAGCAATTACTACGTCAGAGTGACCAATTATGTACTAAATTTTGAACGTCTCTCAGTAGGTTCCTGCTTCAAATGACGATGGAAAAGCAAATTAACCGATATCGCTGTCTATGATGTTGGACCAGTTAAGCCAACCAGACATGATTAAAAAATGCTTCCTGCTCCTTAAGGCTTCATGGAGTAAAACTAATTGTTAAACTTGTGAAAAGATCGTGCAGAAAATAGCATTCGGGAACGAATGCAATCGAATACAATTATTAACGGGATTAAACACAGGATAACATGCTGTCAATCGCTATTTCCTTGAGCTCATTGATCATAAGAGCCTTCTTCCGAAGTACCTACTTCTTCTTCTTGTTATTCTTAGGGCGCTACAGTCCGACATGGGACCTGTGCCTCACCAAATATGCCTCTCCAGCTGTCCCGATCTTTAGCCAGCTGTCTCCAGTTTGGCACACAAATCCCGCTGCGGTCCCCCTCGACTTGTATGCGCCCCCTTGTGCGTGGGCGTCCTCTGTTGCGTTGTCCCACAGGCTCAGAGTCGAAGATTCTTTGGGCCGGGGCTATGTTGTCCATACGCTATACGCTATGGCTCAACCATCTTAGTCGTTGGTTCCGCAGACGCCTGGCTAGCCCGTACGTTTCGTGGTTGAACCTTCATATCCAAATGTCATCAACGCAAACAGGACCAACGATAGTGCGCAGAACATTCCTCTCGAAAATATCTAGAGCCTCTTCATCCGCTTTGGATGTAGCCCAACCCTCTGCGATGTAGACCACGATGTACAGAGTCAACTTAGCCTTCCGAAAGAAGGCTATATGAAGTACTTAACTGACTTTATATAATACCTTGATCATCTCTGCTATTAGGGTCGAGAAGATGAAGAAGCATTCATTCGTAAAACCTTCACCCATGACCTGTTTGGTGTGTATAGAGACATGAGTTTAACCAGGCGTCCATCAGAGCATAAAAAACACTGCTCCAGCCCGAGCTTTCGACCAAGTGCCAGTGAGGTACAGAACGGCCAGGAAACCGATGGTGCACACAAGAGGAGATAAATAAATCTATAATAAAAAACCTTACAGGCAAATTGGAATGGAAATAGCGCATGCATCTTCATCTGATTTACTTGCTACACAGCAGAGATCTATAGCAAATTCCGAAACGATTAAATGATGCACAGCCTAAAGGGATTATCAGTTCTCAGTGAGGATCTTGCTCAAGCAAAGAGGCAGGAATTTCTTACCTATACCATAACCTACGAATGTGTCTATATTCGTTTGTTGGATATGAAGCTAAATCCAAGACGGCTCAGCACATTTGCAGATGATTTTGGATCAATCTGCTAATACTCTCGGTTGTTGGCATTTGCACAATGGCAATGCTCTAGAGATGCATGGCGCATTACTCAACTCCAGCTGCTGCTCACTGAACCCAACCTGAACTCTTCGTACTCCACATTGCAGCTACCGACATCCCAACCCCCAATTTAAAGAAGGATAAATTCCTTTGAGCTATGAGTACTAAGCTAGCAGCGTGCGAATCTCAGAGTCCGAGGAATTATAACTGCACGCAATTGCATCTATAAGTGAAACAATTTTGAAAATTGTGAAGGATGACTGGAATGCACCATCCGAATGCTATGCCAGAACGAGACCAATGGATGGATTCCAAAACAGCAGCGGCAGGTATTGTTCGTGGTATCAGCGTAACTGCCGAACCCCACTCGTCAGGGTAGCACTCGTCGAATGTTTTTGACTAGGAGTGTACAAGTGGAATTCATTCTCAATCATCATCCATGGATTAGATACAGGCACTGTTTTAGGAATCTGTTTACAATGTGGAACTTGGTATTTGGTAGTTTTCAATGTCAATCCCCAATGTTTTCATCCCTTACATCAAGTTCTTTATTGGTTTAGTATTCTTTTCCTAGTCGAAACCATTAGCGATCTCTCATGTCATCCCAATATGAACAGGCGCTTAACTGACAGAAGTCCAAAACATTAAAATAACTTAACATCATAACTGCCTTCTACAACATCAGGAAAACTAACTGCCACGACTATAGGGAGTCTGTCAGCAAGCTATTAACGAACAGCAGCCACCTGCAAAATTTTTTTGAGCTAGATTCCTCTGTGGAGAGACTCACCGACATTTTGAATCTTACTCTGGTCAGATGCGGGAAACTCTTAAAGAAAGCCTAGATACACGAACCGTTGCCGACTGGGACTCATACAAAAGACCTCCCAGTATTGGTTTAACCACATCGCGAAAATGAAGCAGTATCTTCGTTCATCTATCCGTGGCGTGTATGTTCTCCGCAGATTCTGCAGAAGTTCTTATTCCACTCTAAGCTGCAATATGGCTGAGGGTGCTGGGCAGGAGCTCACCGCTCAAAATTACAGCATCTACTTATACTACAGAAATTTGCGAGACACCTGCCTTCCCCAATGCAAAGAGCGGAAGGAACCTGGATCAGCTCAAGTAGGCAGAGTCTGGGCATTGTCATCGATACTCACATTACGAGAAGCTGTGATACTGAGAATTTCGCTGAGAGTACGAATATAGTACATGACTAACAGTACTGCAATACGGCTCATAAAATTCTTCAAGCCTCATAAAATGATATTTTCCGAGGTTGGGATGTGTGACGACTACCGTGGTCTTCATACCAAAGGCAGGAAAATATAGACCAACAAGTGTATCATTCGTTCTGCTCAACGACGTTGGAAATACTGATAGACGTATTCATTAGACAGTCGCAAACAAATTATCAACCACTAGGCATGCCTACAACAAGGACATATCTGTTCAAACATCCCTTCACGTGTTCACAGGTCTGACAGAAAAGTATCTCAACCTCAAGAAGTACACCTTTACTACCTTTGTGGACATAGAGGGAGTAATGAACACTAGGCGAATCGATCACCATCCTTTCTTAAAGCCTAGCGGCAATAAAAGACATACCATCAGACATTCTGACATCGAAGCTGGATATGACAATGTGTCAGTAAGATATCCTTGCAGAATTCGGAACATACTGCAATCTAAGGTAATGAAATTGCGAACAGTCTCGCGAAGATGGGCTCGGAGCTCGGATCCCAGTAATCTCGTACTCGCATACACTACTCAGCTCCATAAAGAAGAAGCTGGCAGACGAAACCTTGGACCTAGTACTGACATCAAGAGTTCAGTGTTAGTACTGACCAGGAAGAGTTCAAAATCATTGCTCGGCTTTTGAAGCAGGGATGTACGTACGATAAAAAGAGTCCCAGGCCGTCAATGTGCCATAGGTACACATGCAATGCAACTGAACAAACCGCACAACAATTTTTGTAGAAGATGAAGGGAGGAGAAAGAAACAGAATCCAACATCTGCAAAAAATGAAGGTATTTTCTAGGAAATCACCTCTCCTCAGCTCCAAACTTCTCGAAGCGCTGTTGTGTTGAACATAACATCTTGCTGGTTCTTGAATTGCAGGAGGTCTCACGGTAACTTAACACTCCCGAGGAAAGCCACAATGGACCCAACACATTGGTCCGGCCGCAGCCGTCAGGGCACCCAATTTACCTACCTATCATTGTTCTGCAAAAATGAAGTTTAGGTTGCATGCCAAAAAAAACTTCCGCAATATTTGCATCCTAGCAGGAGCTGAGTGTGAATGCTTATTCTGCGGGCCTAAATGATCCAATGGGGATAAATGAAAGCATGTCAAAGTCTTTCGATAGTGGTAGCATTGCTTCTCGTATTCTTAAAGAAATGTTGACTTAATGGGGCTCAAATGGACTAATATGTCATCCATTCGAGGGCTTTCGGTGTCACAAAGCAGCCAAATTAAGAAGTCCATGTTATCCCAAGTGGGGCATGTGTTTGATAGGTCGTGAGATTTAGCCATCTATTCCATTCTCAATCACAAGGCCAAAACACCGACCCCGACATAACCATATATCCCACAGTTAAAATGATATTCCTGCAACGCAAAACCACAGACATTGCGTTGTAGGACATCCGATACTAAAATCTGATTGATGGTACCGCGCATTCATTTATCTCATCTCCAAGCCCAAGGTCTGGCACCACCCCCACGCATAAGAATCCCCGCGAGAAGCCCTGTAGCTAAGTCTGAAAAATTGCTGAGACCTCGAATCAAATTAAAGGATACACCCCAGAACGCGGTTAGCGTGTGTGTGCGTTTCGGTGTGGGAAGAGACTTAAACTCCATGTCGTGTCGGAAGTACTATTCCGTTGAAATTCCTTAATCAACCGGCAGTAGGTGTACCCCAGTGATGGTGGCAAAAGTACTAATGACGTGACTTCTTATTTTTCATCATCAAATGGAAGTGCAATCCCACGCATGCCTTTTCATTCTATCACCACGCTCTCCCCAGCCAAAAAGAAATCAGTGCCGCATGTTGGTGTGTACTTGCGTATGTGTACTTAACGGTAGATTCCAATCATTAATTTTAATGAACGAGAAATTGAAGGTACACAATCTCGTCCGATGCTCCGCCGATAAAGGGAGGAAGAGCGACGCAAACGGATACTTTGGCGCCTGCCATTGCGAGTCATTTAATCTAATGACTGACGGGGGAGCTTATGGGTATCGGCGCTATCAGAGAATTATTTATCATATGAATCATGGCGGAGGCAATTGGCAGTTGCCAGGACTTAGCTGTAACGTGAATGGTGAATGGGCCTCGTCACTGCGTGCATGGTGTAGCGGTGCGGCGCGGCGTATTCGCATGAACTTATTCATGATGAGAAGGCAAATGGCGATGACGATTGTTGAATGGAGTTTCTGTTTGTTTTCCATCATCATCATCGATTGGGCGGCGCGGCTGGGCGAATGAATGGATGGCTGGATGGATGAATGGAATAAAGTTTGTGAAGCAGAATTGTATTCGTCCTGAAGTGGTATTATTGTTCTTTTAGGACTCGTTTACGAGTTGTTTTGTTTGTGAGAGTAGCGCTCGAATCTATCGATGTGAAGGATCTCATTGGGTTGGCATAACTTTGGTCATAACCACTTTGAAGGGCCATTCATCGACAATTTGTAATACAAAGTTAATTACGTGAATATTTTATTGTATCTAGAGCACTTAAAGTAGCAGACGATGCTTTCATTTCGAAAGTGTATGATGTTCATTGGCCTCAACTATGTCAAGCATTTGCTTAGGCATTTACACAGTTCAATGAATTTCCATTTAACTGATTCTTATGGCATTAGCCGATGTCATGAAGTAGATTACCTTGCAGATGCTTTAAATAATCAGACCATAGTTGGTGGTTTGGAGTGTGCTTTGTTCAGCTTTCTTGGAAACTGGAGAATGAGTGTCATTCATAGTGGTTCGAATTTCCCACTCGCTGAACTGTGCTTTAAGAAGATATATGACACAAGTGTGACGCATCAAAAGTGACCGTGTGTCAATAAGATTCCATTTTAATGGAAAGATAAATGGCAAAGGGTTGTGCAACGGACGAGGTTGCTGTCGAAGGAGAACACGATTCTTGATAGAAAGCGATTATGTTGGGAATGCGTCACGGAGGGAGAATCATCAGGAACGGGATGCTGAAATAAATTGCAATAAAGTCAATTGCAATATTTTTTCGTTTTATGTTGCATTTTATTTAAGATTGGTTAACGTTCTTTTTAAATAAATTCACTTTCAATCTGCAAGGTTTTTAACATGGTTATAACCCTGACTTTCTTTTTCAGCACCCGTATATGTACACAGTGTGTTCGTGCGTCGACTACTAAGCCGGGGGTGCAAGGTTCGATTCCAAGCTTTCACAATTCGCGGCTCCACCACTTCGAGTCACTGAGAATGCTCAAGGTAGGTACACGGAGGGCCAAGTGCAAGTTTCTTTTCAAAAATGAATTAAAAAATTCAAAATGAAATTAATCAAAAATGAATTATAATAAAAAAAAATAAAATAAACAAATAAAAAATTAATTTTGTTCCATGTATTTTAGCTTTATTAGTAAGAATACAATTATAATGAATTACAACGTCTCTTAAGTGGCTGGCTCTGCTGACTTTTGTCACCAAATTACTGCAAGACCATGTTAATGGTTTGGCACATGGATTCCAGGGATGATATTGGCCTTAAATGCTTAAATCGTTCCCGGATTGTTGACATATCGGCAGTTCACGGTTCCCCAAAGACGAAAGTCCAAAGAGGTCAAATCGCAGCTTCTAGGCGGCCACGACGGCTGATAACACGATTTGGGAATTACGTGTGCAAATGAGCTGTGTGGCATGGCGGGCCTTCCTGCATGAACCAGAGGTCGTCCAAATTATTGCCTTCAATTTGATTATAAAAAAGTCGGTTAACATGACTCTGTAAAGCCCAATGTTGACCGAAACGTCGTTCCCAGACTCAAAAATGGTCCAATGATGTTCTCAGCCACAGCAGCCACATTCTAAACTTCAATCCATCGTCGAAAAAAACCCCTACCAGCACTCCTTCCAGAACAGAATGGAAGTCTCACAATCAGACACTCTACGATCTTCTGCGAATTTAACCAATCAGGATGTACAATGATGTCTATCTTAAGATCTTCCTATTGCTATATCCGTTCAAATCCGCAACTACTGTAATGTCTTTCAGGCAGTTGTTATAGCGAACAAGGAGGCGCTGTCTTCACTCAAGAACAATGTGATAAGTGATATCTGCTTGCTGCAATCACTTCCCTGGACAATGTCATGCATAAAGAGGACTGAATTGAATTGAAGAAATTGGAAGTGAAAATTGTCTTCACATTTCAGCGCCACCGCGATGAGCCTATTGCGGCCCTCTCTCTTTGGATCTATGTGGAGAATCTCTGGGTGGAATGTCCTGATAGGCTGTTCTTGCAAAGGTTATTCTGTTCTGATTGATATACGGTTTGGACACTCGACGAGTATGTGTTCGATGGTTTCCTTTGACTGCCGACAGTGTTTTGCAGTTTTCTGAGCTGATGTGCCTCATCAGGTACAGGTGGTAGTTGCATGAGAAGTGGCCAGTAAGTGCGCCACATAATATCCTTATGACAGGCCTTTTTCTATTTTTGGGCCTGTTTGCTTCTCCTAGGTTTAGGTCTCATGAATACGTCCCTCATGTCAGTTCTTGAATTGGCTGCAGCATTTGTTTGACCAGTCGTGTAAGTGTTGGAGTATGTCCATTTTAATAAAGCACACATCGTGTGAAATTGGCCAATTTGAATTAACTTTATTTCTCTTTGTATTCTTATTATATACCTAGTTCAATCTTGCACTTATTTTGGGTGGGGGTGATAAGCATGTTACTATTGGATGTGTGGTGTCGATTTATACGTGTTACGTGTGTGTGCTTTAGACGTGACGGTGCTCGATTATGTGGTTCTACGTTAGACATGCATTTGATATTTTCTGAAGGCTCATTATCAGTGGACTGTGTTAGTGAACAGTTTTTATTTGTCCACGTTACTAAATCAATAAATAGGGAAAGCCCAAGGGGTTCTTGCCACATTCTTTGCTTGCCTTTTCATTGCCCTCTTGGTGTTCATGTCCTGGTACCTATATGAGGCTTTAACTGTCGTCCTTGTAGCGTGTTGAGTGTTTTGAGACATTCCCAGAGAACCCTGCTTGGCTATCAGAAAGTATCGGTTCTTTTGAATGGAGTAGTTCTATTGTGGATCTAATGTGGTGCTTCAGTTAGTCTCTTAACGAGATGGCTTAGCATTTCAATATAAAACATGTGTGAGTGCCGGGAGAAGTATCATTCTCAAGACTCCCGCTGTAGCTTACCGCTTCTTTAAGCAACGCTCAGCCTAAACAATCAACTGCAAACGGGTAGAAGACACCATGTCCCTTATCAAGCAAGAGAAATAAGACCAACAATAAAAGATGACACTTCATTTCATCTGATATAGCAGTGCTCTAACCGTATGAACTCTCACCTAGGGACCTACTTTTTGAATACCATGAGCGGACAGAACTGAGCTTTTTTGTTAGCGCCAATTGACACCTGAAGCTGTAGGAGTTAGTCAAGCTTTGTGTAAAAATTGGCCTAAGTGTGACTACTTTCTGATGCTACGTACTTTAACCTATGCTAACCTATTTCCAACCTTATTTTCAGCAAAGAATATTATTTGCTCCTGAAATGTGATGTTTTTTCTTTAAGACAGGTGGAAGGTGGTCCTCTCTGATTATCACAAAATGTAGATGATTTCGTTTCTTTTTTCTGCTGTGCCTTGTTTTCACTTGAATTTCCCACAAAGTCCTATCGTGTGTTAAACAGTCCTGTGTTTTAGACCAGGTGGCGCAAATAAAATCTCCATCCCATTCAACCCACCCTAACAACATCCGACTTGCATAAGCCAACTGAAATTCCATATTCAATACATATTATTATTATTATTATTTGCGAACATTTATTTTTGATTATTTATTCAAATCTCGACAGCAGCTGAAAGGAATCATTGATATTCGCGCAATAATTTTCTGTTGTTAAATCAGCGCGAATTAATTTGTTTGATTGAATTTCAATCAGCATTCCGCCAACGAAGGTGCGACGTAATTAGTAACTCAGCTCATTTGTATCTGTTTGAATTTCATTTATCGCCCGGCTAAAGTTTTGATTCGTTTATGGTTTGCCTTTAAATTATACTGGGTGATGGAATCTAATTGAATTCATTATTTTCGAAAGGACATAAGTCCACTTTGTGATAAAGCAATCACAAAGGTTGGAATAAATGTGAAAGAATATACTAAGGCTTCTGATGGTTTGTAATGATGGTGGAATTTTTGCCTCGGCAAGGAGATATTGTCTACCCAACTCCGTGCCGGGATACACCGGTTTGCGTTTTCAGATCATCAAAGTCTGCATGTAGTTAGTGACAGAAATGCCAAGGTGCGTTTAAATGGAATGTCTTACTGGGATGCAGTATTGAGTCATTTATTATCAGTGACCATCCTACTTTAAACCGAACCGGAACAGATTTGTAAAATCTATTTGCAGATAACTTAATTATCCTCAGTGGGGAACTCAAGATAGATTTGCGCTGGATAGGCTTGTGACCGTAGGCTTTAAGGCTGGAACGAAAGTAAGCGTGGACAACTTTGAGGTTATGGTTGTATCCAGAACGTCCGTTCAGTGCACTCTACATGTTAGTGGAGTCCAATTGAACCAAGGGGAGGCTTTTAAGGGTCGTTTTGTTCATTATTGCTCAACTTGTGGAAGAACTGCGAGTTTATCAACCTTGGAGTTGATCTCAACTCGGGGTTCAACCGACGCAACTCACAGTCTGAAACTTAAAATCCAGAAGTTGTCCAACTTTCAGTTCTCAACTTTACCTTGAGATAATTTTGACAATTTACACACACGATGTAATTTTCATCTTTGAATTTACGGGTTGTCCTGTTCCTGCGGTCTATGAAAAGGATTATTGATATGCTGCGTTATGGAGAACAGCACAAGCGATTATGCATATCTGTAATGGTTGCACTAATAAAGTCTACATTCGCATATTGAATTGATCCGCCCGCATAATATTGTAATACGATTGGTCACTGTGTAATTGCCCGCGAATTACGTCCGGCTAACAATTGAAAAAGAATCTATCACATACTTCGTTATTTCAAATCATGTCAAAAGAGCCATTATCTTCTCTCTGTTCAAGGCAATGAATCCTGTATTAATTTGATCACCATTATTTATGTCCTCTTTGAGAGATGAAAACGATAATTGAAATCGCAGGCAGGCAACTACCATAAATTAAGAAAAGAGGGAACAGCACCATGGGCAGTGCTCGAGGCCATCCTCTTTCAACATCCTGACCACTGAATCCGTAGTACCAGTGCAGACGCTTAGGTCCTGAGGCTTAGACAGGATTTTTTAAAGAAGAATCACACAGTCATGCTGCCATGCTTAAAAGTAAGAAAGCAGCGCAGAACATAGAAATAACAGAAAACCTTCCACCAACCCTCGTTGTTGAATTGTGTCTATAAACGGTTTCCGAACCGGGAACAACGGAACGCACAAGTGCCAAGGAGATCGTAAGTGCCAAGGAGAGGTAAATCGTCCTATAAACCGACTTTTCAAAGACAATCGAGGCTACTTGATGGCTTGGCCTGAGTATTGGATCTGCAGCAAGTGCTCTATGGCCGACACTGTGCATCAACATTCAATATCATTGATCGGCTTTAGTCGCAAGAGTCCTTACCGGTGACTGTGCCATAGGTACACATGCAAAGCGACTGAACACACCGTTTAACGACTTTTTCAGAAGCTGCAGAGATGAGGAAGAAGCAGAATTTATCCATCATCTACACTGCCAATGCACAGCCCTGGGAAGGACCAGAAAGCATTATCTACGAAAGAACTTCTTCACCCCATTTGATGACTTAAGCTGTGTTGTGTGGAAAAACGTCCTAGGATTCAAACATGAATCTGGCTGCTGTTAGGACTGCAAAAGGTCTTACTGTAGATTCACTGTTTACTGTAGGTCTTACTGTAGATTGGCTAACTACCTGCCTACCTTGCCATACTTCCTCTCGAACATAAATTTCACCTAATTGGCCACGCTTAAAAATGTACCCTTTTAGCTTATGTGGCTATGTACAGCAAATATGTAAAACCAGTGATTCCCTAATAAAATCCGCAATTTTTCAGTTTGAATTTGTAAAAAAAAAATTATGCATTGTGGTAGTTGAAGTACACTCGCCTTTTTCAATGCATCGGCTTCGACGCGTCCCCAGCCACAATTGTGCGCGTGGGTCACCATCTACTTTTGCCCCACAAAGCCTAGCCTAATCGATTTAGTGGTTGGACATACCAACCGCCAGCAATCCGCTGGCAGGACAACCACCGAGCTGACCATTTCAATATTGGGGCTCCGACACCAATGATGTGTGTGCGTTCAAATTGCGTCTAATATATTTCGCCACAGAAGAGCGACCACCGAAACCAGAATTCAAACATCAAATTTAGTTTAATTCTTTCAAAACGTTTTCCATTAGTCCTGTTAAGCACCCTCCAGACTGAAACCGACGAGGAGAGGGCGGCTGGTGGAAGTGGCTTTTTAGATGAACGAATGATGAATTTGAAAAAGGCGACCAAAACTGAATTGAATCAAATTTTTAACGCATCAGTGTTTATGTTTACCAAAGGACCCGAGGGGCATTGCATTAAAAAAACATGTCGTTCCGTTGGAATTCATTCATTCCCCTGCTGGAACCGCACAAGCTCCGGTGTGTCTGTATGTATTCTGTGTGTTCCATTTGGAGGACCCTCGCACACACTGGCTTCTCTTTCAACAAAGAACGTATATTAAATTCGACTCGCTCTTGATGAGGACCACGAGCGGGTGACAGAACGTCGGGTTTAGAGTGGCACGATGGGAGGGTTGGAGGGTGGAACGAATATCGACATGGAATTGAGAGTCTATTATCTGGAAAAAGGCAGATGAGAGCAAAAAAGGACACAACCCAATCCAGCCCGTAAGTATCGAAGAACAAGACGTTAGCCGGAGCTATTCATCAAATTTCATTACACAATCGAGTACCATTCAATTTGTCAATGGAACCCGGAGATAATGAAGCCCAAACCGGAGCTCGACAGTTGGGGTTGCGCTCGGTCGCCGGCAAAAGGGGTTTATTACGATTTATCAGGGGTTTCGGGATGTACTCTCTGAAAATTAATCACTGCCATCGAATATTCATAGCGACCAGCACGATGAGCATCGTATTGTGGAACTATAATGAATCCAGTCCAGCTCCTAATTAATTTGTATTTCGGATGAGCTAGCCCTTTCTTTTGGGGAGATATCAAGTTGAATGTGTAATTATGCTGGAATGGGTGGATGCTTTGCGATTTAAAGCTGCATGATCTGAACTGTGTGGTCTCGGAATATTCCATCTTAGGGCATTCCACCTACAGCAAGGCTGGCCTCTGAGTATTCTATATATGTTCTCAGAATATTTCACATCGGCCGTGTGGTTTCAAAATATTTCACATACGCCGAGTGGTCTTAGAAAATTTCACATACGCCGCCGAGTGGTCTCGTAATATTCCACTTACGCCGTGTGGTCTCAGAGTATTCCACAGACGCCAGGTGGTCTCTGTTTCACATATGCCAGGTGGTCTGAAAATATTCCACATACACCGTGTGGTCTCAGAATATTCCACATACGCCTTGTGGTCTCAGAGTATTCCACAGACGCCAGGTGGTCTCAGAATATTCCACATACGCCACGTTGTCTCAGAATATTCCACATACGCCTTGTGGTCTCAGAGTATTCCACAGACGCCAGGTGGTCTCTGTTTCACATATGCCAGGTGGTCTGAAAATATTCCACATACACCGTGTGGTCTCAGAATATTCCACATACGCCTTGTGGTCTCAGAGTATTCCACAGACGCCAGGTGGTCTCAGAATATTCCACATACGCCACGTTGTCTCAGAATATTCCACATACGCCTTGTGGTCTCAGAGTATTCCACAGACGCCAGGTGGTCTCTGTTTCACATATGCCAGGTGGTCTGAAAATATTCCACATACACCGTGTGGTCTCAGAATATTCCACATACGCCTTGTGGTCTCAGAGTATTCCACAGACGCCAGGTGGTCGCAGAATATTCCACATACGCCAGGTTGTCTCAGAATATTCCACATACGCCGTGTGGTCTCAGAATTTTTCACATACGCCCGGTGGTCTCATAGTATTCCACAGACGCCAGGTGGTCTCAGAATATTTTACATCCTCGGTGTGGTCTCAGAGTATTCCACAGAAGCCGGGTGGTCTCAGAATATTTTACATCCGCGGTGTGGTCTCAGAGTATTCCACAGACGCCAGGTGGTCTCAGAATATTCAACATACGCCAGGTTGTCTCAGTATATACCACATACGCCGTGTGGTCTCAGAGTATTCCACAGACGCCAGGTGGTCTCAGAATATTCCACATACGCCAGGTTGTCTCAGAATAATCCACTTACGCCGTGTGGTCTCAGAATATTCCACATACGCCGTGTGGTCTCAGAATTTTTCACATACGCCCGGTGGTCTCATAGTATTCCACAGACGCCAGGTGGTCTCAGAATATTTTACATCCTCGGTGTGGTCTCAGAGTATTCCACAGAAGCCGGGTGGTCTCAGAATATTTTACATCCGCGGTGTGGTCTCAGAGTATTCCACAGACGCCAGGTGGTCTCAGAATATTCAACATACGCCAGGTTGTCTCAGTATATACCACATACGCCGTGTGGTCTCAGAGTATTCCACAGACGCCAGGTGGTCTCAGAATATTCCACATACGCCAGGTTGTCTCAGAATAATCCACTTACGCCGTGTGGTCTCAGAATATTCCACATACGCCGTGTGGTCTCAGAATTTTTCACATACGCCGGGTGGTCTCAGAATATGCCACATACGCCGTGTGGTCTCAGAATATTTTACATCCGCGGCGTGGTCTCAGAGTATTCCACAGACGCCAGGTGGTCTCAGAATATTCAACATACGCCAGGTTGTCTCAGTATATACCTCATACGCCGTGTGGTCTCAGAATATTCCACATACGCCGTGCGGTCTCAGAATTTTTCACATACGCCGGGTGGTCTCAGAATATTCCACATACGCCGTGTGGTCTCAGAATATTTTACATCCGCGGTGTGGTCTCAGAGTATTCCACAGACGCCAGGTGGTCTCAGAATATTCAACATACGCCAGGTTGTCTCAGCATATACCACATACGCCGTGTGGTCTCAGAGTATTCCACAGACGCCAGGTGGTCTCAGAATATTCCACATACGCCAGGTTGTCTCAGAATATTCCACATACGCCGTGTGGTCTCAGAATTTTTCACATACGCCGGTTGGTCTCATAGTATTCCACAGACGCCAGGTGGTCTCAGAATATTTTACATCCTCGGTGTGGTCTCAGAGTATTCCACAGAAGCCGGGTGGTCTCAGAATATTTTACATCCGCGGTGTGGTCTCAGAGTATTCCACAGACGCCAGGTGGTCTCAGAATATTCAACATACGCCAGGTTGTCTCAGTATATACCACATACGCCGTGTGGTCTCAGAGTATTCCACAGACGCCAGGTGGTCTCAGAATATTCCACATACGCCAGGTTGTCTCAGAATAATCCACTTACGCCGTGTGGTCTCAGAATATTCCACATACGCCGTGTGGTCTCAGAATTTTTCACATACGCCGGGTGGTCTCAGAATATTCCACATACGCCGTGTGGTCTCAGAATATTTTACATCCGCGGCGTGGTCTCAGAGTATTCCACAGACGCCAGGTGGTCTCAGAATATTCAACATACGCCAGGTTGTCTCAGAATATTCCACATACGCCGTGTGGTCTCAGAATTTTTCACATACGCCGGGTGGTCTCAGAATATTCCACATACGCCCTGTGGTATCAGAATATTCCACATACGCCAGGTTGTCTCAGTATATACCACATACGCCGTGTGGTCTCAGAGTATTCCACAGACGCCAGGTGGTCTCAGAATATTCCACATACGCCAGGTTGTCTCAGAATATTCCACATACGCCGTGTGGTCTCAGAATTTTTCACATACGCCGGGTGGTCTCAGAATATTCCACATACGCCCTGTGGTATCAGAATATTCCACATACGCCAGGTTGTCTCAGAATATTCGACATACGCCGTGTGGTCTCAGAGTATTCCACAGACGCCAGGTGGTCTCAGAATATTTTACATCCGCGATGTGGTCTCAGAGTATTCCACAGAAGCCGGGTGGTCTCGGAATAATCCACTCACGCCGTGTGGTCTCAGAATATTCCACATACGCCGTGTGGTCTCAGAATTTTTCACATACGCCGTGTGGTCTCAGAATTTTTCACATACGCCGTGTGGTCTCAAAATATTCCACATACGCCAGGTGGTCTCAGAATATTTTACATCCGCGGTGTGGTCTCAGAGTATTCAACAGGAGCCAGGTGGTCTCAGAATATTCGACATACGCCGTGTGGTCTCAGAGTATTCCACAGACGCCAGGTGGTCTCAGAATATTTTACATCCGCGGTGTGGTCTCAGAGTATTCCATAGAAGCCGGGTGGTCTCGGAATAATCCACTTACGCCGTGTGGTCTCAGAATATTCCACATACGCCGTGTGGTCTCTGAATTTTTCACATACGCCGTGTGGTCTCAAAATATTCCACATACGCCGTGTGGCTCAAAATATTCCACATACGCCAGGTGGTCTCAGAATATTTTACATCCGCGGTGTGGTCTCAGAGTATTCAACAGGAGCCAGGTGGTCTCAGAATATTCGACATACGCCGTGTGGTCTCAGAGTATTCCACAGACGCCAGGTGGTCTCAGAATATTTTACATCCGCGGTGTGGTCTCAGAGTATTCCATAGAAGCCGGATGGTCTCGGAATAATCCACTTACGCCATGTGGTCTCAGAATATTCCACATACGCCGTGTGGTCTCAGAATTTTTCACATACGCCGTGTGGTCTCAGAATTTTTCACATACGCCGTGTGGTATCAGAATATTCCACATACGCCGTGTGGTCTCAGAATATTTTACATCCGCGGTGTGGTCTCAGAGTATCCCACAGAAGCCAGGAGGTCTCAGAGTATTCCACATACGCCGTGTGGTCTCAGACTTTTTCACATACGCCGTGTGGTATCAGAATATTCCACATACGCCGTGTGGTCTCAGAATTTTTCACATACGCCCGGTGGTCTCAGAATAGTCCACATACGCCGTGTGGTCTCAGAGTATTCCACATACGCCAGATGGTCTCAGAATATTCCACATACGCCGTGTGGTCTCAGAATTTTTCACATACGCCGTGTGGTCACAGATTTTTTCACATACGCCGTGTGGTATCAGAATATTCCACATACGCCGTGTGGTCTCAGAATATTTTACATCCGCGGTGTGGTCTCAGAGTATCCCACAGAAGCCAGGAGGTCTCAGAGTATTCCACATACGCCGTGTGGTATCAGAATTTTTCACATACGCCGTGTGGTCTCAAAATATTCCACATACGCCGTGTGGTCTCAGAATATTCCACATACGCCGTGTGGTCTCAGAATTTTGCACATACGCCGTGTGGTCTCAAAATATTCCACATACGCCAGGTGGTCTCAGAATATTTTACATCCGCGGTGTGGTCTCAGAGTATCCCACAGAAGCCAGGAGGTTTCAGAGTATTCCACATACGCCGTGTGGTATCAGAATTTTTCACATACGCCGTGTGGTCTCAAAATATTCCACATACGCCGTGTGGTCTCAGAATATTCCACATACGCCAGGTTGTCTCAGAATATTCCACATACGCCGTGTGGTCTCAGAATTTTTCACATACGCCGTGTGGTATCAGAATTTTTCACATACGCCGTGTGGTCTCAAAATATTCCACATACGCCAGGTGGTCTCAGAATATTCCACATACGCCGTGTGGTCTCAGAATTTTTCACATACGCCGTGTGGTATCAGAATTTTTCACATACGCCGTGTGGTCTCAAAATATTCCACATACGCCAGGTGGTCTCAGAATATTCCACATACGCCGTGTGGTCTCAGAATTTTTCACATACGCCGTGTGGTCTCAAAATATTCCACATACGCCGTGTGGTCTCAGAATATTCCACATACGCCGTGTGGTATCAGAATTTTTCACATACGCCGTGTGGTCTCAAAATATTCCACATACGCCGTGTGGTCTCAGAATATTCCACATACGCCAGGTTGTCTCAGAATATTCCACAGAAGCCAGGTGGTCTCAGAATATTCCACATACGCCGTGTGGTCTCAGAGTATTCCACAGACGCCAGGTGGTCTCAGAATATTCGACATACGCCGTGTGGTCTCAGAGTATTCCACATACGCCAGGTGGTCTCAGAATATTTTACATCCGCGGTGTGGTCTCAGAGTATTCCATAGAAGCCGGGTGGTCTCGGAATAATCCACTTACGCCGTGTGGTCTCAGAATATTCCACATACGCCGTGTGGTCTCAGAATATTCCACATACGCCGTGTGGTCTCAGAATTTTGCACATACGCCGTGTGGTCTCAAAATATTCCACATACGCCAGGTGGTCTCAGAATATTTTACATCCGCGGTGTGGTCTCAGAGTATCCCACAGAAGCCAGGAGGTCTCAGAGTATTCCACATACGCCGTGAGGTATCAGAATTTTTCACATACGCCGTGTGGTCTCAAAATATTCCACATACGCCGTGTGGTCTCAGAATATTCCACATACGCCGTGTGGTCTCAGAATATTCCACATACGCCGTGTGGTCTCAGAATTTTTCACATACGCCATGTAGTCTCAAAATATTCCACTTACGCCAGGTGGTCTCAGAATATTCCACATACGCCGTGTGGTCTCAGAATTTTTCACATACGCCGTGTGGTATCAGAATTTTTCACATACGCCGTGTGGTCTCAAAATATTCCACATACGCCAGGTGGTCTCAGAATATTCCACATACGCCGTGTGGTCTCAGAATTTTTCACATACGCCGTGTGGTCTCAAAATATTCCACATACGCCGTGTGGTCTCAGAATATTCCACATACGCCGTGTGGTCTCAGAATTTTTCACATACGCCGTGTGGTCTCAAAATATTCCACATACGCCGTGTGGTCTCAGAATATTCCACATACGCCGTGTGGTCTCAGAATTTTTCACATACGCCGTGTGGTCTCAAAATATTCCACATACGCCAGGTTGCCTCAGAATATTCCACAGAAGCCAGGCGGTCTCAGAATATTCCACATACGCCGTGTGGTCTCAGAGTATTCCACAGACGCCAGGTGGTCTCAGAATATTCCACATACGCCAGGTTGTCTCAGAATATTCCACATAAGCCGTGTGGTCTCAGAATAGTCCACATACGCCGTGTGGTCTCAGAGTATTCCACAGACGCCAGGTGGTCTCAGAATATTCCACATACGCCGTGTGGTCTCAGAATCTTTCACATACGCCGTGTGGTCACAGAATTTTTCACATACGCCGTGTGGTATCAGAATATTCCACATACGCCGTGTGGTCTCAAAATTTTTCACATACGCCGTGTGGTATCAGAATATTCCACATACGCCGTGTGGTCTCACAATTTTTCACATACGCCGGGTGGTCTCAGAATATTCCACATACGCCGTGTGGTATCAGAATATTCCACATACGCCGTGTGGTCTCAGAATTTTTCACATACGCCGTGTGGTCTCAGAATAGTCCACATACGCCGTGTGGTCTCAGAGTATTCCACAGACGCCAGGTTGTCTCAGAATATTCCACATACGCCGTGTGGTCCTCAGAAAATTTTACATCCGCGGTCTGGTCTCAGAGTATTCCACATACGCCAGGTGGTCTCAGAATATTCCACATACGCCGTGTGGTCTCAGAATCTTTCACATACGCCGTGTGGTCACAGAATTTTTCACATACGCCGTGTGGTATCAGAATATTCCACATACGCCGTGTGGTCTCAGAATTTTTCACATACGCCGTGTGGTATCAGAATATTCCACATACGCCGTGTGGTCTCAGAATTTTTCACATACGCCCGGTGGTCTCAGAATAGTCCGCATACGCCGTGTGGTCTCAGAGTATTCCACATACGCCAGATGGTCTCAGAATATTCCACATACGCCGTGTGGTCTCAGAATTTTTCACATACGCCGTGTGGTCACAGATTTTTTCACATACGCCGTGTGGTATCAGAATATTCCACATACGCCGTGTGGTCTCAGAATTTTTCACATACGCCGTGTGGTATCAGAATATTCCACATACGCCGTGTGGTATCAGAATATTCCACATACGCCCTGTGGTATTAGAATATTCCACATACGGCGTGTGGTCTCAGAATATTCCACATACGCAGTGTGGTCTCAGAATTTTTCACATACGCCGTGTGGTATCAGAATATTCCACATACGCCGTGTGGTCTCACAATTTTTCACATACGCCGGGTGGTCTCAGAATATTCCACATACGCCGTGTGGTCTCAGAATATTTTACATCCGCGGTGTGGTCTCAGAGTATTCCACAGACGCCAGGTGGTCTCAGAATATTCCACATACGCCGTGTGGTCTCACAATTTTTCACATACGCCGGGTGGTCTCAGAATATTCCACATACGCCGTGTGGTATCAGAATATTCCACATACGCCCTGTCGTATCAGAATATTCCACATACGCCGTGTGGTCTCAGAATTTTTCACATCCGCGGTGTGTTCTCAGAATATTCCACATACGCCCTATGGTATCAGAATATTCCACATACGCCGTGTGGTCTCAGAATATACCACATAGGCCGTGTGGTCTCAGAATATTCCACATACGCCGTGTAGTCTGAGAATATACCACATACGGCCTGTGGTATCAGAATATTCTACATACGCCGTGTGGTCTCAGAATATTCCACATAAGCCCTGTGGTATCAGAATATTCAACATACGCCAGGTGGTCTCAGAATATGCCGCATACGCCGGGTGGTCTCAGAATATTCCATATACGCCGTGTGGTATCAGAATATTCCACATACGCCGTGTGGTCTCAGAATTTTTCACATATGCCAGGTGGTCTGAAAATATTCCACATACGCTGTGTGGTCTCAGAATATTCCACATACGCCCTGTGGTCTCAGAATTTTTCACATATGCCAGGTGGTCTGAAAATATTCCACATACGCCGTGTGGTCTCAGAATATTTTACATCCGCGGTGTGGTCTCAGAGTATTCCACAGAAACCAGGTGGTCTCAGAATATTCCACATACGCCGGGTGGTCTCAGAATACTCCACATACGCCGTGTGGTATCAGAATATTCCACATACGCCCTGTCGTATCAGAATATTCCACATACGCCGTGTGGTCTCAGAATTTTTCACATCCGCGGTGTGTTCTCAGAATATTCCACATACGCCCTATGGTATCAGAATATTCCACATACGCCGTGTGGTCTCAGAATTTTTCACATATGCCAGGTGGTCTGAAAATACTCCACACACGCCGTATGGTCTCAGAATATTTTACATCTGCGGTGTGGTCTCAGAGTATTCCACAGACGCCAGGTGGTCTCAGAATATTCCACATACGCCGTGTGGTCTCAGAATATTCCACATACGGCCTGTGGTATCAGAATATTCTACATACGCCGTGTGGTCTCAGAATATTCCACATAAGCCCTGTGGTATCAGAATATTCAACATACGCCAGGTGGTCTCAGAATATGCCGCATACGCCGGGTGGTCTCAGAATATTCCATATACGCCGTGTGGTATCAGAATATTCCACATACGCCGTGTGGTCTCAGAATTTTTCACATATGCCAGGTGGTCTGAAAATATTCCACATACGCTGTGTGGTCTCAGAATATTCCACATACGCCCTGTGGTCTCAGAATTTTTCACATATGCCAGGTGGTCTGAAAATATTCCACATACGCCGTGTGGTCTCAGAATATTCCGCATACGCCGTGTGGTATCAGAATATTCCACATACGCCGTGTGGTCTCAGAATTTTTCACATATGCCAGGTGGTCTGAAAATATTCCACATACGCTGTGTGGTCTCAGAATATTTTACATCTGCGGTGTGGTCTCAGAGTATTCCACAGACGCCGTGTGGTCTCAGAATATTCCACATACGCCGTGTGGTCTCAGAATATTCCACATACGCCCTGTGGTCTCAGAATATTCCACATACGCCGAGTGGTTTCAAAATATCCCGTATACGCCCTGTGGTATCAGAATATTCCACATACGCCAGGTGGTCTCAGAATATGCCGCATACGCCAGGTGGTCTCAGAATATTCCACATACGCCAGGTGGTCTCAGAATATGCCGCATACGCCGGGTGGTCTCAGAATATTCCACATACGCCCTGTGGTATCAGAATATTCCACATACGCCGTGTGGTCTCAGAATTTTTCACATATGCCAGGTGGTCTGAAAATATTCCACATACGCCGTGTGGTCTCAGAATATTTTAGATCCGCAGTGTGGTCTCAGAGTATTCCACAGACGCCAGGTGGTCTCAGAATATTCCACATACGCCGTGTGGTCTCAAAATATTCCACATACGCCGAGTGGTTTCAAAATATCTCATATACGCCCTGTGGTCTCAGAATATTCCACATACGCCGTGTGGTCTCAGAATATTCCACATACGCCGTGTGGTCTCAGAATATTCCACATACGCCGTGTGGTATCAGAATATTCCACATACGCCCTCTGGTATCAGAATATTCCACATACGCCGTGTGGTCTCAGAATATTCAACATACGCCGTGTGGTATCAGAATATTCCAGATACGCCCTGTGGTATCAGAATATTCTACATACGCCCTGTGGTATCAGAATATTCCACATACGCCAGGTGGTCTCAGAATATGCCGCATACGCCGGGTGGTCTCAGAATATTCCACATACGCCCTGTGGTATCAGAATATTCCACATACGCTGTGTGGTCTCACAATATTCCACATGCGCCGTGTGGTCTCAGAATTTTTCACATATGCCAGGTGGTCTGAAAATATTCCACATACGCCGTGTGGTCTCAGATTATTTTACATCCGCGGTGTGGTCTCAGAGTATTCTACAGACGCCAGGTGGTCCCAGAATATTCCACATACGCCGTGTGGTCTCAGAATATTCCACATACGCCGTGTGGTCTCAGAATATTCCACATACGCCGTGTGGTATCAGAATATTCCACATACGCCCTCTGGTATCAGAATATTCCACATACGCCGTGTGGTCTCAGAATATTCAACATACGCCGTGTGGTATCAGAATATTCCAGATACGCCCTGTGGTATCAGAATATTCTACATACGCCCTGTGGTATCAGAATATTCCACATACGCCAGGTGGTCTCAGAATATGCCGCATACGCCGGGTGGTCTCAGAATATTCCACATACGCCCTGTGGTATCAGAATATTCCACATACGCTGTGTGGTCTCACAATATTCCACATGCGCCGTGTGGTCTCAGAATTTTTCACATATGCCAGGTGGTCTGAAAATATTCCACATACGCCGTGTGGTCTCAGATTATTTTACATCCGCGGTGTGGTCTCAGAGTATTCTACAGACGCCAGGTGGTCCCAGAATATTCCACATACGCCGTGTGGTCTCAGAATATTCCACATATGTCGCGTCGGTAATGTAGACGCCTTGCTATTCGCATGTCGCTGCATAGCCTTTAAGTTTCGAAGTTGAATCGTCTTCTCCAATGGCGATCAACCGAATCACAGGGTTTCTTCATCCACCCTTGAGAATGACCATGTTTCCTCTACATTGAGCAAGACAAGGATGATGAAGATGTCGTATAAAGTCGGCTTAGTTCTTCTGGAGAGGAATTTACTACTCAATTACCTCTTGAGCCCTAAGAATCTTCGATTGACAAGAGCAGCCTTTAATTTCGGTACATATTGGTATCCCCCCCTTCAATGGTGCCCTCCTCATCACGGATATAAGAGCCATAACTCTGGCCAAGAGGAAAATTCGAAATATAGTCGACTCCGTTTGCACTGAAGTTTTGAGGAGAAGACTGAACGAAGAACTTTACGACACCGACCTAGTCAATCGATTTCGAAGGACTTGACTCAGATGGCTAAGTCATGTAGAGAGTACGGACATCAACACTCCGTCTCGAAAACTGTTCGATGCCAATCCCGAGGGGTAATGTAGTACAGGAAAACCTCGCCTCCGATGCCCAGCTGGAAATGGACTTCAATCAGATTTGTTTACAAGACTGGAGACGCATAGCCTATGTCTGTGCTAGTGGGAAAGACAAGTTGAATAAGGTCCCGCGGTCCACCCCTGAATGTAGCGTCCGCTAAAGCAGAAAACACCCATTTCAAAACTTAGATGGTACAATATCAATATACAGGCCATACGTACAATCGATCAAAAACAAAAGATCTCCTTCGGCGAACTTGTCATGTGAAAGTTCTGTGAGCTGTGCCAATCAAACACAGGTTTGGAGTGAATTCAAACGAATTCAGATGCCCCCAGATGCCCCAATCCTACATCATGCCGTGTGTGATTTGCTGTCAGTCACATCTGAGTTGAGATGAAATCGAAGGAGTTTACAGAACACTTCGCCAAAGGTTGTCTCGTAAATGCTAAGCTTCCTAATACATGTGAACGTGTGTCGTAAACTCTTATTAGAGCGTATGGACCATGACTACGTTTACGGACAATAAATGAGTGTCTAGTGGGCTCTGTGGGTATGATGTTTGCCATAGTCCCAAATTTAAGGGACTGAGCAAGGATTTGAATAGTGGACGAATGAGGATAGGAATTGTTCGCATATCCTCTCTGACCCATGAATGTACAGTGAATGAACGAACGACCATGCAGTTTCCAAGGAAAATGCGGCAGCCTCCGGTGGACATCCATGCAGTCGCCAATTACTGAGCAGTTAGCGAGCCCAACAAAACTTCCACCGCACAAATTGTGGACAGATAACCTCGTCTTCTCTGTTCGTTAAGGCAAAACATCGATTTCACGATGGAGCAGCATGTTTGGCATAAGACCGTCATTCGCTGGCTATTGTTGCGAGACTACGGGATGCATATTGATTTTGTCCTCGAAAAACCTCAAAAACATGAGTCAGAAAGTAGCATGAACCAAAAGGAACAAAACATAATGTAGCCGGTGCATCATATTACTTAGACCATGACACATATTCCTGGGATGCCCTTAAAGTTTCCTGTTTCACAGACTTTAGGAAGCTCGAGCACACAAATGAGTAGCACTGAAGATACTTTCACTTTGAACCTAGTAAGGCCCTGAATCTTTGTCCAATAAAAGGACACGTTCAAAGAGATTTCCTAACCAGACTTTAAGTCCATTTCATTCGAAACTCATCAGATTCAGGCTTTGGAATCCATTTCCCCAGACGGAATGCAGAATGCAAAGGAAAATTGAAAACGAGGCGCATCTGGGGTACAGCTGAGTGCACAGGTTTCCTCCCACACTTGGTTCCGACCATAGACGAGGGATAAACAACAGGCCAAGGTTTTTAAATTCTCATGCAAGACCTTTTACAAGACGAATGCACAATTGACGTAAACTATTCAAGGACTCGGCAATATTTTGAGGATCCCAAAAACATCCCTCCGTCTCCCCGTCTCGGACAAAGAAGAAGGCACTCAATGTAATGACTCGCCGCGGTGAACACTCGCGTTCGGCGCGCTCGAAAGCCACCTTTGCTCGCGACATAATTATCCATTAACTAAATTCGGAACGAGGCAGTGCATTCGGAATCAGGCTGGTATTCCCTGAAAGGAATTACGTATGTACCTCATCAAAATGTCAAATGACAGGAGGTAAACAAATTCTCCTTTGACAAGAGCATCGCAGAGTTCAAAGCAAACATATTTTCATTTGTATTTTGCAGTCAAAGGACACCCAGACGTTACAGTGAACACGTTCAACTGTTGCACCCTCACAACCGCCGGCCCACTCGGTATCGGTGTTGACGCCCAGCAAACCCACACATCCAGTCACGGTAAAAAGGAGTTTAATATTCCGTGCATGTTTGCAGAGACTCCCGGCAGCAGCAGGAGTTTATTTAAATTTATTATTCATAGATACATCTAAAGAGGAAATGAAAAGCAAAGCCTGGAGGGTTAAGTCTTTCCCTTTCCCGGGCGAGCTTAATATTTTCCTAAGGACTCTACACTCTCTCCTGTAAGCCTACAATCGGTGGGTGTCGGGCGAAGTCTGTGTGCAAGTGTGTGTGCTTTGTGTTGCAGCAACGGTGCAGGGATCTTCCCTCGGCACACATATAAATAGAAACATGTGCCACCAATTCACAGTTAAGTGGACGGATTTTTTGGATTCTCAAGGATGTAGTGTGCCGATGCTGTTGCCGTTGCCGCTGCTGCTGCTGCTCGAGATGTGGCATACACAATCGGACGAAAATTCTCAATCTTCTGTCCACCCTGCACACCGCAGCCATCGCTGAATGCCCAAAAGCAAGGATATACTGGATGTGGGGACGAAAAAGACTCATGAATCTGCTCTTCAGAGAGGATCATTCACTCAAGTGGTTGCTGTTGTGTCGCTTCGTATTTCTCCTTTTGAATATTACACAGGGACGACCGCCCGTTGAGCCCCATCGAAGGGATTAGCTTCCCATTGCCGCTCTCAGACGGAATAGAGGATAAGGACGAGTGAGTCTTGTAAATGAATTCTGAATTGAAATATGACATGTCCGGCAGAGGGGATGTGGGAGATTGGTCTACCACACGGTCGGAGAATTGCTGAAAACTTTCACATGATGGCCTGAATCTGGGAGACGGACGTCATAGGTTTTGAAGGGTCGGCGAGGAAGTTCATACACGATTGAAGTATACCGTTGGTTGAAGCTCTTCCTTTCCAGCTTTGACGAATTAGAAAGAGGCTGCAATATCGTATGCGTCTCGCTTAGGCTGGAAATTGGGCTGTCATTAGTTTTGAAATGCGAATCACATGCACTGTATCCTTTGTGGAGACTAGACAGTTTTAGAAAGGGAGTTAGACAATCATTTTCAGGAGTGAAATTGACATTTGAAATTTTGTGGGTACAACGTCTAAAGTGATGGAATGAGATTGTAAGACTTTTTAAGTCCCATTCAGTACTTTGCGGCACAGCGGAGTAGTCAAAGCACATACTCACGGGATAAAAACATTCACAAGAATAACGGTCACACAGCCTGGACGTGGGATACATTTGATAACCGTCCTGTACAAGAGGTTTTGTCATTTGGTTCAGGTAGTTCTTCGAGCACTGTTGAAATATTGATTAGGTGCGCTGACTCTTGGTCAACATTATTTTTAAAAAACATAATTGTCGCCAAAAGGAAATGCGAAACAGATGTTATAGTTTATAGACAAGAATGTCCTCTTAACTTTTTAGTCTACATTAACACCCATATTCTGGTTGTGATGTGATCACAACGCACGTATGTCAGTGAGGCGAAAATTATGATGCCTACCTTGTGAGGTTTCAGCTATTTGGTATTCTGGCGAAAACCTCACAAGAAAACACACAAGAATAGTCACCATGGTGAGGTGAATTCGTTGCTATGTAAAAAATTGTTTTTTTTTTTTTTGACAATTATTACATGCGCGCTTTTTTTTCTTACTGAGCGGTCTACAAATACTTGATTTAGGAAAAGCAATATCTACAAAACAATGGCAGAACGTAGCAAACAAGGTAATATTGTGTATATTAATGAAATATGCATAAGTATTTATTAATAATATGATGGGTCGCCGTGGCGTAGTGGGTAAGTGCGTCGACTCCTACGCAGAGGGTGCCAGGTTCGATACCCGAATTAACCACCTTTCATATTTTCATGACTCCACCTCTTTCGAGACACTGACAATGCTCAAAGAGTATTCCTGTCTAGAAAAAGCTTCTCAACTTCGCCGTTCGGAGTCGGCATTAAACTGTAGGTCCCTTCCACTCGTGAGAGAACAATAGCACGAACAACACGAGTGGTTGCTGAGAAGCTAGGCCCAGGTCCGCCTCGGACTGTAGCGCCACCCATATTATTATTATATTATTTATTAGTAATGAATATTTTGCAGGAACAAGAAAATATCAATAATAATAATAATAATATCAAATATCGCAAGTTCCTTAACATCCTTCAACGTTGCAGTCTAAAAATATTTACATTATTTAATTGTCTACAACATTATAAAAGCGAATTACCTTTTGTCTTTTTTTTTCTCCTTCTTCAATAAGTAACAAAATCAAAACAATGTCCTCCATTTATTTCTTTATTTTCGCCTTCTTGAAAATCAAAATCTGTTTATTTTTCCTTGTGTGTGACAGTTCTGTTGATTATTTTCCTTGTGATGTGCTCATGAGAACATCACAATTTTTACGGTTCTTGTGATGCTCACAAGCTGTTTTGCTCAGAATACGAAAACCTCACAATTTGTGACTCACCATGCTGTTGTGAGGTTCTTGTGACTTAAAACACATCACTGAGGTTTACCAGAATAGGGGTGTAAGCTTCCAGCTGAATGTGAGCTAAGTACATATATCTAAGGTGTTGCGTAGGTACTTAGCGCTGGTCGATTTTAAGCTGAAATAACTGCAATACATGAGGCAGCCAACCGACAAGTCAATCAGCATTCTTCTGATAGCCAGTGTGGCTTGCCGATTGGCCACAGGAATGCGAGCATGTATTCTTATTAGGATATACAGAGGAAGCGAGATGTCCTTCTGAACACGGTGACGCTATGCTGGTCTCTAGGACACACTGACTTGAAACGAAGAATCGGAAAATCTTCAGAAAATGGAAAAAAAAAAATACTTGAAAACGAAAAGTCGCAACGACCCATAAAGAAAAAAAAAACTTACGACGAAGCTCTGGACAGATCCAGATCTCGGAATGCCTTGGTTGGGGCACTGAAGCAACAACAAGGGCTCTAGGCCTCAATCGCAAGGAAGTGCGCATATTGCGCGCACTGTGTACAACGACTTTGCATAAGATGCAGAGACGAAGAGGGGAAAATATTAATTCAACAACAAGGAGGCAGTTGCTAGGAAACAACTTCTTCGTAGAGCTGGAGGACTTAGGGGGTGTGGAACTTAAAAAACTTCTAAAAAATGGTTTTAGGATGAAAAGAAGAGGCCTCACGCTAGTAAACATTGCACAATGGATCTAAGTCGTTGATCTAAGTGACCCACCGTTGGAATGTCACCAGGGAACCCATACCTACCAGAGCTAGTTGTCTAGGTTCAATTCATCATTCCTTCAACGTCCATTACTTGGGGCTTAACCTCCCTCTAGTCTTCAAAGTCTTATTCAAAAGAATGAAGTTTCCATTCACTCGTGTTAAAACATAAGCATTCACAACGGCTTCACTGGTGGAGGTGCGCCCCTGTCTACGTTGAACTATAGTCTAACTCACACATATTCTTGCTTTTGAGTTGTTTTTCTATAACATCGTAGCATCCCAGTCTTATTTTGAAGAAGGTTTAACTTCGGACTTCCTCCCGTGAGGTTGAGATTCATAGTAGACTAAGGGAACAAGATCATACCCTACAAAACTCTGGCAGCATAGGAGCCAATAACTGGACCATAAGCAAAACAGAAGGGCTGGTTCTTGGTGCCTTCGAAAGAAGAATTCTACGTCGGATATATGATCCCGAGTGCGAAGAAGGTGAATGGAGGAGAAGATACAACTGCTAGCTCTAAAAGCTGCACCAAGATGTGGAAGTGGTACGAAAGGCAAAAGTTCGTCGACTGCACCGGCTCAGCCACATCAAGTGCATGGACAACAATCCTCTAACTAAGACGGTCTTCGAATCCGAGCCTCCTAATTCCAGGAGGAGAGGAAGAAGCCCTTATCTATACTAATATGTATTACAAAGCTCAAGACTTTGTTTGGATGAACGTGCTAATCTCAGGAGCTACTGGTTTGAATTGAAATATTATTTTTGTGTCGAATAGCTTATACATCGAGGAACTTATAACATCACACTGCAACCAATAGGAGCGAAGCATCAATAAAAAATGTTTTTTTTGAGAGCTTCTGTGCCAGCAGAGATTGACTCACTTTGTAATTTTTTATTGTATTAAATTTTTTCCAAAAGAAAATATTCACGCGGACGAAGTCGCTGGGAACGACTGGTCTCCGGTATAAAGACCAAGATATCGCGGACGCAAGACAGCCTCGTCTTGATGACACTTTTGTTCTTAAATTATTTTCACTAACAGAGCGTACGACATGCCATGATGTGGCAAAGGACGAATATGCAATAATGCAAGTATGCACCTTGAATTGATCAGAAACATTAAAGTAATCCCTTAAACCAAGCTCGCAGCATATTCCACTGACAATCTCTGAGGACACCTGGCCACAACTAATAACAAGCGATGTGCAATTACGTCCTAATTGCCGCATTCATAACACTTTCATCCAGAATACCAACGCAACGATGCACCCTGACTTTGAACAGTCGGCAGGTGGAAGTGGCTGGCTCGTAATTTCTCAACCACACGCAAATACGAGGAAACCCTCTTCACACTTAAATGAGAATTATGCGATAACTTGAGTTTAATGGAATCCACCCACTCCACTCGCGTTCACATACAAGTCAAAGCCAACCACTATGGTGCCATGCACACACCTTCGAATCATTTCATTTAAAATGCGCCGGCTAAAAGTTGCCAGGATCCATGCGCCATCACCGCATTCCTAAGTCGTTCAGGACCTTCCTTACCTTAACCACCGTCGCCTGTGTGTGAACGCTGCACTTCATGACGTTCCTACCATTTGGCCGCGAAACTTTGTGTACACAATAAAACTGTAATTAGGGAGAGAATGCAAAGTTAAAAATAAGTTCACAACCGCCCGGGTTCTGAGCCAGCAACTGGGTTAGGAGAAATCCGAAACGAGTGGATGGTAAACACATTTAATTGGCATCAACCTGAGCTTGCAGCTGCCCTGAAGGCGTTTCGTTGACAGTGCTAGTTAAGCGGTGAAAAAATATGCAGCCAGAGCATGAGAGCGACATGAGAGAGGGAGGAAGTCTGTTGGTTGCTTGAGTGGGTGAGTGACACGAGGCAACCAACCACTCATGCACTGGCGGGGGCTAATGGAATGGGGTCCTGCAATGAGTCTCCTTTATGTTGGTCGGAGCTGTGGATAGTCACAACTTGATTGCGGCTATTCAGGACTTACTTAGAGGATTAGGTCACTCTTAGCCTAGTTGGTTATTTGCTTCAGAAGTGCAGCCGGAGCAGAAATTGAAGTCGATACTCGACAGGCTGTCACAGTATCACTTTCTTTTAAAGAATGAAAAGGGAGGTAGTAGGTTTCACAAGGACGGAGTCAAGTGCAGTCACCAGAATTATAGAGGATTGAATTTAGAGATTTGAATAAAATTTAGCAAACTTGTTTTCATTACAAAAGTAAGTAAGTCCACATGTGAATCACGTTGAGGAATCTACCTTCGTGTAGTGTGGACTTAAAAGTATGTCCGCACTTGCCTTTGGTGAGATCACTATTGCCCTGAAGCAAGATTGAAAAACCACAGGTCGACTGCCGAGGGAATAATTTCGCATCCGTGTGTTTTCCTGTTATTAAAAATGCAATTGAGAAAGTAAGCGGATGTCGGTAGATTAGAGCAAACGAAAGCTAATATGTAAAACGCAACTCATCCGCACTCCATACATTTTGTCACGTTTTCAATGCGAATCAAATTGGTTGTGGATTTCAAGGAAGAATGATGAGTTGGTGCAACAGGAAGTACTTTTTTAAATTTAAATGAACAAAAATAATTTCATTTAACCTAAGAACACAAACAACACGGTATTATATACTGACACACTGATTATTAACTGGAAGGCTTTGGTTGAACAATCCTAAGATTAACCTGCGTTATAAGCTTTTGCAAGCAAAGCTTAAATGGCGCAGCAGATGATGTAAGTTTTGATAGTATTTTGGTGTATGATGTGCCTATAGTTTTTGAGATATCCTTATATTTTCTCTAATCTAAGTACACACAAGTGCTTTCGAAAACTGGAATTAAGATTTTTCTTGGAGTCCCGCTTGATTTTGACTTTTGTTGAAAATACGCAACTTAATGCTGTGTGGTGCTTTTGTGATTGACTGTACACGGAATGTGTTCGGAAAGTAATGAACGAACGATATTGTCGTTTCAATAGAATATCCTGGAAATCCTTTTCTTCCTCTTCCATAAGAATCGTTAAGAATCCAATTGCATCCATAATATAATTTGTTGCACACTTTAGATAGCTATTGATCAGAACAATTGAAACATGAAAATTCAAAACTGACAAAACACAGTTCATGAAAAAAGGATCGTTAAGGAAGTTCTGCGGTTCGATAATGTGGTTCATCTGTCGGATGGATAACTGCAAATGCGGATCGGATGAAGTCCCGCCGCAGGTGATCCGTGGTTTTCCATAATCGGTGTGAATAGCTAGGAGTGCACGCTCTCACGCTCTGTCGTGGTGTTGCCGATGCACTTCACTCCGGCAGAGGTTTTCTTCCTTAATCGACTATAAGTTCACCAGACTAGCCTTCGTGAACGCCATGGGTGCATTCAAAGAAAACCATTTATACAACAGCGTCTGCACCAAGAACTTGTATGTTAACAAACACATTTCCCTCTTAAAACTCAATAAAACAGACAACAACCACCTGGAGACAAAAACACAAAGTAATGTGCCAAGCCCTGTCTCCGGCATGCCATCAATAAATTATTATGCTTCGGAATATTCCACCTACAACCAACCGCAGAACTAGTAACTAGAAAAAGTTTTAATAAAGTACGCGGAAAGACACGACAACAAAAGCCGGTAAGGAAATATTTTTTTTGTTTTTCCGCAGTTAAGGAAGTAAAGAAACTTTAAGAGTTAATTATGTGTATTTCTACGAGTGTCTTTGGGCTTACGGAGAGTTTTTTTTTTCTTGCTTTCCTTAAAAGGTGTTGAAAGTATAAGCCAAAGGAAACCGATGCACTTAGTGGATGACGGTCGGGTGGATGACTGAAAGGAAAACTTTGCTTACCACTTAACCTAATCTGGAAGCGAAAGGGTAAAGCACTGTGCTTACGAGGTCACGGCTTTTATTCTTCAGGAGAAAGAAGGAGAACCACGGGGAACTATGAGAAAATGGCAATTTAATGGTTAGGTTCAGGAAGTTGTGGGTTTTTATAGCATGATTGATGCCAATAACTTGATTGTATGTGAATCTCTGATGGCAAGAAACATATCTGAAGGCCATTATGCAGATTTGATATCCACAGCAGCATCTTTGCAAGGTAATCCGTGAAATGTGAAAAACTAGTTTCTTTTTCATGCTAGATTAATCTTGGGTCCGTCTGTGACGGTGGGAAAGACGTGGCAGGCGAACTATATAATTCAAGCCCTAGTATAATAATAATATGGGTGGTGCTACAGCCCGTAGATGGCCATGACCTAGCTTCTCAGCAACTACTCGTGTTATTGATCTTTCACAAGTAGAAGGGACTTAAAGTTGTATGCCGGGTTCGAACAGCCAATTTTGAGAAGCTTTTTCAACACAGTTATAACTGTTTGAGTATTGTCAGTAACTCGAAAGAGGTAGTGCCTTGGAAATTATTTTGTCGTACCCGGAATCGAACCCAGGCAGTGAAGTTCAGTTGGGTAGGAGTCGACGCGTAACATAAATCTAGTACTTCCTGTGGTTATTTGACTTTTACCGAAATTGATGATAAACTACTCACAATTAATAAAAAATATGAGCTGTATTGCCAGGATCCTCTGGCATCGCTATGACATCGACGTAACCAAACAATCATGGGAGAATGCAGTGCGTTCTTTAATGCGTCAACGCATACATTGAAATGTCAATCGAATTCAAGGAACTCCGCATTTCGCAACGGAAGTGTCAACAGAACGCACTCTCTAAAGGTAAACTTTCAACAATTCGAAACATCTGCGTGAGATAGTTTTTTTTTATTTTATTACAGTGGACAAGAAATCGGCTAATGTATTTCATTTCGCTCCCATTTTATTAAGATCACAAGCAGTTTTAAAACTGAAGATCGCATACGATGGCTTCTGGGAAGTTATGCAAAATACCAACACCATCAATCCCATCGTGTGCGTTGACTCATACACAGGACATCTCTGAGCCGTTGCCAATGAAGAGTTTTTTATACAATCCTGGACTATGTCTGTGCTTCTAACACTTAAGGTGGCTAAGCCATAGACAGCATAATTCCAAGTGCAAAGAACTAGAGAGAGACTTCTATTAACTTATTGATCGACACTAGGGACTAGTTCAGGCCCAGGTCCAATCTAAGTCCCAACCGAACTAACCCAAGACTGACTAAGGCTGATTGCCTACGTTAGGTTATGTTGGAGTGGCTGACTACTGGTTGGCATCAGTCACACTGAGGCCAGAGTAGGCCCGCTGTGTTACCACGAGCATCGGAATGATCTTATGTGGATCAGTCACTTCTTCTTCGGGCGGAGAAAATGCTGGCATTACAAAGACTGCACTGTAGTTCCTTTGTAGTCCTCAGCAGATACTGAAGATGTCATTGTGTGGATGGCCTAATCTAGAGTCGTAAGTTCCAATGACACAGTGTCGTTCATGACTCTAATAACAGTTCTAGGATTCGGCCTACTCATTTTGATTATGCTGTTACAATAATAATATAATATGGATGGCGCAACAATCCGAGGTAGACCTGGGCCTAGCTTCTTAGCAACCACTTGTATTGTGCGTGCTATTGTTCTTGCACGAGTGGAAGGGACCTACTGTTTAATGCCGACTCCGAACGGTGAATTTGAGAAGCTTTTTCTAGACAGGAATACTCTTTGAGTATTGTCAGTGACTCGAAAGAGGAGGAGCCGTGAATTATGATTGGTGGTAGATTCGGGTATCGAACCTGGTACCCTCTGCGTAGGCGTCGACGCACTTATCCACTATGCCACGGCGACCCATCTACATCCTTTACAGTCTTCAAATTTCGCCTCAGTTGAAAAAACGATCACGAGTGATGGAGGTTGCTATGTATATAAGGCGCTCTTGCTTCCAACGCTCTATACATCCTCAATCCTGGTAGCCCATATACTCATAGTCATTGACCATCCGAAATACTGCCTCAATGTTTGCCAAGCCCTCAAGGATTTGTCGGTCCTCAAAACGCTACAGAGATTTGTACAGTCAGATAAAATTGCAAGCAAACTGCTATCGATGTAGTGAGAGAAGTATTCAAGAGGGCTATTGACACATGAGCTTGGGTACAATGACACATTCAACTGATTATCGTGAGGAGTAAAATCAAAGTTTTCCGTCCTCGTATACGATATCTCCGAGAAGACAGGGGAGTGACGCAGAGACTCATAGTCAGATTCATTCAATTCTTTATGTTCCTTGGGCGGCACTGCTTCCTGTTGGCTTGTGTGAAAAGTCATCTTCAGCCATCGCTACCTGCACATTCAAAGTCAAAATTGATCAAGTCCTCTATATGCTTGGATGTCAAATGGCATGCAAAATAAGACATAAGAAGTTCTTAGTGCCAAAAACTTCAAAATGAACCATTAAACTGGAAATTGTGAGTAAAACCTGACCTGTAATGTTAAATATACAGTTTAAACTAATTATTTAAAAGGAAACCCTTAAAATAAAATATATAATAAAATAAAATATATAAAATGAATGATACTTGCGCAAAGTCGACATGGTGGGAGCGCAAAAGAAATCAAACTTGGATATGGGCCTAGCTCTCGTCTCGTGTTGTGCGTGCTATTGTTCTTCCACGAGTGAAAGGAACATACAGTTTAATGCCGACTCCGAACGGCGTATATGAGAAGCTTTTTCTAGACAGGAATACTCTTTGAGTATTGTCAGTGACTCGAAAGAGGCGGAGCCGTTATTTATGATAGGTGGCAAATTCGGGTATCGAACCTGGCACCCTCTGCGTACACTACGCCACGGCGACCCACTGTTGGATCAAGAGAAGATCAAGAGTAGTAGTGTTTTGTATTGTGGCAGTTACGATTTGTTTGACCAAGCATTTAAAACTTAGGCATGGGAGTATGCATGGAATATCGAAGAGTGTAGAAACAGAACTTTCTACCTAGTTCTCTCTCTAGTTCGTCCATTTCATAATTCTCTGGAACGTGATCTCAGCACCCAAATAAGTTTGACGGTAAAATACTTGGCCATACCCAGGCAAAAGCCAGCGAGTACGGGCTCTGTTAAGGGGTTCGTCATTTAAATGTTTTTTATGGAGCTGAGCGCCATGTATCTACGCATAAGGGATTGCTAGAGATTCTCCCAGCTTCAAGACATTCTCGTGAGATTATCAGCCTTCTCATTTCATTCGACTCCAGTATGTTCAGTACCAAGCAGAGGTTCACCGAATTCTCTTATGATAACTCGTCTGCATAGCCTAACTAGCTTCGATGTCAGAACGTCTAAGGCTACGGCCTTTTATTGCCACTTGGCTATCAGAAATGGGTGATTCAATTCGTTGATAAATAGGCTGCAGATCTGGGAAGACTTTGACTTGAATAGGACTGTAGACGACTATGTACTATCTCTACTTGAGCTTCCTTATTCGGAGGGGCTATATCCAAAATAAATTTAACCAAGGGAGAGGTTGCGAAGGTCATGTCGATTGACATGAGGGTTGGGCTGGTGGACGTGTGAGTTTAACAGCAAGCGCCCGATGGTGCTTTACTAACCTATATCGACATCCACAAACAGGATGTGGATGTAGTCCGATTGCACGGCTCGTCCTCATCGAGTGCATGGACAATGCTACAGCTAAGAGGGTCTTCGAATCCAAGCCACCTGGTTCGAGAAATCAAGGAAGACCGAATATCCGGTAAAAAACCAAATCATAGTGGATGCAAGACCGTTCTGTATTCACAACTGTAAGCAGTGTACCCAGAACCGTCAAATATGAAGATGGTAGCTATTACTCGGAATCAGGCACTCCAAGGGTCGTTGTCTCATAAGTAGGTGATAAGCAAGCCATTATCGAAAGCAGTCCACCAATTCGCGAATTCATACAGCAGTATGGGTCTATATTTACGTGTACGAACCTCTAGGTCCCATTTGCACCGTATAGCCTTTTTACACAATTTCCCCTTTCATATTCAAGGCATCATGATATTAAGTATTTTGTTTCATAGTTCTTAAGTAAATATTTAGTAATACAAGAAATTTATTTGTCACGACCTTCAGTAAGATAGATACGCTTGAGCCATTAATTGGTCATATTGCTAGACGTGAGACAACAAACTTGACACTAATGCAGAAAAATGGATTGACGGACAAGAGGGAGACAGCAGAACCTTGTGTCTGAAGGCCATAATAACACTCCTTCCCACCCACAGGCTGTCAAGGTGAAAGTGCAGATTTCCCACAACACTCACCACGGCGACTACGATCTCAATGTCATCGATTCGCATTAGTTTGAAGTCCAACAAATTCTCGCATTGCAGGTCTGCACAGTTCAAAGCATCCCCCCGACAAGTATGACAAATGTCCAGTGTATCCAGAAAACGAATTGACCTACTTGAGTTTCGCTCGCTCGTTTATCCATCGTGAATCGTTTTTTATTAATCGTTTCGTTCAGATACATTTTGAATAATTTATTATTTCTGCAAAGAAGATAAAACCATAAATCACTGCCAAGTTGAACGAAGCGGAAGATCCGTGCGATACCGAGGACACTGCCATATAATTTCCATCTTTCAACTTTCTGAACGAGACATTTTTGTTTTCCTCTTCGTTTCATTGTGACTTCATTAAGGGCTGCCTGTGTCGTCTGCCCGCTGCCGCCCCCAACTGCGCTCGTGGACAGGGACGCAGAGATGTCCTTCAAGAAAATATGCTTCGGTATTAGTGTCTCTGTTTCGTAGAATTTACATAATCGTTCGAGTTCGGTGTTCAGTGACAAATCAAATGTGAAATGCTTGTAATAGACGGACAATGGATTCGTTTGGATACACATCCTGTTGGAAGGAATGCCAGGAGCAGGCAGCATCGGGTGGACAATGCTTGTTTTCAGACCGACGAGTGTGCTTTGTATCAAAGCGTGGCAAGCCCCTGCATATTTCAAAAATGGACTGAGTCACTCAAAGGAACAAGCTCTCCATGCCATGGCATCGATGGCAAAAGAATAAATACTCCTCATCCTGTCCTGGCTGGAGTGTGCCAACTGTCGGTGCAGTTCCTTCGGCATTGGCATGTATACGTTGTCCGGAAATGAAATTAAAATCTGTCTTATTTTGAAATGGAGTCGCATTCTCCCCGGCGGCCAAGGAAGTAATCGAAGCTGAACACAAACTAATGCATACGATATGCGATACTGGGGGACAGACGCAGACGACAATCCTGTATCCGGATCTGTTTTCGAAAGGCTCCTCCATGTCTTTCAAACGAAAAGAGGTGGACTCCGGCTCATATTTTCGTTTATCTGGCATTCATCGTGCTGCGACGGGGGTTTCCGTAGCAGAAGGGATTCTGGAGCATATTTCTGTTGAATGCAAGACTTGTGTCCTCTTCAGTGGTCTGTGAAAGGGATGAAGGTTTTTTCTTTTTCTTTACATTTCTCTCTGAATGGTGGCCCTAGCAAAAGGATGACGATTGGACATGAAAAGAGGCTTTTATCCGAGTGCAAGTGGAGTCAGTCTCCTTCGCAGTGAACTTCCCTCGTTCACGGACGTATTCAGCTGGAGTGCGATGTATTCAGCTTCCAAATGTGATATCTGCCATTGAATCTGATGAACTGATGTGAGTCGGGCGGTAGTCTGGGTGCCTCGGACTCGCATGAAAAAGGGTATTACCGAGTTTGCGATGGTCTTAATTACGTAAATGGAGCCGGAAATCAGGTTCGAACCGGGAGATAATGACTTTCATTTCAGAGTTTATCAGTTTAAGACCGTTCATCATTCGGAAGTGTAAGTGTGGAAATGGTGAATAACGACTGGATAAACCACGCAGGAAGTTGGCAAGGAATGCAGGGCTTCTCGTATGGAGCCCCAGACGGTAGATAATACCCGTATGAATCTTTTTGGATCGGTTGAGGGTTGCGTTACTTCCAATTACAGTAAGTAAATTATTAAAGTGAATAAGGAAATGAAATACTTTATTTAACATAAACAATACGGCGTGTGGGAGGTTAAAGTCGTTGACTGATATCTTGGGCAGCAGAATCAAATTGAAACAAAGCGAAATTTGTTTCTACAAACTAGGTGCCTCAGGCTGAACTTGCGCCTGGAACGATTTTTGAGCAATGACGTGCCACGCTGCTGTTAGCACCTACGTAAGAACCACTGACGTTGTTAACGCGTATACGGCGAGAAACGCTTATTTATAAATTATGCTCCCAGACGAAATTAGATTACTATTATTATTATATTGATGTAGAACCTTCTCCTAATTTATTCATATGTCATTAGTGCTGCTGTTGTGGTTTGAATGAATAGGCCTCAATTTTAACGCCTCTACGAAGGGTGACGATTCCAGCAGCTTCCCATGACGGACATTGGAACTACGTGAACAGACATGTCGCGGTTTTATACGAGAAAATGCGTGTTTGAATGATGAAAATGTAATTTCACATTTGTGGTACTGGCTGCTGTTGCAGATTATGTATAAATTGCAAGAATTACAAAACAGAAAACTGTGATCTTCTTCCTCTTTGTGTGGAGTTAGGTTCAGGGGTGGGCATTGGACTCAACCAGCAAATAGCGCCATCTACGTTTCGCACACTTATTTGGTTGAGTTCTTTCTTCCTTAAATGGTCGAGTCCTGTGTTGCTGTGGCCCAAAGTTTCATAGACGAAAAGTCTGCGGGCCGGAATTAATCAGTCCATGTGCTCCACCTAAAGCGATGGATCCATAGATGCCTGGTCAGGCTCTTGTCGTTGTTGTAGATTGATCTTCGATCCCATCAACGCAAACGGAATCAATCATCACACGAAAAACATTTCTCTCGAAGAAACCAAGGAAACATTCGTTCTTGATGCCTCTGCAACGAACAGCAAGATGGCTTGTATAAAGTCAGCTTGGTACGGCAAGTTATTCAGCTCTTGATCTTCATAATGATGGTATTTGTACTGCATATTGCAGACCCGAGTTAGACGTAATCTCTGACTGTCCTCGAAGTTATAGCTTCCCATTGTGACGCCTTGTCCAAGAGGTCGATGTTGTGTGTTTTTTTTACTGAGGACTTGTCTACTTCGATTTTTTGACTCGTTCCACACCCAGACCCATTTTAGCCGCTTCCGTCTCAATTTCAGTAAGTGTATCGTTGATGTCCTCTGGGTCAGCAGCCACGTTCAGCCTAAGTTTTGTCCACGTGTCGAAGCTAAGAAGGTTCTGGTGTATTTCGGGAGTCGTTGGGCTGGACAATCTAATAATTGACCACCCATATCGCAGTTTGGAAATATTTGTATAGGCCTAGTGACCAGATGCAAGTCATAGGAAAAGAAATTAAAAAAAAACCAACTCAATAATGATAAAATTTGATTCTAACTTTATTTTGAAGCTCCATTCATGTCATTATAAATGAAATAGCTGCCGATGCGACTTCACTGGCAGTCCTTGACTCTGTCAATTATGTGCGGCCAATAATCCGATATTGCGGGAATTGCGTCTTGAATATTGACTAGAAGCTCCAAATTAGCGCAAAATTAGGTCTTGATATAGCTGCAGAGAAAACAATCGAGGGGTTTCATGTCACAAGATAGTAGCGGACAATTAATGAGCAGCTGCCATGATATTACTCTGTCGCTAAACTGCTCCATAACCACTAAGATCATTGCATCGCTTTAATGTCATGTAGCGGCATCGTTTCAACAAGATGCCCTGATATACCGAGCTGTTGTCGAGTTCTGAGAACAGAAAGTCTTTTGACATCGCTCTTTACTTGAGACCGTTTACGATAACGAAGTCTGCTTCCGCATTTCAGAATAACTATAGGCCGAGAATGCCGATACGACAAAGATAAATCTCACGACGGAATTCGCCATGAAAGTTCACTTAGGCGGTCAGCCACGGTCGCAAGACTTTTGTTCGGCTCCTCCTGCTCAGCTTTGGCAATTAGAGTGTTGTCCCAGTACGCAGGACCAAATGGAATGTCGGTTATAGTGTGCATAGCAGTCACTTCGGCTTGAAAAACGCTGCAGTCCAATATCTGCATAGAGATCCTGCAAGAGGGTGAATGACAACAAAATGTGACCCACGTAACAGCTCGGCTGAAATGTTCGCACCGGTTACAAGAAAGACACGTTATTTTACATATCAACACCAAATATAGTGATCTTCAAACTTTCCGATTTACGAAATTGTGAGAGAGAGAGATTGCCCAGCACTCACTTTTTTCCCAGCGCTTTGTCTTATCAGCGCAGAAGTTTATTTGCTTTTGGCTAGATTAAAAATGTCGGGTATTCGCCACCGTGCCAATACAATACAACTCTGAAGACTGCCTCCTCGGCTGATGAAAAATTTCACGAATACGCCACCGTGGCCATGCAAGGCAACTCTGAAAACTGCCTCCTCGGCCGGTGAAAATTTCACGTATATGCCACCGTGGCCATGCAAGGCAACTCTTAAGACGGCCTCCTCGGCCGATGAAAAATGTCACGTATACGTCACCGTGGCCCTACAAGACAACCCTTAAGACGGCCTTCTCGGCTAATGGAAAATGTCACGTATACGCCACCGTGGCCCTACAAGACAACACTTAAGACTGCCTCCTCGGCCGATGAAAAATTTCACGTATACGCCACCGTGGCCATACAAGACAACTCATAAGACTGCTTCCTTGGTCGATGAAAAATATGACGTATACGCCACCGTGGCCATGCAAGACAACTCTTAAGACTGCCTCCTTGTCTAATGAAAAATGTCACGTATACGCCACCGTGCCAATACAATACAACTCTGAAGACTGCCTCCTCGGCCGGTGAAAATTTCACGTATATGCCACCGTGGCCATGCAAGGCAACTCTTAAGACGGCCTCCTCGGCCGATGAAAAATGTCACGTATACGTCACCGTGGCCCTACAAGACAACCCTTAAGACGGCCTCCTCGGTTGATGAAAAATTTCACGTATACGCCACCGTGGCCATACAAGACAACTCATAAGACTGCCTCCCTGGTCAACTCTTAAGACTGCCTCCTCAGCCGGTGAAAAATTTCACGTATACGCCACCGTGGCCATTTAAGACTGCCTTCTCTTGTTATACGCGGCATATCATGTACGGCATAACCATGTACGAAACATCAATTTAATATCCACGGCCTTGAGAAATTATGCACTCAAAGAGATTGTCACCCTAACAATTGTCCGTAATTGGAGCTTTCACTGTACTTACAATTGAGCTAAAAATTTCGATATTTTTCAAATGTTTGCACTTTCACCATTCCTCAAACGAGGCACAATGTAATGGGAAGCCTTGCTGAATATTTCGGCAGCTGGGTATCATTGGTAACTTTGATCGCTGCTGAAACATAACAGATATCTTCCTGGTCACCACTCCCACGAAGTTTATGATTCCGTTGTTGCATTGCTTCCATCAGTAAGCCAGTTTTGGAGTAGACGGGCCCATCCAGTGCGCGATAGCCAGAGCACGAAGTATCGGACCCTGGACAATATTTTAAAATATAACTAATCTTTGTCGATGTTAGTGACATTTCTCTTTTAAAGCTTAGCATTTTTGCTGCTTTTCTATTGTTTCATAAGGATCTCTACACAATTCACAAGGCTAGGAAAAATCGTATCCCAAAATCGGACATCGAAAACCAACCCACCCCGGGAGCCAAGCATCACCGGCGCTTTGATCTTCACTTCCAACTGAAAAGATAGCACTGGCGGGTGTAGCGCAGTGGGCACGTGCGTAGACTCCTGCCCTGGACTCCTCGCTCCTCCCTCTCTGCTCACTAGCCAGAGAGCATATGTGTCTAGAATAATCTTCTCAAACTTCGCGGTTCGGTGGTAGGTAGGTCGCTTACACATGTGTGCAAAGGCTACCACTCACAACACGAGTGGTTTCAGAACCAAGTCCATCTCGGACCGTAGCGCCATCCACATTATCATTATAAGACCATCCTCAAGAGGAGGAGTAGGCAGCTCCCTTGGACCACAATTAACTTTGTCCCATGCCATACGGCTGATGTGTGAAGTTCCACCCTCAACCAGGCTGTCAGCTAAAATGGCCATTATTTGAAGACCCAGAAAGTAATTCTGCTTAGTCATAATTTCCCCTGAGGCACTGAATTCTAAGAAATACACTAAACTTAGTTGCTCCGAAAAGCGCTTGGCCAAAACCATCTGCTCCCATCGACTGGTCAGCCTAAAACAATCCATTCGCCAGCTGCCGACACACACTTGTGCGAAAGAGAATTCCAAGAAATTCCTTTCAGACAACACACGACAACAGAAAACTCAATTAAGCCTCCCGCCGCCCGCCCTCAAGACCAATAAGTGTGTGATATCTCCTTCAGCCCCTGGAAACGTTCATCATGAAGTACATCATCTGTCGAACGGACGTGATTTTTCGCTCAGACCACAACTTCAAAGCACTCCGAGAAGTACACGAGAACTACACGAAAAAGCACACGTTCACGATTTTCTTCAGGGATTCCCAAGAAACCTTTTTGGGGTGAAACCGTCCAATCACCGCACTTAGTTTCACCAACCACACTTGAGCGGCCACGATGCCGCACAATATCTCCGTAATTGTGTCACGCCAACCGTGTTTGCAAGCTCATCTAGTGGATGAAGTGAGCAGCCACTGGCAAGGTAGCCACTGCGACACCCTTGCGCCATCTACGCTGGCTCGATGTACTAAATACAAAAGAGTTTCCATCCTCGCCCATCATCTGACCGCACATTGGCATCGTTGGGGCGCAACTTAATTATCACACGATGTCGGAACGGCGGCGCAGAGCAAATCACAGTGCGGGCTCCGTGCACACACACAAAACACCCCTTCGGGCGTAAACACCGATATTCGCTCCCTACCACCACCCAGGCGCCTCCCTCGAGGCAAACAACTACACAGTCAAACCGTCTCGTCGAACGGGCCGATGCGATAGAGTCAGTCGGCGGATATTACGTCCTCCCACTGACGAATAAATTAAATTGCCATGGAATCACTTTCATCACTGCTTAGAGCGCGAAGCTTCTCCTCATCCGATTGTGCGCGCTCGCTTTGTGTGCGTACGCCGACGGCCGCGGCCCCTCGTCGCGTCGTCGTGCCGAGCGGAGCCGACTGCCGCTGCCGATTGGGTTTCATCATCGTGTTTCTCCCCAAGGTCGCTGGCGACGATGGAATGAGCGCAAGTGGAAGTAATGTGGCACACGGATCCAGGAACGCAAATTTCCCAGTGTTCGTCCTCATTTTTTCCTCTTTTTTAGGATTTTTGTTCGTGTGTGTGGGTGAGGGTTTTTTTTCGGGAAAGCAAAGTGCTACCAAAGTCGTGAAACGCTTGCGATCCTCGTCAAATGGATTCTCTAAGGCGATACAATTTAATTTGAGAATGTTTATGGGATCGTTCCGGTAGATTCTGTTGGGGATTTTTTCGCGAGTTTAATGCCAAATGAAATTGGCTTCCTTTGGTTGGTGCTGGTGCTCTTCATTGGAGGCATTGGCGGTTGTGATGTCGGTGACGACAACGATATCGACGGCGGCGGCGGTGACGCTGGTGACAACGTTCCCATTGCTCAGGGGCCGATGATTGGAGAAATGTGAACGTGCACACGGTTGGAAATTATTCGATGTTCTGCCACGGAATCGATTGATTCCTGTCGATTGAATAGAATTTCCGAGGACCGGTCTTAAGTTGACGGTAATGAGAACCTCAATTAGGTGGCTGATGGAATGTGTATTCATTGAATGTCGTCGGGCGAGGATGTCTTGCCGGATGTTTGTTGCTCCAGCGATAAGGATTTGATTACTGAATCAGAGAGTGCGGTGGCAGGGTCTCTGCGATGGAGAGAATTCGAGATCAGAGGTGCGTGTAGTTTTCGAATTGGGATTGATCGATGAGTCAATGTTGGAACAGATATGAGAAGTCTGTTAGGAAGAATGGGAATTCGTTCAGCGGATAATAGAAGTGCATTGTTAGACAGGAAACTATTTTCGGTTCCTGTTGTTCAGTAACTTTGATCGAAAATTGACAAATAATGTGACTCTCTCCGAGGATGGATGTGTGGGCTTCTTGTTGATTGATTCAGGGAACACAAAAGGATGAAACCCATTGGTGAACAATGTTTTGATTGAATTAGCATCGGAGACAACTTCATTTTCAGGATATTCATTGAACGTATGATGTATGCATAAGACACGCATGACGTATTAGAAGCCAACAAACCAGCTACAAGCCGTATTGCTGGCTTCCTTTGAAAATGGTAGCGAGTTTGAAGACGTCCGTTGTCACCTTTTAGAAAGTAGCTAAACACCGGACAGGCTGAGACTCGCTTTCACTCCGAAGCTTATCCCAATAACGACCATGAATACAGTCTTTCAAAGGACAAATGCAAAGGGTCTGAGCATGAACCAATGCTTCCTCCATGCGCTGAGTATCCCGAAAATGCAGTGTAGTCTATTGAGAACATTACGGTAGAGTGTGGGAGGTGATTTCCGGTATCTCTTACCCAGTTGTGATCTGACCACCAACAAGTGAGGACGTACTGTTGAGTCGATACTACACACAGCTAGGTAGTAAGAGGCTTTCAATAGATGCACTTAAGCCAGGGTAGGACTGGTGTGTTGTCATGTGGGTTTACAAAAACAAAGGATTGGCTCGGAGTAGTTATTATGACAGCCAGTTAGATTTGCAAGTGAATTCCAGAATTGATTTCACTGGCGTTTCACCAAAGACACTTAGATTGTCAAAGCAGCAGGAATTCATTATGACTTTCCTGATTTAGACGAGTGTAGGGCAGCTGCAGAGAACGTATTGTACATCTTCATTCTCCTCTTCATCTAGACTTCTGCTGCAGACATCATATGGGCCTCTTCAAATGATGTCCTTTTGCGTGTAGACCTAATAGACACTGTCAGTTAATTATCCCACAGGAGTGCTAATTCTGAATCTCCTTAAGCAGTTGAAGCTATCTGGTTTATTTTTGGAACGAGACAAGGCCATATTTGCTTGGAGTTTTGGCATGTAATCCCTGTCTTCCATCTAGCACTGACTTTTTGATTACTTAGAATGTCGAGCTGTAACTTAAAGTTGGCTAAGGGAGTATCCATGTTACAAGATGTTCTCTCATCTGGCAGTTGAGTGTTAATTTTTGTAAGATTGTCAGCTTTACAGTTTTCCATAATTTCCGATCCGCGAATGTGAATCCGTTCAGATATCTAGCCAAGAAATGTGCGACAGTTTGTGACTCATTAGAGTTTCTAGACAACGGCATGTAAGGGTTTCATTCACTTGGCACTTATTTCTTTGAATCTCTCTAATTTTCTGACCAAAGATTCGAGATTGTGGACGCACAACACGAGCTAGTTTTGATAAAATAACTAATGCTAAATAAGTTGTTATAAACATTTTTCTTAATTCAATGACCGAAAGAATAAGATCGCGAATGATCGCTGGGAGAGAAAACTGCTGAAAAACACAGCAGTATCCGAAGAACTCAATTTTGAGCAGCCGCTTCTGCGAACGGAAAAGCATGAACGTCCTCATCCACACGATTTCTCAGTACGCTTGTGTAGCTCAGGGGCGAACTAGCTCAATGGGAGCCATAATAAGTAAACTAGGTCACAGTGTCAAATTATTAAGTTTATTTAGTTCAGTAGTTCGACAAACAAGTGATTCAGTAGGAATAACTGAAGGTAAACTGAACTAAACTCAATGCTTTGCTTTATGCGTGTATAGATACTGTGCACTTCAGGGCTGTTTGTGCTTAAATACAAGGCAAAATCGATAATCGTTGCGTTGCCGATGGTGTATGTGAAGGAAATCGTAAAAATGTATGTACACAAAAGTATCCCCTAACAGCTGTACAGACTTCTGGAACATCTTGTGTTGGCGAGTGAGTGCATGATCTTCACAAAAATGGTGCTAAAAAATCACATGCATCCCAATTTGCCTTAAGCTGTTTTGGCATTAAGGCTCTTGGTAAGTTCGTAACCGACTCTGGCAGCCGGAATTCCCCAGCCATCCTGCACAACTTCACGTGAGGGGTTTGGCAAGAATTCGAAATCCAGACATGGCCTTGTATAGCTCGTCTGTAAGCACGCTGCCAAATGCGGGCTTTATATCGACGAATATGCTTTGTATATACTCGGAAAGATGTGCGATTTCCAAAATGAAATGCAATGAAATGGAGTTTCCTTCTCCGCAGGACCCTTTTTGTAAGAAATCCTCTTCCAAGACAGTACGCATATAGAACATTAACACCAACTTCAATCACACTTCTCCACTCCAACTCAGGGGTTCTCTTTCCGGCGGACGTGTACGTGGAATGTCAGACCAAAATCCCGAGGTGCTTTGGGCCATTCACCCAGCGAACTCGATTCAAACGGCTTCTCCTGAAAAGTGTACTGGATTAGCTGACCCGTTTCGGACAAAAAATAAACCTGCCACCGCGTTTCCAAGTCACAACTTATCTACAGAATGACCCTAAAGCTCATTCCAGCCGGCTACTGTTGTCATGAAATCTTAAACCCCGAGATTGATGGATATCCTTCACGCAAGCCAAGCACCTTCGCCCGCAGGGTATCACAAATCAATCCCTCCCCATGCCGGAATCTGGAAACAAAAATTGGAACCGCCCACGTGGCGGGGAATGAGTGGACGGCACTGCGAGCGTGAGGAATTGTTAGGTATCCCAGGACGGTAATCCCGAGATTTGATTTATGAAATTGTCAATAAAGCTGGTCACGGTTTGGGATTTTTTTACTACCACCGGGGTCAAGGTCACACACCGCCTTACAATCCAATAATCTGCGCCTAGTTTGTGGCATAAAATCCCGCAGCAATACTCTCATGTTACCTCCGCCGATGGCAATGACGGTGGCGAGCTCACGATGAGGCCGGCATCATCTCTGGCGTCGAAGAAGATTTTACGGTCCCGCAAACTTATTCGATTCCCAGTGAAGCTCGCCCGGGGACTGTGCACCAATCGTATACTTACCGCTTACCGCTGTGGCGGTGTTCGTCGGTTCGGGTCTAATTATAAACGTATTTCAATAAATTTTTATGATTATTACCGTTAAGCCGCATGGCATCGTTGAGGAAATAGGCAAATGGCCCGACTCTTGCTTTGATATCGTTTTATTGTCGCACCCAAATGAAGAGGATTAGGTCGTAAAATGAATTAATGATGCAATGGATTCGGTTTGTTGGCTAATAACGGTACAATTTATTGGCTGTTACTTCTCGAGAAAACATCATGTCCTATATTTTAATGGAGACCAAAAATCGAGCACAGACTTTGGCACACCGCATTGTGTTTAAATAAGCCCAATTGGAATATGTCCGTCGGAGGTTGAGATGCAGGTATGACGATGACCTGAGCTCTTATTCATGGGTGGAGGATATGATCAAGGACGTCAGAGATATCAATGGATGGAGCCATAAAGTAAGCTTGTGCTTATGTGGTTTCGGCAATGAGGCAGCGCTACTAAAAGAGGATTTGGCTGGGGAATGAAATGTGAATGAGACCTTTTAGTAATTTGAATCATCATCTTCAGAATGAATTGTGCACGTATTTTGTTTCATGTGTATCAAAGGACTGACATTGCAGACACGCATCTCATGTTCCACCTCATCTCGCTTACTCGTTGTTTTCGAGCTCTTTCGTACTGTGACTTATACTTGGAAAAACATTAGAATCGAGTTCTTGCTTGCAAATCAAGATCCCGACATCATGTTACAGGTGGTACTCGCCACTAGATTTGAATCAGACTCCGGCTGCTTTGTAAATTCGCATCAGAGCGCGCCATTAGGTCCACCATATGATGATGTCGGTCGTAATTATCGTTTCTGTGTCCTCAACTCAGCTTACTTACCTTTGTTTGAATTTGGGGCTGTAGCCGTATTCGATTTTGCTGACGTCGTTGAACCCGGACAAACATATACAACGCCCTGAGTTCACTGGTTTACGGAGATAATGATTTTTTCCAAAGTAGTACACTCTTGTTAATTGTTTCAAAATGAAGAAATCATGGACGTTGTAGCTGCCAGTTTCGTTGAAGACTAATAAATGTCGATTTGGCGCCGGCATCATCGGTATTGGCCTGAACCCAGCTTATTTAACTTTGTTTGAGGCTTGTTGGGGCTGTAGTCGTATTCGATTTTGCTGACGTCGTTGAACCTGGACAAACATATACAACACCCTAAGTTCACTAATTGGCATCTGGCCGCTGGTTTACGGAGATAAGGATTTTTTTCCAAAAACCTTTTCTCGGACTAAGCCGACTACGTCACCAAGCCTTTATTAGTGCGAACAGTGAGTCGACAAGTGTTCGACTACGTTTCAAAGCATCCACTGTGATTGATTACTTGTTGCGGCTTATGCCATTATCCGCCATTATCATTTTTCGAGACTAGGAAGTTGACACTGTTAACGTCGATGTTCTCAGGCTCGACGACATCTGTTTACCCGAACTGTGGTTCGAACAAGTTCGAAGCTGACACTTGGCTGCTGGGTTATCTCACGCAAACGTTCACGAACATGGCCACCGTGATAATACTAATCGATACCGCTCATTTATTTTCTCTGGAGCTACGTCAATTCTGACAAGTCGAACACTTTGTACGAGTTTAAGATGTTATTGCCTGAATGAGGCGGAATATGCACAATGGCATAAACGTGGCTTCGAAAGAAGTCAGAATCAATTGTATATCTCTCCCGATTGGTTTTTATTTAAATGATTCCTATCTGGTAATCCTGTATGTATAATATGTAGATATTATGTTGAGGTTTAAGCTCTTTGATTTCGAAATCATGTTAGCACAAGAAATCTTTGGATCCCCCAGCGAAAGGCCACTAGTATTCTGAAAGTTGACGTGTTTCTTAACTTTAAATTTAACTCATCTCACTCTAAACGACTGTTATAGTATTTTTGGGAGTGTAGATATTTTTGTATAATTTCAGATTCACACAATTTTAAAATGATGCCTACAGATGAATGATTTAAGAAAATAAAAGTAAAAAAAGCTTGGTTTACACTATTTTCCGGAAAGCAGAGCTTCGTTTCGAACAACTCATGTATCCAGACCCGAAGGTTTTGAATGAAGTGTACGCCCGTTTTATGTGTCGAAATGTTTTTGACATTGTTTTTTTTAGTTAAACATACACAACGAGTTCCGTAATAAGTGCTGAAATTTTATCAAATTCTTGGTTGACAATAATTCATCTATCACTTCTGCAGTCATACAAAATTCGGGGGATTGAGGAGCGTAAACAACATTCTCAAGTTTATTCTAACCACGTTTGGTGCGAGCTCTATGGAAACAATTCACATTTCGGGAAACCACTGTGGTCCTGTGTGGTCGACTCCATATCGTAGTTTTTAAGAATGACTTCATTCAAAAGTATACATAAGTCTCTTTTCGTCGATACACAGCCTGATGATTGAACAGTGTGGGTGGTATTTGGTGGCAACCCATACAAAATTATTTAATCCAGAGGCTGAAAATACAGTGGACTCCCCCTAAGTCGAATTGTCGGGGGATACCAACATTTTTTCGAGTTAGAGTCAAACTCTCTGACTTAGAGAGAGGTTTTTGTATGGAAAATGGAAAAATGTATGTAAAATATGGCGAAAAAGTTCGAGTAAGGGGGAGTTTCGACTTAAGGAGATTTCGACATATGGAGAGTCCACTGTAGTCAAATGGGAATGCATTCGGATACTCAAAAAAAGTTGTCTTTAAAGTGACACGCGAAATTCACTAACTTACTTTTAATGATACTAAAATACAAAAAGAAAAAAAACTTGACTCTAGTGTGTTAATAAACGTCAATTGAGGGAAGAATTGTTGCAGTCAACGCAACGACACCGGTTCTGGACCGATGAACGCTGATTCAGAGCCAGTTCTCGCGGGCTCATCTGCGAATTCGTTGCCTGCAATCCCTCTATGTCCAGGGACCCAACCAATTTTCACTTTGTTGTGTATGGCAAGGGATTGCAAGGGATTGGCAAGGGATTGCAAAGTGTCATAGCAGCACTTGACTGTTGTGCCTTTAGTGCTGCTTGACTCTCTGAGAATATCTGTATTAGTGCGCCCTTGATACCTTTGTGGAGGTAATGTCTGGCGCAGATCTCGATGGCATGGATTTCGGCTTATAACACTGTAGGTCTCCACCCCATTGGTATGAAAATCCTTGTGTTGGGTCCAAAGACTCCCGCCCCCATCCCAGAATCCATCTTTTATCCGTCTGTGTACCAAACCAGATTTGTAGGGTCTAGTGTTGGGATACCATTGGTCCACTTTCCGTGCTCCAATATGTCAAATTCAAAAGGCCTGCCGAAACAATGTTGCCTGACCTGACTTTGTACAACACATGTCTCTGTTAAGTATTGAGTTGAGTAAACTAAGGTGGCCGATTAGGTTACCTGGTTTGTTGCATTCAAAATTTCTGCGCGAGAAATTCAAATAGTCACTGAAGTCACATGACCCCTGTATATAGAAACAATAGGTTGAAGGGCAATAAAGGGAAATTATGCTTATTTCAAAAGCAAATGGAATAATAAAATGGCTTCTTCCAAATTGCCGCATGTGACTGAAGCTTGAACGCTGTGAAAACGATGCCCGTCATCGAGATAGATCATACCGCTTTCAGCAGCAATCGCGGGCCACTAAATCCTGTAAATCCTTTCTAACGCCACCCATCAGCACGTACCCATTCGGAATTCATCGAATGCATCAAATACCACGAAGATAAATCCATATCCATTATCAATGAATCTTCTCATAAACACACGCCTTCGTCGCCCAAAACATAAGAACACCACCACCATCCCCAGTTGCTGCACAAAAGCGCCATCCCTCTTTTTTGGCTTTGCCTCAATGCCTCTGTTATCATTCGTATCCCTACGCGAACACCACACTAGCATCCCCAACTATGAACTAAATTCAAAATCAACATCCTTTTGAAATTCATGCTACCATAAATTTCATGTTAACAAACAGCATTAGTGTGTCAGTGGATGCTGCGGATCGAGGAGAGTGCGGCTGGGTGGGTGTGAGTACTTTTAATATTTTTTTTCGACGAGTACAAGAAAAACATGAACAATTTGGGCACACACAGAGAGAGAGATAGAGAGGGCAGAGTTGCACCCCATCTATAGACGTGCATCCAATGTGCACATGTGACTCCGGGAAAGGAACGCTTCTAAAAAGCCCCCCACCGCTACCGCCACCGCCACCATCCCTTTGCTGTACAACACTTAAGTTCTTGAAACTCACATTTTATTTGCTCGAGAACCTTTCACTCCATGCTGGGTACCATTTAGCATGCATACACTTGCCCTTTGGCTGTGTGATGGGGTGGATGAGTGTCCCGTGGGGGTGGATGATGATTGGCAAAAAATTGCGCCAATGTGAATGGGGAAGGAGGGTGCACCGGAAAGTGGAAAGAAAAACAAAGGAAAAACTCGCAAATATTATGCTACTTCAACTCAATGTTTATGTATTAAAAAATTCTATTATGGAGCTGCACATCGCACATTGCACACAGCACATGTATGGTATGCCTTGCCCGCCTTCAACGGCAGATGCATAATGTCCGCATACATTACACACAGAGAGCGTTCAAACGATATGGGATGGGATTTGGGGAACCTCGTTGCACTATGTTACGCTTACGCTATCCGGGAGTTATCCCCTGTGGAATTCGCTCATCGACCCGACCTCTCCCATTACAACTGATGCATCAAGGGTATGGCAGTGTGTCCTGAGAGGTATTCAGATGCTCTTACTACATACGCGTACTCACCCTCGTTGGAACTCGATGCAACGCTGGCCGACCAGAAGTGCATGTGGCGATATGTAGTGTAATTACATTCGAGCTATGAATTTTGGAGTACCAAAATTTTTGTAGGAATTCGGAGCAAGTTCTTGGTTGTGGTGCAATTTTTTTGAGGTTCAACACTACGAGTATGCTACTCGACCATAACAAGAATTTATAATATTCTCACTGACGCGGCTCTCCCGAAACAAATCGACAACAAGCAACAAGGTTTTCTGCGAATTCAATACAGCCACATTTAACATACCGCTGAAGAGAGGGGGCAATAATCAAAACTTGAATTCCATTCGAAAACTCCATAAAGGATATGGTCGACCATCGACAATAACTTTGTGATGCAAGGTATAGCGAGGTACTTTATAGAACGTTGTACGTCCTTTTATCGGCTTCAAAGCTGCATTCGATACAGTGTCGATAGTGCTGGAATATCTGCTAAGTTTGGAAGGGTCCAGGGTATCATCTACTCTGGAGATCTTTCGTCTGTTTGGAACGGGACAGAAACGTCAAAGTGGTTCCATTCTCAAATGCGCGTATTTCAGGGATGCCCATTTGGTCCAATCTTATTTGTTATACTTATCAACGATCTTATTGAGTTTTTACCTGGTGGAATGCAATTATCTGAAGTTGTCATCACAGCACTTATGTTTCCATATGACGTGGTGTTGATTACTTACTTACTTCACTCGCCCAAATAAATGATTGATCTTCTTGATAAGTACTGCAAATTGTGCACTTGGAAAAATAAAAGGTGATTGTATTTAAAATGCTTCCAAAAGGTTGTAGGCAATTGGACATTAATAGGAATAATAGATTTCGCCTGAAATAATATCACGGACTATCATGATATTTGGATAATGACCGAAAGAATAAGATCGAGCATACAAGCTGCAGGAAATTACTCGCCCGAATATGGTGAGAAACACAGAAGTGCGCGATTAACTCAAGCTTTTCTTATTCTTCGAACGAAGATATCTATTCTTGCATGGCTTGTTGAAGTATAACGACTTCCGAGGCGGCTGTTGAATGCGATTACATCAGGTGGGCGACCACTCTGCAGACCCAGGATGAGATTTATTTATTTATTTAATGAAAATTGCAATACAATACTACAAGACAATTCGGATCCTCCGCCCGAAGGTTAAAGAATAGGGCCTGGACTCGATGTTGGGGGTTGTGCGTAGGGTTTACTCCCTCACCACGTAAAAATATAAAGGTTTAGAGAAACCAACTGCCTCGGATACGGACGGAATTAATGTTGACGACCCCAGCAAACGTTACAAGGACAACGATATTCGGTTCTGCACGTGGAATGTTAGGTCCCTTAACAGACCACCTCGGCTCCGCAGTAAACAGTAGACAAACAACATCAGTACCGAGATCAAAGTAACTCTTGCCAACGGCTATTTCTATGGGCTTAAGAGGCAATGGAGTAGCAGAGCCATCTCTCGAAGGACCAAGCTGACTTTATACAAGACCTTGATCATCCCAGTACTGCTGTTTCTGGAGGAGAAGATTCAACAACGAACTGTACGGGCTGTAGTCTAGTCAGGCGTCTTCGGATCCAACGCCTAAGCGGCTAGGCCATGTAGAGCGTATGGACAACTCAGCTCCGGCCCGGAGAGTCTTCGACTCCGAACCCGTGAGACAACGCAACGGAGGACGCCCGCGTTTAAGGTGGCACACCCAGGTGTAGAAGGACCTCAACTCAAGTTGGAGACAACTAGCCAGAGAACGTGCTACCTGGAGAGGCTTGTTGGTTGAGGCCCAGGTCCACCCCGGACTGTAGCGCCAAATAAAGAAGAAGAAGTGTAAGAATTGATTATCTGTAATCCATGCGGAAGATTGTTCCAGGCACGAATTGCAGATACGAGAAAGGATCGTTCACCAATGGAATGTCTGAAAGAGGGCATTATAAGAGTTTTACCTCTACTAGATTGTGCAATTTGTATCATTTCAAACAAACAACTAGGTGATTTACTTTTCATGACTTTAAACAGCTTTAAGATATTCCGAAAATTAAAATACAGATCAAGCCTCAAACCAAGAATAGACGATGACATATTGGACCCACTGCTCGACCGGCGAATATTATAAATATAACGAACACAGTCATTAAACGTAACATTTAGCCTATGTTTACAAACAGAATCTAAGTGCGGATATAGAGAACAATTAAACAAACGGTGGGGCATAGTGAGGGTTTTAATCAATCGTATTTTGACAATGGGACTCAGAAAGAACGCTGAATATCGTTATCTGCGGAGTCCACAATAAACTTTCCGTAAAGAATCTTTAACACCATCACAGCATGTAAGGGAGGAATTAATATGAAACTCAAGATACTTTACAGAACTGATGGCATTGATGGGGTTGCCATCAAGAACTATAGGTGAAAAGTCATTAAGACAAAATTCATGAAGGGAAAATAAAATAGACACAGTCTTAATGGGGTTTAGCTTCAAATTATTGTCTTTAGACCAATTTGAAATACTGTCAAGATCGTCGTTCATCCTAGCAATACCATCTTCCAATAAGCAAATAGGACGCGAAAGGTATATAATAACGTCATCGGCATACATGTGTATTTTGAAGTTTTCCACAATCCCTGGAATATCATTGATGAAAAGACAGAATAACGGAGGTCCTAGTACAGAGCCTTGATGAACTCTCGCTCGAACAACTTTAGGATTAGAGTGACCAAGTTCAGTGATGACCGTCTGTAGTCTATTTCGCAGATATTCACTACACAATCGAAGGGAAGAATTCGAGAAATTAAATTTATTTTTCATTTTCGAAAGAAGGAGAAAATGGTCATTGCAGTCAAAAGCTTTGGAGAAATCTAGTAGGACTGCAACACAAATATCATTTCTATCTAAAGCAGATCTAATGTCAGAGGAAACCTTTAGGACAGCAGATTCGCAGCTATGTTGACTCCGAAAACCAGATTGCCATTTCGAGAGTAAATTTTTTTCTTGCAGTCTTTGCATTTGAGAAGATAATATCTTTTCAAATGCCTTTGATAGAGAACACTAATAAGTCTGTAGTCAGCAGAGCACTGGGGATTTGACTTTTAAGGAATAGGAATGATATTTGCTCTACTGGAAATTGAGAGCTGTAAATACAGAAATTAAAAATATGGTGTGTACCATAAATAAACTGATGGAGAATAATCCTTAAAAACCGGGGGGAAATATATATATCAGATCCAATTGCATTTGATTTAACTGAGTTAATGGCATTGAGATGATTGGGCCAAGTCCATAAACTGGTTACACTTGGGTGTAATTCCTGATGAGTAAGAGTCCATGGTGTAGAATCGAGTTGCCTGCAGATCTCTCGTGCAAGCTTTTCCCCCCCATTTAGTGGATCATGCGGGTCAGAAATTGATGGTGATGACGAATATTTTGAAAGAAGGAGTACGACTGAAAGAAATGACGAAGTTGCCAGAAACGAAAACTTGTGGAAGAAGATTAGGCTTAAGATGAGGACCAGCTTAGCAAACCATTCAACTGTCCAAAAATCAATTTGGACAGTTTATGGTCCACGACTATGAATCTTTGCTGGCAAAACAGCAAAAGCGTGCAACTTTTTTTTAAATCTAGATCGCTGAAAATCCAATATCTGAATGCAAGTACTGGTGTTGCAATCAAAATATGGGAGGCGCTGATCATACTGACATGTTGATGGTGTTGTATAAAATAAACCACCGTTATAAAAATATGATAAAACAGCTGTAGTAAGTAACAATAGATTGCTGTTTTCTGGGACATAAAAAATGCAGGCGGGTAAACTAGGCGTTTTTGATCGCTAAATCATTAATTAGAAATATCAAACGAGATAAACACATCGCAAAAATTGCACCCAAGAGAGTTCATCCATCGCCACCAACGTTTTCATCTAAAGCTTCATCATCACAAGTTGTTTCAGCTCCATCACCTCTGGGCAACATCTCAATCCAATGAAAATGGAACTCTGAATTTGATATCCTATGATCCTCAAACAATTTTTAGCACTGCCCCAATTAATTAGGGCATGAGAGGGTAAGAAAATGTTTTCGGCTGCCGAAAGCAACAACCAACTAATGATTTTTATTGAAACAGAACTGCCCACACAGGCTTATGTCGTTAGCCTTGATGGGGACTGTCATCCGCTACGGTCTAAGTGTTAATCAGCAGAAAACAGATTTAGTCCTCTTTACTTCTTCTTCTTCTTCTGGTGGCGCTACAGTCCGGGGTGGACCTGGGCCTAAGCCAGTAAGCCTCTCCAGTATAGCTCCAGCTGACGCAGGAAATAATAGAAGGGAAACGGAGGTGAACCAAATCCAAAAACCTCGACCTCCAAATCCTCTACGACCAAGGCGTTAAGGATAAGGCGCAATTGTGCAGCGATACCTCGTCAGGCACAACCCGGCTAAATGGATGATCCACCCCGAAATGGGCTCAGTGGAGCTTCCAACAGGTGGTACCTTCGCTACCTTGAAAAAGGCTTTAGGTCTTAGCAAACACGGAAAAAAGGCAGAAGAGAAAAAAGAGCAGCATCCATTCCTAATGCACCTATAAAGCGAAGGATGTCCCCAAGGCTGGTCAAGTCGGAGGCGATACCCTCAAAGCCGATCACTACTTCGAAGGGCAAAAGCATTAAGTAGATGAAGATGTTTCGTTAAAGCTTTTATGGTAAATTCTTTATTTGTCCGGTCCTTATCCCAGGCAGGTTATTTGTTAGTTTTCAAATGTATTGCCTGACGGATTTCGGCCAGTGATACTAGTTTCGTTTTCAAGATTTAGCTGATGTAGGTGGTGGTGAAGTCTTTCTCCATCTGTTTGCGCCACCTTAAAAGCGGGCGTCCATTATTGCGTTGTCCCACTGGTTCGGAGTAGAAAACTCTTCGGGCTGGAGCAGTGTTGTTCATGCGCTCTACATGACCCAGCCATCTTAAGCGTTGAATCCGTAAACGCCTCTCTAGGCTCATGCCCCTTACAGCCCGTACAGTTCGTGGGTGAATCTTCTTCTCCAATAACCATCAACGCAAACAGGACCAAAGATTGAACGCAGAACTTTTCTCTCGAAAAGACCAAGTGCTTCTGCAACCGCTTTTTAGATTGTCCATGCCTCCTCTTTACTAGAAAAATACAAAATCCTGCCTTCGATCCGTCTAATATCAGTGGAGTCCGCCTAAAACTAAGCAACAGTGCCAAATTCCTGGGCCTTATTCTGGGCACAAAGCTAAGCTAGAAACCTAACATCCAGCTCTAAACACACTCCTCAACCTTCCGCCGGTAGATCTCTCCGGCAGGCATGTCGTTGCCAGCACGGCGATTTGATTGAATATTAGCTCCGGACACTCTACAATACTCGAAAAATTCGGACCCCAATCAGGAAACACCGACCTCACGATACCTAAGCTCATCTTCGAGAAAAATTTCTCAACCAGCATACCCTCCAGATCCTACTGGACGTCTGACCATCAGATGCCGGATGGTCCTCTGCGTATCTCCACAGATGGATCGAAGATGGACGCAGCAGTGGGTGCGGGAGTTTACTCTAAGGACCTGCATTTTTAAATCTCTCACTGTAGCGTCTTTCAGGCAGAGACTTTAGCCATAAAAGAAGCCCTGTTCTACTCTGTTCTCTGTACAAATATTGTCATTTGTTCGATCAAAGCTCTGAGTGCAGTCATATATAACTCTAAGACCTCCCTCAATTTCTGAATGAAATGGCCAAGTTTTGTATTTGCATTTGTATTTAGCATTTAATAATTTCATGATTCACTGAAAATAATATTACAACTTTTTGAAGTTTTTCAGCATTCAAATCATGTGGGTTCCGAAAGACAGTGACATCCCAGAGCATTACGAAGCTGGAGAGTGTACCACATCAATACACTTTCTGGATGCTGTCCTTGCAAATCGCTACTACAGAACATCTACTAAAGCTTGAATGCTTCATCACAAAGCAATTATGGCCTAATATCGATCTAAAAGGCAAACCACATCTCAGAACTCTCATCGGAGTCATAACCGGGCACGGTCAGTCAGGTCCATTGCTTTGTCAAAAGCTCCAGATGGTTTGCGGATTAGGATCCACTAGATCCTTGTGGTAGCATTACGGACCTAGCTTTGGCCTAAGTGTGGCTACTTATTAGGTAGTCAACCACTCTAACCTTGCCGCGTCTCGCTGGTTGTCGTCTTCCAGCAGGCCTAGTGCAAGGCACGCATCTTTATACGTTGGATACTGATGTCCGTTCACTTTACGTTTATCTTGTATCCCAAAAAATGTCGCTAGGAGGAACAATTAAATGTCACAGTTGCACTGAGAAAGTAAAACGTTAAATGAAAAAAAAAAAAAAATAACCCGGAAACGGCTTAGGCCCTAAACTTTATTGATGAGAGAAATCTTACTGTGTGAGAAAGACATGAGACCTGTTACCGTCTCATTGCTACTCTGTTCTGTTTAAGGAGAGGAGAAGTGACACGAGTAAACGCCTGGCGGATATAACTTATCGAGTGGAAACTGATATGGTGTTTGAAACATATTGAAGTTTAAGTACTATCGAAATTAAAAAATAGAAGTTGGTTGTGGTAGTGTGAAAATGTATGTTTGTGTTTATTTTTCAAACGTGAAATTATAAGAAAGTTTAAACAAAATATTTTGTCAAAAAATAAAAAAGACATTCCTTGGAGTGTAAGAGTAGTCAACCCCAAACATCAATTATGTGTATGAAAAATAGTTAACATCGTATTCTCAGACCTACTGAATACAAACTCAAAATTTCATAAACATCGGTCAAGCTGTTTCTTAGGAGTTTTGTTACAAATACGGTAATACGAGAATATTACATTTTACGTAATAAATCGATCATATGAACTTACACTTTTCACAGAAAGCATACTTTCGGAATGCAGTTGAAGCATCTTCAGACATTGCTGAAGTGTGAGTGAAACCTATTGAACAAGTCCAAATAAACATTTTAAATTCTTCTAGAAAAACCGTTTGTATGAATTAAAGTTTGCCCGTACATCGGTGGCATTGACAGTAACCGACATCACAGGAAAGCTGACATTTTTCACTGGGTGGCGTCTGCTCCTACCAGACTGAGAACCATTTATAGCCGCATTTTAAGCCGAAACGTTATTTAAAGTTGTACAAGCACATGTACAAACCGAATGCGATGACTGCCATTCATGCTGGGATTTCGTTGTAGTTTTATTTTTTAACGTCATGACATGGCAGCGAATCTGACTAATGTCCCGATAAAGGACAATATATTTCATTCAATTAGACCAACTTCGCGGAAAGTTAAATCGGAAAAGTTGCGTGTTTACATGGCTGGCAGTGCGCCCCCTGTTTGAGGGGAGGGCCTGAACCATTGTTATGCCTCGCAACTGGTTTAGTAGTTTCGGAACTGGGTAACATCAGGCGGATGCACGTGAGTACGTGACGAGTTTATTGTTTCAGTGAGTAAAAGGGCAGGTGTAGAAATGTATTTACGTTCATGAAACTAGAACCGCGGTACTATGGCATGTGAGGCCATTGTTCCTTGAATAAATGTCATGTCATGTCAGATGTTCACTTTCAGACGAACCCAACTTAGGGGACTACGAGGAGGCTTAAATCGCTGCGAGGACGATTGCACATTTTGAAAGGGAACTCGCAGCCAGTCGGACTTGTTTTATGATACATGGTAGCCGACAGGTCTGTTTGATGAATTAATTTGATTTATTACCAAAGTCGAGGCCTTGAAATTGATTTCGTTTTTGTCACAGTAAAATATGGAAATCGAGATAGATATCTGTGAAAATCAATGAATTCCGATGTCAGGCAAATTCTGGAGAAAAAAAATCAATTTACTCTGCAATCGAGATATGGAAACAAAATATTTTTACTGAAAATTTCCGAGTAATATTAATTGGCTCGTGTTCAATTTCAAGTGCACCGGATACAACTCAAAATTGACTGTACTGTCTGGAACAGAATCAAAAATGAGTATCAATCAAACATTGCAAAGTCTTTGACACCACAGAGTCCTGAAGCTCGTGTCTGTATTGGTCGCAATGCCTTTCTGGAGAACACAGTATCCAGTGGCGGGTCGGTTTGGGTCACAATGTCTAGAAGCTCGAGTTGTCAGCTTTCTACACACCATGTTCCCGTCGGTTTCTCCTCGCCCTCGCGACTTCGAGGAAGGGTTGACTGGCCGACTGTGGAGATTGGCCGTAGGTAAAGGAGATGAAACGGGCCAAGCGGTTACCCCTCCCAATGCACTTATTCTCGGATTAAGAACCGTGATTTACCAGGGATTTCGCAAATAACACTTGATTTTCCGTTCCTCTATCTTTAATTATTCAAGAATCTCTTAATTGCGTGACTCAATAAGAAATAAAAAAAAAAATCTTGTGCGCTTGGCTCTAACCCCGTTGCGATGCTCCACGATAAAAAAACGGGTCGTTACCGGAATGTAATATTGTATGATAAATATATGATATAATAACGTATTTAAAACAAATAAAGACAATTTAAATAAAGAAGAAATATTGCCAACTTTTCTGCCGCCAGGTTTGATCTGTGCGCACCAATTTAAGGAGTAAGACCTTGCAGCAAAGCTTATCGCAAAATCGTTTACGCTTGGTTTAAGGTTCTTAGTTGTCGAGGAGAACCGCACCGCTGGGTTGAGTTATGGTCGTTGGATTATGGTCGTTGGGTTATGGTCATCAATCTTGCTCTCCATCTACACTCGCATATGTGTTGGCTACGAATGGAATGCTTCCTCCAGATGATGGCTTCCTGTTTCTTTTCATCGTTTCTTTCGTCAAAACTTCGAATCGTCCAATAGAGAATACCCTATCTCAATTATTTTGTCCCTCCTTATAATGATCTTGTATATAACTCACTTGAAATAATCCACATTCTAATTGTCAAAGTGCTTTGTCTTATTCGACGACTTGCCTAACTTGACTGACACTCTAACTGACTAAAGTGACCTCAGACCCCTTGCCAAATTCTAATCTGAGTCTTCTCCGATTCGGAATACCTCGGTGGGGTTTGAACTAGAGGTGAGCGAAAAATCACTAACGGCTACTAAATCACAATGATTAAAAAATCGCAATCACAGTCTGCGATTGACAGTGATTTAAAAGTGAATACGTTTTACGCAGAATATACGTTCCACTCAGTGAATACGTTCCATACAGTGATTACGTTCACAACTGATATTTTTTCACAGTGTCAGTCATAATTTGAAATCTTACACACGCCCTACTTTGCACAACCCCATTCGCATTTTGATTATTTTTGAAGTGTGGAAGATGCGAATGGAAAGTATAATGATTTTGAATTCAAAATTTAAAATCACAGTTTAAAATCACTGTGATTGGAAAATCGCATCACAGTTATACCTGTGTATACAAAATCACGTCTTATCACAAATCTAGTTTGAATTCATACCCTCTAGAGCTAGGAATCTAGTCGCCACCACTGCACCATGTCCTAATTCGGCGGGACAAAAGCCGTGAACTGGAGTTGTCCATCAGACAATGAGTTTTAAGCTACAATCTTATTTGTTGAATGGAGCCCTAATAACCACAGTGTCCAGAAACTATTGTCAGTTTAGGCTGCAAGCACCTTCTGGCGGCACAGCGTTGGTATAGGCCGCACTGGCTTCCTGGACACGACAGTGCTCATATGTTAAAGGTAAAGTGGAATGATGCGATAATGCGGTCTACTTGCTCAGTTGCCACGTTCTAAGTTTATTATTTTCGTGTTAGCGACATTACCTCACGGTATTTTTACTCAATTTTGCTTCCGTTGTCGTGTTTGTTCTGTTACTCTTTAAAGGCCAATCCGGCGAAAATCTCCCCAAACGCCTCGTACAGTCTGAGTTAGCTCAACGGGTGAATATCATGTCAGTGTCCCATAAAAACAGGCGACAAAATACCTCGTCTATTATTAAATTTGCTGACGAGAAGTACACCGCGTGTGATGGGTATACGGAAACTGCCAATTAATTAGCCCAAGGACCTGTTTCAACATTTTCAATTTCTCCAATTTCTCACCCCTCCACCAACCAACCCGATCGAATCCTAGGTACAAAGTGATTAAATGACGGCTTACTTCCGGGGATCCGTGTTGCCGGAACTAAATCCCCCATTTTGTGTTGTTCCTGCAACAACATCTCGCTTAATAACCTCAATTAGAGCTGCTTACTGAGAGTTATTTCGGCCTCCTCTGTCTCGCCTTCCGCTCTGTCTCTCTCTCTCTCTTTCTCTCTCTCTCACTGAAGACCCTCTCGCAGCCAGCGAATGGGAATTTTCTGTTTGCCATCTCCCACCATCAGAGGCACCGTTTTTTCTCTTGCGAAATGCTTTTCTTCGAATTTTTATTTTAATTATTTAATGGGACCCCATTAAATGAAAGACGTTCCTCGCAGGCCATTCTCTTCGGCTTGGCGAAAAAGGGTTCCGTGCTTCCTGCCAGCCTCGGAAGACTGCGAAAGCGTGTCTGCTCTGGTGACTCGGCCCACTGGTGGCCATGTCCCTCGTTTTATTAAATCAAATTAAGCTCTTCCGACATTGCTGAGGCAGTGAAACCGTCCAGAGGGATGGCGCGGCGGCTGGCGGCGCACAGGGGATGACGGACGGATTGTATATACACTAGGCTCCTAATATATTCATGTCAGGATAAATATCTGAATTTTTCATTTCTGGTCCGCTCGCTCTGGTTCTCAGTTTGCATTCTCGCTCTCGTCCCCCTGCTCACCACCTTCGGCCCCACTCTCGGGGGGGTGGGAATTATTCAAATGGCTGCCGGGCTCTGGCTCCGTTGTCGTGCCTTTCGTTGGCGAGTTGATGATGCGAGCGGAATGAACAAGTGGCAGGGATTATTACACTGGAATTGATGCAATCAATCACGGGTATATTAAATTTCTGGAGAAGCATTCAATTAACCAAATACTGCAAGCGTTGCCGGATCATTGGTACTTGGCCGGCGGTGGTTGCTTTATGTCGTGTGTGTGTGTGGTGTCTGGGCGGGTGGAGGGGAGGGGAGTTGTGTCCAGAGGGTTGGTGCTGAGTAGCATCTGGGGATCGCTTTCCTGGATTAGTGGCTGAATGACAGTTTCGGTAGCTCTGAGGCACATAATGACGGCACCCAGGAGCGGCGTGGTTTTTTATTAAAATTTCATCGCTCTCATATTCGGCGGTTTGTCCATAGTCGCGGCCTTATACATTCATCCCCTGGGACCCGCTGATGATGTCCTTGATTGGCCTGGCGATTCATCATGCGGGTAGCTCTGGGATGGAATTAAAAGAAATATGGCCTGCGGTGGTTGCCTTGAACAAAATAGTCGGAAATGTCAGAAGATTGAGTCCGGAGCGAGGTGAAAGTTTCGCTTAATTGGTTTTTTCGTTGACGTATTCCCTAATCCTTGGCACTTGGAGTGGACTATAATGTATTTGAAGTGTGTCCTTGGGAGGTTTTAATGAAATTCGCTACTAGCACGCCACGATAGCAGTACTGTCGATTGTGCCTCTGATGGTTTGCCATTTCTCATCAACCAACACAAGGCAGTGAATGTGGAAAGTTGAAATTCGGAAGGAAGTACAGCGCCCCTGCCACTGAACGATTTTCGCAAATGACCCATTTTCGGTCTCTACGGGGGATACCCTAAAAACCTTCTAAAACAGAAATTCTGAGGTGTTTGCTGATGCAACCGTCGGTCAGGACAGTTTCAAATTTTTGTATGGTAGTTTGATAATGAGGCCTCGTGGTGCAGGATATAGACACATTATTCAAATGGCACTCTCAGATTCGCATGCAGTGCTTCAGTCCCAAATCCAGTCCCAATCAGGCGATATCTAATTCAGGTAATCGACGCCGTATCGACAGTTCTTTAATCGAAGTTACCGTTTTCTTCACTTCACCCAAAACGCTGTCTGGCTAGTAACTCATGGTCCAAAATAGTGGATAAAACAGTGCACACTGATACCGTGATGATGAGCCTTCAGTGGACTCTATGCAAACGAAATGTAATTGCAATTGGCAAGTATGCCGGTGCTTTCGTTTCAAAGGAGTCAGTCCATTTTTTTCAAGCTGTTGTGGCTTAGTGCTGGGACAGGACTCCTACTCAAGCGTATGTGTTAGTTTTAGAGCCTTCCGAGTCTAGAACAAGCTCTTGTCGGCAATTAAATAGCCTCTGCCCTCACCACTGTCCAAAGAGGGTTAAAGTAGTCTAGGTTAGGTTAGGCTAAGGTAGCGGATTGCCATCAAACAGCAGTCACATTTACCATTTGTGTTACCAATCAAATCTAATTGTTGTGCTTATAACGAAACGTTTATGATGGCTTAGATAAAAACAACTTAGAGAACGAAGCCGTTAACTGACTTTTTATGCAGAATGGAGGACACAGGAAGGGAAGAGAAGCTGCACAACGGTTCACGCAGACACAGATCAGATTGGAGTTTATGGGGAGGCAAATATTGCCCCATGAGTATGGAAAATGAGATGCATGTCTACTGCCATGTGAATGACTACACATTGCAATGTAGCATGCACGGTAGCCGTGGCGTTGAGGAATTGTGCGTCAACTCCCACATACTAAAATCTCGGTGTCTAGGACTTGAATATTTCGATTACAATAGTACGCACAACACGAGTGTTTGGTTATTATATTTGATTGATCAAAGAATGTCTATTTAAAAGGAAAAAATTAAAAATAAACGCAAATTTTAAAAAGAATTTAAAATGATTATCCTTGTCGCACTTCTTTCGTCTCTTATTTGTGAGCTCACAAATTTACTGGCGGACATTATACTCTCTTACTATCACTCATAGTGAGAATGGAGGACAGATGTCAGGTCATTGCCTTTTCGCCTCCAGCCAGAAGGTTTACCTCCTTCTTTTAGGAGTATGAATCCAGTTCAGAATCAACTTTCCGGGACCCACATCCTGGTCGTCTTTCAGACAAGTAATGATTTCATTATTCGCCACCAAATTCTCACCCCATTCTTTATCGGATTGATAGCAACCGGCTTTTCTAATGAGCTAGGATACATTTTGAAAACAGATTTATGTCGCCCTCGTGGTTTGATTGTTTACAAGCCAGGATTTTAAGAGGTAGTCTGCCAGGAGAAACATTTTTCCACGTTGATTGTATCTTGCACCTTCAGTGGAAAAAAGGAAGTACATCGCGTAAATTATCAGATTTATTTTACTTTAGTAAATTTGTATGCAATGGTTTATAGCAATAGTCACGTTTTTGTTTTGAAGTGTTTCGATGGTTGTTGTCAAAAATACATGCCAATGCAACAAACCTGCTTCGAACCGGCGTCGTAGTTGAAAATTGCCTATTCTTACACACCAAAAGAAAAGTAACATAAAAACCAAAGCAAAACAGAAAAACACATTTTGTTGCCATCAGCACATCCCTTGTATTTTGCAAAATAAACTTTTTTCATCATCAGCATTTCCTTTTTGACCATATGGATGCATAAACCACTCTCTACTATTTGCGTCCTTTTCCTCAATTACTTCATGGATTGTAAATAAGATTTGCACAACTGCATCGTCAGAGTCCGACCACAACACTACGATCAAATCGCAAGATCCATTTTGTTTTATTTGAACACTAACCAAATTAAAAAAGAAATCAAAACGTTTTGTTTTGGTACAGTCTTTTTCGCAGTTTGGTGGCGTGTTTTCAACCTTACGCATATCGCCCATTTAAGGCAATGTTATCCAAATATGTGTGAAAATACTGCCCATGACCACTTTATAGAATCGTCCACCTATGATGAACAAAACACAGGCAGTATCCTACCAGCCAACTATTACAGTAAGTCGCGTCTGTTTAAGGGCATCGTCCACTTTAGTGTTGTGTGCGTTAAAAGGGACTTTATTGTTGTGTCCGATTGGCTATCTGTCAAAAGCACGGCACAGACGCATATAAAGTGTTCTCCAGTAAATATTTAAAATTTAAAAAATTCCTAACGTCTTTAGTTTAAAAGTAGATTTATCACAAAACAGTACAATATCGAAATATATATAGTAATCTGAACGACATACTTACAAAGGCTAAAAATGCTATCAGTGTAGCGTGGCAGAAATGCTTTAACAATCCTAAAATCCAACACAGCAGTATCCGATAATGCTATACGCAGCACAGGTTTGGAGGCATAAGGTTTATGAGGAGTTGGTGAAATTGCAGCGCTTTTTTATTAAAAAAATGTTTAAGCTACTGTGGAAGACTCCGAACTACATGCTTATGCTTGAAACAGGCATATCTCCACTATATATATAAAAACATTAAAGATGCAAATGGATTACATACTCCGAGTAATGAACATGGCAGACAACAGACTCCCAAAGAATATGGCGATGCAAACCGTTCGAAATAAAACTGCATGGTTCAAAAAGTGGATTAAATTAGCTGGTGAATGTGGAGTAGTACTGAACGCAGATGGTAGTAATTGGGGTAACTCACTATGCCAATTAATAAAGCAGGTCGACGAGCAAGCAAAAATACAGTCCTTAGAAAAAGCGGCGGATCAATACATACAGCCGGCTCAACCAGCACCTGGGGAGTCGAAATTACTTTAAAGATATCCACAGCATTCAGGATGTTTCTGTGATGTTCAAACCTGTAAAGCTGAATTTTGTACCGCATAGAGAGGATCTCCTTATACTCTGCAGTATTTGTAATTTGGACGAGAGAGAAGCTATCATACATTTCCTAGGCAAGTGTCCGATCCTAAGGGAAACTAGCAGATCCTTTTTTTGAAGGAACAACTTATCGGAACAAGAAATCCTATCACTCCTAAACGAAATGGACGCAATCAAGTTGTTTAAATACTGAAAAATATCACTAAAATACAGAGATAATATCCTAACAGGGAAATTTTGAAATGAGCATTTTTCTACATGGAGAGCTAATAATTATTAGTTGTACATAATAAATTATAGTCAATCCGGCAGGCAGTAAAATCAGGCTGATTTTGATTTTGTTAAATTTTTGTAAAATGAACATTATTCGAAATAATAAAATGAATCTAAATCTAAACAAAAAAACTAAAAGGGAGTTCACTCTATATGGACCTCTGACTTCCAAAAGCGGTCAATCGAATGACAAAAGTCCACAAATGCATTTGCAGGTGCAAAAGTACCGATTGCGTATGTTAAACCCAGTCTCTGTATCAGCAAAATAGACACGCGTGCAATGTTCGTTTAAAGAATTTCGCATGAATCCACATGATAATAGGTATGATGTGTCGTTGCCGTAGGTTAACTGAGATGCTGTAAATTTAAGTATCAAGACATTCGCGCCGGTACTCTGGTTGCGAAGCGGACATTTCCAACATGGTTTCTAGTCGTGCTCAGAAAATAAACATATCATCATCTTTCTGAACCGTACCTTGAATAAATTAAGTATTTACACTCAGAGACTTGCAAAGGCACAGTAAAAGCAAGCACACGACAACCCCTATTCCGAAGGTCGTTCACAATTTCATTCCTCAAAGTTGTTCGCAGTTCCGTTTAAGTTTATTGCATATCACACTCCTCGATGGCTGCCTAAGCAACGACAAGTTGATCCTTTCCAAATTGTCGCTCCTTACCAACCGAGTGTAGGTCAACACACCATCTCAAACCCATGACTTAATTCAGTCCCATTATGAGCGCCATAACTTCACAAGTCGTACGCATGGTTCCAAGGATCCTATTGCGATTCCTGCACCGATAAGCTCATAAAGTACTTTGTAACATCCCTTGATGCCACAAGAGTCTCACAAAAAGAGTTCGAACTCGCAAGGGACCCTATCGCAACTGCAAACCGCACCCGTCATGATATGCCTCCGACAAGACAAGTGACCACAACGACCGCTGGAAATGCTCCGCCAGAGGCACGACACCAAAGCAATGACAAGGCTGCAACCGAAATGGCAAGGGTCCCGGCGAAAGCACAAGCCGTCCAGCACAAGTGCTTATTTATTTCTTCCGATTTCTATTCACCGGAAGCAAGGATATGCGATTGCATGCATACAACAAGCGTTCTTATAAAATATGAATTTTTATGTTGAGCACACACACAGACCACACTGTGGGCTGCATTTCAAGTCTCCTCTTGATCCCATCCCACATCGCAGGGTCACCGTTCAGGCGGACGAGTACATTTCTCGAAATTTCTTGGTGGCCATTTTAAACTTTTGAGTGGCATGTCGTGCTTCATAAAGAAGCCTCCACAAAGCGCCACGCAGAGGCGAGTGAGAGATGACGACAACGATGGCGGCGATGACGACTGGCCGGACAACAGCGCTGCGCACATTCGAAGAAGCGATAGCGAGTGGTGGTTGCCCTGCCGGAGAAGTCCTTGCGGCAATGCTGTACGGAAATGGTGATGCCTGTGCCCGCTACTGAAGAGCCGTCCATAAAGAAAAACTCGTCCACTCTTCCTTCCGCCTTGGCGAGCAATATCGATGCACTAAGCGGTGTCCCTGTGTGTGCACGTGTATGTGTGTGTGTTTCTCAATCCCCGTCTGGTTATATAATTCCCGACGTTTCATGTGAACGCCGTGAATGGCGACTTGCCAGTCGCTGAACTGATTTCAGAGCTTGAAATCACTTAGCAAACAAGAGAGTGATTGGGTGTGAGGCGGTGGCGGTGGCGGTGGCGGCGAAGCAAAACACAGCACTGGAATCGACGGAAGCGAATTGCCATAAAAACGTCACTTTAGCGCTACAACCCGACCGCGAGCAAGAGGAAAAGAGTGCGCATGGGGGTGACCCCTTTCAGACCAACCGCGATAACTGTTGCAATGGTAAGGTGCATTAAGGTGTTAAATTCGCCATTTGCATAATTGACGACCCACCAAAGTGCTTCTGTTCGTCACCGTCATCCATGCAAACACAGAGCCGACTCTGCACGAGGAACAACATTTGCATGGGTGTGGGTGGGGGAGTGTGTGCGCTGATTGGGGGTACGTTGACGTTCTCAGGGCGGTGCAGCGTGAATTCTTGCGCTGGCTTGTTCTGTATCCTTTTTTCGTGTTTCCTATCCTTTCCCGGTTATTTTTTTTTCGTTTTTGCCGTCCATTGTCATCTGTAAATTTATGCATTTCGCTTGAAGTATTGTCGAAAGCTGCTGAGTTGCAAAAACTCTGGAAGTCGAGGCGCCATCGGTGCTTGGCGAGTGGTTTTTGCTGCGCGTGCATGTCGGCAAACGGGTGCTACTACCTGCGACGATATTTGCATATTGCTCCTCCTTGTGGCTCGTACGGGAATGAATAATATTTTATGAAGGCTTTGAGACAAACGTGTAAAAAGTTTAAATACACTTGAGACAAGGGTCTGTGCGCTTGAGGCTACTTAAAGGCCTCTTTGGACTAGGTGAGGGCTGGCAAGGACTAGTCTATAATGCGGAGTTGGTGAGTGATTTAGGGACTTGTCTTTCTGTGGTCGGTTCCTGAGTGACGAAGATGTATGCTCGAGTGTGTGTTAAATCTCACACGCAAATTTACGCTACGAAGGACAGGACGGCTCAGTTACATTGCATTGAAAACTGGTCTTGTCGCAATCTGATGGGTATTAAAGGCTCTCTCCGCACCTCGAAATTTGGTTTCCCCAGCTAAGAAAAGATGAAGTAGGCCAACTGTCAAAGGGGGCCGATGTACAAAAGACAATCGGTCTTAACGTCAACAATGTATCGTTCACGCAATGACAGGGATTGGTTGAGTGGATCGTAAACAAAGACATCTATGCTAAAGTTTACGGCGAGTTCGCTACAAAGGTCAAGGCTGAATGTAAAAGTTTTGACGTTGAGGCATTATTTATCAGATTTTCTCTCGTTTGCGGAAGTCTCCAGTCTCCTGGCTTAGGTCAACTCTCCGCAATTACATAGGTCTTCAAATGTGTAAAATGGCAGCCAAGCAGCTATAAGGGCCATCTCCTCAGTTACCACTTCCTCTAAATTGGTGCAACAGTGAAAAGAAGAACTCAAACAGCCACAGCAACAAAGAGGGAAATGAGATTCACTATGAACTAGCCAAGAAAGGGCCTTCCGACACCGAAATGGCGGTACCCTCACTTAACCTCATATACATCATCAGCCAACACTCCCGGTCTTAAGCTAGTAGAAGGCGGACTATTATATCCAAATATAACTTCAGTGGGAAATCTGGCCCTCCTACGTGAAATGAAGGACTGATGACCTCGTCAATAGAAATCGCTCCGAAGTAGCCGAACTCGTAGCTGTTAGCTCAGGCCACTGGCCAATAGCCATTCAATGTGCTAGACCCGGAATACCAGAATTTTCGCAGTCGCCTCGACTTCCACACAGAGGAAACTCTGTCCCACTTACTGTCCGGCACCAGTCAAACCAAGATATATCGCGTTCGGCAAACCTTTCCTTAGAGACCTCTCCGAGATTGGTAATCAACGTATAGCTCCACCGGTTCTATCAAAACTGTGTGCTATCAGAAAGGCGTGCAATGCGGTACTTGTATCCTGATTTACCTCAATCGAGTACCCAATTAATCGAACCCACTTATTCCTGCTCAGATCTTCTTCTTCTTCTTATGGTGGCGCTACAGTCCGGGGTGGACCTGGGCCTCAACCAGTAAGCCTCTCCAGCCGGCACGATCTCTAGCCAGCTCTCTCCAACTGCGGACACCAAGTCGATTGAGGTCCTTCTCCACCCGGGTGCGCCATCGGTTCAGTGGGCGTCCTCTATTGCGCTGTCCCACTGGTTCGGAGTCGAAGACTCTTCGGGCTGGAGCAGTGTTGTTCATGCGCTCTACATGGCCCAGCCATCTTAGACGTTGAATCCGTAGGCGCCTGACTAGGCTTATGCAGCTGTACAGCCCGTACAGTTCGTGGTTGAAACTTCGTCTCCAATAACCATCAACGAAGACAGGACCAAAGATTGAACGCAGAATTTTTCTCAAGAAAAGACCAAGTGCTTCTTCATCTACTCTTGTTATTGTCCATGCTTCCGCACCATAGAGCAGGACAGGGATGACAAGGTGTTATATAATGTTAGCTTGGTCCTTCGGGAAAGGACTCTACGAATCACTTGCCTCTTGAGCCCAAAGAAACAGGGATTGGCCGCCTCCGCTTCAATACCAGCAAACGCTTCATTGACGGCTCGCTGTGTTCTGCCAATCACATCAATGTCATCCGCGTATGCTAGCAGTTGTACCGACTTCTGGAAGACCGTGCCTCTAGTGTTGGCGTGTGAGTCTTGCACGATCTTCTCCAGGATGATGTTAAAGAAATCACATGACAGCGCGTCGCCTTGCTAAATCCTTTTTTGACATTGAAGGTCTCGGTGAGTTCGTTACCGTCCTTGATGGAGCAGCGAGAGTTCTCCATCGTCATCCTGCACAACCTGACGCGTTTGGCAAGAATGTCATAACTAGACAAGGCGCTGTATAGCTTGTCCCTATGCACGCTGTCATATTTGGCCTTGAAATCGACGAATAGGTGGTGGGTGTGGATCTGCATATCTGAAATTTTTTCCAGGATCTGCCGTAATGTGAAGATTTGGTCGATGGTGGACTTCCCCGGCCTGAAACCGCACTGATAAAGACCTATAAGGTTGTTGACGAATGGTTTCAGGCGCTCGCACAAAACGGCAGAGAGGATCTAGGCGTAGTTGAAGGGGTTTCCTTTCTTGTGGATCTGCTCAGATCTAGAGGGTTTGAGATTGAGCTTAAGTTTCTTTCTTTACTTGTTAGTTCCGTTTTCCTTCGTGCTCCTTAAAAAATGCAATGCCATTTTAGTCAATGTGACCGAACCAGTATCAACAGATCACTGCCTTCCGGACTAAGACACAACTGGATGACGTAGGTGGTAGAGTGCCTGCCCCGGTTCGAATCTCAGTGAAAGCAAAGTTAATACGCTTTTATCTGGTTTTCGAATCTGGTCCAGTCACCAAATTAACGCCACTATCACTGGAGTAGTCAATCAGTGGTCTGGAGGATCACAATGGACAAATGTAGTCTAAGTGTGCTGGTAAATGCACTAGCAGCCTCCCTACCTAAACTTACCTAAGACACGACACGAATTATTAGCCTAAACATCCAGCTTAGTCGAGTGTAAGACTCCCTATGTTAAGTTTGGTTGGTGGTCTGCTAGTGCATTCACCAGCACACTTAGACCATGTGCCAGGTTAAATACAAACGACAGAAACTTTACTTCAACATTTATCAATATACGAACGAACATTGATTGAGTCTAACAGAACATAAAGACGAACGACACAATTAGTAATGTCTGGTGGGATAAGAGTTTTGTACATCACGATTTTTGGCTTTACACAAAAGAAACGCAAAGACCCTGATGTCAATGGAAAAAGAAATCGAATACATAGTGGGCTGTTATAACTGGAATGATGTTCGAAGTCATACTATGGGCTGGGCTCAAGTAGTTACAAGATTCGGACGGATGGCATAGAGGGTATCAAAAGTGGATTAAGAAGGCTTTGGTCTCCTCAAAAGAAGAGTCGCCTTGATGTTATCTAGGAGGAGAAGATTCAACCACCAACTACAGGGACTTTAAAGCGACATGAGTCTACACCAATGTATACGGATCCAATGCCTAAGGTGTCTAACACATTGTTTCTTGCGCTAGGAATCTTCGATTCGAAGCCAGCAGGCAAAATAGCACGGAACCCAGAAAACCGATGATACACACAAGGGGCGAAAGACTGGTGAAGGTCTGGCTAACGTAATTGGAGGCAGCTGGATAAGGATCGTTCCTGAGGATCAACACCGGGCTTAGCGCCAGTTAAAGAAAAAGAAAAATGCAATTCTGAGAGAACACTACCAATTTCATGTGGCGATGCTAAAGAGGCCGGTTGAGGCACAGGATCTTCTTGGACAGTAATACTACGCGCAGAAAGGTTGATTATTCATGTCAGAAATTTTACCGATGGTCCTTTGTAAATAATCCTCAAACTACAGAGAAATGGCATTCATTGGGAAGACATAACTTTGTGAAGCGGGGTTCTACTACGCATTCTAAAGAAATAATACAAAATGGCCCAAAAACTGAAGTCTACTATACCCGTGAATACTCATCTTTGGAAATAAAATTATCTTCGATGAATTTTTACCATATTTTACGGATTTGGAACCAGGGTCCTCTTAGAAGACCAACTAGACACCAGTTTCGCTACTAGTCACCTTACACGTAAGCTTGTTTTTAACAGGTCCGCAGCGGTATTGGCAATATGTCCCGACCGAGCCTGCATCTCCTTTAATAAATTTGGCCAAAACTCACAGTTGCTCTTTAACTCTACTTTCCATATGTCGTTTCATTACTTTTACGTGACTTAACTGAACAGGTCTTATCCACTTCAACCGCATCTCGACGTTTCGTCAGCATGATTGCACAATTGAAAAACATACAAAGGATCCGTTTTCCCAGTAAGGTTCATTCTGCGTTGCCACTTCACAACGAACATGATTTCCTTTACAATGACTAGGGACTCTACTCATGTACATCAACATGTGCATTCTTTTTTCTCTGAGTTCTGGACTAGTGACAGATCCTTACAGTGCCGCAAAACATCCTTCGGCAATACCGATTGTCAGAGTGAACACAATTGGAAACGACTACAAAGCGACAACCGGATATGTTCACAAAATCACACTTTTCCCACAAGCACACATGTACACAGTATCCTCCTTCAGCTTGCCACATATGTGCACCTCACCCAGTATAAGGACATGAGTGTAACCTTGGTGTTGCTTGGAAACACAGATTAGGAGAGCAGAGCACAGAACGCCCAGCACAAAGGAGACCTGTCGCCAATTAAAACCGTCCTTAGACGAGAGTATTTATGAGTCGCTAAAAGAGAAACGGAGCAGACAAATTGGCCCAATTTCCGCTAAGTATGTGACCGGCAGCATGGCTGGGACAGAGACAATATAAGGACGATATATTGTGTTCCGATGCCATTACGAGCCCCACCACTGGAAGGCTCATCTCTGCAGACACACGGTCGTGAATACCAGAGACGGTGGATTCCCTTGGCCCACCACACACATGTGTGCAAGTATTCACATCAAACAAAAGATAAACAGAGGCGAACAGCAACAAACGGCAAAAAGAAAAAGGAATCTGGTGTCTGCAGAAAGGATCTCGAAAGCTAGGACGAGGGGGTGGGCGCCAGGCGGTACGTGGAAAAAATGTGCTGCTCGCTTTTCGTTTTGTTTCGCAAACACACAGTTCACTTCCTTTGGAGAACTTGGCTGACGTGAAACAAAGCTGACAGAACAACAATGCGTTGCGTCGGCTGGGTGGTGGGGGTGCAAGGCTAACGACGAACGGGCGAGGTCTTTAATTAAGCAAAGTACGGGTGAGAACAACACAACAGTGGGCATCTGTTGGTGTTGGGCACACATCGGGGCCGTAACAGAGAGGCGGAGAAAGACAGAGAGAGACCGTGATCGAGGTACAGTGAGAGGACGCACTAACACTAGGGATGCATGAATCCTTTCACGCCTGTTGTGCTATTGTAACAATGTTCCCAGTACCCTCATTGTCTTTGGTGGATTCTTGTCTCTGCACCTCTGTCAGTGTTAAGTCCTTTTGGTGGCTCTCTTTGGTTCTCGTTTCTTTTGAGTCGGTATGTGGTGTGGATGGTGGGGTGTGTATTTATGCGTGTGTTTGTGGGTCTCCCCCGCAGTTTATTGTCTTGTGCTTTTGTTGTTGACCTAGTAAATGCACGCAAACGATGAAATGACACTGTAAGGCTGTCGGTAATGCAATTTACACCGTCACGTGTGAAAACACTAGCCATTGCACGTTGGTGCAAGTATGTGAGCGGTTTGGGACTGAAGCGATTGGACTTATTCTCATGGAAACGTTGTGAAGATGTTAGATGGATGACGGGAAGGTAAGGCCCTCTGGCCAGAAGGAATTCTCACAATTACAAACAAGGATGTATGTGTTGATAATTTACATATAATAAGCATAGATTGTCAGCAGGAGCTACCAGGTGCACTCTCCTATAAGAGCTGATTCCACATATTCGGAACTCTGGCCTTAAAGGCCGCTCTAAAGTCTGGTCAGGGTCTCGTAAGAAAAATAGTTGTTCAGAGACGACGGCAAGCCTCGCCACCTGTTGACTACCTCCGTGAACGAAACGAAAACTATGATTTCCAGTTATGCATGTGGAATGCGAGGTCCCTTAACAGACTGACGGCTATACGTGCCAAGAAACTAGTCGACGCAAGTGACTACTATAAAGCAGACATCTCTGTGAACTAGGAAGTGTATTAGAATGGGCCGCGCTAAAAGCAGATGACAGCCACTTCTACTACATCAACTCCATCTGGCCTCCATCAATAAGTCTCACATACACATCTACTGCTTATTTGCATGTGCATTCGTTGGACGTTTCTCAAAGCGACCGCCTTATAACAATCCGCATCAAGGCATTAGCCCAGAACATCAGCCTGTTTTGCGCACACGCCTTGGCACAGTATTACTGATTTACTTGTTCAATAGAAAATATGACTTCTACGGACACACAATCCATAGCCAAAGCCAAAGCCATCTTTAACCACAGCCTACATGACACCTGAAGCTATGAGGATCTCTTGAGCACATTCATCCGCTCCAAATTTTAGCAACAACTTGGCTACAGTCCCTCTTTACTTATGTACAATACCTCAACTGTGGGTGAACAATTGCTTATTAAAGGCACAGAGTAGAAATTAAGCCGATTTGTTCTTGGTAAAGCGTCACCAACTTAGGCGACGGTCAAGATTTATTTCGGTACATAGACCGAAGACATCGTGAGCAAGCGAGCAGGTCCTAAGTATTATAATCGCGTCATAAAAACTGATGCTTTACCTAGAGGGTAGGGATAGGCAAAGAAAGAGAGAGAGATGAGCAGGACTGGGGTAGGAAAGAACGAAACTGAAGGTGGTGGCGAAATGAGGTTTTGCTGAGATGGAAGTCAAAAGGGTATTCCATAGTGTTAGCCAATCCTGACAGCTGTGAATTGAAGCCGTAGTTAGTACGAAGATTGCTGACGCTAAGAGAAATCAATTCGAGGGCCAGACGAACCAACCAATTGACTTTACACCAATTTAATACATAATCAAAGTTAACAATGTAGACTGCGAAGTGAGGACACCATACTTTACTGGTCAAATCGTAAAATGTGCTCCGCGGCTTTGCTGGCACATATGCTTCTTCTGTTAAAACTTTGCATGCGCATTCTGCATAAATGTGGTTTAATTTTGTCAATGCGGCGCTTAATATCCTCCTATAATGCACGGGGGGTTTTGGGATTATTGGCATAGGCCTTTGATGGTGTTATGTCGGGCGATCTAGGGCTAATTCGGATCACGAGAGAGTACACGACCAGAATATAAATTATGCATTAGTTGAATTGATTCACGGGATGTATGGCATGTGAAATCGCATAGCCTTCTTCAAATTACATATTGGCCACATTCACATCATTACTTTTCGACAGATAGAACTGTGTTATCATGTCGCGATATCGAGAGCACCAATAACAGACACGCTTGACCAGCCTTATTTGCATAAAACTATGAAATTTTCGAACTGAGTCTGCCAAACACTAATTTTTTTTGAGGTATTGTTCAAGAATGAAAAAATGTTCGCATATCGATTCATTTTCCCTTTCGTTAACATTGGAAGCCCCTCAGTTTCAACTGAGATTTCGTTGTATCCTTTATGGCTTCTTTACTTTGATTAGGTATAAGATTGGCATAAAGCCAATTGGCCGGCCCTCAAATTGATGTATCTTAGCGTAAGCAGTCTTCGTCCTAATTACGACCTCAAATCACCGGTGTCAAGCTTGGCTAGCAAGGAATACCCCTTTGACTTGCATCTCGGCAAAACCTCACTTCGCACACACCTTCACTTCCGTTCTTTCCTACCCTAGTCCTGCCTATCTCTCTCTCTCTCTGCCTATCCCTGGAACGTAAATCCGCTCTACATGGATTTATTTACACATTTTCTATCCATTTCTGTTAACGAATAATCTGGGTGTGTGGTATTCAATTATTCTCCTTTGAAACTATTAACCTTATCTTAGCAAGCCAAGCACCACACATTCATTGATCGACAACTTTCGCAAGGTTGGCCTGATATTTTGAAAAGTCCCAGAATTGAAGTCTTGTAAGGATATCGTTTCTTTTCCATTGTTCCCTAAATGCTTAGTAATACATTTTGTTTGTCTATAGGAGACGTTTCCTTTATGTCCTTATTAGCTCTACATCAGCACAACGCACCCAACCACCCGACTTGAACATAGTAAGAGGCTTGCAGCACCCAACAACCACCAAGCACATCACCTGTGCTTGGATGTCAAATAAATTATTTAAAATCCATTTCATATGTAAACCGATTGCCGCCTACAAGCACTCACTGCCTTTTCCACTGTTTGCGTTCATCAATGCGGAAGATCTCACAGAATGTATGCGGCGTCAAGACCCAACCGCCCTTCCATCCAGCCGGCAGGCAAGCACCTAGTGAGGAGTCAACGTGCCATGAAATTTTAAGGCCACAAATAAACTTCGAAAGAGCTTTCTCAATTTTCAGCCAATTATTAAATTTTGGAGCCGGCCACTGTTCAAGGCTCCTCGAAGCGAATGATGAGAAGGACTTGTGAAAATCTAGCCTAACCAACCGAAGCGGCCGAGCGGGTGGGTTATTGATGTTGATTGGGCAGCTTTCAGCGCTTAGGGCGAACATTCCAAACTTCTGGCGAACTTTGTCGAACCAACAAAAACTATTGCGCCCACACCAAGCACCCTTTTCCCAAACGGCGCGGCGCGGTGGTGGTGCGGAGGTAAACTTTATAATTTGATGGGCAGCTAAAGTTTTTTTCCAAGTGTATTAATATCCCGTCAACTGGCAATAATGGGCTCCGATGGGGCATACCTTGCTGGCCGCCGAACTGGATGCAATCACCCGGATGTTTGGCTGGGGTCAGGGTGCGTTTAGCTGGGGCAAGGGTGCTGCCGTGATTTCAATTCATCCGAGTGATGGATCAATGGGATTTTCTACCGAATTGAGCAGCGTGTTCTAATAGCACGGGTGCACCAGTTGCCCTTAGCTTAAGTGTGAGGGTTTTAAAGGAGATTAACTGCTCGGTACAGGTTTGTGAGCCAATCAAGCATGCCTCGATAGATGTAGCTAGGGGGTGGTATTTAATAGTCGGGTGTCTATTGCGAAGATGCGTCATGTGATTGAGGGCTGTTCGATATCAGAGAGTGCAGAGTAAGAACGATCCGACTTCAGGAAAATATGTAATGCCTTCTGGATCAAGTGAGGTCATAGTCTGTTATAAATGGAAACAAGTGAATAGATGAGCAAATGATTTCGTGGTGGTTCAGTTTCATATTTTCGCATAATTGTCGCCTCATCTTAGTAAACAAGATGACAGTCGGACGACGCGTTTGTAGGACAAAATGCCTCTTTTGTTGTATTAAGTGGCTTTTCGTCTTATGGAAGTTCGACTGTATATGCTGTCGAACGAGGCTCATTCAGTTACACACCACCTGGGCAACAAACTGTTTCAAATCTCTTGACTGGAAGTGATTCTTATCCTTTACACACCACCTGGGCAACAAACTGTTTCAAATCTCTTGGCTGGTAGGACAAGAATCATACTACAAAGATCACATTTGGACAGTATGAAGCCGAATGCTTACAGCGGGGCTGATCCAGGTTGCCTTCATAAGAAAAAATTGCCTCTTGGACATATTGTCCTAACAGCGAGGAAGGTGAATGGATGAGAAGACATAGCAGAGAGCTCTACGATCTGCACCAATATGCAGATGCAGTCCGAGAGACACTAATCTTTAGACTGTACAAGACACCCAATTTTGCAGATAAAAGGGACTTGAATCCAATCATCCTGGTTCGAGAAGAAGGGCTTCCTCTCCAGTTCACCTCGGACGGACTAGTCTTGAAGACTGGAAGATCCGTGCACAGAATTGTCAATGATGGAAGACAACTATTGTTCAAGTTCCGATCGAACGAACAATGCCGAGGTCTGGTACTGATTGTCAATCTAGTGAAATAAGTCAAAATAAGTCTTTAAGCGGCAAGTGGCATTCATTGGCAAACATACCTCGTAGAAGAGATAATATGACATGAAGTTAAACATGATTTAAGAATATCCAACAAAAGTCACTTTGCACGGCTCAACTTCACAATAAACCATCTTAATAGCCAGTCCTTGAAGAATATTCTGAGACATTTACTGGAATTAAACTTCTCAATTATTCCCAGTGGTATCACTCTTAGCGCAGACCATGTAATTGCTAGTCCTTTGTCCCAGATGCAATCTTCTCTCTTTTATTTCACTGGAACAATGGATGATACCACCAAGGGACATGACACGCTAACTTTGATTTCTTCATTAATTAAATCTATATGGGCTTGGATGTACAAGTACGTCACAGAAATAAGTGTGTGAGAAGTGGGAAGTGGATAGTTTCTTAATTCGTTAGAATCTTAGGGTATGCTTCGTTTGTTTGTCTGTATTTAAGAACTATCTCTTTGTAATTGAACAACTAAGTTCGTGTCATACCAGCAAGAAGAAATTACGCCATATTTCACAGTTTTTCTTCGATGAAGGTGAAAACCGGAAGACAGACTTAATGAGTGACAGTAAAACATGCGCAGTGTTGGTTACGTCGATTACGTTCTGGTAATATTGATGTTAAAGAGGGATCATGCTCTAGAAGGCCAATTGTCGACAAAGTCCAAGTTCAAAATCATCAAAATCGTCATGTAAACACTACTTCAAATACCCGATTGAAATAGGCTGGATACAAAAATGTGTATCACACGAGTTAACGGCAAAGAACCTCATGGGCCGAGTGTCTATATGTGAATCACTGCTCTATCGCAACATTATTGAGCCATTTTTGAAGCGGATGGTGGCTGATGATGGAACGGTGGCTAGCTTGCCTTTGTCGTAAATGACAACCGCCATGGTCGAATATGGGTAAGTCGGCGCAAGCGGTGGTCAGGTCGGGAATAACGGCCATTAACGTCTTGCTGAGGCATTGGCAAGGAATTATCTACTATGAATTGATCTCTTACGGCTTAATACGTCTGAAGTATGTAATCGCTCAAAAGTGGCCAGGTTTCGCCCATAGGAGAGGCATTTTGTTCCATCAAGACAACGCCAGGCCACATACCAAAAGAGGCTCGCCGGAAGCTTCAAGAGATTTTGTCGGGGTCCCTCTGCATCCACCTTACAGTCCGGACCTAGCTCCAAGTGATTACCTTACTGGTAAGAGTTCGCCTCAAGGGAGGCCTATGAAACAAGACCTTTTACCTTCATATCACGTGTCACTGTGACAAATTTGTACTGTCTTAGTCACCTTATGTGACATTTAAGTGACTAATTGAATACATATTTGTCACAGTGTGGCACAACTAAGACAGAAATTAAGAAAATATTTGATATTAAAATATTCCTTTCATTGAGGTCCTTTCATATGGCTTGGTAACGCGGGGAGACACCAGGCGTTTGGAAAAGAATTGTAACAAAACGACCGAAAACCATACTTAAGGCAAGACTATTTATCTTTTAAGTCGCCCCGGGAAAGGGTGTTTGAGGTGCGGATGGCGTCCAGGATGGGGTGAGTAGTACGGTTTTCCTGCCGGCAGAAGTACAACTGTGTGACAAATCGATCTTCAACTGTTTCATTGATTTCGAAGAGGCGTTCTACCGAGTTCCACGTTAGTTCCAGGTTAACTCTGAAGTGTTCTGCAGGAGTACAGGATTGAGGACCCTCTTTTGAGCACCTTCTAGTCAGCATACAACGTATGGTCTTATACGCTGTAAGGTCAAAAAAAAAAGAACAATGAATGTTTTCTTTAGCACAACTGTGCACTATATTGTGCCAAATGGAATTGAACTTAAAATCTAATTTCCAATTATTCAGAAGTCTGCCATCGATGTGACATGTCGTGGATCAGGATTCTTTACTTAGTAAAGACGTAGATCGAGTTTTTTGGAAGTAATGTGGAGCGTGTGGCCCTTTGAGTGAGCAGGTGCATTGGACGTCGGTTTGGAGGAGGCGTATAGTTCATGTATTTTTGCCCATGCCTTTGTTACCCTCATATACTCCCAGACGGAACTCTAGCGCACTCCAGGTAGATTTGTGGACTTATGTTCTGATGATGGGTTGGAGGTTAACTTGGAAAAATCCGTGGGTGTGACTATTTCCAGAACTCTTGTTGAGTGCAGGAAGTAGAGGAGTTCAAGTATCCTGATGTATTTTTCACGAGTAATGGGAGGAGTCATTTTGAGCGTTTCGTTAAGGTTGACGAAACTGGGTTTGTTTTGAAACTGCATATAAAATATGTAATCAGGAAAGCCGAGCTTGATGTGGTAGTACGGTGGGTATGGTGCTGTGCTGAGGACGCAGACAGAACTCCATTCTGGGCAGCTGCTGGACATTTCCAGCGGAAGAGTCTACGCTTTGGTGGTTTGGTCACATGGGTCGAAATTCCCACCATCACGATTCTATGAGGTATAGGACCGCTTCGCAGGCCCAGTATGACGCAGTTCAACCAATTCCAAAAAAATCGCTTAGGCCTTACTCATGATGAGTTGTGGAGTAGGATCAACTCGTCAGGACCCCTCTCGAGCTTGCTTTGTCTCTTCGACACCTTCAGTGGATCATGCGGATGATTGCAAATGAGATGAGGATATTCCCGTCATCTCAAACACCTCAAAATAATCCACAAGACAAGAGAGAGAAAAATAGGGTAAATCAGCACTCTTTCGGTGACAAACGGTTTCTCAAGCTCTTTCACAGCAGTTCAACCCACACCATGATGGACGCTGCATAAATTATTGCAGCTCACCACAAAAGTGGAAAGTCGTCCGGCAACTCGTAGACATTAATTACGAGTCCACCGGCTCTGTCTGTGTGTCCAGCTGAATGCTGAACGCTGAACGCCACAACACAGAAGTGAGAGTGAGTGCGCGCGAGGCGGAAACAGGCGAGTCGCATTTTTCTTCTCGCCAACATTTTCCTTTATTCCATTTCTTAATGGAAAAAGAAAAGTTCTTCATTGGATTCCATTCTTTTTTTTCGTTCATTTCTCTGTTGTCCTTTGTTATCCTTCGTTTGTGGTACACTTTGGTTCCTTTTTTTCGCTCTTTGTTCTATTTTTCTCGGCTTTCTTATATTTTTTTATTGCACTCAGTAAATTTTATGTGAAGGAAGAAAAGTTTCCGCAAAAGTATTCACTTTTAGCGGAAGGAGGAAAAACAAAAAAAAAATGTTTCATCAGGCTTTGCGTGTCCTCCAGCGGGGTCTGGGCTGAGTGAAGAAGGACCGCTGTAGTCAGAAATTAAAATTAGTGCAATTCTTAAGGAAGAAATATGTCTAGTTATAAGTTGGCTAACACAGCAATCCGGTATCGTCGTCAGCGAATGCATATTCATTGGTTAGTCAGGCTTGTAATGACGGTAGAAACAAATGTAGGACAGCTCTCGCCGTGGTCTAAAGCAGAGAGTCGTGACAAAAAATGCAGACTTTTAGTTGAAGTTGCTTATTGCTGGTGGAGTTTTTGAGTATCTCGCGCGTTGTCTGTTTCTCGAATCTCGAAAAAGAAACACTGTTACGGAGCCGCGGGTGGATGCAAATCAAGTTTTTAAATTTCCATCTCAAATCCTATGCAACTTCACTGTTTGTACAATGTTTGATTATGATCCGTGTCGTTGGTCGTTAGAAGCTTTAGAGCATTGGCAAGGCAAGGCGTTTTTTATGCGTTATCTTAACACTGTGCCTGAGGTGATCCTAAGCGGCCGGGGGTCTATACAAGTGATACGACCGAAATCAGTGCAATTACCTGTATGGACGGACAAAATTAACCTGTTTAGTGGCAAATGTTATTTTCGAGAAGGGACAGCCCAATTCGATTAGTGAGGATTAGGATCTATTCACTCCTTTGGCCACAACTAAAACGATTTATGGCTAACTGCCTCCAGTTTCGTCGGCTTAGTTGGTTGAAGATCGCCTCCACTTGTGTATGCCATCATAGACTTGCGCATCTTCGTGAGACCGGAGCTATGTGGGGGACATGCCTTCTATACCCAGCTCTAGGATCGAAGGATCGAAACGCTTACGACGTTATGACGACCAAACGTAGATGGTCTCCTAGCACTCAAAACACTCACGCAACCAGATGAGTATGAGTAGGCCGAATAGCAGAACCCTCATTGGTGTTATCACCGGTCACTGCGCCATCGGTATCCTTGCCTCCAGACTATGTATACTATATATTTTGAAGTCGTTGTAGAGCTGACGAGGAGGAAGAAACTATAGTACACCTCTTATGCAATTGCAATGCCCCTCCTCTCATAGATTTTATCAACTAGACGGCCTATTTTTCAACTACTTGACAGAACTAAGCAGTATCGGTGTTATTCATCTTCATCGCTTCACTAAAAGCTCTGAAATGGTTTGCGAATTAGGATCAACTGGATCGCTGTGATAAGGCAACGTGCCTACACTGGCCTAAAGGTGACTGCTACTCATGGCAGTCAGCTCACCTAACTTAACCAAACTTGTCCATGCGCTTTTAATAGCCCAGATTCCGTTTAAGTCAGATCCTGTCTAGCATCTTGACGCTTTACAGCCCGTACAGTCTGTGATCGAATCTTCTGCTCCAGATGCAATCAAAGCAAACAGGTTTAAAGATCGTACGCAGAACTTTTCTCTCGAAGATCAATCCACTCCATCTGTCATCACCTCTGGTTCTCTGCGGCGTTCAACACTGTGATGATCAGTGGCTTGTACTTATAATTGTCTCTCAGTCAGTTTGGTACTTCGTGAGACTGGAAAAATAATGACTTTTGACCCCAAAGAAACAGAGGTTGTCTCTTTCGTATTGTTTAAAGCAGGGCCGAGGTATATGGAGTCCCTTACTACCTCCAAGTTAAAGCTGCCCATGCTTACACTCGGTCCAAAACGTCGATGTTGTCTGCCTTGAGCATAGCATACGTTTCGTTTTCTTCTCGTTCTCAGCCAGATCCATTTCAGCCGTGCCCGTCTTAGTAAAAACCATTAGCGGTGATCTGCCAATCACAAAACAAACAATTGCTGCAGGGATTTCTGCAAGATCATGCCTCTAGTATTGGCGTGTGAGCTTACACGATCTTCTCCAGTACGACGCTTCAGAAATCACATGACAGCACGTCTACTTGTCTTAAAATTGGTTTGACATTGAGTTCCTTACTGGCCTTGATGGAGCAGCGATAATTCTCCAACGTCATCCTGACGGTTGTGTGGCAGGGATGTCAAATCTAAACGCCGCACTTAAAGTTCTCTATGCAGGGTGTCACATTCGACCCTGAACTCGAGGAACGAGTAGTCTGACAGTGGGTATTACAATGGACCAACAAAGTCGAAGTGTGCTTGTGAATTCACGAGCAGCCTCCATACCTACCTACTCTCCGTAGTGTGAAGATCGAGTGTGTTGTCGATGTGGACTCTGATATGGGTCTTCCAGACTTTGCTTCAAGCGAGCACACAAATTAGTAGAAACAATTTTGTACGTCATGATCCTTCCAGTGCAGTCGGTTTCACCTTCTTGCTTCCAGAGCAAGTAGGCTCGAATGAGACGACCATTTTAGTTGGAGTATTGGTGTTTATTCGATCGGTTGATAGGTGTGGGTACATCCTCTTCTCTTTTCGCTTTCCTTGCACCACCAAGTGTCTGCAGAATTTGGCTTTTGAAGGCAACCTGCAGCATCGACGCAATACGTATTGCCAAGCTACAGGCTGCTCATAGCGAGTTAGACTGAGCAACGGTTTCATGGAGCCTGGTATTCGTGATTCATTTAGGCTCTTTGCCCAATTTGCTTAAGCAAACCGAAGTTCCAACAAATATCAATAGAAAGCTCCAGCATCTCCCCGCCAAAATTCAGTGAATTTGGGTTTCGACCGATAGGGATATCCTTGAACCGCATTTACACATGCTGTCATACAAGACTTTGAAATCGATAAATTGATGGTGCGTATTGATTTGAAACTGAGTACGAAGTCTTTATCAAGGTTATTGCAAGTGTGACTGTTTGGAGGCAGAAAAGCCTGTCGCTGGTTTGCCGCACAGTCGCAGCCGCCCTAGTGTGATTTGTGCAGTGAAAAAAGGAAACTCATGTTCGAGATAGGCTTGATATCAGTGTGAAGGAAAGGCAATGAACGGCGCGTTGGCTACTTCATCGGCTGGAGTCTATGGATATCAAATCTTTACCATCCCCCTTACAATCGATGGGTCCTGAACCATGCTTTAATTTCAACTGGACAGCAGCTTCAACACTGATTAACGTATGTCAAGACAAACTTCCCCTTGATCAATGTACCAGTGGTGATGGTCTTAGGCAATCCAAACAACATATGCTTCAAGCCTTATTTATATAAGGAACTAATCTATATCAGCAAGATTTTCTGCGAGCCTTCTTACTGACCACTACGGCCTGAATTACCACTTTACCAAAATAAACATGTGCAAAAGACGTAGGTCGGCCTTGTCTGGAAGAGGATGGGACATCCGAGCACATTGTATGCGTATGTCCGACATTACTCTGGTTAACCCATTACTCCCTATGGTCTAATTATGGGAGTAATATATGTTCCACAGGCAGATAGTCACTGGGAATAAAGAGATCCACTACAAAGGACAAGCTACCATTCATAAGAGAGCTGTACGTCTGTTGGTTTAACTCCAACCCTTCGATACTATAGATCTCTTCTCAGGTCGCAGTGTCGTTGCCTTCATGGCATCTGTTGTACAAGAGAAAAAAAATTAATCGATACTATAGTCACAAATTACATGTCAGGCGATGGAACTCGGTTGTCTACCTGGGATCAAATATAAACTTCACCAAATTAATGGGCATCTTATGGGGAATATCTTCGTTCCTTTGTCAACATACCAAGCTATACAGACTATACACATTTATACTTACTCAGATGAGTCACCAGTCCGAAAAGCCAACCCGAATGGAAAACAAAGAAAATAAAACACCAAGAAGCTTTAATTTATATTTATGTGATTTTATTTTTAAATTCATTTTTGTTTTTCTGCTGGTTTGTTCTTTACGGATCTGGTTTATTTGAGTCATTTACCTTTTATTTATTTACATCTCTGAAGTAATATTATTTCGTTTATCCGGTATGTATACATAACATTTTTATTTAATTTTAATTTAATTAATATTATGCTGAATATTTATCCTCCGAAGGGCTTACATTCTTTCCCGTATTCTCGTTTTTTTTTTGTATTCATCGTGAACAAGAAATCGTTTTGTATTTATTTCAATAAATCTTTTTTGTTTTTGCTTAAAATAAGATTTTTTTTTGGTTTCTTTTTCATTCGCATTACAGGCCAATGAATAGAATTGCCTTAATAAATATGTGTTAAGGACATTTATTAATGTTTCTGTGATCTCTCTCTATTTTTACACTAGTCCGTAAAAGTTTTGTTCTGTTTTTTTTTTTGACATTTATATTAAGTTCAATTCTTTTTAAGATATGGGGATTTTTTTATACGATTTCTAAGTTTTTTTACAATTAAAACAAATATACAATAGTTAATAACAATAAGAAGGGCAATTTAATGGAGAAACAATGAAGGAAGGTAAGTATTGGTCTGATAATTATGTACAATGGTTTCACTAAGGCGGAAGAAATTTGCAAGTAGTGCTGGTTTGGTTCCATGCTTCAGTTGAGCGCTGGGGTGTGAGGTTGGAGAAGTGAAGATGAAGTTTCGGTTTGAGCCAAGTCACGGAGGAGTCTTGGACAGAGTTCAGAAAATTGTAAAAAATTCAAACTTGTTATTCAATGTTGATTAATTGGATGGAAGTGAAGTCGGAAAACAAAAATATAGCATCTTCATTTGCATCTCTTATCGTGAAGGAGATGGAGACATTTGCGTCAACAATGCACACTCCAGATGAGTGATTTTTCCGGCCATCTTGTTACTATACCAGAAACATGAGAGTGATTGTTTTGTTTCAATTTACGAAATAACTTCACTCTGCTATCTAATCGCTGTATGCTCTCGAAATCCTGCCTCTGAAAGGAGGGATACTCACTTTCTGTGCATAGGATCAGACAGCGATCGCAATGAAGCTGTAAGTAAGCTGATTCTTTAAGGGTCACTAAGGAACTAGTTTTGTTTCTGTTCAGTCCAGCCAACAAAATTTGACTCGCTCCAAGCCCCAGCTAACTTTTTTATAAAATGTACAGATTAACTCCCAGTGAAGTAATTATATCTGCAGCGTTTGCCTCTTCTAGGACAGTTCAGGATTGACTGTCTTAATTCGATTAGACTTGTCTGAGTTGCGGGGCATGGCGGGATCGCCTTTGGATCGGAGGAGGAGGCTGAACCTGTGCTGGGAGTATCTGCGTCCTTGGTTAGATCTTCCTTCAATGGTTGGGCCTGTCGACAGCACAATCGGAGATGTCATGACTCTCTCTAGGCAACTCGCTGCATTCTTGTTATCTCTTGACAGAAAATACTGCAGACTACTTACCAGCCCGTCGTAATAACGAGTAACTACACCTTCGCCAAACACCTAACTTTGCTTGTTATGTAGCTCTTCATCATGCACGCGCCTGGTGGTCCAAGAAATTCCAGCAAATGTACATAGGTTTCTGCCTGGTAGTACAATGGACCAGTCATTGATATTGAGTGCTCCAGTGTAGTGTTAAAAACGTCCGACAAAAAAAAAAAGCTCTCAGTTACACTGCCGCACTCAACCCAAACCGCTTCACGGTCCAAGCCACCCAAACTCTCAACTCGAACATAGAAGACAAACAAAACAAAAAGATACCACATAACAACAAGGACTTACATATTTCTAACAGTAGTTTCATCTAAGTATCATCAACTATAAATAAATTATGTTTATTTACTAAATTTACTTAATTTTTGTTTTCTTCCTTTTTTTTTACACAAAACGTATATAAATATTAATTCAAAATTTCTTATCTAAGCCATATTCATAATTTGTGTTTCATAAAATGTACAGTCATCGGATGATTATTTTTCTCTTTAATTTTAAAACCCACAGACATCCTGCATCTACACGGATGTGAGTGTCTCAACGAAAGACGAGTAAGATTTGTTGTACAAAAAAAAAATATCATCTTGAACAGTCAACTGAACGGGGTTTTTTTTCTCATAAATTTCTTGTTTCGGTTTTCATTTTTGCTTTCCTAAAATGTTTGCTGTTATTTTGAGTTTAAAATGTAGTCTTAAACATTCTAAGGATCATGTGTTTATCTAAGGGATCTTCTTTTATGTATAATTATTATTATTTTCTGCTTTTATGTTTTGCTTTTATTTGACAATTAATTCCTAAGTTAAAAAGATTTGCCTGAAAGAAAAAAAAATAAAGATTTGTGGTTTGGACACACAGCAATCATTTTTAATTTCAAAAGAAGGGCGATAAAAGAAAAGATACTGTAACTAAATTAAAAGTGATTGAAAGGAAGCCGAAGGAATGTGAAAGACGAATCAAAAGTGAAAGAAACCACACAAATTTGGTTTTCTTTCAATTTCGAAAGATTATAACCATTATCGACGTAATTGACCTAATTACATCGTCAAAGGCATTTCAAGAAATAATCTGCAAAAAAAATGAAGTCCTTTTATGTTGTGGATGACAAGCGTGACGAGTTGTGACCATATGGCAGGAATAAGTTGAAGCAAGATTCAAGGGGAAGTTTTTGGTGTCCAAGGTATAAATGTCCTTCAGTTCGAGGAATAAACGTCTTGGGCTTGAGGTAAGTGTTTTTTCTAGGCTCCGTAGCTTTTATTAGCATGCTTTTGTTTTCAGGAAATCAGAACTAGGGTATTCATCCTGTCACAAGTCACGGGAAAATGTTACGGATTTTTTAAGGCTATCATCATTTTGTTGATCGGTCTGATAAGTCTTAAGTCTCTTGTATGCTCTTGAACGCTTTGACAAGAAAATGTTTGGCGTGGATGTTTTGAAGGGGCTCTGCACATGAAGCTAGTAAGCGTTTGTCATTGCATTGACTATGAAGACCTTGTCGTTTGGCAGACGTGCCGTAATTGTGTATGACTTTAACGCTGGGAATGTTAGTTCAATTCTCGATAATTCGACAACGACAAACGACTTCGAGAATTCACAGCTCCAAGTGTCTCGAGACGCTCCTAATGCGCAGATAGCGTTCATTAAACACTAGCAGTCGGTTGGAAAAAGGACATATTCTTCACTCGTAATGTCTAGAAAGGGTAATTTCAAACTCACAAGGAGAATAATATCAACCAGGGATGCTGTAGAACCAAGGACTCTGCCAACCTCGGACTGTACGGTAACTACACTGTATTCTTTACATCATGTTAATAAGTTTCATCTTATAGACAGACTTACAGACATTCGTCTGAGTTGAAGATAAGGTTTACACCAAGTTCCTGCAACACACCGGATCATGTATTCGGGAAACATGGGATTTTTTTATCCGAAGAAATGCAGCGAACATTTCGCATATGTTGTAATTAACCACAGTGCTTGCACTATACAGCAATAATACAAATGACATAAATTCTTAAACATTTTGAGTTATTTTTTGGGCTGAAAATAATTGCTTGGAAGTAGTAATAATTGCTAGTTGTGGTATGTACAGTATAGCTTATCACATGAAATAAGATGTCGAAAATTAAATCAATCGAAAACGATATAAATAAATATTAAAAAATTAAATAAAAATCAGTTAACAATAAATACGTTAATGTATTTAAGTTGTGGAGTAAGCAAATTAAAGGTTTTTTAACATTCCCAGTTAACATTTGGTTACTTACCTAAATGCTAGCGTATTAACTAAAATACATGGAACCAATAAACTTTCTAATATCGTTGCAATCCGATCGGCTGAAGAGGTTTTTCGCCGAGAAATGGCAGCCATATTGTCTCCTGAAAGAAAAAGAAAAGAAAATGATTTTAATAAGCAAAATTCATTTACAGCACCTGCTCCGACCGTGTACTGGTATATCCACCTACGGGCCTACTTGTAAGTCAAGTCAATATAACCCGCATCTTCACAAGTACCAACTGATCGCAGTATTGGAGTAAGTCAATCCGTGAGTTATCAGAATGGATCTATACTAGACTTACTGTGACTGTTTTCACCAGCCAGCCACTTTAATTTACCTACCTAAAAAATGGTACTGAACTGGACACTGAACAGATGACGTTAGTATGCCTCCATCACAATTTTACTAAGTTCGGTTTAGGTTTTGCCGTCGGATACAGCCTACTCTGGTGTGCCAGAGACCTACTTGGAGTCAGTCCTGAATGGTGGAAGTATGTGAGTGTGTGCTGGGCAGTCTGTGCCACAGTTTTGCGACCGATGGGGTTTAGCCCGAAGAAATTAAAAGCAACCCGGCAGCGCCGTCATGAGCCTTATAGTGTTGAGTGGAAATCACTAACCAGTGAGTGCGGCAATAAAAGTGCAATGGGCAACGGCATCGACGTAGGATATGCATATGAAAAGTCTCATGACCAACACGGAAGCATCTCGTGGTAGTTGAGGAAGCTGCCAGGTATCGTAAGTGGAGCTGGAACTGTGGACCTTTTTAACGAGTTGAAAATCTACCTGCTTGGAGTTGCACCTAAGACTGCACAGGCGGGAGTCGAGATGCTCCCCAGCCCCAGGCTGGTAGGCACATTTTTTGAGTAGGTGTAGTTGGGAGGCAGTGTCGGGATTTCAAAGCTCAACCTTGAAATGTCACCTTTGGCTCTGGAGCAGATGTTTGCAGTAGGAATTCCTGTATGAAGTTGATGCTGTTGACCTTGACAGGTTAGCTGAAATGGATTTATATATGCTAATGGGTTATGTCAACGCTCACGTGGGTGTGGCGAGTTTGGTTGGGAAGAACGTTCAAAACGCAAGCGAAGACAAGTTGTCGGGATCTTGCAAGATGAACACCTGCTTTCCAAACAAAGGCATTCGTAAGCACATGTGGTACCATAGAGAACTTCACCAGAAATCATCGATAGATCTCGTTGTGGAACCATCGTTCGTGAAAGCATTAGTTTAATATGAACAGCCCACATCTGAAAGGTTTCAGAGAATTCCAAATCTTCCATCGCATGGTCAGCTGTGTCTAGTTCAAACAGTGATCCAAGGAGATGTGCAGTGTATAGGAATCCTAAACCGACAAGTCAGCTGAGACAAACTGAGAACCACCACCACAAAATCGCATTAAAAAAAATCCTAAGCTCCATCTTAGGCTTATTGAAATAGTTTAAGAAAGTCTTTGATAAACATTGTTTTTGTTGAAACCTGTGGTACCAGTGGGTTTCTTTGGGGTTGGTTGATTTGATTTTGATTTGAATATATGTTCATATTTACTGTAAATTGCGTGAGTCTTTAAAGTTTTTCAAATGTTCTCGAAACACATTTGATTGTACAACATTTATTTATTTTTATGTATCTATTCTTAGGGCGACTGAGACGTATTTTTTTTTTTTTTGTGGATTCAGCGTCATCTTAAGTTGATAAGTTCTATTGGACCTTATCTGACAATCGGATCTATGACCAGTTTGCCAGCAGTAACCACGCCCTGAATGAGGATGAAATACAGTCAGTGCCAAAAGTGAGATTAAAGGATAAAGGTGCCTGCCTTCTCAAAAAATGTCTAATGGGACTCCAAGAAAAAGTCTTAAATGTAGTTTTATAGGGTTATTAACAATGTACTTAAAGCAAAAAAAAAATTATGATATCTCAAGAACTACAGGCACGGCGAGTGATAAACCATATCAAAAGTAAGTGTACAACGTTTAAGTCAAATAAGGAAATGTGCCTTAATATGGGTCTCACCTATCGTCGTCAATTTAGTGTCCACTAGTCGAAAAAATGGATACGTTTGGTTATATTAACTATCTAAGGAGTATCCTGAGGCAAACGAGCTTGCAAGCAAAGCTCAGAAAGGCCCATTTATTGGTGATCTACATTTCGTTACAAGTTTGGTATATGACCCGCTTTTCATTTTAAGTACATAACTAATTGTTTTAGAAAACTGAATTTAATATTTTTCTCTTTCGGGTCCCGCATACATTTCATAATAATTAAAACGAAACACCTAAATGCTGTTCAATCACTTTTGACGATGACTGTATGTCTGTTCTGTAGATAGAAAAACCTGCCGATTCCAATGTTCAAGTAATTGAGAATCTATGGGACGTCATCTGAAACTTGGACCTTAGTCAGGTGGAAAGGTAGGCGCATCCTGTGATTAGTTTGACAGCATTGGCGTACGTGAGGCAGACTGTCTGCTCTGTAGATCGAACAGCCTGTCGATTCCACAAAACTGTTCAAGTCCTTGAGCTTATCACTTCACATTTCCCAATTAATGAAAAAAATGCATGTAATAAAAAACATGACTTGAGTGCTAATACAATACAGAATGCCAAAAGTAACTCCAAACATCATCTCCTTGCAAAGTATCCTCTTCCTTCACTTGATTCACCCAAATGAGAGGTTATTTTAAAATGTTTCCTACCACAGATCAATTACATGCATTGGTCCATGGAAAACTCGCTGAAACCAGACTGAGTCCATTTCATCGAGATCAATTTGCACTTAGTCCAGTTGTCTGGGTCCCATTAGCGATGTCTACTTGCACCATTTTCGACCCCTAACGAGGTAACATAAAACTTGCAGAACACGTACTTCACCGACTTGCGATTAAAAGCATCTTCAGACCCCTCGCACACGGTCATGTGTTGGTCATTAACTCTCCCCCAAGTTCAACGTGCCAACTTGTGTCCCTGAACTTTGCGCTCCAAAAATATGTGTCAGCAACAATAAATCAAGTTAACCGATTAAGTCCAACTGCCCCAGCCGCTCGTTTGCCCACTCAGACATGCCCCCGAGGAGTAAGTGAACTCGAAATCAAATTGCATATTCAACTCGTGCTGACACTTTTGCCTCACACCGTTCCGACTCCACCCTCTTCAGACAGACCACATTCGAAGTGTCCCCCTCACATTGTTGCGATTGAAACTTCGTCGGCGTGGCAGTGAGGACAATGTACGCGTCAACAAGCACACACGGACGAGCACATCCAGTCATTTTGTATTGGCACGCTAGCGACTGTCAGTGCTTGTCTAGTCAAAGGTAGGTTGAACCATCCGCACACAACCGAGCTCACCATCGTGTCGCTGGCAACTTTCAAATGTGGATTGTGCCAGTGCATCACGTTCGCCCCACTTCACCAAGCACCATCTTGTCACGGCACAATTGCAAGGCAAGTGTCTCAATTACATTCGTAACCCACCAGCCCTCAGCCATCAACGCCTGCACTAGAACTTAATGCATTTCAATTAAAATGTTGAATTGAAGTTTTCACTTAGAGCCGGGAACGGGGCGGTGTCCCCGCGAATCTCCACTGAAAAAGTACTAAAACGTACTTGAACTCGCCCACTTCACCTCCCCCGACCTATTCGCACGCAATGTTTCTAATTAATTAGAATTTTATATCCTGCTCGTAAACTGTGCGCCATAAAGTTCCCTCTCTGTCCTCAGCAGTCTCTCGCCGGGTGGATGGAATCCATTTTCAAATGTCCTTGATCTGCGGTAAACCAGCTGGGTTTTGAATAAAAAAGAAGACACACATACACAGTTTTATGTCCGTCTTCGTAGTGGTATCCGGCAGGATATCCTTTACGTCATTGTCTGTTAAATGGGCGTCTGATACGGTCATCGCGTCTCTTCTCTCTCCACCGCATTCCCCGGACTCGCGCGAGCGGTTTTCAAACCTACCACGGCCACGACTTGCTCTTGTGTCGAGGGTCCATCATTCGGTGCGCAGGGCTCGACGGAAGTACGAGTAGGTTTTCTTTTAGGAAAGCTTAAAAATTGAAAATTACTTTTAATGGGAATAGTTTGCGAATACTTTGCCTAAGCCTGGGATGGGTAGTCGTAGGTGGGCGGTGTTGGTGGTTGATGATTACACGGTCCATCGACTGAGCTTGGAGTTGATGGTCAATTCATTTACGGAAATCAAATTGAACTTGCAATCCCCAGAGAGTGTAATTAAGGCCAATTGCAGAGGGACTGAAGTGGGCCTCAACTATGGCGCCGGACGATGGTACGGGCTGGCGATACATCGTGTCGGCAAGCAGGAAGGTCTTCTGACGTGCTTTCGTTGCCGGGTGTGCAAATCTCTCTTGTAATTTGTATTGATAAGGTGAAATTGAATAAATTATGATTTCCCAGGGGACGCAGCCGGCCGCAGGAGTCAGAGTGTTCATAAATTAAATGCATTCGATGCGGGGTGGTGAGGCCGTGATGTATTTAAGATTGAACAGAGAAAATTAAAGGGCTTGTGGGACGTGATCAATTTTGAAACAGTTAGGACGGTGCTCAAAGGTACAGAATCGTTTCCTTCATCTGTTACTAACCCGTGATTTTTATTTCTTGACTTTAATGATTTTAACTTCGTTTAAAGCGTTGCAAGGAATGTCTGCAATAATTTCTTAGCCTCTTAAGCTTCTGCAGTAGTAGTAAGGTAGACTCAATCTAAGCTCGTGAGTTCCAATGACGCAATGAGGATAGCAACAAGTTTCTGCACAGTCAGACTGAGCAGTTTGATCAGGCTGTGTGATTCCTTCGGAGTGAGAGAATGTCAAATCATTTTCCCGTAGTGACGAACTATCTACTCAAGAGATGTGCAGTGCAGTTAATGGAAGTCCTCGAGTTTAATGCGACTACATTTAGAGACTTAAACGCCACCTCGTTGAACCATTCGTGAATAGGACTTTTGATACCACATTGTTCTTTTTGCCAAGACAAAGGTTTCTTGATCGGTATAGTTTTCGCCTCAAACTCGCGGGATTGGTTCCTCAACACCACACTAATCTATCTATACTTCTGATCTGTGCCGACAGTGGACCATCCAGCGCCTGGTGCTCGAATTTCCAGAATGATCTGGAGAGAATATTGGTTGCGAAACTTTTCTCGAGGGGGGAAGTCTTTTCCTTAAAGATTTGTTCACCGTCCAAATTACCGAGTGTGAAGTTTACAAACAAATATATTACATTGGGTCGCTGCGTTGTTCGGATTATAAGTTGAAGCCATCATTGAACCACTCATTCAAAATCTCACTGATCAAGTCTGAGTGTTAAGCGAAACGTCATAATAAATTGCTTGTTTCAGATTTTACCGAACCTTGCTGCTTGGATCATATTAGTCTGCCCGATTTTCACTCAGTTAGCGATCAGAACCTTATGAATGTAGCTGCTGTAGAAATGGGCTGTAGTAGAAATCTGATTTTTTCAAGCATAAAGTGTAATGTGCGCCTGACCTGTGAAAAATAATATTAACTTGAAAAGTGGATACCCCATGATTTGAACGAAACATACGAAGTAGGGCGCTTAGAAACCTGTGCATCGCCGAACTCAATAACAAGACAATAACATGGGAGGTGGTACAGCCCTTTGAAGCCAGGGCATAACTTTTGCAGCTACCACTTGTGTCGCGAATGCTAATGTTCTCTCAGAAGAGGAGAGGACCGACAGTTTCATGCCGACGCCTACCAGCTAAATTTGAGAAGCCTAAAAAGGCTCCAAACAAACATGTTTGTCGATCCACGAATTGAATCTAGACACCATAGGTTCCAAGGTTGTGTTTTTCGCAATCACACAAAAATGAGAACCTTTAACTTCTACTTCGCAAAACGACCACCACTACATTCCTTCCTAAGATTTCTTGAGCTATGATATGTCCAGTCATAGTCCGCGCGTTACGTGCTTAAAATTCGTCTCCATCTGTTGTCAGCACAAGCAGGTCTATTATTATGCATGTTATCCGATACTTGAATAAGAACTAAGTGCCATGCGCCTGAATCATTCATAGATGGATGGACAACTTAGGTCCGACCCGAAGAGTCTTCGAATACGAGCTAGAGGGATAAGGCTACAGAGAACGCCCACGTCTAAGATGGTGCACACAAGTAGAGAAGGTCTTTATCCAAATTGGCGTGTGAAACTAGAGACAGGGACCCAAATATCGCGCTAATTGGAGAGACTTTTCGGTGGAAGACCAGAAAATTGTAGTGCCCCACAAAGAACATGAAGAGGTTGAGTTATGGTCCACACAGGTGAGGATGTTGAATGGTTCACAGTACGGTTCCCTCATCATCACAAAGTAACATCATTTGACAAATGTAATTATGCTTTGTATCTTAGCAGTGGCACTCCTTTCATGTGGTTTTCTCATCACATTTAGACTCCTGAGGACATCAAACATATAACTACCTCCCCAGTTCTGATCTCGATGGGCATCAGATGTGTGCTGGTACTCAAACCCTTCTAAACTACTTACACGAAACCATAAGTTACCATAATCGACCAGGTAAGCTCTTTAAAATTGAATCCCCCTTATAACTGGACAAAGCTTCACATTACAATAGACGTCAAGCAATACATACCTTTCGAGACGAACACATATATGCTGGCTGGCTCTGTATTACTGGCCGAACATGTATAGTTTCCTGAGTCTGCAATCTGTGGCTCTCGAATTATCAATCGGCTCTGTGTCCTGGTGCCAGGTGTAGTCTCAATCGAAATGTCTCTCCTCGCATCGTAGTAGTTGATAAGACGATCATTCTTCTGCCAGTACACATACTGTGGTGGGGTTGGACTCTGAAACAAGACCAACAAGGCAAATTAGTTTTACACAAAATTCAAATGGAAACCCCCACCCCAATCCCAACCGAACAGAGTAAAGTTTAAATTTCAATTAAATACGGATAGCACGCACGATTGTGAGGTCGACCCGCTTGCTGCAGTGAAAGTGAACAGAATGTGGCAAATCGGGTCGACTGGGTGAATTCATTTCAATTCTAGTCCGCGGATATCTGTTTGCGAACACGCGTCCAGTTAGTCGGTTACCAAAACAGTCCGCCGGGGATGGGTACTCGGATATAGATTGTAGATACGCGTAATAAATATCTTTTTATGATTTCATGGACGGTTGAGCGTTCGAGAATGCTTGTAGGCCGTTCGAATGGAACGAGGTTTGTTTGGGGGAAAAAGCGCACGTACGCTATTTGGGGTAACCTCATAAGCGCCGACTGGAGGGTGGGGAGGGGATTGGAATGAATACCTGGACTATTGCCATTCGACATGCCATCCGAACATTTACGGTCCGCGTCCACATGCGGTCGCCGTCGTAGGGAGACGCGAAGCGTTATTGGTTTCCAAATTAAATCGAACTATTTGAAATAAATTACTGCAAATTCGTGGCTGGGGAGCATTTGCGGTCGATGTTTGTTAAACGACGGCACAATTGGTAATAAAGCATGGCAATTATTTATGCAGATTTGGTGAATCTGCTTGCATTTGGGAGCGTAGCACCTGGCTTGTGAACAGATAAACTGAGTGGCGAGGAAATGCTGTTTGTCATGTCAGCCGATGAGGGAGTTACACTCAAGGATGCGCGACTTGTGGTACATTCACTGGCATGTTTCTGGGACCAGTCGTCCATGGAGAGAAGAAAACAGTCTTTCAACTCGGCTCCGGTGGTTATCCATGGCTCATTTATTCCCCCATCAAATTCTTTAAACTCCTCTGCGACAACCCAAGCTATAGCTAAGGTTGTCAATGCTCATCAGCACGGAACCGAGAGCAAACAGAGGAGAGACAATCAAAAGGACTCCCTATCCCTGCCTGTACCAAGCCGATTATTGCAACAAACCAATTGTGTACATTCTGCCGTCAATCTCTGCCGGTACAACTGAATAACCTATCGCCATAACGAAAGATACGAAAAACAAAACACAAAAGTCGATTTCCACCCATCATAGATTACCTTCACGAGCAGCGCATAAGGCACCGCCAGCAATGACAAGACAAAGGAACCCCGTCTGAATGGGCACTTCGCCTTGTGTGCGAACTACGCCTCTACAGCTTGTCAGGTCTTTGTTGCGAAAAGGTCATGTGAGAGTTAACAAGCGAAAGCTTGAACCCAAGATGAACAATGACACTGCAGAATGAAGACCTCTTCTGGTGTCAGAACGGAAGCAGGGGTTAGCCACATGCTAATGCCGCTCCAATGGCCGCAAACAACACACGTTGGTGTCGTTGATTTTTGAATCTCTGCACATTGTGTCCTTGCGTATTGTTTCTCAAATAATGCAACACTGTCAGTTGTCCGTCACTCATTCAGTGAACGACTAAAGGCGAACTGAGTTTAATTAACACACACTCGCAGAGGGAAGAGCTACCGAGTCAACCTCTTGCGATTTATTTTCCCAGGATCGTGGAAATCACTTCTATCAGACCTTTCAGACGCACACACGATGCCCGGCACGCCATGAATGAAAACAGTGGCTGTGAAGAAGCCGCACAAGTGACGGCGTGTCACACTTTTGTTGTTCTGAGGCAAGTTGTTATTCCTCTCGGTTGCTGCATTGCTGCAGCAGCAGTGGTTGTGGAGGCGACATGATGATTTGTCCTAAATGGACATGAAATTGATATGCATGCAGACAATAAAACAACTTCTGACACCTCACTGCCGTTCCACTTAGACGACGAGGGGAATATCTAAACAAAATGTCAGTGCAGACTAATTTGAAGTTTTCCTTCGTTACAGCGAGCGATGCAAGTGCCAAGTCGGGTTAAAAGCATTTCCACACAACACACGAGGGGGCTTACGTGTTCCACACCAATGCGGATAATTTGATCTTAAGGATAATGAATCCGAACTGAGTGCGCTTTTGTGTATCTCATCTGGGATTTTGTGAATTTCGGGCGTGCTGGAAGGTGAGGACATGTTGTTCGCATAATGGATCGTGTTAACACGTCTTCGAATAGCTCTGCACTGGGTCTGCACAATAATTACACGTGCACCCCCAGCAATACCGAAAGCCATTAGGGGGCTCTGCGTTCGAGCTGCTTACAAGGCTAAGACTGCGGGCTGTATGTGGCTAACAGAATGATGGGGATGTTAATAATTCCTGGGATACATTATTAAGACGGACGACCTAAGGGTGACTCAATATTGGTTCATCGACATGTACCTTCTGGATTGAATCGACAAGGTCATGTGTTCGAAAGTGGAGACGAAACGAAATCCACAAACATCGTTCTTCGATAATTACCATAGTCATAAAGGAGATTATGAGGAAAGCAGTTCCTCAACTGATGTTAGTGAGAACGGGAGAAGTGTGATTTGCCATCAGAGAAAATCGAACGGATTGTTACTATTTTGGAAAGATGTGAACCACGTGTCACCATGTGTAGATCATCCTTAACCAGTTCATTAATAATTCAATCGTGATGCCGCAAATGAAGGATGGACTCTTGGAGGTTCGGAGGATATTCTATCAGTCTCTCGAAAGCATTTTTGATGTCAACTCAACGAACAACATCCGGGTGAGGATATGAAGCAAGTTCGGTCTTTTCACCCCTACCACTTCTGTTTATTCAAACTTGATTCGAACGACTGAAAAGTCTTGTTGTATAATAATAATATCAGTCGCTCTACAGTGCACAGAAGACCAGGGCCTAGTTTCTACAGCAACCACTGATGTTTTGCGTGCTATTGTTCCCTCACGAGTGGAAGAGACCTAAAGTTCTATGACGACTCCGAATGGCGAATCTTGAGAAAGCTTTTTCTAGACAAATAATACTCTTTGAACATTAGTGACTCGAAAGAGTTGGGACCGTGAAAATAATTGTTTGGTCTTTCCGAGGGGGAAACCAACCCAGGCAGCTCAATTCAGTTGCGTAGGGGTCGACGCACCCACCTACAGTCTTGTTGTATAGGCAATCAAAATTGGAGAAAGGTCGGTCGATACAGCTGATTGGTGTGACGTATAGAAAAATTCTGAGCGGCATATTTGGAACAGTTTGTGAGGACTCCAGTGAAGGATGTGGAATGAAGGTGAAGACACAAACGTACAAAACGCTGTGCCGAGATGACGATATAGTCTAAAAGGCAATGGTTCCTCTACAATACAGCATCAAAAGCACCGACAGGACTGACTGGACTCCAGGTAGAGTTATAGACAAGGCACCTACTCGTTCTTCGGAGAAGGAGAGGCAGAGCAAAAATCAGTATTCAGGCCAAGAAATCGAAGAGGAGAGGAATCCTGCAATCATAAGACACGTGGCAATGAAGTATTGAAGGACGACAACTAAAAGTTGAGCCCCTAGCAGGCCGTTGAAGTCGCCTAACTAAGTCCTGAATAAATTGCGACTAGAAACCGATTGATTACACTTACATCCTTGCCTACATCCATACATATAAGCTTGTGCAGATGTTAGACTTGATCCGGATCACAACAACGACAAGAACGCCGTGAGTTTGTTAATTGGGCGCTGAAAATGTTGGTAGGAGAGTTGGGTTTTGGTTAAAATATCATCTACTACTGACGCGGCATATATTTGGCTAAGCGGCTATGATGACATTTTTTAAAGATTGTGTGCTTTGGATTGCTGATTGTGTAACAGGTATTTGACCAAGCACTTATGCTACTGTTCCTGGCATGGCGATATCGCTGAATTCTAAGCGAAATTGTCCGACTTTATGCGGCTGAAGCTCAATCACATCGATATATTTGCACAGTAGTTCCAACAAGACGGCGCTGTATGTCATACAAGTGATGGAACGCTGGAAGTTGTGATGATATATTTTGCCGACTGCGTCATCTTCAATTGACCGCCGTGATCATGTGGACAACACTGCTCCAACCCGAAGAGTCTTCGACTCCGAACCAGTGGCACAACGCAACAGAGGACGTCCACGGAACCGATGGCGCACCCAGGTGGAGAAGGACCTCAATCAACTTGGTGTGCGCAGTTGGAGACAGCTGGCTGAAGATCTTGCCGGCTGGAGAAGTTTGCTTGTTGAGGCCCAAGTCCACCCCGGACTATAGTGCCACCAGAAGAAGAAGATCATGCGAGTCGTTCGAAGACTACGACAGTACTGCCTCAACGAGGGGCAGTACTGTCAGCGAGGATTAAGTGCTTCTGTATACACAATGTCATGATTGTAGCTAGCTAAAATAAAGCCATAATTAATTATATACCTCACACTGTTGTTTTTTATTTAAATTTAGTTGTTTTTTATTTAAAGATAGATGATTTTGTGATTAAGCTTGTCAGAAGGCATAGAACTTAGATTTCTTAGTTATTCTAAAATTTCTGAGCGGACTGTAGCCTAATTGTTGCGCCCAGCCTTCACTTTAACAACTTCAATTTTGTCTCTCGCTCTTTAGCACATTAGATTTGACGTAAATGATGCAACTTTTCATTACGACCAATGACATGCTTCTAAAAACCAAATTGATTTGATTGCCCGTCCGCAACGTTTCATTAACTTACGTTCCCATATTCATTGTCATTTTTGTTTCGTAGTCAAGTTACTTCCTGCTCTTGGTTACGACGCGCCAAAACAAAACCAGAAATCCAGTCGCCATCCCTTCCATGTCATACATCAGTCCGCAATCACTTATCCAACAATCAAATATCATATAATGAATGTACTTAGCTATTTAAAGAGCCCCACGAGCTTGTTCAAAAACATTATGCAAAGAGCTCGCGTTTACAAATGACTGCACGATATGCAAAAATAAGCAAAATGAAAACGAAGCGGATCATGCACAGTCTACGTCGTCATATGGAAGTATAGAATGTGCAAAATGGTGTAGGAATGTTCTTTAATTACTTGCTCTTTATTTCTATGCTTTTGTTTTGTGAATTATTGTATTTGACAAAAGAACAAGCAACAAGGACAGCAGGACAGCTACCACTTTGATTCTTTCTCTACAGGTTTTGGTAATGAGATCGAAGGGAAATAATCTTTAAATTTGCAAAAAATCGTTTCATAAGATTCTTTGAAGAATGATAGAATCGTGGGCTATAATGTCGACTCCTTCAAAGTACATGGTTCAATTCTTGGGGCAATAAGATTCCCCTTTTCGGCACATCTTTATGGTATGACAATGGGGAGATAGAGAGAGTATGATTGTTCAGAAATGTGTTTTAAACCTCACGAGAGTCTGAATAAAACGGCTCATGCTTAGTAGAACTATGCGCGCGCTTAACTATGCACAACAGTGTCGCTTCTCACTTTCCGCGCCACACAAATTTGAACACACAAGGACGAGTTAATAATCACTGCATTTTGATGAAGGCTGAACAACGCTATAAGTAGTCAGAGTGACAAGCGCGTATCAATAGTGAACGGGGCCTCCTCTCTTGAAGGGGTCAATACCACGGAGTCCTCAAATACAGCGTCAGCAAAACGACTAATAATGCATTGGGTTTGACATCAAGTACCAATTGAGTTTTAATCTCAAGAGGCAATCCCTCCCTTTAGTAAGGTCAAAGCCTTTATCCTGTCCTCCACCTCGGTTGCAATGGAACTCCGCACAGAGTTGGGTCATATTTGCTTGCTCATCTATGAGTCTTCGACGAACAGAATGGGTCAATGTTGTGATGGCCTTTGCGGTCCAATTTATTCCTAACTCTTCGCTACAACAAAGTTCCTACTAGGATGTCAACGGCTCGGTCTGATTTTGCCGTGGTACCAGAATATAGCCTCCGATCGGGCTGCGTAAACCTTGGTCACTGCCGTGGGGCTCCTCTATACACATGACTGGTGGCCAGCCACTTATTCTACCTACAAGGTTGTCCCATTCAAGAGCACCACTCTATTCCTAGTCTGATGGTAGTTCTTGGAGATACGACTATCCGACTGACACCGAACATCGCAGTTTTTGTGTTCATTGCTGTCAGATTCCCAATAAAAGAGTTCAGACCTTCCTCAGAGCTAAAGCCAAAGCCACAGTATAAAGATCTCTTGAAAAGAACGGCGTTTCAAGGACCAGTTTATGGTCAACAAAGACATTTGAAACACATTGAAAATGAAGACAAATGACACATTCCTGTTAAATTTCCCATCGTTCGTTGGAGTGTCTCTTGTTTAGGAAACATCAAGGACGAATCATATCCCACCAACGGAAGCTGTAAAGTTGCCAAAGATACTTTTTAAGACACCAAAATTCAACATCAACCGCATGCAGTTTGTACGATTGAAATTTGGCCGGGATCCGGTTGTGTCGCACCAGAGTCTTCACATCCGAGCCTTCTGGTTCGAGAAGGAGAAGAAGACTAAATCTCCAGTTCAAAGACCAAGTCATCGGTTTATATGACTAAAAGGATTGTTGCCCAGGACCATCGGCGATGACCTGACAAGTAGAAGAGTAGGGGCGCAAACTGGCCTATACACATCACATCGGAAGACCGACACAATAAATGGAAGTGTGTTCATTTTGATCACCCCTCCGAAGGACCGGTCCACAGATTATCCCACACACCGGAGACACTTCAATAGATTCCGCTTAAAACTGTACATCACCATGTGCGAGAATAGTAAATTCAATAGCTCGACGTGTTGCTAAATCTAAGTCCAATTTCGGTCCAAGTTTCCACCCTTTGATGGACCACAGGCATTGGTACTAAGCTCAGGCTTCACCTCCCAGCATTTGACTGATGGCTCACAATTCTCTGTGCAAATATAATTCCCTTCGGTTCGATACATTTAACGCCAATAACATGTATACCCAGACGCCTTATTTGCAGAGAATGCGCCCCAGGAGCGGAGCAAATCATTTACTATTGAAATTAAATTCGGCATCAGCAATCCACAGATAACCATAACAAACTACATGCAAAATGCTACCGCACCACATGAATCACATTTCGACGCCCAATAATGCCCCCGAAACTTACAATAAACCACTCGTATGTATAATCACTTACCTTTTCGATGATGCACACTAAATTAATGGTTGATCCCATGTCCACATGTAGTTCACCAGATCCAAGGATGAATGCCTCCGGGACGACTACTTGCAAATTCACGAAATGCGAAATGACGCCAGTCGGAGTGGAGACCTGCAAACAGAAACAACAATTACAGGTACAGTCTATTTGAATAAATAACTTCGCGGATTAAAATGCATAAAACGTCGCAACCAGAAAAATTGCTAAAGCCAAAGCCTGAATCCCCGTTGCCACACAAGTGAAGCCGAGCTAATACAGAACGTGTACTCAATGCACTCGCGCATACACCGGCACGGCTCATTGCAAATTTGCACACACGTGTCTACCCGCAGTTTGGTTAGCGTTCGCATATGAAATTCACAAATGCAGATTTTAGGAGCGGAATTCAATATTTGAATCGTTTCGTCGTGTGTAAAGTTAATGAGTATCGAGGAAATGGCATTGGGCTCCATGCCAGCGTACGGATCCCCTAGGCGTGCATACAGATGTGTTTAAATGCATCCCTAAGCTGCTCTACCCTGCGTGCATACATGCAGTTACACAGGCAAACAGCAGAATTCAAGGCTTCCATACACATTCACATACGAATTCCCCCACTCCTCACCCTCTCCCCTTCGCCACCTGAACGACTGATTTGTTAGCACACGGTGGCGTATACGTAACATTTTTCTCAGTCGATGTTCGTCCCACACCCTGCTGGTGGATGGGATTATTTCCGAGCGATTTCGCTACGGCAACGAGCCGACGATGTGGGTTGCTGGTCTGAAATCGCATATTTTAACCAGTTTTCATTATTAATGCAACACGGAGGGGTTGTTGAGGGAGTGTGAGGAGAGCAGGTCCTTTGCATCGGCTCTGCTTTGGAAGCTGCTGCTGCTTCTGCTTCGGCTGCTGGCTTATGCAACGAGTGTGTGTGCCAATCGACCCTGAGGCGAAAGTCAGTCAAAGGTCATGCACGGTTGAAAGGCAGTCCCCGCTGCTGCACTCATGTGGGACTCGCCTTCTGTGTACCCGTTCGAGTATCCTTGGTCGGGGCCACTTGTAATTCTTTGTCAGTTTGGTCACGTTACGCGGATTCTTGTGCTTTGAGTTGTCACTTCGATTTAAAAAAGAATAACAGCTCTGAATGTGCCCCTCCATGTGGCAGTGGTTTTGTACGGCGACGGATGAGAGCTGCCAGTTACATTCGGAATTGATAATGGCGAGGCACATGTGAGGGTTCCCATTCGGCCATAGAGCATATGTACATGTTATGGAGCAAACAGCTTTACTCGCAGACCCAGCTGCATAAATATTTTCTCAAATGCTGCGCAAATGCTGTCTTTCCTTTCTTGCACTTTCGCAGGCACTGCTGATTTATACGACTTTAAGAAGGTACGTGGCTTGAAACGGCGCTGGTTTTCAGTGCACCAGCAGCCGATATCTGGGGGGAGACTGAACTTTTTATTGCATATGTGACGTGGGGGCTTAGGTTTTGAGAAGAGAATTGCTGCAGCTTCTACCTGGCGACCTCATTTGCGCAGGTGTTGTACGAAGGCGAATATTTATTTCATCGGATGCTTATGGCAAAGAGCTGTGACACTGCGTGGAAGTGAATTGCTTAAAGCGAAGCCAATCTGTTTCTCTGTCGTAATTGGTGCTGAGGAGTGCGAATACCTCATAGTGGCACTTGCATGCTTGACGCCTAGACCTTAAGAATACATCCCCACCACCTTTTCGTTGAATAAAATACTTGTTTTTAAATGGCCAACACAGCGTGAGGTGACAGTTTGAATTGTCCGTACTAGAATGATAGATTTGGTAAGTTTAGGTGCATGGATAGACGAGAGAAAGACGAGTCTCACTTAGGTGCTTCGGTTGGATCCATTGTGCCCATTGAGAGAATTTAATTTCTTGGTTCCTACTTTGTGGCTGTCATGTTGATATCGTGATCAACCTAATATTCTTATTAACCAGAAAAGTGGTTTTAGACTGATATCTGGTTGATATGGAAGCTCCAGGAAAAAATGCTACACCAGTGGTCTATGTCTCAAGTGCCAGACTCGGGGCGGAGGCAGAGGTAGTGAAAAGTATCATCTTGTTTCCCTTCCTCCCCGGTTGCTCGTCCCATATTTACTTCACGGCAACCCAGATGAATATGGCCAGTTAACGCTCTAACTACCATTTGGAGCAATTTTTTGTCACATTCAAGGAGCTTGTAGATTTTTGCACTATTCTTTGTGAGTCAGTTGCCTCTAGCAGAATGAAAATATTCTTATTTTGAGCCCTTAATCTTGCCACTGCCCCAAATAGAAGGTCATTAAAAGTATCGGCAAAAGTGACATCTAGGATTCGACCTTGTAATACCGCCCATACTCGCTGCGGTCCTACAGGTTACGTTTTAAGCTCCAATGGGTGGTAGTGAAAATTTGAACATGGAAAGATTTATCATGCTTTATGGATGTCCAGAAGGTGTGTTCGATGTCGGACGCACCATTTTCGATATACGGGCGATTTTTAAAGGTGCAATCGTAGAGGGTTGGGGATTGTGTTCTTTTTGGTGATTAAAGAGTTCCTCCTATGATCATGTTGTCCACTTAATTTTTAAATCTCCAATAGGTAACTTCATCTATATGATTGCCTGGGATTGGTCAGTTTGGGCTCCTAGCTTGGCAAGTGCATCCGTCCCTATGACCTCCAACTCAGCATAGAGTAATAGAGTGTTGCGTCTGGAGAACCTTGAGCTCTTCGCGGCAGCATGCAATCTGATCGGACTTGATTTCTGTCAATGAAATCGCCATAATGGCTGCTGTACTGTCAATTAGAAGACAGTCAGTTAGAAAGACTGTTAATATTGCATTACATTGATATCATTGGCCGCTTCGTAGACTGTGAAGACCTCCGCTTGAAAAACACTTGAATAGTCTGGAATTCTCATCAACCAGTGCATGTCTAACCATTTGAAGAAAATACCAACCCCTTTAACTTTTTCCATCTTCAATTCATCTGTGTATACATGGAGTATCGTCGGTTTCAACTTGGTAAATTTTTAGTCGATCTTGTATGCTTGCATGTTTAATAGAACTTAGGAGCTAGCCGCAGGATTAACTGATCTTTATGGCGCTATGATAGATCACATATACAACCGAAATACCCAAGCAATTGTGGTGCTCGTAGGTCTCTGCCGTCTCCTTTGAATGCTCTGACGGTAAAACTACATTCCCTACCTTTTTACCTGGACATTAAAATAACTCCAACACATTGGCATATGGCTGGATAGTCTAAAAGTCTGTCTTATAAGGACATCATCCTTACATCATCCCACCCATACTTAGTCATACAAATAATGACTGGATGGCTCAGTTGGTTAAGTGTCTGCCCTTGGTTGGGGGGGGATCCCCGGTTGGAGTTCCGGGGAAAGAAAAGTTAATACGTGACTGATGACCAGATTTGAAAACTAGATAAAAAGGTTTTCAAATCTGGTCGAGTCATCATTTCTCGTTGGAATCAAATAACGAGATCAGTGAAAAAGTCAATCAGACTCTGGTATTACAATGGACAATCATGGTCTAAGTGAGCTGGTGAATTAACTAGCAGCCCCCCCACTTAGTTACTGCTTTGGAATGGCATACGGTGGAGATGTGCAACGATTTTGATTTTCACGTTACAGCGGTACAAAGGCGGACGGCGGAGTCGGTGCGGTTGTGTTTTTAAAATTACTGAACAAGCTAACAGACTGCTGAGAAATTTATCTGCTGCAGACTATTTGCCATCCGGGAAGTGTATCATCACGTCAAAGTGCACTTCAATCTCTAGCCAAGGAAGGTTGCCATATTTCTTGATGGCCAAGCAGCCATCAAAGCTACTGCATTCTTTCCTTCACATTCAAGGCTAGTTCAAGAATGCCAGAGACCCTAGCTTCGTTAGCAGGCCAGCTCAAAACTAAAATAACTTGTTTTTTGGTTACAGTGACACACGTTCCGCGACCTGTCTTCAGTATTTCAGTATAAGCAGTCAAAAATAATATCTCACTGCGCTTCCATGAAGTGGCAAACTTCAGACGTGCCGGACTGAGAAATTATGAAGAGACCTGACTACAGTCGGTCTAGAACAAAAGATCTCATTTAGCGAACTTATTATGGAATCGTTACACTGGTGGCGGTTTGTCCGGGATACTGGCCACTACGAGATCATGCCGTCAATCTAGGAATCGTACACAGCACACATTGTCGCAACAACACATTATTGCCTGCTCGGCTCTTGCTAGAGCCATACAGTGACAGCTTGGACGCTTTTCCAACTCGCTTAACGCGTTCCCGAGTTCCCTGCGAGGTCTTTCTGGTTGGATAGAGATATCTCGAAAATGCACTCAATACACAAGGTAACAGAGGTGAGGCATTGAAATGACATGTGGTGGTAAATGAATTCTTACCGAACCCGCACTTCTACCTAGCCACCCATCTAGGCCATGGTGCTTAATATACAACAATGTGATTGTCCTGATGCTAAGACAGACAGTCGTTTAAGCTTTAAGAAAAGGGTAATCAATAAATACCATGAGACAGTCCTTCTTCTCACCATCACGCCATGTCTTTTCTGAAGCTTATAGCATTTTATTGCAAAAATACCATACCCGTGTTTAGCTCATCGCTTCTAAGGAAATAAGGACATCCATCAGATAACGAATTCTACGAAAAGAACCGAGCCTAATGATGTGGACAAAATTAATTTTTATTGGGTACTGCGTCGTATACGTAAAATTTTTCGCAAGACAGACGACTTTAAAGTGAATTTTCCTTTGGCACTGTGTCGTATACGTAACATTTTTCACTAGACAGACGATTTTAGTAGGATTGATGCATAACTCAAGCCCACTCTACACAAGTGCTTACGACCCTGAATTGGAGTAAAATGTGCTTCCTCAGCTTTCGTTTTCGTGATGAACATTGCCCACAGAAATGAAGTTGCCATAAAAACAAATCATGTCTCATAATCTCCATAAACGTCATGAAAAGTGTAGGCCTCAAAGAAAAAGCACCAAAGCCACCATAAAGCAAAACCAAACTATTTCTCAAGTGTTTGACACGAATACACCCCCAGCATAACTCGTGTCCTCCAAGTGGTCACACTTTATGCCACTTCAAGCTTTTTGAAACTATCTCCAGCCATTCGTCTAACCTACACTTCAAGTTGCGATCACACTTTATTGCATATTAATTCTCCGCCCAGCCCCAATGCCATAAATAGGCTTCCTTCGCATCGCACTAGACAAAGCACCCAACCACAATACTAAGGCACCACAAGAAGAGAATCCCAACTGCAAATACGTCGGTTCCGGATTCGAAATCACATTTCCATTTCCAGCCTTTCGGGTTGGACCATCTCGCAGCATTCGAAAGAATTGATGAGTCCTTCTCCACTTGAGGTGCCATTGCGAGGCAACCAAAGAAACCCCAAGAACACCCATACGCCTCCAGTTGTCTCGCCTTACGGTGCCAATTCTGAGCAATCGATTTCTGGCACAGGGACGGAAGCAAATGGGGAATCACTGCCCAATTGTTCGATGCGTATCATGACACGACCGGGTGAGATGTGTTTGTCGGTGCGTGTGTGTGTATATTGGATTTGTTATAAATTCGTATTTAATCTGATTTTTGTCAGGGCGACGAGAGGGCTGGACGGATGGCTGGGAGTGTCCTACGGACAACTGCTGACATTAGCCAGTTTCGAGATGAAAGTTGGCCGAAGATCAAGTGGAAGTCATATTTTAACGAGGACCAGCAAAATGCCGACGGCTGTAGGGAGCATGGTGTGGCGACTGCTTGCAGAGTCCGTCGTAGTGTCCCTCTGTCCTGCTTAAGTGCCGGTTATGTATTCAACTTTATTGTTAAGAGTCAGTCCCCTGCTGCAGTGGAAGTGTGTAAGGATATGTGTCAAAATTGTCCTCCGGCAATAAGGTGGTTGTCAGATGAAGAAGTACGACTGCTTGACCAGATATGGCGTGTGTGTGCTATTGGCAAGAATTCTGAAATGTGTTCATGCGCATACCAAGTGGAACGGGGCGCTTCTAGTTGTCGAAAGTGCCTGTGCATTTGGAGTTCTTTAAATATTGACAACTGCATTCGTTAGCACTACACTGCAGGTATTCTGTGGTGGTTCGCTTTGAGATATGTCGAGAACGTTTTAAAACTCTTGGCAACAGTTGCTGCAGAACGAGTATTTTTCGTTGGGGAACTTTACTCCCAGGATGGGATATTACAGGAAGACAAGAACTTTTCGAATTATTTATTAGGGAATGGAGTAACTACTTGGTGGTGGAATTTTATGAAACAGTCGAAGGTCAGCTGGAACAGTCGAATGAAAATCGTGGAATGGATGAAGGTCTACGATTTTTTTTTGTGGCAAAGCGACTTGATATGGGGGCACGAAGAGCGCGAATGCTTCTTATTGCAATTAGTAAAAAATGACCTAGTTGGAGTTAATTTTGACATACATTTTGAAGACTCTGTGACCAAAAGAAGCTTAGAGAATATACTTAGTGTCTAGTCTAGTGCTAGTGCCCACCGGTGTCCTTGATTGCTAGTCCAAGCTAAGAATCTGTAGGAATTAAAGAAAATGTATAACAGTCCGCCTAAGTGTCTGTTCGAACTTGAATATTTTATGAGTTTGACATCAAATGGTGACATGGAACTTCTGACTATTACAAGAGCAAATCCTATTTAATTGGAATAACCTTTGGTTAAAGCTGACAGCTTCATTCAAAGAATTTTATGAACATCAGAACTTAAACAAAATGGAGCAAGTTCAGGACCGATTGAAACTTGTACCGGAATTCGGCGAGGGGATGCGCTGCCATCTTAATCTTGTACTCAAAGTGCGACGGGCAACCATGAATTCCGGAGGGCACTATCTTCTACAAATCACTCAAGTTTTCGCAGATGTCATCAACGTCGTCCACAACATACGGTGGTAGAACCATTTTTTCGAACAAGCGAAATGAAGGTCAATGAGGGAAATACAATATACAGTGTAAGTTCCCTACAGTGAAGACCCGCGGGACTATCAGGATTGTCTATACTATATGTCTTCATGGAAAATTAAACGAATGCACCTGAGATCACTGCATTCCCATAACACACGAGGTGTAATGAGATTCTGTGCAGTATGCTAGCTAGTGGCAGAAGCTTGTCCCTAGTCTTTTGTGGGCTGTAGCGCTATACAAAGTATTAATATATTATGAAAGGTGTTACATTCGGGAAAGGAATGGTTACATTCGGGCAAACAAAAAGTCCGCCAATGACAACTTATTGGTGGTCGTAGAACCGCCGGACCACCAATAAGAAAGAAAGAGAAGAAAGAGAAGAAATCGCTCGAGAACGATTTCCTACGTCATCTTACGTTGTACCATCCTATCTGTGATGGAGGTGAATGGGGGAAAAAACACAAAATTCACTCCTGAGGGCTATACCGAAGTGATGACGTAATCCGAAAAACATCACGAAAGTGATTCCAAGTAGGCACCCGGTTCTTCTTAAGATTAGTTAAGTTAGTGGGAGTGTTCATTCATTTGGGCGGATATACTTTACTTATGCGATATACTCCGCTTGGCCAGGATAGTGCTGCCCTAAAGAAGGAGAACTTTAAATCAGAAACATTGATTTCTGCGGCACTGCATTTGACAGTTCTCGGTTATTTGTGGTTAGCTTGGGTTGGTAATTCAGAGTAATTGGAATCACGCGGTGGCGTTACTGACCTGTAGGTGTAACGTTTGCAAAATTTTCAAATCTATTTTGAAAAACATGCTGCAATTCGAGATGTTCAAAAAAAAGCCATTGTCGCAACATTAGTGGACCTCGATTTGTATAGCCAACTGTGAGCGGTGTAGAAACATGATTACGAACTTGCAACACTTCGAACCTGAAGTTTCGACACGAAATAAAAGATATAAAATCGCTGAAATCACATTAAAGTTATAAACATGTTTGTCTACTTTCGCATTGGCTAATGGATCTACACTTGATGACCCACATTCTAGAAGCTGAGGCAAACAAAGTGGGGCCCAAAATTAATACAGCGAAAAAAGCCTATATCATTTCTGACAACCGCGCCCAACTGAACATTACCGAACAGGAAGTCGAGAAAGTTATCAGCTTTCTATATTTAGAAAGCATGGTCTCGGCTAATTGCGGTGCCACCAAACTTGAGAAGAGCAGAAGTATGAGGAAGTCTAAAGCTGCGTTCGGAAGGCTATCCTCGATCTGGATAAGTAATGTTATCAGCTTGTGAACCAAGCTGCGACTGTTGCGCTCCAACGTGGAATCAGTGCTCCTATATGGATGCAGTATCTGGACACTATTACCACACGTGAGCTGAAATCTTTCGTAAACAGATGATTAAGAAACGTACTTAGGATCTTATAGCCGAACCGTATCTTCAACCAAATTCATCAAAATACAAAGGAGAAAGTGGCAATGGATTAGACTCCATTGCAAAGTATGCCAAGCAGTGGCGTCCCTTTACCCAAGCAGGCAGAATAGCAGAACAGTTGAAGAGGATTCGAGTTCTTTAAGAAGAAGTTAAAGAGAGATCAAACGCGTTGCTGAAATTCGAACGAGATGGTGCGTAGGCGTGGTTGACGCTTTTTGCCCCCGAGGAGTTAAGAGTAGAGTAAGAAGGTAAAGTCATAACATTATCTGCCAAATAAATGCAATTTAATCGTTCACAGGTTATAGGTCAAACGTCATTTTCTTGTGTTTTATTTTTTTTTTTTTGAACTCAGTGCCTCTAAAGGAACACCCTTTATTTTCAATGATTTTCGAATACAATTCTTCCCACGAGGTCTGATTTTCTTCAATTGATGGCATCTAAAAGCTGTTTTTTGCTGACATTGGTTGGCTTTCAAAATAGGTTGTAGTGATCGGCGAAGCTTCGAATAACCTCCAAGTTATGCAATGTCCCATAATCCTACTTCTTCTGTGTAATTCCTCGCACACGTTTACGAAGTTAATAGAATTGAGTGCATAACCATGATAAGCTCATGGCTTCCAGGAAAATATGTAGATCCAACAGTCAATGCGCTCTGGAAACAGAACATTTTCCGACGAATGGTGATGTGGTTGAATAATAAATTGATTGCGTACTACGGCGTATACGTAACATTTTATTCTTCTGAAGAACTACTCATGTTGGTACGATTGATGCACAGCGCGAAGAATTTTCTCAAACCTGACCCGTTTCAGCAGAGCTCCACAATACAAGCACTTACCTACCTCCGCAGCGCTAACGCGGTGCATGTGGCTTAAGAAGTACCTAATCCTATGATTAACGAAGCTTACTTTTGCCTGCATTCATATTCACAAAGCGTGTCATCCAAGCCACTTGATTAAGGCTAACGTCAATCACTGCAGCCGAGCACACACGTTTCTCATAAGTCCTAGTCCTAGCAGGAAGAACGGACTTCTTTTCCATTGAAAGCTCGCAGTGCTCGTGTTTCGCATCAAAATGTCTCTGTCTGGGAAGAAATGTATCCCACATCTCGCCAGAGGTGAATCGATAGAATTCACCGAAAAACCCTCGGAATTATTTAAAAATCTCATCTCTCTCTCTTAGATTTCAATGACAACAATTCATTTACAAACACACAACGTGTGTGTCCTCTTTGTGAAATCCCTGCACGAAATGACAGCCAAGGCTGACTTTCCGACAGCAGGACACAGGTGAAATCCCCACCCGCCGGCCGGCACTACTGTGTATCCTAATGATCATAAATGTATGGAAATTCGATTCAATTTCTACCAAAATATGCAAATAAATTATTCAAAATCACAATCCATCTAGGAAGGGCGAGTAGGTGGATGTGTTCCATGATGTTCCACGAGAGGACCAAATGATACAAAATGAACCTACCTGAAGCTGCAACACATCCGCAATGTGTATGTGTGCGATAGACAGAGAGAGAGAGAGACAGAACAACATGAATATTTGATGACAAACTGAACACTGCACTCACCTGACACTCGTACATGCCATGATCCCTCCTCTGAACGAACTTTATCTGCAGAGTCCACGTATTCGAGCCCGGCGTATGGAGTATCGCAAATCTCTCGTCGTTTGTGTAAAGTTGAGCTCCAGATGATAAAATATGCCAATCTCTCCGTCGGATCCAGGATATTTGATTCTGCAAAATAGATAAAGCAAAAGAGAAAAGAGAAGCTTCGAGATAAGACAAGAATTTTCAAGAGACACACGGATAGGATGGAAGGAGGAGGGCTCCGAGAGGAAAATGTTTCAAATTAATACCGAATGCAAAATAATACCAAGTTTAGCATTTCACATTACATCGCAGAGTCACAATGTTGTATGCAAAGGATACGATCTCTGTTGGGATGAATTATAGAGTCGATGTCTACTTCCGAAAGAATATGCCTCAAAATGCTCGGTGGACGCAGTTCTCTAAGGACGACGACGGAGATGATGCTAACGACAGTGACTGGCATGATTGAGAGAGTGGGCCCTCATCATCATTTGTTGGGATCAATTTTCAGAAGTCAAAAGTGGATTTCAGGACGATGTGGAAGTTCTGTTTTAATAATTGCTGCACAGTTTATCCGCCTGCCTGGGTCATGCAATTCTTTCGATGTTATTACTAAGAAAAATGTAAATTCGATTTAACGGCAACGAAGTTTACAACCAACAATGGTCACTTGGATGTTATTATGACAAGAGTTATTTCTGGCGAAGGATCCTGCGATAAACGTTTTTAAGCAAGCCACTTAATATAGGGATAGGATCTCGTTGGTCACGTGAAAGAAGGAACTTTTACTTAGGTTAAGCTTGGTTGACTTACTGGCTCAACAGTAACCCAGTGTAGACCCTTTGTGTTAACACGCGTTACAAGTGTATCCTATTCCGCAACTCGCAAGTCGAGAGTCGCAAGCTTGAGCTGCTTAGTCCGATCAGGTTGCTTAAGAAGCAAGAACTACAAGTACCAAGAAGGTATGCAACAATTTCAGCCTCTTCTTCTTCAGAAGTCATAGCAGTGCGCGCCCAGTATTGGGGTGTGACTTCCAATAGCTCGGTACCGAGGGATGATGCTAATAAGAGTTGTAAGATTCGGCCGATTTCGAGAGTAGGCCATAATTGGCATCATGTGTCAGTAGACCATCTATGATGTATACGAACAATCGCTTCAAGGTTCGGTAGATGTTTTTCGGTAGCTATTGACATAGGTTAGGTTAAGGTGACTGTCACAGCGGTAACAGTTGTGACCAACTTAGATCCTGATTGCATACGTTGTGACATCACTGCCCAGTGCTTTAAACCGGTTCTTCTTTTATTCAAAGGGACTACACTAACACCTGATAGCTACCTAGTGGTATCCTAGTGACCTATCTTAAATAATCTACTCCTGTTCTAGTTTACAACCAACTTGTTTTCCTGATAAGCTTGTCCTAAATCTTAATGTTTGACATTTCCTCTAGGCTGCTGAAGTAGTAATTGTCTGTGTGCTTACAAGGGCTGGACAGGTACCGAGGAAGTGAAGCGTAGTTTCTTCTTCCTCTCCGTCTCTACAGCTTCTGGAGAAGTCGTTGTGGGGTGCGTACATACCGAGAAGGCAGTATCTGGTGATAACGCCCACGACATTTTTTATTTCACTCCTGTTCAGTTTAAGGAGGGTATTTAAGTTGTTTGGATTTATTGAAGGCAAAATACTTAACAAGTAAAACCGTGTTTACTAATTGAAGTGACGGATGTGGAGTGTCCTCATTATTTGCCAATGGCAGACCCACCCCTGATCTTGATAACACGTCCGCCCTTACGTTGACTGGAAAACCACTGTACCCAGGGACCCAGCATAGGGTGAAGTTGTATCTAACCGATATCTCTCTGAGAGATGACATAGATGACAGGAAACCCGGAAAGAATAGTGAACAAGTGCCCTTTCTAATGTATTTTACCACTTTACGATGCTCTGGAATATTGCAGGGACTCGGCAACCACATCTGATGGATGTTGAATTACTCGACTCTCAAGACTGGATGGAGCAATTGGTTAAGTGCCTGCTCCTGGACAGTGGAGAACAGGGTTCGAATCCCAGTGAAAGCCAATTTAAGACATGTGTTCCAGTCCCTATTTGCCGTTGGGATCGAATTAATCGCACTGTCACTGGAGTCGTCAAAGAGAGGAGTAGTCTGTGGGTAACGTAATGGAATAAAGTATGAGCTTAGTGTGGTGGTGAATACTCACTAGTAGTTCCACCTGCCTACCTACCAATTTGGCTCTCACGGAGATAGTCGGTGTTGGAGGTGTGTTGTCAAGTGAAATGTGCCCACATTCAGAGACTTAACCGCCGCCTGGCTATCGGAACAAATATCATATCTGTACTTACCATTTTTTTGTCAAGGCAAGGCTGCCACTTTGTAAATTTTCTGCTGCATTCAGGACTAAGTCGTTTAAAAGGCTTGTGCGCTCAAAGTGGGTAAAAGTGGCCAATCATGAATAGAGGACGCTTCCAGCTTTCAGAAAGGTGTGTGTCCCTTTGGAGCCTCTTGGGACTTTTTTTTTCTACAGGCCAACAAACATTTTAAAAACCCCCTGCAAAGGTGTAATAACAAAGAACCATGAAATTTTTAATGTCTCAGTTCCCATATTCGTAGAATCGAAAATCAATAGCGCATGTCTCTAGAAAGTATTTCATTTTATTAAATAATTTTTTCCACTGACTGCCGTGGCCTGAGGTATCGGAACTGATGATATACTTGTAATAATAGTTTTTTTTAGTTGAAGTTGTCCTTAAAGCTGCTGATACATACGCACACCAGCCGGTATAGCGGGTCGAATGGATTGCAGCTGGTGCTTTTATCAAGTGCAATCCACCAAGTATTAACCACATGCAGTATTATTAATCTGATTACTAACTTGAAAGGCCAATAGACCATGCGAGACTGTTGTCCCCATTAGCATCCATTTACTTTCTTGCAGCAATATAAAGCTGTTGAGGTTTTTATGACACGCTCTTGGACGTTAGGTATCCATAGTACGGTGGACTCTTCTTTGGGAATGCAACCATCAATCAGTACATGCCTTCGTCACAACGTGATGGTCGTGGTTGTGCTACATCCAGCTGTAGCCGCTGTTGTACCTTCATGAGTGGAGGTGTCACTAGAGAGGTGACACCGTGAAATGAACACGTTTAACACCATTGCTTGGTAAAATGTGAATACACCCCAAGCGTTTCTATTTGATTTTCTTTGCATTAACTTCTTAAAGATTGGCTCAAGTTTTCTATCCTCTCTCCGGAAAATATATATTCAATTAAAAAGCATCACATTTGCAATCACACCCAATCTGTCCGTCGATGCACATAACTTTCGTCACAACTGCAATGCTCGCACACCATTATTCAAAGAAGTAACTAAACGAACGATATGAGTACGCACCTAGATCAGCACATATTTACCGAGATGGGATTTAATGAAGTAAAGCGCCATTTCGGGGTACACACGCGGATTAGAGGCCACATCGCAAACACGTCAACCTCGCATTAGCAATACGCCACCAATTATATTGGTCATGACTAAATTACGCAACTAATCATAATTACGAGATACACACGAAGTCTGCTCAATGAGATCCTTTGGAGGATTGATTAATAGTCAGCGAATTTCACAAGGACTCATTCGAATCGATACTGATTGTGTGTGTGTGCCCAGCGTGAGGCTGGGAGGAAAGGTGATGCCTTTTGAGAGCCCGCTGCATAATTGCTTCTATTATTTCACCAAGTAGGTGTGTGCCATAATGATGACTGGATCATATAAGAGAATATGGAATTAGTTGATTGCAGCAGATTTTATTACGACAGATTGTGGCCTAATTAGGAAGTGGAATGTCTTCAGCCGTAAGCTGGACAGATCAAATTTCTGCGAATTCCCTTAACTATTTAAGATGTTTCTCCATGTTCAGTAACAAGCCATCGCAACACTATAAATGTACAAACACAACATTTTTTATGTGATTCACGGGGTGACCCGATAGAAAAGATAGCTTTTATCCGATTGATATATTTCATCAGCTGGCAGAATGTTCAGTAAAGCTTGTCATCATACAACGCCACCATTCACTCTTGCTAAACTTGCGGAATTTATAAAAATGTATCGAAATACTTGCTTAGGGAATTTCGTCTTGATGTCGGTCGTCGTCGTGGTTTTAGTGTGTTGTGTCGACTCATCACAACGACCGGACTTCCTTTTGTGTACATCTACTTTTCATGAAATGATTTCAACGATTGCGTACACTAACCATCTTTTATTCTTTATTCTATTAGGATACACATATTTTCAGTTACAGCTTTTGCTTATGTGCAGAGGACGATAGTCAGATCAGAAGTGCCCTGAGACAAGATTGAACACACACACAATACATCAAAAACAGGAGCTAAGGTGCATGCCATGTGTATTATGATCCATCGAAGAGAACCTCCCACGTTTTACTGTACACTACGGAGTGTGTAGGCAATTCGTCGCACAGGGAAATCTGGGTGTGAGTACACTAATTAAGATTTGAAGCCACCAACTAGACAGCGATTGATGCGAAATAAAAAAGGGCATAGACATCGAAGAGGCTTGTATGAAGAAGGCCCAGAAATGTTAATTCGGCTAAGATTAGCGAAATTGAGCACCACAGAGAGAGTCAAGCGGGCTTTTTTATCTTGCGTTTGGATTTGGACTTAAATTCGTATGAGATTAAGAATCCGAAGGAAGCCGAGCGGTGGGATCTAAGATGGATGTAATGTGCCTGTTGCAGCAAGATCTGGACCCAGTATTTATTTGCAAGCAGTTCGTGAGACCACTTATGGTTGATATTATTTTCTGTTAAACAAGTAAACAGCAGAGTATATTGTGGGCACTTGAAGCGAGCCACATCCAAAGGCAAAAGATTTGGCAGCCAACGAAGGAAAATGAGATGTATGCATTCATTGGCTTGATATTTTTTTCAACTCCCAACTCAACTCCCATCCATCCGAGACGATTGGACGCGTTATCACCATGTAATCAGCCTAAGCCAAATTGTCACGGGATACCATGATTTGCTCCATTTAGAGACAGTTTGACTTAGAGAGATGTTTTTTTATGGAAAATTGGGGGAAAAGTGTGTACAAAAAATCAAGTTAGAGAGAAATTCGACTCAGTGAGAGTTCTGCAAGTCTACTGTACTTAACTTGGCACAGTACAAAATCTAAAACCCAGTCTAATTTTTTTTTTTTTCTATTCTGTTTTCCAGCAAACATTCATACATTTCTATCGGTTCCTAGCAGGCTATGTTTTGAAATACAGTACATTCTCGATTATCGCAACTAATAGAACCTGGGGTAGTTGTAGTTGTTGAAGTTCTGTCTACTTGAAAAGTTGCAATTACTGCGTCAATATTGATAAAAAAAATAAATTGATCTGTTGCGAAAATCGAGGAGTTGGTTAATCGAGAGTTGCGTTAATCGAAAATGTACTGTTATGTTTTTGTTGCGTTGAAACTCAGACATTGCCTGCATGTACTCCTTCTGAAGGTGGATGAGAAACAAGCACAGTCTTTAAGCTCTTGTTTGTGGTCCTCCCCTTTATTCGCCCCCTCGTACAGTATGGTCATCCTCAGCCATTGTCCATCCCAGTCCCTATCTCCACTGCTCTCAGACTCTCACTGAAGTCACGCAATCGAGACTCATTCAACTCGCTCCACATTCATCTTCATCGCCATCACCTCACAACATCGCCCCCCCGCCCACCCGTCACATACATCTTCATCGGCCTGCACGACTCATTCCTCATGCTCATGATCATCCTTTTCAATAAAAACGCCAGAGAACTTCGTCCATTGCTGACGTTTCCATTGCTTTAATCACAGTGCCTTCACTAGATAATAGAATCGAAAACTGAACCACAACTCATCAATATCCCTCGCATTGTCGACCAACAAGAACAACCGTATCGATTCGCCAGACCGACCAGACAACTCAAACTAAATGTACAATGCGCAAGCTAATAGCTCCTTTCTCATTGATTAAAGCCATTACGTCCTGCAGGACATTTCAATTGAAATTCCGTACATTTAACAACGTCATCGCATCCTGATAAATTCCCCACAAATAATACCTCACATTGTAGGACCATGAGAATTTCTTCCATTCATTCAACTGTGTGTGTCGACCCACACAGTGGGAGCTTCTGCCTGTCACCACTCACACTGTCAGCAGGAAGAAGAGACGACTACTTACGTCAAAATGTATCTGTATTCAATTTTATATTTCCATTTCTTGTCCTGGAAGCGGAACAAAGATCGATTCAAATGCTGGAGTTGCAGTTGCACCACACCAACATATGCTCCGCCGGACATACATTCTAGTAATTCTTTTCCTTATCGGTCGCTGTGTGGGTGTGGGTGCTTTGAAAGTCTAACAAGCCAACTAGTTCCCCATCCAACAAGCCAACAGAAGCCATCATCACCCAACGATGACGACGACAACTACGAGAACGACGACATCGACGAACGACAACCACTGCAAGGACATGACTTTAAAATTCAAGTAACAAAGTTTCTCCCAGGACATTGAAAACTAGAAGCGGTTGGCCGGGATTACGATTCGAGGAAATTGAATTTATGGAGATAAAGTAGGAGCCACCCCTTGCCGCACAGAACCAGGCACACTGGTCTGATGGTGGTAGCAGCAGCAACCTGGCGGTGGATTGCTGCCCGCTAACAATGTCATTCAGTGTGCGCTAGTGTGCGCAGATCCTCAGACGAATCAGGTCATGACAATATATCTCATACGAGGAAGGATAACCACACTTAAATGTCGATACTACAGATGGCCATATTCGTGTGTTATATGGACAACCCATATTTTATATTATATAGTTATATAGACCGCCCACCGTCCACCATCCTACAGTGCACCCGTCGACCGGCAATGTGCAATGTCCTGGTGTCGTTTAACATGAGCGTAAGTAAACCAGAGTGTGCTGCAGGGGTTTGAGTGGCATGAATATATTTGAGGATGGATCCTGCTGGTGCATGTGTGTGCTTTATGTTGTGAGGACAGTAGTCGCTGCCCGGTCTTGACGTAAGACGTTATGAGGGTGCTCATGCTGGTGCGAGGTATTTGTTCAAAGCAATGGATTAGTGTCCTTTTTGGCACTGTATCCAAAAAGTGTCCTCAGTCACCGTTGTCGTCGTCGTCGTCGTCGACTACTCATATGTTGGCGTCTTAACGTTACCAAGGTACTAAAATATTTGCATTTGTGGCAATAACAAGGAGTCTTCTGCTTCAAAGATTACGGTTATGTTCGATGCGACAAAGTACACTGGTTTTGTGTCATCCCCTCGTGTGGGTGGGTATGTCTGTGTCAATTTCGTGAGTAAATAAGTCTTTCTCCTCAAAAGTACCCACCTCCCTGGCGCCCTTAAACTAGAGTGCTTAATCTGCACAAAGCAGCAGCACCAGCACAAGGATGTTTTGGGTTTCATAGAATTTTTAATTAAATCTCGTTACATCGACATCGAGGTGCGGACAACAAAGATGCATGCTGCAGTTCCAATCAATAGGAGGTTTCGAAATGATCCTCTTCGCCCGCCCCTAGCTGAGGGCGAAGTTCGATTGAATATTTCAGCAACGTATGGACGACGACGTGAAGGACGATTTCAAGGCGAATCGTATTTGTTTTTGATCCTCAAGTCAATGACACTGACAGGGACAAATACGATGTTCTAGTTTTGAGTGTGTGCTTCTGTGCTTAAGCTCACTGCATGTGCGTGTGCAGTGTGCAAGATTGATTTCAATTAATGTTAATGACAATGCATTTTGAAATGGATTTTGCTTCCTTGAGTCAACCACAACATCTCAAGGTTGTACAGGATATCGGATTAATGTTCTGCCTTCTTCGAAACCAACTTTTGGGGATGATTATCCCCTTCTGGTGGGGGTGTGCGATACCTAGAAGTGAATAAATAAAAAATAATTCTGTTTGCTCTTGGATGTGTTCTGCGAAGGATGATGGATGACGAGGAACGCATACAGTTTTCAGAAAACAATCCGACGCATAGTTGTGAGCTTCTAGAACAAGGCGGTTCATGTTAATATTATATTTGCGGATCGATTTTATTTTCAGATGGAAATGATATCTTTGAAGTTTCTTCGAATGCAATAAGCTTGAACAGACATCCACTTCCCTGAAGAAGGATGATTGATTGATTGATGAGTCTTGCATACACATAGGTGAGTGAGTTTTGAATTATCGCTGCACACCTTCGAGTTATATAAGTTATAAGAAGGGTCATTAAGTCCGGGAAAAAATTAAGGTGATGTTATGTTTCCAACTTCTGGGTTCAGAGGACCGAATAGGAAATTTTAAGCCTTGTCAAGGGGTGTGTCAGGGTGTGACTAAAAATGATGAGAAGTTAGTTAATATCGCAACTAACTTCTCATCATTATCGTATAATCAAAATTCACCTTTTATTAAAGTCTAGGCTAATCATCGGAGACTTTAATAAAATCTGATTTTGATTACACGAAAGTGGTGAGTTGTGTAGCTCGGTGAAACCGTGCATAAAAGCTAGCAATTGTCTGCGCATATGTGGAACATTTGAGATTTTTTTTAATCATAATTTATTATAATACGGATCGTACGAATGTCCGAAGCTTCTAAAGCAACCACTCTTGCTGTACATGCTATTGTTCTTTCACGTGTAGCACAGTTTCTAGATTGGTGATCGAACTTGGCGCCTCCTGCGTAGGAATCGACACACAATCCACTACGTCACGACAGACAACAAACTTGCTTTTAACACAAGGAATTGATCTGTCTAGTTTTCATACATTTGTCATACATTCATATCAATCGCCAAACGTACAAGACTTTGGACCTACCTCAGTTGATTACCGGATACGAGAGAGACGTTTTTGTTTTTCTAAAATTTCGCATTGTGCCTCCAAATGCTATGGTGCTTGCGCAATCAGTAATCAGTAAATTCACCACAGTATCTAATGCAAATAGTGACAAAACTCTCATCAAGGCGTTAAAGGGCCACTCTTATGAGGTCACTACGAATCTTGAAGTTCGCAAACTTGATCGATATGGAGTTTTCTTATTAGCAGAGAGCAATGGATACAATTTGAGCAAACACACACATCGTCTCGAATTTTTTGGTCGTGAATCGCGTTTGCCTCTCTTCTGTATTGTGAACTCAGGTTGAAAGAAAGCAAAGAGAATGATTGATTGGTGGAGAAACAATTTAAAATAATATAATATACTTAAACCACTTATTGTTGCGATTTTAGTCGATAGAAAATCTGGGTAATTCAACCCCAATCTTCCCTTCTGCATAACAAGAAGTCTCATTTTTTATTTATATTTGATCCAAATATGGTTGTTCGTTTGAATGTTTGCGTTCGCAGTTCGTGGCTCATACGAATGGCACTTAAGTAGTACTATGGCAATGTTCCACAAGTGTCAGTTCGCGGACCATTAGTTCACCATTAGTTAAGTTCACTGTGTACTTACTTCTAGTTTGCACATGCTAATTTAAATGGTGCCCAGAAAGCAATGACAGTTTCTCCAAATTTTGTCTGTTTCACTAATTTCTGTAATTTTTGAAGTAAACAATAACATCCAGGTTTGAAAAGGTTGAATGAGGTCTGCCATTTCATCATGTGTCTTTTTACACTTACTCTTGTAAATACAAAACGTGGACTTCGTCGTGAGGTCAGTCGTCGTCATGGCTTAAGAGTGCATGAGGAAGTTTGATCGTGAGTACTATGTTACGGGCCTAATCGAACAAGAAGACATGGCCGTGGGTTCATTAATTGGGCACTGGAAATGTTGGGCGGAGATCCGGATTTTGGCCATGAAATCAACTTTTCTTACGAGTCTAATTTTTCGCTCAGTTGCTATACAAGCAAACAGAATTGACGTGATTTGAGTGAACACAATCCAGAAGTATCCGACCAAGCATCAATGGATCCACAAAGATTGACTGTTTGGTGAGGTTCATGGTACTGCAGCATAATGGGACCTAATTTCATCCGAAATGAGGAAGTACGCACCTTACTGTCCGAGGTTCCAGGTATGTATATGGCAATTTTTAGCTATATCTCATCTAATTGATATATCCAAGCTATGATCCTAACAAGACGGCGCTGCATGTCATACAAGTCACGAAACGCTCGAATCTTTGAAGGAGACATTTGGCGACTGTGACATCTCACTGCCAGAGCGGCGTTCATTTATTTGACCACCACGATAAATTGACTTGAAATCACTCTATTTTTTCATGGGATTCACCAACAAGATGACTATATTGTTCAAGCTCGAGGCCATAACACAACACATGGGACTCACTCATACAAAATTGAACCGATTACTTGAATCACAGCCAATGAAGCCCGGTGGACATTTAAATTTTCTTCTTCTTCTGGTGGCGCTACAGTCCGGGGTGAACCTGGGCCTCAACCAGTAAGCCTCTCTAGCCGGCACGATCTTTAGCCAGCTGTCTCCAACTGCGCACACGAAGTCGATTGAGGTCCTTCTCCACCTGGGTGCGCCATCAGTTCCGTGGGCGTCCTCTATTGCTATTACCCACTGGTTCGGAGTCGAAGACTCTTCAGACTGGAGCAATGTTGTCCATGCGCTCTAAATGGCCCAGCTATCTTAGGCGTTGAATCCGTAAACGCCTGACTAGGCTCATGCCGATGTACAGCCCGTACAGTTCGTGGTTGAATCTTCTTCTCCAATAACCATCAACGCAGACAGGGCCAAAGATTGAACGCAGAACTTTTGTCTCGAAAAGACCAAGTGCTTCTTCATCCCATGCCATTTAAATCATGTCCATAAATAATGCCAGGAATGTACTTTCAGAATAAAGCCAAAATCAATTTTATATCTCACACACTGTAGTTTTACTTGATGTTGCTTACCTATCATCCCTCTGTGGTCACATTGCACTGTGGCTGCTCATTTGAAAAAAATATTCTATATTCATTTAGACGCATGTTTATGCTTATTGCAATGATTACTTTATGGTTCTTGATGAGAAGGCGATGCAGACCTCGCATTTACAGCTCAAACGTTCTTACTTAGTTCGTCGTAAGCTTCGAAAGACACTCGTGTAAGGTGGCGCACACAAGTGCAGGAGGATCTTAACATGGCGAGTGGAACTTGAACCACATAGCCACTTATGCCGCTATCTGTAGAGCCGTGTTTGTTGAGGGTCAAGTTCACCTCTGACTAAAGCGTCATTCAATCAAGATGGATGTTGATGGGCATCTCTCTTTCCATCCCTGGTTGAAATACCTACTCATAATCTTACACTCAGATACGTATTCAGCTCAGGAATTGTGTGACAAGCAATTGGGTAATAAGTTGGGAGAAGAGAGTTGTGTCACACATGAGACACTACGGGTGGTCGAGACGTCCTCCAAGTCGATAATGTCTGACTTCCTCAAGACGTTCTTCAAATACTTTTTAAAAACGACTCAGATTACTCGTTAACGGCAACTCGATTTTGAAGGTATCTGCAACGAGTTTCCAAATGGAGCCTCCAAGCATACCAAAGATCTCCTACGAAAGGCACTATCAAACATATTTGAGCACTCACAGTAATACTGCTCTGACTCAGGCAAGGCGGCTAATATATTCATTGAATCTACGTCCGCTGGACTTCTAAAAAGGGGTTTTCATCCCCTCAGATCCACCAACTGTAAAAGTTAGTCAGAATGCCTCTGATGAATGGAAGCAGCCAAAGGCTCTGAAGTTTCTTAGTATCCATTGCAATCATACACCTGGGACACCTTTTTTTCGAACAAAAAGCTGACTATGTACATCTACTGTGAAGGGTGAACCTTCCGCTCTTGCAGGTCAACGAAAAACAACTTTTCCCGAGTCGAGGACATCAAAAAAGTCTGCAAAGTCGACCTTCCACTGGGAAAATGTATAGCTGACCTGATTGGTGTTTAAAATCTGTGCTCTACATCAGCAGCGAAATTTTATTTCAAACTGCAAGGCGGAACGTCGCCGGACACATCTAAGGACCTTCCATTTGAAATATTAAATGTAAATAATTTGTTCCAAAAGGAAGTGCAATCCCAAGACACCCCAAAGGAGACTTGAAAAATATTTGAAATGCAGAGACATGCGATGCGACAAATCAAACTTTTAAATATAAAAATAAAAACCATCTTCCCTTTGAAATATTGGCAGGATATTGAATCGCAGAAAATATCTGAGCACATGTTTTCCGGTGTGTCCTTGCCCTCAAACGCCATCTCAGCAGGACGAACGCTTTGGCAAATTTCAAGAGACCAAGGCATTTATTCAAAACCACTCATGCATTCCATGTCGTCCAGTCCAAGGATCTATGAGTCGATGGCATATCTTCAAATTGCCAATTTGTGAAAGCAGACACAATTTCCTTTTATTGCATGGGATTAGTGAAATTCTGTTGCTGTCCTTGTGACTTCATCTCTCGCTTGTGTGTCTCGCTGATGCTTAATGAGGTCAAGTCGAGATTTTTCTTCAATGCTGTGGGTCGCTTTTTTGATTTCGGATGAGACGAAGGCTGGCGGGCAGCGTATGTAATCCCCAATAGGGGCTATGTACATATTTGAGATTAGTATGCATGGGGAATTAGTATTCACTCAAGCGAAACCGCCAAAGAAATGTTTTGGCAGCGATGTACTTTAAGTGAACTGAATGATGGCCTTCTTAAGTTGTTTTTGTATGCAGACCACTTTGAGGGATGCGGTCACGATGTGGTCATTTTCTTGTCAGAAATTATGCATGTTCACGCCGGACCTCGTGGAGTATTGAACTTCTTACACTGTTCACGATTGGAAAACAAAACCCGTTCCTAAACTTATTTGGAAGTCACATGACATCACGGCTCATCCAGTCAATCGCAGATCACGAGCGAGAAACAGAGTCTATTGACTTTAACATTACATCACTTATCCTTGTCGTTGACACTTGGGACATGTTCCGACAGAATGTGAAACACGTTCACTTTCGAGGCACATCGTGTTCGTAAAACGCTCGAAGGTCGCATGTGGATGATTTTTTAAATGCACACGCTTGCCGTGGCGTCGCTTTACACACCAGATTGGTTGACTTCCAGAAATTGTTGCGTCGTTGCCGAAGGACACAAAAGTTGTGCTATGCAACTTGAAGTCTTATGGCAGTCAGTCACCTTCATCTAGTAATCATGTCGTCAAGGAATTTCTCGGAAAACCCCGCCTAACTCCCCAACGCACGCGTGTGTGTATCGATTGCTTTTTTCCAAAAGAATAACCCTTTGATGATGTATCCATCACGTACAGAGATTGTTAACTGACACCATGTCACGCAAACACAACCTCTGACCTTTCACGAATCTAATACATCCCGCAAGTCAGGTACTGCCATCAATTGACTCGCATGTGTTCCCTTCCTCAAGCTCCCCTTGTGTTCGATGCATGTGCGTGAAAAATCAAAGACGGCGACCGAGAGAGAGGAAAGGGAACTAAGGCCCTGTGTTTGAAAATTGAAATTTTCATAAGAACCACTCGTGCAGCTCGAAGGAATATTTCATATTCGTCTTGACGTATCCTTGAAATTGGAATTTTTAATTTAATTTCATTAAATTTCCCCTCCTGAGTGATGGGTTTGTCTTGATTGAATTTTCCGGTTGTTTTTGCCTCCCCCGTCCACTTAATGGCATCATTTATTAGTTGGCGATGGTGTAGTTTATTAAACCCGACCACAAGCACGCCTCGCCCACTTGAGCAGAAGTCGGTTGTTTGTGGCCTCTCGACTCACTCGTATATCATTACGGCAGTCAGTTTCGGTTCTTATCAATTTTTAAATCACCCATCACCCCGTGCCAGGCCTGAAGAGTTGCTGATGCTGATGCTGGGCTTGCTGATGCCTCATGCAGAAGAACTCAAACCGGGAAAAGTAAACAAAGGCGCTCCATTGTGGCACCTGTAGGGTGTTTTATTCACATTCGTCCTTTTTATCGCATAAAATCTGACAAGTACTGAAGATCCTTTCTCAGCAAACTGCACACATGCTCCTCGACTGAGTGGAGCTGGAGGAGAAGCGGAAGAGTTTTAGAGAAAGTTTTCCACGTCGCTTATGACAGGCGGATAGATGATGACTGGATGGGGGTAGGAGAGGACGGGCAACTCTGTTTCCTCTTAAGTACTTTGCTCCTGTTCGTGTGTGCGTGACTTCTGTTTGGCCTTTTTTGGAGGATTTTTCTGTTCCTCGTTCGTGTGTTTTCTTTTTTGTTTGCACATCCATCGCTACACACCCACAAGTATGATGTTAGTCAATCAAGATGTTGTTGTTTCGCTTTCTCCTTCTTCTTATTTTCCTTTTTTTTTTGTTGTTGTGCTCTCTAAGCCATCAGGGATAAGTACTTGGCAGGCTTGCCAGGCTTGCCGCTCTTCAATGCTACAGAGCGGAACTGAGGCTGAATGTGGAGGATGCTGGAGAACAGAGCCCATGTGTGTATGCAGACTCGTATCTGTGTGGAAATCTCGTCATTTTGCAGTCGCTTCAACTCGTTATGCACGTCCTTGTTCCATTTGAATGTTGGCTTCGTTTCGACGTTACTCTTTGCTTGCTTCCTTTTTGCAATCTTTCTTTATCCTTCATACAATTCATTCGCAGTCTCTCTGTTTCTCCCTGTGAGCTGTGCGGTCTCATCTCCTCGCTGGCGTCATCGTACGAATTTAAAGATATTCAAAGTTATGATGGAAGAGCAAGAGAATGGGATCTTATTCTTCTTTCTGTGTTTTGGGGATGGGAAGGAAGGTGGCCTGAATAAATAGAATTTGAAAGGTGGATCGTGCCACGAGGAATGTTTTGAACTGGATTGTGGTCTAAGGTGAGAAAGGGTTAATGGAAGCATTGTCGAATCGTTTATCTTTGTTGACGACGACTGCCGACTCGCTTGTCTATCTGAAATGGTTCCTCAAAGCGGTAAAAGGAAATCGGTACCTTATTTCGTATCTTGCCTCGGGGAAATGTTAATGAAGATGTTAAGGGTGAGGACAAAAGGTGCTGGGTTTCTTTTCTTCTTCCTTCATTCAATGTTCCGGCAGCACGGATATCTGTTTTGCTTTGTTTGCAACTTGGGGACTCCTTGGTATGGGGGAACGAAATTACTGAAATGCGATAAAGTACTGATAGAGTAGTGAATGAAGAAAAAAAAATAATGTTACGATTCTGTTGTGTGTTGGCTTCTGTCGCAATTTTTTTTTTTTTTTTTTGGTTACGAGGAGAAACTCTTCGCTTGACAAAGTCAATGGCTTGCAAGGAGATTGCTTTCGCCTTTGATTTGTATCCGGATCACGTTAACGAGTGAGATATAATCTTGCTGAAGAATGCAGGAGTTTGGTCCTTAATAAGAGTTAATTGATAGCCATGTTGACAGCAGGCATTTACTCCGATATAGTTTCTTAGAGAACCAATTTTCGACTCCGAAAACCTGTCAATTATCCCCACGGCACTCACCTGGGTAATGCAACTGTTTTGCTTGCTTCAACGACGAACTTTTCCTGCATTTAACATAACTTCTCACAGTTCCTCTCCTGAAAAGTTTTGAGCAGCTAGTGTGGTTGGTTGTTCAATTAGTTGATGATTCCGACTGAATAAAAGAGGATGGACATTTCAGTCGGACTTCAGCTTCACTTAACACTAACTACAATGTCAGTTACGAAATAAAAGGGAGTGGATAGTTTATTTCTTATTAATACAGTGGTATATACCGCATACAGAAAGTGGTAAGATCTAGGTCAGCATATACCGGACAAAAGAGGAGAAATGTCCACGTTTATCGGTATAATTAATAAAACATCGATATAGAACTTTGAAAGCATGCCCCTGTGGCTCAGTTTTTGAAGTAGTCTTAGCGAGATGCTAAGTCATCCCGGAGAGTGAAGTTGAACCGACTTTCGTTGCTTGGCACTTAGACATCAAACGCCAGCTGACAATAAAAAAAAGGGCTACGTATTTGTAGAGAAACTGCATTTGTAAAAAAGTTCTGAAGTTTGAGGCAGCTCTCGAGTAAATCTCTCGAAACAAAGAGTACATTCATGCGTATTTTCCCTCATTTCTTAACAAACAGGAAGCACGGCACTATGAAGTACTTTGGGCATTGCCTCTATGTGTCAAGAGAACGGTAGCAGAAACGTCAAGGTGCCTACAGAAATTATTTGAGCCACTAATGGGACTTGTCCCCTGACCTTTGCACAATAATGCGGCAAAGAATGTTACATGATATTTCGCTCTGAAAAAGTAGTTGCAAATGTATATACCTGCTATAATAACCTCTCTGACAGTGTTTGAGCCTTTATTTTGGCTGCTACGAACTTACACATTTAAAGTCTGAGGCCATGGTTTGTTTCAAATCTCTCTAGAATGTTCCATAATTGAGAAGGTCGAATGGTTTAAGTGTAGCTCTGAAGAGTGAGACGTGACATCTATGGAATCTATGGAAAATATGGATACATACGACGACATGGCTATTTTGCGGTAAAGCAGAGGCTTTCTTTAGTTTTCGAATCCAAAACTGAGATTGAAGAATTTGGTGCTCTTTTGCAGCGATGGCCACTATATTCCTCCAGATAACCCGGTTTGGAATTTATAAAGTTCAGTAATAAGTGACCAAATAGCCAAAAAAAATAGAAAAAGGCAAAATAAAATTGATATGCAGTGGAATTGTAGTTAGTCGAATTGTCACGGGATACCATAAATTGCTCGAGTTAGAGAGAACTTGACTTAGAGAGGATCCACTATACATGGAATCGGGACATGAAAGGTGTTGTCGATATATTCTTCCGATTAACCAAAAAAAGATTCAAAGTAAGCAAAATCCTAAACCTCCTGATTATCTATTCGGTGTTAACGTCGCATATGACAATCTGAATAGAGACGAGTTAAAAAGCATTATGTCTGAATTTGACATACCTCAAACACGTAAATGTATGCAATAAGCTGATGAAGTATTCTCTATGCTTCATTATAGGTCGCAAACTATCTTACCGAAACTTGCAATGTCGGGTTTAGGCACAATGTGAGTTCTTCAACATCATTCTGAAGATCCTGCAAACTCATATGACGACACTATAGGCACGAGTTCCAAAAAGTACAGTGTACAGTGGTTAGCATACCTGACGTAATTAACGTGATTGATCGAGCACAGCCAGTTGACTAGGGTGCGTTTGCTGGTAAGATACGCTGGGCGGTGAATGATCTAAGAACGAAGTACATTCTATGCTGCCGTCAAGAAATTTTTCAATATCTATCATCTTCGGCTCTGAAGTAAACAGTGAAAGCGAAATCAGTACGGAGATTGAGGAATACTTCTTGTCCATTACTCTTTCTACGTGCTCGAGAGACAATTGACTAGTCAGTGGCAAAAACGGCGGGTAAGTACGCACTGTGTGGAGAAGCGGTCAAGGTGACGGTTACAATAGACTAATTACAACTTGACTGAAGCGTGGTTCTAATTTATTTCACTTGATTTACACGGCTAAGGGAACTAGGAAGTAGGCCGTACAGGGACATGACCCTACCCAAGCGTCGACAGATTCAACGCCTAAGATGGTTAGGTCACGTAGTGTGCATGAAAGACAGTACTTTAGCCTGAAGAGTATTCGTCCCCTCGCCAGTGAGACAATGCGATAGAAGATGCCCACCAAACCGATGGTAGTTGCGCCATCCAGTGGTGGCCTCAAACATCTTGATGGTCATAAATTGGAGGTCAAAAAATGTGCCAACCGAGGAGGTTTGTCTTCGACTTCGAACCCGTGGGACAACGCAACAGAGGACGCCCGCGTTTAAGGTGGCGCACCCAGGTGGTGAAGGACCTCAACCAACTTGGCGTGCGACAATGGAGACAGCTAGCCAGAGACCGTGCTAGCTGGAGAGGCTTGTTGGTTGAGGCCCAGGTCCACCCCGGACTGTAGCGCCAAATGAAGAAGAAGAGGAGGTTTGTTGTTTGAAGCCCAGGTCCACTCCGGATTATACCGCCAGCAGAAGATGAATAAAGATGTGTTGAGCGATATTGCAAGAGAAATAAAAAATGATCCCATTCCTCCATCGATTAAACCAGCGTTTATGGTGCTGGTGGAATCGATTGATGAAGAGACAGTGGCCAAGGGACGGGTGAATCAGGGACGACATGCATTTGAAATCGTCCTTGGATTACCAAAGGGTACGATCCTTGGTTTAAACGTGGTAGCAATTCGCTTTTAATAGATGAGAGATATTCTTTAGATCATGAATGCACGTTTTGCCACACACTATGGACAGTCGTCGCACAAGTAGAAGATAACCCCCATCTGACTTATGAAGCCAGCGCAGCAATGCATGATACACGCACCTCACATAAAGCCCTTGCCATTTATTTGCATTGAACTCACTGACCTAATCATAATCTTCTGGTGTCAAGGCACTACTAGATCTGACGATAAACCACTTTCGCATAATAACCATTTCCTTTCCTAGAAAAGCTCCAGAAAATGTATTTTTTCCTCCGCAAGATAATTCGTGACTCCAGGAATCGCATTACGAAGTTACCTGTTTCAAAACAATTTCCACATTCAAATTGACGTAATTCCCTACAGCAGATCTCTTCCTTTACCGTGACTCTGTGATGGTGATACAAAGGTGGATGCAAAAAAAAAAAAATACGAAGAAAAGTGAACAAAAAATCGTGCTTTAAGCTCATTATGCACCTTTCTAAGCAAACTGTTTACAAAAGTCGATTGGTGGAGGGGGGAGAGCAAAATAAGAAATAAAAAGTTATAGACAAACCCAATTTACACCCACTCTGTCCACTCCAGAGACTTTGCAGACCAGGAAGGCTGTTCCACCTAATTGGACGGTCGTGTTGTGTGCCATCATCTGAAATGGAATGAAAATGAAAATGTTTTAGTCTTCTGAAAAATGCCACTGTTTGCAGTTGGGAAATGTTATTTTTTTTTTTTTTTGTTAATATTGACAAACCTTTTGAGTCTATCTGAATTTGATGGGTAATTAATGAGAGTCTAGGATGGTTTGCTTATCGGTGTACTGAGAAGGGGGAGCCAGAGTCTGTTCAGAGTTCTGTTTTTATTTACTTGAAGGTTCGGTAGGACAACGGAATAGTTGTGTATGTCGGTATGGCAAAAGGGACTGCTATCGCTCATGTGGATATGTTCATAGCTGTCAACAGCATTGTCTATGGAACCAGCAGTTTCAGAGAGGAATGGAACCTTTTTTGTTTGGCGCAGTGATTATGTGCGTCGGGTGTAAGAACTCCCAACAGCCTGGATATCAAATCTCGACTTAAATTTATCGGCATCACTTCTCACTCACTGACAAAGATTGCATTACAAAATTGCCTTGCATTGGATCTCAAACGTCGCCAACAAAAGACGGCATTAACAATCAAGTAAGGGGTGACCGATAGAGTAGTTGTTTACAGCAGCTGTCAAAGCTACCAATGACATCAAGCTGACAGGATATTCATTAATGTTAATTAATGTTAATGTTAATGAATTTACAAAGCAATACTAGTAGTATCGATATAAAGGTATCAAATGTAAATAAGCAAGAGTAATATCGTCTTTTCACCGTGTGTTTGTTTCAGTAGACTCTTAAGTTACGAAAGAAACACAGATTGATTCGAAATGAAGAAAGACAAGACCAGAACAAGACTTGGCGGTCGATCTGCTGAATTGGTCTGGTGCTGTGGCTCAGTCCGGCTCGTCTTTCGGTTGGAAATGGGTCTAGATCTGCATCAGATTCTGCTGTCGCAAGAATTGAAACCGGACGATCATAGACACCTCCGTGAGTTCGATAACTTAGCTAGGGAACAGTTGCCCTGACAACCCGATTTTGTCCACAAAATCAACATCAGCCAGACAATCCACAAGTGTTCGACCAAGTATCAAATATCCACAAAGATGGACTGTTTGGTGCGGTTCTTGGCATAGGGACATCAGGATTTTATTTGTATCGAAATCATGGATAAGACACACCGTCAATAGTCACAAGTTTACGACAACATCTATATGCGCAATCGGTGGTTCCAACAAGACATGTAATAAAAGACCAGCAATATTCGAAGTTGTGTGGGGCAAGGTGTTAACCCGCTGAGCTCTGTGTACTCTTCAATAGGAAATACAAGTTCCCTTCAAATTCCCTACCCTCACTCATTGAGCGGGACTACACAAAAGCTGAATGCCGGAGCGATATTCTTGGGTCTAATCCTGGACACATAATTTAAGCCGGGGACCCAACACCCAAAAGCATGTCGGAAAAGGTTTCACAGATTATAGCATCGCCTGGTCAACCCTTACCAGAGCGTTAGTGGACTACACTTCAAATCCGCATAACTCTCTCGGTCGAGTTGGACGGGGTTCTTTTTCGCGCCGCAGCCTTGAACATAGTCCTTAAACTTCCACCGATAGACTTGATCTACAGTCTGACAGTGGCGAATACGGCGATCAGAATGAAATTGCTACTAATGTGGAAGGGACTCTATTCTGAGTTCTCTATTATCCTTAACAGATTCAGATTCCCAGCTGAAGTCACATAAGCTCCTCTTCGAGAAGAGCAAGACCTCTAGATGACAATGGAACTCTGATTAACAGACGCTGGAAACTTTATTTTTTGTTTTGTTTAAATTTGCGCGTGCTCAAGGGATTGCTAATACCCTTATGTGGCCGGGGTCCAGACGCTGGATTGAAGATGATTGCACACGTTTGAGTGGGACTCTAAACATCTGAATGCCCAACCATAATTTTGATTTATTAACCAGTTTGCAGTCTTTGGACAGAAACTGTAGAGATTAAGGAATCCTTCGTGTTGACTTAAAAAACAGTGTGATATCAAAGATGGACATCGCCTTTTATTCCAAACAGCAGGCGAGGATTAGAACTCTTGATTTAGTCACATTTAAATTAAAGACTTCTCTGAATCATCGCCATCCATTTTATTTGGATGGCGAACTCTGTGGGATTCCAGAAAACAATCAATTGCGAATTGGATGTACTCGCCAAAATGGGCACTAGTTCAGAGATCTAGCACCGATGTCTATCGTTACTATTAAATATCGGTAAAAAGCTCGAAACGAATCGTTAAGACCCTACTGACACAGAATGTCTTACTATGAAACTATAATGATCTACTCTCGGTCCGAGATAGCTCTTATCGGCATCATCTCTGTGCACTTTGCCATTGTCACCTACGGCACAAGATTGGGCCTACCCAACAACGATTTCTGCAGAAGCTGCAGAGACGAGTAAGAACCGGTAACTATTGTGCTCGTTATTGGCACACTCTCCTTCCGGTGGCGTTTACTTCTTCAACAACGTGGCGGAACTAAACAGCTTAAGTGTCAGCAATCTTTATCAAAAACTGGTTATGGATCGACTAACACAATGGACCTACCCGGGCCTCACTTTGACATCTTTCGGCTGATCTGTTGGTGATTTATGCAGGGCATTTCTCTGCTTATTGGAGGCACTATGGAGCTATAACAATGACCCTGGGGATACAAATTATCACCACTATCCACCGGGTAGAATAATAATCAAGTGACTAATGCTATATTTTCAAAAAAGATTAGAGGTTCCACTTTCCGTTTTGAAACCTCTCGATTTCAGCGAATTCCAGTTGAAATCCCCTTGTGTTCTTCCGTCCATGAGGGGTTGAGTAACCCAGAAGAGCAACAAGCCATTGTGACATTGTGGAAATCAAGGAAACGCGTAATATTTCCTAGAAATCTAAGTACTTATACAATTTGTAATTCTGTAAATGTCAACTTTTGCTATAACTCCCTGTCGAAAAACAGCCGCCGACCGACTGACCAACCACTTAAAATTTGACAGCTAGTACAGTCGATCGATACTTCAGTAAAAGTTTATTCAAATCACGATTTCGGTGGGAAAACAGTACAGGCCAGACTAATTTTTCAAAGTCATATTTACTAATCCGTTGCTTTTTCTAATCCCGTTCAATCTGCCTGAAATCTCCAACATGCCAATCTCAAACTTAAATTTAATGTTCCGCAGTTGAACCGCATCACCGCTTCGCGATCATCCTCCCGGCAGTGATTAGAAATGCAAATCAAAGCGCGGGAATTAAAATAAATTAAAGCAAACAACGTGCCCTAGTAAACATTTGCAAAGGACCAACTATTAGCGTTGAGCTTACCTCACATTTGCCAAACGGTTTGGCGCATGTTTATTCAAATAATGAATGTCTCTTGCCACGGAGACGTTTCCCCTCCATGTGCGGTATTTACTCTGGCACACACCTTTCAGGCGTCGTCGTTAAGCAAAGGATGTGGCCTGGGCTGTGGTGTTATGTAAGACTTCTAGTAATTAAAGTGTTTCAGGGACGAACGAATCGAGACTCCTTGAGCTCACAAACTTAGTTCTTCCGGTAGTTAAGCACTTCAGAGTCTTTGATCAAAGGGCGGAGCTATTTCTTTTTTGAAGAAATTATGTGCGCCTTGCTGAAGGGAACAGGGCGACTTTGTGTTGCTTCGACGGATGTGTGCCATGAGTCATGAGATAAAGACAGCGCACAGATTTACCAAACTTGAGATGCGGCACTGACGAGACTTTACTTTTTCCATTTGCATTGTTGGCTGTAAGACAGACAAATAAAAAATGGGAAAAGCACTTACCTCGCTATCCTCGAACATTGGACTGTCACTCGAGTCGAGATTATTGTTATCTAACTTTGAGTCCGGATTCACGCCGCCCGCCATCCACAGCTTCTTCCAGTCGTTATCGGTGAGTATCGATTTCTGATCTGTTAACAAGAAACGAAAGAAAACAAATCAGCGATAAATAGATTTACGAGTGTGACAAGGAGACAAGGTGGGCGGAGGGAAATGAATAAAAGACGCAGAAGGCGTCTACGTCTTCTGCTGTGCGTCCCATTGTGTGTGCTTTTAATGTCACCAATCAATGACAAGCAGATTGCTTTGGAATTTATAGATCAAGACGATAACTGTTGTTCGCTTTGATGGCGAATAATGATGAGAAGGGAAGATACAATAAAGTGGGTTCTGGTGAATGCAAAATAGGTGACAAAGGGTCGTCAGGGTGGTTGCGATTGATGTTGTTTCTCTTAGCAGCCAGATGAACGATGGGCTCTTTCAGGGTTCTTGTGCAGATGTTAAACGTCGCAGTGAAGTGAGTGGACTAACAAGCAAAGCATTTATAATTTCTTTGAGCAGATAAAAATCTTAAAATAGCAAAGCAATTATCAAGGGTCATTGGGAATTTGACGTTTTCTGAGAAGAGAAATCCAATTATCGATACCTCGTACCTTGAATTTTGGTGGGAATGATTTTAATTCGCCCATGGCAGATTAAACTGCTAATTGAAAAAATATTTGACTTTGTCATTGAAGCATCTGAAGAGAATTTTGAAGTCATGGTGTGGAAAGTAAAGTGTGCTCAACTGCTTGTCAAATCCTGCCAGTTTGTTTTTTTTTACCTTGTGACCTCACTTGGAGTCTGGTTTCGACACTAGATTAATGTGTGTCTCAAATATAATTCTTGCATAATTCAACGTTTTTCAATTTTTGGTATAAAATGTGAAAAATGAAAAACTTGAATTGAATTGCATTTTGCTGTTAGAAAAAAAGGATTAATCTCAAAACCAACACCACATACGTAATGATTAGGGAACTTCTGAAAAAAAGCGGCTTTTGTTTGGCGTTTAAAATATGTTTAATAAGTATTTGTAGTTTCATTCCTATCCAACGTATTTCTTAGATTGAGTTACGGAATCAATTCCTTTAGGTGTGAACGATATGCACTTAACGGAACCAATTAATGTGACATCACCCTTAAGAGTGATGGACACTAAGTGTAAAGAGAATATTGAGTTGCCTCCGATATTCAAATACAATACGTTCATAAAGTAAACACATTGATTTCCATTTGCTAATGAATCTCAAGTGTATCAATAAACACAAATTTTGTATACTTAATCAAATCAAAAATAATCAAATTTTGTATACTTAAGCGATCAGCATGATCAACCCTTGATTGTGTCCACTTTATATTTTTGTAACTTAGTATAAAAGAAGAATTCATAGAGAGAAGTCTCTTAATAAAGATAGTTATGAAATTTCTAAAGATAGCCTTTTGACTCAAAAGATAATATTCACATTATAGGATATTACATAACTATTGCAGCTATATCCGCAATTTTACTGCGAGAGGGTCATTCCTAGTTGTTGAGTGGCCCTTGTGGTGTAGAGTGTTCTTACATTCCAGATGAATTCCCCCTCGCAAGTCACAGATCTTTCTCTTTCCGTGTCGTCCTTGTCGATTAATTGATCCGAGGCAGAATTCTGTCTCATAACTTTAGTGTTTTTCTGTGAGCGGACTTTTAGTTATGAGATATGCAACCTCTTCACTAGGGCGTTCGCTACATAGCTAAGTTGTTCCCATCACAAAGAACCGGGGAAATCCACAATGTGAATGTATGTCAACTTGACATGCGCATCAACACGGATCGTTGCTGGAATTCCGCCAATTTGAGAACAGTCAACAACTTTTTCCTAACTGGGAAGGCCCACTGCTGTCTGGCCACCAACCACCGCTTCCAATGCTGCTACATGGAGCCGAAGGCTGGACAATAAGCAAAATACAAAGCTAATTCTTGGTGCCTTCGAAAGAAAAAATGTATGTCGGATACACATATGGTACTGTCTGCGAGCATAGTGAAAGGATGATACGAGAGAACAGTGAAAAGGATGCCAAAAATTCATCGAACGCATTGTCTTGGCCACATCGACTACATTGACACAAATGATTTAGCTAAGAGAGCCTTCAAATCTGAGCCTCTCGGCTCGACAAGAAGATTCGCTGACACAAGATAGCGTCATCATCACTTTTGATTTACGGAAGGTTTAACATGGTCCAAATTGAGTGAAGCACTCGATCATTTCGAGTGAAAGAATGGCGTATTTTGGCTTGTGGCTTACATTTTTTACAACACAGTCTCAACACGAAATCGTTCCACATGACAAGGAGAGTATCATTGTCTAAATGGGGCGACATGTCCTACACAACTTCAGGACTCCTGTTCAACCAACCATCAACAGTCCATGTCCAACGGTTACACGTACAATTCAGTAATCATATCTCAGTACCGCTCACCGTTGTCTCTAGGGCTTGGACCATCATAGTTCTTGCCAATAATTCCATCGGCTCATAAAAGGCACAAAAAAGGTGATATTTTCTGAATGGAATATAGCTTCGACGATGGCTTTAGCTTGAGGTACTCGAATTAAACCATGTTTTTTAAAAACAAATCTGAACAATTTTTAAACGTATCTCAAGCTCAACCGCAAAACAAATGCGAGCTGCAAAGTATCCTGTCACAAGCAACGATCCCGACGAAGCTCATCATCACCACTACCCGAAAAGTCTATCGATTTGTTATTTTTAGTCTGGAGCCATCTGCAGAAATCGAAGATTATTGGAGTACTTGTCAAAATTGCCACCAATTTCTCCGGTGTGGATTTAGCGGTCAATGAGTGTAAGACGAAAAATATGCTTTCTTTCAGACTGAATGAGTTGTACGACGAGATGCGTCTAGCCATGTATAGCGCAACGATTTAACATAGCAATAGAGCAATAGAGATGGCGTACACAAGTCGAAAACGATATCGTCGACCGTTTAGCACCGGACAACGGCCAAGAAGAAGACGATATTGAATATTTTCTTAGTGTTCACAAAGAGTGTGCGAAGCGCAGATGTATATCTGTTCAAAATTCTAAGCCTTCTTAGCCTAAAAATGTTACATTTGCATCTGGCAGTGAACTAATGGGATGTCCGGTGGGAAGATAACTACGACTGGAAATTTATTAAGTCTTAAGTTGTGACCTATAATTTTGGCTGACCTTTTCTAACACACAATTTTCAAATGACGATGAAAAAATGTTACCGCCGTTTCCCACGCGAAGGTACCCCACCAACTGTGGAGCCTTGGGTTTATTGTTAAGAATGGGTGCAAAAAATTAAAGTCCGTTTTGACATTGGCAGAACATAAGAAGGCTCAAATATGCGTTTGAATGTGCTGTGATATGAAAACAGTGAAATAATTACCAGTTTGTTGTCACAGCAAAAATAGGACATCATAAGCATGAACACAATTGGTGTTCGCTTGACTTGATATCCATATTTTTTTATAACAGCCCTCAACTGTTTACCGAGTCAGAAAATTTCACGCATTGACCATTTTTAACTTCGAAACGTAATCAACACCACCTATCAACAACGAATCGTTGATGCAACCGCTGGCAATTTATTTTTTTGAGGATTATTCATACGAAGTGTACAAAGAAACAATTTTTTTTTCGGCAAATTAATTTTCCAAATTCAATCTAACCAAAACGTGGCAAAATTTTTAACCGACGACCAAACGACAATGTTCACAGCTTAACGCCGCAAAAAAAAAAAAAATGAACTGACAGTGAAATGCTTTTGTTAGTATTTTTTTTTTACTAATAAATATGAAATATGAAATCCCAAAGCAAACGTGGATAAAGGAAGAGCTGTCGACGAGCGCCATAAATGTCATGCACGTGTACGTACATGGGATTAATCGATTTTATTCGAACCGTTTGTCTATTGTGGACTTATGGGCAGCAATTCCCGAGGCAATAGCTCTATACAAGGGAATTGTTAGAGGTCAATTTAATTTTCAAATGGCTTAAGTCGTGACCGCTGCCATTTCAGTATATTAATAGCGATTGGGGTCGCTTATACTGATTCGGGGACTTAATGCGTCAATTGGAAGCCTTTATTTCGTGTGTGGAATGACGATGGATGGTATGACTTCGAGGACATATGAATAAGTGATACAAGGTGAGAACGGAAAATAATTCACTTGTAAATTTTTGTTTCGATCATCAGGTTTTGTTGTTGTAATGCTCCTTAAAAGGACCTCCGATTTTAGACATGAGTGACAAGCAAGCTTTCTTCCTCCACTCAGAACTCGGTTGAGTCCTTTGTGATGTCACTACCCAACTTCATATCTTGGCCACTCGCTGACCTTTCTGCATATTATATGGGTTCTTTGACCAATTCTTAAGACCATTTAGTGGTTTTACGACATTTTAGGATATCCTTTTCGACATTTTTGACTTCAAATTGGAAATTGGTGTCAGTGAGGGATGGTGGTTCTGTGCCAGTGGTAGACTGGGTCTTTCGGGCTCTTTTGGATTAACCTTGTACAAGGTTGGACTTCTCCTTTAGAAATAGTCGGCAATGTTTAATCATCTTGGACTTAAAGGAGGGTTCTTCCAGAGCCCATATTTTCTCTCTGATTTATTTTTGTTTTTATGACGTCATAGTCCGTCTTGGACCTGGGCCTTAATCAATAAGTTTCTTTATTTAGCGCGATCTCTGGGAAAATACCTACAATTGCGCGGATGGTTAAGATTCTCCTCGAGTTGTGTGCGCCATTTGTCAACTTTGCATAAAAGTATTGATCTCGCGTCTCTCCGACTTATTGGAAGTAGGAGGGGTGCACTTTGAACAGCTACTACATCTGCCCGAAAGTAACAGGTTCTTCTGGTCCAGTAGGCGGAAGACCTGAGAAATCTCGACTAACTAAGCATGAATAATTTAATATGTGCCTTCATCCGACGAGGACCCAGCTGTGTAGATGTCAATGTCAGACGGGTTACGGGCTTTATCCGTTTCCTCTCTCGTGGGAATTATTGTGAATTGCTTTGAAGGTCTGGTTATGTAGTTTGGTTCATGTAGAATCTTACATTTTTGGAGTTGTTCCATATACCTTGTGCTGCATGTGTAGCCTAAAGCTTCCCGTAAAGGTCCATCAGAAGTAAGGTATCCTCCAATAGGGATTCGAATTTCGAACTTTGACAGTTGATAGCAGTCAAATTGCTTAAGGTACATCTTTCAAATTTGTTGTCATTAATTCAGTCTGTTTCGCCAAATCACCATCGATGGACACAGCTTTTAACAACACGTTTAAATGATAAAATTGTCTTATTACAGCTGTGTTTTTTGCAAGCGTATACACGCTTAATTTAGAGGCGCTTAATGATTCATCAAAAAATCTTGGCAGCACCGACGACATTTATGACATTTGCTAAGCAGTCAGGGGTGTAGTCTTGGACGGTGATGGTTGATCTTTGATGGTCACAATCTTCGTTTTGTAACCGTGTTGCCTGACCATCACTTTAAAAGCAAAAACACTTAATAATTATACAATAAAAAAAAATGTTCATAAGATAAAAAGAATCCTTTACGAAACCTTAACGGAATGTATAGCAGAGGCATTCTGGGTATACCAAAATTTGCATACTTATGGATGCCAAAAGAACTAAAAATGATCTAATACATCAGCCTCACTTGCAAATGTAAGGCACATACAGCAACCTAAGCAATAAATGAATGAATTCAAGAATGAACACACAGAAAATAATGCTTGGTAGCATTGTTGTAACTTAAGCGGATATAGGACTCGTTGTTGGTGTATTTTACATGCAAATTGAAATTTAAGCGTATATACGGTTGCAAAAAATCACAGCTTACAATGAGTGTTCGGTTCATACAAGATCCGCGCAATGTGGTGTGGGTACAAAAAAATTGTCGAAATTGGAACGATACCAATCAACATGAGATTCAAGGCCGTCTGATGCATATGGAAAAGGTCACTGTTTGGTATGCAATGCAGAGACCGCTGTCGTTCGATGTTTACCAAATTATTTTGGCGTGAATTGGAAGACATGGATAGACATCAATGACATTTCGGCTTAACAGGAAGGCGCTACGTTCACAACAGCTCATGACACATTGAAAATGTGCACTAGCGGTTCTAGAGCATGGTCATCTCAAGTGGGTGTCATGTGAACTGACCAGCGACACGACCCCTTGGACTTTTACTTGTTGGGTTTTCGCCAGTCTAAGCGAATAAGCCACAAGCCACAAAGGCCCTTAAAGCCAACATAACCCATGCCTTCGATCAAATTTAGACTGATTATATGACATTTCGGATGCCCGCCACGCAGAGAAGACGCGGCACACATTTGAACTTAGTTATGTTTATAAAAATTTAAATGGTATCTCACACGCACTTCGTTTTACAAAAATAATAATATGGGTGACGCTACAGCCCGTAGAAGGCCAGGGCCTAGCTTTTCAGCAATAACTCGTGTTTTGCGTGCTATTGTTCACTTACGAGTTGAGGGGACCTACAGTTTGATGAAGACTCCGAACTGAGCCAGATGTGAGAAGCTTTTTCTATACAGTTATTGCTCTTTAAGCATTGCCAGTGACTCGAAAGAGGTGGGACTGTGAACATTTGTTTTAGCCTTATCGGCCGGGAATCGAATCCGGGTAGCGCGGTTAAGATGCGTAGGGGTCGACCCACATATCCACAACGCTAAGGCCACCACACTTTTTGTTTTATTTAAATTTAAATATATCATGCGCTTATGAAGGACACTATAATACAATAAAATTTCTAGGTGGCTTAGAGTCTGATCTGACCGCTTTCTGAGCTTTTGCTGAGACATTTTGGAAATCTAGCAGTGGCGACTCCGAACCCGTGGGACAACGCAACAGAGAACGCCCGCGTTTAAGGTGGCGCACCCAGGTGGAGAAGGACCTCAAACCAACTTGGCGTGCGACACTTTAGACAGCTAGCCATATACCGTGCTAGTTGGAGAGGCTTGTTCGTTGAGGCCCAGGTCCACCCCGGACTGTAGCGCCAAATAAAGAAGAAAGAAGCAGTGGCGCCCGCCAGACTAGAACGTCGGATTTCAGTTTTTGTCATAGTATAGTTTACTTTTACAGACTGTGTTATTGTAGGTCGGATTCCCTATTTGTATCCGACAATCTTAATGCGATCAATGAAAGTTTGTTCTTTCCATTTTAGCTTTAAAGATGTTTTGATTGAGTTCAGATTTGGATGAGTTAAGCTTACGTTTTGAGGAACGATTCCGTCACATGTATACAAGTATTTGGGAATTTCTACAACTGAGTGATCGTAGGTCTTGTCTAATTACTTGAGGACATCATCGAGGGAAAAGGTGGTACGACTCCTTGTCGTGGGTTTTCACTCAAGGCTGTCTTTATCATGCAGTAGCCTTGCTTCTAGTCTGAGATTCAATTCATCTGCTTTTTAAGACATGACTTATCCATACTCGGATACGAGTTTCAACATTCAGACGCCGCGTGGCATTTTTTTTTTCGTTTCAACTTTGAAGTTGTTAAATGCTCTCTTAGGTTTTAGAAGGATACCATATTGTATTTCTGGTTTCCAAATGATTGAGCAATTGTGCCGACTTGGAATAGGAGTCGCAAGTAGGGGGGTTAATAGCTTACTTCATTCGTCTGATTAAGATCACCAGACTTTCCAGACTCTTAAGAATAAGTTCTGGGGGTGTGATAACATGTTTGGAGGAATTTTTCAGACTCATAGAGTGTAACCCGACCTCTGGTAGTTGCTTATAAGATAGCTATCGGCCAAGATTTTATTGTTCATAGCAAGCACGTATTGCATTTCTATTTGTCTTATACCGAAGCGATCTGTGCATTTGAAATACTCAAAGCTGCCGTGTAGCATGCGTGGGATTATGAGGATTGGTGGCAAGGTTTTAAGATAGTGCTTTTTGTCATGGGTGTCTAGGAGTAAATTAAGAGTCTCTTCACTGGAATCAGTCCTTGTTTCTTGGGGCTTTTCTATGTTTGTTGTTATTCCAATCAGCTTCACAAAGCAGGAACTTTCCCGTGGCATTAACAATGAAAATTCTATAGCGTGACCATTTCTGAGTAATGAAGCTTTGGTCCCATTTTATTTTATGATTTTGAGGATTTCCCTCACTCTCTATTAAATTTTTGTTCTTAAATGGTTTCGCTTTCATGGGAAAACATAGAAACCCACCCTCATCGGCTAGGACACTTTGACCAAACTTCACAAGTGAAGACGACATGTCCTTCGAATCCCCCCAATTGACTTTTCTTGATGCGCCGAACATCACAAGTGAATGTCAAATCAAAATACCGCCTATAAGGTCAGACAAAATTAAAGGAAAATTAGACCAAGGGAAAAATCTCCTAAATAAATAATTACTTTACAATAAAACCCAAAGTCAACTATGAAAAAGCCCCCACTTGGAGGAAACCCCATTCAAAGTGCAGATGAAACGAAGTAATCTAACTCACTCCACAGGCAGGCGGAACATTCTTGATTTTAGGTATCCCTTTGCAACCGCATTTGGTTCAATCGGTCGATGCCAGACCCATTATTATTTTTTCAACGGCAACCCACTCCTTCGCTCTTTCCGGCTCAATTGCCTTTGAAAACTCCCATGAATTCGTGAGGCCAGCATTAAACCCGACGCCCATGTTGTGTATTGAGTTTCATTACTCGCTCGGATACACTAATTTGCTCGGTTAAGGCCTGAACCACCATCGCCACCATTTAGCTCAGCATTCACAGGAATCCAGCTCACATCTTGTGCCAGAGTGAGCGGTTTTTACGGTCACTGCAGTTGAATGAATTTTAAATGACTCCATGGGGTCAGACTTCTAAAGAAATATTCACAGAAACTATGAGCCGTTCCCATTGCCAGGAAGGCGATGAGCACAGAAGCCCTTCGAAAAACTTGAGAGTACACGAGAACCGAAAATACATAATGCAACGCTCATCCCCTCGTTGTCTGTGGGGCATTCGCAGAAAGGAACCTTTCCAAATCGGCCGGAAGTTAAATGGAAAACTTTTTGGGGAAAAGTCAAAATGCCACTACTGCCACGAACCGTTGCGTCGGCCATTGTATTATGATAATGGTGGCATGAGAAATGATTACGTTGTTGCTATTGTTTGCAGGGTCTCCCCAGTCCCAGCCCAGCCTCATCACCTGCGGGTAACAATACAACTGTAGACACAGTCAGTGCTGTCAGACCCCCGTCCGCCCGAGTTGGCCACCCCGTGCGTTTATCCATAGAAATTATTGCGCCGAAGACATTTTCATAAACAATTTGAAAACTTCTATTTCAATTACCTACCCAGAGCTTCCGGGAGCAGGGCCATTGTCAGTCGGGACACAGCGAACGAAAGATTGTGAGAACTTTCTGCCGGAAACGGGTGGTGTGGGTTAGCAGGAAACTGGTGTAGGGGGCCAAAGCCGGGGGGAAAAAATCACAGATTTCCCAGAAATGTATATTTCGAGGTCAACGTTACTCGAATACAAGGGCGGCGGCGGATGGCAGTTGAAGTGAATGTGACCGCCGACCAACCCTTCTGGAGAAGCTAACAAAACGCTGAGGTTTCACAGGGAGCGAAGACGAGAGTGAAAAGGTGCATTTTGGGGTAACTTTTGGAAGGTGGGAATTCGGGATGATATGAATGGAGAAGTTTTGCGGACCGTAATTGAAAGGAAAGCGCTTTTGGGATCTGCGAAATGAAACATCGCTTAGATGGCGAAAACTTTGTATCTAAAAGCACTCAGCATTTGATTGTGTAGTCTTCGTGATAGGCGTGGCAATGGCGAGTGGAAGTGTGTGACAAATGGTTGGATTCCCAGATGGCCAAGGTGTGAAAGATATGATCTTGCGCTTTCGTCTTTTTAAGGTATTTCAGAAGATAATCGCATTGAAACAAGAGAAGGTGGAAAACTGTTCAAATATCACATTATCGATTCGAAAGATTGCTCTTATGATATCTATGTATGTAATCAAACCAAAATTAAAGGCAAATATACTTTTTTGTGTACCGAAATTGGCATTGTAAAACGTGGTCACTATATGGATGCCTTGTAAAAGCAGCTGAGGATGCCTCAAGATACTCCACCATATCAGTGTACAAGATTTGAATCTGCCCTTGAGCTCCGTCTTTAGACAAGAATGTGTCGCCACACATACATCCCTTAGCATAAGGCACGTCATGAGTCAAATGAGTTCCCACACCAATTGCCCGTGCCTCTGCCACAACCGACAACCATGCCACAAATTGAATTCAAATTATTAGCAGACTTCGTTGGCAAGCCTTAATTAAACACCGTGTATCCAGTGTACTCATCCATGTATTATGCGGCACACCCTCGAGATCTCTTCGAAAAATGTGTGGTTTTCCGCACCACGTTTACCCATAAAGCATATAAAGTACATCCTCCAGGCTATTGCCAAGCATACAAGGCAAGCCTGATCCCGAATGCTCTCATAATATATTCGCTTCTGCCCTCCCCCACTCCCACGCCCCACTTCGACAAGGATCATCGCATACCCGAAGAAAGATGTTCTATTTCTGTAACGCATATAAATAACTAAATTAATTTCGAAACCATGTGAAAGTAATGGCAATGAGCATGTTATCCTAGTCCGTGTCTCTTTCATTTTGCCCATAAGGAGCCGTATTTAAGTCGACAGTGCTGCCCATCCCGCCCGTTGAGTTCTGTGTGTGCGTGTGTGTCGGCATCAACAACATGAAGGCAACATCCGCTCAAGTGAATTTCATTAAGATCCAATAAAATCGCTTATAGACTGAGCGAAGGACCACTTCCCACATTTTAACGAACCACCCTCCATCCAGCGCAGCACTTAAATTTGGGGGGAGGCCAGTGTAGGCCATTTCGAGTCGTGCATCTGAATACTAACACAACCTCATGCGCGCTAAGTCTTCTCGGATTACTCCACCACCCGCAGCCCAGGCTCTCTGCCACGAGCACGGATGATGGCAGCGGAAAAACTCACTCGATGCGAGGGTGCCGGTTATGTGTTTTGAATTTCTAAAATTTCCCCAAATAAACGGTCATCCTAATGGGCGAGTAAATCGTGAAATTCGTGATGACACATTACCCGAAGTTAGCCGAACATGTGTGCCAACTCCCCGAAAAGCCATCTGCTCGGCGACAACGACCGACGACCGAAGACCGAGGGCCACTTCAACAAGGACACAAGTAAATTTGAGTAACAAAGAGTTATTTATCCGGCTGTGGTTTCTTATTTCATGCAAGTTCGGTTTTTCGGTTTGAGGCGTTCTTTTTTCCGTTCTCCTGCCCCGGGTGGGGTCTGCGAAAGTTAATAAGCTTAATGGTTTGAGGAAGGAAGTACCAAATACCAGTCATCAACCGAAACAGGATAGGGATACAAATTCATGGAACATACAACGTTCACAAACGATAAACAAGACCTCAGCCCCAAGGCAGGAGGAGCTGTTGTGGGGCCAAAGGGGAGACTGCCTGGCGAAGAGTTGGATCGAATTACAAGTGGTCGTTGCCAGACTTGTGGATTGGGCTGGCCTCTTCTTCTCATAATTACAATCACACACGAGCACAACAAATATACGATATTTGCCTCCGACAAGAGTTTGGTTTTCAAGTGGGATTATTTTCTCTTTTTCTCTATTCTGTCTATTTTCAGGACTTTAAGGATATTTTTTTCCTTCTTGAAATGCTAAGCTGTCAACAAAGGGACAAGGCGGTATGGTTAAGCATATTACTGCCGTTGATGGGAGAATGGCCTAAGGCCAGGAGAAGGATATCGTTTTCAACTGGCAAACAAACGATGGTGCCCAGACCAAATGTCGGAAGTCGGAACCCTTGTACATTTTTAGCCGCCCCCGATGGCATTTGTTTGGATATGTCAGCGAAATTTGGGGAAAAAAATGTGCACCTGAGGTGGAATGTTGGGATTGTCTTTTTAATTTCAATTCCTCTGTGAAGCGGACTCATTGTGAGTGACGAGGGATGATGCTCACCTGTCCACCTAAGCACATTCCATTAAAGGAGAAAATGATGGTTGAACTGTGGACTATTTCATGAGCTTTGCGTGGCTTGAGAGTGTTGAGTGTTCTTAAATCTGGCAATAATGCGCATTTTGTTGACTGCCAGGGTCGACTATGGGTAATGAACACACTTTGCCATGGCAAAGACTGCAACGTGAACGTTTGCGCATTGTGCCTATAGTCTTTAACCTGTGGGAGTCTGGAAGGGTGCTAAAAGTCGTGCAATTGTTCGATGAACACCCAAAACGCTCCATTTTCGGAGCTGAGAATTTGGGCTCACGCAAGGTGGAGAACATCCTCCGTGGTATAGCTGTTGTTCTCGTGGGCAAGAACACCATGATCCGCAATGCAATCCGCGGACACTTAGAAAGCTGCGTCGCATTAAGAAGAATGTTGAGTTCGTCTTCACAAAGGAGGATATGTGCGAGATCCTTGACTGAGATCAAACTGCACGCTGCATCCCATTGTGCCCCATAGTCCGTCATCGTCCCAGCCCAGATCACCGGTTTGGGACCCGAAAACATCTCATTCTTCCAGTCTCTGTCCGTCCCAACCACGTTTACAATTGAAATTATCAGCGATGTGCCAATTTTGAAAACTGGCGACAAGATCGGTGCCTCAGAAGCCACCCCCTTTAAGTTGTGGACATCTCTCCATTATCCTACGATCTGCAAGTGTACGACTCTGACTCGGCCTATTTCCCGGAGATCTTGGATATCGAGCCCAAGGATAAGTGTGCCAAGCTCGAAACTAGAGTAGCCATGTTGGTTGCTGTCTCTGTGCAACTTGGATACCCAACTATTGCTTTCGCTCACAGTGTTGGAAATGGTTTGTGGGACCTTTTGGCTATCACCCCTACCACCGAGGCTACTACCATTAAGGAGTTCATTAAGGATTCCAGCATGTTCGACGCCGCTGCAGCCCCAGTTGCTGCCGAGCCAACTGCAGCTGCCGCCACTATGGAGGCTGTTAAGGAAGATTCTGAGAAGGGGGAAGACGATGACTTGGGCTTCAGTCTTTTCGCCTTAAAGTGACGAGCATAGAAGAGATAGGTACATGGTGCTTGAAATATGCACTTCAGTTATTGGGAAGTGGCAAGTTATCGTTGGATTGACAAACCAAAGGCGAGTTGCCATCTTTTAACAACTCTAATAAAAACGTTCGTGAAACTGAATGCTTTCACAATTTTCAATGTTACCAATGACATCCAGCTGTCAAAATATTGACATTTCATCGTGAATCATTTCTGATTTTTCAAAGAAATATTTGTCTCAGTTGTAAATGGACGTCGTAATGACTCTGAATTCGAGCTTGAGCGTGAGTTCTTCTTTAGACCGTAAGCTACCAACCAGTTGAAAATGAGAATGAAGAAAACATTGCCGACGTAGAAGAATACAGACGACATTATGAAATAAAGAGGAGCCAGAAGTACCGATTCGGCACCGATCAGTGGAATTAGACATCGCCAGAGCTTCAACACGGCTTACTTGCGATTTTATTTGGGCCTAGATCTGTATAATATTCAGGTAACGCAACAATTGAGGTCGGTAGGCCATAGGCAATGTCACGAGTTCGATAAGAAAGCGCTTGCCATGATTGGCGGTGATCTGAACTTTGGCTAAAAAATCATTTTCTCAGACGACACCCATTATGTAGTGAACACAATCCACACTCTCAATATAAGTTAACACGCTCTCACATTACAAATGCGATCGAACGGCCAGACGCCGGAAGGTGTGAGAGCAGCCAGACAACAAAAGGTGTGCAAACAGCCAGACGCTAGGTCAGCGTTTCAAGCCAAGTAAACCGTGGGACCAGGCACAGCGATGCAAACCGACACCACCGTGTGAGCGTCGCTGATCATCCATAGTGGGACGCAATTGTGTCAAGGCCATTGTTCATCGACATCGAGCAATTAGGATGGGTAAAGGAATGTAGTTTAGTTTTAAGAAAGCAGTGATCGAAGCAGTTTTCTCTCACAGAGGGAAAATGAAATAAAAAACAGTCTTTGTCTTTAATTTATATTCACGAAGAACACTGTTTGATGCGAATTATGGCATGGCGACATGATCGAACGGCAGAAAAGGGCGTCAGTGGTCTCTAGTAGAGAGCGATGTTAACGGACATTCTGTTGAAATTGCTCGACAACATCGAGTAGTTGTTCCTAAAAAGACGGCTCTGCTAACTGACGCAATCCTCGCAGCTGTCGGTTTCGATTTGGTAATTGGTTCCGTGACATTCACGGCTAGCGATCTCCAATTCGCACCCACGATCATACGACTTAACAGTTGACGATCATATGACTTAACACTCTCTATGGAGCTACGTCAAGTCCTTAGACTTCGTTAACAAGCCAACCACCTTGAATGCGATTGAGGCAAATTTCGAGACTCCTTTGCCGGAGTAATGCCGCACCAATTGGACACCATCATCATTTTTACTAACCGCTGGAGGGACTGGCCGTACTTAATGGTATGAACGTAGCTTCAAATTGATTCTACAATAAAATTTATATCTGACACCATTCTTGTTTTCTTCCTCCAACTTTTTCTTTCGTTCTTATCTGGTCACTCTGTTGAATAGGCACCATGGGTCGCAGGCCCGTTATGAAAAAGTGGTACATCTATACTAATATACTATTATGCCGTGGAGTTTGTTTGGTTCCCTTTTTCTAAGGAATCGAAAGCCCAGTTTTGAAAAATAGATATTTCGCGTTTGATAGTTCGTCTATTACGGAATTTATTTAATTTTTATGGGACTTTTTAGATTTATAGTGCTGCGATCAAAAAGTGTAAGAAACCGAAAAATGCTGAGTAAAAAGGTGGAAAGAGCAGGATCATCACGCACTTATAGCTTGCCGATGACAACCTTTCACAGTGTGCTCTTGTGCAGTGTTCGGACTTTACTCCAAGAAGACTAGATTTGCTTCGTTTTTCTCAATATTTTTTTAATCTACTCCATAATTCCATTTTGTTCGAAATCTACTTCAAAAAAATTTCAACTGATAATATGAGTCATGTTCTTTGCACCTAAAGCAACGCACGACTTTTCTCATGTTGTCATTTCAGTTTCATACAGCAATCGATAGCAAAACTACTATTTCTGCTACTAAAACTACCATTTTATATTAAAAATGGTTCGTATATTGAAACTGAAAATCTACTCGAAAATTTTGGTTTTACTTCGCAATTTTTTCCCATCTATTTCGAAATTCGATTTCTGAAGTCCGAACACTGGCTCTTTGTCAATTTGCAAAAAAAAATTAAAATGCCTCGAAGAAATTGAAACGAGTTAAACATTCCAAATTTCAGGCGGGTGAAACCACTAGGCAAAACTAGTCAATAATGTGAGTTGTCAGCAAAATTCGAATTGCTTCTAACTGACCTACTTTCTGCAGCTCTGTTTGCTACGATGTCCACGTTCGTATGTAATTAGCCTTCAATGGTAAGTCAACGGATAAATGCCTCGACCGCGGTGAACATTCTAGTGTCCAACAACGACGAGTTCACCAAGTTCAGCCACTTAACTTAAAACATCCATCCTCTATAAATGAATGCTCACCCGGTCAGCCTTTACACCATTGACTGCCCTCCCTCGGCTGCTTCAAGTTAGCTGGCGAAAGTCAAGTACCACCTCCCCTTGCATCGAATTATTTCCACATTGTGAACAGCGCCAACCAGCAGCTTATGCAACTTCAATAAGCGCTTAAAAGCAATTTATATAAAATGTTTCATAATCAAATCCAATAAACCGCGCAGAGCATCATCATCGTTCATATCACGAGTTCGTGAAGTGAAAAGCTTTTAGTGTGAGAACTTCTCAGAAAGAAAGCAGGAAATGATCTCTAACGAACTACAGCTACTCGTTTATAACTGCCGGCGAATGAACGCCAACGCGCAACTTCTCGGCCGTGCTGCAGCGATAAGTACTCTCTATCCGTCCCGCAAGACTATCATGAAATTGCTATCCCGCGCCGCGTGTTCTTTACCGACCTATTTATGCCAGGACAACTATTACCCCTACACAAGGTCAAGCAATATTATCTGTTCGGAGGCAAGGCCACAACCACAAAAGCAAGGATACACGACATAGTCAGAGCATCGCCATCAGCATCAACCGCATCACCGCCCCACTCGCCCAGCGCACGTTTCCAATGTGAGCTAAATAAAACCAGAGTCCCGGTCAAGGGCTTTGAGTGCCGATGTGATACACTTCCTCTGCTCACGGAAACATGATTTTCCGAACTACGAGTAGGTACAGCAGCAATAACTATCCACTTGCCGCAGGGGCTCGGCTCGGCTACAGATTTCTCCCATTTATCGCTACACAACTGAGGCAGGAGCTCAGAAATTAATTAAGAAGACCCCGGTGGATGGAGATGAATGGGGCGAGTCGAGAGTCCCTGCTTTCGTATGTATCCCCGTGGCGAACTTGAAATCAAATTTTAGATAAAACCCCCACTTTTTTCCACCTCGATGGAGCTTCATTTTTACATTTCGCAAAAACAATCCCCAGCTGGTGAAGGGGATGCAACTGAACGCAGTTTTGACAACCCTCTCGACTCATCTGTTCATCGACTCATCTGCCATCCCATCACCTGGCCCTACAACATTTTGATGGTTGAAAGGGAAATTTTCATTTGGAAGTTTTCGGGTGAAAAGTTTAAGGGTAACTTTGTACCTGATGAGCAGGGTGGGTTGAGTGGCGCGGGGCGATGGGCGGGAGATGATCAGCATCCAATGGATACGAAAATCCACTATCATCATATAGAAGCCCTTCGGAAAGTGATTTGAGAGGGTCGACTGAAGTTTAGGCTCGGGTTCGGGTGCTGTCGAGATGATGTATGGGCGGTGAATGAATTGAAGAACTAGGGAGGTGGCGTGACAGGACCCACCCAAGTGCTGGTCGTGAGTGAGGAGGATTTCGATTTTATTTCGTAACTCGATGAACATCAGCCGGGAAGCCAAAGGAAATACTCGTTGGCAGGGAGAATTAAGGGATTCGTATGAATTTGTCAGTGACGCTTGGCCTGGGGAAACTGTGTAACTGACGTTGTTTTCAGTCAAATGTGTTAATGCGTGGGGGTGGTAGTAGTAGTAGTTGATATTCGGAGGGATGTGATTTTACCTCGCACTCAACTGATAATTTTGTTGCTTTGCAGGGTTTGATTGTAGATTATGATTGGGTTCCAAAGGTTGTGTGTCTTCTTTGAAGGTGACGTTGGAGTGGGACGACGTGAATACTCTGAACATAAACATATCCCCTTCGACTTCCGGAATCAATGTATCATCCTTAAGGCAGAACCTGTATGAACTGTGGTCTCTGTCATGGATCAAGAACACGGTGGAAGGGTAGGGAAGGCAGGAGAATTCCCTCTTTCTCTTTATGTTGACTAAGTGCTTCTGTATTCGTCTCATGTCGGTGACTGAATTGACGATGAGTCTCTACACATGGTTTCGATTCATCACTTTTTCCAAGTGAACATCCAACATAACTTCTTTTAATACTTGACCATTGAGTGGAGTTAAAGGCGATCTGAATGATGGTAGATGGGAATGCGGGCCACTAATACCAACTGAGGAAGTTGTGGATAATCTGCTTGCCTGTACGCACCAGCTTACATGTAACGTTTGGTCAGAGGAAAGCATTTAGGATAAGTGGAATCTCATTATCGTTATTTAGATATAAAGCAAATTGCACTCGCTCCACTGTCAACTATCGAGTTGTCGTCCGTGCCGTTCCGTGTGCTCCCCTGAAGTCCTTTAGCCTGTACTTCCGGTGCAAGCGAGGATTTAGGAAAAAAATCGCGAAACGAGTGGTTTCTTCTCTCAAGCGAAGGAATTTATTCATGTACTGTAGTATTTGGTAGGAATGGGAACTAAACATTTATCTGCAAAAACCACTGCTAAGTAGTCGAATTCTTGTCGTTTTGTGAAGAACAAGTTGCTTTTTTTTTCTCCACGCGCACACCATGGCATGAGCCACGAGAAGTGTAAATCGACTCCCACCACTTATTCGTGGATTCCGAGGTCGCATATGACAACGTCAGCAAAGAAAAATGTCATGTCTAGATTTTATATTTCTGCAAAAGTCGGTAGTCCGTGTCAGATGGGGATGGAGAATTATAGCTGCTCCATCAAGGTCGGTACCGAATACACCGAGACTTTCAATGTCAAAAAATCTTAAGAAAAGGTTTTTCGAAAATCGATCTTAAGAAGATCATAGACGGCAGCATCGGAGGCCCAATCTTCCAGAAAATCGTACAATAGGTGACAAACACGGATGACATTGACGTGAATGGCGAGAAAACATCGAGGCTTGAATGAGACGGTAGACATTGGGACGGAGCGGCTAAATAGCTTCTGCGGGTGAATCAGGGCAAAAAGAAGTAAATGCTGTCCTCATAGAATGACCTACAATGTCGTCGTATTGGACAGAGCGTCACAATGGGCAGCTATAACATCGAGGTAGTCAAGGACTTCATCTACCTCGGCTCCGTAGTAAAAAGTACGAACAACATCAACACCGCGAGCCAACGCCAATCGCTGTTTCTATGGCTCAGGACGCATCTGACAAATAGAGTCCACTCTTGAAAGACAACGCTGACTTTACATAAAACACTGATTATCACAGTCATGCCATTCGGCAAGGAAGCATGGAAAAAAGTATCTAAAGAAGTCTCTTGTCTCTTTTAGAGAAAAGTTCTTGTTGCGATCTTTGATCCTGTTGGCGTTGATCACATTTGGACCACAAGATTGAACCCTGAAATGTAGGGGCTGCAGCACGAGCCTATGAGCCTAGACCGAGTGAATGCCGAAGTTGATAGAGTGCCTGCCACCGGTTAGAGGGGTCCCCGGTTTGAGTCCCAGTGAAAGCAAAGTTAATACGTTTTTATCTGGTTTTGAAATCTGGTCTATTCACCATTTGCCATTGTGATCAAATTAATGGCACTACCACTAGTGTGGTCAATCGGTGGTAGCAGTCTAAGTGTGGATATCACAATGGACCAACATGGTCTAACATAGTCGACTCCCAACTCGTGGAACAAAGCAACAGAGGGCGTCTGCATCTAAGGTGGAGCATCCAAGTGGAGAAGGTCCTGAACTAACTTGGTGTGTGAAATTGAAACCACGCTAATCATGTCACGTGAGCAGAAAAAAATAATAGAAAGTAGTTGGAGATTGGATTGGAGATCGGAGAGTCTTCGACTCCGAACCCGTGGGACAACGCAACAGAGGACGCCCGCGTTTAACGTGGCGCACCCAGGTGGAGAAGGACCTCAACCAACTTGGCGTGCGACACTGGAGACAGCTAGCCAGAGACCGTGCTAGCTGGAGAGGCTTGTTGGTTGAGGCCCAGGTCCACCCCGGACTGTAGCGCCAAATGAAGAAGAGAGTAGTTGGAGTTTGGAAAAGTATCGACCAAGTGGTCAAGCAAAAAATTGTCTGGAAATCGCTCAAGAAAGCTATATTTATTGGACACTGGAAGGGAATGAACGTTAAGACTCTCTTATAACGACTTTTGTGGTAAACGCAAAGATGATGATGGGGTGGCAACCACATTACCACCCCCTGCACTTTACAGCGTCGTCTTCACTGGAAGACTAAGTCAATTAAGGGATAAAACTCTCGGCACCTTAGGGAAGCAGAGCAGAGGTAGAGTCAGCCATCTCAATCGCTTCATCGCCTCAATCGTTTTCAGGGTATATGCCATCTGATTAGTGATGAACCACAATGTACCAATGGTGGCTTAAGAGTGGCTGGTCAATGCAGAGAGTCACTAGACCACCTCTACCTACAAACATACCGATCGAATTGCATTTCACGTTAACAGAGTCCAAGCCCAGGTGTTCAACCAAGCCAGAAGGATCGTCGTGAGTGTGTCTCTGTTACCAATCTTATGAGGTTACACGTTGTCGCCTTAGCACGAATTCCTTGAAATTATGGCTTTCAAATTGCATAAAAGAAAAATGTGAATTAAATGATCCCTATGATAACAGCCATCCGTGAAAAAATACACAAACAAACCGAAGCGAAAGTCTATCTACTCGCCGTGAACGAAAAATTGGTGCAAACAAGCCATTCTACAACCGAACACCATCCTTTCTGGCTCGGGATTTGATTTAATGCGATCATAACATCCTTGCTAAGTCGCATGTCGTCTGCGTTAAGCGCTCACGCGTTCGAAACCGTGTGATTTAAGTGCGTTTGATGGAATTCCAAGGAAAATTTGAATACGAGCTGCCAACCCTTCAGCGCTCAGCACATGGGAAATAATTCAGATCTCACATCCGCCGTGTGTGTCGAGGATAAGGACGAAGTATCAACAAAGCCGACTGGGGTAAGGACAGCTACTGCTTGTGTGTAAGAGCTCAAGGAGCATGAATAAAGATAAGTAATTCACAATTACTTTACCCCATCCGCAGTAAGTGGAAAAGGAAGTACCTTTTCTCTCAGCGATCAGAGGGCAATCCCTTGCTTAAGCCGCAGTAATAAGCATAAATAAAGCGAAACAAAGGCAGGAGCGGTGCCTTTCTTTGACAAAAATAAATGCGAAATCCTCTCGAACCTTACAAGGGGTTTTGATCCGAGAAATCTATCTACAAGGGGCCTCCCCCGGAACTCGACCCGACCCCACCATTGTGAGGCAAGCAACTTTTCTTATTTAAATCATCATCATCCTGCTTGCATTAGTGTCTCGTCCTACCCGAGGCTTGGCTTGGTTCCTTCCATTTGTTCATCGCTTTTGTGGCTGTGCTTGCGATAAGGAGGTACAAGGGTAAGCAAATTTAATATATAACTACACAGGGGAACCGGCATCCTGTAGACGTTTACAGATAACATGATATGTGTATCGTGCAACAGGAACAAATGGCTGTACACAGTCGAGGGTCGCCTGCTCTTTGGGACGCGCTACACGTTGTTACGTTTGAATATAAAGTATCTGCCAGCACCCTTACCCACTTACCCACACTGTCATCAGCGCCCGGTTCAGTGTCAGCGTAATGTCACAGGACGTTATTCACTAAGAGACAACAAGGGTAACAAGGCAAAAGTCAGGTCGGAATGGAGGGGAAAAAACGGAAGGGACTCCATTTTTCGTTCAACTTCCATATGATTGAACTTACCCGGTTCTAATGTCGTTGCTAAGAGGATCGATGGAAGGCATAACAGGATAACTCGAATCTCCAACATGTTCGGTAACATTTGCATTATCTACGTGAATCTACGTATCTCTTTGTGCTTCGCCTATTTATATTCTTCGTTCGTATTGCACTCGAAATGGGACACGTGTGCCCTGTCAGACATGCGATCCTAATAGGTTTTTTGTTGGTCTCGTATTTCTTTCGTCTGTAAGCTGCTCTACTGTCCTGTCTTGCGTCCTTTTTGGTGCTCTGCTTATTCAAAGTGAGATATGTGTAGTTACGCGACCTGCGACTTGGGCTATTAATAATTCCCTCTCGAGTTGCAGCTTGGATGGTCTGTACACAGTTAGCGATTAGAAGACCGTCTCCTTGGACTGTCTTGCCTTTTTTTTATGCTTCTTGCAAAATTTTCTCCTTTTTGTTGAACTTTATGATTAATGCTGTGCGCTTGTCTTGACGTTTTAAGTCAACGTTACCGCACTAATATTTCATGTCAACACACACACACACACGTGCTGGCTATGAAGCACTACACACACACAAGCACTGCTCTTTCAATCTGCGAGTGGTGCATAACTTTTCAACTGGGCGCTATCACCATTAAGTTTCTCCGTCAACAGCGATAGAACGGAGGGGTCCTTAGTCCTTAGCGCATCTAACAGGACTGCTGCAATGTGTACATATGGTCGAAAGTTGAATGGCTCTCGATGGTCTGTGTATCTATCGGGAATTTTCTATGAAACTCGATAGCCTTACAAATTTGTGAGTGAACCGCGAAGAAGTTGTGCTGGTGCGGCGGGGAATCCTGCTGCTGCAGGAAAAGTCGAACATCGATTAGCACTTTATGTTGCTGTCCGATCCAGTGGGTTGTTTGTGTACTTTATGCTTTTCAACTTTTCTCCTTGGCACTGGAGTTTTCATGCGCTGGGTCATTTCTCAATGTGGGCGCGAGTAACACCACCAGTCCCAGTTTTCAGCTCCTATTGGACGGGACAGGGCAAGAAAAGGGGTATTAATAGCGCGCTTTGCAGTCGTGGCCGGAAGAGCACATTCAAGTTGGTACAGCAGCGGCGAGTTCAGTAAGTCTTGAAGGCGGTGTATATAGTTACGGCCCTTATGGTGGCTGAGGTCTGCTCGCGTACAGCTGAAAAGGAAAGAGAACGATGAAGAAATTAACAAAAATAGGAAAAGAAAGAAAATCGTATTTATTAAGAGTGAATCAAATTTTCATCGAAAGGAAACGAGTAGAAGGAGAATGGATCCTTTGACGTACACACGCATCGATGGTATCGACTGAAAGGAGGAGAGCATATAATCGAGTGAATTATGCAGGGGTTTCCTACAGAAGGTTCTTTGAGAAAACTTAGAGGACTTCCAGTTGCAAAAGTGTTTTCACGGCAGGGGAACAAAGTGAAATGAAGCAGGAATTCGCTTGCTGATTGTTTGAAGTGCACTCTTTGATTGAAAGGAAGCTTATGAAGACTTTGTTTGGAAAATGGGAGCGGGTTGAACACTTATTTAATTGTTACTACTCGCTTCCATTTCGCAGTGCTAATATAAATAGAAAGTTTGTCCGAATGTTAGGGGGCTTGGTTGTTTGAGTTATTGGCTGTTGTGATGTTTGAGCACCTGTGCGGAAATGAGTGAAATTTTGTGTATATGTACATTGTTTATTCCGGATTGAGTTATTGGATAATCTTCCCCCACAAAAAGAAGTCACGTTTGACATCATCGCGGACGGCAATCCATCACTGGCACGTCAACAAAGGTCAATCTACCCTTTTGAGATCGTGCAAGCATCTATATAGCGAAAGAATTTGAAAGTATCCACGCTCCCCAGTAACCTTACTGAGATGCATGCCAATACCGTGTCATGCACTGCGAGAGGTTATGTTGTTCAGATAAAAAGCAATCGCAATCACTTCGGCTTGAAAAACGTGGCAGTTGTCCCTTAGGAGGACGGCTTTTCGGAAGAGGTTACAGAAGACCCCGCACCTGTACCCACGATGGACTTATTGGTAAGAAGGTTTAATGTTTGAAAAACTAACTCAGCAGACGTTTCATCTATATCAGTGAAGCTAATTGTTGGTGGGCTTGTGGCGCGATAGGCTCTCTCAAGTCAAGTGGAATGATTATCCGTGTTTCCTGGCAAATGTCACCCTCCGATATCTGACAGTAAATTATTTCGCTAATCAAACGCATTCCGTGGGCACTTTGGCAGCAAGTCTGAGCCAAAATTCAATCATAAACCGAATGAACTCGTCTCCACCAACCTCCTTATCAACTGCCACACAGCCGCATGACCACAAAGGCATTACTTAACAATACCCGATAACAAAGGCGAGTCAAAAAGGAATGCACGCCCTAATGGAGTGGCCTCGTACTGCGTACCTATTTCTGGATATCTCCCTCGTCCCCCACAGCTACAGTTTCCATGGATACAACACAATTAACAAAGTGAATATCCCCATCATCGTGTTCATCGACCAGAATCGACAATACAACTGAGCCGAAGGCGAAATAAGGAACCCAGCGAGAAGAAGGAAAGTCGTACATCTCACATTACTCACAGTTCACACTACTAATCCAAATAAAGGATACACGCCCGAAATGGTTGGAAACTTTCTTCATTTCGTTGTCTCTTTGAATTGAAGGGATACACACACTTTCATTCTCCCGGCAAATGGAATGGCAAAGAAAATGAGTCCCTTTTATGAGGAAGTTTTGCGAGAAAGGTGAAGAGATTATATCAACACCCGTAGACCCACACATGAGACAGCGCCTTCACATACGCGTGCTCAAGGGTGATGCGATGACGTTAATGTGACAAACAAACACAGAAACAAACGTGAAAACTTTTCGCCGTGCTATATAAAACTGCCAGGCAGCGGTGAAGGATACATAAACTACAAACATACTCACTGTCGTCGTCGTCGTCGCCCCCAGGGGGACGACAGCTTACGAGAGAGAGAGAGAAAAAAAAAAAAAAAAAAAAAAAAAAAAACAAGAAACAAGGAGGACCCCACCAAACTCTGACTCGAGTTCCAAGGATGATTTTCACGGTGGGAAAAAACCTTTTACGCAATTACTCGGCAATTTGGAGCACTCCTCTGCATCAGCATCTGCGTGTGAGTGTGTGTGTGTGTGTGCAAAGATGCCTAGGAGCAACATCACAATGAGTCGAGTTGAGCACTGAAAGCGCCTGTCGCTCAAAAACTTAATGATTCTTATTTTAGTGGAAGCATTTTTGAAAGTGAATTAAGCGAAGATTAATTTAAGGATAATTGTGGAAGCCGTAACGATGATAGTCCTGAGCTGATTTAACTTGAGCTGCCAGCTAATGCAAGTCGAAATTAGAAAGTTTCGTAGCTTCACTCACCGCGATGGTTGGAGTGGCGAGCGTAGAGCTTGTCAGGGATACGCTGGCGAAAAATAAAGTCAACTCGCTTTAGGGTTGAAACTTGGCGAAACTTCGCAAGCGGGGAATGTGTGGTGTGCGATGAAAAATGGCGCATCACCAATCACGGGCTCGGCTTGGAGAACAAAATGCCAGGTGAAGTATCTGAGCGACCTGCTTAGCTATGCTGCCCTGGGGGCGAACTTTGAAAAGATTTTATTTGTCGACATCGGAATTACATTATTCCCAAAGAGGGGAGCGATTGGCCGTGAGGTATTGAACTTACTTGCGCTGACTAAGTGGCTTGACAAGAACGTTGGGGGAGCTATCAAATTACAAACTTATGGGGCAGTGCGAGTTCAGAATGTCGAGGTAATTTGTACAGAATTACTTGAAACTTGGATGTGAAGGAGTTTGAACTCGACAAGTTCAGAACGAATCGCCTGCGACGGAAAGGAGCCAAAGTTGGAGAAGTTTCAGCTGATAATTATAGTGCATGGGTTTGTTTCCTGAAGATTTTCGTTTGTTTCATTTCGACGGGAGGAAGCTAAGCGCACCTAGCTGACGAGTCAAAAATGCTTTACAACACGCCTAGTTTGTCAGTCATGGTTTATGGAGCATTACGATAAGCAAAACACCAGCGTTGATTATTGGTGCCTTCGATAGTAAGTCGTATTTCGGTCGTATACATGTTCCTGTCTGTGAGGAAAACGAATGGAGGAGTGGACATATCCCGCAGAAGGTCAAAATCAGTCAACTAAATTGGCTTGGCCAAATCGAGCCTATGTACAGATACCTCTTGTTCATTCTCAGACTCAGGATGACAAGTAAGTAAGTAGGACTTGATACCAGATGAGGAACAGAAAACTGTGAAGGAAATTGCGGGCTGGATTATGCTGCACTTGGTAGCGGGGTTTCGATTTTAGCAAGATGAACTGGTACCTCAGCAAGTAAAGCTGATGAATTTCAAACGATGTCTATTAATCGACTCAAAATAAGTTACTATTTTAGTTTTTGACAGGCGATATGAAGGGTTCATACATCTTCGGAGACGATTATGGTATTGCCATCAACTTCAACAGAGAGAGCCCTACAGTCGCTGATATGTCTCAACCTCATTTTTCGGAAATCATGAAATGGTATAATCCTCGTTCGCGAAATTATGGATGAAGGCAAGCTGCACCATTTCTCAAAAATGTTTACAATGCGTCCGACGATATGTTACGTATTCGGCATCGTGGCCACACAAGCAATTCAGAAGACTGCCTCCTAGTTCGATGAAAAACGTTACGTATACGCTACAGTGGCCATGCAAGACAACTCGTAAGACACCCACCTCATCCTATTAAAAAAAAACACTCTGAAAAAAAAACTCACAAAACAACTCTGAAGACAGCTTCCTCGTCCAATGAAAAATGTTACGTATACGCCATGGTGGCCATGCAAGGCAACTCTGAAGACTGCCTTCTCGTGCGATGAAAAATGTTACGTATACGCCACAGTGGCCATGCAAGACAACTCGTAAGACACCCACCTCATCCTATGAAAAATGCTACGTGTACGCCACCATGGCCATGCAAGACAACTCTGAAGACTGCCACTGGTTCGATGAAAAATGTTACGTATGCGCCATCGTGGCCAGACAAAACTACTCTGAAGACAGCTTCCTCGTCCGATGATAAATATTACGCATACGCCATCGTGGCCAGACAAGACTGCCTCCTAGTCCGATGAAAAATGTTACGTGTACGCCACCGTAGCCAGACAAGACAACTCTTAAGACTGCCTACTCGTCTTATAAAAAACGTTACGTATACGCCACAGTGGCCATGCAAGACAACTCGTAAGACACCCACCTCATCCTATTAAAAATGTTACATATACGCCACCATGGCCATGCAAGACAACTATGAAGACTGCCTCCTCGTCCGATGAAAAATGTTACGTATACGCCATAGTGGCCAGACAAGACAACTCTTAAGACTGCCTACTCGTCTTATAAAAAATGTTACGTATACGCCATAGTGGCCCTGCAAGACAGTAGTATTCGTTCCATATTTTCTTTCGCCTGCCCACAGTGCCTACAGATTTACGGAGGTGGTAATTACATGCTCCATGTCCTCCGTGTACACTTGGGTCAACTTTATTGAGTTCTAGAGCTTGTTTGGGATTGTAGATTAGTTTCACGGGGATCCTTGAGTGTTTTATACCTTCCTGGTTGTGGGAGAGGACTCATTTTTGGGTTTGGTCCGCATGTCTTTCCTATTAGTTGCTTTAGGAAAAAGAGCTTATAAGCACTTGTGTTTGTTTTGTTGATTTGCTTAAGTATTTAGGGAGTTTCTGATCCGATATTATGTCCAGAAAACAACACACAAATTTCGCAATCCACAAATTTAGGAGATCTCAGCTCTCATAGCTGCTCTTGTCTTCCATGGGCAAGTATACGAAGCTTTATCAGCTCCAGTAACGTCATATGCCACTGGAACTCCGAATGAGTCTGGAAATCTGGTCAGCTCTAGAAACCTAGTCCAACTCCTGTGAAAGTGGTTTTGATACAAAGGCTTGTGCTAGGCGACACGCACCAAATAAATCTTAGAAGCGCACGCTTATCCGAGTGGTTGACAAGAATCTTTGATCAGATACTAATTCGGCTTCTCACAGTACTCCCCACATGTTCCCAACCTTTACCAAAACACTTTTCACAAACAGAGCCCTCTTATGACGTTCAGCAGCGAGAAACTTAGTTTTCAAATTTCAACAACCTCAAGCTTGATTTACAATGAAAAACAAGCAAACGACCAAATCCAAACAAAGCCTAGGCCAGAGCATAAATTTGGATAGCCCTTTTCGCATAGTGCTGCACTCAAAACACTCACTAGTTGTTGCCATTTCAATCCAAAGCAATAATTCTATGATCTCCCATCAGCCAATCGATGTTTCGAATTATGCCCTCGGGCAGCACGAGTCCACCCACCATACCGCCGCCGCAATCATCGGCCTGTCCCTTTGAATTACCCTGATTTAAACCCGATGACTGCTTCGGGAATATCACCGCCCACCACTGGCCCAAGCGCGCCACTCCCAGAACATGAAATATTTCATCAGCTGGTCCGTAATAATATGACAAGCGATGGATATTCGGTCATCAATAAAATCTCAAGCCCTCGCTGCGCTGGGCCACTCCACCAGGCAGTAGCGCTGCGGGGCTTGGCTTCAATTGGCTTATTACCGGGACTCTGGTACAAGCACTACAAGGCCCCAGTGGCCAGCATGCCTATTAATTATTGCGGGTAGACATTATTTATTCCTGAAAGTTGTGCAAGATCGCGTTAAAATTATTTTAAAAAAATGAATGACTTGAATTAAAATGTCATTTTGATTGAACACCGATTCCGGGAGGTGGCTGTGCCCAGTGCCGCCCGACCAACCCTGTACTTGCATGACAGTTAATAATTAATTCGTGAAATCCATTTGACCAGCACCTATGGCCCCACGGTGGGCCGAACGTCCCAAGTGACGTGGTGTGGCGCTTGCACATACAGACTCTGGCGTATGTATGCACAATCATTGTAGACGTGCAGATGTAGTCGCCGCATCCAGCCCAAGAGGAATATCAGAACATTGCCCATTTCGGGGCGTGATGGTTGTAAATTATATTTGTCGATCGATTATTTTGAGCTTTTGTTGTCAATTTGCATGGGATTTGAACTGATGTGTCGGTTGCGATAAGTGCCTAATGGTCAGTGGGTATGCATGTAATTAACAGCAATTGTTCGGTTAGGGCTTAACGAGGATTCGTGTACGTCAGTAATCCGTGCTAAGGCGCCTTCTTAGGAAACTCCATCGAAAATTGGTGATGTGTGGTCGTGGGCTGCGGTCGTGGGTTCTCTACCAGCTAATGGCTTTCCACTAAATAGTCGCCAATGTAATTGAAATGCACGCTGTTGTCGCTGGTGTCAATTTTATGGGCGCGCACTGCATAAAGTGCTGATGGGGTGACAATGAGCAGCGGTTTTGAGGTTTGGAAGCTTCGAGAATTGATGTCATTCTGCATGGCCGCTTCGGAATTAGATAAGCTTAAAGTTTTGTTTTGAAATGAAATCGATTTTGGACCAATTTGCTTATTCGCTATGAATCTCTGCTACTGAATTTATTTGGTGTTGGATTTTAAAAGTAAATCATGCGAACATCGGAGAGGGTTGTGAGAGAATCGTGAAGTACTACAGTCTTTAAAAAGGAAAATGTATTCTACCAAAAGGAGAAAAGAGAACTATTCGTTCGTGTCAAGAGTAAAGTGCAGTACATATGCGAAACTCAAAAACTCTGAAATATATCATCTATTCGCAGATAGCCCTCGGATAGTGGGGTCTTTAGTCCGAATCAAAGTGAAAGCAAAGTAAATACGCTTTTATCTGGTTTAAGGTGGTCCAGACACCATTTTGCTTTGTGGGACCAATTAACGGCTCTATCACTGGAGCGGTCAATCAATGGCAGTAGTCTGCCTGTGGGTGTCACAATGTACCAACATGGTTTAAGTGTGCTGGCAACTGCCCCTACCAACCTAGCTCCGTGTCGTCATGTATTTATGGATCGCGTCTGTATCTTAATAGATCACGAATTTCAAATCGTCAACCATGATACATGCCAGTTTGTGTGGATCCTTTTCTTGAGGGATGAAATGTATAATTAAATGCCCAAGTTTTGGAATACCAAGAACTGCCCATGGGTGACAATGGTCTTCGTAATTCCAATTATCCAACATGTAATGTTCACTGTGAAGGCACACATAACGCAAAGACCAAACGGCGCATGCCAAAATATTACATAAAAACCACATTTTCACCACAACATGATGTGCCTTTCGTTCAAAAACTGAGTAAAAAAATATTGCATAAAGTGCGGCAAGGAAATCTTTTATAGCGTTAAGTCAGTTTTTGCTCGTAATTATCGTATAAGTGGAAAAGGTAGTAAACAAATTTGACTTTAAGCTTCGCTGCTGGAAGTTTCAATGGAGGTCTATTTAATGGCATGATGCCAAGTCATCGCCATGACCTGACGATTAAGATGAAGTTAATTCTGGAACTCAAACCCACTTCATCATATAAATATGATCAGTTTAGTTCAAAAAGCGAACTTTCCACTTGAATAATCGTTCAGGCAGTCGTTCAATCACTTAGTTTTGGGCCCGGACTATAAGGTGGGTGCGTAGAGACTTCGCAACCAAGCTCCTAAGTTTGGAAGTTCATCTCCTATGGACCAAAGCTGGCCGCTTATGAGCGATTGCTTACTTCAAAAGGTCAAATGTTGACAATACTGGTACGAATAAGAGGTTTTCTGTATGAGGTCAGTTCATATTAGATGATTCCATGTTAATCCCACTAAACACGCAACAAGATTTTCCTGGCCGGCAATCCTGGTTTTACCACCGTTTACACCGACTCATAGCGATTCGACCACCGAACCGATTTCGCTTGACGTATTCGTAAGTGATCCACTTTTCATCACCAGTCACCATCCGCTTCAATAATGGGTCGATGTTGCTGCGTTTCAGCAGTGATTGGAGGATGGATATTCGGTCTATGAGATTTTTGCCTTTAACTGCTATGGTTCGCATATCTTTATGTATAAAGTCTTCATCAAATGGTGCTAAGCGGTTTTTTCAACAATGCTTAGTTACATGGCATTCGAAACAGTGCTTCTTCAGACGAGACGATTTTCATGATTCTATCGGGGTTTTCAACGCCTTTCAGAGTGTGGTCCATCCCTTACATCATCATGGAATAGACGGAACCAAAACTACAACATGACTTTCTCTTACAGTATCAGGACCATAATCATTATATACATTTTCACAAAACTGTCTTGCGTCTTCACCTTTATCGAAGAAAAACTCTACATTTTCTCTTTGCTACTATCCAACTTTGACGCCAACTTTTTCGGCCGCCATATTTCAGTCCACTAAATGCAGAACAGAAAATGTGTTCCCTTGCAGAAAGCAGGCATGCGGTAGGATTTCCCATATGACTGCGTTTACGAAAGTTGCTCTAAATCATGCTGCAGCCTTTTGCACACATTCAATTTAAAATTTCAGGCTTTGTTAATGAAGATGGCCAATGATGTGATGAACATGTTTCCGATGAAACTAAAGCCACACATTTACAAGACGGTTACCCAACTGGCGCTGCACAAACGCGTCATAACTTTTAAGTGCTCAAAAGAAAAGGTGTTCCAAAGCGCTATTCATTCACTACAGAATATAACAAGCAATCAAAAAACAAAAATATTGGTGTGACGCAAAATTTGATGAAACGAAAATTATGATCTTCCATAAGGAAGCACCAAACGGAGAGTGACGCAAGTCCTTGAAAGCATTGAGCTATAAACATTTTATTTCGAGACAGTAAAATTTTGAAAGCATGGAATAGCAAAGACGTCGAAGACATCGATTTTATTGACAACACCATGGACGCGTTGGAATACCGAATTATTTGAGAGGCGTGAAATGAGGCCAAACGGAATTTTGCCGACCAACAAATTTCGCAATGCAAAAAGAAATAATGTCAAATATAGCGCGAAATACTTTTAAGCAACACTCAGTTTGCGAATGGGCTCAATTTGACAGTTGGTGGGGTATCGGTATTTGGGTTAGCGTGTTAAAGCGGTCTTGAAGTGGGACGGTGTTACTTGGTATCCGATGCTGAAATGCCTCGATCAATTGTATATATTTATATATTCATTTTATATGGGCGGCACGACTGTCCGAGACGGACCTGGGCCTAGCTTTTCAGCAACCACTCGTGTTGTGCGTGCTACTGTTCTTTCCCGCGTAGAAGGGGCCTAAAGTTTAATGTCGACTTTAAGCTTCCACGTTTGAGAATTTTTTTCTAGATATTTGTTACTGGTGGAGCATTGTCGGTGACTCGAGAGAGGCGGAGCCTTGAATTATCAAAGGTGGAAAATTGGTGGATCGAACCTGGCACCCTCTGCGTAGGAGTCGACGCACTTACTCACTACGCCACGACGACCCACAATTGTGTGAATTGTTTTTTTATTTAAGTTAGTTCTGTTTTTATTCAATTCTCGATTATTTTACAATGTTGGTGCTGGTTTAGCTTCCTTATGATTGTAATCCGCCTTAGATTGTTAAAGCGTTTTTTACAGAGCCTCGCTCTTGCACAGTCGTTGAAGCATAGAGGCTTCGAACCACGGCACCCTGAAACCACACGGTTAAGATTTGGCATAATTGGCATTGTTTAAAAGTGTGAACCAATGATAACGTCAGACATATAATTCAGTGAACTTTTGTGGATGCAATGAGGGGCATTGTCCTGGCTCAAGAACAATGTACAGTGAACCCCCACATACGCCAGGGAAGCGTTCCAGAAACTACCGCGTATGCCGAATTCTTGTATGTTGAAACACGAAGCTGTGTGAAAGTATGTAAGTACACATGTGTATTTATTTTCATATTTTCGGTGAATTACGTTTAAGCAACGTGTAAGTAGATGGAACTTCGGAAAAAGATTAAAAGCGTGTAAGCGAAATAGTATTTGCTGTGTCCGAGTATCCCGGTTCGGTTGTAATATTCACAAGGCAAGGGCGCAATTAAGTCCTCGCACAATGGCATTTTCAACTCAAAAACGTATCTTAATTGTCAGCAGTCCTTTTTACGATACGACTCTACATTATGTGATATACCACGTTATTGAAAAGCCCACGAACTCTAGATTCCCGTTCAAGTTCCTCTCTCACAACAGAATGAGATCGACCCTATCAACATCTCAAAACATCTACAACTTAAGCAACTAACCACAAATATTTAGAGGCTACCAATTGGTTGAAAACAAAGGGACCAATGCTCAATATAAACGATCACACTTTGTGCTCAGACTAAACATACCCACATTCATGACCCTGCGAGATAAGACAGGGCCCGCAGAATAGATGTCCTGTAAAATGTAATTTCTGTAAAAGCTGCATAAATGAAGAACGTAGGGACCACACATCACCGCTCTGGTTTATCGTACGAAATGGCATTAGCATAAGTTAGCAGAACTGCTCCAGTTCTTGGTGTTAGTCAATCTGAGTGGTATCACAATGGGCCTATACTGACTATTGTTCTACATACTCCATGGTCAGCTGACTTCTCTTCTTGAGTGATATGTATTCTATAAGAGTGTAGATGCAAAATTCGTCACATTGTGCCCTAACTTACTTACTTATCATAGCAATAGCTGCTTTGCATAGTTGGACACTCTGCTTCCAGTCATCAAGACCATCTGCGATTACTTACTAGGCCCTTATATGGGACCAAGTCCTCCTCTCCTTCTCGAACCAGGAGGCTAAGATTCGAACACCCTCTTGGCTGGACCGTTGGTGACCATTCGTTCGAATTTTTCTTTCGAAGGCACTAAGAAACAGCTCCCCAGTTGTTTTGTCGAACCGAAGTAGCATTGGTTGCCACTGGCAATTCTACTTCGGATCTTAACTACATGTCGTTTCCGGATGTGCCGTACAGATGTGGTCGCCATGAAGTGGAACAAATTGAAGAAATGTTGTTGGATTTCAAGCAACATGGTTGTATCGTCAGTATCAATGTTCACTTCCTCTACAGCAATTTGGACCTATTCATCGAAAATCTTTGTGATGTGGGTGATGAACTACGGGAATGGTTTCATCAAAATATTCGGACTATAGATGAAGCTACCAGGGTCACTGGAATGCCCACAGGATGGTGAACTATGGGTCCTATGATTGTTGTTGATATTCATTCAGCTAATGGCTGGATTTCCCGAGCGAACTACACCACAGTGCCTTCCAGTCTGTTCCCCAACACCGAGGCACCATCTTGTTGAGCAGATTCCATGATGGATAACTTTTAAAATGCGTCTCTCAAATGCCCTGTAGTCACTTCGAATAAGCCTCATAAAACGAACAGAACTCACTCAATCACAATAAATTACACGAACCCAGTACTTCATGTGGTTTATGGGTCCCAATGGAGAACGGCCCATAACATTATTCAAGCTCTATTGTGCGTTCTCCTTGCCATCCGAAAAGTGACTTCCTGCCTCATCAAGAACTAAATTAAACGAAACAACTCGGCTCCGAAGACGTACCACGTGCAAGGCATGTCCCTAGTTAGTTTGAAGCAAAACACAGAAGAAAAAAAAAAAAACACACCGAAACGAATCCAATAGGCACACAAATTCATACATCTCAGCTGAGAGCATGAATGTTCAGGAAAATATAAAAGTTTCTCCACAGTCCGTAGGGAAGACCTCAAAGTTTTAAACACAAGCATTACAGGATACGATGGTAATAAGGAATAAAAGTTGTTTTTTTTTTTTTTTTGGAGCTGTAAGCTGGGAGAATGGTGCGCACGTCCAGAGGGTGCGGGGAGAAGAGGGCTCTTTTCAATGAGTTTTATGGACAATTTAGGCTGAATTTGAAGAGAATTATTGAATGACTTGAGAGCATAATATTCCCCTCAAAAGTTTTTCCATCGACTACTCAACGAAGGTACTAATGAAAAAATAAATTGAAATCGAATGAATGCTGCGACCAATTTAAGGATTCGTAGCCAAGTTAACCTCTTTTTTTCGGAGAACGCTAGAATTGTCATTCAAGAGAGAAAATAGGCCATCACTCGGTGCTGTGGTCTGGAGAAGGAGTTCCGATTTTGTTTTACCAGCTTTTCTCTGGGCTGCCTGCGAGTGGCTGGGCGGGTATTTTGAACTGGTTGTCGGTATGTTTGTATGTTTATTCCACAAAAGATTATCCCTTGTCATGTAATTTACAACATGCTCTTGACCGACATGTGACCACTGGCACTTAACACTGTGGTTAATACACAGTTCTTTGCCATCATAGTTGAACAAAATGATAATCGATTGAAAGAAAAAGGGAAAACAGGGTCCATAATCAGCTCAGCCCTAGATTGTCACTCAACATTAAACGGCCATTTCACTTCGCTTGGCGAGGTCTTAAAATCCTCAACGGAGCATACATATGTTCTGTTATTGTGAGGAGAATGTCCTTTCAGTTTTGCAAATCAAGGCAGTTTTTAAACAAAGTTCAAAATTTAGCTTGGTCAGTTAGCTTATGTTGATGCTGTTCAGTTCGCTTAAGATACTGGAAAAGCAGGTTAGCCAGAGCACTTGACGAGCAGAAGAGCTGGTGTGTGTGCTCCCGCTTCATCCAGATTTCATTATATGGAACCCATCCTGCGGCCTCGAGCGCAATAGTGCGGTGCTCTCTAATTATTCCCATGCGAGTCCTAATTGCTTTAAGTCGCGAGGTAGTATACACACACTAATACCAAGAAATACAATTATTATGTGCCCTCATTTTCAACTTGATGTGTAGTCAGTCAATCAAACCCAAGCTCGTGTGGGAAAGTCTACAGAAGCTTCAGAATCTGTGCAGAAGTAATAGAGTATAACTCTGCTCGATACCTGGGCACACAGGGAAGAAGGCAATAAAAAGGGCCGGCTCTCCAGCTAGAAAAGGGCCCCGAACCATTCTGCGCTGTAGAAGATCACGTCCTCAGGCAAGACTTCATGGAACTAGAAAGAAGAAACCGGGCAGATACATGCAACAACGCTCATGACATGAAGCAGCCAAGAAACTCTTGGGTCAACATAACCGAAAGAGGTTTGCGGCATGTATCAGAGTGTGCAAAAATAACCTAGGTATCTTTACAGGTTTCCTAACAGATCACTATTAACTCAGAGAGCACCTGAGAAAGCTAGGTGTATCAGAAGAAGGTCTCTGCAGATTCTGCGGAGAATGCAATGAAATCCCAGAACATATACTGGGATTCAGCCCACGTACGACAAATATACCTGCAATTAACTAGCTCTTATTCTCTGATCCTAAATGAAACTGGCTTAGAGAGAATACTCTAGGATATATCTCTTCCACCTTCGCGCTTCCTCAATACAACTCTGAAAAGAGCTGCTTGGAAGGGGAGTTCCTAAGAAAGCAAAGGTATGAGTAGGGGGTGCAATAGATCTAAGGATCGCGGTGCAGTTACCCTGAACAATAATAAGAATAACTAAAATAACCCTCTCCACTTATGATTCAATAAAAAATAATAAAAATAAAACTGTGATTTCTATTTAATTAAAATGTTGCATCATTTTGGGACAAGCTTTAAGTTACTTTCCAATTCCTATATTATTATTATTTTTTTTAAATTGGCACTCATCCCAGGAGTAGCTATGGTCAAGGTCGGCTTGGGCATTCACCAGACCGCGGGTATACCACCCGACACTTCACTCAACTCGACAAATTTCAAAATCCCACGATGGTGCTTAACAAGTGCTATTTGTGGACTCGTTTGCAACACTCATATCGGCAAGCTCTTCAAATTCCGGTGTTGAAAGTTAGTTTTCGACCTTATTTCAGGCGACAGCCCTGACTCAATCGTTATAAGTATTTAAAACTCCACACAAGTGATAAGCCGCTTGATTAAAAATAGTCAATCTGTTGTATAAACATAATTCACATTTGTTTATCGGATTCATCAACTAATTATATTTGTGTAACCCAATTGCGTCCACTTCACGCTTGACACTTCAGCCAATACTGAAGCACAAAACAAATTAATCCGCACTTCTGTTTGATTATAATCTTCACGTGTTTAGCAAGCCGCAGTTGATTTTATCTTTCGTAAATTGAAACCCACACAAATGAGCAAATCAAAAAAAACAAAAAAAAACATTGCATATGATTCAGATTATCAGCGAACAAGTAAACTAGAGGTTCCGGTGATGATAGAATGGATACACTGACATGCGGCCATGATTAATGACGACACATGTACCGCATGCTATTCAACACCAGATTAATTCAGATTCACTGAGGTATTTATTCCGCTCCGCATCACGATCAAAAAAGTCCTATTTGCTGCGAAAAATTCCTCAAAAAAAAAGGTTAATTTATACACATTTACACGAGTTAAGTCAATTTACGAATTGGCTCTGCGGATTTGAATTAATAAGCGGATCCGACATTAATGTGTATAAATATGAGCAAAGGACTATAATATTTTTGCTGGAAATTGCTTTCGTTTATCCTGTAAACGCATTATGCATAATGCCGTATTAAGGAATTAAGGCCGGCGCGGTGGCAGTGGTCACACTCAAAGCGCATTTATCGGAACATTCGAGAAAAAAAAACCTGCTCAATTGTGTTCGTAATGCAGGGACGAAGGACAGTGTTTTTTGTTCCTCTGTGAGTTAAATGACAACTGTTCATAATTGAATGGATGGCTTAAAATTATCTGACACAATGGATGCACAAGACCTCTTTTTTTTTGCTGACGGTGTATCATTTAAAAATTCCCTCTCACAACGGAGATCGAACGTCTGTCATCAATAATCCACTTTTCGATGGAACAATACTCGATGATGTGTATGGCAACCAAATCCGACAGCACGATTTACGTTTCGAAGGCTGTGCAACCAATGTGAATTTTTTAATATAAGAACAATAATTATTATATCATTGACAAAGGGCAGTATCAAAGTACGCTTAAGGAATTTTATAACCCTTATATCATCAAGTGCAAGATAAAACAAACATTTTAAAACACTTTACAAATCTACTATATCTTCTCCCGAAGTTTGTTTAAATCATGCGACAATCGGTCGGAGTGGGTTGAAGTTGAATCGTTATAAGGCATATTTTGTTCTCAATTTCATAGCTTCAGTAAGTCTTTCAATTCATAACAGATGAGGAGCTGCTCAAACGAGTGGAGTGGATAATTTTAGTCGTTTGAGCATTTTCAATGCCGTGAAGTTTGTTCGTGATGCAAAGTTTGTTCACCAAACGCAGAAATCGACGCACCCACATACTGCGCTACGTTAATTCAAGCTTTTTATTGAGTGAGTGGGACAGAGTTTGACTCAACTTACGCGACAACGTAGGAATCGATGCACTTACACACAACTCCAAGGGTTTTAAATGGAGATTTAACTGCTCGGGAAGTGGAACTTATTTCATGTATCTAAACAACATCAAACTAACAAATACTAAATATTTTTTTTTCGATCTGCGGTCAACAAGCATTTGTAGAACTTAGTCAGAGTATTGGGAGGGCATGTACTAACTGTACGGCCTGTACAGCGGCATGAGCCTAGTCAGGCGTCTACGGATTCAACGCCTAAGATGGCTGGGCCATGTAGAGCGCATGGACAACACTGCCCAGACCGAAGAGTCTTCGACTCCCAACCAGCGGGACAACGCAGTAGAGGACGCCCACGGAACCGATGGCGCACCCAGATGGAAAAGAACCTCAGTCGACTTGGTGTGTGTGCAGTTGGAGACATCTGGCTAAAGATCGTGCCGGCTGGAGGGGCTCACTGGTTGAGGACCAGGTCCACCCCGGACTGTAGAGCCACCAAAAGAAGAAGAAGAAGACAGAGTATCGAGTTGAGCAAACTGTAGCCAAAGCGAATATATTCGTTCAGATACGTAAAGGGGCAAGCCATGACCCCTTGTAAGTTATTAGCTTAGAAAGTCGCACTTAGCACTTATCCTCCACTCTGTTATTTGTGAAAGGAATTTCAGCAGTTTTCAGGCATCCATTCAGATTTTATCCTTTACCTCAGGCAAAATGGAGATAGGATACGGAAAGGCGATGAGCTTCAGAATTAGTGTCACCTACGGTAGCATTGCAAATGCCGATTGCTGCCAGTCGCACAACAATATCCCTGCCTCAATTTAATCAATGACATTAAAACCATTAAAGGTAGCTACCCAAATGGTCTGTTGTTTCATGGTATAAACGCACAACGAATAATGAATTTGCAACCAACTCGTATGAAGGCGGTTGAATCAAATGATTTTCAATTATCGCTAAAGCTATCCCTACTACATCACTGCCGTTGTCATCTGCATTGTCGAACTGAGAAGAATATCTCGACAGTATCTTCATCCTTGGAAAACACCAAAGTAACAATATCGCCTGCAGATATCATACGCAACATCTTGTATATTTCTTTTACCTTTTCTTGCATTCAATTCCATCTGCAGTTGAATTTCACCCTCATTTCTTTCATTGAGGCGTCCAGTTCTGAAAATCAAAGGAGTCTCATCTTCTTTCCCCCGCTCAGAAAATTCACCAAAACCACGATTTCACGATTCATACTAGGTCGAGGTTTGTATGCAGTGCCCCGAAAGCGATTCCTTAAAAAACGAACTTGTAGAATACGCAGAATTTTGGAATTTCTGTTCAGAATTCGGCTTATCAAAAGTGACGCCAAATAATCTGTTGGAATCAAGACATTCGAGTCATCTAAGTTCAAGTTATCGAAGTCCAATTGTGTACATTTCAGTCTTGGCGCCATTGCCAACCAATTTCATTCGAGTTATCAAGACATTCGAGTAATCGAAGTTCGACTCGTTTTATTCAACTTTTTGAACAAGATCACCAGAAAGACCTTCGGTAGCCCAACATGAGAAACACAGGAGAGAAGCATAAACAAGGCCGCATATTTTAGGCAAGTATAGTGAGGCATGCATTTTAATCTTGCATATTGGCAGCATTCTACACATGTTATGAATGAATGAATTAATGTGCGAAACATAAAAAATTGAGGATTGATATCTCAATCGCCGAGAATGAAAAACCTTCTGTATAAAAGTGGCTTGGGATCACAAAACAAAATTTGTAATAATCTATTGTGTAAAATCTGTCAAATTCATCACGGTCCAGTTTACCTTGACTCAGACCTACCACAATATGCATTCATTCTAATCCGTATTGGAGAATTTTCTTCAAACTTGCAACAACATCTCCGCAATCACAATGCGTTGCCGGCAAAACATTTTTTTCAAGTGCCACCACTGCTACCAAAAAATTACATTTTAACCCATTACTCCTTAATGTCCCATTCTTATTTTCAAACAATTTATTTTTTATTTTTTAATTTGTAAAAAATATTAAGTATGATGTCCTAAGCATAGGACTCTGAGGAGTAATGAGTTAAGGACCATGGTCCCACAAACGAAAATATTGTATGTTTATTTTAGTAAGCTTGTTCAAATGTCAGAGGATTAACACATGGCGGGTCACAATTTTACACAACCATTTTCGAGACAATCCAGCATGAACTCCAGCAAGTCTGTGCAAGTGCTCGCATATGTCAAGGATGTTCACATCATCGGCAGAAGACAATGGCCTTCGGAACGACAAGGCTGTTGGCACAATATCCACGTACCAATGAGGACGAAGGAAACGGCAACTCCTTGTCTTGAGTTTTATTAGAGGTACTAATTAAGCTTATGCTAAAATCTAAAAATCTAAAAATCTAAAACTTCTTGCTGTTTTTGATGTCGCTCAGAGTCACACACGACCATGACAGTATAGTTGCCTCAAACTAGATGACGCGTTAGCATTAATTTCAAGCCATCGACAAGGGGGACACCGCTTTGTCAGCTTAAATTTTGCGGTAAGTCTCACATGGTGCTAGAACACAGCATCTGACGCACCTTGGGACTTAATCAATGAACAAACTTCCTTCTACGAACTTTTTGTAAATCAATTTACACCGTGTACTGGGGACGTATCTTAAACACTGGCTGAAGCTCGAGAAAACACTACTTTACAGAAGGTAATTGCTTGGATGGTGGTAAGGGATACTAATGGAAGAACATATCTATATTCATTGAAACTTCATTGTGTGATGCATCGATTGTTTAATGATCCTTGATGTAGTAAACAATCTTGGCACTTCTTTAAAAAAGTGCCATAATGGCATATCGGCAACGTTGCTTGCACTCTCTTGCCCCCTCCTCACATTCTCTCACCATCTCCAATAATATTGCAACGTATCAAAGTTTACGAAGAAGATCCCCGGTAAAACCATTTCCTTGGATGACAACCCTAAAAAGGGATTTCCTTCACCTCGGTGTGACGAATGTGCAGTCCAAGTGTTTTACTTACTTAATGACTATTTCCTTCGATTTCACATGCGTTTCAGGCTTGTCAATTTCTTCGATCAAGAGTTCTACTCTTGGGCCTCCAGTGATATTATAGCTGTTTCCAAATCAGAAGGTCATCAAATCCCCTTTGAAAATGTTGAAATACTAGATGAGAAAATGGCCCAATAAAACGTCCTTGGCATCAGTGCATTCATGACCGTCCACCACACACGCTTTCTAAGCCAATCCGATTTGGACACAATTTAAGACTTATTTTCAACACGCGAATAAAATCTAATGCCTACCTTCAAATTCACAGAAACATTCGCATCCCCTTCACCCGGCTGCCAGCAATTATTGTTGAATCGTCATCGAAATGGGCTCGTTTATCCGAATTGAGATCCCTCACGGAAAGTAGCTGTCAGCATTCCCAGTCGAAATACGGCGGGGATTTCAGTTTGTGAAAGATATGACTCGGTAGATAATGCTGTAGATTACCTGAACCCCAAATGGGGTCAACGAACCGCCTGAATGGCCCTTAAGGGAACTCGGAAACGAAATCCCACTCTCTGAATTTAACCCGACTAGCTTAATGTCTTACCCCACTTACTTATATGCGAAACTTGACTCCAATCCGCCGACACGCATGCGAGTGGGGGCGCTACCGTGGGCACTCATCGCCATCTCTGCCAGCAAACCGGAACAAAGCAGCCTCTCCCTCGAAATCATTTCGCCTGGATATTGTGTCAAGACTCTCGTAAACTTTAACAGAACATTTAATTGTTGTTTCCCCCTCAAATTATTCGTCTCACCCCACGGTGGATGGATGTGCGGCGGGTGGATGGATGCACAGCTGCCGTCGCAACAGTGATGCATCTACAAAAATCCTTCACAAGGCTTTCCCCCCGCGTTTAATAAAAGCGCAGAGCAAACGAAACAAGGGCTGTGGTACAAGGTGCAGAGCTGGAGGCGAGCGGGAGATGATCCCACCCCAAATTAGCATCAACAATGGAACTGAAACAGCAAAGTCGTGTTTTCATTTGTAAATGTAAATCGTCCCACTCTAACAAAGTCTCACTTCATTGCACATTGTTCCACATTGTTTGCCGTACAGCGCCGCACACACACACTCACACGTGCCCACAAAGTCCTCAAATCCTTGTCAGGATTTGTTCTGGCATTCCTAAAGAATCGCAGCATCTCCACTCGTCGGGGCGCTGCCGCTGGTGGTGGTGGAGCGCCAGAACCCCTTCGTTCACTGGTTTGGCTTTAATTAGTGAAATTATTCACACAGAATGTTGCAATGTGGGATCTCGTGTCCCAAATCCGTGGGAGGCAACAACGACGACGACAACAGTGGGGTGCAACGGTTCTGTAATCCCAACATCATCAAAAGTTTGCACAAACACATCCACCCACAAGCTCTAAAGTCGCCCGCGCCATCGACGGTATGGTGGGAATCGATTGATGGCTGTGGCGCATCCGGCTAGTGCATCGTGAGGCGCGGAGTAATTTCGAAACGGCGACGGCGACGCTGTTTTAATAAGCTGTCGGCCACGGCACTTCGATGCAAAGACCCTAGCGATGGCTCTGACACGACGTGAGCCAGAGGCGGATGTTTAGCTATGACGATTTGAAGGAGGGAGAGGGGGACTCTTTGTCATACGTGTGTCTAGACCGAATCGATTTTCTCTCTCTCCCTTTGCTCCACTGAGGATTTTGCGTTTGTTTGCTGTAAACGCAGGCATTCAAGGGCGACGGAAGGGACTGCTACAAAGAACAGCAATGGCGCGAGGTGTTTTCTTAAAAAAGAAATTCAAATTTACCGAGACAGGGATGGATTGTCGACTGTCGATTGCCCTTGGAGCCGTCGGTTGTATACGCAGTCCCACAGGGCTTGCGAAATTCATTTTGAGAAATGCATTTTGGATGAGCAAATGACTCTGAGGATAATAAATGCTGACAGACATGTGCTGATGAGGTGCTCGGGGACCTTAAACAATGGCAGAGCAGAGGACTAACCTCGAAATTGTCTCAATATGCAAATACCAGGACAGGCAGGTCGCCTCCTGCGAGAGGTTGACAAGCCGATGTAGACGTGGTACTTTCACTTTTTGACAAAAAAGTTTATTAAATGTTGGATGGGAGATGCCTTGACAATGACAACGATTTTGTAGAAAATTATTTTTTCCAAGAATCGCTCCCTTGTCAGTTTGAGAACTGGCTTTGATTCGAGAAAGTAACTGGGATCAGAGGGACTAAAGGACGATGCGAACATATTTTAATGTATTAAATTGAACGTCTGTTCTTTTTACCAGGCGGTCACTGAACCATCAAAAAATCCAGTGGATGCAGGAAAATCCATGTTCATACAAACATAGTGCTGGAGAATCTCGATTTGCCGACATAACATGAGCACTGTTCAAATGTTGGACAATAGAGTTGAGGTTTCACTGCTTGTGTTAGAAGTTTATTTTGGGGTTAATAGTAAAAGTTGTAGTGAATGTCATTTTTTGGCATGTATTTGCTTGGCAGTCGAAATTTACTAAGACTGGTATGGGTCCAGCATCACTACGGTATCGCTGGAAATGAGATCGCAGATGAACTTGCTAGACAAAGACTGGAGACATTCTAAGGGCTACAGCCTGCTTTGGGACCGTCTGTGTCCTTGGCTAGGACATTCATCAATGGTTGGGACTCTCGACAACACAACTGGAGGTGGCATGACTCTTCAGGATGCGGACAGACCATGCTTATGCTTCCAAACTCTTAAAAGCGCCTTTAAGAGATACTCGGCATTTTTGTTACAGTTCGATTGACGGGTTGCTACATTTCGCCAAACACTTAAGTGTGCTTGGCCTAAACAACTATACCCTCTGCGACGCCTATGGAGAAGACGACGACACTGCAGAGCAGTTCATCTGTCTCTGTATCGCCTTTGCTTGATTTGATGGCAGATAAGCGGTGCTGACGTGATGAGAACTGATAACAGGACAAATATAGGATCCAGCCTGGCAGTACAATGAACCAGTCATGACAGAATTTGTCCAAGAGCACAGATAGCTATTTAGATCGTGTTGGTGATGTTTTAGGTTCTAGGTCGGACTAAGCCTCTGGATCGAATAAGTTATTAAAAACTAGACAATAATGGTAACTTGGTGATAATTACGTGAGGGAAGCAGTGTCGCCAGGACCATGAGGGATGAAGCAGTTTCAGCTCAAGCTCAGACCCTCCATGATCTGTATAATTAGTAAGAGTTAATACACAGGCTAGTACTTGAAATAATTGCTGCAATTTTTTAAAATGGACCAAGCTCTAATTCGCCCCATTTTCACTCTATTATAATGTGCAATTTTAAGCTCGGTATAAACTTCAGTTCTACAGCGGCTTCGTCTGAACCTTGAACTGAGCTCAATTTAAGTTCATGTTTAACATATTGTGTAGCAAACGCAGGAGAAAAACGCATTCAATGCGAAATAGATCACTTCAACTATTGGCACGATCTGGTATTCTTAGAAAGATTTTTAATATCGAAAGTATTTCGAAGTAAACTAGAATGCAAATTGAGAATGCAACCACTTAGTAAAAATTAATATTACAGACTGTTATTATGGGTTGGGTGACTCTCGTGGCGTAGTGTGTTGGTTCATCGACTAACTCATAATTCACGTCTTCATATCTTGTCAGACAACGCTATTCGGAGTCAGCGCAAATCTATACCACTTGTCCTAGAACCACAGCCTGGTAGGGCCAACCAATACGAGTTGATACCCTCTGGAAGCTAGGCTCAGGTCTACCTCGGGTTGTCGCTACCAGGTCTACCTTACCGTTCAGATCAACGCCTTAAAATTATCGACTTTTTCCTCTTCTTGACATCGATTAATTGTTCTGATGCAGGGGATATATATTCAATATTTTGTCAATATTTTGATTCAATATTAGCAACTATAGCATTTATGAGTCTTGGTTGTTTGTTCAGCCGTCTTGACGACCGCGGTTCAATGGGCGATCTCCCTACAAGCGGTACTCATCGAAATAATCTCACAGAAGACCACGTCAAAACGTGATTTAATGTAAACGTTGCAACGTCAATGCAATGTCCTTATCTAGCAAGATGGTGGGCACTTGTCTGAGAATGCATTAAACACTTAAGAAGACCTTATTAAAAGAGATTTTGGCCACAGGGGGGTGCCCAAAAAGGAGGCTTGTTACTGTTTGTTTGGTCTTCCTCTTCACACGAAAGCGATACAGTGCTGATTGCTTTTTCAATCCATGCTGTTGTGGTGTCGTTTTAACGGTGTACCTGTAAGTTGTTTTCTATAAGTTGGGGTTTGTTGTAAATCTTGTTGTTTGTCTAAAATTTCATGCCGCGGATCGATGTAAGTTATAACGTGTTACAATCTGCCCCGACTGTTTTTTTTAACCGATTGCTATGAACATGAACACCGTTTATAGGGCCCATACGGATTATAAGAACCATCTCTGAACCCTAAAGAAATGAGGGCTAATCCGATGGAGAAAGAAAGAAATAAGAACTCTCCACAATCAGTTATATTAACCGACACGTCAGAGAAGAAATTCTATTAGAGAAAGTAAAACAGAAAAAAAAGCAGTGTGAAAAAATGTGTTGGATTGCTCGTCGGGTATCCCCCTATACCCATAGATACAGACCTCACTTTACCTATACTCCTCCTCGAGAAGAATTTCTCAACCAGCATACCGCCCAGATCTTACTGGAAGTCTGAACACCAGCCGCTGGAAGGTCCACTGCGAATCTTCACAGATGGATCGAAGATGGATGCAGGTGTGGGTGCTGGTGTCTACTCCAAGGATCTAAATTTCCATCTTTTCGACTACCCAATCGCTGTAGCGTCTTTCAGGCTGAAACTGTAGCGATTAAAGAAGCCCTGTCCTGGCTGAAAAACAATGTAAAATCGCGCACAGATATCGTCATATTTTCCGATAGCCAGGCAGCGATCAAATCTCTGGATTCAGTCACCTTTAATTCCAAGACTTCCCTTAATTGCTGCCTAGTATTTTAAGGGCGGCAAAGTATTTTAGCATCCAATTTATGTGGGTGCCGAGACTCTGTGACATTCCGGAGCAACTCCGTTCTCTTTCCGGGTGGAGACCCACTCTCCATACCTATCGTTGCTATAAAACATCTGCTAACGTATGAAACCCTTGTTCAAACAAACTGGCACAGGATGCCTCATTACAAACAACTAGGCCTATGATTGATCCCAAGCGATCGCTTAGCTTTTTCATATTAAGCAGGCCAAACCTCAGATCTCTTATTGGCGTTCTAACAGGGCATTGTGCCATCGGAACTCACGCCTCTAGAATAGGCCTTCCCTATAATGATTTCTGTAGAAGCTGGAAGGATGAGGAGAAACCATCGAACACTTGCTACTGCATCAAAATCAGCCCTCTTCTTCGCTTTATTAAAAGCACAAATCGGTTTGCGAAATAGGTAGCCTAAGATCCGCATGGTAACACGCTGGGCCTATGTTTGGCCTAAGTGTGTCTGCACCTCAACCCTGCACCTCAACCTAACCTAACCTTGGCAAACTACACTTTTCTGTGAATGTTTTCTGACAAACACAAAAGAATTGCTTTTTTACCTAAAAAATCACATAGAATGTGTTTAGCGCAATAAGATATATCTAAATATTTTGCAACAATATACAATATACTTGCTATATAAACAATATACATACAGTAAGAACAATATACAGCTGTAAGTAAACTATAAATTCAACGCCGTTGTAGTGTCTTAGAGTCACTACGTAACACTTCATGTACTTTTTAGATGACTGAATCTTACAAAAATAAAAACCAAACAAATTTTGTATAGCAGTAATGTAATGACCAATAATCGAACTGATTTTGCGTTAAAACTTGTTTTAAATTATTTCTATTAGTTTGAAATTAAAAAGGCACTTAAAGTCACAGCGTGACAGGAATGCAGCTCATTTAAATTTTGATTCTTTAACCTTTTCTTTTTAATTTATTTTTGCAGCATACGTTGACCCATAGGACATTTTTTCTTTCTTCAAAATTGTACTCGGAGAAATGTTGAACATATTTCGCTGATATTTTAGATACATTTTAAAAAAGTGTTACTTTTCGCCGAGCGCTCCCCTATTTCAAATCGAAACATCAAAAACGCGAACAACCACCCAGTACATCAGTGGATGGACGCCTGCGTTTAAATAGAACCTCAATTAACTTGATGTGCAGAACAAGATACAGGAAATTCTTCTACGGTAGTCACAACAATGAACATAACCGATTATAAGTGGTGCCCTGAACCAGAAAACATGTTCGGCGACCATAAGAAAGAGATGTATTTTGTTTTAAACAACTAATCGTAATTCATAAGACTTAAGCTTTCACACTTCAAGCATATACCCATTCAGTCGCACTGAGAATGATGAATTTAAATCATCGTAGGTGTGCCATCAAATTGTCCCCCAGCAGCTTATTCCAAATTTCACACTTAGCTCCGTGCACGAGTTCATAGGAAACTCTCTCACTTCCACTTCATGAAATGTTAATCCTCAGAACAGTTTTAAGTAGTTTACATGTTATTCATCACTGAGTGCCACCCACCGCACAGGATATCGCCACAATTTCATATTTCGCCAGTTAACCTCAAGTTGCGAAACTCCACTAAGTAGCTCAGCTTCAAATATCCATCACCACATACAGGTCCTGAGTGATTCCAAGAAAACCCCTTATCCCTAAAGTTCAACACTAATTCTGTGTGTATTTCAGCTCCTGAAGGAGGAAATGAGTCGTGTGTGTGTGTATGTGTGTGTGATGCCACTCAAAAACTATTTCCATCAGTTTCCCAACTACTTAACACAAATTTAACCACACCTCCAGCGCCCCATCGCTCTGCCACCCACTCATTCGCATTCGGCTGTAAAACTTTACAGGATGTGTCAAATTAAGGACCATTGTCAAAACATCCAAAACAACTTATGAATTCACTTAACACATTCCTAAGCAAATAAACAGAAGCAAGAACTTTCGAATTAATATTTTCCCTTTTCTAGTGAAATTCACCCCTCATCCGGGAGTTGACAGGAGACGTTCATAGAGCAGGTCTGACGAGGGAAATGCTCGTTGAAGAAGGAAAAAATCGAGCCCTTCCCACATGTAATTAGAGTGATGACGGCACCACCAAGTCAGCTGCAGAGCGGACGCTCGAAGTCCCTGGCTGTTAATTAATTTCGCATTTCAAATACACGGCAATGGATACTGTCGCATAGTAAGTCACAATCAGATGTGGATCCTTGCAACATTTCATCACAGCGCTGGGGTGTGTCAAAGTGTCAGTGGATGGAGGGGTGGTGCAATGCGATACCGCTTTTATTGGGTATTTCAATTAGAATCGCTTTGGAGGGAAGTAGGAAAAACTACATAGCCCACTGGACAGCAGTTGTCGCAGGCACCCCATTTTCGGCTGCACGAAAACTAATAAAGTTGACATTATATAACTGCCTGCGCCCCCTTTGTGGCATGTGAGGCACAGAAGATCCTCCGAGATGGACGCTCGTATTCGATTCGCAAGCAACGAAATAGTGGCTAAAGTGTGAGCATTTTATGACAGCGTTTCATGCAAAAATAAACTCCTGGCATTACCAGATGCAAATAAAGGGAGTCGGCAGCCCCACACAGTGGGGGGCTGGGTCGTCCTTGCATGTTTGTTAGCGGTTTTTCCTCACTTTAAGGGGGCGACCGCAATGCGTTGGTCAGAGGACATCGATTTGATGAACAAGGGAAAACACCGAAAACACTCGCAAACACACTCACACACCCACACACACTGGCAGAGGAACGTGGTGTGTAATCCTTGGAGATCAATTTCGTTCGGTCGATGTAGTGAAATTGTTTGCAGTCCTATTGGCCATCCTGGGCAGTGGATGTGTGTGTGAACGGTTGGACATATCGGCTTTCAGTGCCACTAAAATGTTCGGCTTTATTATTTTGATTACGGATTGAGGGCTTATTGCGGTCAGTTTTGGTGCTACAAGCTCCTGATGCTGCCACTGTTTTCTGGCTTTATGTGCTTTTTTTTTCTTCTGATAGCTGGCATTGGGGTCTAGGGCTGGTGTCCAGGTTTAGGGGTGTGGGCTGTGTGGCAGCAGGAGGTGAATGCTAAGCAAATATCCTCTTGGTCAGTTAGATGGTGTTTTATTGTTGGCCATCCTTACTGGCGGTCGATTTAGATTTTGGGTGAGCATGTGGCACTTTGCTTACGAGTTATTTCTACGGTCCTCTGCATTGCCTTGAGCTATCGTTTCTCTAAAACTAGTCTAATACCGATGGATAATGAATGGGAAAGATATTGCTGCATAAGAGGGATGCTGGGGTGGGGTGGTTTTATGAAGAAGTGGAGAAGGTGTCTCTGGGGATTGGTTTACTACACGGCAAGCTGTTAAACGTCGAATAGCTGAATGGGATAATAACTTTCATTTGTTATCTTTGAGAAGAAGTGTCCGTTGTGTAGGCAGTCTTCTTGTTGTCCGAAGAATGCATAAAATTGGATGCTGTGCCGCTCGGACATTGCCAGAAGGTCCTTAAAATATAGTTAACTCGGAAATTGAGATCGATTTGCAGCACTTTCCCCTCGAATCAAGAAGTGAATGTTTAATTTAAGGGAACAATGTACAAAATACATGCAACTAAACTTATTGTAGACACAGTCGACACGACCAGACAATAGTTCTCTGTATGCATGTGATTCATCACACTTAAATCATCTTGACTATGCTGACGTCGTGTGCATATTCCCTGATAGGCTTATGGAACTCCAACAAATGGCAACGAATTGGAGAGGCTGGCTAAAGCCGTGTCACTGAAGATCAACTCGTCAAAACCAAACCACTCTTTTAACTCTCTCGATCAAACAGGCATTGCTGGCCGACCGGCAGAGAGTGTAGACTGTTTCCAATACGTCGAAAGTATTGTCTCAGTCGATGGAGGAACCTAAGCCGATGCCGAATATGTAAGTCAAGCAATGCTATTACCTAAAATACCAAACTTAGAATGTTTCGCTGCAATTTTGAGTCTGTGCAGTTACATGGTTGCAGCACTTCGAATGTGAGTGCCATTATCACAAGAAGGCTACACACGTTTATGAACCAGCGCAAGGTTCAGCCAGGACCTGTCACATTCGGACAAATCCACCAAATGACCGGAAATAGGAAGAAGCTGCCACAGACACTGACAACAACAGCGAAGGAGACTCAAACACACCGGCAAAGCAAGAGGAAGTCTTCTCATTTTTTTCCGAAGGCAACTTTCAGCCATCACTGCATCACGGTACTGAGATATCAATGGACAGACAAGTCGTGTATCTTGGCAGCCATTCGAAACCTATCATATCCCTTGATGCGGCAGCAAAATGGACTAAGCCAGAGGACTAGGCTGCTGCTAATACGGCCGACCTTAACGTACGGCTTCCCAATGTGGTACACCATCTCTAAGACCAGCATGAAGAAGCTCTCAATTTTCGAATGGAAAATACTGCGAATATGGACCGGATTCACCCTCGATAGGGACCGTCAAAGACACCACAGCAACAAGAAGCTTTACAACCAAGCAGGCATCATCCCCCAAAAACTGTCACCAGGTAGGTGAAACTGTTCAGAAAGTAACTACTGGATATCAACAACCATTCCATCAAAGCAATCAGGAATCTTAGAAACATAGTCCCTTCAACGCGCTACATCTGCTGAATGAGCCGAACTTACCGACGACGTCGGATAACGAGCGGCATGGATTCTATCAAAGCAGCGATAGCAATCACCATTGAGGCTAAATCGGCTGTCACACCAGCACCCCATGCTAAAAAGGCCACCACGGATGTAAGCACCAGTTATTGTAGGACACAAAAAAATAATCAAATAATTAGTAAATAATAATAACAACCGTTAAACTAAGCAATGTACATCAGATGGGCCAACATCCTAACCCTTCGTTTGTAAGCCTGATTATAAACTCAATTGTTCATCAATTAGTTTTGTAAGTCAACGGGCGTGAATATGTTCCAGAATGAATATTGGAAGGTTTGTGAAGCGTTGCCTTCGAAACCTACTAAGGATTTTCTTGCCGAATCGTGGCTCAAACGAACCGCTTCATCAGAGAACTATCCAACGGCGCAAGTGGCAGTGGATTGTTCCCGCCAATCGAAGTAGAACCCGCCAATCGAAGTAGAACCCGCTAACCCAAGACGGTAGAAGAGCAGGTCGACCTAGAAGTACATGGCTCAGAATAGTAAAGGAGGAGTCCTAAAATCTGGAACGGATTGGAGAAAGCTGAAAGTTGGAGAAACATTCCGAGAAACCGCACACGACGGCGCGTAGGCATAGTAGAAGGCCTAGGACCCTCAAGGAATACAGGATCTATGTGTTTCCATCGAAAGCCCCCTTTGCTTATCTCAATTGCCGAGGTTGAAAAAAGTCGAGATTCATGTCATGTCTCATTAAACAGTACGCGCCAGTTATCACATTTTTCTTTTTCCCAAATCGTATTTCACCATTGCATCAATGCTATTCGATGATCATTACCCTATTATTCTCCCATTCAACTGAACACATTCAGTTATGCAATGACATCAAATCCATTGGCTTCTGCCATGGCGGTTGTGGAGGCGTTGATCCTACGAAGACCAAGGCCACAATTCAATTAATCCATCAATCAATTTGCATGATTGGCATGCAAATGTAGCGTGGCAGCAATTTCGGGCATATTATCGTAAGCAAAGTGTGCGTGTGCTTTTGTGTTTGTGTAATTTTGGATAAATGCTTGTGTTTTGGGCTGGTCGGTATGCGAGCTGAAAGCCAACGATAATTGTTTGTTCTATGCCAATTTGGGAATGTTACTGGTTAATGCAATATGTGTACGAGAACATGAATGGACCAAAATGGCACCTTCTTTTACAGAAGGAGAGTTGAGAGAACGTCATCTTCGATTTACAGATGACTTAGTTACTCTGGTAGCTGTGGTGTTGTGGGTCTGTGCGACGACTCCTACTCTACTGAACATCGCTCCCTGACAATGCTCAAAGTGAAACCTCCTCAAACATGGCCGATCAGGGTCGACATAAAACTGTAGGATCCTTCCTCTAGCGAAAGAACAATATCACGTACAATACGAGTGGTTGCTATGGAAGCGAGGCCATGGCCGCATACGGGCAGTAGGGCTACCCATATTATATAATTATCTCCACATCCTCCAAGACGCAATTCCAGCGACCACCCGATAGGCTTGTGGTCGTAGGCGCTAATGCTCATACAACACGATGCTTGCTAGCGAGTGTTGTCTCTCGCTGGATCGTTGATAGTTAGGGAATCCCTTAGCCAAGTTTTCATTGTACCTCTAATGGTTTATCCCACTTGGGCGTTGAATGACCGACTGGGCTATACTGAGACCACGCGGCGTATGTGGAATATTCTGAGACCACACGGCGTATGTGGATTATACTGAGACCACACGGCGTATGTGGAATATTCTGAGACCACACGGCGTATGTGGATTATACTGAGACCACACGGCGTATGTGGACTATACTCAGACCACACGGCGTATGTGGAATATTCTGAGCCCGCACGGCGTATGTGGATTATACTGAGACCACACGGCGTATGTGGACTACACTCAGAACACACGGCGCATGTGGAATATTCCGAGAGCACACGGCGTATGTGGCGTATACTGAGACCACACGGCGAATGTGGAATATTCTCAGACCACACGGTGTATGTGGAGTGTCCTGAGATGTGGAATATTCTCAGACCACACGGCGTATGTGAAGTATACTGAGATCACGCGTGGAATATTCTGAGACCACATGGCGTATGTGGATTATACTGAGACCACACGGCGTATGTGGAATATTCTGAGCCCGCACGGCGTATGTGGATTATACAAAGACCCCACGGAGTATGCGGAGTATTTTGAGACCACACGCCGTATGTGGAGTATACTGAGACCACACGGCGTATGTGGAATATTCTGAAACCCCACGGCGTATGTGAAATATTCTCAGACTACACGGCGCATGTGGAATATTCCGAGAGCACACGGCGTATGTGGATTATACTGAGACCACACGGCGTATGTGGAATATTCTGAGACCCCACGGCGTATGTGAAATATTCTCAGACTACACGGCGCATGTGGAATATTCCGAGAGCACACGGCGTATGTGGATTATACTGAGACCACACGCCGTATGTGGAGTATACTGAGACCACACGGCGTATGTGGAATATTCTCAGACCACACGCCGTATGTGGAGTATACTGAGACCACACGGCGTATGTGGAATATTCTCAGACCACACACCGTATGTGAAGTATACTGAGACCACACGGCGTATGCGGAATATTCTGAGACCACACGGCGTATGTGAAGTATACTGAGATCACGCGGCGTATGTGGAATATTCTGAGACCACACGGCGTATGTGGATTATACTGAGACCACACGGCGTATGTGGACCATACTCAGAACACACGGCGTATGTGGAATATTCTGAGCCCGCACGGCGTATGTGGATTATGCAAAGACCCCACGGAGTATGCGGAGTATTTTGAGACCACACGCCGTATGTGGAGTATACTGAGACCACACGGCGTATGTGGAATATTCTCAGACCACACGCTGTATGTGGAGTATACTGAGACCACACGGCGTATGCGGAATATTCTGAGACCACACGGTGTATGTGGAGTGTCCTGAGATGTGGAATATTCTCAGACCACACGGCGTATGTGAAGTATACTGAGATCACGCGGCGTATGTGGAATATTCTGAGCCCGCACGGCGTATGTGGATTATACAAAGACCCCACGGAGTATGCGGAGTATTTTGAGACCACACGCCGTATGTGGAGTATACTGAGACCACACGGCGTATGTGGAATATTCTCAGACCACACGCCGTATGTGGAGTATACTGAGACCACACGGCGTATGTGGAATATTCTCAGACCACACACCGTATGTGAAGTATACTGAGACCACACAACGTATGCGGAATATTCTGAGACCACACGGCGTATGTTTAATATTCTGAGATTACACGGAGTATGTGGAATGTTCTGAGACTACACGGCGTATGTGGAATATTCTGAGACCCCACGGCGTATGTGAAATATTCTGAGACCACACGGCGCATGTGGAATATTCTGAGACCACACGGCGTATGTGGCGTATACTGAGACCACACGGCGTATGTGGAATATTCTGAGACCACACGGCGTATGTGGAATATTCTGAGACCACACGGTGTATGTGGAGTGTCCTGAGATGTGGAATATTCTCAGACCACACGGCGTATGTGAAGTATACTGAGATCACGCGGCGTATGTGGAATATTCTGAGACCACACGGCGTATGTGGATTATACTGAGACCACACGGCGTATGTGGACCATACTCAGAACACACGGCGTATGTGGAATATTCTGAGCCCGCACGGCGTATGTGGATTATGCAAAGACCCCACGGAGTATGCGGAGTATTTTGAGACCACACGCCGTATGTGGAGTATACTGAGACCACACGGCGTATGTGGAATATTCTCAGACCACACGCTGTATGTGGAGTATACTGAGACCACACGGCGTATGTGGAATATTCTCAGACCACACACCGTATGTGGAGTATACTGAGACCACACGGCGTATGCGGAATATTCTGAGACCACACGGCGTATGTTTAATATTCTGAGATTACACGGAGTATGTGGAATGTTCTGAGACTACACGGCGTATGTGGAATAATCTGAGACTACACGGCGTATGTGGAGTATACTGAGACCACACGGCGTATGCGGAATATTCTGAGACCACACGGTGTATGTGGAGTGTCCTGAGATGTGGAATATTCTCAGACCACACGGCGTATGTGAAGTATACTGAGATCACGCGGCGTATGTGGAATATTCTGAGCCCGCACGGCGTATGTGGATTATACAAAGACCCCACGGAGTATGCGGAGTATTTTGAGACCACACGCCGTATGTGGAGTATACTGAGACCACACGGCGTATGTGGAATATTCTCAGACCACACGCCGTATGTGGAGTATACTGAGACCACACGGCGTATGTGGAATATTCTCAGACCACACACCGTATGTGAAGTATACTGAGACCACACGGCGTATGCGGAATATTCTGAGACCACACGGCGTATGTTTAATATTCTGAGATTACACGGAGTATGTGGAATGTTCTGAGACTACACGGCGTATGTGGAATATTCTGAGACCCCACGGCGTATGTGAAATATTCTGAGACCACACGGCGCATGTGGAATATTCTGAGACCACACGGCGTATGTGGCGTATACTGAGACCACACGGCATATGTGGAATATTCTGAGACCACACGGCGTATGTGGAATATTCTGAGACCACACGGTGTATGTGGAGTGTCCTGAGATGTGGAATATTCTCAGACCACACGGCGTATGTGAAGTATACTGAGATCACGCGGCGTATGTGGAATATTCTGAGACCACACGGCGTATGTGGACCATACTCAGAACACACGGCGTATGTGGAATATTCTGAGCCCGCACGGCGTATGTGGATTATGCAAAGACCCCACGGAGTATGCGGAGTATTTTGAGACCACACGCCGTATGTGGAGTATACTGAGACCACACGGCGTATGTGGAATATTCTCAGACCACACGCTGTATGTGGAGTATACTGAGACCACACGGCGTATGTGGAATATTCTCAGACCACACACCGTATGTGGAGTATACTGAGACCACACGGCGTATGTGGAATATTCTCAGACCACACGCTGTATGTGGAGTATACTGAGACCACACGGCGTATGTGGAATATTCTCAGACCACACACCGTATGTGGAGTATACTGAGACCACACGGCGTATGCGGAATATTCTGAGACCACACGGCGTATGTTTAATATTCTGAGATTACACGGAGTATGTGGAATGTTCTGAGACTACACGGCGTATGTGGAATAATCTGAGACTACACGGCGTATGTGGAATATTCTGAGACCACACGGCGTATGTGGAATGTTCTGAGACTACACGGCGTATGTGGAATATTCTGAGACTACACGGAGTATGTGGAGTATTCTGAGACTACACGGCGTATGTGGAATATACTGAGACCACACGGCGTATGTGGAATGTTCTGAGACTACACGGCGTATGTGGAATATTCTGAGACTACACGGCGTATGTGGAATATTCTGAGACCACACGGCGCATGTGGAATATTCTGAGACCACACGGCGTATGTGGCGTATACTGAGACCACACGGCGTATGTGGAATATTCTGAGACCACACGGTGTATGTGGATCGTCCTGAGATGTGAAATATTCTCAGACCACACGGCGTATGTGAAGTATACTGAGATCACACGGCGTATGCGGAATATTCTGAGACCACACGGCGTATGTTTAATATTCTGAGATTACACGGAGTATGTGGAATGTTCTGAGACTAAACGGCGTATGTGGAATATTCTGAGACTACACGGCGTATGTGGAATATTCTGAGACCACACGGCGTATGTGGAATGTTCTGAGACTACACGGCGTATGTGGAATATTCTGAGACTACACGGCGTATGTGGAATATTCTGAGACCACACGGCGCATGTGGAATATTCTGAGACCACATGGCGTATGTGGCGTATACTGAGACCACACGGCGTATGTGGAATATTCTGAGACCACACGGCGTATGTGGAATATTCTGAGACCACACGGCGCATGTGGAATATTCTGAGACCACACGGCGTATGTGGCGTATACTGAGACCACACGGCGTATGTGGATTATGCAAAGACCCCACGGAGTATGCGGAGTATTTTGAGACCACACGCCGTATGTGGAGTATACTGAGACCACACGGCGCATGTGGAATATTCCGAGAGCACACAGCGTATGTGGAGTATACTGAGACCACACGGCGTATGTGGAATATTCTCAGACCACACACCGTATGTGGAGTATACTGAGACCACACGGCGTATGCGGAATATTCTGAGACCACACGGCGTATGTTTAATATTCTGAGATTACACGGAGTATGTGGAATGTTCTGAGACTAAACGGCGTATGTGGAATATTCTGAGACTACACGGCGTATGTGGAATATTCTGAGACCACACGGCGTATGTGGAATGTTCTGAGACTACACGGCGTATGTGGAATATTCTGAGACTACACGGCGTATGTGGAATATTCTGAGACCACACGGCGCATGTGGAATATTCTGAGACCACATGGCGTATGTGGCGTATACTGAGACCACACGGCGTATGTGGAATATTCTGAGACCACACGGCGTATGTGGAATATTCTGAGACCACACGGCGCATGTGGAATATTCTGAGACCACACGGCGTATGTGGCGTATACTGAGACCACACGGCGTATGTGGAATATTCTGAGACCACACGGCGTATGTGGAATATTCTGAGACCACACGGCGTATGTGGAATATTCTGAGACCACACGGCGTATGTGGACTATACTCAGAACACACGGCGTATGTGGAATATTCTGAGCCCGCACGGCGTATGTGGATTATGCAAAGACCCCACGGAGTATGCGGAGTATTTTGAGACCACACGCCGTATGTGGAGTATACTGAGACCACACGGCGCATGTGGAATATTCCGAGAGCACACAGCGTATGTGGAGTATACTGAGACCACACGGCGTATGTGGAATATTCTCAGACCACACACCGTATGTGGAGTATACTGAGACCACACGGCGTATGCGGAATATTCTGAGACCACACGGCGTATGTTTAATATTCTGAGATTACACGGAGTATGTGGAATGTTCTGAGACTAAACGGCGTATGTGGAATATTCTGAGACTACACGGCGTATGTGGAATATTCTGAGACCACACGGCGTATGTGGAATGTTCTGAGACTACACGGCGTATGTGGAATATTCTGAGACTACACGGCGTATGTGGAATATTCTGAGACCACACGGCGCATGTGGAATATTCTGAGACCACATGGCGTATGTGGCGTATACTGAGACCACACGGCGTATGTGGAATATTCTGAGACCACACGGCGTATGTGGAATATTCTGAGACCACACGGCGCATGTGGAATATTCTGAGACCACACGGCGTATGTGGCGTATACTGAGACCACACGGCGTATGTGGAATATTCTGAGACCACACGGCGTATGTGGAATATTCTGAGACCACACGGCGTATGTGGACTATACTCAGAACACACGGCGTATGGGGAATATTCTGAGCCCGCACGGCGTATGTGGATTATGCAAAGACCCCACGGAGTATGCGGAGTATTTTGAGACCACACGCCGTATGTGGAGTATACTGAGACCACACGGCGCATGTGGAATATTCCGAGAGCACACAGCGTATGTGGAGTATACTGAGACCACACGGCGTATGTGGAATATTCTCAGACCACACACCGTATGTGGAGTATACTGAGACCACACGGCGTATGCGGAATATTCTGAGACCACACCGCGTATGTTTAATATTCTGAGATTACACGGCGTATGTGGAATATTCTGAGACTACACGGCGTATGTGGAATATTCTGAGACCACACGGCGTATGTGGAATGTTCTGAGACTACACGGCGTATGTGGAATATTCTGAGACTACACGGCGTATGTGGAATATTCTGAGACCACACGGCGTATGTGGAATGTTCTGAGACTACACGGCGTATGTGGAATATTCTGAGACCACACGGCGCATGTGGAATATTCTGAGACCACACGGCGTATGTGGCGTATACTGAGACCACACGGCGTATGTGGAATATTCTGAGACCACACGGCGTATGTGGAATATTCTGAGACCACACGGCGCATGTGGAATATTCTGAGACCACACGGCGTATGTGGCGTATACTGAGACCACACGGCGTATGTGGAATATTCTGAGACCACACGGCGTATGTGGATTATACTGAGACCACACGGCGTATGTGGACTATATTCAGAACACACGGCGTATGTGGAATATTCTGAGACCACACAGCTTATGTGGACTATACTCAGACCACACGACGTATGTGGATATATTCTGAGATTACACGGAGTATGTGGAATGTTCTGAGACCACACGGCGTATGTGGATTATACTGAGACCACACGGCGTATGTGGACTATACTCAGACCACACGCCGTATGTGGAGTATACTGAGACCACACGGCGTATGTGGAGTATTCTCAGACCACACACCGTATGTGGAGTATACTGAGACCACACGGCGTATGCGGAATATTCTGAGACCACACGGCGTATGTTTAATATTCTGAGACCACACGGCGTATGTGGATTATACAAAGACCACACGGCGTATGTGGAATATTCTGAGACCACACGCCGTATGTGGAGTATACTGAGACCACACGGCGTATGTGGAATATTCTCAGACCACACACCGTATGTGGAGTATACTGAGACCACACGGCGTATGTTTAATATTCTGAGACCACACGGCGTTTGTGGATTATACAAAGACTACACGGCGTATGTGGAATATTCTGAGACCACACGGTTTATGTGGAATATTCTGAGACCACACGGCGAATGTGTAATATTCTCAGACCACACGGCGTATACTGAATATTCTGAGACCATACGGCGTATGTGGAATATTCTGAGACCACACGCCGTATGTGGAGTATACTGAGACCACACGGCGTATGTGGAATATTCTGAGACCACACGGCGTATGTGGACTATACGCAGAAGCCACGGCGTATGTGGAGTATACTGAGACCACACGGCGTATGTGGAATATTCTGAGACCACACAGTGTGTGGAGTGACCTGAGAACACACGGCGAATGTGTAATATTCTCAGACCACACGGCGTATACGGAATATTCTGAGACCATACGACGTATGTGAAATATTCTGAGACCACACGGCGTATGTGGACTATACGCAGAAGCCACGGCGTATGTGGAATATTCTCAGACCACACGCCGTATGTGGAGTATACTGAGACCACACGGCGTATGTGGAATATTCTCAGACCACACGCCGTATGTGAAGTATACTGAGACCACACGGCGTATGTGGAATATTCTGAGACCACACGGTGTATGTGGAATATTCTGAGACCACACGGCGTATGTGGAATCTACCGAGACCACACGGCGTATGTTGAATATTCTGAGACCTCACAGTGTGTGGAGTATCCTGAGACCACACGGCGTATGTGGTGTATACTGAGACCACACGGCGTATGTGGAATATTCTGAGACCACACGCCGTATGTGGAGTATACTGAGACCACACGGCGTATGTGGAGTATTCTCAGGCCAGAGATCGCTCTAATAAAGAAATTTAATTATGTCTCCAAATACGTTTTTTTCATGTTTGAAGTGAACTTTAACCTGCGAGTGAAGTTGCTATTACTCCGTAGCCTCTTTATCCCAAAGTTAACATGATATGTTGCTATTTTAACTGTGATCTCGGTAACAATGTTTTTCGTGCTTTACGTTCCAAGGTTATAACGCTATGGCAAAGGCTTCGATCTTATGCTCCCTTTATCGACTACAGGTTTTATATCATTCCTCCATACTCATTTTTTCCACTTCAGTATCAATATCAACAAAAGCATCACTAACCGCTTGCTTAGTTCGACCAATCAATCAAATATGTCGTGTGCACTACTGGAAGATCTGCCTTAATGTGTCTGAATCTGGCCTATTGCACGTTCTTTCTAGAATGATATCAAAGAGATCACATGAGAACACATCACCTTCCCTGAAGCCTTTTGTTTTATTCGTTGTTGCGTTCGTCACCAACCTTAGTGGACCAGGGGTCTTCTCCATTGTTATTCGACAGAGGCCGCGTTCCATAACATCAATGAAATTACAATAATACCCTTTTCTGATTATATAAGGTTAATTTGGACGAATGGCGTTATAGTGTGGGTGGGGTTTTATAAGAGCATCATAGTGGGTTACCACTGAAATACGGGCATGTGACCTCGTTCTCGTCTACCAATCGTTGTACCGTTGTACCCATCGTCTATGTCTATGCAACTACCCTATGGGCAGGACCATGTTGTTCGCCACTGGTTGTACACCTCACTTACGAAGTATCTAAGAAGTCCTGAATTCAGATGTCTGTTATTGAACTTCTCATAAGCCTCCTAATACAATGCATCTGCCCATCAACTCTCCATGAGAACTTATGAACTGATGCTTAACGTTTAGCCTGACAAAAGGTCTGAGAACAGTGTAGGTGTGGCCAGAAAGAGTGAATACTGCATCATCCACACCAGCATCGTGAACAACTTTTTCTCCCATCAACTCTGTTGAATTAATCCTCTGTCTTGCTGTTTTATTCAACCTGGAACCTCATAACTTGATAGTAAACCACCCAATATCCACACCGGCCATTAATGGGATTTTCTTTAAACCGCTTCGCACCCACCTGATGCGCACAAAGTACCTCAATTTCCCTCTATCACACACTTTCCTGAAAGAAACAAAAAAAAAACATGGAAACTACAAAGTACCAACTTCTTGTGATGTTCAAGATTAAAGTAACGCCCCCGGACTAGATTAAATGACTTTAGGAAACTCCGAAGATCAGTCAGCATAATTTAGTAGCGAACTCCTTACGATAGCCGGCAGCGAAAGCACACCCCATGCCGTCCTTCAAGAGCAACACAACATTTTCACAACCGTTCGCGGCCGAAGACGTTAAAAATTATAGCAACGCCTAAGGACACAAGTGTGCCACACAATTAGGGCGATAAACAATCATCACCGAGTCCGGTGCGTTATCACGGTTTTCGGCTCTGGAGGAACGCGGGCATAATGAGATCTCTTTGGAGTATCCTACAGTCTTGGGGAATTTAATGCCAGCGAGTCGGCTCGTAAATTCGCCTGAACGTAGCGAGTGCTTCCGTTATATTTCGCTCTTCCCGGCAGACGTCGCCCTCGTTCTGGCGCTAATTATGGGAATTATGAACGAATGAACCCTCCCTGGGCACATGTCAAAGATCTTCTAATTACACACACCCGTTCAGCCTCATAGAGCCTAGTGCATCAAACTGGGAGAAATTAAATTAACTTCCTCGTGCAGCCTGCGAGACCTGATGCGCAACAGAATCCTCTAGAGAGGCGTGATATGTGAGCGGGGGGACAGTCTAACTGAAGAGCCGACCTCTCGATGGAAGTGTGTGCTCAGCGCGATCTCTCGAGCACGCTCTTCCGCATGTAACCACTCGATTACGTTTTGCGAGCAGTTGAAGCACACAACACGCTTGACACCGCGTTGCATTTTAACAAAACGCACCCCCCAGCCGACTCAGTCGACCCACACCAACCTTGAGCGCGATGCGTTTGAGATTCAATACACGAATGCCTGTGGCGGTGCGGGCGCAAATCGAAATTGCGCTGAATGACAGCCACGTTCCACGTTCGAGCGAGGGAGGGTTTGTGAAAAAAAAGTTAATTAATCCGGCGTAAGTTGATGAAAGATTTCCAATCCGATTCAGCCGGCCTGAATGGCACTGCAGAACGGAAATTAATCGCAGGGATTTGTAATTAGGAGATGTTTCAGCGCCGTGGTCGAGGGGGGAGCTAATAAGTGGAAGTTTAGTGGGGTGCTCGCAAGGGCTGGAGAGGATACTTGGACTTCGGCATTTGAAACTTTGATTCGCTCAACACTTTGTCATTAATCAAAATCGGTGGAAGCGATCCAGCGATTGGTTGTCAAAGTGACAATCCACTCGATTACACGCGCGATGGAATGAGTTCCAAGGACGGCCTAATAAGGTGTTTTCCCTCTTGGAGCAGCAATTCGAACGAGTTGAGTTGATTAGCTGTCATCGGGCGAGTGTAGGAGTTTCACCATCAATCTGCATTCACATAAATTCTCGCCGCCTGTCAAGGATGACTTTTGCCCGAGCTCACACGCAATGTGCTGCTTGCATTAATAAACGCTACCCCCAAAAGTAAACATTGTTGATGACAACTGAAGGTCCGTGTCGATGGCAATTCCAATTCAATCGTTCCTGTCACTCTGGCAGATGGTCAACGTCAGAAGGAGTGTTGATTTGCCAAAGGGAAACAAAAGTCAGCCAGCATAATGGCCGATAGACAAATATTTGATGTTTGACAGGCTTCATCGCCTGTCAGTTTGAGTGAGTTGCTCAGCACTTGAAAAGCGACGGGATTATAAAATACTCACATTCCTTGCTGCGAATGCATTCGGTTGGAGTGCAGCATACGGCTGTCACTGTGGTGATAGGTAAACGTCATGAGAGCATTTGCAGTCCTCGCTGATGGCATGAATAAATGTGCTGAGGGTTTTTTTTTAGGGAATAGTTCGACAGTGGAGGAGTTGAAGTTTCATTGTTGTTAGAGGCTAAGGCTTTATTATATTCCAGCGAACGCCAATTTCCTCAGCTTATGGAAGTCTTATGGCATGACGGGCTGTCACCATGTCAGAAGGATGGATATATGGGAGGAGGAATACACGTGGAATACTTCTGAGGGCAGTATTCGGCAGGATAATAAAGACCGAGTGACACTAATGATTTTATAGCCGTGATTAAAATTGACCTTTTTTCAGTTAATACACGAGATTAAAGTGAGTGCTCGAAGGGAGTAACAAGCTCACAACGATATAAAGAGCGCATTATTCTTTACCGCAGGGATCGAGGATACCGAGGATTTTAAAGAAAGTAGTCCAAGCCAAGACTGGAGCCTTTAAATATACAGTCTCTCAGAAAATTATAGACGTACCTCCCTTCTCTCAGCGTTTGGAGAAGTCTTCACACAAATCTTGTAACATAGGTTGAAGGTTTTGGTGTAGACAACTATAGTCTAAGCGAATTCTAGCAGGCTATTGCAAAATCTTGGCATTGGTTAGAGGGCTTAGAGATAGAGGGAACAATTTTATGATTTCTTTGTGAGAGAACAATAGCACGCATAACGTCAGTATCAGATCAGTTATGGTTTTCGTCAGTGGTCAGAAAATTGGACTCTGCATCGAAGTAGTGAAGGAATGTAATTACTTGTCATCGAATCTCAACATCTCGACGGAACATATATTCATGAACGCCTGATCAATCTAATAAGACTAAGCGCTTGCTTAGAGTCGATCGTAGGCCAAAGTTGTTGAGTAATCAGGCATCCTGTGCCAGTTGATCATCTACGATTCAATTGAGCAAGCGTTTCTAGCTTTAGTGGATATTTAATAGTTGCGATAGGCGTGGAGGGTGGATAACCACCATGAAAGAGCACAGAGTTTGTATCCTTTTTAGCGAGTCCGCAATTCTATGAAGTACCAGTGTCCCGGCACCCACGTAAAATGGATGATGGATACGTGGCTATCTCGTTAAAAGAAAGGCTGCAATTAAGGGAAGACGTAACTTCTAAGACTGCCATAAGAAAAAAGAGGTGCGGGGTTTCTTTGGCAACTAACGATCGACCCTGCTTCAATGGTTAAGAAGTTAAATGCTACTGTGAATACATCCTGTTTGCTCTCTCTCTCTGTCTCTCTCTCTCTCTCTCTCTCTCCCTCTCTTTCTCTCTCCCGTTCTCGCTATCTCTTCTCTTTCTCTCTACTCAAATCAAGTACTTGGTTGTAAATACTTTCAAGAGTGTGGAATGGGTTTTCCATTGATCTAGGTGCAGATCAAATAGAAGAGGCTTATCAGGTGGCTCTTCAATGTAATCAATCACTCATAACGAGTGGAATGAGCCCGCATATCCATGTAACATTGAGTTAAGTCTCGCAGAGGCTAATGTCAATGAATGCGAAGATGAACTCTATGAATGCATAAATAGACGTGATGATTAAGTGTGGTCGCCGTGGCATAGTGTTACGACTCGCAGAGGGTGCCAGGTTCGATATCTGAATTAACCAAGTTTGACAAAGAGCATTCCTGCCTAGATAAAGCTTCACAAATTTAGCCTTTCTGAGTCGGCATAAAACTGGAGGTCCCATCGAATCGTGAAAGAACAACTGAACTCACGACACGGGTAGTTTCTGCAGATGCTCCGTCTCCTATATTGTAATTATTATAAATAAATTCACAGATTTTGGACAAACGTTTTCACATAGTGTCTTATTATTAGTTGCACTGGATTGCGTACGGATTCCAAATTCGTAAGAATCTGTCTTGTATCGTGTTTGAAAACTACTCCTCCAATCGACAACTGAATTCAATTTGTTCAATCTGTAGTCTCCTTTATATTATCTTCAAACAAGTGCTGAATGCAATTCTTTTCCTAATGAATCAAAGGGATGTTGATTTTTATACAGTCCATGTCGTTGCACACTAATGATTGGGGCTCTATAAAGGACGTGCCAGAGTCGCGGCACGATTCGAGTTGTGCAATTTGTAAAATGTGAAAATGAGTTTACAAATAAGAATACAGAAAAAAAGGGTTATTACTTCTTAGCAATTTTAAAATTAATGAAGTGGTGCCAGTTAAGTTTGTAATGTTCGTACACAGTCTCATTCTCAGCGATGAGTAGCATATCTACTGGAACAACAATTTTATTACGATTGGAGGGGAGTTGCAGTTTAATGTGGGCTACAAACTGCGAAGTTTCAGAAGTTATCGTTTGATGGGTACACTCCCAAAACGTGATCAATGACTCGAGAGAGATAGGTCTGGGACGATTTGAGATTCCTTATTAGGAGTAAGAAAAATCTACGAGTGATTAGAACTGACGCATTCAGACCTTTTTTCTTTCTTCATTTTTCTTATGGCATTCAGGCGACTGTATCAGCCACTTGGTGATAGGCAGTAATAATCGTGGGTATTTTTAAAGATTAAGTGATCTGCCAATAAGCCAATTATCACTGATGTCTGATCCCAAGGGGTGAATAGCTACACCAACCATTTTATGAGCCTGCTTATATTTGTATATCCTTAGAGCATCGTCATGTGCATGTCAGTGGAGGTGGAGCCTTCGACACAGAAAATCGCTCGTGTCGGGGATTGAGCCCAGAACAACGCTGCTACCAACTAGGCCAAGGAAGCCACATCTTAGCACCTCAAAATCGACAACTCTCAATTGTTGCTTTCTACTAATGTGCTGTAATTTTCGATGACAATTTCATGTACACACAAAACTCCTCCAATACACCAAAATTCTGCTGCGGCTGGAAGTCGGAGCGCTGACGGGTCATAAACATCGAAGGAACCTTAAACACAAAATGGAACTTACCCGTGGCACCTTATTACGAGGAAATAGAGGATACACTTCACTATCTTTGTCAATGCCCTAGTCTCTGCCTATTGATTCATAGAACACTGGGAGAATTATTCTTCCAGCATCTCACTAACTTCTACTTCCAGGTTCTTCAGGATTTCTGGATGGCTGGACTTGACCAACACTACGAAATCTAAAGGAAGGCCGCGAATAGGAACTAGAAGGGTAATCACCCCCCTTGGACAACACAATGGGTCCTTAGCTGGACCTAAGAGAGGTGCGGCCCCACCACGTCTACCTAACCTATGCCCACTTTCACCGAGTCGTAAATTAATCATTCTCTGAATCCTTTCAACTTTCCCTTAAAGCTGGCCAGTGATGACCTTGCTTGCATGACTAAAACAAAAACGAAGTGAAGAAACTCCCTCGACTGCTCGTCCCATTGCCTGCTATCACACTTGACGTTGCCTACCTCCGTCTACCGACTGGTCTCTACGCACGCCATTTGCCAATGTTAGCTCATGTCACTCTGCCAACAACGTGTGCGATACTGCAACAGATACAGCCACTAGGCAGACGTCAATAAGACTAAGCCCGAAATTATCTTGAAGAACATTAAATCGGATAGCGTTTGCCAAAGCCGCATTGGAGGGAGTTATTCCAGTTCACAGGTCAATCAATTAATCAAGTGGAACGATTGGTGCGAAAGTGCTGTGTCCGTTCGAATTTCGCAACGGCAAGAGAATTGTCTGCGGCCGTTGATGCACGAATGAATTGATGGAGGTAATTGTCTACGTCCAGGATGGTTTTGATGTGTTGGCCATTCGCCTCAAATATGCAACTGAATGCAAACGCATGTCCTGAGACATCTTCAAATATGAAGCATTATGAGGACTTTCTGCTCAAGTTCGTTGCTCTTGGATTTACATTTTTAATTGAAACAAAATCCGCACATGGATACAAGACGATTTCCAAGAGTCATCTTTCGGATCCACGCATCAAAGAGAACTCACGCACAAAGAACACCTTTGAACGCGGTATCGGTGGCTTCAAATCCACCACACAAAGCGGATTATGACAGAAAGCCTTGATCTAATCCAGTTCCCATTGATAACAGTCCTCCGTGTGTCGCCCTTCCACTTTAAACAAATGGCTTACCAATTGACAGCACGAGTCCTTTTCAAGAAATCATAAACAACACACGGAATGGCAAAAGCAAATCCCCATTGACAGGCAGAACACAATGTCTTGGCATTGGATCACTTCGCTCCTCCCGCTGCTGCCTCGCTGTGGAGGATGCGGGCGGGTGGGTGGTTGAGTGTATAATTCCATGGAACAATAGATGGTTTTAATTTCACAATTTATCTTCAAAGGTAAGAGGTAAGAATATTTGCGGTCTGGCGGCACGGGGGATGGTTGGATATAAAAAGGATTCTTCTTGTACACACACACATACACGTATACAAACACGCGTACAAGCGATTTGAAGATCCTTTGTTGAAGATTGAAGCAAGCAATTAGTGTGGAAAGTGGTTTGAATGTTTCTTTCTGACAGACGAGAGGTAGATCTTCAAGTGACGTTTCGAATTAATTGAGGAATCAAGTATGTTAATTAAAGTTTTCTGTTGGAGGACTTCAGTGCTCTGTGAGGAGGGATAGTGAGGGGGTGGGTGGTTGTGTTGTTTTACCAAAGAACGCTGCAATGATGTTTCGGATTTTTGCTTTTAGAGCTGCGATTATGGGAATTCGCAAACAAAGCAATGGGCTGCGTTTGATGTCGCTGTTGGGATTGCGATTGAAATCAGAGAAAGCACTTCGACTCAATAACGTTGATTGTATCCATGTTGGCAAGGCCATAAAAGTGCGCTGACATGGCTGTAGTCGGTGTACACGCGATGGTTATGTAAATTGTTATTCTGTTGCGGGGGAGGGAAACGCTATCGTCTTTCAGATTGCGACATGTTCTCAAAAATTCCTGACGACTGTAAGAGTTTGTGATATTGGCATTAGCGACATAAGATGTTGGCATCAGCTAATTTGAAACTCTTCCAGTCCCATTTCCGCAAACTCTAGCTCCACCAGTCTTAACAATAAATGATTCAATTATGCCCTCTCGTAAACACCAGACCACGCAATGACTTTGAGTAGTATTTGGCTTGTTTGTTGATCCACGGTGATGGAAATAGGTTATGCAGAATTCACGGTCAATAAGCTGCCAGCTTAATCTGGTCGTTTGGCGATACTAATCAACATATCGAATTCATTCAAAATAAATCAATTCAGAATGTACTAAAATATAAAAAAACTATAATAGACATAAACTCATCTACACGTAAATGTCACTTAGCAAAAGTAAACAATGTCATGTATGAATATGTACCAATTCAAATAGGGCAATAATATATCTCTGTTATTACGTTTAAGAAAACTGATCGTTTTTTTTCTTTGTCCACTTAAATTCATTTACAGTGGACTTATAAGTCGAATTGCCACGTGATACCATAATTTGTTCGAGTTAGAGAGAGTTTCGACTTAGAGAGAGTTTGACTTAGAGTCCACTGAATATGTAATTTTTATATTAAACTTCTGTTTGTCTATCGACTCAACACTGGTGGTAGATGACATTACAGCTGGAGCGATCAAATCTACTGGCAACTGATAAAGAATTCATAGGAGGGTGGTCTGATAAGTACTTAGCCGCAGCGCCCGTTGACGCCACTATCACAGAGACAAATTTACTAACGTGTAGCACATTCACGTAGGCGGCTACTGTCAAAATTTCAGCCGAAGCCGACTCGTTGTTTTGTGTACGGGGGTAAACGTTCCAATAAACACACAAAATGATTGAATCGAAACCACTTTATTAACTCAATCTGGAGTGTAAGAGATAATATTTAAACACGAAAAACAAATATGATCACCGAACCATCTGGTGGGACGAGCAGAGACAAATAGAAAGAATCGCATCACCAGAGCCAAGCACGTCGTCTCCTCCGTTATCGCTAAACAAAGGGTCGCTGGTAATTAGCGACAGGCAGGCACCGTTGGGTATGATGCCATTATCCTTTGAGTGTTCGCCTATGCCACGCGGTGATCAGCAGTGGGGCTTAGCGCTTGTCGAATGCAGGGATGCTCTGGGCGATGTTCGTATTCTCCGCTCCAGAGATGTCATCTGTTTACACCAATCCTATACATTTTGTATTGAAAAAGAGCAAGATCGGTCAATAATTCGATTCCTGTTTTCGCAAGGGAAATCAAAACACGCTTGAATGCTGAGTACAGTGACTCTTCTCCTTAGATGGTGACCGTAAAAATTGGTTAAGCTTACTTATCAGTCCACCCTCCTATGTGACCAACAGACCTAGTCATGCATACATAGACTGACATAAAAACAGTAGGCTGCTTTGAGTGAAGACTATGGAGACTAGAAAAAGGTCGCGGTAAAAAAAAACAGTCTGTCCTGGAGACAGGTTACGTCCAACGAAAAACATTTTAATTGCTACTTTTTCGCACTAGCAAATTCCACCAACTGATAGAAAATGAGGTGGACCTACTGCCCACGTTGATCTAGGCCTCAACCAACAAGCAAGCGTCTCCAGCCAGCTCAAACGCATAGTTGGTTAAGGCCCATTTTCACTACTCTATCAATTTCCAAAAGAAATTAACCAATAACCTGAGCATCAAAACGTACTCGGCACTAAGGCATCCACATTTGCGTAGACTGAGCAGTGATAGAGCAAAATGGTATACAAATGGATTAAGAACTAATGGAGGAACTGGGTCAGATAAAGAGCAGAGTCACTATCATGCCACTTGGGCCCTACACCATCAGATCCGAGCTTGAGTAGGAATGCTGAGAAGGAGAAACAAATTAAGACTATGATGGATACCTTGCCATTATGCCAGGCAAGGTATCCATCATAGTCATAGTAAGGCAATGATTTGACCGAATGGCTGACTCCCTACAAAGAGGCTTTACAGGCCCCACAGGTAAGAGACCATGTCCTCAAAGAAGAAGTTCAAGGATCTGGAAATAATCGACTGGACATAAACCTGGAACAAAGCTCATGGCATGAAGCTAGCCAGGAAAATGTTGAGGCATATCTCAAGATAATCAAGAGCAATCTCCGTATCCAAACACATACTCAGGGAGCAGTTAAGGCAACGGTTACGGTTATCTGAAGAAGGACTTTATTTTATGGAAAATCTAACAAAATTCCAGGACGCATACTGGGATTGTGTGAAGGGCAATAATAATAATAATAATATCTAATACCTACAATCATGGGATACAGTTTTAAGAAATTCTTCTCCACTTCACACTTCACTTGATAGTCAGCCATCCTTTGATTCAGTTGGACTGCCCGCTGTACGTTTTCGTTCACGCTTTGTAAACAGAATTGGGCGACCCGCTCAAGGCTTAGACATGCTGGATCCAGTTGAAACGAAAGCAGATATTATTCAACAAAAATTAATCTATGACCCTAACAACATGATTGGATTTTATGTATTGTAGGTATGTAGGTATTGAGAGTGTCAAACCATTTATCGTCACAATAGTTCACCCTTTTGGTAGAAAATTACGAGGAGAAACCTGTCAAAGGCAGATGCTCACATTTCTAATGATAGAAAATATGTGGATGCGAATACATCCCTTCAGGAAAAAATCCGCGCAGCAAAAGCTTTAACCATAGAGGACTCTATTGAAAATATGCCGGAAGTATTGACTAACTCCCCTAGTCAGTGGTTGTAAATGACACGAGCAGGGGGAGAATTGTGTTCCATCAAAGGTTCATTCAAACGAACGCGAGGTACTTGTGTCCTTTTACGTCCCATTGCCAGTCATGACAAAAGACGCGACAGGCGACTTCTAGACAAGCTAAATAAGTCGTGCGACTCTGTTGCTAGCAAGGGGTAGACTTTCTTGAAGTCTAACGTTTCTCTTTTATTTCCCTCGATTCTTCTTTGAATTTGCTTTACACTTGTGTTTGCAGAGTGAGGTATTGCAAGCATCCTCCTCACTTCTGAGAAAGTGTAAGAAAAACAGAAAAATAGAGTCGCAATTGAATTTGAATGAATTTAACGTGAAAAAATGTGATGGGACTTCAAAAGGGAACTTGCAAAGTCCAAGGGTAAAATCATCCCTCTTGTAGTAGCCGCCATACTGTAACATGCCCATTTTAACATCCTCTCTTTCCACAAATTCACTTCGAAACATCAACATCAACTTCAGCAGTTCAACTTTCTCGGCCGCTTGAAACATCATCTCTCAAGCCTCCTTCTTCACCACACCCAAACCTCGATGATGAATGGTCGTTCAAAATTAATTGGTCCGGAAAGATTCTTCTTTTCAATTAAAATTAATCAGGTGAAACCCATAAACCACATCATGAAACATGCCACGTCAGGGCAACGCAGCTGTCTGTCGGTTTTAATTTCCCTTTCCCCTCCCTCCTTCAGATCCCGCACGGGTTTTCTTTCAATTACCATCCGTTGGTGGTGACCACCGCCAGCCCAGGCATCTACTTGGCCACGTAGAAGAGCCTGTGCCCTTGAGTCACAATTTAAATTGCAATAAATCTCAATTAAGTCGAATAGCACAAGTTTCCATACGGCTAAGCCCTCGTATAGTGGAGCAAGCTCTATGCCATTAGGCGAACACCATCTACCATCTACCACCACTACCTGAGGCGTGTGCAAAAGCGATTTATCAGAAAGTCATTAGAGAGGTGGTGGTGGTGGTGTTCGTCTGAGGAGGTATAGGACACCAGCAACGTCATCCGACGCCGACGACGACTGTGCAGTGAATATTTGAAAATCCAATTCAGGACTAAATTAATATGATTTACGACACTTGCACAACGCACACTACATTCTGTGAGTCCGCTCGACTTTCGACTTCACACTCCAAATGTGGTGTGGTGGTTGTACTTTGGTGTGTCCGTAATGGGACCAACGACCGGCAACGGCAATGATTACCCAGCCGAAGTCAAGAACAGAAACACCCACACCCGGAAATGGACCTACACCCATGCTGGGACAGCCAAGCAAGAAAAAGGACGTCCATTTAAGGTGCAATCGTGGCACACAGCAGTGCACAACAAGTCCAATTTCGTCGGCGCCCCGCAGTGCCGTGTGGCATGGAGTGTCCTATTTCGTACCTTCGTCCTTGTTGCAATGGCCTGCACTCACACAAAAGATGCCACAAAAGTTTTCGCACGTTGAAAGCAGTTTGAGTGGAAGAACTTTCTGATGCACTCTCCACGCACCAGTCGCTCGACAGAGGACGGGCGCTGAGTTGTCTTGCCGCTTGATGTGTGCCCCTTCTAAAATATTAAAATCCAATCTGTGTAGTGTAATGGAAGGCAGACGTCATTATATTCCACAAGCGGGTGATGACAAGTTGTCTATGAACTACAAGGATACTCACTTCGGACGAAACAATGCAACCGAGCTCAGCACACAATGCACAACCGACAGTGAAGAAAATAAGAAAATTGCAAAAAATCACAACAAAATGAAAGCACTGAGCTGAGCTGAGCTGAGGTGAAGAGCGCTCACTGGAGCGGGAAGCCTGGGTGTGTGCGGAAGACTCGCAGACCCCATGCCCTGGCTGCGGTGCAGGGACGAGGACAAGAAGTGAAAAACAAAACAAAACAGACACATTCAAGCAACAATCCCAGCACACAAGTGGAGAACTATTAAAATCCACAGTCCTTCCATTGGCGCAGTGTCCTCTCCTCGTCTAGTTACGAAAGTACATTCGTAGGTTGTTTTCCTCCTTCTTGCAGTTCTGCTTGCTTTTAGAGCCGAATTATTAGCTTAGTTTGTCTTTATGAGGGCTCTGCTCGCTCTGATTACTCCGGCAGCGTGCTTGCTTTCCAGCAGACGCCTCAAATGAATGTCAAGACAAATTTTTGCACGATCACCTCGAATGCGTTGCAGTCGTTAGGTGAGGAGGAAGCTGTCTCATTGGTGTCATTACTTTTGTTGCATGCCCTCGGTGGAGGGTGAGGCCAACGGTGGGTGGGTCGACTGCCTTGACCTAGTAGTCGCATTCAAATGAAGGGGAGGTACCACAATGTCCTCAGTGATTTCATTACTTTAATACTGATGTAGTGGTGCGACGTTTCTGTTCAACTTGATGGATTTGTTGGAAGACATTAAGTGGTGGCTTTGATGGGCGAGCAAGCTTATCGATTATCGATTAGTCAATGAAGTGACTTTTGATTGAGATAATTAGGAGCTCTTTACACGTCTGAAACACCCTGATAGACGGGCGTGGTCTGAGTGAAGTCAGACTAATAAGAACCCGTCTCTCGAAACTTAATGCTATCCCTGGAGAAGGTCTTAATCGATTCAGTTCTGCTCTATTGCGCGGAATAATGAGCGTATTACCAAGTGGATGTTGTGATTCTTGCCAGAGTTGGGATTTGCTTCTCATCTGATGGTGTATGGAGAAGGGGACCTCAAACGATGTGGCTTCTACAGCCTCAAACGATGATTTCTATCCTTCAGACGGTTGGGCGACACCTGGGTAATGTTTCTGCCAGGTAAGATTACGAATCTTACTCAGAGAAACCAAGCGGTACAATCAGACGTTGCCTCCAGTGTTGCCGGAGAGGGGCTTTTAATCCACTGAAGGGGCGTAGTACTGAATAATTCACAAGCTTGGCTCGTCTATGATTTTAACCTTCATTCGGATTGAACAGACTAGTTGCGAGATTGGAAAACATGCCTCGTTGTCCTAATGAGTGTTTGGATCGCTTGTCTTTAAGGTTTACAGCACGAGGTCTATTTACCCAAGGTGTACACAAACCCTGTATCATCACCTTGAGTTCGGAACTCCAGTGCTAAATGAGTTCACGGTTAGTTCATCCACTAGAACTGGGAGGTACATTCGTCAAAACCTCGCTTCTTACAGCTCTCTCAGAATCTTGCTATTAATTGCTTCAAACCCTATAAAATGGCAAGACCAAATAGATTCAAAAAATGACAGAGCTCATCTCTCACTGGTTGGTCATATATCAGGTCCTGGGGAACAACCACCGTGGTCTTCATACCAAAGGCTGGAAAATAGTCGTGCTGTCCTACCTTACATCAGTAAATCACTTCAATCAAAACTAACCTACGGCCTTAACCATGATAAACTCAGTGAAGTGTTATTATAACACCCAATTTTCCATTTGGTCAGCAGGACGTCACTTCTAAAGTCATTCAAATAATTGAGCCGTGGAGTAATGAAGTTTTCTGAGCGAATGACTCTAGCTTGAACCACAAGTGAGTGTCTGGTTTAACGTGATCCCTTGCCGTGAAGGCTTAATAACACGGGGACCTGAGAGCCAGGGTCCAGAAAACGCCGGCCTTCGCCTTGAGTTTGACCTCAACTACCAATTGAGTTCACAGCTATTGGTTGCGGTTATTGAGTTGTGTTTTAATTCTATTCACATTTCAGAGTCACGGACGATTACTATGGGTGATATAGTCGTGATTATCTCTATGATGCGATGGTATTCATTCCACACTCTCTTAGCAATTCGGGTCTAACGCGACAGTTGGTCGGACTGCAACTAGGTTTAGAGGGCCCTGACCTCGAGTGGTAACAACAATAGAGTACGTAGCAGAAATTACAGCCTGCCAATATTGGCACTAGATAGGAAATGTGATATTAATGAAGAAGAAGTTCTAGAGTCACAACAGCTTTTTCGTCATGAAAAAGCGGCGACAGTCATCGAAGACAATTAGTGATCAACTGGATGTGATCTACATCTTACATTGATTTAAAACATCAGCGTCAGCGATATTTACACGAATTAAATATTTAATTTGGATGACCTACCCCGAGGATGGAAGAAAGTGAATAAAAATACCACGCTTGCCCATTTAAAACATTTATTTGAAGACGATCTTATACATCAGAGGAGAACATATCACGTTTTCGTTGCACTGGAGACCTTGATTCTCATTAGTTATCGCACTGTGAGCTCGAGTGGTAAGTACATTTCATTATCGTTGACTGCCCCAGCCGAGCTCCAGTAGATTTATAACTTACTAAATGATCGTTAGTAATCCTATAGATACGATGCTATCCTTCTCTAGGACATGTACATGTATATCTTTTGATATGAGTGATCCCTGGGCCTGGAAAATCTATGATTGCTTGCGTTGACATTTTTATGACTCACGCCCCACAACCGACAAGGCTTTGCATTTGTTAAAGGAAGGATGATGACTTCATGAAAGAGGGCTGCCAGGAGTATGATGTAAATTCGGTTTTCGAATATTTCAACCCCAAAATCGGAAATCACTCCTTGGGCTGAGTAATTGGAATGGGGAGGCTTCAGGACTCCACGATACGCAATGAACTTCAACTTCATATGCAAGCAGTGCGAGATTTCAACACAATCGTTATTCATCAAAAATACTAATCCGAAAATTCTATAGATTCTCACCTCTACCCATAACTGCACAACTCGTAATTCGACCGCCGGAAAGTCCCCAACGCCCACAAAGAGGCGATTGTGGTATTGTACCACTGAGGCGACCAGAGCCTGCGAAGCTATTCGAGTGACTTTCTGGTATGCCTACGTCGAACAGAAATGTCATCGACATTAGGTTGAATTGTCGTGCTGCAATTCTGAAGGTAGTTGAACGCAGGCTACGTGCCAATGCCAGTGGTTTGAATGGGGATTATGAGAAGAACCAACATCCAAACGAGGAGGTATATCAACAACGAAATAGCAGTCTAGAAGATTTAAGGAGGTGAAGGGTCCACGCCAAAACCCTCCGGGATATTTATGTCTAGAAGGAAGCACATACAGACACAAGAAAACTAAAAGTCTGACAGCTGGCCGAAGGAAATGTAAATCTCGATACTCACCCGCAGCGAATAGTGAATGTATGTAAGCGACACATCCAGCAGGTGCTTAACAAGAATGATCAGCAGAGACTGACTTCATCAATTTCAAACATTCATCGAAAGTCGACCGGGTGTGTGGAACAGTTCAGTTCAAGGATTTTTGAAACGCTTGAAACCCTCAAACTGCTGTGATGTGCTATGATGTAGACACCCAAGATGCTCTCATCCATAACCTATGTGACCAACCCTTGTCAAAAATGTTGCTGACTGGTGGGTGCATTATTTCAATGCGATTCTTTTGCGACCGACGCCTACAATTTCAGGAGAAGTCTCTCTCTCAGAAAGTCTCTGACATAAAAGTATTTGTTGCGCCTCACAATCACTTGTTCCATGCAACTGAGCTTGGTCCTCACACAGGCACACACCTGGCAGATTCTCTGTCTATTCTCCTCATACCCTCCAAGTCAACACTAATTGTTCATCGCTTCCTTTGCTGCTGAGCCATCGATTGGAGTGATTTCTCGACCCAGTGAGAGCACCGGCTGTAGAGTCAGCCCACGACGCAAGATAAAAAGGATAATGAGGATTTCATTTTCACATCTCGGACGAGACGAGGCCAAGTTTTAATTGAATTCATGCTGACCCTCTGAACTAATGATGATGCAGCAGGAAATATCAATTTGCCCTCTATTAGGCCGATATAAATTGATAAACCTGCCCACAAGAAGGGCGGCGACGCAGCAGTCCAGTTTTTTGAACACACGCTACCGTGCGCTCAACCCGTTCCGATCCCACGAAAGCACATTGAGCACGGCAAGGAAGGGAAAAGTAATTAAAAATTAATTACAGGAAACTTTCCGCTATTGTGCTGCAATTGTCACGATCCTGGAGAAAGGCCACGACAGCGTGGACTCGCAGACACACGCGCTCACCGAGAGGGAGAGAGAGATTGAAACGGGGGGAATTGAGACGACCCTACAAAGTATCCCTTACATCAGTAGTCAGTCGGGTTCACCGAGCATAGCATACCTCAGCAGAAATTCCTGCACCTCCTTTCGTCCTGCGTCCTGCCGTCCGCCGTTCATTAGTTACATTACATTACTTGCCCGTTCGGTCGGTGGTCGTGCTCCTGTTGTTGGTGATGACGGCGAGGACGACGCGGCGGCGGTCGCATTAGTGCTTCATCCTGATTTTTCAGCAATAAAGTTTCAGAGCGAATTAAGACGGAAAGAAATGAAAAAAAGCACCGAGCGGCAAAGTAACCAGGGAAAATGAAATGGAACGTCCTGGCAACCATTAGCAGACACAAAGTCAAACATTGCCAGCGAGGGTGGTGCGAGGGGACTTTGTTTCAGAGTTCATGCCCACGGGAGTGGGGTGCGGGGCGCAAGGGCCACGTGAAGGGCGCCAAATGTGGTGGAAAGCACTTTAATCAAATTCGCATGAAGAACACATCTGGACGCAATTGATGGGTGCGACCACCTCCTTACGAGGTTAACGAATCGTTTTGTTAATTTTGCCCTTTTTTCGCCCACATCCCGTCCTTGTGGGCGGTAGTTTTTGGTTGTTTTGCGGATGCTTTGTGGTTTTGTGGGGAAGGAGCTCATCCCTGATTCATTGGCATGCCGAATGTGGTTGGATCGGACTTAAATGGACATCAGCTTTGCATTGCGAGACTTGGCACGTGACTTGATTTTTGCAGATGTTACTTGGGATATCGGCGATTGATGAGTTCGGACTTCGTCAGGCAACATAGCAGAGGATATCCGTGTCTGAAGTGGAGCGCTGTAACTTAGGTCCGATGGTCGATGAGTAAGTCAATCAAGGGAATGAATGGAATTCCGAAACGATTGAACACATAATTTACTTGAACAGAACACGTAGGAAGTGTGCAAAAGTTTGAATTAAACATTTTCAACAGTTTTAAGAACGATTTCTATTAAAGATGCATTCACCTGAGGAAACAGTTCTCAACCAAGAGGGATGGGAATTTGACACTGTTCCATTGCGGTGGTTGTTTTCATTAATTAGGTGATGCACGATGCGAGAGCAACAGCTGGTTATTGACCCCTGATGACTAGCTTGGTAGCTTAAACCAGGTGCGAGCACAGAACGGAAGCTAAAGAGTTGGGACTGATTTGTTATAAGCAGAAATTGACATTTGTCAGGTCCGATCCAGAAAAGAAGTATTACTGAGAAGCCCGACCCACCTCTCTTGCCCCTTAAAATGTTTTGCTTTTTATATCGTTTTCAAAACCAAATTGACCAATCAGAGAACCGCATTCGCGTTATTTCGTGAATAAACGTCAAAAATACATGAATATATGTCAAAAAAGCACTCAAATTCATCGATGGACTAGGGGTTAATCTGCTGTGAAGTGGGCCATCTCTGTACTACTTCATTTTAGGTCAGATATTGAGCTTCGATTAACTATTTAGCTTACAAAATTGAATAAAAAAAGGCCTTTGATAAAATAACCCAAATCGGTTCAACAGAGTTACCCAAGGCAAACGTTTACAAAGGCATTCAAAATACAGTGCATACTCTCTCCTAAGGGACACCCTCATAAGCGGACACGTTTAATAACCGGACAGATCTTAAGGAATAGAATATTATTAATGTAAATAAATGCCTCATAATTTTGTAATGAATATAATTTGACTCTCTCTTAAACGGACAAAATGCATCGGATACACTTCTACATATTTTACTTTTTTAGTTAAAAAATAAGTAAAACTTCAAAATCCGAAGGAAGGCTTATAAACGGTGGGTCATCTGCAATTTTCCTAAATCACAGGTTATTTTGACACTGATAGCTGTTTCCCGCTCGAAATTTTGGGTGAAAGTCAGTATCATACTTCCACGGAAAGAAATGATTCGTATTACGCTTGAAAAACTTTGGGAAATATTGAAAACGTATTTCCAAAGTGCGGGTAGTGCAGCCCAAACGAAATGAAGCGCCCACCGCGACCGGCAGCTGTAGGCAAGTTTGTGTAAAAAGTTCGTGAGACCTGTATGCTAGTGAACAACACTCATGGGCCCCGTCACCGTACTGATTGTCGCACATATGAGAATGCAGATCCCATAGCCAAGAGGAACATTTTTCTTCAAAAATGAAGCTCGGAGCAACGTCTCGATCAACGGTGGGCACTACAGCGACATGTTATAGACACAGATTTGAACGACCTCTGGTTCTTGCAGGATGGCACACTATTCCGCGTAGTCCACGCCACAATTGATCTTTTCCGCACTAAATTCCCAAATCGTGTTATTAGCCGTCTTGGTGATTTCAATTGCCAGCCTCGGAACTGCGTTTTGGACCATGAAGCGCTGTGACCGTGAAGGAACGACAGTATGCCAACAATACGACAACGATTCAAGCACTTGAGGCCAATATCGTCCAAGCAATCCGTGAGCTACATCCCGAAACGATCAACAGAGACTTTGAAAATTGGGGTGACAGAATGCGCTACTAATAACCGAGTGAGGCAACCACTTGAACGACGTTGCATGCCATATTTAACAGGAATATTTTCTTACTAACAATAAATGGAAAAAATTAATTTTGCTAATTTACAGCCCCACCCTGTAAATGCAAATAATTAATAACTTGTAGCTTGGATCCATTTGTAATAAGTTGAGTTTAAAGCTTACAGAGAAAAGTCCCACTTAGAGATGCGCTGCACAACAACTGCCCAGGAACACATAAGAGCTTTAAGCTCCTCCATAAGACCAAAATTATGATAATAAATTAGATTTTCTGTCAGACTATGTGACTATGCTTAAAAATACTAAGTCCATCTAATCCCAAATTGATGTCCCTCCATGCAAAGCGATTGCCCATTCAGTCCGCCCAGTTATCAGCGTCACGAACCTTTATCGATTTCCATCCGACATCCACCCGTAGTCATGACAAATCCCCTTGAGCTCACTTCATCCCACGCCACATCAGACCCCACAGGAGCTGAAATTAATTTCTCAAAGAAAAACAAGAAAAAATTGCCTCGCCACACACTGTTACAAATCATTGTCCAATGGAATGCAACATAAATCACTCTGACGCACACACACACACTCACACGTGTCTACACATCCGTCGAGGCGGGTACTTAATCATAAAACTCAAAAGGAACTCAGCAATTTTCACTAACGACAGCCGAGAAAACTGTCGAGTCCCATTCGTCTTTCAACCACATGCTCACCCCTTCGAACCACCCCTTCGGCACCCACACAGACTCTAATCAAATAAATTGACATCATTATAAAACATGGCCTTGTATGGGCCCTAATTGAGGTGCAGAGGAAGAACTTTTGTGGCTCCGAAATGATTTCCTGGCTAATAAAACAAAATGTTTTCGCCATTTTCTCTCATTTTTGTTTTGTTTGATAATATTGGTGTCGGTGTTGTATCCTTTTTGCAGAAGAGAACAAAAAAGAGACAACCACCCACCCACTGGCGCAGAGTTTATTGCCACCTTTGTCATGTCCCATGTTCCATTGGTTTCCTTGGCGTTTGTTGGCGGTCCCGGACTGGTTCCTTTACTCATTGTGTGCTGTGCTCACTTTGGCAACGGTTAAATAAGAAAAAAAAACCGACACAAATTTCCCCTTCTCCTAGGTGTCTTCGGAATCGCCCTCTATTTACATATCTACCATCATCCGCCGTCGGTCGTGTCGGTGGTGTCCTTTTTTCAGCTCCACGTTCCGCACTCAACCGAAACACAACGTACACAGCTTTGGTCGTGTATTTTTGGCTCTAGCCAAGCGAGTTGCTAATTCCTCACCCCCAGCATGGCATGCTTATGTGTGTGTAAATCAATGATGTCTGCACACCTGTTCGGAGCAAAGATATCCTGCAGACACGTGTGTAGCAGCGAAGCAAAACCGCGGAATGTAGTCGTCACATACAGCCTTGTTCCAGTTGCACGGAGTCGATTGCCGTGCAAATGGCTCGTTCCACACAGCCGCCACGTTGTGGGAGAGTGGGTGGGTGTGTAGGCGGTAGACAGAGGAAAGTTCCAACTCCTTGTCGTCGTATCAGGAACCATTAAAAACGCCATCAGCGTACACGAAATTAATAAATAAAATTAGTACAAGTTTGGGTTTGTTTTAGCCTCTATGACTTATGCATGTCGGTCCCCCGTTTGAGTGAAACCATGCCACGATTTTGGGTACAGGCTCTGTGTTAATTTTATGACGGGAAGGAGTGATGGTGGCTGGTGGTTGATGGGATATAATATTCCAAAAGCGTTCCCGTCGCCGTTGTCGGATGTAGATTTACACGTATTGACTGACAAGGCCTGCTCACTGCGAGACGCGGAGTGGGAACGCGTTTCAAGCGGAATGCATTATGACGACGAGACTTTGATTGATCCAGTGGGTGGCTGCGGGTGGCTTGTTTGAGTGCAAAATAGATTTGATATTCGGAGCCGATTGGTGGAAGCAGACCACGGCAATTATACGGAATCGATGATGGATTAGTTTTGAATGGACACGAGCTGGCAACACTTGCTGGATATTTTCAGATATGTATTGGCAGCTTGTGAGTGATGAGACTAGGTGTGGCTTCAATAATAGGATATCTACTTAATTTCGACAAGCAGATGAGGGTGCAACAAAATGTATGGGAGTTTAGTAATGAAATATTCCTAAACAGGGCAATAGTAGCAGCTCGCAGTTGCGTGAAAGGGCTCAAGGTAGGAGAGGATTGTTGCGGTATAACTTATCTTTTTTGCGACCGCTATGGCTTGGTCTTTATATTGGAGGTTTGGTCTTCCGTCCTCGCTGGAGTTTTGGTGGCCATGCGCCCGATGTGGGTGAGCTAATGAGGTTGCATCAGGAATTTTGAGGCCCGTTGCTTCGAAAAACCGAAGTAGCAAGCTCTTTGACTGGCAAATGCACCATTTGGTAAGTCAGCAACTAAAATGTATCTTAAGCTTGAAAAAAGACACGTACAGACTTCAGTAAGGACTTTCATGTTAATAAGAAGCAGTCAATATCAGTTATTGTATCAGTATTGAATCAGGAACTGGAAAGGTTGGTTACAAAAAAATATCCGAGCTAGTTTATTTAACTGCGCTCGACTGATATAACATTTATTTGCATTTTAAACTGAACATGTCTGATGACAGGATACACAACAATCTGAAGATCAGCGGCAAGAAGTCAGGACTCTTAAATATGTTTTGTTACATAAACAGATAATATTTGAGGATAACAAAATGGCGAAGTAGTGTTTGACCTAAACTGAAAATCCCATTTTGCTGGCGAGAACCATGAGAGGTCCGCTCTAGCAATTCGAAAACTGGAATTGAAAGACGAGAATCTGGAGAATGAATGGCAAATTGTGAGACGGGTTACTGGCACCCAACATTTGACGCCATCTTAATAACGTTGAACCCTTTCGGTACTTATGCAATCAAAGGGCCGGAGCTCTTGTAACTGACCAAAGCATTGGTGAATTGGCAACTTGACAGCATGACCTTTTGTGGTCCACATTAAACTCATAGCCACCAACTTGAAGTCCTTCTGCTAGAAACTTTCGCTGAACTTTCGACGAGTCCCCGTTGGACTCCACTGGGATTTACCACGATAATCAAAAGTACGCTACTAATTAACTGCCATTGCTGAACAACGAAAATACTGACTGTCAGAGGACAGTACAGGGAATCTTAAACTGAAGCTGGATACACGCAATTGACTGGGGATAGCAGGACACCTTTATTGAGATGGAATTGGCTAAATCAGGTGTACTGAGTCTGCACTGTCCTCATAAAAGACGTTGTGACAGAGTCAGAATTAGCAACTATAATCCAGCGAAGGCAAGGACTTCTTCGACGTAGCAGTAGACAATAAACAGTATGAACAACATCAGTACTGAGATCAAACGCAGAATAACCCGTTCAACCGCTGTTTGTTTGGGCTCAAGGGGAAATTGAGCAAAAGATCCATCTCTCGAAGAAAAAAGCTGACTTTACATAAGACACTGATCATCTCTGTCTTGCTGCACGGCCTGTACAGTCTCAAAGGGATGAAGAAGTCCATGGTCTCTTCGAAAGAAAAATTATGCGTCCCATCATTGAACCTATTGAACATCGTGAAGATTCCACCACGACCTCAACAAGCTCTGCATCGGCATGTGCGTAGTGCATGTGCGTCAACAGAGTCAACGCTAACAACGATGACAACAACGCGATTGAATTAGGTGCATCGACTACTAAGCAACGGCAAGAGTCTTCGATACCGAACCTCTGAGACAACTCAACAGAGGACGCACGCAAGTAGGGAAGGACCTCAAGCAACTGTCTTTACGAAACTGGGGGGCAGATACCAAACGACCACGTTAGCTGGAGAAGCTTGTTGGTTGGGGGCCAAGCCCATCCGGAACAAAAATGAAAAAAAATGATAGGTCGTGTATACACTGTCGAATTTAGAAGCATCAAATACTACCATACATCGGAAGTAATAATTCCATGCATTCACAAGGTAAAAATAATCAAATTTCTATAGCATACGGATTCTCGTGTTGCCTCTCTTTCCCACACACGTACACATGCGATACGAGACCTCAAGCATTTGTCGAATCCAAAAATAAACCAAGGACAAGTATAGACTCACGTTTCATTTCAAACTTCTTTCCTTTTCGTGGAACATCGTGTATAGATCGCCCACGAGTTTTAGTAGCTAAGCGTTTGTGAATAGATGACAACACGTCGCATATAAGCGTGTATGCATGTACATCATAAATTCATTCTCTCATAAAATCTGTAAAGCCCATTCCAATGGCTGCTCCATGCAGCTGAAACCCTCCGTCAATGGCCAGAATCTGCGACGAGTTTCATTTGCCATAACGATCGATAGAGATTCCACTGACGTTCTGTTTGTCTCCCCGCCAACCGATGGGTTTGATGCACAGATTCAGGTTATGACGGTGATTTTTTTCATTCGCGTTAGAGTTTATTCCCCGGCATATTCTGATTGAATGGACGTGGCACAAAAAATTGCACGCAAAGAGCTAGAGCGAAAAATAAAACAGGAAAAGTGGTACAATTCGGAAGTACTTTTTAATGTAAGGCTTTAGTGCAAAGCGAAAGGGTTTCGTACATGAAATCCAGCAGCAATTCGGAGCAATTAAGGCACAACTGAATGGCGCAGCTTGTTTGTAATTAGAGGCAGTGAATTCTGATGTCATTACGACAACGGCTGAAGGACGAGTGTGACGTGATTGGACTCTCAAAGAGAGATGCCGATATTCAGCCTGCAATGGTATGGTCTGTACCAAGTCCTTTTCCAATCACTATTTTGGGAATCAGTCTTCGGGGTATAAACAGTCATACATAGCCGCTAAGCAGAGATCAAAAAGGTTCAACCAGAGAAAAACTACTCGATAAGTGGCTGTCACGGCAGCCTACTTAGAACAATATGATGTCACCGAACCGGAAGCCGAATCACCGTTCCCTCAGCTAATCAACAAAGCAAAACAAGTTGTAGACTTTTTGGTCTCGTCCCTGCATTTGAAGTAGAAGATTCAACAGCTTCCATTTGAGTTCTAGCAAGGCCTCTGATGGCTAGATTATGTAGACCTCAACGATAACTCTGCACTAGCCCTAAGGGTCAACAGCTCCTGTGTCCGTAGGATAAAGCAACCCCCAAACACAATGTCGCAAGAAACACCGCAGCCATCTTGGTGTAAGTAGTTGGAAACAGCTGGCTTAAGAATGCTGGAATGGCTTGATAGTCCATCAGAGAGGCTTTTTTGAAATATTGTGAGACCACACGGCGTATGAAGTATTCTGAGACCACACGGCCTATGTGGTATATTCTGAGACCACACGGCGTATGTGGAATATTCTGAGACCACACGGCGTATGTGGATTGTTATGAGACCACACGGCGTATATGGAATATTCTGAGACCACACGGCCTATGTGGTATATTCTGAGACCACACGGCGTATGTGGAATATTCTAAGACCACATGCCGTAGGTGGAGTATTCAGGCACCACACGGCATATGTGGAATATTCTGAGACCACACGGCGTATGTGGAATATTCTGAGACCACATGGCGTATGTGGAATATTCTGAGACCACACGGCCTATGTGGTATATTCTGAGACCACACGGCGTATGTGGAATATTCTGAGACCACACGGCGTATGTGGATTGTTATGAGACCACACGGCGTATATGGAATATTCTGAGACCACACGGCGTATGTGGTATATTCTGGGACCACACGGCATATGTGGAATATTCTGAGACTACACGGCGTATGTGGAATATTCTGAGACTACACGGCCTATGTGGAATATTCTGAGACCACACGGCGTATGTGGAATATTCTGAGACCACACGGCCTATGTGGTATATTCTGAGACCACACGGCGTATGTGGTATATTCTGAGCCCACACGGCGTATGTGGAATATTCTGAGACCACACGGCGTATGTGGAATATTCTGAGACCAAACGGCCTATGTGGTATATTCTGAGACCACACGGCGTATGTGGAATATTCTGAGACCACACGGCCTATGTGGTATATTCTGAGACCACACGGCGTATGTGGAATATTCTGAGACCACACGGCGTATGTGGATTGTTATGAGACCACACGGCGTATATGGAATATTCTGAGACCACACGGCCTATGTGGTATATTCTGAGACCACACGGCGTATGTGGAATATTCTGAGACCACACGGCGTATATGGAATATTCTTAGACCACATGGCCTATGTGGTATATTCTGAGACCACACGGCGTATGTGGAATATTCTAAGACCACATGCCGTAGGTGGAGTATTCAGGCACCACACGGCATATGTGGAATATTCTGAGACCACACGGCCTATGTGGTATATTCTGAGACCACACGGCGTATGTGGATTGTTATGAGACCACACGGCGTATATGGAATATTCTGAGACCACACGGCCTATGTGGTATATTCTGAGACCACACGGCGTATGTGGAATATTCTAAGACCACATGCCGTAGGTGGAGTATTCAGGCACCACACGGCATATGTGGAATATTCTGAGACCACACGGCCTATGTGATATATTCTGAGACCACACGGCGTATATGGAATATTCTTAGACCACATGGCCTATGTGGTATATTCTGAGACCACACGGCGTATGTGGAATATTCTAAGACCACATGCCGTAGGTGGAGTATTCAGGCACCACACGGCATATGTGGAATATTCTGAGACCACACGGCCTATGTGGTATATTCTGAGACCACACGGCGTATGTGGAATATTCTGAGACCACACGGCGTATGTGGATTGTTATGAGACCACACGGCGTATATGGAATATTCTGAGACCACACGGCGTATGTGGTATATTCTGGGACCACACGGCATATGTGGAATATTCTGAGACTACACGGCGTATGTGGAATATTCTGAGACTACACGGCCTATGTGGAATATTCTGAGACCACACGGCGTATGTGGAATATTCTGAGACCACACGGCCTATGTGGAATATTCTGAGACCACACGGCGTATGTGGAATATTCTGAGACCACACGGCGTATGTGGTATATTCTGAGACCACACGGCGTATGTGGAATATTCTGAGACCACATGGCGTATGTGGAATATTCTGAGACCACACGGCCTATGTGGTATATTCTGAGACCACACGGCCTATGTGGAATATTCTGAGACCACACGGCGTATGTGGAATATTCTGAGACCACACGGCCTATGTGGTATATTCTGAGACCACACGGCGTATGTGGAATATTCTGAGACCACATGGCGTATGTGGAATATTCTGAGACCACACGGCCTATGTGGTATATTCTGAGACCACACGGCGTATGTGGAATATTCCGAGACCACACGGCCTATGTGGTATATTCTGAGACCACACGGCGTATGTGGAATATTCTGAGACCACACGGCGTATGTGGATTGTTATGAGACCACACGGCGTATATGGAATATTCTGAGACCACACGGCCTATGTGGTATATTCTGAGACTACACGGCGTATGTGGAATATTCTGAGACCACACGGCGTATGTGGATTGTTATGAGACCACACGGCGTATATGGAATATTCTGAGACCACACGGCCTATGTGGTATATTCTGAGACCACACGGCGTATGTGGAATATTCTGAGACCACACGGCCTATGTGGTATATTCTGAGACCACACGGCGTATGTGGATTGTTATGAGACCACACGGCGTATATGGAATATTCTGAGACCACACGGCGAATGTGGAATATTGTGAGACCACACGGCGTATGAAGTATTCTGAGACCACACGGCCTATGTGGTATATTCTGAGACCACACGGCGTATGTGGAATATTCTGAGACCACACGGCCTATGTGGTATATTCTGAGACCACACTGTGTATGTGGAATATTCTGAGACCACACGGCCTATGTGGTATATTCTGAGACCACACGGCGTATGTGGATTGTTATGAGACCACACGGCGTATATGGAATATTCTGAGACCACACGGCGTATGTGGAATATTCTGAGACCACACGGCGTATGTGGAATATTCTGAGACCACACGGCGTATATGGAATATTCTAAGACCACATGCCGTAGGTGGAGTATTCAGGCACCACACGGCATATGTGGAATATTCTGAGACTACACGGCCTATGTGGTATATTCTTAGACCACACGGCGTATGTGGAATATTCTGAGACCACACGGCGTATGTGGAATATTCTGAGACCACACGGCCTATGTGGTATATTCTGAGACCACACGGCGTATGTGGTATATTCTGAGACCACACGGCGTATGTGGAATATTCTGAGACCACACGGCCTATGTGGTATATTCTGAGACCACACGGCGTATGTGGTATATTCTGAGACCACACGGCGTATGTGGAATATTCTGAGACCACATGGCGTATGTGGAATATTCTGAGACCAAACGGCCTATGTGGTATATTCTGAGACCACACGGCGTATGTGGAATATTCTGAGACCACACGGCCTATGTGGTATATTCTGAGACCACACGGCGTATGTGGAATATTCTGAGACCACACGGCGTATGTGGATTGTTATGAGACCACACGACGTATATGGAATATTCTGAGACCACACGGCCTATGTGGTATATTCTGAGACCACACGGCGTATGTGGAATATTCTGAGAGCACACGACGTATGTGGTATATTCTGAGACCACACGGCGTATGTGGAATATTCTGAGACCACACGGCCTATGTGGTATATTCTGAGACCACACGGCGTATGTGGTATATTCTGAGACCACACGGCGTATGTGGAATATTCTGAGACCACATGGCGTATGTGGAATATTCTGAGACCACACGGCCTATGTGGTATATTCTGAGACCACACGGCCTATGTGGTATATTCTGAGACCACACGGCGTATGTGGAATATTCTGAGACCACACGGCCTATGTGGTATATTCTGAGACCACACGGCGTATGTGGAATATTCTGAGACCACACGGCCTATGTGGTATATTCTGAGACCACACGGCGTATGTGGAATATTCTGAGACCACATGGCGTATGTGGAATATTCTGAGACCACACGGCCTATGTGGTATATTCTGAGACCACACGGCGTATGTGGAATATTCCGAGACCACACTGCGTATGTGGATTGTTATGAGACCACACGGCGTATGTGGAATATTCTGAGACCACACGGCGTAGGTGGAATATTCTGAGACCACATGGCGTAGGGGGAGTATTCTGAGACCACACGGTGTAGGTGGTATTTTCTGAGACCACACGGCGTATGTGGATTGTTATGAGACCACACGGCGTATGTGGAATATTCTGAGACCACACGGCGTATGTGGAATATTCTGAGACCACACGGCCTATGTGGTATATTCTGAGACCACGCGGCGTATATGGAATATTCTGAGACCACATGGCGTATGTGGAATATTCTGAGACCACACGGCGTATGTGGAATATTCTGAGACCACACGGCCTATGTGGTATATTCTGAGACCACGCGGCGTATATGGAATATTCTGAGACCACATGGCGTATGTGGAATATTCTGAGACCACACGGCGTAGGTGGAGTATTCTGAGACCACATGGCGTAGGGGGAGTATTCTGAGACCACACGGTGTAGGTGGTATTTTCTGAGACCACAGGGCGTATGTGGAATATTTTGAGACCACACAGCGTATGTGGAATATTCTGAGACCACACGGCCTATGTGATATATTCTGAGACCACACGGCGTATGTGGAATATTCTGAGACCACACGACGTATGTGGTATATTCTGAGACCACATGGTGTATGTGGAATATTCTGAGACCACACGGCGTATATGGAATATTCTGAGACCACACAGCGTAGGTGGTATTTTCTCAGACCACACGGCGTATGTGGAATATTCTGAGACCACATGGCATATGTGGAATATTCTGAGACAACACGGCGTATGTGGATTGTTATGAGACCACACGGCGTATGTGGAATATTCTGAGACCACACGACGTATGTGGAGTTTTCTGAGACCACAGTGTTCCAGTTGGAATGTCTTGATGGTCCATCAGGGACGCTAACAGCACCAGTTGATGAAGTTAAGCTGATGGCTTTAGGTCAAGTTTTATAAAAATTTAAGTTCGTCTATTTTTTGCAGAGGTGAACAACACTGAATATTATATGGAGAAAATTGGTAAGACGAAAGAGGTGTATCCAATATCTTGTACAAAATTTAAGGCTGTAGTTCATCATCATGATCTTCTTGCCCGCACGATCCACTGAAGCGGTCGATGACGTAAGGCACGCACGAAAGATCTCAAGACAACTCGATCCTCCGCCATCGACTCTAATACATCAGGAGTTATGCCCAAACGTTACCAGGTGAGGTTATGGACGTTATCCATCCACCTGGTTGTCTGTGTTACATGGAATCGCACGATCTCAACGTCGTAACGTCGTACTTATCCTGCGAGTAACTCCCACAACAGCAAGAAGAAATCTCATCTCGGCATCTTGTATTCGCGAACTTATTCTTACAGCCATTACCCAAATTTCATTCCCAAATCTGACAGTTGGAATAAATACTGAGCCCATTAAATTTGACATCAAGCTCGGCCTTCCTGATTACACATCCTGCAAGCTGTTTCTAAACTGACCCTACTTAACTAATCCTGCAAGTTCGCTATTGGCAGGAAAAGGTGCTAGGTGTGGCCTACAAGGAGGATGCGTAAGGACCTGCCAACCAAGTAACCGGAGCTTCCGACTGGTCACAATTGATGTGTATGTTGTGGCGTTGGCCGATGATTCCCTGCCAATCCCACGAAACACTCATTAAGACTTTTCTGGCCGGAAATCCTAGCTTGGCTACCCCTTGCGCGACTCACCGCTATTAGACACCACGACTGTTTTCGTTTGGCGTTGTCGTTAGTGATCCTCTTTCCTCACCAACGATTTAAGAATGAGTGAAGCAGATGGAAATTTGGCATCTTGTTCAAAAGGTTCCAAACGATAACGCTTACATGACGGTCAATCTCGACGATTTCCGTGAATATATCGACACTTCTGACAATTGCGCTTCCAGAGTGTGGGGCATCGTGGACGATGGAACCAAAACTCCACATTATTTACTTTGCCAGTATCAGGGCCATTAGCATTATTTACATTTTCTGCCGCCTGGCTTGCCATTTTGCCTTTTTCGAAGAAAAACTTATAAAATTGCTTTTTTCTCTTTGCTGGTTTACATTTCTGACGCGCGCTCAAACAAAACTGATCCAATCAATCACAAAACTGTTCACAAAGTTTTATTCGTACGAAATCTTATCTGTCTAGCGGTATGTAGTATGGTCCGATGGGACGCAGCAAACACGAGATATAGATTACCAAGCCAATGTAAGAATGATAATGGAAAAAAATAATTTCACTTCTATACCCTTCGTCCAAATGATTCCTTTGTTTTCTTCGGCTGACTGGTCTGTCGATTCGATTTAGACTGACAGGCGAATGTATAACCCCTTGAACAGCCATATCAAAGTCAAGTAGACCCGGATGCCCGACATGTAGTCAAACATAGCATGTCCCAGTCCATGAAAGCTATCATACCGCTTTTAAATTCTAATCTCATCCAAGCCAACCCATCACTCCTAGTAAAGTGGTCGACCACACCGTTGTATGGGCCGAGGGAGAACGCAAATATTCATCATCCTTTGTGTTTGCCTTGTACCCTAATTTTTTTTATACAAATTCAAAATGAAAGCAGGAACACACAACAACAGCAACATCAACAGTCGCTCAGCTAAAGTGAGGTTGAAACGATTCCATTTTGCTGCCATTTTGAATTCGCCACCTCATGCTCTCACACGCCCGAAACACCGTTTCAGTAAAATACTTATTTAAAGGCCATAAATATGAATGTGTGTGTACAAGAGATTTGCTTCACAAAATACAGCCAGCAGCACCGGTGTTTGGCGCTTACAATGAAATTCAAGGTCCTTTTCGATCAATATCCACACCCAGGTATCAGGTATTGTGTCAGAACATAATACTTGCTCGTCTACAGGGAAGTGGAATTTATTCGAAAAAAAAAAATAAATAAAAATACAAAAACAAAAATGCCCTTGCTCTGCCTGCCGGTTGGAGTCCCTTCTCCATCCGGTGCGCTTTCCTCTTGAATAAATATGAAATTATAACACAAGGGAGCTATAAAATTGAACAAGGTTGCCTATTGTTGTACACACTAACTGGGCCAACGTGGTGTAAGGCGAATGATGGGAAATACTAAAACAAACAGAGATGATGAGCTGCAAGGGATGTTCAGTGCAGCAGCTCTGCTGGAGGGCACTCTCAATGGTGGCAATTTGATGAAAGAATTTCTGTAAAAATCGATGAGAAATTCACTACTATGAGAAGTGAAGGATTTTATCTTTCATTTGCTCTGGCGGCTGGGTCGCCAGAGTTAGTTTGTTAGAGGAATTTGCATTTGAAATTAATTTAAAATGTTTATTGTGTGGGCCTGACGATGTAGAATTCCGGCCATTTCATCAAAGTCGGTTCTGAACTCACATGATTTCCCTGAGATCGATATGTAAAATAAGGATACGCTAACATGCGTCATCTTCATCATCATTCTTGAGAAAATCCGTCAAGCTCACTCTCTTTGGAGGATCTTGCATAAGTCCGTCAGCTTCGTTAGCATATGCGGGTGGCGTTGCCGTGGTTGGCCGAATGCAGTGAGCGTGTGATTCCATTTGGACGACAGCTGCTAAACGCTTTGCAAAGTGGGGTGGAGAGCTAGTGTAAGTGTAGTGACAACTATTTCAAATATCATATATATATATATATATATATATATATATATATACTGATATCTGGGTCTCGATTCAAGTCATGAAACGACCAACATTCTTCATTCGAGGTCCCTCCACTTGTCCCTCCACCACCGTTGCTGTCAAAGTTAGGCGCATATGTAGCTCAGTCTGTAGAGCAACAGATTGTATTATTATTGTTTGAAGCATCAAGTGAGCTCCAAAGCTAATGTTTCTCATAATTAGTGACTTACTTTGTCGGAATAAGAAAGTACATAAATAACTAGGACTTAAGAATTCTGTGCCACGAGTAGCAAAGAACTCTATATGGACACCCTTTCGTTGTCGTTACCACATTCCATCTGGATGTTCAAATGTTTCGATTAGATCCAACTTACTCTATCAGTAAAGTGCTCCATATGCTAATCGGGACCCTCTATAATCGGGATACCTGCTAATTGAACCATGAGCAACTAGTATACCATGCGTTGCTTAATTTATTTAATTGTATTTTTGGATTTGTGTAGTATGTTAGAACAAGTGTAGAATGTATGCATCGCATATCGTTTTCTTTCGAATTGTTGGTACCGCCAAGTTCAAACAGCCAGTTGCTTTTACTTCATTTGGGGATTTTCCAATATAATTAATTTATGCTTCGATTTGAATTTTTTTAGCTTGGTTATAGGCAGTCATTCCTCAGAGCAACATACTACACGGCGTATGTGGAATATTCCGAGACCACATGGCGTAGGTGGAGTATTCTGAGACAACACGGCGTAGGTGGAGTATTCTGAGGCAACACGGCGTATGTGGAATATTCTGAGACCACACGTCGTATGTGGAATATTCTGAGACCACACGGCGTATGTGGTATATTATGAGACCACACAGCGTGTGTGGTATATTATGAGACCACACGGCGTATGTGGAATATTTTGGGACCACACGTCGTATGTGGAATATTCTGAGACCACATGGCGTATGTGGTATATTCTGAGACCACACGGCGTATGTGGAATATTCTGGGACCACACGTCGTATGTGGAATATTCTGAGACCACATGGCGTATGTGGAATATTCTGAGACAACACGGCGTATGTGGATTGTTATGAGACCACACGGCGTAGGTGGAGTATTCTGAGGCAACACGGCGTATGTGGAATATTCTGAGACCACACGTCGTATGTGGAATATTCTGAGACCACATGGCGTATGTGGAATATTCTGAGACAACACGGCGTATGTGGATTGTTATGAGACCACACGGCGTAGGTGGAGTATTCTGAGGCAACACGGCGTATGTGGAATATTCTGGGACCACACGTCGTATGTGGAATATTCTGAGACCACATGGCGTATGTGGAATATTCTGAGACAACACGGCGTATGTGGATTGTTATGAGACCACACGGCGTAGGTGGAGTATTCTGAGGCAACACGGCGTATGTGGTATATTCTGAGACCACACGGCGTATGTGGAATATTCTGGGACCACACGTCGTATGTGGAATATTCTGAGACCACATGGCGTATGTGGAATATTCTGAGACCACACGGCGAATGTGGATTGTTATGAGACCACACGGCGTAGGTGGAGTATTCTGAGGCAACACGGCGTATGTGGAATATTCTGAGACCACACGTCGTATGTGGAATATTCTGAGACCACACAGCGTATGTGGTATATTATGTGACCACACGGCGTATGTGGAATATTCTGGGACCACACGTCGTATGTGGAATATTCTGAGACCACATGGCGTATGTGGAATATTCTGAGACAACACGGCGTATGTGGAGTATTCTGAGACAACACGGCGTATATCTAGTATTCTGAGACCACACGACGTATGTGGAATATTCCGAGACCACACGGCGTATGTGGATTGTTATGAGACCACACGGCGTATGTGGAATATTCTGAGACCACACGGCGTATGTGGATTGTTATGAGACCACACGGCGTAGGTGGAGTATTCTGAGACAACACGGCGTAGGTGGAGTATTCTGAGGCAACACGGCGTATGTGGAATATTCTGAGACCACACGTCGTATGTGGAATATTCTGAGACCACACGTCGTATGTGGAATATTCTGAGACCACATGGCGTATGTGGTATATTATGAGACCACACGGCGTATGTGGAATATTCTGAGATCACACAGCGTATGTGGATTGTTATGAGACCACACGGCGTAGGTGGAGTATTCTGAGACCACACGGCGTATATGGAATATTCTGAGACCACACGTCGTATGTGGAATATTATGAGACCACAGTGTTCCAGCTGGAATGTCTTGATGGTCCAGAGGTCAGGGACGCTGACAGCATCAACAAAAATGAAGATGTGGTGTGTTGGAAAGGTGTGTGTTCCACTTAAGTTGTGGAGGGAATAAATGTCAGCATTCCATGAAAGGGGTTGCTTTTGTCTGTAAATGTCATTTTCTAGAATTGTGAGTGAGAATAAATTGAATTTTTTCTTCAAGGTGACATGGACATGAAAGTTGGTACCTCTAAATTTCGAACAAAACACTTCCTAGGCCTTTCACTCTTTTCACAGCTTTTCAATAAACCTCCCTAATCGTCTAGCCAATAGAGGAGGACACCGGTGGTGGTACATAAAACGATCATCACCGAGACTGAAGTCAATCCACCGCCACTGATGGCGACAGATTGCCTGCTGATCTTGTTGTGCCCATGCATCATATCTTCTACAAGCGTTAACGACTCCATTCCCATTACTTCTTGCCGTCACATCATCATCCTCCGTCAGTTGCCAGATGCATACGAACGCACTGCCGACAGCCACGTTTGTGCAATAACTTCATGCACATTCCACAAAAACCCCCGAGCTATACACGTCCCATCATACCCTACGAAATGGAAAAATGCAAACGCTACCCTATGCCCTGCAGCCACGTACACACACAGTACCCACCTGCCGCATTATAAACCACTTGAGAGCGGGATAAGTGGATTTTTTATTAGCTCCAACCGTCCGAGAGGGCCGAGAGGCAAAGGGAAAAAATTCTGCAAAAGAATATGCCATAAAAAGGACGAACAAAGTGGGCCAAAATAAAAACCGACAGCAAACAAAAGAGGAAAACACTGTGTGTATCCTTACACCGGGGGATTCTGTTTTTTCTCCGTTATCCTCGTATCATTGCATAAATTAATACACTGTTCTCGCAGAGAAGAAAGTGAAACGCAAGCCAGGACACACCATGGGAAGGGCCAGCTGCCAGCCACTCCATCACCTCCAGCTACCCCTGCTTCTGTCTGCTACTGCTTCCTTTCTAATCGCATCAGGCGCAGTCGTCTAAATTAGAAAACGTGATTAGAATGCACGCCATACATCATTTCTTCGAGGTCTTTCCAACGCTTGTCGCCTGAGGAATGTTGGACAAACGGTGTGGAAGCATTGAATGGACGATATGTGGTGGTGCGCCCATTGTCCTTGCCGCAGAAACGAACGACTGGAGAGCGAGAGCGGAGGAAATTCACTTCATCGATGCGGTGCCAACGCAAAGGGGCGTGCAAACTGGGTGAACCATTTTGGTCATTTATCCTGTGGTCGGTGCACGTATCGAGAGCGTTGCTTTTGAAAGGAAATTCGCAGTGAGTTGGTTTCATTTCGGTTTTTCCTTCGAGGACGCACAATGGAATCTCGTCCGCCTACATGACAGGGAACGACAAGTCAGCCCTCTTGTCCGTTTTTTTTTTTCCTGCGCTCACCCCTGAATTATTGCAATCAAATGGAACGTTTGTCCGAATGCGGTACGGCCCGGTGCTGGGCGGTGAGTGGTTGAATGGGGGCAGTTCTCCCTTGGGCATTTTCGTTGTCCCTTCCAGCGGGCCGGTAATCCGGATGAAATATGAACGAATGAATGACCCATAATGGCAGTGAATATTTTTCAATCAGGCCTTCCCAATAAACATATCGATGTGGGAGTCGATCGTCCTGCCTGTGGATACATTAATAATTACGTCTGTCGCCGGTGGCAGTTTGGATTAATTTGATGGATTATTGCGGGTCAGGCCGGACAGTGATTCGTTCTGTTTTTCTGTTCCTTGTCAAGGAGTCAGAAATTAGTGAACGCGTGTCTGTGTATGGACTCGTATGTACAGAGTCACAGACAGTTGACTCTGCCCGTGGAAGGAGTCTTAATGGGGTTCTTAATCAAATTAATTACGGCTCAGTGTAGGGAAAATTGACGTCTTTATCATATTTCGGTGTGTGAGAGGTAGGCGGGACGGAAAATGAACGGTTTAATGAGAGTTGATTCATGCTGGATTTTCAGCCTTTGGGTCAGCAGTTCAAGCTGGGCTGTGATGTAGGACTTTTCATATTAAAGAAAGATCATTTGTATGAAAAGGTGAGTACCTTTACATTTTTTGTTTGAAGTTATGAAGTCTTTAAATGGACACTCTGAAAGGACATATTTGCCTTGAATTTCTTTACCTTGAGGCTTCGAAAATTCAAGAAATTAAAGACGTCACCTGGAGGTTTTAAGTACACCTCCGATGTTACCTCCTTTAACAAGTACTGCTGAGTAGGGAGATGGAATGAAGAAGGAGAAGAACAATGAAGGAGCGTCAGGTGACTTATTCATATGACTGGATTCATATATAGCTGAAAATAAAGTGCGTAAGGACATCGAAGCTGGGGAAAAGGAATTCACCGGTGCATCAAGAGCAGAGCCAGGAGTAGGGAAGGCGCTTATGCAGCCACGACAGAAGAGTCTTTGAGGTTTGGTAAAAGCAGCAGTTACATAGTCACGCGAAAGCCTATTCCCTCAAACGACCGAAGCTGACGAGAGAAGGAGCCATGTCATAGCCGCTTGGATCCAGACAAGTGATAACCCCCAAGACTTACGGAGAATTTCCTTACAATGATAGATAGACAGCGTCTTGGCAATTTTCGTCTCGGTGCGCCTGAGAATTGTTCTGCCAACAATAACAACCAGATACTTGGTTTCATCGGAGAAACCGGTGGTGACGCCATTTAGTTTTAGTTGGGTCAGTACAGTCATTTTGCTCCTCCTCGAACAACCATTGTTTTTGAGAGGGTTAACTGAAAGCCTAGATGTGCTTGTTCCAACCCACATCCAAGGGACAGCGGGCTCGTCATCCGCATATATCTGGTAAAAGTTAGAGCTTTTGAGAGCATCAAGTTGTGAGTCAGCTGTCGTACCATAGCAAAGGAGACAATAAATCGTCCTGAGGCCCTTATTTAATTGCGCCATTATATGCTGTTATATTCATTATCATTTCTTTGAAAACACTAGTGGTTCACCTTAACCGTCTTCTCTGACTGAGTAAGCATGCCATTAAAAGCTGCATTCATTGCAAATTAAAAGTCACAGTCCGGCTTAACTTGGCATGTACTTAAACAACATGAAAAAAAAACGATGTTTTTATTAAACGTGAGTTCCTGCTCGGGTCATTGACAAGGATCTTTTTCGCCTCAGCGAAAGGCCAACATGACGCAGTGGGTAGCTGCTCCATTGATCAACTTTGAAATTCCCTCGCTCCATCTCTTTCGAGTTACTGACAGTGCTAAAAAATTATATAAACAATGACAAAAGTCTGCCTTCGCAGCACAAATGAATTTCCAATTGGACATCAAGATAAAAAGGGAATGTCGACAAGAAGTTACAAACCAAAGAACTAGGCAAAATTGACATTACAAAAGTAAGCATACCTCATGTAAATCAAGTAGAGAGATCTGCTCTAATATGGGAATTTCTGATAGCATCTAAAGTAGACGTAGGCGGCCGTGTCATACGACTGGTTTTGCCGAAAATAATTTTCACGGTCCCACCTCTTTCGAGACTCTGACTATGCTCAAAGACTATTAACTGTATGGAAAAAGCTTCTCAAACTTGGCAGTTCGAAGTCGGTATGAAGCTGTAGTTCCCTTCCACTCTTGAGAGGACAATAGCACGCATAACACGAGTTGTTGCTGTAGAAGCAGACCCTGTCCATCGACAGGCTGCAGTGCCACCCACATCATTATCTAATGTGGTCAAATTAAGTATGCAATAATCAAAAAATGGGTGCGACTGATGGCTTAGGCCCTCAGTACACATGCGTCATTTTAACGCGCGGGGACGCAGTGTCAATGCATTTGCATCTTACAGTACTCATGAGTAAATTGAGTAGTGCAAACATTATTGCGGGTAAAAAGACTCGCAGGTTTCGGCAAGCCCACTGCGTCACCGCAGAGGCAGTTCGGTCTTGCAATACATTGGTTGTTACTGAGGTGCATCAATTTGCCGCTAATTTAAATTCGAAAACTAGACAAACATGGAAGAATTTCATATACAAATATATATTTATGAGATAAAAATGTTTCCAGAAATATGGAGTGTTACTCCAAAGACATGCCATGACCGGCAAATTAAAATGTTCACTTTGTTAGCCGATGATCAACATCGGTCGTTTCTTTTTAAGAACATATTTTTATAGTTTTCGCTTACACAGGTAAATTACTCGAATAACGCGAACTGCAGATTGAGTCTTGTGAGAAAAACATGCTCGTGTGCATTGAACTATTGCGGCACCGTGCGTCTATATAACGCAAGTGTGCACCGGGCCTTAATGGCAACCATACTCAAAAGCTTTTCCAAACAATGCTTAAGACTCTCAGTTATTGGTGATCCAAATTAGGGTTATTTTTAAGTCCCCCTGCAAGAACAGGAGCACGAGTTATAGTCTCACAAAACCACTCTTTTACTATTCAAATCTTAGGGAGATCTTAAATCAGTGGAGAAGAGGCTAATGAAATGGACGGGATAGATGGATGGCAGCGAGCAGTTCGGTCACTAATTCCTTGGCTCAAAGGGCAAACTGACATGCGACACAATTCTTTGTCATGACCTCGTATCGGGCGCCATAGAAGGGTATTCTTTCAGTTTGACGATGGCGACAGCTAACAAATTGCTGTAGTCGGAGTTAGTTTTCCGGTGATGTGTTTGACAGACCGCCTTCAAATTAACCTTAATCCATACCAAAATGACAAAGAATACAGGTACGTCCATAAATTTTGCAAAAATGTACGTCGACTTCCAACGGATCAAAGGCTTTCCTCCGGAACCCCCTAAGCCCCATGTTCCCTCTGCTTCCATTCGTGCACCAAGTAATCAAAACACTTTCTCACAGCGAAAAATAAACTAGCCAAAGCAACCCGTTCTTGCGAAATTTAATGCAAATGGAAAGCTAATCCTCTAGAAACTCACCTTATCTCCTGATCCCGAAAAACAACCCCGCTAACAAGTTAAAGTCGCCCTGGAACCTGATATAAATTTAAAGGCACCCTTCATGCTCCGACAAGCACAAAACTAACTTGTGTCCACCAACCCCTAATGTTACAGTTGAACTGCACACTTCTAATTCAAATTTAAGTCTTTTTTCCAAATCTCAACTATTACCACCGACCTCCGAATCACTATTTCTGCAGCAATCTGCGTTAATAACTTCGGACTTAGTTCGCCATCCAAGAGACCTCGAGCCAATCCAAACACAACGACGAACATTGAGCTGCAGCTCACCCCGTCACTGCACATATCCACCATACACCATCCACCACAGAGTGTATCCATGTCTTGAAAGACGATACTTATGCTGATTCCAATATTTTGCTTTCATCCAGAATGACTTACGAGACATCAGACAGAAAGAATGTATCTCTAAGCTGTCGGATTACCGATATTCATATTTTCGAAACTGAACCCTTGAGACTTTGCTGTGTAATCCTGAGCACAAACATCGGAATGTCAAGGCGTGCCATTGTGTGTCTGAGAGAGAAACCTTATTAAAGCAATGGAACTCTGACACCAACACACACACAAACCACCGACACATCCACTGCCACAACAATTACTTCTTTCTTCACTTTCCAGCACTGCCAGCATTCGACTGTGGGGGCTGGCGTGAGGAGATACAATAAAATCCAGATTTGGCTGGCAGATAAACCATCTTAAATTTCAAATGAAACTCAAGATCCTTCACAGCGGAGCGCAGTGCCTTGGCTGCTGCTTCTGCTTCTGTTCCTCATCCACGGATTGAGGTCGTTGTTGTTGTACTCCTGCTACCCATCGTCCTTGCCGTTGTAGTGGTATTCGTTGTCGTTGGCATTGTCGCCAAGGAGACTTTAGAACTCACGAAATTAGATCTTACCTTCGCCACCGTCAGTCGATGGGGGGCGGAATTTCTGTTCCACTCCGCTGGCCACCCCGCTGATTTCTAATCTCATTGTGTACTTGGCACTTCCCCACTGTTGGATTCCGTGAGGATGGCACTGCTAATTATGAAATAAGGATCATGCGAATGCGGTTGTCCTTGCTGCAGATCCCTCCAGCCTGAATAATTCCACCCACCCACATTGAGAAACCGGGAAACTGTGGATAATTCATTCGTCGCCCCTGCCCCCACCGTTGGCTACCATCTGTCTCTGACACTTGGTGGGCAAAACAGGAGACTACCAGACCAGCAACGAGGAAAAACTTGGTATCTGTGTTTTGGACTGCGGATTTGAGTCTTTGGAGGGTGGATTCATTATCTCTGCCGCCGTTGTTCGGCGGCTATTACCCGCTTATTCATGAGTTTAAATGAGCTCTCCGCCCAAACGACGGCCGTGCGGCTTAGGACCTGGTCCTTTGAATCAAAATTAAAAGAGGGAAATCTCTCAATCCTTGCGGTGGCTAACGTGAAGTGTGTCACATCTGACACGCGATGGATGGGGCGTTTGAATGGGATCGTTTCGTTTTCAGTTTTCGAAAGGATGCACGGTCGGGATTTTTTTTTGCTGTTTGTTCCCCACATGACCCAAGAGGAAATGCTCATCATAACGAAATTTTAGGGCAACTCCTCTAAGTGCTTGTCTGCGAGAGGAGAGAATTGTCCTCAGTCTGAATGAGTTGCTTGTCTCGGGGAAGAAGTGTTTAACGAGGGATTGTGCTGCCAAAATAGAGGCGACAAAGTGGGTCACCCAAAGGCAAGCTAACGACCTGTGAAAGTGCACTGGAAATTTTGTTGTTTCCAAGACGAAGGGAGAATTTTGCTTTTTCCTCATTTTTTCACTTTTGGGTATGTAGGACATGTGGAAATGGATTAGGAGGGGACAATCTGCATTCAGATGGTGTCTGGGGAGAATAACGTGCAAAATTCTGTTTTTCGAAGGGAAAAGGTGGTTTGTCCTCGTCTGAGGAAGCAGTTTTAGATCCTTGCACCCTGCACTGGGGCACGATGTCACCCGCTTGCTCGAAATTAATGAATTCATGCAAAACTAATTTCGTTGTCCTATGGTGGGCGGTATGTAGGCCATTCTTAGCCGGGACAGTGGTAGGCCATTCTAGGCCGGAGCATCCCTCGAATTGTATTAAAAAAATTGAGAGTGAACAGAAAAATCACTTCCTTGACCTTGAGGGAGATAGACTCTCGAGCAATATTGATAAATTTGATAAACGCTCTAGAAGCAATTTCGTGGAGGGCTATTCCTGTTAAGCTGCTTCTGTTTGTCTTAATCTCTTTGGAGAAGTGGCAAAATGTCGCCTCACATTTTTCTGCCACCTCACATCAAAATCTGTATTCTTTAATTCAAGTGAGGTGTCAAAAAGCTATTCAAACGAAGAAATTCACCTAGTTGGCAATACATGCTTCAGATTGTGTCTTCAAGTAGGATCAATTTCCATTCGGTGGTTGTATTTGCTACATTTTTGTACAAGTTCTAGGAGGCCTGTTCGAATCGCGATCACAGAGCGATTCGACGATGAACAAATCAAACATGTACTACACGCAACAATGCCCCACAAGAACAAAAATAAACAACAAATGTCAACAAGAAAAATGTAAACAAACATGTAAAACTACCAATATAAAGGAGATTGCTGTGAATAAAAAAAGCAACTACTTCGGTTGTAACGTTGGAAGAAACAGTGTATTTAATTTTCAGTTTCTTTTATTTCTTTGTTTAAGCTTTAGAAAAGATTCCTTTGTTCACATTCCGAACATTTTGGTCCTTCGAGCCGGATATACATATACGTACATATGCCTAAACTTACAACAAAGAAAATAACATAACTTACGTTTGTGAGAGACAATAAATGATAAAGATAATATTAAACCTAAATTAAATTTATAACCGATTGTGCTGATTAACCGCTGCCGTTCATCACGAAGCTGAGAATCATCTGGACATCAAGTGTGCTACTTTCATCGAGTGTGTCTTGAGGATTAGCCATCATCTGTAAAGTAAGTGGACTGTAGTTAGTTGTGTGTAGTAGAGATATATATATATATATACATAAGTACCCAAGATGTCCAAAGCTGCGAAGAGATTGTGCAGAATACTTGCCCAGTTGGAGAAAGATATATCCAATTTCAGCAAAAGAGGATCAAGTACTAGATCGGCAAATTATTTGTCTGGTAGATTGTCTGTGCTAGAAAACAACTTTAAAACAGCGGAAAATGTGTATGAGGAACATATGAGTGGGCTTGCAGACGGTGATGAGGATAAATGTTCGGAAGTAGGTGATGCGTTCGACCAAATTCGTGAACTGTATTTTGAGTACAGAGCAGATCTGCTCGACTCGATAAATATGGTGAAGACAACAATCACCATGAGCGACTCCTCTGAATGTCAATCAAAGGCCAACGTAACATCCCATACTGCTGAAATCGCACTGAAAAGTATCCCTATTCCAGTGTTTTCGGGTGATTATGAGTCGTGGCGAAGTTTTCGTGACATATTTCAATCCCTTGTTCACAACAACATGTCGCTATCCGATATTCAACGTTTACATTACCTCAAAACGAGTGTGTCGGGTGAAGCCGAACGAATTTTATCGCATTTACCCATAGTTAATGGGAATTATAGTAAGGCGTGGGCTATTTTAAATGAGCGATATGATCATCAGAGGTTCCTAGTGAATACACAGTTGAAAAGTCTGTTTAATCAACCGTCAATCTCACAGGAACGTTCTGATGCGATCAAAGAACTCTTAGACAGAACAATAGAAATAGTCCACAGCCTTAGAAGTTTAGATGTCCCTGTTGAACATTGGGACGCCGTGTTAGTGTTTGTGCTGCTTCAAAAATTACCATCGAAATCTCAACAGCTTTGGGAGGAGAAACTAGGCTGCAAGGAAAACAGCAAGGAATTACCTACATTTGCAGAATTCACTCACTTTCTGGAAATGAGGTTCCGCACTCTGGAGGCAGTTACTTCTCAGCACGTGAAACCAACAACAGAAGTGTCAAGAAAGGGACAGCAGCGAAACTCATTCCTGGCTCAACCGAGCAGTGCGAAATTGGTCTGCAAGATTTGCAACAAAGGGCAACATGCTGTAAGGAAATGTAGTAAATTCCTGCGAATGAGCATTCCAGACAAAATCAATTTTATAAATAAATTAAATATCTGTATCAACTGTCTAGCGTATAGTCACTCAACACAAAATTGTCCTAGTGCACGTAGATGTTATTACTGTCAACAACCACACCATTCTTTATTACACAATAGCTCAAACAACAATCCACAAATAAATAATTCATGCAATAACCCTGATCATAGTTTCATTCATTCCACCACATCAAACATCAATAGTCAAATTGCACAGCCATACTCACACAACACAAACAATCTCAGCAAAACAACAACACAACACCATCAAGCAACATTCCGATCATCCGAAGAACCGTCAACCAGCTCTGGAGTGAGAAGCCATCACACCACACACGACACTAGTACACAGGTTTTGCTCGCCACAGCAGTAGTCAAGGTGAAAACTTCATCAGGGGACACGGTTCTACTCAGAGCACTGCTAGACTCAGGTTCCGAGGCCTCATTCATCACTGAGGCTTCAGTTCAACTTCTTCGTCGGAAACCCCAATTCACCAATGTTGAAGTGTCCGGGATAGGCTCGGTCAGCAGCGGTAAGTGCAAGAAAGTGGTGGATATCACTATTGAATCCTGCTACACCAATTTCCACACGACAATACGAGCACTTGTATTCAAGTCGTTGTCTGGCCATCTCCCGGCACGCAGGCTAGCAATTGGTGATTGGACGCATCTCATTGGACTACGTTTAGCAGACCCGTGTTTCCACAAGCCGGCGAAAATCGACCTATTACTGGGCAGCGACGTGTTGGCCGACATAATCCTACCAGAGCTGGTACGACACAACGATGAAGCCACCCCTATAGCGCAACACACAAGATTAGGATGGATTTTGTTCGGAAGGTCAAAAACCAAACCACAATCCATCAGAACGTTCATGCAGACTCACAACATCGATGCAGAAATCCGAAGATTCTGGGAAATTGAAGAGACTCCTTTCAACTTTCACGAAACCACCGAAGACAAGGCATGTGAGGATCACTTCGTGAAAAATGTGAAACGTATGGCAGATGGACGCTACCAAGTATCTCTGCCATTCAAAGAAAATGTCCATCCTGTCCTAGGTAGGTCAATGGAGGGAGCTCTTCAACGCTTCAAGTCTCTGGAGAGACGGTTAGCGGCAGATGAACACCTACGTCATCAGTACACGTCATGCATCGAAGAATACTTGCAGCTTGGCCACATGAGCGAAGTAAATGAAGATAAATTAAATAACACGTGTCACTATTTCCTTCCGCACCACGCCGTTATGAAGGAAACCAGCTCCACAACTAAGCTGAGAGTAGTGTTCGATGCGTCATTTAAAACTTCTGATGGATCATCGCTAAACGACCATCTAATGACAGGCCCAACACTACAACACAATATCGCGGAGATCACATTACGCTGGAGACAATATCGCGTTTGCTTTTCTGCGGACATAGAGAAAATGTACCGACAGATATGGGTAACGGAGCAGGATTCGAACTATCAGCTAATTTTCTGGCGAAGGCACCCAACAGACAAAATAAGGGTTTTCCGCCTACAGACAGTCACATTCGGAACGGCTTCAGCTCCTTACCTGGCAATGCGGACGTTGGAGGAAACAGCAATGACGGCAAAACGGGAGTATCCCAGAGCTGCTAAGATGATCCAATCAGAAATGTACGTGGACGATCTGTTTTCGGGAGGAGACTCAATAGAAGAAGCCACTCTAAAAAGAAACGAGGTTAAAAAAGTCCTAAAGGAGGCGGGTTTCAACTTGAGGAAATGGACATCAAACAGCAAGGACCTTCTCACCGACATTCCACATCATGATCGAGAGTCGTCTCTAGCAGTTCCAACACAGTGCCCAGACCAAGTCAAAACATTGGGCATTTATTGGCTTCCAGACACCGACAAGTTCTGTTTCCGCTTCTTAGCACCAAAGAACCCTCAGCCAACAAAGCGATTCATCTTATCGACAATTGCCCGACTTTTTGATCCCATGGGATGGATAACGCCTTGCATCATAATGGCCAAAATTATTATGCAACTTCTCTGGAAAAAAAAGTTTGAATGGGATGAGATCATCAACGATGAATTAAGAAGTACATGGGAAAATTTATACGCGGACTTACCTAACGTCAACTCAATTCGCATACAAAGATGGCTTCAGATCGACAGGAAGAGCAAACGGGTGGAGATTCATGGTTTCAGTGATGCGTCAGAGAAGGCTTACGGAGCAGTAATCTATCTTCGGACCGAAGATGACCAAGGTAAAGTCCACATGCATCTCTTGATGGCAAAATCGAAGGTTGCTCCCGTAAAACCGGTCAGCCTACCCCGGTTGGAGCTTTGCGGGGCCGTAATGTTGGCGAAATTGATGCACTACGTAGTCAACACGCTGGAGAAGAAGAACGCGACACTGCACGCCTGGACAGACTCAGCAATCACTCTCGCTTGGATTCTTGCGCCTGCTTCAAGGTGGGAAACATTTGTGAGGAATCGGGTAGGAGAGATCCAACGGCTGACAGACGTTCACATATGGAAGCACATACCGACAAAGAGCAACCCAGCGGATTTAGCGTCCAGAGGCATGCTGCCATCGGCTCTCGTCGAGGAAACGCTATGGTGGAATGGACCCGATTTCCTGCAGTCGTCCTGGATCTTCCAAACACCAGACCAACCTAGGAATCCCACTACAGAAGAAGGTAAGGGAAAAGTTCAAGTGTTCTGTTCAGGATTAATGCCAAACCGAATTACTAACCTCATTCATCGGACGTCGCAACTAACATTCCTGATACGTACCACAGCATGGTGCAAACGTTTCGCCAACAACGCCTCCAGATCCACCCGCATCACAGGACCGTTGACATCAATAGAGCTCAGTAACGCCGAAAGAGTGCTTGCACACTGCTCCCAGCAAGAAATGTTTATGGAAGGCATAAAATCCAAAGGAATGGGAGCTCTGAACCCATTCATCGACGGAGAAGGAATCATTCGTGTCGGGGGAAGGCTAAGTCAAGCCAACCTGTCGTATGACCGCACACATCCGATTATCCTGGAACCCAGGCACCACTTTACCAAACTTATAATTCGTCATTCCCACTTACGACTGCTACACGGGGGAATACAGTTGATGGTGTCTCACATTCGCGAAAAATATTGGGTCTTCCAAATTAAAGGAGCGGTCAAACAACACATTAACACGTGCACAACCTGCTACAGACACCGATGTAAAACAGCACAGCAACTGATGGGAGAGTTACCAACACCGCGCGTAACAATGTCGAGACCATTCTCTCACACAGGCGTAGATTATGCAGGGCCCATCAGCATAAAAACATGGAAAGGCCGTGGAGCAAAATGCTACAAGGGCTACATAGCATTATTTGTATGTCTTGCAACCAAGGCAATACACTTGGAAGCGGTCAGCGATCTCACCACCCAAGGGTTCTTGGCAGCCTTTCGACGTTTCACGGCGAGAAGAGGAGTATGTGGTCAAATTTACAGCGATTGCGGAACGAACTTTGTAGGAGCCGAGGCGGAGTTACGACGTTTACTGAATAGCGCGGTTCACGATTGGAAGGAAGTCGCGGAAACTATAGCAGCAGAAGGTACTAGCTGGAACTTTATTCCCCCTGCTTCTCCACACTTCGGAGGATTATGGGAAGCCGGGGTGAAGAGTGTCAAGTACCACTTGAAAAGGGTAATCGGTAATGGGACACTTACCTTTGAGGAGCTCAACACACTTCTGACGCAAGTAGAAGCGTGTCTCAACTCGAGACCTCTATGTCCATTATCAGAGAACCCAGAAGATTTTGAACCACTTACTCCCGCACACTTTTTAATCGGAACCACGTTATTCACAGTGCCAGAACCAGACATGTCCACAGGCAAGCAAGGACACATGGATCGATGGAAGGCAATCCAAACGCAACTCCAAACATTCTGGAAACACTGGCAAGGAGAGTATCTATCACGGCTCCAACAACGTCCCAAGTGGCTGAAGTCAACGGCACAACTCAAGGTAGGAGACCTGGTGCTTATTAAGGATGAACGACTACCGCCCGCTAAGTGGAGTTTAGGCCGCATCATAGAAACATACCCGGGCCCAGACACACTCGTACGCGTCGTAAGGCTGAAAACACAACAAGGGACAACGAAAAGGCCAATCAGAAAACTGTGCCCACTGCCAACAAACGAAGCTCAAGAGGTAAAGGAAATCACCACCGAAAACTCTGAAGAAAACACAAAACATACATAAGATAGAACGATCATTCCATTTTGCAGTCTAACCCTCTCGATCAAACATTTCACTCAACCAGGTATTGCAACCCGCTCATAGGTACCTCAAATGCACTTTTTCGAAAATAAAATTCATTCAGTCCACTCATTCACATGATACGAAATATAACAAGTACAGTCCACTCAAATCACACACACATGAAAAAACTTACAACCCAAACACACGCATTCAAACATATAAGTTTACGCAATCAACACACAATGGTAAAACTCATTAAACCACACAATATAACCAATAAGAATAATATAATTATCACAATAAACACTGAACTTAACATTAACAAATTACATAATCACACGAGGTAAAACAACGACAACCGACACCGAAAATGAAACACGCAAACTTAATGAGATGCCGAACACACTGCACCCCGCATTCCAGTCAACAAGCTGTGCATAATGCATATAACTTCACACTGTGCCCCGCATTCCAGTCCACGTTCGGAATGCAACCGAACATTTCACGCGATCCAGGCAGCAGTGCAAAGGAGATGAACGTAGATCATCTTTGTACCAGTGTATCGTCTTGTCCTTGTCCATTTGCATATGTTTCATTCCATTACACTAATATGGTTTTTCTTTGCATGAAACAATAATGAGTCCAAGGCAGGTTCGCATGAGGCATATAATGAAGCGCTCACATTAAGATTGTATCATCAATGGGCGCAATCCGAATGAAGTTGAGACGTTGTCACCGGCGGGGAGAATGTTCGAATCGCGATCACAGAGCGATTCGACGATGAACAAATCAAACATGTACTACACGCAACAATGCCCCACAAGAACAAAAATAAACAACAAATGTCAACAAGAAAAATGTAAACAAACATGTAAAACTACCAATATAAAGGAGATTGCTGTGAATAAAAAAGCAACTACTTCGGTTGTAACGTTGGAAGAAACAGTGTATTTAATTTTCAGTTTCTTTTATTTCTTTGTTTAAGCTTTAGAAAAGATTCCTTTGTTCACATTCCGAACAGGCCTTTGGTTCTGAACTTGGAACTATTGGAAGGCGTCTCTACTGGATTGTACGTCAGATTTACTTTTCAATGACAGCCGAAGAAAAGGGGCAGTGCATACCGTTGTCTGAAAAAATGAATTTCCGAATTTGAATGGACCTGTAGATGCGATGATTAAATTAAATTGTTGTTTCAATATAATTTTAACACTTAACATGAGCAAACTTTTCAATCAATTTCTATTCATGTCAATAAACACTTTGGATTCTCTCTCTCGGCTTAACCCACAAAAATTCAAGTCAGATAGTCTCACTTTCATCACTTTCTCATGAATTGTGACTAAGGAAATACACACGACCGTCGTGAGGGTGCAAATGTAAAATAAAGTGCCCAAGAGCATACAAATTTCTGACAATGACATATATTTTCGGGTGAAACGACTAAGAGATTATACATCTGCTTGAGGTGAGATCTGTACTCTCGACGTTCCAAAGTTCCCTTTTATAACCTCCGTTGAATTTAGTTTTTTGTGCTTCTGTGGCCCATTTTGTTCATGAGAAGTGGTCAACATATTCTAAGTTCAGGTTTAGTTCTGGTTTAGTTTAAACGCTCTTCTTGGTTCTCCCTCATGCATTTTCTTCGAATTGTGTAAATCTCTTTTAGGTGTTCCAGGATAGGATGCGGCATTTATTTGACTAGCTGTTTAAGTGGTTTGGGGTTTTCACTTTGCTCAGATCATTGGGAGTTAAAAGCTCTTTAAAAGGAGTTTTTGTCTTGTACGTCTGACTTTTTAATTCCCCCATAGTCACCTCCCAGGTCCTGACCCATATCAGTTTTAACCTGTTGTTCTTTGCCAGCATGTTAAGTGTTTTATGGCGCACAGGCCTAGAGTTGAATGTGAAGTGAGTGCGTTAGTGCTGTAAGGCTATCTGAGAATATTGTTATGTTTGAATTGAGTAGACTCCTTTTTTTTGGGAGACAATGGTCTAAATTACATCTAGGGACCATCTCTTGACCCTAAAACCATTCCAAGTTGGTTTATTTATCTTGCAGTCTTTGTGACGAAGAATAGAACTACAGAAGGTGTCTATCGCTTCCCTCCTACTGCCCATCTCTTTAATTTCTAGAGAAGCCCTCTTTGGCTTATTGGCAAATTTCACATTGTTATTCTCATAGTGATTAGGTAGAGTGTGACTTTGCTGTTTGGAGTGGTCTGTACAGCTTTTTAGCTTCGATGAACGTCATCCCTTTGGACAACCTCAAATTAGCAATACAAGTCACAAGAAGCTTTTTTATATTTGTCTCCAATTAATACCACCACTAGGATGTATGTTGACTCCATCCGAATGTTGAAGGCGCATATATTTTGCATTTGGCAGTAAAAATGTTCGTTTCGATGCCTGTGTTTTTGGGGTTTTTATATGATAGTTGCTTTAAGTGGCTTAAAGAATCATCCCATCGTCAAAGCGTGTATTTGCTTGTGTCTTGGCTCTATCGCTGTTATTGCGCTGCAGATCATCTCTTTTGAACAAAAGACTTTGCCATATAGAAATCAAGACACCTGTGTAAACCAGGGCTGGTTATGAGTAATATGCAGCAAAATACGAAGATTTTATTGTCCATTGGCTTTCCTTGCAGAGATCATTATGCATTTCCATGAAGAATATAATTTCCCGAATGATATTGACAACCCTCGAAAAGACCAATATTCCCACCACCGCTTCTGTCTATACTCTATCTGCAAAAGGGCGCAGAGGTCCACTCAACGGATGATTTTCAAACTTTTTGTCAGACCTGGGATAGTTGGAAGCCAGATCAGTTACTCGCAATAGGGAGAGAGAGAGAGAGAGAGAGAGAGAGAGAGAGAGAGAGAGAGAGAGAGAGAGAGAGAGCGAGTACCGACTAGATGGCGCAGTTGGTTAGGTACCGGTTTGAAACCCAGTGAAATCAAAGTCAACACGTTGTCTTCTGGTTTTCTAATCTGGTCCAGTCACCATTTGCCGTTGGGATAAAGTTAACGCCAATATCACTGAAGTGGTCAATCGGTGGTTGTTGTCAGACTCTATGTATCGCAATGGACCATGGAAATGGTGTTAGTGAGCTGGTGAATAATCTAGCAGCTCTCCCCACTCACCTGTCTACCTACTTGCAATAGAGATCACTGTCAGATTAACCATACTTTATTCACTATCCTCCAACTTTGACCAGAGGCATTCAAAACTATTTTAAATGAGGGAAGTGTACAATTGTCCATTACAGTAAATGTCCCTTCAACGGCCGCTAAACACACGCGCTTACTTAATAGGAACCTCCCATGTCGTTTGTATGGTTTTCAGTTGTATGTCTACTCAACATATTGTTGTAAAAAGTTAAAAAAAAACACAAACAAACAACGCCTTTACACCGAATGGATAAAAGCCCGTACAAAATGCCCCGTGTGATTTTAATACAAGCAACAAATTACCATTGACACTCACAGATTCTTTAGACGCCATAGAAGCAAACATGCCCTCAGGAGAGCCCTTGATCACACAACTAAAATTACAACAAAGTCCAAATCTCCCCTGAGGGCCTGTCCAAATCCAGACTCGGCTTTGTTGAAATAAGTAAAATAAAATTTAGACAAATAAGCACAACACCATGGCTACTAATAGGATTTGCAAACAAATCTTTACATCACCTGACGCAGCCCCCGGATAGTCAAACCAGACATTTGGCCTCGCGCTCGGTCCATTCGCAGCAGATTCTGGTCGCGTGGTATTTACACAGAACATCAGATTTCAAGTTAAACAAATTGTAATTTAAACTCGATGCTTTTATCCGCTGGACACCACCGCGACCGCCCGCAGAGCGGTGGTGGGTCAGCTCACAAAAGAGCAAATACCGTGCCATTTGCTGTGCAAACTTTACCGACCACCAAATATATTTTGTTTGCTCAGCATTTCGATATTAATCAACGAAAACAATGGCAAAAAAACGCTGGGAATGTGTTCATCATAAATTGACATAGTCACTCCGGCTGCACACGCAGAGAATGTGTAGCCACACACTGTCCACTGCGCGAGCCAACATGAACTGGGGAGGTGGTGGAGATCATCCACCAGATACTCCCGCAAGCCACGACACAGAAAACACCGCTCAGAATAATGTAATTAAAATATTCCCATAAGTTCCCCAACTTCACCCCCTACCACCGCCCATCATTCACCCTCGACACATCGACTGCGGCAGGAGTCGCCAGGGCTTACTTACATCCCCTCTGAGTGGGCATCATTTTTAATTGCGTTTAATTAAAAATGAATAAAAATAAATTCAATTTATCTATCCACTCACATTGGACTGCGAGGGTTGCACAAGGGTCTGAGTCGTTCAATCTGGCAGCTGCCTGTCTGTCTGCTGCAACCGTGGATCCTGCAAGGATATTGTCCCCTTCACCTCGTGGCATTGATGCGAGCGCGTAAGTCATGAGAGACCCCTTCATCGACCGCAAAGGGAAATTAAATTTTCTTATTCATCCACATGGAAAATTATGTGAAAATCACAGCACCTAAGGGCCCAGCTCTCTCGCCCCCACGGTATGAGTGGCAACGCGAAGCCGATGCGCTGCAAGAACAAGTGCTGTAGCGGGCACTCAAAGCTGACACGGTTTCATAAAATTCAAGTACTCACTTGTTAAATGATTAAATGCGATTATAGTCCTTGCGGAGTCCTGATAGTCAGTCACACGTGAAGAATTTCGTAAAGTTTTTCCGAGGACGTACAAATGTAGATATTTAAGAATTGCAGCTTGCGGGTCATGGCAAATCGTGTCATTCAATGACTTGAAAGTCTTGTGCCAGGCCTTGTGTGTCTCTTGTGCTTGTAGATCGTGCTATATGCGAGGTGAGTGAGGGGTCGTGCCTTGATCCGCTGGTGAGTGGTGTAAGGACATCTCGTTAGTTAAATGCTTCAAAGATCGAAAGTAAATGCATCTCATCGTGGTGAGCTAAGTGAATGGCGTAAGGAATTAATGCGTGAGGAACTTTTTCGAAACCATACGCAGAAGTTGCAGGTACAAAGACTGTCTTTGACTCAAGGGTCGCTTTGGTTGATTTTGCGCTTGAAGTGAAGTTACCAAGTATCTACATTCTTCAACGTGGCACGCAGATCTTCAGCCGAAGGAAAAAGAGATGTACCGTGCATTGGAGCTCAGTTGGAATAAGAAGAATATTCCGTGCAAAAAAGAGCTTAGGATTGCGGGCGTAAGGGACGTGAAGCGCTGAGCATTGATCTTTAGTCAAGAGGAAGTACATGTCACGGTGTCTAAAACCAGGTGTGGTTTCTTGGGTGCGATATATTGCTAACATACAGATCTTTGGACTGGTGGTGAGAATTAGAGAAGAAATAACTGCTCACACACTAAACAATAAATCCGGGGTGCCTCGGTGCGAAAGGTTTAGAACAACACTCTATGACATATTTTGCTACTTAGCTTATTCCGAATCAGCTATACAACATCACCGCTTTTGAAGCTCAGGCTTTGAGACTATGAGGTTGATGAGCTATATGAGTACGTCTCCACACTATACAACACACAGAGACAGGGATATCCACAAATAACCCTCTTCCATCTATGTTTTCGGACCGCAAATTTCGGCGTACATGTGGTATCAGTCGATCAGGAGAGTGCCATATTCACTGCCGGGTCAAACACGAGCGCTTCCGTCGGTGCAGGACTCTTGTATGACTCGAAAAGTCCTTGGCACTGAAAAATGATTGAAACGTTTTTTCAAGCTGAGGTGGCTCTTATGAACTATGTGCTCAGAACGCCAAAGAACACGAATTTTGGCTACCACATCAAATCGTTTTTCCAATGAAGGAATTGGAACTTTTAAATAATTTTGGAAACAATTTTGATTTTCGGATCATATGCTGAGACTTTTATTTTATTCCACTAAAAAAAAAACAAAAAATGTTACGTATACGCTAGAGACATAAAATATACGAAATTTAAGTTCACCAAGCCTCCGCATAGACAGGCCGAGTGTTGGGTTTCGATGGCGACGTATACACATTTTTGCAAATTTTTGCAAAATATTTATTTTATTTTGCGTGCAACTGCTTAATCCCTTTTGTCTCACTCTTTCGGATAAATCAAGTCACTGTCACAATAATTTGTGGACGAACGCGTTTCTTCTTTCGACGGAATAAAGTTGCTCGTCATTCTCAAGGCAGATAAGTAGTATCCATCCGCAAGGCGTCTTATAGTTTCGTAATACATTTTTTGCGGCCTTATTGGAACAGTGATAGCTCTACAAATCTGTCCGGCTTGAGATACACGAAGTAGCACGATTACTGATAAATAGTTCAATCAATAACCAAATCTTCCGATAGCTTAGCGGAAATCAGTGCTGTAACATTAAACATTCTGACAATGAAGCTGGTCAGGTTAATAGTTAATAAACACGCTGATCCTATGTTGGTTACCGTCGCGTAGTGGTACCCGAAGTCATTATAAAGCAGACAGCCAGAAAAAAAAGGGATTCTGCACTCAGAGTGCTGGAGATTCTTTTGCACACACGGTGTTCGATAGAACCCAGTATGGAAACAGAAATGAATGTTTTGGCATTATTTTAACTGCGACATTGGACGGTGCTGATCGAGAAGATATCATCATCAATGGTCAGCTTCAGTCGCAAGAAAGTTCACATAACTGTAGGGGTCCTTTGTGTGCTATAGGCCCACATGCATTACGTTTGAACATACCACAACGACTTTTACAGGAGCCACGGTTTAGAAGAAATATAATTTGTGTAGGTTAGGCCTAGTAACGAACAACAGCGTTTACACATTCAATGCCCTTCGACTGATATGCCGTTGATGCCAGGTCCCCGAATTTGCCTCCTTTCATAATTGACGACCTCACCTCTTTCCAGCCACTGACAATGATCATAGTTCTTCTCAGAAATGTTGCACACACTACACGAGTATGTACGAACCTATTTGAAAATGAGGAAGATGTAGTCAATTTCTTGTAGGAAATAAAAACAATAAATAGTTTCAAAAATTATTTATTGCACGAATTTTTAAAATTACATGCTTTGAAAAAATGTGCATTTTTTCAACTTTTATTAATCAAATTTTAAGTTTGATATACAACATCAGTAACTACAGCAATTTTTTAAAGTTTATATCCGCCCCTGATTTGCACCAAAACGTAATAAATTTGCTTCCAGATTTTCATGTATGAATAATAAAATAAATAGAAAATAGTTATTAAGTATATTTCGAAGTATCAATCAATACTTAGGTAGTTATACAAGAGATAGAAAAACTGTATAGGTGAAAAAAGGCGCTAGAAAAAAAAAAGATGGACTAGCCCTCCCTTTGCTGAAAGCTCCTTTTTCATCGTATAGCCGTTTTTACCAATTTTTTAATCACAAAGCGATATGGATGTAAGTTGAGTGGCGTTAGTTCTCGCATTGCATTCTTATGTTAACTGATCACTAAAATAGTGTGATTCGCCGCCAATGGATCATGCAAAAAATTGTGTGTATGTAATGTACACCCTCAACAAGTTTCAAACGCTTTGAAAAATTCAAGTTAGGGCCCGTCAAAAATCTAAATAATTGAAGATAACGGAGAGTATTCTAAGTCAGAATTCTTGGATCAATTGTGCTCCTTTCTTTGATTAGTGTCTTAAATGCGTTGTTTAACCTCTCAAGATGGGATGTTTTGGTAATCAGTCCAAGTTAAATGTTTTTCGTCTTTTTGATTCTGGGCTTGGACATTTGACTTGTAAATGCTTTATTATCCCCTTAGCCAGTTCACAGTGTCTGCACTTTTCTGAGTTTCTGCGTTCTGGACAATTGCTTGTCGGTTGTGGTTGCATAAGAAGTGGCCAGATAATGCCGTTGTGGTGCTGATACTCTACGAATGAGCCCATGTATGAGCAGCTATTTTCGACAAATATTTCTCTTCGTTCTTACCCGTTCTAGCTAATGTTTGTCTTTAATTGTTGAACGTTCTACAACAAATTATTCAACCTCTCTTTAACCCAAAGGAAGTTCGAGTATAAAGATCACACTTCACCAAATGCGACACACTCCCCATGGGCTGCATTGGTCTTCCTTGGACATCGTCCATCGAATCAAATTAATTAAAATTTGCAAATTCAAGCATCCACATCCACTTGACCCCTGCAACCCGTGTGTGGGGCAGTCAGTCAACAACGATAGAATAACATTGATCCTTCATTCACCGAACTGTAACACAAACCCATTTTGTGTGTAATTTTCTATTGGCTAAACTTCAATCAAGAGCAGAAATTTCATTCTCACATCCAGTCCAGCACACGGAACTCTGACCCAATACGATACGATACCATATGAGAAACCAACCACGACTCCCTTTCATTTAACCACTCTCCTTGGAGGCTAATTTCGATTAAAACAGATCAAAAGATGTGCTGTATCTATTCATTCTTGAACAAGTCAGCATGTGAGTGCTCGTTCCATTGAATTAATTAAAAAGTTTTTTTTTCTTCGTTACTGTGAACGCATGGAGAACTTTCAGTATCTTTTCACTGTTCACCGAAAAGAGAGTCTAAGGCTAAAGGAAATCCCATGCCCCCTTAACCAAATAACCTTTCATGAAGTTTTCTCTGTCTCTCTCCCTCTCTCGACCCCTATTCGGCCACTCTTCCTCAACGGAACACAACAAAAGCAAGACGAGTAATAAATTCCCTGACCAAGGTTTATGTGGGTTCCCTTTATGATTTATCCTCGTGTTTGGTTGCGTTTTCTGACCTCGAGGTTCCCGTGTTTCTTTCGACAAAGTCGTTTTTTCTGCTCCTTTGCACACACACACACACGCACACACGCATTCCCGGGGCAACGTGGCCAGCATCAAGGACGACTGAAACCATTCTTCACTTCAAATTCAAAATTATTTATTTTTCGAGTGAAAAAAAAATGGATTCCCGAAACACTTCCTTGGCAGTCGGGGACTCGCACTAGCCTTCCCACAGGCCTCCGGGGAAAGCTGGCAATTCTGTGGTCGATGCGGACGGCTAGGGACTCAGAAGAATAGAGAATTATTACAGAACATTTATCGTCCATTGTCGATAGAGCGCGGCACGGGTTGAAGCGAAAACTTTACACATTCTTGTAATGAAAGCCAAGATCCCGGGGGGGACCAAGCAAGACAATGGCCCTTTATCGCTAGAGAAAATCAGCGCACACACACAAGCACACGCCATATGTGGATGTGTGCACATGTGATGAGGACATCCTTGCCGTTGTGCTACTGCTTACATTCTATCGGCCATTCGAACAGTTAATTTCCCCTCGGAGCTGGGAATTTATCGAAAACTATTTTTCAAAGCCGGAAGAGTATCTGGGGAGCATGTGGAAAATTGCGTGCAATTATCCTGAAAAACTTTCCGCACACAAACACCCCCTAATGGAACAAGGAAAGATAACGAGCCAGAGGCCACACACAGACGGAAAGGGGAACGGGACCGCCCTGTCGACGTGTGCCTGAAAGAAAGTTCTCACTTTAAAATGAATGTGTGTGTGGGGAATTCACCAGCGATCCACCTGTGTGTGTGTGCTTCCGCCGGACAACTAACACCAATAGAAAATTTAAATTAATTGAATACAATGCTAATTGAGTTTTATGTCATTAGGGGGTTGGAACGGCTTCAAAGCCATAAATCATACGTATCGAGTGGCAGGGTGGGCGCATGGGTGCACATGTGCACGCTGCCGCGCCGTCCAGCGGGGGGATTCGAAATAGATGGCCGCCCTTCGTGCCACCGCTAATTAGAACTCATTTGTTTCGTTTCATTAATTGATGACAAGCCATCAATAAAGCTCGGTGAGTGGCGCCGGGGTGTTGCTGTACGGCCTCTGAAAAGTTATACTCTTTTTGGCGACAAAAAGAACAATCCCCATTGCTGTGTAAATGAATGAAGTTTTGAATGGGTCTGCCAACTGGGGGGCACACGCACGATACGTGGGTAAAACAATTGAAGTGTCATACGGACAATTGGAGGGAATGAAGTGATAGTTGTTGTTTGAGGGTGGACAATAATTTTTAAGTGCGTTGTGTGAACTCAAAATCGTCTCAGGCATTGGATGAGGTGTGGATCGAGATTTAATTATGGTGTTGTGGATTCTGTTGAGTTTGCCTGGATCGGTTTTCTACGTTATTTGATCTGCAAACAGGAGCCTTCACACGGCGTGGTATGTAGGCAGCTGTGGTTTGACGGATGTGTGTGTTTGAGGATACTACCTAGAGGGTGGGCCAAATAAAAGTTTATTTTTTGAAAATGCAATAAAATGAACAAAATTAAATTGTTGTCCTGTATAATGCCTCTATTAATACGAACAAACAATCCATTTAATTATGAAATATAACGTCGTTAAAGATGCCGCTTCGGTGGGCCTTGCAGTAGCACATTTGGTTACCACAAAATTTCCAAGACCTTGTTGATGGCTTCGAGCTGTAGCTCAAGCATTCCGTGGATGATATTGGTCTTAAGTGATTGAATCGTTTTCGGATAACATCCGTCCTAAAAGGTTCCAGTCAAAAAAAAAATGTCTAAAGGGGTGCCGAGTCAGCCAATTCTTATGGACAAGACGGGTAATATCACCCACAATTTGGGAATTTGGTGCGAAAAAGGTAGATTGCGGGATGGGTTGCGTGGCATGGGACGTCCAAATCTATGTCTTTAATTTCAATAAGGAAAGTTGTCGATTAACATGGCTCTGTAACGCCCACCGTTGAACGAAACGTTGGTCCCAGACTCATGAATTGAGCAGCCGCTTTCTCATTTGTGTGCACCGTATTACGACGGAAACCAAGAGAGTTGTCCATTAGCCTACCAGTCTTACGAACTTTTTGCTTCCGTAAAGCAGTTGTGGTGGGTGCTTCATCTCGGTCGAAACTCCTTTTCACAAAACAAACTGTTTGGGCCACACAGCACTCGCTTCGGAAATAAGTTTTTAATATTTACCAACGGGAATGAGTGGACGGTGCAGTTGGTTGAGTGCCTGCCCTTCGTTAGTGGGGTCGCCGGTTCGAATCCCAGTAAGAACAAAGTTAATACGCTTTTTTGTGGTTTTCAAATTTGGTCACAAATTTGGTTGGATTAAATTTACAGCACTGTCACTGGAGTGGTCAATCGGTTGTGGTAGTCTGTATGTGGGTATCATAATGGACCAATATGGTCTAAGTGTGGTGGTGAATTCACAAGCAGCCCTTCCTACCTACTAACCTACATACCTACCAAGGGGAAAGAGCTGTCAGTATCAAAATAACCTATTATTAAAAAAAAAACCACTGGATTGCGAACCCTGTATACTCGCAATAATAATTAAACAGCGAATTTCCATTTTTTCTGGTATATTTTACTTAAGAGGTTTGGCTTTGGTTGACATTTTGGCTAATTTTCGGTCGTAGTCCTAGTTCGAGTAGACGAGTAAGTCAAAGTCTAGTGTATAAATTTGAGCCTCTATTTTCGCTGGTGGATGGTCCCATGCCAGATGGACAGTGATTTTGGTTTGAACCCAGAATATTGCCGAGCTCCAACGCTAACGATTGAAACCATTCGACTCCACGGCGCTCTCAAAAATTGGGTGTGGTTTAAACTCCTCTATATGATATATAGGATAATAGAAAGACACACAGCAAGTGTAACAATCAACTTATTGGAACCATATACCCTAAAACCAGTCTGTACAATATTTTTGTAGTGTAATTTATCTACAGTGCACTCTCCCTAAGCCGAGTCCTTTTTTTCCCATATTTTGCATACATTTCGCTCAAATTTCCATACAAAAAACTCTCTCTAAGTCTCCGGTCAGATTTTGGTATACCATGACAATTCGACTAAGGGGGAGTCCACTTTAAATAGTATACATTTGGCTTTGCCCAAAATTTTCCTCTAAGACATAACCACAATTTATATATAACCTATTCTTAAAGTTAGTGAGAAATGATAAGTTGATGATTGGTCAGATCTCTGTGTTTAAAGCATGCACCGATCGCGCCTTCTAGCTCTGCGTCTTTCACAGCATATCCTAGCATCGTTATGAAGCTTATGACATTTCCTCCCAGAGTAAGCCAGAATGCAAGCCATGTAAAAACGACCCACCCGTCTCACACAATTCGAAGAGGTGATACACTTTAAACGAAACCCACAGCTAAAGAGCACACCGGTCAGTTCAGAGATTTTCGCCATTGCTTGACGTGACTCGCCTAGCAGTAGTGATTAGAAAATTTGCTAAAGATAAATCGAATATAATAGACAACGCATTGGGGTATAGTGAATATAATAATAATATGGGTGGCGTTACAGCCCGTAGAGGGCCAGGGCCTAGCTTCTCAGCAACCACTCGTGTTGTCCGTGTTATTGTTCTCTAAAGCGTGGAAGGGACCTACAGTTTAATGCCGAGTCCGAACGGCGAATTTGAGAAGTTTTTTCTCGACAGCAATACTCTTTGAGCATTGTCAGTGACTCGAAGGAGGTGGAGCCGTGAATTATGATAGGTGGTCAATTCGGGTATCGAACCTGGCACCCTCTGCGTAGGAGTCGACGAACTTACCCACTACGCCATGGCGACCACTAGAGTGTGCAGTTAATTCACAGAATATTGAACTAGGTTACCCACTGCAAGCGAGGCATGTGGATTTATCTGATGGATATACCGGAACTTCTCTGCGTCCGTCTTAAACCATATTAGCAGAGCCTTTTTCAACCTCAGTGCGCAATGAACTCTTTATATTTATTACAGTCAGTTTGGCTTCCTCGAATTGTTTTTTTTTTTTATATTTTCCTCATCTTTAATATTAAGGATAGAGCGTAGTGTGAAAAGGAATACTCTTTGACATCTTAACTTTGCTCCCCAGCATCCAAATTAAAAATGATACCGCTTCCTCTCTCTTCGTCAAGTTTTTTTCTTGCATCTGACTCATTTTCTAATACAACTTACCAACCGAATAGAACAAACTTATACTATCACTCGTCACACAGAAAAATGTTCACTAAGTTGAACAAACTCAAAATGAATATTAAACACAAAACAAAACAAAAAACAGCGAAATTCTATGTGCACATAGGCATGCACTGCATCTGTAGACAAACAGTTTAGAGTTTCAGATAAAAATTCAGTCGCACCCTCAACTGGCTCGATTTTTGTCGTTGTAACCAATATTTTATAAGAAAAACATGGAAAAAACGGTCGTTGTAAGCGATATGTCATTTTAAGTGACGTCGTTGTAAGCGATATGAAATTCAATTGCATCATTACTGATGCTTACTAAATTACACTAGATTCTAAAAGTGTTCTGCGGTATAACCTTGCCTATCAAATGTCTGTAAGCTTTAAGCCTTTTAGTACAGTTTTCTCTTTCGGTTAAATGTCAAAATTCTTGTAAATTTTGAAGTATCGTCTCCTCTCAAGGTCCCCCAAGAACATGTATCGGAGACATGTGCACTAGACATTAAAAGATGTAACTTTTAAAACAGCTATAAAATTTTAAGAATTGAGAGATGATGAATTATGTCTGCAGCGCCACTTAAGTGCCAAAAAACTCATTAAATTTGATGATCATCTACAGAACATGTGCAAGCTTGAATACTGGATTGAACATAAAAAATGTATTTGCCACACGACGACGCATGGAACGTTAGCTCTAGAAAGCACGTGCAGACATCGCTAGGGACGTGCTCATGAGTCTTATAAATTCACCAGCATCGAATCAAAATATAAATGGGTGAATAAACCAAAACTGACTCTGGCTAGACTAAATCACTTAAATATGCCTCTCAACGACAACCCCAACAGAGCAAGATAAATGGAGAATTGATGTCCGAGGGATGATGCCCCCAAGAACACAAGTTACTCCAGACAACGACTGCTTTAAGCCCGACTGGCGGCAGTTCTGTTAGGGATTAAAGGGTTCTGCCGAGTTAACGACACACCTTAATTTCAAATCCCCCTTCGATGGCCTCAATAACACTTGCCGACCGCAAATGAAAATAGAGCAATTGCACCCCTTACCAAACGCCGACATCAAAAGTCTTCGTTTTCCAATCAAGAGAGAACGCCCTACAGTCAGTCCTTATCGGGAGGAAGTCGAAACCAATGCCACTTAACTAGATTACTTTCTCGTATCCCTTTCCGAGAGCAGACCCCACGCCGCGCCGCCGCTGTTTTCCCCTTTACAACCAAATGGGCGTGGCGTACTTTTATTGAACAAATCTCACAATTATGCCCAGAGACTACAGTGGATTTATTTTTCATTCATCCACCACTCAGTTTTTTGTTCTCGAAGTCCACCCTGTACGCAGTCGAGGGCATTTCAATTTTCACCCGCATCGGATTAAGAGCTCACACTCAAGAGGACGGGGTCTGGGACTGTGTGTCTGTGCTTGGGTCAATGTTGCGGTGAGCACTGCCCCCGCTATTGCTGAATATGAACAAGTCATCTGAAGTGTACGTCCCTAAGCTTTCAATTTAGATCCAAGTCCACTTCAACGAACAAATGGCTCACTTCGGGTGTACGTTGTGAACGAAAATTAAACAATTTTCCTTGTGAATCCTGATGAGGGCGGCAGTTTTGCTCAATTGAATGGGATTTTGATAAGGACAACGACAAAGTTGAAGAGAACGACAAAGATGTGAAGATGTGCAGATGTTCGTGAACTGACACAGTTTCCGACACCTGAACACGTCGAACACATCCAACCAGAGAGCTCTTTCTGTTCGTCTAAACGCCAAGGAACATCCGCCCACTCACATGGTCCATATGGGCCTCTATTGTTTTTCGATTTGAGTCCTCATCCCCGTCCTGTAAACACCTGGCATTAATATGACACGACAATCAATATCTGCAAAGCAGCACCGCTCTTCCATCCACATTCCACTTAAGCACGTACGACGACGAGCCGTCTGCGATAAGGACACCAGCGACTCTGTGAAAGGACGCTGAATAAGCACTCCAACAAAAAAGAACGGACTTAAAATCGAGATGTACCCATATTCACATCCACTCTCACGTAAGGGTACCTTTTTTTGATGCCATTTATCTGCACACAAAATGGAATGTGTCACCTGAACTTTGTAGGCCAAGACAATGGGAATTGAGGACGAGAACGGCACACCGGCACACCCCAGAGTACCCGGCACACAATGGAAAGTCAATTATTTATCCATAATCCAGCAGATGTTGGTGTCCGGTAAATTTATCACACCAACTGGGGGCGGGCATGCGACACATCCTGCTTGGGACGAGGACAAACTTTTCCTCGGTCCCCGTGTGTGTGTGTTTGTGGTCGAATGGTGATATGGGACATTTTGGTGAACCGTAAGTTTGAAGGAATCTCTGGTAAGCAATCAGCATTTGCCGGGAAATTATTCATAACGATCCTTTTTTTCCAGGGGCTGCTGAGCTTGTGTCTGAATGGGGGGAAAGTCCACAACGTGGGGGTGGAAGGCTATCTAGTTCCTTGTTGGTGAAGCATTTGAGCCAATCGAAGCGGAAGATGGATACCCTCTGTATCTCTCATTTCGATTGCGGACAATGGATTCGTTTTACAGATACTTTAATAATTTTACTACTCACTGAACACTGAACTCTGCTCTGCGGCCACGAACCGCATTAAATGGCTAAAGTTGAGCCATTGGCGTCCTTTAAGGTCCTCTCTATTCCGATTTACACTTGCGATAGAATCTTTCTGTTGAAATTGTATACTTTTGCTTTGGGGGATTTACCAAGTGAACGTAACTCGATCAGGTGGCAGTTCGAAGGTTAGACTGTGCCCTAATGTGGGGGGCGCGACGAAGTGACTGGATTGAGTTACCACCGACAGCCCGCAAGCACTCAAATTGAAATCAAATCGAATTTACTCTCATCCATGGCGGGTGTGCATGTGTGTGTGTGTGTGTTTGGTTTAATGGAAGGACAAAGCTTTTAGGCAGTCATCTCCAATTAGAGTTTGCGGTTACACCGGAGGCTGAGAGTGAATTCGATGCGAGACAGATGACGCAGTTATAGGCGAACTGACAGGACAGCAAACACTGAGTGTTGACAGACCGTTGTGGGCGGTGATTTGAAGCTAAGGGGGCCTGTGAATTGTGGGTGTTTCTTCTAAAGTGAAAATTCGTGGGGATTTGATTGGGTTTTCGTAGAAGTCGAGGTTCTAAATATGGTTCCTCCGGAGGGCGTTATAGGCGAAATGGCGTCTTCACTCACACGTGTTTCGGGCTTAGGATCGAACTTACTCCTCACTTCCACAGACATAACGGCAGTATGTATTGATGGAATTACTACCGAGTTATTTGAAGCGGCGCCATATACATGATCAATGGAATTGGACATCGCCAGAGTCAACTCGGCATAGTCAACCAGGCCTACATGCACATAAGATTGAGCTGACGGAAGAATTCATGCCGGGCGACCACAGACAAATACCTTATTTCGCTATTTGGGCGCTGGAAATGTCCAGACTTTTGCCGAAAAATCATCTTCTCGGACGGAGCCCATTTTCGACTCAGCGGCTCCGTCAACAATCCTAAATGCTGTTACTGGAGAGTATATAATCCAGCTGTGTTCGAGAAAGTGTCTAAGGATCTGCAAACACTGACAGTCTAGTCTTTTTTTTCACGGCGGAATCGAACCTTATTTCTTACGACAAAGACTCTGCTACCGTCAATGATCTTAGGCTAGAGCGAAGTGGACTGTTTTCCTGTGGCATGAGCTCGAACACATAGACATCTTGGAGCTATGATTCCAAGAGCGTTAAATTCCATACAATCTTCAAAACCCCAGAAATTGTGAAGGAGAAATTAGGCGAAATCTCACGGCGAGCGTATAGTGGATCTTCCTAAGTCGAACCTCTCTCTAACTCGAACATTTTCGCCATATTGTACACACATTTCCCTCAATTTTTCATACAAGAACCCCTGACATTTCAACTTTGGGAGAGTCTGCTGTACATGACTCTACTATTTTCCTGGGTCCACTTCATTTCCTCAGTCTTCCCAAATAAGCCAATCACTTTCGGCGAATTCGAGGCCAACATTCGAGACTCTGTACCCGGAATAACGACGTTTATATTGGATGGAGTCAATAACAATTGGACCGACCACAAGAAGCACCGCCAGCGAAGCAGAGACCGCCATTTTTATAATGGTTTTTTTTTCACATATATTCCATGAATCAGCGTCCAAAATAAAGCCATAATCAGTCTTATGTCTCACAGCATTTTTGCTTTATTTAAGTGTCTTTTCCTATTGTTCTTATCTGGTCACCCGACATATGCGTTGTTTCCCTCCTTTTCTTTCGTCATGTTTCGACCACAGAAACTCCTTCCAGGTCATAATAGAGGTTTGAATACAGATCTCTGCTAGACTTTTTGCTGGACTTATGAAGACCTTCGATAGCTTGAATCGAGATGCCATCGTGTTGTATACAATGGCACGTTGTCAGAGGAGTTTCAGGTCCAAAGTGAAGTTCGTCTAGGAAATATACAGTCACCCCTATTGTTATCAGTGGTGTGCTCCGCGCATCATTGACTCGAGGACATTATCGAATTCAATGGACTATGACATCTTTCGTTGGTCTATATTCATTTTGAACAGTGGACAATTATCTGATGGTCCACGATCTGGAAAAACACAGCTGAAACTAATGCCCTGAGAACTTCTGACACCCGCCTCTAAATGAACAATGTCCGACAGGAAGTCGTGAAGGATGACATCTTTCTATGTCTAGGAAGCGCGTCTTACCTAATCGCTGTTGTACTGAACTAGATGTGTTCCGAAGAATCATGAGTGCTCCTGCTTTGCAATTGATGCGAATGTCACGCTCCAACGTTCGAAACGGCGCTGCTTTATGGATGCCTGAGAGGTGGACACCATTATCAAACAAAAGCTGAATTCTTTTGATTTTTTGGCGGACCGTATCTTCGCGTCTCCGTCGAGGATCTTTCATGTAACTGGGCCGAGAGAAAGACCGCTTTTATACCGTTTCGGAACTGGTTGCATCTAATACCGCCACTTATTCGAAGTTCAGTAGTTCGAAATTTCAGTAGTTTCATGCGCCGGTATTTCATGCTTGCCATATCTAACTCTGAGAATAAAAAAAAAAGGTGAAAAGTGCAAACGCTCATTTGGAAGGCGTTAAGATTTCTGCGTTTTTTGCATGCGACGTGGGTCTCCCGCAATTTTCGCTTCTAGTGATTATAAGCCTCTTAGTTGATGCGACGGCATCTAACGAAATCTTGCCGTACAAAACCGGCGAAAGGGAAAATGGATTGGAAATACCTTACGGCGATAAGACAACTCCATTTTAAAGTACTTCAGTGGAGTCCACTTAATATAGTTACTAAAAAGAAAATAAATAGCGGGACGTCCTTGGTGAACGTGTCAGACGTGCAGAACAGTCGAAGAGAAATCGAGTCCTTTTGGTGAGTCGGTTGAAGGGCAAATGCGTTGCTGAACTCCAAACGAGATGACGCCGTGGCGCGATTGATGGCCTCTGCTCCCGAGGGGTTAAAGAACATAAATAAAAAATGACTTGGTGTGCGGTGGATGCTCAAAATGCAGACCAATTTGACTTGTACAGGAGACACATCTGCAACCCGCTTTTTGAACTTTCACTCAGATACACATACATTATGTCCCTATTCATTCAATGCCAAAATTGTGTATCACTCGCAAGGCAGACGGACATACCAAGATTATAATGGATGGGAGTGAACAAACTGTAAGACGTTTGAATGGATAAAGGCTGTTCATGGCAGCATTTAAATCATTTATTAAGTGCACATGCTTCAAAAGTTCGTTCTTAAGTTTACACATTTACTTAGAGAGCAGAGCTGTTACACTTACAGAGAGAGCCCAGAATGAGAGCCGCCTATTTTTCTACAAATTCAGAGAGGGAGAGATAGCTGTGTGGAGAGGAAGACTTCGTCTCTTTTCCAAGTTATATGAGACATTTTGTCCTCCAAAGACGAAACTGACGATGCAGCAGGTCTTATTTCACCATTTGATGGGAAACGCCTTCGAATTTGTTCACTGTGTCGATTGAGGCTTTCGAATCTGTAGCTTGGACTTCAGCGATTTCTCCTTCTTCTTCAATCAACGATTTCTTCGCAATTCTTAAACCACCATCCAACCAAGCCTATCAATTGTCCTTTTCTCAGAACTCGTTTGTCGAAGAAAATAATTCCTTATGTTCTCACAGAAAAGCACCCTTGGAATGACGCTAGGTTATTGAAAGGACATAGCTAAGGTCATCTGGCTACCTACTGACGGTAATCACAATATTTGCGTTGTCCTCATGAATTATTGATTCGAAATCAGCTTACAGTCATGCGACCTCTGTTTGTAGTCTTAACTGTTCAATCAGGACATTTGCATAATTCAACTTAATTTTGCGCAAATGCTAAACTGATTCGATAAATATAAAGCGAAGTCAATAAGTGCTTGAGTGTCAGTGGTGAGTGGGGTGGTTTCTTGGAAGGAATTAACATCAACAAGAGGAACAGTTGGGGGTTCCAACTAGGGGTTAAATATTCTTTCCCCATGAATATTTTTTTTTTTTGGCCACTGTTTGGAGTAGATTACATTTTTTTGATCGTGGAGGCAGGAGGAAAAGGCCTTTAAGTTAATGCTGAACATATTGAAGCGACGTTGCCAATCCTGAATCCAAGCAACGGTGAGATCGACATCGGACATAATGTACCACTTACAGCCAATCTCCTGACCGGCCATTCCAAGGGCTTATTCGCTTTCAATGTTGCCTGTCAAGAGGCATAAAGACGTAACTTGGGGTTGGTTTTTGTTGGAACTTTGCGAACCCGTAATAAAGCAAACAGATGTACTTCAGTTTGTTAATGTAATTCACTTTCTACTTTTAACAATTTGCTTAAGTCGCGTGTTGTATCGATGACAGCCAGCATGAAGAAGCGATTTCCTTCTCTGTCATTCCGACTTTCAGCTGTGAGTAGCTAACACACGCTCGATGGCTTGTTAGCTATCGCCAGTTTCGCCCAAAAAATTGATTGAACTCCTTCCCCTTGAGCGCTCTATTCAAAGTGCTGGCGTCCACTGGTGGTACACTGTACGATAGGACAGCTCGGGACCATCCCGATTTTGTCCTGCGAGTGTCCCGATTTCAGCTTGTTCGAAATTTGCCATCAAGCCATAAAATAATTTTTTCAACCTACAAAAATGTAAACCTTAGGGTAATGAGTTCAGCGGTATTCTCATCGCAATTTATTGTGTGTAGTTACTTAGATTTTTAGTTTAGTTGACTATTTCTTTCAAAAAAAAGAATGTATTTTAAGAATAAGTAAGTCATCGTCTGCATTGTTTGGCTTAGAGGCATCTACCAAATGAACATTTAAAATACATGTTTTTTGAAAGTACGTTAGTCCTTTCTATAAGGAAGTGCGTTTGTTGTGTCCTCGTGCAATAGACCCTATCCTCGGTTTCCGTTTAAGATGCATATTGCTTCTTCAAACGTAAGTACCTGTGCTCCAAGCAGCAGAATCCTTTAAGAATGGTGCATATAACGATGAAATGGAATACGTCCCCTTGTTCTCGGAGGTTACAAAAGCTGCACAAAAGAGGGACTCCTGGGCGGTGCAGTATTAAGTTTAAGCTTATCAGTGTACCTCTTATTTTAAAGATGTTGCTTATCATATCCGTTGAGTGACTTGTCAGGAAATACGCTCTGTCTCACAAATTGTAGTTCCATTTGCTGTAGTAAGTCCTGTATTGCGACGACTGGGCTTCAGGGCTTCATCTACGAATTATTTAAGGGAACTGTTTTCTATAACAGTGCACATAGAACTTATGCCTTAAGGAGAGGTCTTTATTTTTTTTTTTTCTTTTCTGCTCAGCAGCTTTTGTTGGTGGTTGTCCCGCTGCGGACTTTTTGAAATACGGCATAGTACGGTACAGTAAGGTACGAGTAAACAAATCACGACTGTTCGACTAGAAGGGGAGGGTAATAATTTCCCTTTTGCCTGAAATAACAGCGATTGACAAGACTTACTTTGCGTTTGATCTCGGTTATGACAAGCTTGAAGTAATATCAACGAGACGTCGATGTCGTGGGATCTTTCTTGGAGACAAACATGTGTTTTGTTTTCATCTTTATGCACTCGTTAATTGCCAAGCTCATTTCAGTGGCTCAGTTAAGTTTCTCAATGCTAGCAAAATACTCTTAGACGATTCTCGGCGATCGACCAAACCGGCAATCCCAATCCACATATGTCGACCGGTACACTGAAATCTGGAAGATCGCATCTCTAGTGTCAGCTTGAAGACAGTTCGTTGATTTGCCTTAATAATTATTATATATATCATAATATCGGTGGCGCTACAGTCCGAGGTGGACCTGGGCCTAGCTTCTCAGCAACCACTCGCGTTGTGCGTGCTGTTGTTCTTTCACGAGTGGAAGGGACCTACAGTTTAATGCCGACTCCGAACGGCGAAGTTTGGAAGCTTTTTCTAGACAAGAATACTCTTTGATCATTGTCAGTGACTCGAAAGGGGTGGAGTCGTGAATTATCAAAGGTGGTAAATTCGGGTATCGAACCTGGCACCCTGAAGACTTGCTTTCTCTTCATCAGGTCTACGATGATGTCAATGGAAGCCCCCGTCTGCAGAGTGCATCTAAGTAGCAGTAAGTTTCAAAGTCCCATTAAGTCCCACCTAGGGCTTTTCAAAGTCAGTGGAAATAATTTCAATTCCAGTCGGCCATATTCCCTTATCAAGCAGTCTCAAATAAGCAGATCTAAAAAAACGATGGCCTGAGTTGAAATAGAAGTCCTGGAGGACACATCTCCTCCGGGATTCTTCCAGGTAGGGGCGAATAAATTTCGTCTCCTCAAGGACAAGGTGAGACCGAACTTTCTTTCTTAATCAAAGTCTAGATCTAAATTACCAAAGTCCGTAGAAAGAACTCCAACCAACCGGGAGAGGGATGCTAACTGAATTTCGCTTCGTTTGGTTATTGTGTTACCGTCTTTTGAGAGACGTCGTTTTTTCCCCCGAACAAAAGCACACGCAAGCAAGGAAAGGGAAAGGAAAGGTTCCCAACGCCTTTTTTTTGAAACAAGCTCCCCTGCCGCGGCACGTCTTTCTTCCGTCTCGATGAATCATCCATTATCAACGAAATACGCTTGCCTCGAGCTCTCAGGATGCCCCTTTCAACGATTCGAAGTGCAATTTGTGAAAAACTTTTCAATTTGCATATATTTTCCGGCGAGAAAAGTTTCAACAATAACGGCGTGTACGAGTACACACCGTGTGTGGGAGGGCGGGGTGTGAGGGCCCCCCTTTGTGTTCTTTTTGCGAAAATAAGAACTTTTCCCTGGCTGTGCGCAAAATTTGTACTTCAATCGAAATTTAACTGGAAACTCTCGCCCTGAACTAGACCCTCGCACCGATGGGGTGACGCAGCACACAGCACCCGACTTAGCCGATTGTTCGCTTAAGAGACACATATTTTCGAGTTTATGAGGAATTTACTTCGCCTTCGTCAAACAAATTGACAGCCCCGACAAGGCGCAGCTCCCGACTCCGGCAGGCAACTGAATGTGCGCTGTGTGCATCGAACTGTGGCAGGAGCTGGAGGATGTCCTCAATATGCCATCTGATCGTATTTGCTCCCTAAGCAACTTCGTCGAGTGCACATGGCCGCGGGGGCAGGTTTCGTCTGGTGTTCACATGACAGGAATAACCGAAGCAACAGCTCCATCGTCGTGTTCGAAAACAAGGCGCGTTCAAAAAGAAATTATGTGCCACAAGGAGTGCTTAGTTCTGTGAATCGCGTGACTCAGGGCGTCCAAGTCCCTATGACAGTGCTCTCTCCCACCCACCAGTGACGAGCACAGGGTGCCAATGAGAGGACGATGAGGAATGAAAAAAATAAGACAAAAATATTGCGTATCCCATCGTCGTCGGGGTGTCCTTGCTTCAGTCAGGTCGTGAAGGGGTTGGCAAGAGCTGGGTTTGATTCTGTTCTGTAAATAGTGAGAGGGAGCGCTCGCAGCGGCTTCAGTGTATACCCACAGATTTATGGATCGCCTGGGTGGGAAAGTTTGGGCGTCTCTTTTGTGTGCTGGCTGCCCCCTCTTCCTGTGTGACGTCCTTTTTGTGTTTGCGGTATTCAGTTCGTTCGTTTTTACGAGCTTTGATTATATTATGCGATACGAGAGAGAGGGTGTGGCCATCCTTCCTCGTCGTACCTAGCCCCGCTATCTGACTGAACGGATATTGGAGGTTTGATTGGTATGCCCCAGCGGTGCTGTGCGCTTTATGAGTCTTGGAGGTGGTGCCTTTGTTTCTCGGATCGTGGTCGTGGCCATGGGGGGTTCCCAGTTTTTATGATAAACAATTTACCGTGAGTGATTTGCCTTTAGGGTCGCCAAGTGGTGACACTCACGTATCTAATTAGATGCCAACAGAGACTCACACACAGGCAACCGATCGCGAGCAGGGTGGTCCATAAAAAGAAAGTATCAAATGATGGCAGTTCCCCACCATGAGGGATTGAGCGAATTATCATTCGCATCGCATTGTTTCTGGCCCTGGGGCACGTGCAGCCCTCGGTGCGATGTAATGGATTTCCTTTTCTGAAGCAAATTAGTTCCGCACTCTATGGGGCTATTCAGTGGGTAATTATTTAAGGCTACAAAAGATTGATGGTTGATAGAGCGAGTAGATGATGTGATAAGTGCGATGCCGTGGGTTGGGTAATCGAACGATGCAAATTGGAAGTGCCTTTGAATGGATTTTGGGCAAAGAGGTCGAGAGAGGTGGGCTGGAGTGTGAGGTGTAATTACGTGTTGTATACATTGGCAGTCTTAATGACATGAGTTATATTGTGCGTCATTGAAAAGCTATGACTGAATATGTTTACTTTGCCTGAATGGTGTGTACTCATTGGTCGCGACGTATGTCGTCCAGCAAAGTTGCTGCCGATCGAACTGGTAATCAGATTGAGTAAGTGAAAATTGGACTTCCCCAACCGCATCTACGATCTCCAATGAATTAAAAACGACATGACGTAATTTGAGAAGGCATTCTCCTAATGCAGGAAATGTCACGAGACTCTTAAAACTCTTTAAGAACATATCTCCATCAATGTTGAGCTGCTGATTCTTCGAACGGAAAGGGGTATGCTTTGATGGAAGGTCCCCATCGTCAGAAGTTCTGGGATGTGTCTGGAATGCGACTGCATTATGCAGGCGGCCGCTTGGCAGATCCAGGACGAGTAGATTGGACAAGTCAACGCACTCGCTTCAGGCATGGTTTTGATGAGTTAGATTTGAAGCAAGTAGCCTTGAGATCTGTAGTGCTTGCTTTGCCGCCATGACCCTTTGAGTGGATCATGTGAGCTACTGAAGATGACATGAGATGTGGCAGGACATAGAAGGGGGCTACGATCGTAACAGTCCTCATATGACTAACTTTACGAACGACCAAGAGTAATCAAGCCAAGGTAATCGATCCATCGCCGTATATGGTATTCCGCAGGTGTCACAACAGCCCTAAAAGTAATAATCAGGCTACTTTCCTTGCCAATATTCATTAGGAAGATATCTGCAAAATATGGCACCAAACTGCAGCTGCTCAGGGCACCCTACGATTCTCAAATCAATCGATAAAAATACTGACTCGTACAATCGCCTATAATCTGATCAATCAGTATTGCTTGAAAGGTGCTTTGAGGTTGAAATATTGGATCGTAAGAGTTGGACAACTCCTGTTCCAGCGGGTGGAATCCATTGAGATCTGCCCCAGACACAAACTTCACAAAGGCATTAAGCTAGAACTTCAGTGTTCTCAGAAAGTCAGAAAGCCCTATGGTCGATGCACTTTAAAACGGTGAAATGTTGCTACGACACACTGTGGGGGCAGAATATGCTAAATGCTGGCGTAGAATAAAAAAAAGTGCTCTCCCGCAGTATTCAAATATCCCACTCATCAGTCTTACCGTTATCTCAGTCACACTCCACGAAAATTGCATCAATACCGATTATATATCTTATTAATTTCAAGTGACTAAATTATAGGAAGTCTTAAGTGATTTTGGTGATAAAAGTGTTGTGAAATAGTGCAGATTAATAAATGTGAGTACGAAGCTAAAGAAAACCATTTTCGAGAGAAGGATATATTTATCTGTAAATTACAGTAAAATTCATAGTACCTGTTCAAAGTGCATCAAATTTATCGTTTTATTTATTTTTGTAAACATTGGTGCAATTTCAGTCGGACTTCGATAACTCCAAACCACCACTTGCCACAAAATAAAATCGAGTTATCAGGACTTCGAGTTATCAAGTGAAGTACAAAATTGATATAAATATTTATTTATCTGCGACATAACACTTACAACGTAGAGGAGCATAATTCTAATTTAAAATAGTCTGTTACACATGACTGAAGAGTGTTGTATTTATGTTCTGCAACCAACTCGTGGGTCAGGGTGGCAGGTTCGATAACCGAATTTACCACCTTTGATAATTCACGGCTCCACCTCTTTCGAGTCACTGACAATGCTCAAAGATTATTCCTGTCTAGAAAAAGCGACTCAACTTCGCCTTCGGAGTCGGCATTAAGCTGTAGGTCCCTTCCACTCGTGAAAGAACAATAGCACGCACAACAGGAGTGGTTGCTGAGAAGTTAGGCCCTGGCCCTCTACGGGCTGTAGCGCCACCCATATTATATTATTATCTTTAGGAATAAGTTTCAACATACTATTTATTACTGGAATTTAAGAGGTCCGCTGAACACATACATATAATATAAAAATTTGTATTCAATAAATATAAAATGTTAAATTTAAATATATAATACAGGAATGAGTGTCTCGGAGACTTTTGAAGATGCAGATTCATAAAGATTGTCTTCCTTAATAGTTGAAATTTTTATTTGCTGTCCGATGTTTCTTGATTGATTAACCAAGCCCCGAAAGCTCTTATTTCAGTTTATTTATAAATAAATAATGGAAATCAGCTGTTGTACCTACAGAATGAAATTTTAACAAAATAGTTATTTTCAGTTGGACTCTAGTTCCATGTGAAAGAATGTCAGCTGTGCGTGGAAGAGGATGAGTCATCCGAGCATATTTTATGTGAATATCCGACACTAGTCTGGTTAAGGATATATTTTCCATAGGGACCTACAGTAGTGGGACTGAGGAGATCTACAGAAGAAATGCTATCCTCCATAAGAGATGCAGTGCTTCTAGATCAACTGCAACCCTTCAGTATAATAGATCTCTTCAGGTCGCAGTGTTATTTGCCACGGCGCGGCGGCGTGGCTTGTACAAGCGGAAAAAGACCTCAGTCAATGCTAGACGACTACTGACTTCAAAGTCTTGTTGATGAAGATTCTCTCTCTCTTTACCCGGGTCGGTCCTTCAAAGCTCCGGTTTTTTAAGCCGAACGACCCAAAGTAATCCATCCCGTCGTAAAAAAAAAACTGGATAAACATCATCATTTACAAAATATCTATTGCCACGCTAAATATAACACTAGTCAACTCTGTGACAAGTGAAACAAAATTCCACTGAAAATCTTACGCTTAAGATGGATTAACCCAAACTCAGCCTTTGATGAAAAAAAAAAGTGTCGCCAAGCTCACGACCCCCTTCTCTTTCGCCGAAAACACATCAAAGACAAACTCATCACAGCCTCTGGCATTACCCAGTTACACAAAACACCCCTCCGGCGTAAATATAAAAATTCCGTTCTCTTCCACGCGCACGACTTTAACACCCGTCAACTCCCAGGACGTGATAGCAACCCCGAAAATTCCAGGAAATTTTCAAAGACACTGCAAGAGATTCATCATCATAGCCACATCCTCGTCGAGACATGTTTAATCGATACGTTCTTCTGTCACAAAGGTTACCAAGAACCGACACGACTCCTGCCTCGCACGGTAAACACCCTTGCGGCGTTGAGTGACTTCCTGCAAGTGGCACAGGCATGAGCTTAACCATTTCACATTTCCTTCCGTCTCATATCTTATGCATCAGGCATCCTCCCTCGCTGCAGGATATCCCTCTTATATGCACCCAAAGCTTCCTTCCTCGGGTGGGTGTGCGTAACCTTCGTCGTTTCGTAAATAAGTAATTGACTAGCACACGAACCTCTGTCAGATGCATTATGGGCCATTTGAAATTTCATCTGGCTTACGAGCTGACAAACAGTCTATGGCCCCGCCCCTCTCCCGCTTCTATCTGGGAGGATATCAAACGGCAGACATCGTCATTCTCCACCTCATCTGGCTGAGGTTTAATATCGGCAAACAGCATCATCTGGCGCAATTGCACAAAGGATTCGAAGAAGAGTCGAGTCGGACGGGCCAATTTAGCTCGGTGAAGGTGGCGGGCAAGGGAATCACAAATTATTTCGTATCTGTGTCGGCCGTAGACCGAGGACGAGCCATGCTTGTGATGTGTGATTTTGGTTCCGTTGAGTACCGTTGCCGGGGAGATATGCTTCACAGGAAATGTACTCGTATGAGTCATTTTGATCACATCCAGTTGATATGGGCTAATGGTTTCGAAATCTTGTACAGATTAGTCTCGATTCGACGTTGATGCATGCAGTCAGGCGGGCAGGAGATGGAACTGAAGGAACTGAAGGACTCCTTCGTGTGTATGTATTTATGTGTTCTTGTCTTGCGGATTCATCAAGGAGCACGGATGTGTTAGATTCGCCTAATTGTTGGCGGCAATTAATTCCAGGAAATGCATCGATCTCTGGAATCAAAACGTGTCGGTCTAAATTGCTTCACTTGTGATGGTCAAACGCGCGTCTCAATCGCATCAGCAATCCACGCCTCTGATTGCATGGTCTGGAGCTATTATGTTATTCGTGACTTCAATGTGATGTGGTCACGGAGATGCAGAACAGGGTTGAGAACTTAAGGGCAATGTAACCGTCTACATAGGTCGACACAGCAGGATGTCTACAAGAAGGAATTCTATGTCCTCTCATATGGATCGTAGCAGTGGGGAGAAGACCACATCAAAGGGCATATGGAGCTACTTCATAACTCGAAGATCCCCATTCAATCGGACTATATACCACCCTTTGAAGACTTCGAAATTGGGCACAAAACAATAATCCCCACCAGAATAGAATGGGATGAAGGACTGGTGTGCAGCTCCACTGTCACGGCAATCTACACTAACGGCTTACGGTGTGGAGTATACACCTGTTCGCCTGAGCTAGCAATATTCAAGCGGCTCCCAAATCACTGCAGTGTTTTCCAGGCATAAGTAGCAGCCATTCAAGAGGCAACCCTCCGGCTATCAACAAGCCCGATAAACAGAAGATCTATTGTTAATTACATAGATAGTCAGGCAGCCATAAAGGCTCTGGAAACAATATCGATTAATTACAAGACGGCAAAACTTCGCAGCCTATCTCTAAGGCCGTTTTCACACAGGAACATTTTGTCGGCGATTTTTCCATCTTGTTGGCAAGAGAGGTGAGACGTGGTAGGGGTAGCCCGCGTCTCGTGTGCTCGGGGTTTGCTTTTGGATTTTCTATTCTTTTTTATCTCTCTTCGTTTTGTCTTTGAGTTGCCTTATTCTTATGTTCCCAATGTTGGGTGATGGAAGCATGCTGTACATGCGTGAAAAAGAGATGACGCATGTGTGAGAGAGGGCAGGAAACAGAAAAAGTTCGGAATTGAGATCTGCATTGCAGAGACTGAAAGATTTCCTGTGTGAAAGTGGCTTGAGATCACAAAAGGGAATTTGAAAGAATCGCCGACGAATCTTAGCGAGTGTGAAAGCGGCCTAAGGGGGATAAGGGACAGATGCAACCTTACTCTTTGCTGGGTCCCTAGGCAGAAGGGTAATGTGGGCAACAGAAGAGCCGACGAATTAGCAAGACGGGGCGAGTCTACCACTGGTACAGGGGACACCTCACCCCTAATGGATAGCATTAAAATTAATTCTAATGGCAGACGCCGATAAACAAAACCAACAGTAGATGGGCGGAACTTGCCACCTGTAGTTCATCGAAAACGATGTGGCCTACATTAAATCCATCAAGAACTAAAGCTCTCCTAGAAATAGAACGGAAGAACATAAGTAAGGCAGTAGGCATAATTACCGGCCAGTGCATAATTTGCAATCAGGCCCGTTGACTTGGAGCACCCTACAATGACTTCTGCAGAAGCTGCGGGGTTGAGGAGGAAGTGGAAACTCTGTTACACTACCTCGGACCTGCCCATCATTTGCAGATATAAGAAGAAATACATGGACAGCTATTTCCACAACAGTCTTGAAGAAATAGCGAACATAGACATAAAGGAAATTCTTAAGTTACTAAAAATCACGAACTAGTTATATGCATTAATACAAATACCGGCAGACTCGGTGGGTCAATGAAGTTCCGTTAAAAGCCGATGTAGTCACAGCACAATGGACCTTAAAGGGCTAAGTGAGGCAAATTCTCCAGAGGATATTTGACAGTCACATCTACCTACCTACCCACCTTCTTCAGTCATGGTTGCCCTAAGGTAATTTTTTATCATCTTGAGCTTAGAAAAACTGGTTGGATCGCCGTGGCGTAGTGGGTAAGAGCGTCTACTCCCACGCAGAGGGTGCCAGGTTCGATACCCGAATTAATCACCTTTGATAATTCACGGCTCCACCTCTTTCAGAGTCACTGACAATGCTCAAAGAGTATTCCTGTCTAGAAAACGTTTCTCATTAAACTGTAGGTCTTTTCCACTTATGAAAGAACAATAGCACGCACAACACGAGTAGTTGCTGAGAAGCTAGTCCCTCGGAATGTCGCGCAACGCTTTCTATTATTATTATTAGAAAAACTACGTTCTCCTGAAGCTAAAGTTACTGTTTATGTGTTATGTGTTTGTTACAGAAGAAACAAACGATTTAAGCTTCTGAAAATGACCTTTCTGGTTTTACAAGAGGTGATAATACTGTTAATAAATAAATAGTGGATAACACGGTGCCATTATTTCTACTAAGGTTGACTTCTGTTTATCTTACGCCGAAAATTCCATGTAAGATGTATTGTATTCATGCATTTTGGAAACTGAATGAAGACTACAGTAATGATTCTTTGAAGTATAGTCTTGCGTTCTTTCGTTTTGTGTCTCGCATTAAGTTCCACCAACTTAGATATGCATCTAGTATAAACCTTTTGATAATTATTTTTCTAACCCGTTATTTTTAGAAATATAAAAGATATTCATCTTAATGTTACTCAATGATGGAGTTAAATAAATTGAATTAAATGTTTGCTGTTCATCTCAAAAATCGATTCAATTAGCCGTTTTATTTTCTCCAAAATAGTGCAGTGAATAGCATTTGGATGTAAAGTACATAGAACAACCCACTGCCTAATCCAGCCAAAAATACTTTGTTTCATTCAATTGCAATTTGATTCACTTTCTGGTTTTAGCTCATTCTGACTTTCAATTAATTTTGTTAAATGAGCGAATCTCTATCATCTCAAGATAATAAGACCAATTCTCTTCGTATGAAATAATTTGAGCCAAATTTGAAATTTACCCATTTGCCGTATAAATACACAAGATCCCATCAAGGCTGCGCTTGAAGTTTTCATAATAAAATATGTCCATAGGAACAAATCTCACAATAGAATGCGCCCTTGCGTATTTGCACAGTCTGCACATATAGCGGGACTGTCCCCGGACATGCGGAAATTACCCTGTTGATAATAATAATAATAGCTGTGTTTTTGCAAGCGTATATACGCCTAATTTTGAAGTGAACAAAAAAACGATCATCGGCACTTAATGATTCATCATAAAATCTTGGCAACACCGACGAAATTTATGACATTTGCTAAGCAGTCAGGGGTGTAATCGTGGAAGGTGATGGTTGATCTTTGATGGTCACAATCTTCGTTTTGTGACTGTGTAGCGTGACCATCACTTTAAAAGCAAGATCATTTAATAATTATAAAATAAAAACAATTCTCATCAAAAGAAAAGAATCGTTTACGAAGCCAAAACGAAATGTATAGCAGACACACTCTGAGTATACCAAAAATTGCATACTTATGGATGCCAACAAAATTAAAAATGATCTAATACATCAACCAAACCTGCAGGTGTAAGCCAAATACAGCAACCTAAACAATGAAGAATGAATTCAGGAATGAACACACAGAAAATAATGATTAGACGCATTGTTTTTATCCGCGCTTATTGCTTAAGCGGCGATAGATATGATGAGTAACTTAAGCGGATATAGGACTCGTTGTTAGTGTATTTTACATGCAAAGTGAAGTTAGGCGTATATACGCTTGCAAAAAAACGCAGCTAATATGGGTAGCGCTACAACGCGTAGAGGGCCAGTTGGCTGCTTTTCAGTAACCAATCGTCTTTTGCTGTTCTCTCAGGAGTGGAATCCCTTCTACAGCTTCATACTGGCTCCGAATGTCCAAGTTTGAGAAGCTTTTTCTAGACATTTATTACACTTTCAGCATTGCCAGCGAGTCGAAATAGGTGAGACCGTGAATATTTTTGTCGTACTGGCCGGGAATCGAACCCAGGCACGAGGTTAAGTTGCGTAGAGGTCGACGCACATATCCTCAACGCCACACCCACAACATTACCCGGTTAATTGGGAAAAAAATTGTTGCAAGGAAGTGATCGAAATTTCAGAATGGACGCTGACAAAGTTTTCGCGAAATGTAAATGTCAAACACTGTCCCTTCAGGCCATAATAAAGTTTCAAATAAATTTCATGTGCTTTATTTAAAATTTAAGGAAACAAGTATTAATGAGTCGCCCATCAATTCGACGAGCTCTGCCGAGAGAAGGTTAATGTGCTTACGAAGACAGATTCTCCTGTGGGGACGTGCCCTTCAAACAAGGCAAAATAATAATTTCCAGCTTTATATGACATACCTCAGAAGTTGAAGCAGCACTCGGTAATGGACTGCAAACAAGGCAGATTTTAACACCGCCCCCACATTCGCATTGCAAGAAGAACGTATCCCCCGCCAACCAAGCAAGCAATAGCAGCGACAGCACTCTTAAGAAATGTCACAATATCATCGCCCAATTTCACAGGCGAATCTTAACGCCATGACCATTGGCCATCAGACCAGAAGGTATCTGGAATCCTTGACAAGGTCATTCAAAGCAGTCCCCAAAAGATATACAAAGTAATGACCGACCATCCAAAGCAGACATTTTTGTTTTCCCATTCACGTCAGGATAACGTGTCCTCGTTGTCTGCCGAATACCGCTCCATCATGAAGAGCTCTTTTCCCAGTTAAATGTGATTGTTTTCCGAAGGACATGCTGCCGTGTTATCTGGCTCTTTGGATGGATTCAGCCTTGTTTTCTGAGTGTCCTGCTGTCGTGTGTGCGTTGTTTTTGTGATTCCTTCATAACTGTAATATGCAAAGGATCGCATAAAACTCGCATAAAAGTAAGCCTCTCAAGCCGGGATATTTTGCGAACCACCTCTCTTGTATACAAACGAGAGACTCCTTCTCTCCGCTCTCTCTCTCTCTCTCTCTCTCTCTGTTAACGACTTACAAAGGTGATGAGCCACCATTGGCATGGCCAGTGGGCGGCTGCTGAATGGGGGAGTGTTCCGTTGGCTGGCTCATAAAAAGTTTGTAGCCGCTCCAACACATCACCAGTAGCAGTGTCAGTGGCAGTGGCAGCAACATCCGAACAATAAAACCCTGATCCAGGGCTGGGTTACTGCCAGTCTGGGGCAGTACTAAAAAGATGCACTGCAGGTGTTGACCAGGTTGTATCGGCCAGAGCCAATGTCATCAGCTCTTATTATTCGGTCTTTAAGACCGTCGTGTCACAAATGTTAAAAAATCTGAAAGCGAGGGTTTTATGGCCAATTGATGTATTCAGCAGGGGGCACGACCGGCAGGGGTTCTTTCGTGACATCACACGAAAATCGAGGATGAGACGGAATATAAATAAAATTTTCAATTAGTCTCACGTGAGGGATGTTCAATGAAATTCCTCTTTATTGAAGGGATCCAGCACAACGGAGAAGATGACAGTCGATTGTCATGAATGGCGACGATGCCTGTGCGGAAGAGTTGATGACATGTGGGGCTCGATAATTGGTCGGTCAAAAGTGCACGCTTAATGGGTACTGGACACGTTTGGGACTTTATTGAAAAATTGTGATTGAAAGTGCGATTGTAGTATGGAAAGACTCATATTTGAGGTCGAATATTGCTCTTTTGAGGACGGTGTTGTAATCTCTTTTGATGAAGGAGATCATATACTTGAGCGGTGGGCGGCAAGATATGGCGAAGATTTTTGACCTGAACTTGGTGACAATTTGAGGGACTCAAGGAAGTTCATCAAAAATTCGAGTCAACGTTCGTCCGGTTTAAGACACTATTTGCCGCAAATATGATTCGTTGAGGCATTAGCAAAAAGTCAACAGACAGTGTTCAAGAAGAAAATATAATGATTTAACTTTACTCTGTGTAAGGCGTGCTCGAAGTGTATAAAAGCGATTCGAACATGCTCGCCTCATGAAAGAACTTGATCAGACGCTGGGGAGACAACTTCAGTGTCGAGGAAAAAAGGAAGACTGTCTGTGCCGCACAGTGGCGCCCAATGTCGAGTCCCAAGCCATTATGTTAAGAGTTCCATGTTCCATCAACTGTGGTGTTCCATCAACTGTGTGTTTTGTTGCTTAGGGCTAAGCGTACTAGCTTCAGAGACGATGAAGACGACGATAGGGCGATTACAGTTGCAGGGCTCAACTAGTTACAGGAGACAGTTCCTGGCCTTCCAACGTCAATTTTCGAAAAGGATGCTGTCTTCTGTACGTCCAGTCCATTCCGGCTTAACCTTCAAGTTTGAGAGCCTAAAATAGTTCTGGGTGACCTAGAAGATGCATCTATATCCATCTACACGTGTCACAAGTGCTTATTGGAAGGCGTATATTCCATAAATGTTCTTTTAATGTGGTCAAAGCAATAGCGGATGAATCTTATGTCAAGAAGTAGAACTCTATATTTCATCATGAATCAAAAGATCATGAAATCAGTAGGCCTGTGCCCGTACCCAAAATAAACAGTACAACACAAAGTAAATCAACGAAAGTCTGTTCCAGTATGCTTAAAATATGGGTCTTACGTTAAACGAGCGCTCTCTCGAGAGCGTACAAAACCCCCCCCCTCCCCCCCATTTTAACACAAGAAATTTCTGTGGGTAGTTTGTTATTCTTCTGTCAAATCAATTGACGTGACAAATACTCAAACAGTTTGCTGTGCATTTGGTTTTGTTTTCGTATGGATGTGGTGATTGTATGTCTGTATGCATGTGACATTTCTGGCATAATGTACACTATTGGTAAATTGCGTACACGTACAATATTGAGATTTTGCCTCTCTATAAGAGATTTTTACCCCCACTCCTTAAAAATTGACAGACTTCGCAATTTGGTGCAAAAAGTACGGGAATAGACCTAGTTTGTATTGCTAAGCAAATACTGTCAATTCATAACAACACTTCTCTCTTCCCCCGGCGAAATACACATTCTGCATTACTGCTACCGCATTTTATATTATTTTATCTTTTTATTTTTGTTTAATGAAGGTTTTTAGTGGCATTTCCTTCAAATCATCATATAACTATATAATATGTAAATACATGATAGATTGTATAATTTTGTAGATGTAAGATTAAAACAATAATCAAATTGTTAAGTTGATGCCACAATAAACAATAAACTGAAAACTGAAAAAAAATTAACTAAAAATCAATTAGATTATCATTTATTATACATTCTATATTCTATCGCAAGTCAATACTTCACAAAGTGAGAGAATTTAAATCGGACGCACGTTATTAGCACATAATAAGCTTACATTAAGGCACTGTGTACATAAGCCTAGAACTACTAACGCGAATTTCTAGAAATAACAATTTTTCATTACTTCATCACTTCAACGAAGTGATATACATCTCGGTATGCCAACGAATAGACATATAATTATAGACCTTTTTTCGACAAAACAAAAACTCAACAGGTGTTACCTAAAAGCGCCTAATAACCAATTTTTTCCTGTGCGAACCAACTGGTCCCTTTGCGAATTGTAAGCACAGAATGCGATCCACAAGGTCACTAGTCTAATATTTGGAACCACGTACATACGGGTGAATATAGAAAATTCCATGTGATTGGATTTCTTTTAATCCATTAAGTGTCAGACTTCGCATTTTGTTCTTGTCTACAGCACTTCAAGGAAATGAAAGACTTTAACCTCAGGTATATATGTCGAGGCATAGCTAACTGATGAACATTATATATTTAGAAAACCATTATCTCATCAAATATTTTTAATATATCCCAAATTATACAGCAAACAAAAGTCCAAGCTAAGGTTGTCCAAACTTGAGACGGCAGACCTAGTCGGCTTGGCCAAAGACGAGTTCTTTTTTGTGATTTTTTTTTCATTATGGCCATACTATGCATTAAAATAATTAGTCATAGTCATTTAAAGCCGAGTATAAGAAAATTTGTTTCACATACTTAACTTAGAGCAGACTTTTTGCTATTCATAGTCATTTAAGGTAGACTCTAAGGTTAAAGTCGACTTTAAATTTAAAGTAAGCAGAACCTAATTTAAAAACACATAAAGTTGGCTTTAATCGAATATCAGATTCGATTTCTTAAAGTTGTTTGCTGTTGTTTGAAAATGTTTCCAGTGGATCGAGATTTTGAAATATTTGATTGAGAATTTGAATGGATTTTACGGCCAAGAATATACAAACCGCGGTCAAATCCATTCGAAGAGTTTGAGGAGGAAGAATTTTATTCGCGGTACAGGTTTGATCAAATTACGGTAGCATTTTTAATTCTAGCGCTGGATGTGGAAGAACCTCAAGCTAATAGTGCACTGGAGATACCAACAAACCTGCAATTGCTGGTGGATTTGCATTTTTTAATTTAAAGAAATGCCCATCAATTTGATGATGTGCTTGCTAACAAGTGAACTGGTCCCTTTTTTATTGACAAGTCCCACTGTAAGTTTCTAGTTCCAGTAGCAGTGGACTGAATCATAAAGAGAAAATACCAAAACGGATCGCATTACTACATCCTATTATCATTAAATTTTCGTACCCAGCGACAGAGTTTGACGAAAGAAAGCAGCAATTTTATAGAAATACTGGCATTCAATTTTAAAACATAGACAATTGGTATACGCGATGGTAATGCGAGTTCCATTAGCCATGATTAACAATTTTTGAAGCTCTCAGAGGACTATAGTCACGATCAGCATAATTTCTATTAGTCTGGGTTATTTATATATTATTTTATTTTTTTAATTATTTTTATTACTTTTTCTTTAAAAATTCTATCCTAATCCTATTCAATTTAAATTTCTCAGGAAATATTGCGAAATTTGGGTTTGTTCGATAAAATCCCCGTACAATAATGCTTTTAAGTAGACACTAGATATGCACAGGCATAAATTTGTCTATGAATAGCGAAAAGTTCAAGTCGACTTTTTTCTAAAGTCGACATGAGGCACTATTAATGAGCTGACTATGAATTCGCGCATGAAGAATATGGAATAATAATAATATGGGTGGCGCTACAGTCCGAGGCGGACCTGGGCCTAGATTCTCAGCAACCACTCGTGTTGTGCGTGCTATTGTTCTGTCACGCGTGGAAGGGACCTTCAGTTTAATGCCGACTCCGAACGGCCAAGATTGAGAAGCTTTTTCTAGACAGGAATACTCTTTGAGCATTGTCAGTGACTCGAAAGAGGTGGAACCGTAAGTTATCAAAGGTGGTAAATTCGGGTATCGAACCTGGCACCCTCTGTGTAGGAGTCAACGCACTAACTCACTACGCCACGGCGACCTACATGAAGAATATGTATTTAAGAAAAATATTATAAATTTGCGTGGAGTTGAAAAAGGGGTTTCGAGGTGATTATCAGAATTAAAAAAAAATAGTTGACGATGAAAAAAGGCTATAAGAAAAAATGATCGTCACAAAAAATCCTTCGATCACCCGGAGGACAATTAAATATTGAATAAATGATAAGAACTCTTCGGTAAACTCGAATCGACCTCACTCTGCGACTCAGCTCTGTTCACTACCATCTCATGCAGCAGGGATTGGTCGCTTTCATTCTCTGTCACGTCGATGCATGCCATTGTACAACTTTCATTGCAACCGTTCATCAAAAATGACACATAATGCTTACCTGACACCTGTAAAAACATCCAAACGGACACAGACTCTTTAGCTTCAAGTGGTACTTCTGAAAAGAGACAAGAAAAAATGCACCAGTTAGAAAAGGAGTGACACTGTTTTTGGGCAATAAAAGTTTCTGCTACAACACAAGAATTCAATCTGCCATGAAATACGACACATGGCCCCAGATTCCTCATGCAATTGATTCCGATTCTCCGCCCAAAACAGCACAGGTCTCCACTTCCCACGAGGGAAGGAAACCTCTAGCTTTTGTGAAGGTAAGCAAAACACAAGAGTGAATGCCTACCGAGGTCCCTTCCACGTAAAAGAAAAACAACAACCGTGTCTCCTGGGTCGTTGACGAATTTACGAGCTCTCTCGAATCGAGCTCCACGTCTCACAATGGATTTGTGCTGCACGCCGCCCATTGCAAGCGAGACGAGATGAATATTTGAAGTATTTGGGTGATGTCCAGAGCTGACACATCCCTCTATCCTCCTCTCGATGATTCTTGCATATCCCTAGCATTTCATTCCGAGACCGTTTGACATTTAATCACATCAATCCACCACTGTGCCGGGGCGCATGGGAAAAAATTGAATTTTTAGTTACCTTCCTCCTTCGCTGAGCAGGCCACCTCCAGAGTGCACTGTCGGAGGATGGGGAATAAGCAGAAAAGGGACCTCAGCGTCATCAAGGAGATTCCGGGTTGTTTTTCTCCCTTCACTTTGCTCTTCTTTCAGAGGAACGGTTGGCGTTTGATTCGGCATAATCGCTTCGGATTTTGTTTTCTTTGTTCCGACGATAGCGATGGGACAACGGAAAGAGATATGGGGGATGGCAGACGATGGCATTTCTGCTGACATTGGCTGTAAGTCGATTCTGATTGCTGGCAGTCGAATCAGCACAAACGCTGGATGAGCGCTGCTAGATGACATTTCATTTTTTCTTCTGCATTTCTATCCCGTCTGTGGACAACATAAGACAGCTCCTCCTTTGTGGTTGTAATCCGTTCGGAAACTCAACGGATGGCAAATAATATAAATTGAAAATCAATTTTGATTTTCGCTCGCCATGCGTTCGAGCGGCAACCGAAGTGGAAGGCTGTGCAATTTTGCGCTCGTTTGCATCCTTTTTGGCAGAAGGAATTGTGACGCAAATGATCTGTGAAATTTGCTCACAAGAATGTCGCTGCAACACTCTCTGACCCACATCTTAGCAGTCGCCACTGAGGGAGCGACGTTTTATTCAATTCCTTTTCGCGGATGCATGGTTGCAGAAGCGAAAGAAAGTCGGGGATTAGCTGTGACATAAATGCCAGTTTAACCGGAATCGTCGTCGGGAGGGAGTTGCTGATGAGGGCTTTACTTGCCCCGTGACCATCCCTCACAATTCCACGAGCTTCCAACTACACCCACAAATCCCACACAAACCATTATCGCTGTATTGTGAAGAACTTGTTATCCACGGATAATACCTCGTCAAAGCCAAACACAGGTTTCGGGAAACGTATCTCTTTCATTCTCCAAAGGGGACAGCTACACATTAAGAGATCCCAACAATTGCGGTCGAGATGTTAAACGGCAACTATGAACCTCGTTCGCCCGCAGACGTGGACGCTCCGCTTATGACTCCATAGAGCTGGGGTCCGTTCCCCATTCACCGGGAAATGAGAAGAAAAGAGCAAACGTTCATCTTTCATGCTCTCAACAGGTCATTGTTTGGACATCCAACCCAAATCCACCACGAGGCTAATAACATTTTTCGTCTGCCAGCGAGGTAAGCAAACAAAGTTTCCTTTCTCTCCTGCCCCCTTCGACCACCGCCGAGGCTGTGTACATTGAGGTGGGGTGTACGGCTGAAGGACATGGGAAACAAGCTCACATCCGCTCGGACGAGGACTTTAAGAGGCATCCACCATCCACCAACCGACCATCTCTGAAGCGCTTACTCGTATTTCCCCGGCAAAATTTGCATGATGTTCACAAAATTTCCGAAAAGTGCTGTCGGAGCGCCGCGTTTTATTTCCTAGATGGAAATCTAAGAAAATAATTACCGTGAAGATACTTTTAATTAAATTATCCCCCACGGTCTCCAGCAAACGGAGGCCGGCTGCAGATCACGCCGAACGAAGGGACGAGTTAGTTTTTGCGCGGGTAGCCTCATTACAGCAGCGGCGGTACATCAGCGGCGTTATCAACCAAATTTAGACAATGTAGTCCAAAATCTAATCCAGCCGTTGTACGCGTGGGTCTGGCTTTCCTCAGCCGGCTTAAATGTATCCTCATCTAAATTGCATGAAGTATTTTAATTACCTCATGGTTACCCAAGGAAGCCAGTGAAGACCGTGCCGCCTGGGATGAGGCTGACGTTTGCTTTCCTTTATATTTTTTTTTCGTTTTCCTGACGCCAAGGCTTGTGGACAGCAGCAAAGGTGGTCGCCAGCCAGTGGTGGTGAGCGAGAATTATTTACTGAGCGTGTATTGGTACACCTCTGGGAATAACGGGGATATGGATATTAAGGTCATAATTTAGATCTTAATCTAGGAGCGTAGAAGTTATTAAGCAAATAAAGTTTTATTGTGCTACTTTGCTGGTGGATATTAATTCACCGATGACTGCTCCACGGGAGGGGTATCCTTCAGCGGGAATTGTTGTCCTCCTTAATGATGTTGTATTAGTTTTATGTGTGTGCTCAGGTGGCCAGTGGACAAGTGTCGCATGAACTTGAGTGGGCGGTGGGGCGGTGGGGCGGTGCGTGCGTGTTGTTTTATTTAGATGTCGAGGTGATTCGATTCCCCAGTGCGAGCGCAATTGCCGCTTTTAATATTCTCAATTTGGTGGGGTAAGTGGTATTACAAGGGCTCATTAAGGTCTCGGATCGAAATTTCGTTTTAAGCCTCACTTCCGAATTCATGTTGTGTTCAAATTGAGTGCCTCTCGTCATGAGACATTTGTTTCTCGAAAACATTGAAATTTGAATTTTGAGTGTTAGCCTTGAAAATTTGCATTTAATGCGCTTGGAAGCTTATGTATTTTACAGTCATAACAAAAAAAGGAAATTGCTTAGGGGATTTAATAAAATAATATGGATGAAGCTACAGTCCGAGGTGGCTTTGGGCCTTCTAGGGGAACCACGCTTCTTATTGTTCTCTTTCGAGTAAAGGGACCTCTAAGAGGAGGCATTTGAAAGAGCTTTTTCTAGTCAGACCATGGTCGGTGGAGAGGTTGAGTTGTGAACTTATGAATTTGTGGACTATTTGTGAACGAGTTCGAGTAAAAGCCTTATCCCACTATGACAACGAAGCATTCTAGAGAGATGCTAAAGGGTGGGTATTACATGTATTTTTTCAATCACTGAATTATTTTAAGTTAAGTTTTGTAACTAAATTTTCTTTCATCCAGCAAGGTCAGCTGAATGATTACTACAGACGTGAGTTAGTGGAAATTTAGGTCTTGGTCTGTAAAGTCTTCGACTCAGAACGAAACAGAGGACGCCTACTTCAATATGGCACACCCGCTTGGAGAAGGATCTTAACCAACTTGCCGTGCGAAACGATAGGCAGCTAGCAAGAAATCACGCTAGTTGGAGAAGCTTGTCCAGACCGACTGCGGACAGAAACCCCAAGAGACAGAATAGAGAAAAGTGAGTAATACTGAGGCTGCTCTTAAGGTCCAGTAAATATAAGAAGACTGATGTCATATTTTCAGAATTTTTTAGCAATGACTATGGAAACTTACGCTACACTTCTTACGGTTTTTCAGATCACCAAGACGTTTCAGATCGCCTTCGGACCACCGTTTTGTGGTTTGTATAAGCCTTAGCTTGTGTATTATCTCAACATATGCGAGCACTTGTACAAACTTGGCTGGAGGTCGTGCTTCTTACGTGACGTGACTTAAGAACAATGGACTTGAAAATTGTTATAAAAAATCGTTCGTCGTTATATATATCATTTAAAGTGTCATATATCATTTTCTAGCATTTCGAAAAATTGATTTAATAATAATAATAATAATAATAAGGGTGGCGCGACAGTCCGAGGTGGACCTGGGCCTAGCTTCTCAGCAATAACTCGTGTTGTGGGTGCTATTGTTTCATACCGAGTGGAAGGGACCTACAGTTTTATGCCGACTCCGTACGGCGAGGTTAAGAATCTTTTTCTAGACAGGAATACTTTTTGAGCATTGTCAGTGACTCGAAAGAGGTGGAACCGTGATTGGCAGACGGTGCACAAATTGACCGACAAATTGATTTAAAAACATAAATTAATGAGTAAATATATCCTGCTCATTTTAGTTGAAGGTTACGTCTGACTTAATGTTCACCATATACAATCTCCAAATGCCATAATCGTGCCAATTACAAGCAGGGATATCTATAACGCAAATGCACCATCCATCTAAACGAAAAAAAAACGTAAAGAATTCCGCCTCGTCTTCAATTCCCACGCTCATTTACAATGACATTCCAGCTGTCAGCTCCTTAGACAAAGCTAATCTGCTTGCAGCTCATTTTGCAGCTAGCTCAACACTGCCAGATTCCAATTTGTCTCCACCTGTACTTGAGAGCGTTGATTTCACCATTCGACAAATCCATTTCCGCACTCGTACAGTTGCAAGAGTACTGAAAGATCTCGATGGTATTCCCCCTATTCTTCTGAAGAGTTGTTCTTCTGTGCTGGCAAAACCACTGTGTAAGCTTTTTCATCTATTGTACTCTTTAGGTCTCTTTCCGAGCAGATGGAAAACAGCATTTGTCCGGACAGTCCTTAAAAAGGGCGCTTCTTCGCCAACCACCTCGTACCGACCCATAGCACTTACGTCCCTTCTTTCTAAGGTCATGGAAACGCAGATATATCGTCAGCTTATGAAATATCTTGAATCGCGGAAGCTTCTTAATGACCGACAATATGGTTTCCGCAGCGACAGGTCCCCTGGTGATCTGATAGCTTATCTCACCGAAAAGTGGAACCAGCCTTTGCACAATGCAGGAGAAAGCAAGATCGTTGCGCTTGATATTTCTAAAGCATTTGACAGAGTTTGGCATCAAGCTCTCTTGTCGAAAATGCGTGCCCATGGTATCGATGAATCTAATCTTCTATTCGGATAATTACCTTTCGAACCGTTCAATTCAAGTTGTTTTGGATGGGTTCAAGTCTGATATCCACCAAATAAATGCTGGTGTTCCCCAAGGCTCAGTTCTGTCTCCGACACTCTTTCTCAATTTTATAAATGATCTCTTGTCTGCTACTTCTAATCCAATCCATTCCTTCGCTGATGACAGCACCCTTACCTTTTCATATTCGTTCCAAGACTCACGACCCCGCCCTTCGGCCGTAGAATTGGAACGGCAGCGTATGTTAAGCACATTGAATGCTGATGTTGACAGCATAATTACCTGGGGAAAAAACAATAGAGTGGAATTCAATGCTTCAAAAACTCAATGATGTCTGCTGTCACTCAAGCGAACCCTTCATAATCAGCCATTATACATGAATGGCGCTTGTGTCGATGAAACCGGAAAACTTTCCATCCTTGGTATGTGTATCAACACAACACTTAGTTGGAGCGATCACATATTTGAGGTCGCCAAAAATGCTGAGAAATGTTTAGGTTTTCTTAATAGATGCAAGAAATATTTCACCCCTGCTGATTTGGCTTTAATTTATAAGGCGTATATCCGCCCCAAGCTTGAGTATAACGCTCATATATGGTCTGGTGCCCCTAAGACCACACTGCACCTACTTGATAGAATCCAAAAGCGAGCGGTAAAACTTATAGGAGACAACAATATCGCAGAGTCATTAGATTCCCTCGAACATCGACGTACCGTCTCTTCTTTGTTCGTGTTTTATCATTATTTCAACAAACGATGATCGAGTGTGAATTCACCCGCAATACTACTACTAAGCCTACTTTCGGACGCACAGTTAAATTCAGAAACTCGTTCTTCAGCCGCACTGCACGAATGTGGAATGCTCTTCCCAAGCTAATATTTCCCACAGACTACAACCCGCAGATATTTAAGACCAATGTGCACAGGTACCTCCTCTCCCTTTCTCCCTCTATACCTTCGGCCCGTGCTGTGTCTTGACCCCGGACACATAAGGGTATTAGCAATACCTTGAGCACGCACAAATTATAAAAAAAAAACCATCTATTTGCTGATTTTAAGACTGCATACGACAACGAGCGAAGTTTTGATATACCTACCAAACTCTGGATGATGTCGTTGGTCGATTCTCGCTGCTCAATCAAGCTGGGTAATGAACTCACGGAAGCTATGAAATAATTCCTCAGACAAGCCTTATTCAGCATCTCTCTGAAGATCGTCCAAGACTGTCATGCAAACACTCTAAAGCTAACAGTGTTCCCGAATGGCATTCACATGATTGGCAGAACAGAGTGAGAGGTCAATGATGAGTTAGATGCAAAAGATTGAATGGGTGTGGTGATGACCGAGATGAAATCGTATGCTGTCCTCAGGATGTACAACATTGGTAGTTTCGGACTCCTTATACCTCGGGCCCCAAGTAAATGTTAGGAACATCCCAGTACTGCTCTATAGTGCCGCAACATGGACATTCCCAAGAGCAAATGTAGAAGCCCTTGTTATCGTAAGAGAAGAGTTCTTCCTGAAAGCGTTGGTCCTGAAGAAGACGCAACCACGAACTACGATATGAGCTAGGCATCTACATATTCAACGCAGGAAAAGGCCATATAGAGCGTTATGGTTATGCGGTTATGACAAAGAAACCGACGGCGCGCACAATTGGAGAAGGATCTCATACAACTTTGCGAGACGGTAACGATCATGACAGGCCTAAACAAAATGCACGCTGAAACAAAATCTGAGATATCCTGTTCATCGACGACTGATAAAAATTTCATGCGGAACCTGTAAAAAGTCTGCGGGATCTGCAGCAGGTTACATCAGAGAGGAGGGATAGCAGGTGAACTAAGGAGGGAAGCAAGTGAACATCTCTCTTGGGGCCATCCGAACTATATTCAAATGTCGCCATCTCCATTGGAAATCTAATTTTGGACACTGTAGACATTTTATTGAAATCATTTATGACATAATTTAATTTGTTTGCCCAAAGGCAAGACAACTCCGCCCAAAAGGTGCCTTCATCACCTTCACAATGGGACGCCAAAGTGGATGACCAAGGCATGATAGATATAGCTGTCCAACATATAATTGTGTGTTTTTCTTTTTCTTGTTTGCGGTCTATTCAAATTCGATAAATGACAAACTCGCCCATCAAATTTAGTGAAAGCTTAAAGTCTTCACTGAAGAAGCTCAATTAATCTCTGTCTCTGTCTCTGCTTTGGTCTTTTCCACCGTTGGTTCTCTTAGCGAGATTTTTGATAAGCCCCATGGCTAGTTTGACAGTTTTAAGAAGATGGTACCAACTTTTATCCCGTCAGAAATCAAGGCAAGATCTCCATAACTGGAAGCAACTTGTCCAGGACTGTCAACCACTGGACCTAGTTGGGTAATGTAAAAATAACGAAAACTTTTCACACACGATACAAAACAACTCATTAAGAACACACACAAACTGAGAACGTACAAGCCTTAATTAAACAACTCCCATTTGTCATGTCCACAAATCAAATCAATGTTAAGGCGCGTAATACCGACCATAAGAAGACAAAACCACTAAGAGCCACTCATTCAGCCAATTAAGAACAACCATAAGATGACACGAGAGAAGTATCTGTCACATTACATAGAACACGAAGGCGCACAGTCAATTTAATTAAATTTCCATCCCATACCCCCAAAAGACGGATGTCCGCATCGGAAGGACATGCTCTCGTGACCAACTCAATTGCTTGACTTCTCCTGCAGCTCCTATTTTTAGCTCGAAAGCAATTTGCGCAGTTTTTTTGTTCGTCCTTCCGATTGCCTGTTGTCACTTTTTTTTCGCCAACGCATTCCCTTTCCGGGAACAATAGCGAATGGCCAGGAACGCGCCAGAACCCGATGTACACTTTAATTACAATGCCGGCCCACCGATAGCTGCTGCTGAATTATCCTTCACCGTACACAGATGGGGTTGACCTCCGCAGTGGTGGGTTAGTGCATGAGTGTGTGTGTTGTTATTTTTAGCATCCAAGTCAGACCGGTGTGCCTAATGCGCTGTCGATTTTCAGCCCAACTGTAAATAATTGGATTAGGAAGCTCTGCTGTTTACCGGTGTATTTCCAGGCCGCCAGTATGCCAGTGTCCTATTTTCTAACGATTGTTTGCCTTTCCGGTTTAATGAAGAGGAAACCACAGGAGACTTTGTCTTCTCGACTCTTCTTTTTCTGTCGTGCCTGTGTTTTCCTATGTTTATCCTTCCCGAGTGATTGTACGTTTTTTTGTGCGGTTTTTGCTGTGTCCTCTGCTTGTGTGTTTTGTTTGTTTTTTTAAGGGATCGTCCTGAAGTCCTTTACCGCCGTGTGTCTGTTGTTGTTTTCCTGCTGTTCTCCACTCACACCCGAGTTCTAATAACTTTATTTTAAATCAATGACTTGAAAAACAATTTAAAGGATTTAATTATAGAACCCTTCGAGATGAGGGTCGGGCGAGTGGGCGAATGATTTATTCACCCCACCCCCTGTGGTCAGACTGAACAATGTAAACAAAAAATGAAATCAGCAGCAAAAAAGGACACAGGGTGATGCTAAGTGGTGTCGTTAATTGTGAAGCGGGACAGACAGTGTTTCGAAGGAAAAAAAGGAATGTAATTGAAATTCAGGTATGTCCGGTGGTCGGTCTTATGGCTGGATCATTGTCGACGGTGATGTTAATCGAATTAAGAGTACACCCTAAGCTGTCTGACGAGGGTAATGAGGGATATGCACCCGAAGGTCACTTGAAGTAATCGCATTCCGCTGGTAGACGTCGTTCACAGATGCTGCTAGCACATCAAAGCGATGGATGTGGTATGACATGGATCAGCATGCAACGGAACGGCGGGAATTTTGAAGCAAAGTTTCAAAGTTGTGGAGGTGTCTGTCTAGCTTTTTACCGACCCCATGTTGGGATTATAGAAGAAAGACACTTTTGTACGACGCCTCAATCATTCGAGCCGGATTTGCCCGAGATAATGAGCAACAACGTCGTCTCATTCCATTGACCCTATACTTCGCGGTCATTTGGAACTGGATCTTGGCGCTGTGTTGCCCGTTTTCTCCCACGAGTGATCAGTTCTATTCTCATTCTGAAGTATTCGGAGCCTTTGAGACAGATAAACTCTCTCGGTTTCTCGAAAAAAAATTCAATTTACGGAATCAAACCAACGCCCACAACGTCTCTAATAGGCTTGTGCATTTTAGTTCAGTACAGAAAGCGCGCAGTTAAGTTCCAATCTGTTTATTGATCTAGTTCTTTCTTCATTTAGTTCAATATAGTTCACTACTTCACAGTTCACTTACACGATGAACTGAAGTCGGAAAGTTACAATCGCAAGGAACTTTGGCGATCGAGTCTCCCAGAATCTCCCTCTAAGTTCGTCGTCGCCTACATAAGCAATCGAAGAAGATTGGAGGCGTTGTCAAAAAGCCATCAAAGAAGCTGATACTACTGTGCTGGGCTTACGAAACCACCGAGAAAAAACCATGGTATGACAACGATTGCAGGCAGGTACATGCTGCTGGAAGCCTACAAACTAACGCTACAACGAACAACAAGATCTGTTCGTGAGCTCTACGAATAGAGACGAAGAGCAAAAAGGTGAGAGTGCGATAAGCGAGCGATCAAGGAGATGGAGAGGTGCTACGGCAGGAATAATGTTCGAAAGTTTTACTAGGAACGAAACAGATACAAAGTGGATACAAGCTTCGGACAGAAGCCGAAGCCGAGCGGGGACGAGAATGGACAACTAGTAGTAGATCCGCAGGCGATACTGAGAATCAGTATCATTTGCCTGATCCACAATAGAGAAGACCCCTTCAACTGAGGGATAAGTCCTCTTAGCACCGCATATAAGATCTTCACTGCGCGCCTGAAAGCATTGGTGAGTAACCCTGTGGTCCTTATCACAAGCCTGGTTTTTACAGCTGCAGTAAGCAATCATTTGTACAAAAATACGTCCAAACTGAAGTTCTCGCAGAATAAAGACATTGATTTGAGGGATGTTTGAAGAATGTTTGTACTTTTGGTTCGTATAAAGGGTGACCAGGTTACAGTAATTGCCTTTGAAATTGTTATGTGCCAGCAACTATCAATGACACCAATGACAACACACACCAATCATAACAGTGAGGTTAGCCATATAATCATGAGACGTTTCAGTCTCAATGATGATGGTTGCTGTGTGTCGAGCAGCCACATTCTCATATCTGCGTGGCGGGGACCATGAGTGTTCAGCACTAGCACATCAGTCTCACTAAATTTCGTGGACAACCTTCCGTACAGCAGTCACGGTACGTGCTTCAAACTTCTTAATAAGTAACACACTGATTGGGCTACACTTTGGAAATAAGCTTTCAATGTTTCGCAATGTTGTTCAAGCGCTAAGCGACTCATTTCGTTCCGCGGAGGTATGATAACGACTTTCAGTCAAGATTTCGAGCGGGAAGTAGTTGTCCGTTTCAAAAATCCTATGATTTAAAAAAAAAAACCACTAGATGGAGCACTCTACAACTTACACACCCCCAAATTTTAAAAGACTTGTTCTAAAAATAAACCGAAGCCTTACTCTCCAGCGCGCCAGGTGGATGCAAAAAGAATAAAAAATAAACTTGGCCTTTGATGAGCAACTGCGCATATTTACAAATCTCCAGAAGCTCTTGTCAGCATCCTCAAAACCTCACCAACTTGAATCTCATCAATAAATTACCCGCCACGAACCGAACTGTAGCCACGCATTTTTATTTTTTAACGGATAAACATGAAACATTTCTTTGCCAAAGGACTCGCAGTGAATTCGTCTCGAAATTAATATTTTCTTCTCAGAAGCAGAAGCGGCCCAGATCAATGGGACAGTATCTTAAATGGCTTTCGTTTAATTCCTTCAGTTGTGGTCGCTCATCAAATTCGCAGGCAGTATAAACGGCAGCGATGCTCCTGAACGCGCCGTCCTTTCGCGGAGACAAAACCTTGCCTTCACATCGCCAACAATCTCTCTTCCTGCTGAAACATTCTTTTGTCGAAACGTAAATGATTTCCACAAAGTACACATAAAAATCCGGAGTGCCGCACGGATCCGCTCCCCGACTCCGGTTGCGACCAGAACTGTGGGTGTTCTTTGCCGAAGTCGAACGTCAGTCGTATCCCTCAAGCGGGACCGGGAAGCACCGGGACATGGAGTGAATAAAGCATCCATTGAAGTCGTCTGGTTCTTGTTGTATTTCGGAATATTTTCCAGAAGCACTTTTAAGTTTTATCCCTCACAACGCTCCTCCTTGCCTCCTGCATCATAAATTGACCCAAACTTCCTCACCTGGTACACACACCGCCGGCAGGGTGCCTTCGCATTGGCATTGTGAAGGACGTGGAACGGTTTTTGTACTTTTGAAAATAAATTATATTAATATCCTTGGCTGGTTGGTGTGTGGGTGGTCCCTGCGTGTGCTCAGGGCCGGGCACGTATCCGGATCTTGTAAACGCAGCGGGTGGCGGCGCGGGTGTAAATGTAAATTTGAGTGGGTCGGGCATCAGGTGGGGCTGTTCGAGAACTCGTTACTCAGCCAAAAAATGCAGAAAACACAATTTTATGAATTCGTGGAGAGAGACTGAGAGTGAGAGAGTAAATTAATTGAACCGTAGATGGTGCGAGGTACAATCACAGTTCCTTGATTGGTAGCCGCCGAAACGAAGGCGAATTCTTCCTCCAGTTGTTTGCCTTGTGTTCGTGTTTAAATTTAATGTGCATACAGCAGCCATGTAAACATTTACTTTTAATTAAAATATTTTACTCTGTATTCGCAGGGATTTCAAGAATATTCGATTGGGGCCTGGGATCTGATGTTCGAATCGAAACATTGGCGGTGCCCACTTGTGCTTGTGAACAAAATTTGACTTGAATTTCTAAAAGAGTCAATAAACATGGCTGCGGTGAGGTGGTTTTGATGATGCTTTGTGTCCGACCTTTCGTTGGGCGCCAGGGAGGGAGTGTTTGTGGAAGCGGTTTTTCTTGTGAATTACAAGACGAAGCAATGTGGAGTTGATTCTGCAAAGCGGAGTTACGGGAGACATTACTCACGAAGTACTGGAAGCGGAGTTCCCACGACGGTCCTCGATGGTTAGCATAGAATTTTATGCTCGGATTGGTTGTGGGTCTCATAAGTCTCAAAGACCATGAAGTGGAGTCATCAGGCCGAGATGGAATGGCCGGTCTAGTCAGAAAACATTTTCCTTTGTCGGAGTCGTCTTACTTAAGTACGAGAGTAAACCACTCAGTAATCAAAATCAAAAACGGCCACGAATACTGTTTCGGATACCACTCGGATATCTTGCGCAAAGAGAAATCATTTAGACTCTCTGGCATGTGCAGTGTCTTCCCAGCAGAGATTCTGGCAATAGATAAAGCAGCCAAGTAAATGAACAACCGAGATCCCACCATCAGATATCACCATCTTTATCGATAGCCAGGCCGCACCGAAATCCATAGGATTCTGTAAGAAGAGGTCAAGGGCTGGTTTGAATACCAATGACTCACTGAGATCCATCAGTCACCATAAGGTCAAACTCTCATGGGTCCCGGACCACAGCTGAATAGCAGAGAACAAGAGAGCGGATGAATTGGCCTGACAAAGGTTTGAAATGGACATCGGCGAAGAGAAAACAACTCGCAAGAGCCTGCCAAAGGACAAGGACAAAGTGGCCAGCTCTTAATAACGGCAAGACAAAGATGCTTCTGGCTTTGGACCGCAACTCGATCCGTTTGCTCGTCGGAGTGATCATAGGGCACTGCACAATCGGAGAAATGCTCCGGAAATGGAATGCGGAATCCAGCTATCTTTGTCGTGTGTGTTGCGGGCCAACACAAAGAATAGGCGCCTAGCTTCTCTGGGGCAAAGATTCTTCACAGAGACTGCAGACTTATCTGATTTTCTAAGACTCGTAAGGAGCACTGGGTGGTTAAAGCCATCACTTGACACAGGATAGCTTTAATTAGAATGTTTTCTCCACAAATGGGGGGATTCACAATGGGCCGTAAGGCCTCCGAGTGGAAGTGATGTTCAATCATCACACTCCACTTCCCAAACCTTACCTAATTTTAATCACTCAGCAGCTAACGTGGTAAAATGGGTGTTTCGACCACCATGCTCTGTCAATATTTCGGAAGGGCTTGTACTAGACAGACGACTAAGATGGAACAGGTTAAATATGAGTCGCTTTTTAATGCCATAGGTGTCCCTCACTTGCAAAAGCCCATTCCACTGCTGACGTAATCCGAAAAGTTTCTCGTTTAACATGATCGCATTCACTACACAAACGACATGTCATAATTCAGACCCCACCTGTCTCGAGCCACTGACAGAGGTCTGCTACCATTCTTGTCTAGCACACAACTGTAGGTGTCCTCCACTCCTGAGGAATGAATAGAATGAACGACAAAAGGAGTGGTTACTGAAGAGGCGAGGACAGGTCTCCTCGTCACCATTATTAACATTGGCGATTTTGAAAAGCAATAACAGCGTAGGAGTCCATACCAATCTTCTCATTAGGTAGCAAGCAATGAAAAATAATGCTCTGGATAAGTTACATCTAAAGAATTGGTGGAGAGTTGTCGCTCATTACTGCAGACTGGCACACAATGTTTTTGAGTAATGGGCTCCGTGCGGCCTGTGAACATGTAAGAGGATAAGCTCGCTAGGCGTGCCTCAATCCTTGCGCACGAAACTGTACCGACCCCCTTCTGCACTTACTGTTTTGCTGCGCTAGCCTTCAACCAAACTCGACCTCCTGCTGGAGTCAATCTTAATCTGCCTAAATAGAACTCTGAATGCTTCAAGGGACAGTTACCCTTTCCAAACAGATCTCACATTTGTAGATTACTGGGCGACCAAATAAGAACGATAGGAAAAGAAATTTAAACAAAACTACAACGGTGTGATTGATTCTGGCTTAACTTCGAAAGAACATTCATGTCCGAATGTACGCAATAGCACGTCATTCAAATGCCCTCGCTGGCAGGGCTTCTAACGGTTGGTCCAAATGTTGATGACTCGGTCCAATACGAGCGCCTGTATTCCAGGAATCGCTGATGTTGGCTCTTCCAAGGTGCTTGGTTAGTTAGCGTTGACGAAGAACTTAACGCTGTCCCAGAAAAAATATGTCAATGGGGTTCAAGTCGCATTATTCAAGTCGTATCAATGCTCTCCATGAGCAGACCCGATCGTTAAATTTTCATTTCACAACTTCGAGAGTTAAACCCACTGCGACGCCTCTGAAGTAGACGACGACACACACTCCTCTTACTGCCCCTCCCTTGCTCGGATCAGATGGCAGATATTCGGTGCATCACGGAAGCGCCTGCTGGTCTTTGCTGGGCTAAGAAATTACAGCAAATTAAGGTGCTGCCTGGCAGTACGATTTCCAGAGTCAGAGTGCTCATATCTGACTTCAACGGGAGAGGACCTGCAATCAAGGAGTAAGTGCACAATAGTTCCCATGCATTCTACAGTGGGTCGGCTACATGGCTGCTCATTTAGATGACAGCACGTCCATCCCTCCGATCTTCCGCCTATCCATTCGATTCATCTGTAAAGATTCGTAGAGGAATATCCAGCATCTTATAGTCCAGAATGGTGATGTGTTCGTGTGTGTATTAACAGAATCCTATGCGTTGGAGCGCATTTCAAGACATGTGAATTTTTGGGTAGTTTTGGACTGTCGGCATCGTCGTTTTGGAGGCTCTTGTCTGAAGAGGAAAGTGGTTTCTCAAACATCGCCATCGGCGACTCTGGGTTTGGATGTAAGTCTGTCGAGGACTGTCGAGGACTGGAAATGAGTTCCTTAAATATTTGCAGAGATTCGAGTCAACTACGGTTCGTTGTCTGGAATCGCTGGCTGGTTGGTATTTTTCTGCCATTAAGTCTATGTGGAGAAGACTAAGAACTGTGTTCAACGTTGTTTGTAAGATTGTCCGGATACATGTCCATTACACAAGACTGACAAGTCTGCAGTTAATATCAGTACATCTATTCGCAAGTCCACAGAGTATTTTGGCTCTCACTTCTGCTATAAACAACAAAGGCACCATGTGAGGTTGTAAACCCTACTTGAATCCACTTGCCTTCATGAAGAAATACAAGATCGTGGAGCCATTTCTGACACTCTCTTGTATTTTAGGCTTAAATTTACTTTACATTTGGTGAAGTCAGCGCTTTTTTGTATATTTGTATATATTTGTTTGTATATTTTTTTATTGTATTTTTTTGTAAGTCTCAGTTTGCCTCGTTCCGATTGGCATCGTTTCGAAGTTGCGTAATTTGGAATTGATCGTAGTTTCGATGTGAGTCTCTTTTCATTTTGATACGGTGGACTGTTATGAATCTGGCCTATAGAGTGATCATTCGAGTTTGAATATTGACTAAATTGAGATTGCATTGAAGTCGGTCGACAATTCATTCGGATTGTGTTGTCAATTTTAGAAGATATTTGGCTGGAACGAGCGACGTTACTTGTGAATCTTCACTGACTGTTCGAACCAATAATCAGATCATAGTCTTAGATACTCTAATTTCTAAAGTTCTTCAAAGGAGCTCACTAATCAAATCTAAATTCTAATATTCGCTGTGGAGTCACCTGCCTTTGTAAATTTTACCATGATTAGGACTCTGGCACATTGTGTACAATTTTTCAGTTTGAATCGACTAATTCCCTTTGCTTCTATTTCTAAGTCCATGGTGCTGAGGCAAAACTTACCAAAGTGACATCCATTTACTCCCTTTCTACGAATTCTTTTATAGAACTGTCCCCAAATCTCTCAACGGCTGCTTAAATAAATGAAATTTACTGTAAGAAAACTTTTGGTCCCAAACATGTTCTGAGCTCATCTGAGCCAGTCTTCAATGTTCCCGTGCAACAATATTCTTCTTGTCGTACCTCACCTACCCACAGCCACACCGTTACTTAATTGAACTCAACTCACCGGAAATCCGTTGCGCTCGATCCCCGCTGGGCACTCAAGAGCTTAACCGAAAACCCCTTGAGTAAAACTGCACTCCACATTACCGCTAGACCTCACTCCATTTAATTTCCGGTCATCAGCCGAACACGGTTCACACTTTCGCCTGAACAAAAAAGACCGTTTAACGGAATATCATAAAATTAACACCCATCCGGCACTTGCTGGCGTGGGAGGGGAAGTGAGGTAAAGCAAACTGGAAGACTACTTGACGAAGTTCAACGAGTGAAGGACCCACGCGAGGCCTTGAAAATTTCGTGCAACAGACCGTTGGCCCAAGTTCGTGTCCGTAAGGAATAATCATTCTCGATTAGAATGCAAATTGACCGTACCCGCCTTTTGCTCTCATCTGTCATTCCGCCTTTCAGTTTGTGTGTGTATGTGTTTGCCTCCCACAGCCCACGACCAAGCACTTCGACACGGCATACAAGAGGGATACAGAGGTGAATGTCATTCTCGTGACAAAATCGCATTAAAATCATTAAACAGTTACGCACACTGGTTGCCAAGCCGGGCCCAAACGTTCACAGGAAACGTCATAAAATGTCCTTCTCGCCGAACTCGGTGGCGAGGGGCGGTGGCAGAAGTTGGCACAACGATTACGTCCTTGCTGGTAGGACTAATTTCCAAGGAAGAATTAATTTTATTATTAAATGGAAATTTACCCCCGAGACGGTGGCGAAAAAGAAAAACAGAAAAAAACAAAAAATCCTTGTGAGCGGACGACATGATGAATGGGGGTAAATGTCAAGCGATGGCCACCACCAAATGCAGGATTTATTCCATCAAATCACCGTTAAATGCCAGGCATCAACGGTGCGTTAAGATTGGGCACTTGTCACAATTGCGTGGCAAGTTGGGTGGGAATCTGGTTTCACGTGGCCGTAGACATTTATTACGCAACACTTTGACAAGCGAGCTGATTTGAATAATCCACAACCATGGGAAATTATTTATTGCTTCCGTTTGTTGTGTACAAGTAATAAGGACCCAAGGACTGGGCGAAATGAATTCGAAAATATAAAACGCTCCATTACGAGCAGAGCCGACCGGCTGCGACGGGCATGTGGGCGCATGGCATGACGACGACGAGAAAAGGGATATCGTGCGGACTCGGCAATGGGCCATTTAGGGACCTCAATAATGCACGTGGATGTAATTGTTTTGTTAATATCGCATGAATCGTGCGTAAGGACGGGGGCTGTGTGCTCTCGTGAATTCGACAGTCGATGGAGGCAGCACAGTCTGGTCACTGATCGGACGGCAGAGATACAGCGGACGAAGGACATTAATTCAATTGAACGACTGAGAGCTTCCGTAATTCGGAATGACCGCTCGTGATGAGAAAAAGGTTAAGTATACGCCTACGGATACTTAAGTTTGTTTTTTTAATGATATTCAACTCGTTGATTGCTTCTGAGGTCCGTCCTTTCTGTCCTCGTGTAGGTTTTTGATGTCGTAATACATTGGTAAAGGTCAGTTAACCCGGGACACATGTTGAGTGACAGGAAGCTTTCATCGGTGGGTTTTGTCTTCATTTGGGTAGGTATATTAACAATTTGACAGGAGGATATTTTGAGAGGAAGCACATGCCAGGCTGTTGCGTTAGAGATGATAGGGTTTATAATCCTTAATTTGCTTCCTTCCGAAAAAAGGACAAGATATTTGACGGATTTTTTATGTCAAAAATGACTGAATGCACAAAGTTAAGCAAAGGCTATCATTTGCCTACATCCATCTCTGAAAATAAGACACACAAGGAACGAGCTGATATTGACACAACCATAAAACTGGAATCGTATTGAAACAGGTCAGTATGCAGAGTCATCAATTCGGCATCTTCGTTGTCTGTTAACATAGGTCGGACATTGCCAGTGGGAGCAATGCATGGCCACTGAGGCGATCAATCGCATTTGTTTACATCTCGAGCGTCGGATATCACCATTAGGGTATTGAATCACATCAAATCGCTGTGCCATGGATGATTCGGACAAAAGTTTTCTCAGCTTGTCTCCTAGTAGCAGGTTCGGCGGCCGTGTGGTCTCAGAATATCCTACATACGCCGTGTGGTATCAGAATAATCCACACACGCCATGTGGTCTCAGACTATTCCACATACGCCATGTGGTCTCAGAATATTCCACATACGCCATCTGGTCTCAGAATATTCGACATACGCCATGTGGTCTCAGAATATTCCACATACGCCATGTGGTCTCAGAATATTCAACATACGCCGTGTGGTCTCAGAATATTCCACATACGCCGTGTGGTATCAGAATATTCCACATACGCCATGTGGTCTCAGAATATTCGACATACGCCATGTGGTCTCATAATATCCCACATACGCCGTGTGGTCTCAGAATATTCCACATACGCCATGTGGTCTCAGAATATTCCACATACGGCGTGTGGTCTCAGAATATTCTGGTGTCTGAATGTAACACATACGCCGTGTGGTCTCAGAATATTCCACCTACGCCGTGTGGTCTCAGAATATTCCACATACGCCGTGTGGTCTACGAATATCCCACATACGCCGTGTGGTCTCAGAATATTCCACATACGCCATCTGGTCTCAGAATATTCCACATACGCCGTGTAATCCCATAATATACCACATACGCCGTGTAATCCCATAATATACCACATACGCCATGTGGTCTCAGACTATTCCACATACGCCGTGTGGTCTCATAATACTCCACCTACGCCGTGTGGTCTCAGAATATTCCACATACGCCGTGTGGTCTACGAATATCCCACATACGCCGTGTGGTCTCAGAATATTCCACATACGCCATCTGGTCTCAGAATATTCCACATACGCCGTGTAATCCCATAATATACCACATACGCCGTGTAATCCCATAATATACCACATACGCCATGTGGTCTCAGACTATTCCACATACGCCGTGTGGTCTCATAATACTCCACCTACGCCGTGTGGTCTCAGAATATTCCACATACGCCGTGTGGTCTACGAATATCCCACATACGCCGTGTGGTCTCAGAATATTCCACATACGCCATCTGGTCTCAGAATATTCCACATACGCCGTGTAATCCCATAATATACCACATACGCCATGTGGTCTCAGACTATTCCACATACGCCGTGTGGTCTCATAATATTCCACATACGCCGTGTGGTCTACGAATATCTCACATACGCCGTGTGGTCTCAGAATATTCCACATACGCCGTGTGGTCTCAGCATATTCCACATACGCCGTGTGGTCTCAGAATATTCCACATACGGCGTGTGGTCTCAGAATATCCCACATACGCCGTGTGGTCTCAGAATATTCCACATACGCCATGTGGTCTCAGAATATTCGACATACGCCATGTGGTCTCAGAATATTCCACATACGCCATGTGGTCTCAGAATATTCAACATACGCCGTGTGGTCTCAGAATATTCCACATACGCCGTGTGGTATCAGAATATTCCACATACGCCATGTGGTCTCAGAATATTCGACATACGCCATGTGGTCTCATAATATCCCACATACGCCGTGTGGTCTCAGAATATTCCACATACGCCATGTGGTCTCAGAATATTCCACATACGGCGTGTGGTCTCAGAATATTCCACGTACGCCGTGTGGTCTCAGAATACTCCACCCACTCTGTGTGGTCTCAGAAGATTCCACATACGCCATGTGGTCTCAGAATATTCCACATACGCAATAAGGTGGCCTGGGAACTCGGTAAGACACCTGACGATTGGCAAACTGCCGACATTGTCCCTCTTTTTAAGAAGGGGGATTAAAGAGACTGCTCCATATACCGAGGCATATCTCTTCTAAGTGTCCCGTTAAAGTCTACGCTAAGGATTTCGAAGCGTGTTCTAGAGCTATGGTCGATCTCAGGACGGGCGATGAACAGGGCGGTTTCCGTCCTGTCAGAAGTACAACCGACCACTTGAGAAGGCTGTGGAGTGTGCCAAACCTATCTACAACTGTTTTGTAGATTTGGAGAAGGCATAAGACCGAGTTCTTCGAGGTAAACTCTTTAGTGTTCTGCAGGAGTATGGGATGGATGGCCCTCTTTTGGGGCCGTTCATTCTCTATGAACAAACTGCAGCAGCTGTGTTCGGGTTAACAGTGCTAAATCAATACATTTCACAGTGGCCGTTGGATTTCACCACGGGTGCGTTTTGTCACCTTTCCTTTTCAATGTTTATATAGACTGGATGTTGTCGCGGTGCGGAGGCGATTAATGTTTCACATTGGGAAAGTTGAGTATCAGTCATCTTCTGACTTACTTATTCTCACATCTTCCTAGGCGGAACTTCAGCGCGCACTCGATAGGTTTGTGGCCGTATGTGCTGATGCTGGTATGAAGGTTAACGTGAACAAGTCAGAGGTTGTGGTGATTTCACGAACGTCTGTTCAATGCGCTTTACATGTTAGTGTAGTTCCATTGGAGCAGGTGGAGATATTTAAGAATCTCGTGGTCTTCTTCAAGAGTGATGGGAGGAGTAATGCCGAATTTAAATATTAACCGATAGAAAAAGATCGCGAATACAAGCTGCTGAGATGATGTTTCTTCGTGCTATTGTGGGAATTACTCGCCTGGATAGGGTGAGAAACACGATAGTGTGCGAGGAACTAAACGCTGGGCAGCTGCTTCTTCGAATGGAAGCAAAGCACGAATATCCCCACCATCACGACTTCCTAGGGGGGCGTCGAATGCGATTCTATCAGGTAGGCGAACATTTGGCAGATCCAAGAGGCGGTGGTTGGACCAAGTCCATCAACTCGTCTGGTTACACTTGGGGTCGGTGACGGAGGATCTAGTGTCTGGAGATCTCTCGAGCACACATTGCCCCCGCGACCTCTTTAGTGGATAAAGATAGTTAGCAGATGATAATGATGAAAACAATGGTTACACCAGCCTGGTAGTTCTTCTTTGGGTCACCCTTAATATCTGAAAGTAAACGTATGGTTTTTTCTTGGACTTTGGACGCTTTGCTATCACTCCTATTCAACCTGAACCAAGCCACAATCATCCTATTGCTCCTTGCATAGCCTGGTTTCGGCGTTTATTTGAACGATGTTGTAGAAGAGTACCAAAAAAAATTGGCCGAGTGGTGACTGGACTCCCTTGCGGTAAAGGCAGCATGACGGAATGACAGCGTCATGCCGATTTCCGTCATGTCGTAAGAGTCGGTACGAATGATGTGCAATTGATAAAACTAGTCATTATTGCAGCAGATCTAAACTGGAGCCATTGAATATATGTAAGTCTCTGGATAGGAAGAACGTATATGCATCCAGCTAGCGCTTTCAAGAATTTCACTATTCAAATACTCTGATCTGAACATTACTGCATACAGAAAGGCATGGCTGCACATCTGCTACAGACTTACTTCTTGATTCGCTGCTAACTGAAGCACTAAAGGGACAGCCCAGGAGGCGGCACAGTAGGTAGCTTGTTCCTTTGATAAGTTGCCAAACTCTTGACAGAGAATAAAAATCAGAAACATCATCTAAAAACTGTATCCAGGGAAATCAGAGAAACTTTTTTCGAAACGTCCACACGTTCGAATTCTTCCAGTTCCCAAGTGAGTCTAAGCAGTGATCAAGCGGACATGCGACTGAAAACCAATTTCAAACTTTCAGCTGTCAGTTGGATTAATCACTTGAAGTGGATTCACGGTTTATTGCCTTTGACATTTGACTCACGTGACAAACGCGAGAGGGACGCACACAATGGACTCCTGTAAGACACCACTCCATCTCGCCAGACGTGGGGGTGTCTTTGGCCCGCACCCAAGTGAAATGAAAGAGCACTCCTCCGCTAAATGTCCAACATTGATAATGCAGTCCCTAATAAATAAAGCTCCTAGATTAGAACTGTCAGACCACCTTCAGATAAAGAAAAACCTCCCAGGGACAAAAAATGAAAATGAAAAAAAAAAAAACCAATCGCCTGACCGTCAGGATATATAGTAGAGCACTCCGGTAGACAAATTGCAGTCGATTCAATTTTCCTTTTTCTTTTCACGTGGATCATTAGCAACTTCGTTACAGCAGCCATGCCTTCACGCCGTGACTCGCTGGGCCGAGGTCCTGCCAGTGGGAGTGGCCCGTACGACATAGAGTGAGAAAATTAATTCAACTTCTTCCCCCTCACTCAAGCTGAGAGCGAATTACTCAATGTCACTCATTAAGTACATCACCTAGACGGCGGGTGAAGAATTGCTTAGTAATATCCCCCAAGTTGTCCTTAAATTGGGCACTTAAGGTGAAATATTGACGGCACCAATGTAGCCGAGTCAGAGATGGAAGAATGTCGAGTGTCCTCAAGATATATTTGCACCGAGTTGCAGCTAAATATTGAGAAAGAGCGACAGCACGCGATAGGAAACCTTTTAGCCGTCGCAGTTTCTAGGAATCCTCACAAAGCCTAGCAGACAGACAGGCAGCCACACACACCACCAACCAGAACAGAGCGACGTTTGAAATGTATGCGAACTCGTCCTTCATTGGTATCATTTATCAATTATTCACAGTGACGAAGAGTAATGGATTCGGGTGGGGTGTTGTTGGATCTGTCGTACAGGGTGTACGAGTGTAGAATATAAATCTCTGGGTGTCCTTTGTGTGATTCGTATCCAGCCTGTGCCGAGGGGGTGGACTGGCTTGACTTTACACTGAATTAAAGAGACCCATCGAAGGACGCGCCAATTGCTAGGCACTAACGGCGTGATAAAATCCATGGTAATTGCCAATGCTGGCAATGTCAATTGAATGACTTTTGTTTACTGCCGGCTGCTCATTGGGTTGCAGTGTTTATTGGAAATCAATAGCGAAAGCAAAACAACTTGGGGCTGCTGCCGACGGAGGCCTGCTGTGGGCTAGACGTTTTAAGAGTGAATATCTGTCGCCTTGTGTTACTGTGCGTCAGGGAGTTAAGTCATTAGCATTGTTTTCGTTTGGTTTGGTCAAGGAATGGTTGACATTGAGGAATGGTGTTGAAGGGCAGAAGTCTATGGGATGTCGCCGCTGAATGTTGCGCCCGAGTAAGCATCAGTCTAAGAGATCGATTCAATTTCTGTTATACCATAGTAAACAAGCTTAAAAATGAAGAAATAATGATAATATGGGTGTGCTTACAGTTCGAAGTAAACCTGGGCCTAACTGCTACCCTGCGCGAACGTGCTAAGATTGTTATTGGAATTGACCTACATTGGAGCAATCTTTATTTAATACACTGGCACTACGTAATTGGGTACTTATACGCCACACCAACAAATCTGAGGGCTAATACAGGGCCGGCCAAATAAAAGATTCTTTTTAAAAATGCAATAAGAAGTGAACAAAAATTAGTTCTGTCCATGTATCCTCTCTGGAGTCGTGTCGAGCCACTGTTTGGCCAACATTTTTGTGTCTGTTCTACAAGATCATTCAAATAAACTCCGCGACCAGATTATGCAAGGAGCAACCAGATGATTGCGGATCAGGCCGAACTGGAACCATAGCAAAGTGCCTGTGACGAATGACTTTTGTGCGCCAGTTGGGGGTATTGGTTTCTGCGAAAGACCCAGTTCAGAAACATTCCCATTATTTATGAAATACAATGTCGTTTAAGTGCCTGCCTCGCCTGGCTTAGTAGCGCATTCGGTCACCCCAAATTTCTAAGACCCTGATGATCGTTCTGTAGCTTACGGATTGCTTGGATGATGTAAGCCATAAGTGCTTGAATCCGGGTTGTTGCCATGACATCCGTCCGAATGGCCAATTGACATCGCCGAGACTGCTGATAACACAATTTGGCAATTTGGTGCGCAAAAGATCGATTGCAGCATGGGCTGTACTGCATGGCACGGCATACTGAATGATCCATAGGTAGTCCAAGCCCATGTCTTCAGTTTCGGTAAGAAAGTCGCTTAACATGGCTCTGTAAAGCCAACTGTAGGCCCGGCCCAGCTTCATTTTCGAAGAACAATGGTCCAATGATACTCTTGGCCTTATCAGCCACATTCTCATCTCTGCGTACCATACGACGAAAAGGACCATGACTGTTGTCCACATACCAGCCACAAGTTCTTTCAAAAAACGGACTGCAAATTGCCCAACGTTGTTCAAGAGCAAAACGCTTCGTTCCGCGGCGGTATGACACTGACTTTCTGTCAAGATTTCGCGTGGAAAACAGCTGGCAAAATAACCCATGATTGAAGAAAAAAAAGAAAGCATGTAGATGGCTCACCCTGTATATACGACGTTCATTTGATATATCAGCAACTTTTTAAACTTCCCCTCCCAGTTTAAAGGCGCACCGCAGCTGCCATCTATTAATAGACTTCAGTCATGTTTTAAGGAAGCTGCGTCATCTCGTTTGTGTTTGACAGTCATTGACAAGCAGACGACCTCGTGAAGTTCACAAAAAATGGAAGAACGTGAATTTCATGCTCTGACAAAGCATTATTCTCTGCCGGAAAAATAAAACCATCACCGATTCCAACGAATGACATGATAAATTCTATGTGGACTCTGCTTCGCCATCCATCGTCAATGGTTACTAAGAGCTTTACTCTGATCTGTTGCCAACGTTCAGGCCATCATACCAGATTTTGTCCATAAAATCCATGGTATGACTGAAGGACTAAATGGGGTGACCTGGCTGAAGCTGTATGTATCACAACTCAGCGAGTAAATCAATTTTCTTGAATATTTGGACATGAAAACACTACCCACTCGATGGATGTCACGTGCTCACACTTGTCCATAGGCGCAATCCTGTGAGCTTTTCAAGGAATTGGTATAAATTGGGCTACGAAACCTGGATATACTCTGAATACCGCCCCCAATGAATATTTCATGTTACCTGAGGAAATGGTAACAGATTTGGATCAAAGAGACTATCACAACTGAAACAAACGCAGATATGCAACATTAATGCCAGCGCGAGTGTTGGTTTCTGTGAACTGAGCACACATGAGGCGGTTCGAAATTCCTGTGAATTTCTTGATTCAAGTGATTCAAGTGACTTCAAAGCCACGAAGGCTTTGTCTGTGGAATTAAGTGTTGTTCAACAATTTTACGATTCAATGGTTGCGTTTCGTAAGAATCTAATTTACGGAAATGCAAGTTTGCAGTTGCTGCGTACTGAAGGAACGATTGAGTACTGCGCAATTTGCTTGCAAAACTGAAGGCGAAAAACAGAGTTACATGCACACACGGGTTATGTAATCATTGGGTCAATCAAAGAAGAGTTATGAACACCACGCATCGCCTACTGGATTTTAAGCTTTATTGTCAAGGGAACGGGGCCTCAGTTTAGTGGACAGCACTAAACAAAGCTGTCAAGGGCTGAAGAATTATTATTTGGAGAGGATACAAATTAAGAACGCTGGACTTAATCTATGAAACTAAAAGTTGATGAATAAAACGCTTCATTTTTCATTTCAATTGACCGATAAATTAGACTGAAAAGGATAACCCTTTAACTGCGTCAACTACCTCCTGTCCTAAGCATCGCTTATGACATCTTCTCCGCCGTTTTGTGTGAGTACTTCAAGCCATTAGTGAATAGACTGATTGGTCCTTATCAGCGATGTTTCAGGCTGGGGAATTCCACCGTCGGCATAATTTTCACATCACCTCAGATCTTAAAAAAAAAACGCAAGAGATCCAGATCGATACCAACGTCCGATTCGCCGATTTCAAAGCCGCATATAACAGTGGGCATAGAGACGAGCAGGGTATAGCACGCCATGTCTATTTTTGCCATTCCGGCCACTCTCAAATTGTGCAGGATTACTTTGAAGAACTATCAAGTTCAGAAACGAACTCACGGGGCCCTCTGTGACAAAAAGGTTTAAGACACGATGTGCTGCCAAGTGCATCAACATCAATCTTGAGAAGGTCGTGCTGAACTCTCTCGCCAACTCATAAGCCACGATTTTTCAAAAGTCAGTATAATTGTTAACACACACGAATTGAGATTGACACGTTTCGTCGAACATAGCGACCAGTCAATGAAGAGTTTGCTGGATGCGGCCCAAATGGAATAACGGGTGGATGAGGGCAGAGCGAAATGCGGATCTACTGTCTTCAAGCACACCATCGACGATTTGCCACCAAATCATCATAGGTTGACATACTTTCGAGGTATTCAATGACTTCGCCTACTCCAGCTCCCAAGTACGAATGTCATCAGAACTCATTCTTAAAGCAGAAAAACTCCTACCAATCACTGTGTCTTTGGACTCAAAATGCAATTGAGCTGTATGATCCCTCCCTCAAGGCCTCTTGATAATGAATGTCCAGCCACGTACATTAATATATCGACATACGTAGATTTTGTACGGGCCACGTAAAGCACCGTTTAACTATACTCGGTAATGCTCACATTGTTTTGTTTTTAAAGATGACTTCGAGTTTTAAAATCCACTGGCAACCGAAGCCATTGTAAGTGGTTTGGAGGGCCTTCCATAAGTCCAGAAACGCTGCATGAGTAACTCTGAAGAACAATGATTCTCAAATTTAGCCCGGAGTTGGTCGGTCCTCCACCAGCTGGACTGGAGAGCTACCCAAAGAATGAGGAACTTGAAATTGGTGACTTGTCCATTACAGTGCGGCCTAATTATTTTTGGGACTTATTTAAGACTCAATGATACCCTTGATTTTACCACTTCTAGAAGGCAATTCCTCATTTTAAGGTCACACCAGATAAGACCACCAACAAGCTGCTCTCCATATCAACTTATGACCACAAGACCTCTATCTGTATTCGCCATTCAATTGGAAGAGCTCAATCTGTTTGCTTCCCTTTCAGCTGCGATGGCACATCGATTTCAAGCTAAAGAGTAAATTGCCTGCACCAAGGATACCTCAAATATGTAACAAACAATATCCAGATAGGATCGTCCAATTCCAAGGAATCATCCACTCCTTGTTGGGTATCCGTTCATCTCCCATTTGCTTAGGCAACAATCAACGAAAAGAAAGCCGAAACTAATCCCTTAATTCGATTCCACCGCCCACAGCACCCATGACAAACAAACGCCAGACGCACACAATCCAGAGCCACTCCAGAGGCCGAAGGATTTTTTTTCAGGAAAAGCTCCGCTCTCTGCCTAGCACGCACGCACACGAAGTGCAAACAAATTTATCGGTGGTGGCGTGCTTTGCTCAAGGACAATACCACTTCAATCAGACAAAAGATCAGCCGCTGAGTTAAGTACTCCGTGATTCTCTCCAAATCGGGAATCCACTTATCGCCGTTCACAGGCATCATCTCTCCGATTTTGTCTCAAGGTGGTGGCACAACAACGTCAAAGTCAAGCTCACCTCTCACCCCCTCCCATTCGCATTCCACCCGTCATTCGAGTTGGCATTTCAATGACAACACGGACTGCATTTAGGGCGATGAAAAATTGAACACCACGGCAGAGCAAGGACACCGAACGGAACGACAAGGCTCCAATCTGGAACTGAGAGCCGAATTCAGACTCTCCGCGATTTTCACTTAATCAAAGATTCCATCGAACGGACGAAAGGACAACACAGAGGGAAACGAGTAAACGGAATTTGTTTTCCGTGTTGTCCCCCCGAGCTCGTTGGCAAGGACATCTTTATCTATTCCATCCAATTCATGCACACGACCTCACTTGTCTTCGGAATATATTTTTTTTGGCGACTCTCCACCGCCTGCGCTGGCTGCTGCACTCGATGTGTTTGCATGATCCCCTGCAGCGCCCGTACATCACCGGGACTCTTCCACGTCACGAAAGCCTGAAATATTGAGTCTTATTTTAAATATTGAATTAGTAGTTCGCAGAGTGGCTTCAAGGCATCCAGCACCTTCGTGTCTGTGTATCTCGGTCGATGGCTGGCGCGTCCTTCCTCCCAGATACGTCTCACCGGTGACATTGATAAATGAAAAATTAATCGAATTTCATACATGGATTCCTGTTCCGTGAATGGCGACCCATAAATAAATGCCATCAGGATTTTAAAAACAGCACCGGTGAAGCAGCTGGGGCACACCCAAAAGAGGGATCCGCCACGCCGCCGGCGACGACAGTGGTTGCGGGGTGCTTTGCCTATCAAGTTGTGGAATATTTATCGAACCTTTATATTTTGCGCACTCCGAACAGGACTCACCTACTCGACTTGGTGCACCCGAATGGCCGGCAATTTGTTCGGGTGACAACGGTGTTTATTATTATCCTCCCACGACAGGCTAAATATGACCTTTATCTGCGGAAAGGAGCAGCCAGTGTCTGCGATGAATAAATAAAACCAGAAATAGAGGACTGCGCGGAGGGAGAGCCCTTTGTGTTGGCCTTTTATTCCGATTTCGTGTCCGCTTGTTTGTCCAGCATGCCTTGTTTGAATATTGCTTTTTTTTGCCGCCCCTTCATAAATAGTCCTGCGAACAATTAGGCGGACAATTGAAACGGTCTAGCTGTTTGCGTAACACCACTTGGCATTGAACAGGTCGAAGGTGCTCATTGAATTGAACAAATGTCCTTGCGCGACGATTGTCTTTTGTCTTTCTGACAGTATCAATATGGGCTTGTCTAGTCTGATAATGTGCACAATGGCCATAAAGACAGGCACAATTACTGGGTCTTCCGCTGCGACTTCAAATCAGTCTGTTGCTGAGTTCGTCGATTGAGACAATGTCTCAGGATGGAGGAACCACTCCACATATCCGATAAGTGATTGCCCGTGTGGGATGCGATAAATTTATTCGTAACGTCGATAGACTGCTGCTTTTATTCGTGGAATTCTGGAGCAATAATGCCGCGTGTGTGTGAGTACGACAAAGCGATTGTTGTGGATAAAGAAAGAATCGCATTTAAGGATTTAGGCGTCGTCGCCGCATAGACATCGTAATAAAATATTGATCAAGTTTGATTTTACTCTGTAGGCTGGCAATAAATAAACACATTTTTAGACTTCGCAGACTAAGTGTGTCCAGGGGGTCGCAAATTTGAAAATGAATACAAAACGTGCAGGAAATTGTGTGGCAAGGATAAGGCAATGACATGTCTTGTCTACGGTGTTGACAGACGTCCTGGTTTATAGACATAAATTCAACTGCCCCGCCGGAACACCTTAATTTTCGTGTAAGCCAAAAGTTCTTGAAAATCTAATGAATGATTTATCTTATATTTGTAATTCTCAGGGAGTGTGGGTGCTGGGCGTCAAAATACAACGGTCATAGTACTATCTTAGATCATATACCTATGATAGAAGGATCTATGACCATTACTTACTTAGGCTGACGACCCATGCAGGGTCCGAGCACGAGCGATAGCTGCTTTACATTGTTGACGGTCCTAGGCAGTCTTGCAGCTGCGATTACTTGGTCTTTATACCGGAGATACGGTCTTCTTCTCCTTCTCGGACCAGGAGGCTCGGATTCGAAGACCCTCTTAGCCGGGGCATTGTTGTCCATGCGCTGGATGTGGCCATGACAATGCAGTCGACGGATCTTTGCCTTCCAGACTACATCCACATCCTGGCACAGCTCGTAGAAATCGCGGTTTTGTCTTCTCCTCCTCGCAGACGGGACTATATATCCGACGTAAAATTTTTCTTTCGAAGGCACCAAGAATCATCTCCGCAGTTTTGCTTATCCGCCAGCTTTCGGTTTCATATCTCAGGACTTTCAAGATGTGAGTTTTGTAGAGCATGATTTTGGTCTTTCGATTTAAATATCCAATGGCTTCAAATTATATGATCGTGGCGGCCAATTAACATCGCCACGACGTGAGATAACACAGTCATTGAATTTCTCGCGCTAAATAGCGATTGTTTCGTTGGCCGTGTGGCAAGTGACACCATCCTGTTGGAAGCACATGTCGTCCAGGTCCATATCCTCAAATTGTGGCCACGGGAAGCCCATTATCATCTCGCGATAGAGAACACTATTCAAGGTAACTGCTGGCCGTGTTCATGGCCATGATGCAGCCAGCCCATAAGCCAGCACAATCATGCACAGGTGTTTTCACATTTCCTATAGACCCTAATCCTACCGATTTTGCATACATTTGGTCGATTATGCCGACCAATGAAATCACAAAGTGCACGAAATGCTTTTTGATTTGAGCGTCCATTTTTGTAAGACAACAATCTTAACGCGCTGCTCAATTGTGTACCTCTCCATGGTTGAAATTTTCAAACACTGAAACCAAGGATTGTCCAATTAAGTTGGTCAAGAAAACTTGACGTTAGCGTGTGACTCAGAATTAACATCATGCATTATGGTTGGACCAACCTTTACAGTCCCCAAAAATTATTCTTACAAACGGCTTTGACTCTCTAATCACCGAAAGAATGGATTGGCACAGGTGGCGGGCAGGTGTGCAAGGATCTTAACTGGTTAATCTACATCGACGGTTCTAAGATGGGCTGCGAAACCGGTGCGGGTATTTACCACGAATTCCTGAACATTGCTTAAGCCTACTGACCTCCTGACAATTGCGGTGTGTTCCAAGCGGAACTATTTAAAATCCGGAAAGCATATCGTCAAATCGAAATACTCCCAAATATTAAGCCAAGGCTGAAGGTGGCCATTTTTATTGACAACCAAGCAGCCATCAAAGCTGATTCACACAATAATCTGGTACATTAGAAGACCAACTCAAAATCTCCCCCCTTTGGGTGTCAGGTTACAGTGACAACGTAGGAAATGCAGCGGCATGCCCTTCAGTGCTCGCTTGCAGAGGAGGTGATCGTCCCAAAACAAGCAGCCAAGGCTAATATCGCTACACACTTCCTTAAAATAGCTGACCTCAGATGAGCCAGACTGACAAACTGTGCAACATCCAGGAAAATATGGCCTGAATACGAACAATACAAAAAAAAAAGATCTCCTTCAACGAACGCGTCATGATATTTCTAGACTAGTGGCTGTCTGTACAGGACACTGGCTCATTGGAGATCATGCCTTTAAACTAGGCATTTCACACAACTCACATTGTCGCAGCTGCAACACCACAGCGGAGAGGAGACCCTAGCAGATTTCTTTTGCGCCTGTCCGGGTCTTTCTAGAGCCAGACATCGAGAATTTGGTAGACCCTTCTTAAACTCACTGGGTAATATTTCTACAAGGGATATTAAGGAACTAATGACATTCCCAAATACCTCAGGTTGTATTTTGAAGTACCTCTAATACGCCTACTCCTCCCTTAGTTAAAGGTTACAGAGCTGTGGCATTAAAACGTCACACAGTGCTAATTATGTCACTTCGCCCACTTCTTCTACCTACAAGACAACTCCAAAAAGGGCTCCCCGTCTGATAAAAAATGTTACGTATACGCCAACGAGGCCATGAAAGACAACTCTTAAGAGTGCCTCCTCCTTCGATGAAAAATGTTACGTATACGCCACAGTGGCCTCGCAAGACAGCTTTCAAGGCTGCCTCCTGGTTTGATGGAAACTGTTGGGTATACGGCACCGTGTGGCCACAACTCTTAAGACTTCCTTGAAAACTGTACGTTTTTCGGAGATGGCGATGTAATGAGGGATGCATTAAGCAGCCCGAAACCATACCTGCAAAAATAATTGGTTTCTTTTTACACCTAATATTTGTATCATCTCTAGTCTGAAGCAGTACTTTATAGTCCGACAAATTTGATAAACAGAGTCCGCCCTAGTCCACTTTTTCGGAATGATTCTTACTTACTTATCAGCGATAGCTGCTTTCCATTGTTGATGCTCCTGGGCACGCTGCTTCCACTCATTCAGTCAGTCAGACCAAGCTGTCTTGCATCCGCGATTACTTGGTCTTTATACTGGAGATTCGATCTTCCTCACCTTCTCGTACCAGGAGGCTCGGATTCGAAGACCATCTTTGCTGGAGCATTGTTGTCCATGCGTCGATGTGGCCGAGCCGGTGCAGTCGACGGATCTTTGCCACATCCTGGAACAGCTCGTAGATTTCGCGGTTGCGTCTTCTCCTCCATTCGCCTTCCTCGCAGACGGGACCATGTATCCGACGTAGAATGTTTATCGAAGGCACCAAGAATAAGCTCACCAAGAATAAGCTCCATTGATCGTCCAGCTTTCGGCCACATATAGCAGGACCGGCAAAATAAGGGTTTTATAGAGAATGACCTTAGTCCTTCGAGTCAGGCGTTTTGACGCCAGTTGTTTTGACAAACCGAAGAAACACCGGTTGCCAAAGGCGGTTCTACGTCGGATGATGTCATTCGTGTAGTTCACGTTTGCCCCGAGGTAGACAAGCTCATTTACTACCTCGAAATTCGGAATCATTCTAGGCGTTCATGTGAAGACGACCGTGGGATTTTGCGTAAAAATGGATAAAGATGCGCTCTTTAAACACATCGATGTACAACCATTTGACAACGAAGAAATCATCTTAAATGCGATATACACTTAGTCCACTGAAGTTTGGTTGTGCGATCCAATTCTAAGTCATGGTCCCAAAGTAATGATCACACACTTTCGGTCTTCTTATTTTATTTATTTCCAAATTGATTGGACTCTGAAGATCAAACTTTTTAAATAAAGAAAGTAGCTTACTAACGAATCCCAAAACGACTGGATGGCGCAAATGGTTATGTGCTTACCCTTCATTCGAGGGGTCCTCGGTTCAAATCCCAGAGAACGCAAAGTCAATTTGCTTTTATCGGGTTTTCAAATCTGGTCCAGTCACCAATTGCCATTGAGATCAAATTAACGCCACTATCACTGGAGTGGTCGTTCAGTGGTAGAATAGTCCGACCGCGGGTTGCTAGCTGTACAATGGACAAGTCATTATGTCTGAGTGCTCCAGAGGGGCATTTAATAACCTCTGACAAAAAACAAGACAAATGTCACTTTTGACTGACAAGTGAGATAATCGTGTTTGAAACCACGCCCAGTGTGATGCACTCAAAGCTGAAATATTATTTGTTGCCTGGAAACCCTTAATCTGCGGCATCATTATCAACTGTCGTCTTACCAACACCTTCGGTGCTCACGGATGAATCAATAATACCCACCCCCTGCTTGATTGTGGGGTTAAATGTCACTCATTCGAAGGCGAAATCCCACGATGGACACCCTTCACATTTCCACTGATCCGACGAATCAACAACCATCACTTAGTTCCGCCGAAATGTTAATCATTTCTGCTCCATTGTTTGTCCATTCGTCAAGTGGCTCCTTTAAAGGCTTATCTCGGTCCATTCAGCCGCCCGCTCAAGAAGACACTCGTCACGCCGCAGATTGGTCGCCCTGGCGATATGTGTCTGTGGCAACCTTTCAATACTGCCGCGATGATTGACAAAGCAGGGGTGTACACAGTGATGACTCGCCGCGGCGGCAGCAAATCCCACCCAAGGCATGATAATTGAAAATTTGATTTTAATTAGCGTCTAATTGATATGCTTTCTCTCTGATGTGACTCGCTATCCCTTTCGCGTCTGCAAATCCTCGTTGCAGCAGATTATGAAATAACACGTGTATCGGAGTGTGGGACGCACAAAGGAACGCTTCAATTTAATCCCAAAAGTCATCAAAATCCGGACATTCCCGTTTCATTTTTCTCGTTTGTCAGCCTTCGACATACACAAAAAATTCATCTCGCAGACCTTATCAATCATTAAGAACCCTTGTCAATAGTTACATGGCGTGTACGACCTCGGCACCGGCAGGATACACACCAAATCCATGGAAAATGTATTCAAATGAAAAATTGAACGCCGAACACCGACCCCCTGGGGAGAAATCATCGAGAAAAATGGCGAAATATCCTTTATTCCCATCGCCGCAGTAGTGACACAAAAAGAAAACACACACAAACGTTATCACATCTGCCAAAAAAAAAAAGAAGGATGCATGTCCATGGTGGGGGGGGGGGGGCAATCGGGGGATTGACAGAAAAAAAGGTCAATCATATTATAACCGGCGATGCGGACGGATATCTTCAATCAACAGTGATATTAAATGAAATAAAATTCAAGGATAACAAATTTCCTAACAAGGCCCTCAGCGGCTGAACGGCTGAACGGCTGAGCATTCAGTATTCGACAAAACGCCATTCGACAGGAGGAAGGATACCCGAATACTATTTATTCAAATATTACCCAAGAGGGAAATTTGCAACATTTTTCGAGATTTTCATCGTCTTCATTGCCGGCCTCCTGCCGCAGGACTGTCGTTGTACGGCTCTTCTTCACCGTCTTGGGGGGGGGGGATGGGGTGGGAGGTGTGGTGGCCGTTGCTGGGACACGTTTGCTACTTCGTTGTGGCATTGTTTACTTCAAATTCATAAGATAAACATTTGTGGATATGTTGATGGGATACAGATCACTTGGTGGACTCAGGGGTTGGAGGGAGATGCCGAGACGTCCGTGAAACTGTGTGCTTATCTTGATGGAGATTGTATTGTCCCTGGTGTAGCAGGTGTTCGAAGGTTTCCATAAATCAACACAAAATTCGTCTGCCTCTTGGATGTGGAACGTCTGTGTGCGGGGAGAGCCTCGGTTGCGGTTGACCTTTAACTAGGGTCTGGGGCAGCGGCCTCAAGTCCAATGAATTTCAACGAAAACTTCACACAAAAGCATCCAATCAGGCAGCTGGATACGGATGGAATTCATAACAATTCAAGACATGATTGGAATACATCAAGCAGCTCCGGGCATTGGGGCGTAGGGAGAAAAGGCTTGTGTCTGTCTGCCGAATCAATCTGTTGGATGGATTCAAAGCTTGGAGTGTCTCAGAAAATGGTGGGTATTGGCAGTTGCGACAGTATCTGCCACCAATTCAAGCGTTGCACTTGAGTCCATTTTGAAGGTATCTGTGGGCGCGTTACTGACCTTCTAAGATGGTAGAATACACGAATCGTAGGCGGTGTCCATTTCCGCGGTTCTGCCTCGGGTGTGAATGTCCATTTCGGATGTTCGGTTACGTCACCGTTCAGCCTTCCCCGTCACGAAAGGTCAATCGCTTGAGAGAAATTCAATTTCGGAACTGAAACGCTGCACTCATTCGATTTGAATATTTGCTATGGCCCTCAGTCAACATTTGCGGCACAAACAGCCTCAGAGCTCTTAAATTAAGACTTTCTGGCTAAATCGATGCACGAAGGCCAGTTCAAAAGTTGACCCAAAGATTAACAATGTCCACCCACACCACAGAACCACTGCACAAATATTTGCCTATCTCTCAATATCCCTTAAATTAAAACTAAATACGTCCACAAGAGTCAGCAAACTCGTAATCCATTCGCTACATTTACTTGCCGCCCGCCCTTTCCACACATGAATAATATCCCTCGTCAACGGCGAGTCGAACTCTATCATCATCTCTCATGTGCGTCTGAATTGTGTCCTTCAAGTCGTTGGGTAAACAAATAATTCTCCGCATGACCTTCAGAACACACTCTACCACATGAGCTCGGTCGATGGGTGCCCATGTGCATGAGACACCCGTCCTCTTGGTGAATCCGAAAAGTTTCCAAAAGCCTTTTGTGTGCGACTCACAATAGGGGCGCACAAACAATGAATCAGGGAAGGGAATACATGGCATGGCCTGCAAAGTGGGCGGTCTCGGATAAAGGACTCGAGTAGTTTCGTGGTACCCAGGCGAATGCTTTGATGGGACATGGTAGTGGTTTTGACATCCAAAAGTATCTCCCTCACAGCTATGGCTATGTGGCTGGGCTGATGCCGACGTGGGGTGCGAAGGATCACTGAATCGCACAGAGAAACACCTGGTGCTGTGTGCTCACAATGGGCGAACTGGAAAAGAAACGTATCAACCATCTCACTCAATGTGGGTGCAGCAATGATAACCTTGCAGGAGATCAGATGACACAAGGTTAACTAAGACGTCCGTACACGGCAGTGAACTGAGATGGATCTAGTTACTTTTCGAGTGAACTTAAGTGCACATACATCACATCCACTGCCATCGATAGTTTCGCTCTTCTGAATTTAAGAGTACCATATTTGTGTTTGACTGAGGTCGTCTCAACTGCCTTGCCAATGATGCAGAATTCAATGCTTGGCTTGCAGCTTGTCATGCATGATTTAAGTAAAATGTGTGATGGCTGTTGGAAGGCAGTTGTGACGTGTCAATGAACTTTTGGCAGTACTGAAATGAACTTGGCCCAACGCACAGTGGTTCAAAAGCGGAAAAAAATATACCAAAAATGAAATATGGAACATGGAGTTGTTGCATTTATTTTTTTATAGGTATATAACTGGCCTATGCTTTTTCAAAAAATTTTGGCAAGCTAAGTCATGGGATGCATGAATTTTCAGTTGGAGGATGATGTGACAAAACGCTAAAAAACGACGATGCCGGCTATACAAAAGTAGCCGAAAATTCAGATGTCCTGAAATGCGCTCCAACGCATCGGATTCTGTTAATACACACACGAACACATCACGAAGGGTATTTTTTAAGTCCTAGATAGGTTCAATAGGGCCGATATGGCAGTTGGAGGATAATGTGACAAAATAATCTCGTTGGTATGAAAAGTGGCTTTTTTCCAATTGTCCACCCAATTTCTTTATTAAATAAAATGTTATTTAAGTTGGTTTGGAGTTGGGTTTGACCGAGTGTACATAAATTAATATTTTATTATTCTTCCCCTTGAGCTACAGTCTTAGCCACAAAGCTCCAACAATCTGTTTTAGAAAGCTACCATATTCAGCTAACTGAAGAATGGTATCAGCCCTGATCCGAGACCAATTTAATCAAATTTACTGAGCGCAATAGGTTTTTAAAAACATGGTAATGTTAGAAACGTTATAATTTCTTGGCTGATAATAGTTGGAGAAAGAATGCAGGTAGGACATTATTTTTTGAAGAAATATAAACATTTTTATAGAAAAAAAAAATAAATGAATCCATTGATGGAGCTTTAAAGGTTTTTTCTTAAACTAGGCTCAGGGCAGGGTGTGGGTTTTAATGTTTATTCGACTGTCGAAAAAAAGCTTTAAGATGTTCTAACGAGTGCGAGTTACGTGTTGCAACACGTTTTATTTTACGCTCCCGAACCAAACTCGCGGCAATCAGTTCATCTCATCTTCAGTAGTCCCATGGTTTTCTAAAGGAGTCGCCGCACACACGAAAGATCATCATGCCACTCGATCATCCCCCATCGACTCTTACTCAAGATCTATGGCTAAGAGATTTTTTTTTTCGCTTGGTCCAAGCACCTCCCCCTGTGTCTGCCAATGGGATGGCATCGCATTCAAGGCACGCCACGAAAATCGTGATCATGATGACATTAGAGTTACGTGACTAAACTCTTGATGAATACCACTTCCCGTTGGAAGAAGCAGCTGCTCGACATTGAGTTCCTGGCACACTGCCGTGTTACTCACAGTATCACGGTTCTCTCACTACCATGATTCATTGGTTGGCTTAAGTGGTTAACCCATTGGGGACAATCAGGGTACAAGTAACACATTTTGCGCCACTTTGATACCACACCTCGAAGACTGAGCTAGCTAAGTCCATCCTGTGGAATTTAGGAATTTGATTATATTCGTGATTAGCAATCTCGAAGAGGTCACTAAGGAAGTTTGGCTAGTGCCGGACAGTTACAGGTAAAGTGATGTAGACTTTACTCTGAGTGAGTGTTGAGGCAACTGCAACAGTTTGGGTTGAACTAGTAGGGCTAGTGCCCTGTGCTTACACCGACGAGTCTAGCTAATTCGGATTTCTTTTGAGGAGGTCATCAGTCCTTCCCTTCATGTAGGCGGGTCAGGTTTTCCTAGAGAATTTATGTTTGGATGACCTACTCCATCTTCTAAGGACAGAAAGTGTAGTAGATGATGTATTTAAGGTGGTTGATTGTGGGGCAAACCATTTCAGCGAGGGCGTTGCCGGAAGCTCCTTGCTTGGAGAGTTCGTTGGAAATCTCATTTCCTTCTATGTTGCTGTGGCCTGGAACCCACAGGAGACAGATTCATCACGCCCATGACAGCGCGAAGAAATCTCATATGCATGGCCACAAGTTAGAGTTGGAACAAATTCCCCATTAGAGGCTACAAGTCTGGTTGGAAGGAAGAATCCTGGTCTGGGTTTCAACCAACTATCCTCTCCAACTAACGCCATCTCTGGCTAGCTGCTTCAGTTTCACGCGACAATTTGGTTCTGGTCCTACTCCACCTGGGTGTATGGCCTTAAGCGCAGGCATCGTCTGTTAAGTTGTTCTACTGGTTCGCAGTCGATGACTCTTCAAGCCGGATCCGGCTTCGCGATTCGTACGCTCTACATGATCCAGCAACTTAAGGCCTTGCATGACGCCTGGCACATGTCGCCGTACACATGGTTTAATCTTCCTCGCTAAACGCCACCAACGCAAACATGACCAAGGACTGAATACAGAATTGTCTCTCTAAAATACCAACGGCGTCTTCATCTGCTCCTGAGATTGGCCATGCTTCTGCGTCTTACAGCAGGACAGGAATGATTGAGGTGTTATATATGTAATATCAGCTTTGTCCTTCGAGTGATGGCTCTATTACTCAATTGCCTCTTGAGCCCATAGAAACAGTTTGATCTCTGCGGACCCGAGGCAGACGTCCTTCACCATCTCGAATTTATAGCTGCCCTTTTTGACGTTCAGTCCAATACTTTGTATTGCATGTATTATGTTCTTTGGGTCAGAATGCACTTCATTTCCACCTCCTTCACGGTGAGTCTTATTGTTTCCGCTACCGTCTGAATGCCAGCCAACGCCTCATTGATGGCTCGCTGCATTCTGTCACGGTTGCACCAGTTGCACGCACTTCTGAAAGCTTGTGCCTGATGTGAGAGTCTTGCACAATCTTCTCCAGGAGAAGTCACATGACAGCGCGTTGCCTTGGCAAAACCCTTTTTTAAAGGGCTTTGTAGGAACAAATTTGTAATTGTTTGTAAGTAGGGTCCGACTTAGTGTGTCACAAACATATGAACAAAAAGGGAAGAGGCAATATGTCAAACTGCTCAGTTGGTAATGAGAAATCGTCAAGCCTCTGACACAGATCCACGGCGTCATAATCTGCGAAGCCCAATATGAAATGCTTCAAGTGCTTATTTAACACTAGGTGCGTTTGAGTACACAATCGACTACTGGTCGCATCCTTTTGTTCCAATTGATAAACGTACTGTTGTGCGGTTGGAAGCCACGATATTTGCGTAATTTAATATCGATGTCCCTACAGCCTGAAGAGGGCTAGGCTCTAGCTTCTACAGCAACAACTCGTGTTGTGCGTGCTATTCTTATCTCATAAGTGGAAAGAAAATACAGTTAAATGCCGACTCCGAACGTCCAAGTTTGAGAAGGTGTTTCTAGTCTCTCCTGTCTCTCTTGTCCCTCTTGTACCTGCAATCGAACCTCCACAGCGATGTTCAAGTGCGTATGAGTCGACGCACAGACAAGGTCACGGCCAACACAATTTGTTATAATGTTACACAAATCCCGAGGTTTTACTTGGAAAACAATCCAAAATGTATTCATGTTTTGAGTGTTTATCTTGTTCATTCTCTAGTTTTGTTATTTGGCTCGGTTGTGGTGGGGATTAAGCAAGCACCACCACTTCACAGAATCCCTTAAGACGTCCCTGCAAAGTTCACCAACCTACAGAGAGCGCAGACAACTTTACCAGAGTAAGTGGTTGAAAATTGCCCAAGAAACCACTTTATTACGAGCCACTGCTGGTAACATCTATTCAATTTAGAGCATTTAATTTAAGAACAAAAAAATAATCCCGTCAGAATATCATCACTTTTCCACTTATTCATTCTTCAGATCCCAGCAGACATATGGGAATTCCACTTGAGCCGTGCGATGCCATCCCCTGTCGAATTAAGACCAGACCCAGGCTGTGCTCCCGTTTCTTTTCACTGCAGCCTTTCATAGAGCGTCCAATCATACCTCACATGGCATTCACTTCGTCATCGCAAAGTAATAGCACTCAAAGGTAGACAAAGCAGCTCCCGCTCCATTGACTCCCGTCTCTGAGCGAAGCATCAGCCTCGTCGTGTGTGAGAGTCGTCGACATTACCTTTTCATTTTACTAATTTAGACTCTCGTTATGATCCGCATCCGCTTTCATCACTGAAATTCCATTCCCTTTGACGACGACTCGCCTGTGCCTAGGAAAGACAGCCCACCCACCCAGCGAGGGGGAAACATAGTTTATTAGGTCGCATCGCAGCCGAGGTTACACAACGTCATATCTCTGAGTGCGGTCCTGCGAAATGTGTTTATATCCTGGCAAATTGTGTCATTTATTACCTCGCGGTCGTAGACAATGAATCCCAATGGATTTCAACCGGCACCCACCAATCCACGGCCGGGCAGAGCGAAACCGCAATAAACTCAAACGAACAATAAATAATAGGCGAAGGTTACACGGAACGCAAGCGGGTGGCCGGGAAAAAAATGTGTGGGAAGGAAATTCCATCTAATATACGATTATACGATTATGTACATGAACACATCCACGGGCACGTGCAAGCATTGGGGACCAGGATCGGCATCGGCATCGGATGGGTTGCTTTCAGCAGCGACCTGCAAAATGAAACGAGAATTCCATTGTTTGCAAAAGCGTTGTGGCGTAATATGCTTTGGCAGATTTGCTTAATGGTTTGCTTCGCGTGTTTTTTTTTTGTCTCTACTCTGTTTCCATTTGTTGCCATACCCACATAAGGGCATAGGGGATAGAAAATTGTTTACTTTAATAGCTTCCCGGGATGACCTCCCCGGTTTGCTGGTGCTGCTGCTGGTGGTGAACTCGATGACGAGAGCGTCGAGTCGACAACCACTGACTGACTGACTGACTGACTGACTGTGTTGATGATGTTGACGGAGAATAGGGGAGAGATCTTAGGTCGATGTTGGGGAGATGCAACATCCCCCCGCTCTCGGGGATAATGCCTTTCTAAATGGTATCTGATGTCGATTTCATGTGCATCACGCGCCCATTCGCAACTGGTCGAACTGTGTTTTTCCATTTGCAACTCATGTGTCACCAGCTTTGTTCTTCCTTGATTCAGCTTGTGTTTGTTGTTTTTGAGTTTTTTTTCGTTTTTGTTGTTGCCAGTTTCAGCCGACCAGAGTGGATGCAGAGTGCAGTGCTCCAGCGGCAGCGGTAGCAGTGCGTGGGTGGACGAATTAAATGTGCGATTTTTATCCGTGAAATGCATTAATTGGATTGAATCGTGTACTGATAGGGCGTACATTCGTGACGTTCGCTCTGGAGTCTGGGGAATGTTGACATAGTGGAACAGCACAACGGCTTGACAGGCCCGGGTGAGAGTTTTTATACAAGTTGAGTGATTTATCTGTTCGCAGCCAGAGAGAAGGATACACTTTACAAAATACTATTATCAGATTGCAAGAAAAACATGAGTGTTTGTAAAGTGTGTAGGGCATGTTTAACGATTTACGAATTCGTTGAGCCACCTTCGTCAAGTTCTTCGTTGAGTCTCAGTCAGTCTTTGGATAAACAACTTAGGAGATTTGCGGATCACACACTTCTGTCTTCAAGCTGGTTCAGTGGGGCTGCCAAATGACCCGCTCAATTCTCAGTCCGTCTGCCATTTCAGAAGCAACCTATTGGAATGTCTCCGTCGCCTCTGTATGACGGCGTCTTTCGACCGATTGTGAATTTTATACAATGTTTAGTGCACTGCGAAGATTTTCGAAGACATATCATAACGAAAGAGATCCACTAAATTTACGGAAGAAGACATCATTTGAACACAGTTTTTTAATGACGACCACTTTTTGATACCCACGGCCAGGTCTCTGAGAAAGTCAATTCTTGAAGTGGAAATTGAAAGGTGATCAGTCATCACTAAATGTATGTTCGGGGACGATCGGATGGCGCAGTGAGTTGAGTGCCTGCCCCTAGTTAGCGGGGTCCCCGGTTAGAAAAACTAAGTTAATACACTTTTATCTGGTTTTCAAATCAGGCCCAGTCATCAGTGGCAGTAGTCTGACTGTGGGTATCGCAATGGACCAACATGGTCTAAGTGTCTAGTGAATTCACTAGCGGCCACTCTACCTTACCCTTACCTTAAATATGTGTACGTTAACTGTCCGTGAAGATAGTGGTGCCTGATTAAGATAAAATTCGATGACCTTAGATGTGAGTGAAAATGTGTATAAACTCGATCAAGTCAGACTGTTTAGCACTAATTGGCAAAAATCATAACACTCTACATCTTCAAAAACACAGTAGCTTAGGCTAGGTTATGGCGGCTGATTTTTGTCAAGAAAGACAGTACTTAATAACTCGAAGTCTTGATAACTCCAATTTTTGTTGAGGCAAATGGTGCTTCTAGTTACGTAAATTCAAGTTTATTTGTGTTTTTTTTTTCTTTTGCAGGTTATAATTGACTTCCTGGGAATATATAATGGGATACATAAGCTTCACAGCTTTTTTTTTTATTCTCCTCCACGATCAAATGTTATAAGTCAAGATTAGCTTATTCGCGCGGAAGACTCCCCCTAAGTCGAATTGTCAGGGGATACGATAACTTGTTGGTGTTAGAGAGAGTTTGACTCAGAGAGATGTTTTTGAGAGGAATATTGAGGGAAATGCATGTAAAATGAGGCGAAAAAGTTCGAGTTGTAGAGAGTTTCGACTTAGGGAGAGTTCAACTTGGGGAGACTCCACTGTTTATCTGATATATGATTATGTCAACAAGCAAAGCGTATGGCAGTTCAAGAATGTACGGGTCTTACACCCAATAAGATGCGTTATATAGAGAAAACGATGTATCCGCCGTCGGACCTTCCCTCTGGATATCGATAGATGATCCAATGACGCATCTTTCTATGTCTAATATTGCCCGCTAACCGCCATATGAGTGGAAATGGACAACAGACTTCTTACATAACGATGGTTAACAACTTAATGCGATCAATGGCCCAGCAACATCCTAATTTATGGTTCCTGCAAGAGCAACTGTCGGCGAATGATTGATTTTAAAAGATTTATTTTCCCTGGTGCCTTTGAAGGAAAAATTCTACGTCGGATATATGATCCCGTCTGCGAGGATGGCGGATGGAGGAGAGGACACAACCGCGAACTCTACTTACCCTACAAGCTGTACCAGGAAGTGGATGTAGTCCGGAAGGCAAAGATCTGTGACTGCACTTGCTCGGCCATATCGAGCGCATGGACAACAATGCTCCAGCTAAGGGAGTCTTCGAATCTGAGCCTCCTGGTTCGAGAAGGAGAGGAAGACCGAATCTCAAGTAATAAAGACCAAGTAATCGCGGATGCAAGACAGCTTGGTCTTGATGACTGAAAGCAGCGTGCCCAGGAGCGTCAACAATGGAAAGCAGCTATCGCTCGCCTGATAAGTAAGTAAATAAGCATACTTCCTTGGGCCGACTAGTTTCAGCTGCGAACGACATGCTATACGGGGATCTTCAAGTCAAAGTGAACGTCAATAAAACAGAAGATATTAGACAGCTGAAGAAGAATAACACGAGAAAAACACGAAAAATGAATGCAGTCCAGACAATTTACGCGGTGTAATTGAAAAGGTTGGATATGAAAACTGCTGGGTTTGTCTGATGGCATATTTCATAGGTAGTGAATGAAAATGTCCACGAAAGGTTTTAAATGTAAAAAAAAATGATTATTACAAGAGCTATATACGTCTTACAAGTTCTTCTTTGGCTCACGCTGTAATGAGAAAGACACCAACCACGTTTGTTACTCAGCGGATCTATAAATGGCTATTCCAAAAACCAGTTAGTGCTTTTAGTTAAAAGCGTAGGAACTAGCTGAATCGAATGTTATTTATTTCAGCCAAGTCTTTGAAGTACCTAGTAGGTTACCAGATGTCTTTTCCTACGAGATGAGCAAGCACTTGAATTGCGTAGCAAGGGTACAGCGATATCTTCCCCAACCTCGTCTCTGCAGCTTCTGGAGAAGTCGATGCAAGAAAGGCCTAGTCTAGAGGTCTGGGTTCAAATGGCGCTCTGTTATCAGGCTAAGACATCGCGAGGACCAAGCGTAGGCCAGAATTGTTTGGCAATGAGGCATCCTGTGCCAGTTGACCATCTTTAATTTACTTGAGCAAGAGTTTCGAGCTTCAGTAGATGTTTTAGTGTAGCAATAGCAATGCATGGTGGATCACACTCCCGAAAGTAATCGGAACTGGTACCATTTCTAGCGAGTTCGTCTGCTTCGGAATTCTATCAAATGTCACAGTGTTGCGGCGACCACAGAAAATCACAGTTTGATAGAATATAGACAGTATACCCTGCCAGAGACCTGCAGCGCAAGAGATTGTTTCATAAGCTGAGCAGATGTCCACTTTGAACTGGAGCTGGAATCTTGCATGGACACCTAGGCCTCACCAACACATTTTAACACAATCTACACAAATTTTTTCGCTATGAAGTTAGGCAATATTTTCTACATAAAGTCGATTGAATCAAAAAATCATAAAATCCTTCCAATCAAGCCCATCGTCGGGCGCCATGAGCACAGAATGCATTCGCTTTAGTGAAACTCTTTAACGCCCCTCATGTCGAACAAGCAACTTGAATTAATAAATCTCATCCGCGAGGCAAATGACAACCCTTCATTGTAATGAGGCCATCACAACTCGTCATCAGCCCACCCTCCATCGGCAGGCACACAAGCATGCATAGCTCCCCTAGCTACGCCAGCCAGACCGCAATGATTAGCGCCTAATGTGCTTTGCCAGCACGAAGGAGCAATTAAAGCCCTCGAAACGTGGAAAAAAAGAGACCACTCGCACATTAGGCACAAAATTAAATTAGGCCTTACCCCTAAAAACCCACCGGAGCATCCTGCAGACAAGCAAGCAACCTGGAAATGCGTTTAGGTTATTAAAAAATTAATTTTTCGACACATGGCTACGACAGCGCCCACCCGTGACGAGGAATTAAGAGTGAAACCCCATAATTCCCCTTGAGGGGTGTTTGTGACAAGGAACCTTAAGTACCCACACGACGAGATGTGCATCCCGCCTGGGAGTGCCGACCTCAACGATCCTTCGCCAGAACAGCCAGTGAACAGAAGGTACACACACGCTGCCATCCAAAAGTGCTCGTTATCCTTCGTCAGTGTCAATAAATTCACGTTCACACTGTGTTATCGCATCGTTTAAGCTAGCAGGACCAAAGGATTCACTTCCGCCCAGAGCGAGCATCCCGACTGCACACACGACATGGGCGGGCAGCTATCTCCAGCACAGACACACGTTTCCCCTGCACTTCCTCACCGCACACACACACCCGGGCACAGTGAACATCCTGTTTTATTAAAATTTCATTAAATTGAAAGCAATTAAAGCGGAACGCCACCCTCCGCATAGACGACGATGATAGATATTGCCGAAGGAGGCAAACGAAGACGGGCATCCCGTGCAGAAACCTGAGCCTGACAGACAAGCCACCTCCCCCCTCACCATGTCCTGGTTCAAATTTGAAATTAAATCAATTTTACGAGAGATGGGAAACTCTTGTGGAATCGAAAATTAATTTCTCTAATTATACATACAGGATGGTGTTCGCAAAAAAAAGGAGGAAAGGAATCGAGGCCCACTAGCTTCCACCGCTACATGGGTGGAATCGTGTCACAGCTGTGTGGGAATGTGTGTGCGAGGATATTTGATTTAATTTGTTTTCTCATCTTTTCTCTGATTAAACCGGGAATCACTGGAAGCGCTCGTTGATGCCGTCACGTTGTGGCAACGATCGGTGTCGTTGTCGTGTTGTTGGCGCCTTGCGCGAGTGGGCATTCAAATTTAATGGGATCTTAATTGAAAGCAAAGCTTCCAGGGGGCACCCGTAAAGTGGATTGTCACAGTGCACTTTGGTTGGCGTCCCCAAAGGCTGCGGTTAGTCATGTCGGGGCAGTGGATGATTATGAAGACAGGCGTTTGAAGTCGTAAAATGCTGTATGGATCCAAAGAGGATTTGATGACTGTATGCAGGTGAACTCTTGGACGCACGAATGTGGTCTCATCCATTTACCAAGGTGGATCTCTGACGCTTTTCTCGAGCCATTGTGTTGCTGTCTCTATTGCGTTGTGTAGTCGAAGATAACTCGTTTCAATACAAAAGCTTTGCCGCGTTGGAACATTTGAGATACTGTCTGGACTGAATTGTGACGTTATATAGTGTATGCGTGCAAAGTGCAGCCTTCCCGCATGAATAAAGTACACTGAAAAGTGCTGAAGAATCGGAATTTGCTATGAGCTGCATCTTCATGGTCATTGTTTTGTTAATCTTCAAAATAGTTCATTTTGGGATTGAGAAGTCGACGTGAAAATAATTAAATATTAAATTCATTAAAATAAACAGGAGCCTCCGGTTGATTGTTCAGACACTTCAAGTTAATGTTACTCTCCATCGCGACTTGATTGCTGTTTGTGATAGCTTCTTGTGTTTACGTTGCAAGATACGAGTGCTAACGTGGGCAATATGTAGTTTCAACAAAGCGGTGTCACAAGTCTGCAGTGTCGGCTGGCCAGCACATCCGCTCATGTCGGTGGTCAGTTCACCCCTTTCCTGATAAAAGATTCTACATGCACATGGGACAACAGAGATACGAGCTAACGTGCATATTATAAGTATTGGGACATATCGAAGAACATGCTCTACCATTATTACACGGTCATACCATAGCTACACGGTTCATGGGCGCCATAGGACATGTCGAAGTGGAGAGACATTCTAAAAGATTGTGACATTCAAATATAATATAAAGGGTGTTTTTCTTAGAAACGGGGAACTTAAAATTAAAATAAATCACAGAGTAATGATTTTAATATTTATAAGATTGAATTTATTTGACATATGATTTTATGGACTTAATGTTTGATCATGACCTTGGATATGTAGCCTCCGCACCTTCCACATGGTATAATCAGTAACTTTTCGAATATTGGCTACCCAGTCGTTGTACAACCATAAGTCAATTCATGATGAACTGCCAAACCAAACTGCTATACTCAAGCCAAACGATTATGGCCGGTAACACATAGAGCAGTCTTGACAATTTAAAGTTCTGACACCAAAAAAAAAAAAAACGCTTGAATAAATTCACGGTAAACCACGCATTTTATCTCGGTTCATTAATACTGAATAATTTTGACATTTATTTTTGAAACGTCAATTAAGTACAATTTGGATCAGAAACAAGAAGCAAGGAAGAATGCAACTTCTACCTGGCTTGCCCCTTCATTTCATTAGACACCGTTTAAAGAAACAAAGCGCCGAAATAGTACCGCCTTAGTTTGAAAATATCCGTTCAGTTATGTTAGCTATTTTTTTTTAAATTTTGAAGTGCACAAAAAAACGAACATCGGCGCTTAGATTCATCATAAAAGCTTGGCAGCACCGACGACATTTATGACATTTGCTAAGCAGTCAGGGGTGTAATCGTGGAAGGTGATGGTTGATCTTTGATGGTCACAATCTTCGTTTTGTGACTGTCTAGCGTGACCATCAATTTAAAAGCAAAAACAGTTAATAATTATAAAATAAAAAGAAATTTCGTGAAATGAAAAGAATTGCTTACGAAGCCAAAACGAAATGTATAGCAGAGACACTCTGAGTATACCAAAAATTGCATACTTATGGATGCCAACAAAATTAAAAATGATCTAATACATCAACCAAACCTGCAGGTGTAAGCCACATACAGCAACCTAAGCAATGAATGAATGAATTCAGGAATGAACACACATAAATTAATGATTGGGAGCATTGTTTTTATCCGCGCTTATTCCTTAAGCAGCGATATATACGATGACTAAGTTAAGCGGATATAGGATTAGTTGTTAGTGTATTTTACATGCAAATCGAAATTTAAGCGTATATACGCTTGCAAAAAAACGCAGCTATTTTTCGGAAAGAAATTTTGATGTCCGAGGACGCCCAATTCACACTCTCTGGGGGGGTTAATAAGCAAACAGGTGAACGGAGCATTCACACTTGTAGGATCATACAGAGACTGTTTCGGACGGACTCTACAACCACGGAGCATGACTGGCATCTTACTGGTCAACATGCTACACTGAAAATCGAACGAAATTTCTCTGAACGTATGCTATCAAGAAATGGCTGCATTAACTAAAGAAATGGTAAACGTGGGTAGGCACAACTGAACTTGGAACACAGCATCTGAGTAGTCCCATATGCCGTTAGAGAGCTCCAGCTTTCATTTTCTAGCTCTATGTTTTTGTTATTAACTTCCTTCTTGGCATATGTAAGATGTGGATTATTGCAAAAGATTGCCTGGGAAGCGTCAGTTTCAGCCTCTTTATTGTCAAGTTGGAAAGACCTGAGACCAAGTATAGACCAATGGATTGTTTCGTGCTAAGAAATTTCAGCTCTTCGCGGATTCATGGTACCAGTTGAACTTGACTCTAAAGAAAATGCAGTGCCGTGGATGACCAAATCGGCATAAAAAAACGACAGTCATTGAAGAGGTTGACTGGAAATTCCTCACTACCAGAAATGAAGTATTACAGAGATAGCCGACATCAGAGTTGATTGCCCCCTAGTCCATCGACGAATTTGAGTGCTTTTTGGCAGATATCCATGAATTTTTGAAGTTTATTAAGGAAATAACGTAAATGACGTCCTCTGATTGGTCAATTTGGTTTAAGAAAAACGTTATAAAAATCTTAAGGGGAAATTGAGCTAGAAGTCGGGCATCTCTGCAATACTTCATTTCTGCGCACAACTTCTGAAATGTCATCTCTTTATATTCGAGTTGATGTCGAAGGAGCATAGGGTTGCCATATAGCTCACCGAGATACATCACAAAAAAGTGGAAAAAATACTATGATATTATATTTTTACGAGGGACAAATAAAAAAACTCAATATTTAATGATAAATAAAGTCCTTTATTAACAGCAAATAAAAGGTTTTAACTTTAATGCTTAAGACATGCCCAATCTCTTAGCCACTTCCACTAGGAAAGCAAGTCTTCTCTGAATTTTTCTTCTCAGTCAAAATTCACTTAGATTTGTCTGAGTCCCGTTTCATCACGCTGGAAGAGAGACCGGCGATGAACTTGCCAGACCAGGAGCCGAGAAGAAATTCTCAGGACCTGCGCTGTGACAACCTGCGTCCTTGGTTATGACTTATATCGATGGTTGGGCCTCTCGAGTACACAACCAGAGCTGACATGACTCTACGGACCAAGCGTAGCCTCCAAAGCGTCTGTAAGAAATTCGCGGTATTCTCGTTACATATCCCACGGAAAAGACTGCAGACGACTTACCGAAGCACCTTCGCCAAACATCTAAGCATGCTTGACTTAAGTGACGAAACCCACTGCGACCCCTGCGAGGAAGACGACAACACGTCTGCTAGTCTTCCTTCGGAATATCGCCAGTCAAAATTAAAAATAAAAATGCAAAAGACTTTTTTCAAATCTGTTGGAGGGGCTTACACTGAATTTACCCTGGAATTGAGGATTTTCGGCGGGACAGTTGAATTTCTGTCTAAAAAGTGGTGTCTCCCGAAAAACCAGGACGTCTGGCAACTCTAGCGACATGCTTTCTTTCATATCAAATGTGCGTCGCTTAGCAACCAATTTAGAATTCGCGGAACTTTCTGTTTTACAAAAATTAACATACACAATGTCATGAAAGAAACGAATCACTTTCAGTTCGCACGACATTTACTCACGTCAAGCAAACACGGGCGTGAATGAGAGGAGTTTGGCAACCATTCCATCTTTCACAAGACAGCTGATGACGCAAGTAGTTTATGGTTCACGGGGTTTCGTGTTCATTTCATGCATACAATCAGAGCAAAATCAATTCAAGCTTGGTCTCTCTCTGAGGCGACAAGTCGCCAGCATAGTTACACAAATCTTCCATGGGATAATGTGTGAGCGGATATTAAAGCGCAAGGACCCAGCCTTTTTTCCCGCCGGGAATCAGTGGACTTGTAAACACTCCGATTGGCTTGACAGTCAACAAATTAATAACAATCGAACTCCCCTTGTTGTCCCGCTAAATGGTGAACAAAACCGTGTGCCTGGCCAATGCCCCACGGATCTCTTTTGATTTACCTGAACTTGCTGTTGACATGTCATTACTCACAGTCTGCCGTGCACACAAAGGCTTTAAAGTTTCTGTTCCCAGCTCTGTGCCTAGCGTGTCATCAAAGTGGCAACGATGTTCAATTAAAAACTCTCCAAACAGGGTGATTACATTCTGCAACCCCCGGCCCATGTTCACACACCAGCAGGACAAAGAGGCGACCGTCGTGGCAAACGCGAAGCAAGGGATGGAAGCAAGAAAGGAAAAACAAACCAACTAATTGAAGCGTAACCACCATAATCCTAACCAATCGTTCCAGAACCACAAATAACGAGATACACACAGAGCAAGACACAAAACAAACTGAAAGGACTCCAAGAGCAGCTTAGACCAGCAAACCAAAAAAAAAAAACCAAAAATAATGCCCTTCAAAGTGGGATCCAATCAGGAGACGAATGTTGTTGCTTTGTCTTCCAGAGAGCACTCAGCAGAGGACAGACGCGGGACGAGTGAAACAAATAAAATCTAAAGCTTACATGACAAAGGACTCTTTTTTGTCAGTTGTCCTTGTGAGCTAACGTGCAAGTTATACAAAAACCCGGCGCAATGAACAAGAAACAGAAAACACACAGAAAGCGACCACTTCTCGGCGAGTCTACACTTCGAGCCCGGACTCAGTTGGCAGTTGGGCGGTGACTTTGGGTCTTCCGCTGCTCACATCGCATCCATTCACTGTTCCCTCAACCGTTTAGCTAGTAAAAGCCGCGCGGAGCACAAAGAAACGAAAGAGGGAAACAAGCGACAGGGCAGGAATGACTGTCATACACACAATCACATCCTGAACCAGCCATCATCCGCTGCGCCGTACCCCCATCGGGAGAGGACATCAACAAAAATGAAGAACAAAGAACGAAAAAGAAAGGACGTAGATACAAATTGAATTTATGAGTTTCTCACGATTCCATCGAAGATACACACTCCCCGCAGACAGTAGGGAGGGACTGGCTTTGACGAAACAAATATCGCCCACGCGTAGCTCGGCAGCCAACATTTCCCGGGGGGAATTTATTTTCGGTTCAATCCCGCCCAACATCCGACCATCAGACCATCATGCCATCAGGCACCATGATGACTGGTGGTTTGTTGGAAGTTTACGACGAGGCGATGGGATGAGTGCGGAAGGCTCCAGCACGGGTATCCATCAATGGTAGGAAGACGGCGATCGTAGGCACGGAGCTCACCCGTGAAAATCATTCAGTCATTTATGGGGCGAAATTTATGATTCTCTCAGATACACATCACAGACTGATGCGGCGTGTTGTGGGACTCGTAAGCAATGAGCCTTAGAGGATGTTTAGAGATTGAATAAACAAGGGAATTGTGTGTATTTGTACCTCAAAGCGCGCTCTGAAAGTGTATGTTTTCACGGCGAACGCTTAGCATCAAACAGAAGCTGATGAGGATGATCCAACGATTTTCTCAAAATTCTTTTCAACTGCTCTGCGTGGCGGATGCGACAATGTTCTTACTAAAGCGGGCTGTGTTCGGAGTGGGGTTGAAACAACGGCTTGTGTGACATTAGGAAAGTGAAGACTTTGGCACTTGCTTTTTGCATTATACTCCTCGTGTGTGTGCCGGGGTACTGTGACATACCGGGCAATTGCAAGGCCGATGAACTCGCTAGGTGTGGCGCCACCTCTTCTCTGATACCAGGAGGGGATCTTAGGCTAAGTAGACCTGTAATCAGGACACGTCAGAACTCGGCATATTAACTTGCCCTCAGAATGGGTGACCCACACGACGAATTTTGCAGAAGCTGCATGGATGAAGAGAAGGTAGAAACCACAACTCATCTCATTTTCTGGTGGCCGACTTGGCGTGGGTAGGGGTCGAAGGTGAAGGTCCTAGATTCAATCCCTGAATAGAGGAAGTTTCATAGTTTATGGCTCCTTTTCGAGTCCTCATAGTACTTGCAGAGTCATCCCATTTAGAATAAGGTTCTCAAACATCGTTCGGCGGTCTCTTTCATTCGTGGGAGGAGAATGGCATCCGCAAAATGACTGGAAGCAGCATTTTATCGCCATCGGTCAAATGTTATTTTGCACCAAGCTTGCTGACTATAAAGACTGGAAATCTCTAACCACTGAGAGATTGTCGATATTGTACTTGAACAGTTATGGTAGAGTACCAAATTCCAGATTTCAGGCATCTCTGCCGCGCAATAAAACCTAGAGCAGGGAGTGAGTGCCGAGTAGATGTAGCAAATAGGGTTTGTGCATGTGATTTACTCGACAGCAAGACTGCACTACTTAGTACTACCAAACGATTTGCTACACGATATGATGTCCTCGATTCTCAAAAAGATCCAATTAAACTTGACTGCTGTTTGACAAGTGGCATTCACACAGAATGGTCAACGCAATCCGAGAGTTCAACATCGACGTTGACAAGATTCCTCCCTCGACAAAAAGGGCACGTAGTTGGCTAACAAATAAGATTCCACACTTCATTTCCACGGATCTTCAAATATAAGACTTCAATCATTTGCACTTTTACTGGCCGAAACCTAAATATTGTATAAAAATATTCAATTATTATATCTTATCCGAGCAGTGATGAATGTGTTGTGTACTGCAAGTAATGAGTGGTCGACATATTTCAAATAATTTGTTTTACACATTGTAGCCAAGTGAACTAAAGAAAAGGACATAATAGTATAATAATCCTGTGTAAGGATTAACCTAAGGATGTATGACACACAATTATATGAACTAAGCCAAGGCGGACAATTATTCCGAATGGTCTTTGAAAATAAAAAAAATATTGTTAACTTTCAAATAAAATTGTTTGTATTCGTTCAACATGGACTCACAGCACATCTACATAACTTTCTAATTGTCAGGACATTTTGCCTTCCACAGTAAACACTCAACCCTCAATGTTACAATCCAAAAAAATTTTATAAAATTTTAAATTTGCTTCGTTAAATTTTGTTTTGCTTTTTCCAATTATTGATGGGATCAAAATACATAATGATGAAAGAGCATCTTATTGTCTTCGAACTGAGTTGTGAAGCAGTCCAAAAGGGGAATCAAAAAACTAAACGTTTTCAAGATCAGACGCGTTCATGAAATTCTCAGGTTTTAAGTTTCATCCGCAATACTTAAAAGACCTTGCACAGTCTCTGAAATGTGTCTTTTAGTATATAACCAGCTTTACGTGGTGCTGAGCTGACACTAGGTCACAAGAAGCCGATTGCAAAATGAAGCTTATTAACAAATTACTGTTGATTAAATAGGTATAGTATAAATTACAAATGATTTCAATTTTTCGCAGGCGTCGATGGGATCGACAGGACGATCTATCGATAGAACACATTATTTAATTTTTTGCGGATGAAGCTGTGTTCCTTGCGCGGTTTCTGTGGACTCAGATATTTATCCAAAAATTCTCTCACAATGATTGAGCGATGAAATTAATTATCTTCTTCCAACATTCATAGAGTCCAATCAGAGAAGGTATACATGATCATGTGGCTGTAGTTCTTGAGTTTACTTCATCTTATAGGAGCGCAGGTTCAAGATCATTTAGCAAAATTGTCCATAGTGCCCTCTTGGCAATGTTAAGTTTTCGAGAACGCCGCTCCCTGAAATCGACTGTTTTGGTATATTTTGCAACGGACGCTTCAACGACAGCATTATTCCCGGCACTACAACCCAGTCCTTGGCTGGAAACGTTAACCAGAGAAATTCAGATTAAAATTTGATCATTGGACTATGATTTGCTGCCTAATGCGGCGAGAATTACCACCAAAAATTGGCATTAACGCTCTTAAAGTCGCCGTAAAGTACTCCAATTTTGAGAAAAAATTATTTTGTCAACTGTGAACAACACGCTGAGAATTTTGTCGTTACTGAAAGTTTTGACATTCACAGCTTAGTGATTAGTTTAAGGGTGGGCTTATAGTGAAAGTTCAAAGTTCCCAAAGTCCCAGTTGGAACCTTCATTATGATCACGATCGCGGTAACGTGCCCTTAGCCCCTTCGTTTAAGCCGTTTAAAGACTTCTATTCCACATTCTGCAACGAGTTTGCCAAAACATGAAAAATACTATAAAATCGATGATCAGACTGCCAGATAATCGGTGTTACGGTTAAAGTCCCTTCCAACAGCGGTTTCCGAAGAACACTGCATTCGCCTGTTACATCGGATACATGAAGGATATTGATATCAATCCAATGAGCCAACAACACCGCAAGCGAATAACGGACTTCAAACTTTGCTCGCCCCAGAGCCCCTGTCAAACGTTGACCTGAAGACATCCCAAATTTGGTGCAGCAACCTCATTTTCCTATGTCCTCTTTAACTCAAACATTAGATTCACTTTCAAATCGTCCATGTAACTGCACGATGTACCACCCTCGACCACCTCATGGGAGAACCCAACAACTCCCCAGAAAGTAGACCAAAAAACAGATAATGAGTTTTCGCATTCCCGGCCCGAAAGAAAGTTCATTAAAACTCAAAAAACCGGAGCAAACACTCGGTGGAATGAAGTGGTGGCATTTGTACCGGAATCCACACACACACACAAACACGCAAACCCCTCTGGAGCAAGTTTCGGCCACAGAAACCACTCTCATTCGCTGTCTGCTGCAGCACACAACCGCATTTTTGACATCAAACTGCGCTGCAAACTCGGCGCGACTCGTCCGTCCCTCGTTCAATTAAAAGACAATTGAACGCACTGGCGTTTCGTTCTCTCCAGCCACTCCCCATCCACTGACCCCAAACGACTTGTTTAATGAGCTTTCAAAATGCATTAGAGTCCCGAATATAGTTTTGATTGTGTCGTGTGTAAACATCCTTGAATGAAAGCATCGACATCGCCTACGGCAAAAAAAAAAAGTTAAATTACCTTATAAATGGATTGAGTCGTTCGGGGAGGGGTGGTGGAACACGGCGATGACTGTGATGAAACGACACCGCTCGTCGGCATATGCTTGACGCAAGGATCCACACGACCGGGGATACATTTATGCCACAAACAGAGCGAAGCAGAAAGGAAAAGTTATCTCTCACCATGCGTCCTTGCGGCTTTAAACTTTTTCGCGTCTTTCACAAACTGCCGTCACCATGTGTCGTCTTCCGGTGCTTGATTATCATGGCTCCGGTATCGAGTGTGGAGCAGGTGCTCGCTGACAGGCAAGCGGGCCTAACAGCCCGAGTGATACGTTGCGATATTGGCGAATTATTTACGGGCAAAACAAAATTTTCCGTCAACTTAATTTCTGACAGTTAATAAATTTAAGTATGCTCCTGACATGAAGTTGACAAGTTTTTCCTGTCGCCGTGAGTGCGTTGATGTACCGCACGTGGGCGAATGGCGGTTGGCGGTTCGTTGGTTTTTTCGGTGGAATGACGAGATGCCTGTCGGATGTAAATAATTACACAGCTGCTTGGCAACGAACTGGATGTAATGAGAACGTCAAGTGTGTGTCTGTTGCCGGGAACAGTGGTTTCCCCTAATCGACTTATCGCCATGCGATGGAGTGCTCATTTTTGTCGCACTGTCAGACCTTGTTGGAGGTGACCTTTTTTGCCGGCTGACGGGGACGCCAAGGGAATCGCAGGCATGTGTTGCGTAAGTCCTGTCATCTGAGCTTTGAATTTTGCATTCGACTGAAAATTGAGACTCGAATCAAAAATGCTGTTGCTTGGCAGCTGTCCCGTGAGAGTGACGCAGGTGTGGAGTGTGACCATGAACTTGAAGTCCTTTCTGGCACATCGTGTTGCAATGTTATGCCAATGAGTTCAACACATAAAATGCTTTAAATATGGTATGCACTTCGCCTCTGGGACATCAGAGAACACTTCTTCATACTTCCGACCACTGACAACAGACTTTACAACTAAGCTACAGAAAAGTTGCTCGTGTAGGGTACCACCTATTTTTCAGTAAATTGACTGAAACAGTCGTGCCAACACAAATGAGCCAATGAATCCGCATTCAATACAAACACCGCAGCAAATAGTGCCTCTATGTGAATTTTAGTTCACTGTTTGGCGCGTGCGATCGATTGTGGCAGTTTTGTTTGTTCGACGACCGACGCAAGTGGAGATGATATTCATCGTTCACAATCATCAGCACTTAACAGCGGGTTGTCTGCTAACACTGACTAGTCAGAAGGACGCTACAAATCTTTGGAAGTCCAAGTATGATGCGTCCGTCAGTTTACCTGTTCGGGGCATTTCATAGATTCCTTCGATCATTCCTTGCTTAGCCGAGGGAATCAGACGCAATGAGTCCCCCAAGTTATATTGGATTGGAGATAAGTAAGGTAACAAGCTAAGACAAAATAAATTAGTACAAGAATGGGCCTACCTATCCATCAACTGGAAACACAATCCACTATATTTCCGATCAAAATACCCTGCTAGTTCGCTGAAAATATTTTTTTGTTTTCAAAAAGATCAAATCTTTTTAGGCGCTTTTGGAGGTTGACGAAGTTCTATTACAGTCCTCTCCTGACATTATCTTGATCGTCAATCATCGTCCAGATTGAGTTTAACTCCACTTAATGGTTAGGCTGAAGATGTTCTATGGGAAGGGAAAAGAAACGAGACTAAACCAAACCAGACATCATATTCGCAATTCGTTAAAAAGTCACAGCACTGCGCTGTCACCGATAGGAGGAATACTAAAATGCTTAGTCAACACCAAGCGAAAGGGGGGAATTATTAGAAAGCCCATGACTCGCAAGGGCATTCATGTATGTGGTCTCTGCCTTGCTACCTTCTTCTTCATCCGTGACAAAGACCTTAATTCCTCAATGAATTCATCTGCATTAAAGATTGGTAAGTCGAATGAGATATGCTTATGTTCAGATTCTTCACTTAGATGCCACTCCCTCTTCACCATTAGAAAACAATCATGAACAGCTATCAAACTTCACAAAACAACAAAATTATCAGCTAATTGCAAGCTTAACTCACATCCCCCCGAAAATCATCTCAGCCACGCCTTGAAAGCATCCCGTTTCCTATCACAGACGTGCTCTACAAGTAATAATAATGTTAATAAACGGGTGGCTCTACAGCCCGAAGAGGACCAGGACCTAGCTTCTACAGCAACACCTCGTTTTATGTGTGCTATTATTTGATGCCGACTCCAGACGGCCTAGTTTGAGAAGCTTTTTACAGTTATTACTCATTGAGCATTGTCAGTGGCTCGAAAGAGGTGGGACCGAGACCCGAATCGTATTCAGGCAGAGAGGTTAAGTTGCGTAGGTTTCGAATCACATACCCAGAATGCCACGGCCACCACCATATAAAGAAATGCACTTTCTCAATAATGACATCATAAGATTGCTGACAAGCTGCCTTAATGGCAGGAATAAAATGAATTTTAATTTAACGTCAAATGCAATTGGGTGTGAGTGAAAGTATTAATGGTGTCCTTACTTGCGTCAGTCACTTGACTCTCAGCGAATGACTTAAAACTGCGGTAAATTATTGTTTGTGCAGGTCCCTTACTTCCACCATTCTTTTATTTTTAACATTTACAGTCACCATTAGAAACATTCAAAATAATTCTGATATCCGTTTACTTTTACATTAGTACTCCAAATCTTGCTATCCACATATTATAAGAGGTATATTCTATCTACATGGTGACGTGTTTGGATCTTCGATGTTTTGGTATTAGGTACATTTGAACTACATTAGGTTCCTTAAAATAGGCCCGTACATCTGTCTGTGGTTGTTTATGTTTCTTTCTAGGATAGACGGCTACACGCTGCCGTATACGTAACATTTTTATCCGACGAGGTGGCAGTCTTAAGAGTTGTCTTGTGTGGCCACGCTGCCGTATACGTAACATTTTTATCCGACGAGTTGGCAGTCTTAAGAGTTGTCTTGTGTGGCCACGGTGGCGTATACGTAACATTTTTATCGGACGAGGTGGCAGTCTTGAGAGTTGTATGGTATGGCTACTGTGGCGTATACGTTACATTTTTCATCGGACTAGTTGGCAGTCTTAAGAATTGTCTTCTGTGGCCACGGTGGCGTATACGTTATATTGTTACATAATCCTATTTACCTCGCAAAGTTCAAAATATTTCCATTTCCTTCCCAAAATTGTTGAGATTGATGTGGTAAATCCAACCCAATTGGCATGTACTATCTGACTTGTTAGGTCTGATTCATGGACGATTCGATAGCTTGACGGCCCGCTGCATACTGGTTCCAGTTATTAAGATAAAGCTGTTTTGCTCTAAACCGGACGTTCGGTATTCTTCGCCTTCATTTTCCTCATCGACTCAGTTAAGGGTTCTGCACAAGAGTGGTGAATGGACATCCTTGAATAGAGAGCATCACTCGAGTACCGTCTCTCTAGTTCCTACACTCACCTCAGGGACTTTCAAGTCGACAAGAAACGCTCCACTTTCCATTACAACTTTTCGTGACACATGATGTAACTGCGAACAGAAATATATTTAATAAATGAAGTGGCATCCAAGGAAATTTTCAGATCGCCCTTGACTTGCAATAGTTTCCAAGGCCTTTTACTCAGTTTCCCCCCTTGTTGATGTCACATTTCGTCGACGGTCATATAAACTTCTAGAATTCTCAAAAGAGTTTGGCTCAATTACTGAACGTCGAGGTCAATCAGAAGGAAGCCCCGTTAATGAGTGGTTTGAGAGGAAACCATTTAAATCAAAAGTTCACATCTGATTATATCCTAACTACCTCCACGCGCTCGCGGGCTATTTGAGAAGATTTTCTTATCCTCCGCTGTGACACCACGAAGAACATTCTAACGTATGTATATCCAAACCGATGCCCTTCAGGATAAAGCAGAAAAAATCCTTCCCAATTCCATGAGATGCAATTAGAGGACAAGGAAGATGTTAAAGAGATGAAAAAAAGATATAAATCCAAATGCAATCCTTTTCATTAATTTACAAGCACAAGTTATGTTTGGGAGTAGTTTTAAATACCGCCCATCCCCCGCCCCACTGCCAGTGCTGCCGTAGTTGGACCAAAGACAATTCCGCGCATTTGAAAATGAGGAGGAGGCTGCCGTGGTGGAGATTGGTGCTCTCTGTGCAAGAACCCCGGAGAGGTGGCGTGAATGAAAAACTGAAACTGTATCGTCCCCACGAAAACGAAAACGTCGGCATGGCCAGAGAAAGGTTTAATGGAGTTGCCTAAGTGCTTTTAAGTTTCGCCGTCTTCATCCATTAGTGTGGGGATGGTTTCATTTAAGTCTTGCGAATGCATTTGGCGACAATTTGTCGTCTACCTTCATCCGTCTCCCTGCCGTCCCCTCCGCCCCTCCACCGTCTGAGTTACATGGTGTATCTGGGATATTTGTGAGTTTTCCTTTGGGAAAACTACTTACATGTAAACTGCTTGAAACAAGACAAGACGAGAAAGATTTTCATTTAATTGAATGCAATTCCATTCCATGAGTAACATGGATAATTGATGTTGATGTTGCTGTTGATGCTGCTCTGGGTGGGGTGTGCGCTTGGTGTGGGAACCCGGATGAATGGGTGGTAGGTGGAATCCTGTTTAAGCATGCGATTTGGATAGCTTAAGAACTCGGTTTGCTTTACTTGCCGAGTATGTACGTTGGTTTCCTCGTGGTTTCGCCTTTCAGGCAGCATCCTCTTGGGATTAAGCGATCTAGCAAATGAACGTAATGGAACTGATTTGAGATGGACTTGTTCGTTTGACGGCGGGGGTGTCATGCACACACGGGGGGCTGTCGAGTTTATTTTCAAGTGACACACAAGGATTTTCACAGAAACCTTGATGTTTCCTTCAAATCGCTATGCCACTCTGCAGCGTAGAGTTATGTTCTAGAAAATTCTTGAGTTCTGTTGAAATCTTGCTTCCAATTTACTCCTTGCCCGAGCATTACTACGAAAATGTAATGAAAGTTTTTGAATTTGAATCCTTTGCTAAAGAATGAAGCGACTCATCCCCTATGATGTTCCTTTGCAGAACGTAATTAAATGATTCTCTCTTGTCAGCTTTTTAAATGCATTCTATGCAAGTGTAGATCTATAGGTCCGGCGACAACACCGTATTTTCGGAAAATTAGTCAGTCATCATCGTTCGTATTGAATAAAGTAAAAGAATTCCTCTCCAGCGGAAAGTGCTTTTGGCCATCAAAGCCAAGGTTTATTGGCCCGGCTGAGGCTGATGTCGATGGAGAAGTCGAAGTATGTGGAGTTCTTATCCTAGCTTTGATATTGTCCTTACATAAGGCCTCGCCCAAGTTTAACAAAATCAATCGACTGCGGAAACGTTTCATATTGTAGGAGAACTCCAAATAAAACGCTCGTGTTCCTCGTATGACAGTTTATTCCAGAAGAAAAGAGGTTGCTTGTCAATTTGTACATACTTTTTTGACTTTTTGAGACGCAGAATATAACAGTTTACCATAATTGCGAGAAGATTAGATGATCAGGTTGGCAAGGAAAGGTACTCATGTGCAAGATTGAGAGCTGAATAAGAACTGGTCACTCAGCTACAGTATGGTATGCAAAAATGCGCCTGACAGAATTTTATTTTCGCTAAGTCCTACAATATTCCTCTTCCATTTCGTGAAGGATTGAGTAAGGATCAAGAATGCATTCAAAACCGAAATGTCAAGAATGTTGTAGAACAGGATCAGTGGCACCGATACGTGTCAATCATTTGGTCCAGAGCGTTGACACTTGTCGAAGCGAAGAAGGGAGATATTGACTTTTAACTTGAGTGCGATGTCCGGTTCAGCAGTGATTTCCAAACGCATTTCAGCATCACTGTTATAATTTTCGGAGTCACTTTCAGTCTTGCTGGTGAATAATCTGTATCATCTTCCGAGAATTCGTTGCCACACAAACTGTTCGCTGAAGCGCTCATAGATAGTTTGAAGAAAAAAAATAATTCATAGCAAAAGGTTGATCAATCGAATAATAAAGAAATTACAGAGGAAGTGTCGCAATGCTGTCGCAAAGAACCTTATTTGAAAGTCTAAGTAATCGTTTAGACACAACGTTGGAAGCTTATTCGTACGTACTCCACCTCATGTTATCCACGTATTGGAAGATGTATATTCTATCTAATTTCTTTGTTCTAAACATCGGTAACATGGTGACATGTTTGGATCTTCGATGTTTTGTTATTAGGTTCCTTAAAATAGGTCTGTACATCTGTCTGTAGTTGTTTATGTTTCTGCCAACAATAGACGGTTACACGCTGGCCTATACGTTATCGGACGAGGTGGCATTCCTAAGAGTTGTCTTGTGTGGCCACGGTGGCGTATACGTAACATTTTTATCGGACGAGGTGGCAGTCTTTAGAGTTGTCTTGTGTGGCCACGGTGGCGTATACGTAACTTTTTAATCGGTCGAGGTGGCAGTCTTAAGAGTTGTCTTGTGTGGCCACGGTGGCGTATACGTAACATTTTCATCGGACGAGGTGGTATTCCTAAGAATTATCTTGTGTGGCCACGGTGGCTTATACGTAACATTTTCATCGGACAAGGTGGTATTCCTAAGAGTTGTCTTGTGTGGCCACGGTGGCGTATACGTAACATTTTGATCGGTCGAGGTGGCAGTCTTTAGAGTTGTCTTGTGTGGCCACGGTGGCGTATACGTAACTTTTTAATCGGTCGAGGTGGCAGTCTTAAGAGTTGTCTTGTGTGGCCACGGTGGCGTATACGTAACATTTTCATCGGACGAGGTGGTATTCCTAAGAATTATCTTGTGTGGCCACGGTGGCTTATACGTAACATTTTCATCGGACAAGGTGGTATTCCTAAGAGTTGTCTTGTGTGGCCACGGTGGCGTATACGTAACATTTTGATCGGTCGAGGTGGCAGTCTTTGGAGTTGTCTTGTGTGGCCACGATGGCGTATACGTAATATTTTTCATTGGACGAGGTGGAAGTCTTAAGAGTGGCGAGAAAATAGCCCGGCTCCCTCCTATGGACACATGTGAATCTAAAGAAACGAAACAGCTGACGTATGAGTGCTTGATGAATGAACAATGAGTAACTTCTATTTCATCCTCAAAAACAAAATCTGCTGACCCGATTGCAATGTCTCCAATACGAACCTTATAATCTCGCTATAAGTAGTTAACTGCAGTGTCCTTGCACAGATCATTTCAGGCCAGTGATTGGTGGGTCATCATGCTCATAGATGTTAGACTCTAAGCACACTCGAGTTTATCTAAATATTCTTGTGTATAAGCATGTTTGAATCTAAGTCAATTCTTAGGAATTCCACCTCGTCCGATAAAAATATTACGTATACGCCACCGTGGCCACATCATCAGATCTGCGAGTGTTTCTAGAGTCAGTTGCAGTAGTCGAGATAACTTAGAGACCAGACGCCAGAGGCGTGCTCCGCAGATTTGGTTCATTCTTATTATTTATCTAGCATAGACTAGGCCTGATTTCCACTGATAGATGCAGAGACTCCAAAGAAGCGGTGGCGGTGGTCGCAACTCTGGAGCATCTTCTTCATTTCTGCCCTGCTTTAGTCGAAAGTCCATATAAAACTCAAGGCCAACCATTATTTTTATACATTCCGCTTAAATAAAGCTACAGTAGACTATACCGAGGATAACTCGATTAGTGAGTCCTTCCACTGTGGACGACTGAATAAACGACAGGCAATTTATCAGATGCATGGGTGGTGCTAGGGAGCCAGGGCTTAGCTTCTGTAGCAACACCTCGTGTTGTGCCTTCAATTTAACCTTCAATTCTTGCCGACTCCGAAGGGCCAAGTTTGAGAAGCCTTTTCTAAACAGTTATTACTCATTGCTTTTGTCAGTGACTCAAAGAGGGGGGGGCGTGAGGATTATTTCTGATCGTACCGGCCGAGTATTGAAAAGTTGCATAGGAGTCGAAACACATGGCCACAACGCCACGGCCACCTCATTTGGCAGATGTAGCTTCAACTACTTACATGTCAGCTATCGACAAAGTTACATCCTTCATAATACTTCAAAACAGTTGGGAACAATAGCAAGGGCGGTAGGGTTATTATGTAGCTCAAATATCATTTCATTCAAGAAGGCGACATCACTTCTCACTTCTGCCAGACTGCAAATTCTCATCCAAGTCAAGAAAAAATCCGTTTCCTGCGATTGCCCTTGTCCCGATGGAGTGAAAAAGACTCACCCTGGAGAGGTGAAATTGAAGCTCCATTTAATCGGCAGGATAAAACGTGATACAAGAGGTTTTCTTCTTTCGACAGAATCTGTTCAGAAAAGCCTACATTTCGTTCACTTTAAAACGCTGACAGGATAACATTGAGTAACTTTAAAAACCAACTGCAGTCTCATGACCCTTCCCGCTTTGTGGTTCTGCAGAGTTGTTGAAATAGGCTCCCATCCGTATTTGCGTTCCACTGCGGAGCGCCTAAGCAGCAGACCATTCGCATTGAGAATTGGTAACCAATGAAATCCAGGTCAGTTCACAAGAATACGGAGTACAATTGAATTGTTGCAGCCTGCACCGCAGGCGAGGGGTGGTTAGACGTTACGACGACCGATGTCATTAGCAAATTGAAATCAACACGGAAAAACCTTCGGCTGCAGTTTGCGTGGAGTAAAAAACGTCCAACCAACTAGTATGCAAGTGCCCTTTGTCGTTTGTTGACTTTTCTGATTCTATTATTTTCTATGTTTATTTGAGTTTCACTTCGCATGCACCCTCCCCGGGTGCTCTTGTCATTCTTAACGAATGTTTGGCTGCCTCTCCAGTGAGGAGGGGTATTTACTCGAGCTCAAGCTCGTGCTGTGTGCAGTCATTTTTTCTCTGCTTAAAGACTGCATTGTGAGCACCGGTAGCGACGTTGTAGTGCCAACGGCAAAGAACACACCAATTAAGGAGACTTCTCGTCCTTCCAGGTGTACAACACAGAGTCCTGAGGGGGGGACGAAAAGAAATGAAAGGGATGAAACCACTACCGATATCATCAGCTCCCTGAAACGGGTCCCTAATCGCAATGGCAGCGACCGATGCGATAAGAACAACGCCCTTTTGGCAAACGTGGTGCTGACACTGCCAAAAACACACACAAAAAAAATGAAATGGAGATACACACTGCCGGAGGCGGTGCGAAAGAATGCTTTAACTTAAACACACAACCGTTCTCCAATTAAGTTAATTAAACTGTTCCACGAGCGCCTGTGCCCCTGCCCGTGGAGAGACAGCACTCACAACACAGCGACAACAGAATGAGCGAGGAGAAAAACGCAAGCGGACTTCCTCCCAAAGTGACATTTAAATGATAAATTATACAAGGACACACAGACGGAGGAGTCAACACTGTGAGAACAAAGGCCCTTACATCAGACAAATGGTAATCTGATTGCGTAGAGATACAGCTCATGTTTCTGACGCGGCAGCGCAGCGCGGGTGATGCCGTGAAACTAAATCTGTGTCAAGCTGAGCTGAACATTGTACAGCCTCCATTTTATCAGATCTGCGGTACAGTGCTCAGGTCCCACCGCAAGTACACCCTGGTGAGCATTAAATTATCCAGTGCCACCTCGTCCCCTGGCCGGCATGTCGCTCGTTGTCCTATTTAGCAAGCAGCGACAACCATCAGTATTGCCATAGCCACCACTACAGCCCCATGCCCCCCACCCCCTATCAAAAGGTGGCTGAGGTTGGATTATGCTGAAGGGTGATGGTGCACGGGCTCTGCCTTCACCCGAATCATCATAAATAAGGACATGAAATGGTTTTTCGATTTTCCAAACAGCCGCTTCAATCCTCCTCCACTCTGGGCCATGCCACCACCATCGGTTGACACTTTAAAACGTTCGTTTCCGTTTAAGGGATGCGGATCCACTCTAGTTCTGTTAAAGATTAAAGCTAGCCACTGGGTGAGAGGCAGGGTTTGAAGCAAATGAGAGTCGAAAATGAGGGAACAAAAAAACATCGGAACTGAGGCAACCCCTGGCAAGTGTTTAGATGGCTAAAAGATGTGCGAAAGCTGTTGAGTGGGTGGTCGGTCGGTGAGTAGAATGACTCTTGTGAAGTCCCCCGCCCCGCAGCCCCACGGTGATAAATACAATTTCATTCGTAAGGCAGAAAGGACCAAGTCGGAAAGGAGTCGAATTTTATCGGAAAGTCGTTTGCGGCAGAGGGGGATGAGTGGGCTTTGACTGTTGGCAATAATGCTGCCGAGTGAAATTAAATCGTTTCCCAACTCCCAAGGATATCCTATCATGAGTCCTGCTGCCGTCGCTGCTGGTATCCCTGCAATCAACATCAGTTTTTCTCGTTGCCTTTTTTGCCCACATCCTGCTCTCACATAGATTTGTGCTCATTCTCTGTTTCAATCGGTGTTTTGCTTCCTGTTCTTCCATCCTGCAGGATGTTCACAAGGAAAGAAAAAATCATGGCCCAGCTATTAATTGACTCTGCGCGCCCGGCCGTGGCTGGGCCTGATGAAGGCAAGGATGTGATGTACCCGATGACAAGCTACCACCTGTCAGGGTATTGTTCACGAATTTGATTTCTTGCGGCTCGCCGTAATATATTTTTCTTTGCTCTCGCCTTCCGGAACAAAGGGGACGTGGTCCGTCAATGATGATTCAAGTAACAATTCGATTGTTTATTTATTTAATTTCTCTTCTTTTTGCGAATTAAGGACTTCTTCTCTCTGAGGGGATGATTCTCTGTTGATTCGACGGAAACTGGAGCAGCTGTGGAGGCTGTGGAGGAGGTTTAATTTTTGTTGATTTTTGTAGATGTTCTTCGCTTTTGTTTCCCTTCGTGTTGTGTACCACGAATTGAAAAAAATGTATTTTTTTTTTCTTTTAATGAATTACCATGACTGGTTGATGAGCGAGGGGGATTATCCCGAGGATTTGGAGGCGGCATTTCGTTTCGAAGAAGGGGATGCCTCTAATAAGTCACTCAAAGGGAATGGATTTTGTTTTTGCTTCTGTCTGCTGAAAACTTTTCCATTAATCCTTGCCGAAGAATTAGTCGGAATTTTTTTTTTCGTCTTCGTTTTAAAAGGATTTGTTGTGATTTTAAAGGCACTTGTGTCTGTTCTGAACTGTGACTAGACGCGGTGGATAGGAGGGGAGAATTTAGAGGCATTTCTTAAATTTAGACATACTTCGCACGGCTGCGTGTACTGGAGTACTTTATAAAATAAAAACCCTGTTTTTTCGTAGATCTAGTGTGACAGCTTCGTTGGCTGAGATCAAAATCATAGCATTCATTGAACACTTTATCTACTTCTTTGTGTGTGCTACAGTCCAGAGTGGACCTAGACATCAAGCAACACGCTTCTCCAACTAGCGCTACCCCAAGTTACTTGTACCAATTTGGTTGAGTACCGCCTCAACTGGTGTGCCTCCTCGTAGACTTAGACATGCTGCATTGCAAGAGTCGTCCAATAGGGTCTCCCGAACTCTGACAGTTGATAGCGGCCATATTCTTGAAGCCATATCTGTCAAATTGGCTAAGCGTTAGCCAATTCAGTCTGTTTTGACACAGTGTTCAACAACACGCGCAAATATTGCAATAATCGTCATGCCGACGAATGGGTACAACCACAAGCAAAATTGTCGATTTTGGCAAGATTGTTATCTAAATGAGATCCAAGATCATCCAATGCTGTTTCTACGGGCTCAAGAGGCAATTGTGTAATTGAGTCATCTCTCGATGGACCAAGCTGACTTTACAAAAAGACCTTGGTCATCCCAGTCCTACTGTACGGCGCGGAGGCAAGGACAATCTCAAAGGCGGATGAGGAAGTCCTTGGTCTCTTCGAGAGAAGTTCTGAGTGCTATCTTTGGGCGTGGTTGTGTTGACGAGTTTTGGAGAGAGACACTGGAAGCATGGCAAGCCTATTCAGGCGTCTAAGCGCCCAACGCCTATGATGTCATATCCGGGCCCAAGAGCCTTCGACTCCGAACCTGTGGGACAACGTAATAGAGGACGCCCACGGAACCGTTGGAAGGACCTCAACCAACTCGGCTTACGTAATTGGAGACGGATGGCTAAAGATCGCACAAGCTGGAGAGGCTTGTCGAGGTCCACCCCGGACTGTAGTAACAAACCAAGAAGAAGAATACTTTTTCTTGTGGGAGTTTTCTAAAGTCGCAGCTCTATGCAAATAAGCCACATACCAGAGCGGCCTTCAAAGCCCTTTCCATCGGTCAAATGCAGCCTCATTTATGCCCTAGAGTAATAATAATAATAATAATATAATATGAGCCAATAGAAGTCCAGGGCCTAGCTTCTACAGCAACCACTCATGTTGTGCGTGCCATTGTTCTGTCACGAGTGGAAGGCGCCTACAGTTTTATGCAGACTCCGAACGGCCAAGTTTGAGAAGCATTTTCTAAACAATTATTGCTCTTTGAGCATTGTCAGTGGCTACAAAGAGGTGAGACCGTGAATTTTATGTTTGGTCGTACCGGCCGGGGAATCGAGGTAAGGTTGCGAAGGGATCGACGCACATACCCACCACAAGGCCACCCGATGTACGCCCCAGAGTATTTGTATTTACTTTAATTTCGTATACATAATGGAATGCAGCACACTTTGTCTTATTTAAATTTAACGATAACAAGTGCTTCATGAATAACCCTTTATCACAGCCTCGGAGTGCTGACTATTCGGAGCTTAATTGTCGATGAGCAATGAGTGCCACCCTATGTGCTGGATTCGTAGACGAACTGGGATAATGTCGCAGTACAACCTGTACAGTTCATAGTTCCAACTCAAACAAAAACCAAAAAAAATATCCGTCGCAAAGAATTTTTTTCTCCAAGTCTCTCGCTACTCAGACTACCTCAGAATAATACCTATTCATTGTGACAGTTTGTCCAACATGTCGATGCTGTATAGTACTGTAGCAAAATATATATTTGTTCGTTACTGGGTGACGAGTATTCAATAAAGTACCATACAACGAAGCGTTACTCCTCAATGTATATCGCATACAACTTTAGGGTTGTACCAAAGCAAGTAATATGAACAGAATACAGACTTTTCAAAATAAGGTCCTTAGAACTTTCATTAATGCACCATGGTCTATCAGAAACGCTGAGATCCACAGGGATATTGGAATATTACCACTCCAAGATGAAGTTAAGAACTTTGCTTATAAACATAAGCGCCGTCTAGAAGGGTACACAAACTCTGCAGTTTACCCGATCCTTGAGGAAACTAATGTCTTTCACCGACTTCAAAGGACTAGACTCCTTGATCTCGTGCGTGCGATAGTCTACACCCGCGCATGGTTGCGGTCTTAGCAGGAACTTCATTGGAGAGAAACCTGCCGATGATTACCTAAATTGTGAAATGCGAACTACTGCTTAAGTGCTTCACTTAGTTGTTGTCTTAAAAAATACAGAGAGGTGGTTTTAGCGAGTAAAAATCTCACACTTCTATGTGCGAACGTTCGCCATAGAGTCTTGTCGAAGATTTCCACATATCTCGGCAGAAAAAAAGGATATCATCTACATGCCTACATGTACTATCGACAACCGACTTCGGTACGTTCACTTCTTTCTCTTCTCTTCTAGTAAACATTGTCTCTATACTGCTTTGATGGGTTGTCCCACATCACGCATCGATATGGTTTGATGGTATATCTCTCTTGAATACGGAGAGAGACCATTTATAATTTGTGTTGTGTGGAATCCAATCGTATCGCTATCTATGTTGTATCCTTGGTTATGTATGTTTTGAAAGTAACGAAAGTAACGAGTAACGATATCAAAGCACCTGGCATTCTGATTGAATGTAACAAATACGTACGGGTAATCAATTTGTCATTAATTTTACAACCCTAATGCTTTATGCCTCCCATTGAATACAATATACACTTCATTCGCCGCCGGGCCCGTTTTAAACGCGTCCAACAGAATGCCAGCTATCCCCTCGCAGTCTTCTGCCAGTCACGCCAATTTCATCCGCATGTGCTTCTGGAAGACCGTACCTCGAGTCTTGGCGTGACTTGTTTGTTGAGACTCTCGTCATTGGATGGATTGAAGCAGATCGTATCTAATCGGAATACCGATACAATAATGAATACATGTTGAAAAAGTAAACACGAATCGAAACTGTGATATCTTGGCAAATCCTTCTCAAAGTTTAGCAAGAACGAGAAGACCAAAGATAGCTGCATGGGACGTGATTCCCTCACCATTAGTTGGTTGTTAAAAAGCCAATTTGTCAGATCTAATTAAGCCAAGCAAACAAGTCATTCGGCGACGACGACAACAACCAAACAACCGCAGTGCCATCTAGTCAAATAAACACTTCACACATCCTCAATCGCATCGGAGACATCAATCCCAGTTTTATGAACCGTAAATTTAACATCATGTCATTAAGTCAAATGTCAACGTTAGTTTATCTGTTGGCAACTCCATAAATCACTTATCGTTAGTTAGAGCAACCCCATTACATTGTGATGGCAACCTCAGCTGTGGCGCACATGGCTTTGGGAATGCATTGCACATTCGTCCTCTGACTTCATCAATCCCCTGAGCCGGGATCACTTCGGTGGCGCCAAATGGTAAGAAGAGCATTTCATCTCCAGAAGCGACACACGAATTTGGATTGATGCCACGTGCACACACACTCTCACGCTCATTGAAGCACTGTGGCTGCTTGCGATGTACAGACCGAAGCCAAAACCCGAAACGTTACGACCGGATGCCGTGTGTATGCGTTGAGTTTCCCCCGAGCCGTGCTGCGAGACTCATTTGCCTCAGGAAGCATGATACTTAATGCACACGAACGGAAACTCAACCAATCTCTGGCGAGTTTCATTTACTTGGCGCTTCCTGTGAAGATACAACTCGACGATTTGATGGTTTCATTTCGCTGCACTTCGAGGATTCCTTTCACCTTTGTCCCACTTGCAGTGCACCTCCGATGGAGCTCCCTCTCGAACGCTGTGTTTATTGCGCACGAGACGATGAGAAACTGTTCCAGAATCGCCTCAGTTCGCATTAAATGTCAGCTATCTCCTTGTTCTTTGCATCGTCGTCGTTGCTGTCGTTGTCGTCGTCTTCATCGGAATCGTTGTCCTTGTCGCTGAATGGAGTCATTTGGAAGAATTAAATTTTTGATTCTCTCCAGCGGCAGATGATATTGTTATGGGCAACCGTGAACTGGTAAATTAAGATGAAATCTTTCGAAGGAATCTTCCACTACAACACCGACACGGAGTCACTGCCGGTTGTTACATAACAACGCAGGAGGAGGGGATGAGATTGTATTCATGTCAGGAGCAGAGGGACGAGTGCCGAGTTGGGATGAAAGTAGGTTAAGATGCTGCCGTGATTAAAGTAAATGAACCGATTCGGGGCTGATCCCAGATAACTACGTTTTGCGGTGGAACAAAAACGAAAAGCTGGCAAATTCGTGCCGAAACAGAGAATCTGAGGCGTCACTTGAGCAAGTGAGGCATGCAAACAACGTTGAATTTTTCAGAGCTGCGGGAGCAAAGCGAGAATTGTTCACTTTTGAGTGGAAAATGGGAGCAGTGGTTGGGGATGTGTCAAAAGTCGAACTAGTTTTTGCATTCTTTGGTAAGTATTCGTGGCGTCTGATGAGATTTAACGTATATTTGGTCGGGAATAAAATGTACACAAAAATTGTCAGAAGGAGTTAATATTGTTGCACGTAATGACTCATGAGTCAAGGCATATGGTCATCAAGGGAAGGGGCTGACTCCTTGCAAAAAAAATATCGACCAACGACCCAACGAAAGCTTAGGTCAAAAACAACAAGCGCATAATCTTTGGAACCCCATCTAGTTGGTTAGGGGTTCAATTCTGGCGACGGTGTTATCATCAATCTGTTCCCCCTGTGCAGGTGATGTTCAAAAATTAGGAGATCATCGTTGGTTGGTTGGCGTATATATTAGAGCTGCGTAGTCTTATAATAGTAAAGAGCAAGCTTGGCGCGTACTAGCTTCTTAAATAACCACTCTTTTGCCCCAACACGATTTTATACTACCTTCAATTGGCGAGTAACAATAGCTTCAATTTGAGAAGCTTTTTCTAAACAAGAGTACTCTTGGAGGATGGTCAGTGACTCTATAGAAATGGAGCCGTGAATTATAGAAGTTTGTAAATCCGACTCACTATGCTACCACTATGCTCCGATGACGTAGCATCCTCAAAAGACGCACTACATGGCACATTCCTTTAGAGTACCTTATGGTAATCCCTGAGTTCACTTGAAATAGATTGAGCCTAATTTGTGCGAACCAGAAGGATGTCACAATACTCAACGAACCAATCCGTGATATTTATTTCAATCGGATCCTGTCGATACAATAACTATTCTTCTGAGCGGTCGGTGATTCAGTGCAACGCTGTATCAACGCTTCTGAAATCCTGAAGAAGCCATTTTTACTAAGAAAAGCTGTGATTGCAAAACTATCAACGCTAAATAGAAACTATACGTATATTTTGGTCGAACCATTTTTAAATTTAGTGAAGGCACAAAAAGGTGTAATTTCTGAAGCAAAGAACTCTCACTGAAGTCTGGTATTTCGGGTGTTGTCATGTTATTTACTCCCCGTCGCAACTCATCTCGCTGTTAAGTTAAGGTCAAACCTAAGTTTTAATAGAGAACATGCTAAAGGTCCAGAACAGTGCTTAATCGGTTTTGCCTGCGGATGAATCCTTGAGTGGAACACATGCAACCGTGCCAGGTCAATGAACAGGACTCAGATCAAAAAAAAAATCGCATCTAATTGGCAGCTGTCTACCCTCCCGACACGCCAACAACGTGGAAAGGGTGACAGCAAAAAAGGGGTAAAAGCATATCCTGAAAGGAAATCACTTAAAACTCATGCATCAGTAAGAAGCAGCATACATTTTTAATCAGTGTCCATAGCAACAAATGCCCTCGAAGTACAGAAAAGAGGAAAAGCACCAGTCCCCCATTTAGAAAGTGCCTCGAGACGTCAATAACATTAAATTGACAAATGGCGCCCACGTGACAGATGTCAAGTGTGGGACATTTGAGCCCGAACTCGGCCCGTCCACTGCCATCCATCAGTCACCCCAGCTGGGCCTCGTGGAAAAGGTCAAAATCAATTAACATTTCGAGCGACGGCAGCGGCGGCGGCGATTTTCAATTACAATGTCCCTTTTTAATTTTTCAAATCTCTCCCCTAATAGCCTCTGTAAACAGATCCCTATTGGAAACACCGTCTCCTCGTCGTTGTCCCTTTTCGGCGTTAAAACCGCCGAGAATATCAAAGACGGCATTGTCATATTCATTCGATTTCATGTGGGCGCGGCGGGGAATCCGTCACGTGCCACAACTTGCCAAGATTAAAGGCTACGCGGCCTTGGACTGGCTGCGGGATTGGTATATGGAAATTCAGCCCTCCTCCCGCGGCCCTCACCGTCGCATTCTTCGCCCAGGCCAAAGCGAAAGTATTCCCTATTTCGTCATTTCATGGATTGCTGAATAAAATTAAAATGATTAATAAGACGACGAGGCGAATTAAAAAATACTTGACAAGGCCCGCGCTGCTCAGACTCCGCGCGTCTGTCAGTGTGCGCTCTCTCCAAAGCTCTCAATTGGATTTCACGGCAATATTGAATCAAGGACATGGTAACTTGAGTCTTATCCCCAACACGAGCGTGAAGAATATCAAAGGAGATAAGATCTATGTACTTGGCCTTCAATTTATGTTCACGGCTCGTGGGTTTCGGCAAAAAAAAAAAAACGCCTTTCTTTGGGGGGTTCTTTTTCGTTTATATATTTTATTTGACAGCCCCATCCACACATGTGCGTGTATGGGAATAATTTTGAACGCTGCGCGGTGTAGCTCGACGGATGATGATGAATCCTACGCAGGATATGTGGCGGATATGCTGAGTGTTTTTTGTTTGACTGAAATACCCCGCTCCGCGGCGGTTGCCGCAAGTAGGGTGGCAAGTGGCAAGTAACTCCTATGTGCCACGTGATGTCGTGGATTTTTGCTTTATTACGGGTTACCTTGCTCATTCAGAATTTATTCATCACATAGCAGCCCATCGTGGGCCTACCGTGCCGACGCGCGTGAGAATACTCATTGACATGAGCTAAACATTAAGGCTCAGCAGAGGCAGGGCCTTGAAAACTTGTTAAAAATCTCCATCACTCCGTCCCGCACACACGCACTGGTGAAGACGTCGTGTGTGTTGAAGGGTCAGGCACTTCGCGGGCCTTGAGATGGACAGTGGAAGTGGAAGCTGTCGTTCGAGTGAGTCGCGAGTGCTCTGTCATCATTGTGAGTTCTGATTTGAAAGCATCCACCATGAAGGGCATGAAAATTGAAATCCGTTGCTGAATGGGAATTCAGACATTTTCCTTTGTCACGCATCCCCCCTCTGCTGGGTTAAATTGATGTCGATTCTAGGCGATGACGGTTTCCGTAATACGCTCTCTGAGTGAAGAATGGGCGCGCGGGCTTTTGGATTATTTGTCCAAGAAAAATGTTTGCCCTTGATCTACGAGTTGGGTGAAGAACACGCAAGCCGTAGGCGCTGTCGGTCTGAAGCATGCTATGAGCATGTGAGTGGAAGTAATTTTTCAGAAAGAAGGCAAACATGCGACAACAAGTTAAGAAGCATATCCTTAAGATCGTGTGAACAGATGAAAGGATGGGGGCTAGCTATAAATTCGGAATGAAATAAAAGAGGGAAGCAGGGACAAGGTGTTAAGCAATGTTTACTTCAAGGCCAGTGGCGATGTTTTGGGGGGGAGTATGCAATGGATCAGAATATGGGAAAGAGGAACAATGATCAGAAGCTCGGATATCTGATCCATATGCCCAATCCACAAGAGTGGCGATCATACATCTTGCAACAACTATAGAAGTATATCCCTTTTCAACGTCACCTACAAGATCGTACTGTGAGAACGTCTAAAGTCGTTTTGCACGGCATTAACCAGTAATACCAGTGCGGCTTCCGGTTTGGCAAATCGACTATAGAACCAAAAATTCACACTAAGGCAAATCCTGGATAAGACCGCCGAGTTTCAAATTAATACGCAACACCCTTTCATCGATTTTAAAGCCTCACACGACAGCATTCATCGCAAAGAACTATTCGAAGTGATATCCGAATTTTGGATCCCGCGAATATTGATCCGGTTGAATCGCCGGAAAAGATATATGAAACATATTCATCTCAGCTTGGCTCAGTTTGGCTCGAGGACTTCCAAGCCGTTTGAAATCTGCACCAGTTTTCAGCCCTATCGTGTGATTTTCTTAAATCTTGTGTAAATCTTAAATAGTGTGGTTGGGAGCATTAAACAAGCCCGTTCAACTGTTGGGTTACGCAGAAGATGTCGACATTGTCGCGCGCTCCCAACGTGGCGCAGTGGAAGCATTAACGGCGATTGAGGAACGGACGACACGGACTGGTCTTGATTTCAATGAGGATAAGACGAGATATATGCTGTAGATCAAGAACACCTGGGACAAGACATCACGATCGACAGCAAAAATGTGGAGATCCAACGTAGAATTGCCCTAGTTATAAATATGTCAACATCAGCTATTGTAGATAGGCTAGGCCCAGGAGTCATTCATATATCAGCCCCAAAAGAGATGTCATAGTCGCAGAAGAGGATAAATACGATACGTTCATACTATCGTTAAATAAGTAATAAAACCACTTGAGCGAGAACGGGATAGTACGGAATAAAAAAGGGACCACCGAATTGAGCTCAAAGTCCGATAAGGATAGGAGGAGATGCAGATTGAGTAAGACGATCGGCAGTCTCTAGTTCGACGAGAACGTGTCAAGTTCTCTCAGCTAGTGCCTAAGATTCTTTCCTTTTTTACATAAATGTTTAAAATATTGTTGCAAGTGTGTTCTTTTATTAAACTACGCTCCTTTGGTTTTTATTTGTATTCTGGATACTACATCCACTTGAACATAGATATAAATATATAATTGCATCGGGTTCTGACTCGAAGGACCAAGTACTCACTTTACAAAACACCAGTCTTGCTGTAAGGAGTCAAAACCTAGACCACTGCAGAGCTGATTCTTGGTGCCTTCCGGCTCAACCACAAACTCTACTAGGTGTAGCAGGATGTGGATGTAGTCCGGAAGGCAAAAATCCGTCGACGGCATCTTGGCCTTGTCCACATCGAGCGCAAAGATGGTCTTCGAATGGGAGCCCCCATGTTCGAAACGCAAAGGAAGACCGAACCTCTGGTATGACGACCAGGTATCGCGGACATAAGGCAGATTGATCTTGACTTATCGAAGCAGCGTATTCTGTTTTTGAAAATAATTCATTGTTTGTGGTGTAAAACCAGATATGTAACACAATGGGACTGGTCAGTCAGCTGCCTGAGTCTAACCAAGAGCACCATTAGAAGACTGGATGGCGGAGTTGGTAGAATGCCTGCCCCTAGTTAGCGGGGTCCTCGGTTCGAATCCCAGTGTAAGCAAAGTTAATACGCTTTTAACTGGTTTTCAAATCTGGTCCAGTCACCATTTGCCGTTGGGATCAAATTTACGGCACTATCACTGGAGTGTTCAATCAGTGGTAGTAGTCTGACCGTGGATTGGTACCCACATGGTCTATGTGTGCCGGTGAATTCACTAGCAGCCCCTCTACCTGACCTAACCTAAGAGCACCATCGTATTCGACTTCTTGATACTTTCCAAGATTGCACCAACGTCTAATGATGCTTTTTACGGTCTTTCAATTGGGAGAGCAAGATTTTGGAATTTTCTGGCATCACCGTAATATGATCCATTTAATTTATTTTTCAGACACTAAGGACAGATATCAGCAGCATGTTAAAGGACATACAAATAATAGTTAGATCTTGTAGTAACAATAATAAAAAAGACACACCTTAGTTTGTTGAACTATTGATGTAATGACTAAAATCAAAACTTTTTCACATAGTTCATTTCTTAGAGCTTCTTTTTGAACTATTTCATTCTTGAACTACACAATGTGCTATGTCGATATTATGATGTGTAGTTCAAGAACGAACTAGTTCAAAAAGGATCTCTCATAAGTGAACTATGTCAACTAGTTCAGAATGCCATTTGATTTTAGTTCATTTAGTTCTGTAATTCAACAAACTCAGGTTCACCTTAAACTAAATCGAACTTAACCGAAAATCGCACAAGACAAGAATTTTCTGAGCAGCGAACGACATTGAACTAATTGAACTAGAAGAACTAACTAGTTCAATAAATTGATTTGAATAAAACTGAGCGCTTCCTGAACTGAATTAAAAAGCACAGCCCTACTTACGTGCTTATGATTCCCAGTCGCCTAATTATCAACAATCAGTCCACACGCGTACCCAAGATCTGTCGAAAACGTAGGCACTCTTACTTCCAATTTCATCCTCCTCTGAAAATTTGCAACCTCTCCTAAGAAGGAGCTTCACGCATAAGTGCGTGCATTTTTGTACAGAAGTTCAAATTTCATAGCAATTAATCCTAGGAGCCTAACAAAGTGCTTCTGCCACACTCCTTCGATCAAGAGCACAGAGAACAATGGACGCTTCTAGTGTGTCCCTCCTTATCCCCGATGGAGACAGAGCATTTTAGCAAGACAACGAAAATGCCAATCATATTGATCGTAATAAGCTTTCTCCGGAACGTCTTGAACCGTATTTTAAGTCCTTATGCTCAGACAGGCATCTTGGATGAATAATCCTCCAGCAGTCGTCTCTAAGGAACAACACTTTAAGACCAAGGAATGAGGATTTGCCCTTCAGAAGCACTTTGCTCCTTTCGAGGAAAGCTGGTTAATTATTTTCCCGAACATGCTAGGCATTCCAGAGCTGTTTTCTGGATACGATAGAAACTCCATCACCGAAAAAGGGATCCCTCCACACAGGCATTTGCTTGCAAAGGCAGAACACGAGTATTATTCAGAAATCACAGCCAACGCTTCTGGTCAGCAAAATTGGCAATGGAAAAGGGGCCGGTTCCCTTCTGCACCGGCATAAATAGTCCCCAGCTGAACCGGGCACACCAGGAGCTGCTTTTCTCCGAGAAGATGGAACACAAGTTACCCCCACTTAATCACTTCCCAAGCAGTGGTAATCTGAAGCCTGCCACACCGCCCAACGTCTAACTTAATAAATTCTTGTGAAATTAAAATCATTTAACCATGACCCGGAGCCATTTTCTCTTCGATAGCCCAGGAGACCGAAACGCTGTAAATTTCATTGCCACAAGGATTGAGTGTGAAACCGGAGTGCACCCAGCAATACCACACCCACCCCCCCATCGCCACAGTATCTCGCAATCTCGCTCTGGAAATCTCTGCCCGACTGGATTCCGAGACTCCGGGCATTGGAATTTATGTGCGATAATGATTAAGGATCGAATCCTTTCCTCAGCCACTGGCTCGGTGCCGTCCTATCGATTCTTGCTGTTCCCCCATTCGCCACATGAAATACCTTCGCATTCACACCCCCTCCTCCATCACCATATAGATGCCACCCAATAGACAAGGACAACCATACGCCACAGCCGCATCGTGATAGCAGCGACATCTTACTTAAGTTGTTTGACAGCGCCAGCGAAATAATAATATTAACAGCGTCGACGACGTGCACGTACTGCAGACGGGAAAGTATCTAAACACGGGGGTATTAGGCGACTGACAGGCGTTATCGGCGTGCGCGAACGTCCATGGTGGCAATGGCAACCACGCGATTCGCATCGCATCGATACGTAGAGCTCAGGACGTGACTATTAATCTGCGGCAGGATATAATTGACAAGGGGAGCAAGCACTGACACCGGCCCACCCGTGCCGTGGTAGGCCCAAGTCGAGTTGAGGTCCTCAATGACGAACGCAGTAATGAGCAGGGAAATGAAATTAATTACGTTTTTAGGGTGGCTTGGGGACTCAGTTTGGCGGCGAACGGCGTGTGTGAAGCTGGCCGTCGAGGGGTTGCGGAAGGGCTGAGGAAACATCGAAATAACAAACAAGAGTCTATGCGCCGCAGGTTATTACGTCGGATTATTCGTAATCGCGGGCCACACTCCGATACGCCAACGCCAGTGCGTATGAGCTTGTGTATGGGCGCGGGCTCATGCTAGTTTATGGCCGCGAATGCTAATGGAGGCTTCAGTTAATTATGTAAATTGTTAATTTGTGACATGAAGAAAAGATGATGGCGAACGAGTATCCCTGAGTAAGTTCGGGTGGCGCTGGTGGGGTGGGTCCTAATTACAGTGCTTGGCGGTTCTATCGACGGAATTTGATTGATTATGAACTGAGTTTGTGGAGACTTTCAAAAGGGCATGGGTTCTCATGATTGGAGCTGTCATGAGTTCATTATTTACGAAGTGGTGTGCCGATCGATTGGAGAATGAGTGATTGTTGTGGCGCATGAGTAATTTCTTCTCTCCCCTTGCGGGTGGTCATAGGCAACCCACTTAACACCTGGTTTCTGTCTCGCTAGCTGAGTTGGTTGAGGGGACTCGCTTGGGGTCTGTTCCACTTTAAGAGCGTGAGTTTTCTTTTGCTCTGTACCAAGGAGTAGGAGTCGAAGAATGTTCGGGTGAGGAGCAAGCTGTAAATAAGCTCTATTGGAACTAGTCGCTGTAAGTATAAGACCCAGCGACTGGCTAGACTCATGCCCCTTTCTTTTAGTCGCCATCAACATTTGTTCCAGAGTCGAAGGCAGAGTTCCAATGTCATCTTCTTCCTCTTTGGATACTTTTTATGTGCCAGGAGCAATAATAAAGTGATCAAGGTCTTCAATAATGGCGGCTTGTTTGTTCGAACAAGAGCCCTACAATTTTGCTAGGAAAATTGGGGTTACTCTGCGCCTTATAACCAAGATGATGTCAGTTCTGCTGTTTACAGAGTAGGCCAGTCAGGCGACAGCAGAACATTGGGACGTCCTCGTCATGTCGTCGGTGTCAGATGTCCTTTCTCAGAGAGAGAGAGAGATAAAGTGACTATTGCTTGATCTCGCTGACCATCGCTTCCTTTCCACTGTAAGCAAACGTTGCCTTGAAGGTTTGAGTGTGCATGTTGTAATTGGTTACGGAGAGTTCATTCCAGATTCGCCAAGATTAATGTGGCAAGAGTTTGTGATTTCAAATGGTAATTTGAGTGATAATCGATTAATGCAACATATCGAGAACATTTCCATTCTCAAAATTATTCGAATGACTACTAACTGATAAGGTTAGGTGGTAGCGGGCTGCTAGTGCATTCATCAGCACACTTAGACCATATTGGTATATTGTGATACCCACAGTCAAACTACTACCACTGATTGACCACTCCAGTGATAGTGCCGTACATTTGAATCGGCAAATGGTGACTGGACCAGATTTGAAAACCAGTTAAAAGCGTATTAACTTTGCTTTCACTGGGATTCGAACCGAGGACCACGCTAACCAGGAGTAGGCACTCTACCAACGGCGCCAACCACTACTAACTGATTACTAACTACTAACACAAGACAACTCGATAAAAGTGTCTCCTCAAAATCATTCGTATGAATTCGAATTTATTATTTTTTTTATTAATGAACCGTGGAGTGGAGTAATTCTTCATCTATTTTTCTTTGCGTTTTTCTTTCATTCTGATTATATTCCTGATCAGTATTTCTCGACAAGAACTATTTGCTAATCTTTCTCGCGCTGAAGTGAGACATTTATCCAGTTGGCTTGTAATAGCAGTTAGTAGATAGTAGTTAGTAGTAGTTAGTAGATAAGAATAAGATAACTCGATCACTAGTCTTGATTCTTAAGATAATTCGCTTATTAAGATGTCCGTTCCATTCAATGATGATACAAAATAATTCGCACATCGTATCACACAAGGGTAGCCCAAATAAGAGTCGCTCAATAGATTTTTTAGTTTTCCTTTATGCGATCGATGAGTGTTCTCTCTTTGATTTCAAGTAGGATCACATTTATTTTTCCTTTAACAACAAAAAGGAAAAGTTTAGCGAAACGTTTTAATTGATAGGGATAGCCAACTTCTTCCTCTCTTGTCCTTTAACATGTTTGACAACAGTTTTGTATATCGTTCATCATCAGAGAACAGCATTCACATTATTTCGTAAATAATTGTCGAAAGTTCATGAATGACTGTCAAAAATGTACTCAAATTCATCGATGGGCAAAGGGACAATCAGCTGTGAAGTTGGCCATTCCTATTCTCGTCCAAGCTCGTTATACAGTGAACAATCTTTTTCCAGTGAACAGGCCCGGCTTTTATTAGTCGACTATATTGAGCATCTACTTCCCTGTGTACGTCCCAGTCTATGTTACAACTGCCCTCAATTCTTTCAATATAGACTCCGAACCCTCAGTTAAAAAGAGCATATAGGTTAAGTCATTAATCCCAAACTTTGGCATTAAGTGACAAAATTATAAAGTGCGCCCCTTCCGGTATGAATTCCCGCTTATCTCGCTCGTTGTGTACTTCATTTGACTCAATGAAACTGCCAGCAAATGATGTCAAACTTCGAAGGTGAACACATGGGCAAAACTAAACAATGACTTCCCTCCACTCGGCACTGCCAGCAATTCATAGCCCCTGCCTAGCACCTCAACAAAGTGCTTCTGCAGGCAGGTCTACATGTGACTCCTTCGCTCAACAACAAAGGAGACAAACAAAATCCCATTAACACGTAGCGAGCCTCAACGTGGAATCACTTTCCACAGGCGACCCCTATGCAGAGTGCTATCAGAAATGGCAATCGGTTTTGCCACTTGTGTCCTTATCCGAGTCCAAGCATACCGATGGCCTACCGTCATAACCGCTTAATGCCTGGCACGCTTAAGGCCGAAATTAATATCACCCAAGCCGAGCATACAAAGCAATAAACAACCCATTCACAAGCCTCTCAAGAATCACTCGTAAAAGATGGCAAAAAGCCAACCCCAATACGCCCCCATTTTAAATCCCATTAACACGCATATGTGGCACATTTACTGATAAATTGTATGCCGATTGCGTTTGTGCGAGTGCCGCCGCGTTCCTCCCGACCGCCTCCGGGATGACGGGCACATAAAACTGCTCCGAACCCTCGAATTTATGGTCGAAACTTCGATGAAATTAACATCGATATTCTCGTTGCTTTTCTGTTCCCCAGTCGGCGATCTCCCACCTCAGCTGCGAGCCTGCGAGCATCTTGGCCAACTTCTTTGCAGGCATAAATAATGCGTTCAGTCCTCTCAACGCCATCCGACCCGCCGCGTCGCCTTGCAGGACCACCAGTCGACACTGGGAATAAAAATGTAAATTTCATCACATAAAAGCCACTTTCAAGATTAATTCCACTTACTTCATTTAACTCCGGATGGGTCAGAAGTCTGCAGATAAATTACAAAATATCCTCTCCGACGGGGGAGTTGAGTCCCTGGTCCTGCGCTGGTGTGCGTGCGGCACAACCTCAAGGAAGGATCCATTCATCTGCATATACTACGCACAAGCACCCAACGACTCTGCTCCCCTCAGCACAGTCGGTCTAAACCACTTCAGAGGGGCGGGTGGCATAAATAATAAATCACTTCATTCGCACCGAGTCTCTGTGCGCTCCCTACCTGTCCTCGTCTCGGATGCGAACCACAGCCTCAGAAAAACCTCCGGCTGAGAGTTACCGTGCCATAAAAATAGCATACGTTTTATTAGGATCCATAAAATCCATCAGTGGCGCAGAGAAATCCTTTTAACCGCAACACAACGCAACGGGGTGCCAGCACAGCATCGGCGCGGCGGTGCGGTGGGTTGGGGCCGGTTTCTTTTTGAAAAATTGCTCAGTCCCGTGGGATGTGGGCGACGATGCCACGACACTCCGGTGGGTATACATAAATTTTAATCTTTAAGTGATTTCACACGCTCTGCGAAAGAGTTTGAGGCAATTAAAGCTCCGCGTAGGTTCTTATCGAGGAGAGTGTGAAGTGCTGTTTAATTCTGCGTAAATCCATAGGGCTTTCACTCGACGGGGGATTTGTACTTCTTTGCATTGTCTTTTAAAACGTCACTCACGTCACAACTAGAGCCTGCTTTCGACGGAACTGCCAACGCATTTGCTGTATCGAATGTAATTTTCCGATCGACTCGGGGGATATGAATTGTATGCTCCGAACTCAGAAGTAGCGTGAACAAAACATTAGCTTGAACATTTTAGTTGCAAGACATAATATTGTACAATCAATCACGCCTGAAATTGGTATCAGGCAAAACATGGAAGAATTAGCAAGTCTAACTTATAATCTACCAACAGTCTGCTTGATTACGACACCTGATTTTGCAATTGTCACACCATTCAACCAATGCTTCGTATCAAAGTCAACCGGAAGCAAGAAAAGCCATTTTCTTGTCAAGGTCATACATCAAACTGGACACTCTAATTTGTCGGCATGCTATTCCGAAATGCAGCACGAGTATACTAAGGATCAAAATAGGACATACGACGGCATTCCCAAGCTACTTCGGAATCCTTTAAGTAGGACGGGGAGGGAGTTTCCAAGAGCATCTCTAAGGGTAATTTTGTTCACTACAAGTCAAACTCAACCTTGCGATTTTTCTCTTCAACTTCTGCATTTGCATTCATTGACTCAAATAGTATGGCTTCAACTTTCAATTTACAACTCACGAGTTTATCAACTCCTCACTTCATCAACTTACGGAAATAGCAGACGTTGAGGGATGAAATCAGGCCTTTTGCTCTCGCTCTCTCTCTCTGTCTCTCTTTTTTCTTCCAGTATCGTAGTTTCCAGCCTACCTGCCTGTGTATAAGTTAACCGAGGTCAACATACACCCAATCCATTCACCCTGCATTTCCGTCACACGTTCCCAGCACGTTCACATCTATTCACTTTGCACTTCCCTCATGCGCTACACTATTCCTTATCAGCATTTCCTGACATTAGCGCGATCACCCCAAAGTGCATAAACCAGATTCAGCATTTCCCGCACAAGATAAGTTAAGAAAAAGAAAGAAGAAATACAAATTAGTCACTCTTGATTAGACTGTAGCACATAACGAAGTGGTTTTACTTATACAAGGGATGGTTCTGATTACATTTATCGTTTTCGTCTCTAAAAGCGGATATTGGTGGTCGCAGGATTACAGGACGATACAGACGAAATATATGCCGTCATCGAGAAAGGACGCACAACATCGATGACTTGGCAAAAACGTCACCATAGGCAGCTATAACTTCTAGGTAGTGAAGGACTTTGTCTACCTCGGCTTGTAAGTGAACAGTACGAACAACACCAGTACCGAGATTAAGCGCAGAATTACTCTTGCCAATCGCAGTTTCTTTGGGCTCAATAGGCAATTGAGTAGTAGAGTCCTGTCTCGAACATTATATTACACCTTGATCATCCCTGTCCTGCTGTATGGTGCGGAGGCATGGACAATCTCAGAAGCGGATGAAGAAGCACTTGTGCTTTTTCGAGAGAAAAGTTCTGCGTTCAATATTTGGTCCTGTCTGCGTTGATGGTTATTGGAGAAGAAGATTCCACGACGAACTCTACGGGCTGTACAGCGGCATGATCCTAGTCAGGCGTCTACGGATTCAACGCCTAATATGGCTGGGCCATGGAGAGCGCATGGACAACACTGCTCCAGCCCGAAGAGTCTCCGACTCATAACCAGTGGGACAGCGCAATAGAGGACGCCCACGGAACCGATGCCGCACCCAGGTGGAGAAGGACTTCAATCGACTTGGTGTGCGCTGTTGGAGACAGCTGGCTAAAGATCGTGCCCGCTGGAGAGGCTTACTGGTTGAGGCCCAGGTCGGACTGTAGCGCCACCAGAAAAAGAAGAAGAAGGGTTACAGGATTCATTGCAGTGGAACGAGAGAAGATACTATCCCTTTCGATTTTATTTGAAACAATGAAGTATTCGACCCCGTTAATTACGGGCAATTATACACTGACCAATCGTATTACAATATTATGATCTCCGATCAATTCAATATGCGAATGCAGACTTTATTAGTGTAAGATTTACAAACGTGCATAGTCGCTTGGGCTGTTCTCCTTAACATAGAGGAGGATAAAGATATCCAACCATTATCTCTGCTGAAAATGTTCGCTCTTAAATCCCCTTCTCACAACACACACCCTAAATTCAAAGTTGAAAATGACATATGTGTGAATTATTCGAAATATCCCAGGGTAAATTTGAAAGCTGAAGGTTCGACGACTTCTGGATCTTAAATTTCAGACTGTGAATTGAAACAGTGAACAAAACCAATTTTCAACTCGTCGATTAAGCCCCGAGTTGAGACCAACAGTTGATGTTGGCAGTTGAACAATAGTGAACAAAACGACCGACCCTAAGGCCTCTCTTATTCATAAAATTGTGTTAGATTCCGTTGCATGTATGCATGGGAAGTGAATAGGGTTGTTGATTCCTTAGGTTCAGAGACCGTATAAACTTTCGAGTGTGTGTCGCTCTTCTCCTCTCTTGTGGGTATTGCTATTCTCAGCGTTGGGTAAGGATGCATGGTGTGTCACCACGTGTGTGGGATATGAAGAAAAATACCAAAAATCGTGTACTATCGAAATTTGATAACATGACCGTGTGAAAGCATGTTACGATTTCTTTCAATAAATAGCGGCATTTGATGCGACGAAATTTAACGTTTACTTTACGACATAATTTCGAATAAATGCGGCAGCATTGCCGTTTGTATTGTGGAAGTTCCATTTGTTGATCACTGCTTCCAACTTTGCCACCGGCACTTGGGCAAATACGTGAGTAATGTTGGCTCCCACAGACTCTATATTCTCCTCTCAATGGGGTGGATGATTTCAAGTGAGTCGCGTTTCATCAAAAAGTGGCCACTGAGACTCGAATTTAAGAATGGTAAGGGCACAAATGGACTTTGAAGGGTCACCAACTTATGTTGCTCGAAGTGCACGAAAAAGATTGTTCACAGAACGTTGATTCTTGAAATATAGCTGAATTATTTCGATGAGCTTTTGGGGAGATTTTCTTTCTTCCAAGGGGCTAGGTACGCATGATCTGTCAAAAAAAACCCCTGTGAAAGATAAAAAGTGAAAGAAACAAATGAATAGCCCGTTACATTCTTTCTTTACGGCCTGAATGTGATAGCATGTCCTTGCATTTAATTTTCAAAAACCATTACTTGGTAAATAGATGTTCAAGTGGAAACCTCGCTACGTAGCCCGAAATAATCCGGAAAATTTAGATGGTTTCAAGCTCATCCAAAACTAATCATGTCGTCTTAAAATTAGTGCTAATTTGAGGCAACAAAAAATAAATTTCGAAATGACGTTAAGCACATATATTTATTTGATTTTAAAGCCTCGACTGAATCAAATGGGAGTGGTAATTCAATTTACAGATTAAGTGGGCAGAGTGATTGAACAATAGTATTTAGCGCGTTTCCGGCATTAAATTCGAAAGCGATTACTGCGATAAGCCATAATCACCAAATTAATGAATGAAATTTCACTCCTTAATTGATCGGCTGTCGATGCAAAACCCATTTGCGATGCAGCAAACCACAATTTCGATAATCAGGTCTCTTGTGACGGAGGTTTGGGGTTTTTTTTATGGTGGGGAGTCTGAGGTGGTGGGCGTGTTGTGACGGGTGCCACGCGAGGGGGTAGATTTGAGAAGGTTTTTCTGGAGGGTATACCTCAGTGACGCGGGCTGTGAACAAGGCAAGAGCCATGGAGTTGGCTAATTCAGCCGCTTCAATTAGAAAAATCCGATTTCTTTGTACCAAGTCGATGTCAATGCTATTCTGTGTGAAGGCCTGGCGTCTTAAAGCAATTTTTACGCCACCCTCCCAAAAAGGCCCAAAAGAGAGCTAGCTCTCATAAACTCTTCTGAGCCTCTCTAAATTGACGGGCTGTTGACAAATAAACATTCCACAACAAGAAAATGTCAATGCCCTCCCACACTGCCACACCGCCTCCCAGCCTTCCATCGATTTATGCCTGTCCTCCTCCCGTCTTGGGCACAACACAAAGCCAGCAGAAAGACATACCATAAAATCACTAGTAGCAACCAATTATAAACCCGTGAGCAGAATTCACGCAGAGCAATCACTGACACCTACCATCACCCCGCCGCGCCGCGGCATCCTCATCAATCATCTATTTATGGACTCATTATCTCCGAACGTGACAATGTCCGCCCACTTGTCGTCCTCCAATGCGCACGGTACCTTTGGCAATTCGCTTTGTATGTACCCGTGTATACCAACCGCCCAGCAGACTCAACATCAATGGCACCTTAACCCAACAAACCAATTAGGCGTTCGGCCAGAAATTGAACTAAGCTAAAGCAATTCCCTAATGAAACCCATAGGACTTGACGGCACTATCTGCCGGCGAGGTAGGTATTTGCAAATTCAAGTTGAAATTCCGTGGCAAATAGTCGCGAAAGGCTTTGTAATTCGGTAAAATCCTTAGCAGATTACGCGCCATCCCATGAAAAGGACGACAAATATCCTAACTGTCAACTGCTTGCCTTTCCAGCGGCGTGGCGCATAGCGGCGGGGCGTTGTCCTTGCCCCCGGGAATACAAACTACCCGCTTAATGGCAATCGTCACTTTGTCAAAGGATAATACGATTATTGCCAGCGATATCCTTGAAAATTAACGATTCCTACTCACGCTGCGAGTGTGGGCGTCGACGGTCCTTCCGTTTTCCGCTCCTCACAAAAATTCAAATTTCACCTCACCTTCGGCAGCAGCAGCGGCTCCTCCACAAAAAGTCTATGTATCCTGCGCCCGCTATGTAGAGCAGGAAATTATTAATTGTTCAACCCTAGCGAACCCATTCACCAATACACCAGCCACGGCCTGCCGAAAAATGGGGGGAAAAAGGACACGGGTTTAACATTCAACAGCGCACCAACCACCGCCCCATCCCCGGCCCCGCACATCGATGCTTGGAAGATCAATAAACATGCGGGGAAGAGTGTAAAACGGGGGGAAACAAAAAAAAAATAAACCCCCTGCTCGTGAGGATAAACTTTTTCGCAGGATAATTGAATATTTCATCGTTTTTATGAGAATATGAAACCACGGTGGGAGATTCATCCGCTCGCACAATGCGCTCCCGGATTTCGGATGTAAAAGTTTTTTGTTTTTTTTTTAACTTCCAGCTTTAGTGGCTAAATAAAGAGGGATTATGGTGCGACTTTTGCTGTCTCACGTTTTGGTGGGATGGCGGAGGATCAGTGCAGCATTTGATGTGGCCCCGCTTAAATGAGAGCGACCATGGCGCTTGTTTCGGCCTTAAATTGCCTGCCATATGGGATTAGATGTGCCCCTACTCGTTGTGATTGCTTTTTTCAAAGTTTGCGTTTGTCAGGATCACAGAATGGGTCGCTTTTTTTTGGTTTTTGTTTTTCGCCTGTTGTTCCAGTGAATGGGAGACTGTCGGCGTAATGAATACGCGGTTTTTTCAATAAAAACAATTCAGTTTGATGGCTGAGGTGGTTTGGAAAGGTTTTATTGATGGGTGATGGGTTTTTTTAATGTGAAGGGTGTGGGGCGTGGTTTAGTGGACAGGCACTATTTTGAATTCGCCATATCTGAAGGGTTAGAACGGAGTCCTTAATGGAATTTATGGGTATAGAGTTATTGCTGCATTTTTTGTTTACCAATTTAGATGCTGCTCTAGCAGCCTTGTATAACTGGCACTCTGGCATCAGGGGGGACGGCAGCGATAGGACCAAATCAAAAATATGGCATTTTCTGATTAATTTCAAAAATTGTATTGTTCTGTCGCTTCTGTGGTGTAATGGGTAGTTTGGTAGTTAGGTGCACAGTCCTAGACTTGTATCCTTGGCTCACTCAGACCAACGTGTCGTCCTTAATAGTGAGCGTTAAACTACCAAGGTGCAGTCCTTATCAGACTCATGTGTGAATCCCTCGAGGTTCTTCAGTTCAATACAACTCTTAAGTCCATAAGGACTGTGAGTGCATTTCTACTAACATCTGCTCTGTGAATGCCCAGTCCTGGCAACGGAAAGAAGGCATTTCCTAAGGAAACACATCTTCTCAGAGCTAAAGTACCGAAGCAGTGTTGGTCTGAAAAACCTTCTAGGATTCTCACACGAATATGACTGCTTTTAGAATTGCAGTAGGTCTTACTTTATTTTTTATTCTTAAATATGGGATCAATGGACTCAACACGTTGGTCTGAATGAGCAGTGGGCAATAGGTCGTCAGGGCACCCTATATACCTACCTTCCTACGTACCCACTAGCGCGCTGTAATGCGTAAGTTCACCGACGTCTGCCCTGTTCTCTGATTCCATTCCAGTCACAATACAGTGAGATCTTTCACTGCGGACACCTCCCTTAGACGGACATAGTTTTTTTTTTTAACGGAAATTGCTTCATTTATGTTGCATAGCTTACAAGTTGCTTTGGACGGACATTCCTTTGAACGGACACGGACTGTAATTACGCATATAAATAATTAAAAACATTTTGTCTTTGGCGGACACTAAAGCAATATCAAACATGCCATCAGACTGATATTCTGGTCACGATATTTTGTTTACCTGCAGTCTATCGGAAATATATAGGTACATAACAAATTCTTCTCAATTATCCGTAATATCCATGCCAGTCCAGAGACATTGAATTATGTTACTAGGAAGAATGTATCTTTAAGATCAGAGATGCAGAGATGCAAAAAGCATATGTTTTTGTCTCATTCATGTGGTTGAAGCAAATAGATGCACAGGATGATGATCAGGGCCTGGTAGTGAACTCAATTAATTCTTTCCAAAAAGCAAACGCTTCTATTGATTGCCTTAAAATTGTTTGTGGCGAAAAAAAGAACTGGAAAGGTATTCAACTTCTATTTAATCTATAGACAAGATTCCAAAACAAATCGGACTTTTTTAAAACTAAACAACAAACATTTAGTTTTTTTTTGAAAAATACTTGAATACATGCTATCTTTTTGCGTGATGTAATTTGGAAGAGCATAATTCACCACCTTACAAACAATTAATTTCAAGAGAGTTATGTGATTAAAAAAAACAGCTGAAGTTTATTAGTATTTTGTATTTTTGTATTTTCTGTTAATAAATTAATACCTACTCCTACATTAACTTCGAAAAAAAAGCTTTTTTGATTAAAGACACCCTCGAATTTTTTTCTTAAACAGATCTATGATTCTTGGGATAATAAATGTATACAGCCTTTCAGGAAAAAAAAACCTAGTGCGGACATCGACTTTATCGGATGGCACTGGTCTTCATGTCAATTAAACATGTCAATCAAACTCTTGTCCAGTCTTAAGAAAAGCTAAGTGTGGGCTAATGCAAGGCAGTGCGTTGAGTGAGTATGTGTTCAGTCCCATTCTGGACCATCTCTTTGTTTATGAGCAATCTAGCCTTAACCAACGCAAGAGATTGTGTTGATTCCCATTCTAGATCATTTCATCAGTCATGTGCAGTCTAGAATGGGCCACCGCAAGAGAGCGTATTGAGGCCTGTTCTGAATCATTTCTGCACTTATGTCGACAAACTAACTCCTCAGACCCGCGAAGCCTGGAAGAGGATGATGAAAATTAAGCTGAACCTGACGTCCCTATTTGACGGTAACGTACCACTCTGACATGACCCAAGAGTCCAATGTAGAATTTCCCGTTCAAAGCTGAGAGAATCCGTTAAGTCAATCTGCTGGCAAGGATTGGCAAAATTGATTGACAAATCTTGACTTAAGTTGGTCGCCGTGGCGTAGTGGGTAAGTGCGTCGACTCCTACGCAGAGGGTGCCAGGTTCGATACCCGAATCAACCACCTTTGATATTTCACGGTTCCACCTCTTTCGAGTCACTGACAATCCTCAAAGAGTATTCCTGTCTAGAAAAAGCTTCTCAACTTCGCCGTTCGGAGTCGGCATTAAACTGTAGGTCCCTTCCACTCATGAAAGAACAATAGCACGCACAACACGAGTGGTTGCTGAGAAGCTAGGCCCAGGTCCGCCTCGGACTGTAGCGCCACCCATATATATATACAAGTTGGGGAACCGACCGAAATAATAAATAACGATTGTCAATGGCTATTCTGTGTCGGACCTCCTCTAGGCTGTGGTATTTGGAGTTCACGACGCCTCCGAGGTCTTCCTGACTCAGCCGTGCTTACCTACCTATTCACATTCTCCCAATCGCACCTACTCTTGCACAAAGCACCAATGTCTGTTTTGACTCCCTAACCAATTTCCTCCCTTCCTTGTCAAGGTGACATTTTGAACCCATCGAAACCTGGAATCCCTCTCAAACTTAAGTGAGCTTCATTTGCAACATGATTTCGTTGAAATGATGCAATAAACGATCGCTCCCAAGTGCTTCCGCACGGCATCCATGACGTTCTACCATCACTTTAATTCAATTCGACATTCGAGCACAAATCACGACTAACTACTCTCCGCAACAAACCAACATTCAATGATGATCTCCTTTCATTTCCCGGCATCAACTACTCCATCCGCACACGAGACAACGGAGAGCACATTTCAAAATTTGTATCCACACACAGTACACATTCCCATGAGGAACATTCCGCCCATTTCCGGCAACGAAATGTCCTTCTTCCGCCATTAATTCGACGAAACAAAAGCACATACCCGACCAAAGGCGATACAATACAACAATGGGAAAGAATACACAGAATACACTGTGCCGTGTACACTCCGCCATTCATTCAGTCGCCAACTCACTCCCCGTGTACACATAGAAATGCCTGGGCAGAGATACAGATCGGTGGCACAGCAGCGACAACAACAAAAGGTCAGCCACACTTGGATTAAGTCAAGCGAGGAGCGAGTAGCAAATTGAAAAACTTTCTTCTTTCAAAAGCTATACACTTCATCGTTGAGGCACCGCACTCAGCAGTGAAGTGAGCAGAGGAGGCATGAATGGGAGGGGAGGCGAAAAAAAAAGTACCCAAGTAAGGAAATTCAGGATAATAAAATTATGTCACAACTTTGACCCTGGATAACAGTATCACTTAGCTTGACGATCACGTAGCCTACCTCACACCCACCGCACCGTGGTACACGCTCCACTTGTGCCCCAAGTCGATTATTCATGGCGAAGAGCTGCCCTAACAACCAGTTCGGCACCACCGGTCCGGCAGTAAGTGGCTAAGGACAGCGTTTTAATGAGATACTTAGCTCTAATAGATGCTTTCACACGCTTCTCGGATTGGACACACTTCATGCTAACAAAATTATGCCCCATCACCCGCGTGCGTGTGTGGGCCGCATATGTGCGGGCCCAATGCAAACGAAGGCATTCCACGAAAATTCAAATGAATTGAAATGAAAAAATGCCAAGACATGCGAAACGAGTTCTGATGGCGCTCTAACGCCGTGCCGCACCGCGTCGCCTTCCAGCCGTTCCCGCACGAATGAGATATGAAAAATTCATTTCATTTCCTTCCCGCCATTCGGAGCTCCAACCATGTCCGGTTAAGTAGGAGACCGGACGCGAAGGCATTCCAATGCGAATCCACCACGTCAGCCGACCCGGCAGCGACAACGATGACGACAGCGACGATGACGACGACGGCAATTATGCGAAGACAACGGCGCGCAGAGCATAAATATAATTTCACTTTGAAAAAGGTTCTAGGACCAACGCGGCGGTGGGGCGGGGGTGTCAGGGTCGGTTAAGTGAAGGCGATTTGCAAAACTTGTGTGCATTCTGACAGAAGGGAAGAAAAAAAGTATATAAAACTAATGAGCAACTTTTGCCACAGCTATGAAATGCCGATTGCAAGAAACGGCAGCATAGCACGAGGCGGGGGCGGGTGTGAGCAAACGAGAAGAGTTTTTGAACTGTTCACCCCCCAAGGTCAGGGGAGAGGGAAATGGAATGCAATGAATTCTTCATCACTGGAGAAACCTAATGTTGGCAGCTCTTGATGTCTCTTGATGCATAAATCGTGTAGTTGTCGCTTGAGGTCCTTCTGAAATGTGTCATACTGTGGAAGTGAAGAAAATCGATTGCAATCTTAGCCAACTTCAAGTCGGTGCAAAGCAAGTTTGAGCACTTAACTTAATTGGCTTGAGATTTGCTTTAAAGATCTGACTGCATTTATGATGGATTCATATTGCCGAAGAATGTGAAAGGAAGGAGATGACGTAATCATGAAGTGGTTAACAAGCGTTCTCTGAAAGCAAAGGAAGGGCAGTCTGAGGAGTTGTGAAATTGAATGGACTGACTGCTGAAAGTGTGTCCATGTACTTCTGTGGACTTTGAGTAAATCGGTGGCGTTTTTACACGAATAGATCGATTTCACAGACTCCATCTCGGAAAGAAAGTGTTGACCTGAGGATGAACTATCCTTCTTCTTCTTCTTCTTCTGGTGGCGCTTCAATCCGGGGTGGACCTTAGCCAGCTGTCTCCAACTGCGCACACCAAGTCGATTGAGGTCCTTCTCCATCTGGGTGCGCCATCGGTTCCGTGGGCGTCCTCTATTGCGCTGTCCCACTGGTTCGGAGTCGAAGACTCTTCGGGCTGGAGCAGTGTTGTCCATGCGCTCTACATGGCCCAGCCATCTTAGACGTTGAATCCATAGACGCCTGCCTAGGCTCATGCCGCTTGAATCTTCTTCTCCAATAACCATCTATGCAGAGAGGACCAAAGATTGAACGCAGAACTTTTCTCTCGGAAAGACCAAGTGCTTCTTCATCCGTTTTTGAGATTGTCCATGACTCCGCACCATACAGCAAGACAGGGATGATCAAGGTGTAATATAGTGTTACCTTGGTCCTTCGCGATAGGACTCTACTACTCAATTGCCTCTTGAGCGCAAAGAAACAGCGGTTGGCAAGAGTAATTCTGCGTTTGATCTCGGTACTGGTGTTGTTCGTACTGTTCAGAGGATTTTTTTTAAGGATTTGAATTTATTTAAAGTAAAAGGTCAAGCTTATGAATAGCCATTTAGTTTTAAGTGAACAAAAGGATGCTTTTGGTCGAAAGTGCAAGGTACTGCTCGAAATTATGATGAATAGAAGAGGAAGGATTTCCTTGAATATAAGCATATCATTTGCTTCATGAATGGCCCACTCTGTGAGCATTTGAAGAGAAAATAAACCCCATTCCATGAAGACAAGGCTCGCTTGATTTAGGTACGGCGTCGAACCGATCACTTCCTCCCTAACTGCCAAACATCCAGTGACACATTTAGATACAAAAGAATACCTTCCTACCGTCCAACAGGATGTGTGAATTCAAATCAATCGTGATTGTCAGTTTTTCTTACGGACGGATGTATTTTCTGCTGTCACAAGGAAAAACCGCAAAAGTCGTTTTGTTTTACTGTTCAGGGGCTTGTTTAAAGTTTGTCAAGTTCTTATAACTTCTACAATTTTAAACCTAGTGACACATACAATTTTGATATGCTTAATATTGTAATATCAATAACTCAATTTTGACTAAATTCGACTTAAGCGGTTTTTCCTTGTGACAACAACTTGTCATACATAGTTGCGGCTGTATTCCGTGAACACCTGAAAAACGTGTGTAAAATAAATCACACAAGTTCCACGAACTGCGACTGCTAATTTTCAGCAAAATTAATGAAAAGTGTATACTTTTTGGTATGCCATCAGTTTTGCATTTAATTATCCAATTTTAGTACCAAGATAAATATCTACAAAAACTGAAAATATTATAAATAACGATTTAATTTTTTTTTACTGCGAATGATATGATCAAATAGCGAACATAGCGAATCAACCCATTTCCAGCGAAAATATGTCATAGCTGCGCATTTAATTACCGAATTTTTCTATCGAAAAAATTTCCAAGAAATGTTAACTCCCCAAGTAATTTAGCAATTACCGATTTTAAGTATTTCTTACTATTCTCTGCGAATCAATCATCATATTTGCGAACTGTCAAGATGAGAACACAATACACAAAGAGACAAGGGCGATCCCCAAGTTCTCGTTAGTACGCGATTAAACTGCCATTCATTGGAATTATGTACTCAGTATGAATTGAGAACTCCGCTAACTCTGACACCTAGTGCTGGTGAACACATTCGTTAATTTAAAGCAAGGTGGCGCTAGATGTGGATTTTTCTCGTAGGACTCAATCCGCAGTCCGCAGCAATGGAGGTTTATAAAAACAATGGAGTAATTTTCGCGTGCCTAGTGCATAAATATTAAGTAAAAGACACGCCGTATCATTTGTAGATCACGGGCTAGAAAAATTAATATGTTTTGCTGGTCATGGTATGTCTCGGAAGCAACGCTCCATTTTTCTGGAGATTCTGGAGATTTTTTGATCTCTTTGATAAATAATTTTAAATCAAATTCTTCCATATTTGACATCTTTCTTTCGGATTTAATTAGCGGCAGTATCACGAATGTGTCCTCTGCTCAATAAAAACCAACGTCCTGAAAAACGCAACCGCGTCTGCGGTGACGCAACTGTCTAGTGAAAATCGGCGAGCCTATTTACCCGCAAGAATGACACTTGGGGCCATCGCATGTGTGTGTGCGCCACTCAATTTATTTGTGAGTACTGGTAGATGGAAAGGCGGTGCCGCTGTTTGCACCGGTTTTTATGGAGTGACATTTCGGTCGTGAACTTTGCCTCTTTGTGTATTGCGAACTTGAAGCTTGACAGTTAGCAAATAGAATGATTGATTCCTGGAGAAATAATTTAATTGAGATTGTTGTCAATAAGAAATGTCTATAATATCGTTATCTTTTTGCATACCAAGAAGTGTAGCTGCTTTTATTTGTTGGAAATAGGTTGTTTATGAAAGTTCGCGTTCGCAGTTAATGGCTCATATGAAACGCACAATAATGTGATACAGAAAATTCTGCAGATATTATAACATTAATTCACCGCCGTCTATGCAACTATAGATACAGCTGTTGACCTTTCGGTAGCCATATGGCCAACAATCTTGCCCGGCATCTCACCAAATCCGTATTGTCTGCGAGCCTGCTTCGTTGAGACGATTGTGAAATAGTAAGTGGGAGACTGAACTAAACTGGCCCACTCAAGCATCATCAATCCAAAACTGGATTCACATCACTCGCTCGCTTAGTCCCTCTCGAAATGCTTTTTTGCTATCACAGGTCATTGCATCGGACTCAAATAATATCAGCAGAATTTGTTTTTGCGAAGAGGGATATAAAAATGCTTGGATTCGGATACCATTTAACTACTTCAACAAATTCGGTGACCTTTGCGATGTTCGAATAAGAAGTCTGATCCGCTTCATTAAAAACAACAAGTGGTTCACAAAAGTGGATTCCGTATAGACTCATTGGGGATGTAAGTCACAGCTCAATGGACCTTTTGTTGTCTTATCTACACAAATATTGTTCTCTAACAAAACGTTTTCCAAAGCAGTTCTAAGACAATAATCTGTGCAAGTGCTTCAGTCGTTTGATGGCGTTATTGCAAAAGTTGGTATGGCATTGAATTCTACTCTCTGTACATACGTATTCCTTTTATTTGCTTAAGTTTCACTTTTTCTGCAAGCCAATCAATGTCTTAACACAACGACGACGATGAAATGATTTCAGTAACTTTGTTTTTAATTGTGTTTAGTTGTAAATGTTTATGATTTTCTGGCACAATTCGAGAGCTAACGTTCACCAAGGTCTTAATTTATAGGTCCCCTAACTTACATATATTTGTAATGAAATTACTTACTCTGCGGCGTGTTCCTGCATGGATTTGGAAAGCTAAAATAAACACAATTTCGACGAATCTTCACTGATGCTTCTGTCAATATTTAAATCATATTTTTAGAGTTTGGTAAAATTGATCACGATTTGTGTGAATCTTGGTGATTTCGAAAGAAATATTCTACATTCGATATTTGTCCCGTCTGCGAGGTGAATGGAAAAAACCACCAACACTACGAGTTAAACCATATAATATATGTATAACCGTAGACTACACTCGCTTGTCCACATCAAGCGTATGGGCAGCAATGTGGCAGCTAAGACCGTAAAAATGCCTCCTGGTTAGAGATGGAATGGAAGACCGAATCGCAGCTTTAAAGACCGAGTTATCACGAATGCAAGTTAGCTTGGTCATGGCTATTTGAAGTAGCGTACTCAGGACCATGAGAATTTGTTGCTCAGACCCTCCGTGGGCGTTGGGCTTATAAGTAAGAAAGTATTTATCATTAAGAAAATGATAAAGGAGAGTCTTGAGACCCATCCTCATTTCACGGGACCCTGCCAAACTCTAAGGTCGTAGCATTTAACCTTCCTTCGTCCATCATATCCCGGCGAATGTGTCCTCACTCCAGTTTGTCGTCCGCATCAAATGCTGTCGCTTACTCCCCCCATTCAATTCCCAAAACACATCAAAATAGTTAAATCGCATCAGTGTCATCCAAGCGAATCTATGATCCAAATTAAGTCTGATTTGCTACGGATTACCTTGCAATCAACTAAACGGGATCCCAAAGTCTGCATTTTTCTAAGAGCTTCCATCAATTGGGTCAGCAGTCATAGCTGAACAAATAACCTGAAATTCACACTTTGCAGCGTCTCATCAAGAATAGTTTCAAGCAGGGATTTTGTTTTATTTTCAGGTTCTCTCTCTGTTTGTCGTCCGCAGCACTGCACTCCAATTTCCCACATTTGCACATGATTAAAGCCTTTTTGTTTCATGTACGTAGAATTAATAAGGACATATTTGTATTCGTTTAACTTTTCCTGTCCGAGCAATAAATTCGGATTACTTCCGCGAATATAATTAGCAGAGGGATTGCAAAAAAGTAATGTTAGCTTTAATTCTCTGTGCATTTATTGCAGAATAGTTCCTCATAACACCCGCAGTAACTCAACATTCAATCAAGAATTCAAAATATTTTTAACTGAATTAAGCAGAGTAACACTACGTAACATTTTTCATCGGCCACGGTGGCATTCCTAAGAGTTGTCTTGTGTGGCCACGGTAGCGTATACGTAATATTTTTCATCGGATGAGGTAACAGTCTTCAGAGTTGTCTGGTGTGGTCACGGTGGCATATACGCAACATTGTTCATCGGACGAAGAGGTAGTCCTAAGAGCTGTCTTATGTGGCCACGGTGGCGTATACGCAACATTTTTCATCGGACGAGGAGGCAGCCTTAATAGCTGTTTTGTTTTCTGGATGTTTTGTAGAATATAGTCAGCGGTGAACGAACTTATTGCCGTGAACCAGTTTGATGATACAGGAAAACTTTGCTGTCATCAAACTGAAGAATATTGCACCATTTTACCACTAGACAATTGACATTGTTCTTAACATGGTTCATGTTTTTATGAAAATAACTGAACAGTGCACAAGCAATGTTTCCACATTCCACAGAGAAGGGACCATTCGCAGTGGTTTAGTAAGCCTGGAAAAACATACGGCAGTTATTTTCAGGCCTTAGAATAAAACATCAACTCACCACCATTGCCTCCTAATTGCAAGGTATTTATGTAATCAAGTTTTCAATCACACGCGTCACCTCTTCGATTCAGTGTAATTCAGTGGTCTGACTGTGCACAGTCGCGGTTACATCGCGTTGGCAATTAAATGTAGACCACAACATTGTATCCCAACCACTGAATTCCGTCGAACTTTGTGTGCATGAACTTCGAGCAAATCAAATTCCACTTTTACATTTACCACATACTTTGCCTCCCTCCTTTCTATGGGAATGTCAACACACTTCGAGTTCAGGAGGGAAATGGTTGCTCCAACAAAATCATAAAACATCCAAATTGATGGCTCAAAGTTAATACCATTTCCTCAACCATTTCCCGGCATCACTTCGCCGTAATCTCTCGAAATATGAGATTCATTTGACATTTCGAAGCCATTACCATGTCATGTCGCATCAAACATCCCTCTCAAGGCACAGCCGTGACAGGTCCCCAAATGTAACCCCACACTACCACCACACAACAACCGTTCCGCAGGATACCTAGAACTTCCTGCTACTTCCGGCTCATGAATGTCAAATTTCAATTCTAATTGAGATAACTGAAATTATTTCCTTCTTATTGATTCTCATAAGAATTCCTCGGCAGCAGTTCTCCCCTTTTTTCCGGAGAAGGCGTCCCCAAAAATAGGCGCACACAATGCCGAGGTTTCGCCCCCTCGTTCTGAAATTCAAGCACTCCGCCTCCCAAGCTTAAGCCCCAAGCATTCGTAAATGTAGAAAATGTGAAATGAAAGAAAAAAAAAAATATCATAAGGAATTGAGAGCACACAGCACAAAAAACATCAAAAGCGCACTTCACTCAGCCAGAGAGAGATGGAGAGAGAGAGGGAGGTAGGCGTCACAATTTATAAAAGCCAAAGTGTAGGAGCGTCAGCAGCCATTGTTGGATTCAATTGCCGTTTCCCTTAGAGGTACAGCGACAACCCAAAGTGAAAACGACATTTGCTTTATGGAAGAATTATGTCTCGGAATCATTCGTCAGGACTGCGAGGCCCGCAGTCAGGCAGTCATGCAGCCAAACATCTACGCACGCTATACACCATTACAAGGACCAGAATGATGAACAAAGAGCTGAGAGTAAAGTAAGTATTGTAATGACGTACTTTCGCTTTGGATGCTTGTTGTAACAGTTTTTTTTTCTTGTTAAAGATGAAAAAAAACAGGACCTGAACGCGGTCGAATCATAGACGGTGCGTGCTGATGGGAGTGAGTTTTTGCCTTGAACCACCACTCGCGTCGTTATTGAACAATTCCTCACTCATTGCCTCAAATGGACGCGTCAGTGACCAAGATTATTGAATTTCATGGAGTCCATTTGGAGAGGACACTGTGATGTTACGTGATATCTTTTTTTTTAGCTCTCTTGATTTTACCCTGGTTGTACAGGTTTCGGAAATGACATGAGTACCCGGGTAATGCGGGTAATACACGGGTACGGGTACCCGTCAAAGTTAGCATGTATTGAGTACGAATTGCATTTGAGTTCACTATAAGTGGCTAATTAATTTGGTCTAAATGTTCAGGTCACTGACGATGCTCAAGGAGTATTTCTGTCTAGAAAAAGCGCCTCAAACTTCGCAATTCAGAAGTAGATCCCAACCACTCATGATAAGGCAATAGCACTTACGACATAAATGGTTGCTGTAAAGGCTAAGATCAGCTCCACCAAGGATTGTCGTGCCGATGATGCTTTTCGAATGAATAACCCAAGGCTTATTTACGCTGACCATACGACTGCATTTTCTCGCCAATTCTAGAAAAACCAGAGCCTTCCTTTACTTTTCATCGACACCTGTATACTTGCGCATATTTGCATGTCTGAATAGCATGCAGCCAAGAATACGCTCTGGAGCACCCACAGCACAAGCTGGTTCCCTAGAAGCTATTATTATTGTGACAACAGTATATGAACAGTACAGGAGATGTACAGAAGCTCTCCTCTGGGATGGAGTGAAGAGAAAGCAACTGATGAATGACAAGTTTTCTTGGTCTATCACTGTGTCCCACGTCAGCATGAGCGGCGTACTGACATACTTGGCCATTGCATTAATATACAGAAGGTTTTAGATATTTATTAAATTTAGCTTCGGACTGTCGATTCAGATAGTAATGTTCCAGTTGCATACCCTATTAGACATTGGACGACACGACTTCCTTCCTGCAGTTGCATAGCAAGTGTACAATGGTTTCTTCCTCGTCCTCGTCTCTGCAGCTTCTGCAGAAGTCGTTGTATAGGAGGCCAAGTTTGGAGGCGTGAGTTCCTATTGAGCAATGCTCTGTTAGAATGTCGCTGAGAGTTCTGAGATTTGGCCTCCTAAAGCGATCGCTTAGGGTCGACAGTAGGACAGAGTTGTTTATTAATGAGGCAGTCTGTGCCACCTACGATTCTTTTGACCAAGCCTTTCTAGCTTTAGTGGATGCTTTATGCTAGGAGGGTGGATCGCCATCCAGAAAGATCTCAGAGTTTGTACCCTTTCTAGCGAACTCGTCCGCTTTGCAACTCTCTGGAATGCCACAGTGTCCCGGCACCCACATAAGGTGGATGCTAAGATACTTGGGCATCTAGTTAAGAGAGAAAGGCCGCAATTAAGGGAATACTTGTGACTGAATTCAGATATTTGATCGCTGTCTGGCTATCGGAACTGATGATATCTGTGCTTGATATTATATTGATTTTTAGCCAGGACAGAGCTTCTTTAATCGCTAAAATTTTAGCCTGAAATACACTACAGTGATTAGGTAATTTGGAAGATAGCTGCATGTTTAGAGCCTTGGAATGAATGACAGCACCTGCACCCATCTTCGATCCATCTGCGAAGATTCGCAGTGGACCTTCCAAATCTGGGGGATGCTGGTTTAGAACCTCTTCTCGAAGATGAGAATAAAGAGGAAGTGGTACATTCGCACATCTTCCGAAAGTCGAAGGGGTCTGTCCGGAAACTTCGCCACTATCTGGTTTAGCGACAAAGTAGGCCGGCTGATGGTACATGGCGATGCTGTTGCGTCATCTAGTCTTGTTTACCCACCCTAATCACATGACCTCATCAAACTATATTGCATCTTTGGAAAGATGCAGAGGACCATTGAATGGAGAATATGAAAAATTCTATGCATCCTCTTGCGTCCAGTCCACTTCAGCTCAAAAAAAAGTTCACGACTTCTTATTCAGATCAACTGCAGAAAATCTCCACGTTTTACTTGAGATCAGGGAAGAAACAAAAACTCTCTCTCTGGCACTGAATAGACTGACTACCTTACGAAAGGCAACTTCGACTCTTGCCAATCCCATGATCCAGATGAGGTGCTCTCTAGTGAATTTATTCACGCCTCCTCCCCCTTTCCCACCCGCATGTGTGTATGTTCCCATAATCCAAGATCTACAAGCTAAAATATTCACTCAGTGATTACATCGCAAAGCACTCACCTCCCTCATGCCATATCCGAATCGAACGGCTCAAAGGATACCACGTAATTGAATTAGTTCCCACATTCCATTTTAACTTTGACTCGGAACGCTTCAAACAGGGCGTACTCCGTGTTGTTCTGCGTCCCCTCTCCCCGTCCCCTCCCCCATCACATTGATCCACATAAATTGCTTCCAATGATTCAATTTCTTGTTCCCCGCACTCAAGGCAGACCATGCGTTCTCGTCGCTGAAATAGTCTCTTTATCCATTCATCATGCATTCACAGGTATACACATTGACAAGATAACAAATACAGAAAAAAGGATTCATTACGTGTGAGAGAAAACGTCTCTTCGACTCTAGAAAAACTCCGCAGAGCTTTGCTGAGCTTATCCAATTTTCCCCGGGTTTCTGGGTTTTCCTGTCGTGCAGTGCGTCGCTGTCGGTGTCGACAGGAGACCATCCACCATCCACCACCTACCACCAATGCAGCACTAGTGTTTGTCTATAGAAAATGCACGCCATAACGGAACTGTACGACTTTGAAATAAATTGCTCAAAGGAATTTTCTGCAGAACTAGGCGCACAAATGGAAGGATATTCATTATGCAGACGAAACTACGGCTAGATGCATCTCTGTTCAATGGAGTGGCACACTCAGTTACTCGATAGGACGGATGGCGCGGCGGGCGGTTGGGGGGATCGCTCTCCTGCCATTATCACAAAATGCCAATACACCTGGTGCAGGTTCAAAGAATTAATGTAAATCAACTTCAGAGTCTGTGCTGCTTTCGGAGGACAAGTGAGTGAATGAGCGACTGCATCAAGCATTCCGTCTAGTCAAACGAAGGCTACATGATCCCATCAAGCCACCACAGATGCTGGATGCGTAGACGCCCGCTGAGGCTCGGTGAGATATTCAGAGTCATAGTACAACATCATTTCCTGCCTATTTTGTCTCACAAGCGGATAATTCTTAGCTCACAAGTAAAGTTAAGAATATAAAGAATAAAATATGTATGTCTACACAAGTTAAGCCGGCTGTGATTCATTGCAAGGCAGGTCCAGTAGATCCAATTCCGCAACAGTTTCTGCTTTTAATAATGCGATGAGGATATCTGACACTTCGCTTCTTCATGAGGAGAAGACGCAGTTATTACAGAAAAGGTCACACAAGAAATGGTTCTCCTTCTCCTGCTCTCTACAGCTTCTGCAGAAGTCGTTGAATGATAGACCCATGGTTTCTAAAAGACCTGAAATTCAATGAGGCACTACTTTGTGAATATGCCAATAAGAATCCAGAGCGACGGCCTTCTTACTGACATCGGATTGAGAATAGGCCATAATAGCAAGTGAGGCATTCTGTGTCAGTAGACTCGATTCAGGTTCGGTATATGTTTTGCAGTAACGATAGGAATGGATGGAAGGTTTTTTTCATATCATACTCTTCGGAATGGTAGTTAAAAATCTAGATTCTTAGAGTGGAGGCTAGCTTTAGCATCTGGAGAAATGCAGGTTATGAAGTTCTTCTTCTCGAAGAGGTGCTTATGTGTCCTGAGATCGGTGTCTCACGGTACGCATCCAAATCTACTAAGGATGATAGTTTCCAGAAGGTAGTTTTTTATGCAGGGAACCAATCTAATCGTCGTATATGCCGCTACATGGCTGCCGTGGAAGTCTATCTGAGGATGATTGCGGAGTGTATTCAAGGCTGTGGCACCTCCTCAGATGCATACACAGGTCACCCGTTGCAACGAGTGGTTTGCAGTTGCCCATGTCATTTGCCACATGCAGACATCATTTGCAACAGACGTTTAATTCACTCAACAACTTCCAACGGAAAGCCATGGAAGGTCTGAGGCTGAGAGTCTGGTTAGCTGGAGCCTTGAGGTGCGCGTTCTCGATGTTTCTGCAACTTCCCATAGGCCCTTCTTAACAATCTGCATTTGACTTTAATTTCCTGAATCCATTTTACTAAAAGACCGCTGTAATCTGTAAAATAGGGTGTGTCAAATTAGGGTAAGTAGCGTAAAAAGGACTATCTTTCTTGTTTTCTGGCATAGGTTAAGATTATTTCTGGCATAGGAAAGATTAAGATTTTGTACTTGAACTGATCATCATCAAGATTAGGCTCACTGAGGGTGTGGACCTGATTGACTGAGGAAACAATTGAGAATGTCCCTGTTTAGGAGATACCATTTACTGGCTTAACCCTTAACTGATGTGATGGGGCCAACCGAAGGAATCAAGATCGAAATGCGTCCTTTGCTCTACAAATACTGTACCTCGCTGACGACTCCCTGCGACAGTCGCAGGGTTTCTTGTACAAGTGAAGGCATCCGATTCAATTAGCATTGAAGGTGCGACCGTTTCCCACATAACAACGGGCACCAGGTCAACGACCAACAGCCGCCACGATCAGGAGAGCTGACACCATCCACCAACTCATGCGAAGAGGTTTTCGCGAGGTTTCCTAGATCTTCAATAGTAAGTTAGTCTTAAGTGAACTTTGTCAGAACTAAGATTTAATGGAAATAAAACTATTTTTTGTACAAAAACTTAACATCAACAATTTTAATTTACATATTTTGGATATTAGTTCAGTTTAGTGTTGAATGTCTCCACATAGTCTCCACATCGTGTCTCTTCATTTCATTTTGAGCTCAATGTGAGTCTCAATGTGATCCAAATGCTGAAGCTGGCCAGTGTAAAATCATAATTAAGTGGTCGCCGTATCCAAAAACCACCACAAGCTACGTTAATGACTTCATTGATCCGTTACTAAGGACCCCTCGAATTACTCACTTGTAACAGTTGAAAATTTCCGATTGAAATACACGCATATCACTCTCATGTCCAATTAATTAGCAAATTGCCTGCCAAAGTCAGCCACCAAAAGGTTCGTCCTTTGACCAATTAACTGATCGAAAGGATTCCAAAGAGGAGCACAAAGTACCACCCTTCGCCAGCCGCACATAATCTCTTAGCAACGCCACACAATAGACCTATCTCCGGGCACACACAATGGCCACTCATCCATTGAATCTCCTCGAGAAGTAAAGGGGAAGAGACAAAAAGAAACAGACCCGAAAATGGTTAATTCGAGCGGAAAATCCGCTCTCATCATATTTTCGTTCATAACCAAATTGTCCAATAATACAGTTAAATCAACCGTTTCCACCCGACACAACGGATGGGCACGGGACGCAGGCTACTGACTGCTGACGAAATCCGTAAAAAAACAGAAACGTTCAAAACTCAGAGGAACATTACGTAATCGACTTGCTCTGCCCCGTTCGCCATGCGATTGGGATCCTTTTGCTCGCAACATACCCCGTCTGGCGCACAGGGTGCCTCGTGGCAGGAGGCACAGCCGGAGGAGACTGTTGTGCGAACAGCAATATCATTTACTGGAGGGTTTCGCAATCGATTGTCCGCCTGTGTGCCACATTCGAAGCGGATGAAACGGAACGAGAAGCGTTTTGGATTTCAGCACGGACCTCCGCCAGGGACCAAGGACATGGCCGCAAAAAATTAAAAATCGCTCGTAAATTATTGTTCCTTCTCGGCTCTCTTTTTTTTATTTCTCACATCTTTTCCGCTTTTTGTCGCTTCATAACTCCTCAGCCACGGAAGGGGGAAACGACTTAGCAGCACGGGTGGACACGGGCGTGAAAAACGCAACCAAGCCCGACGCGACGGGTAAAGCGCAGAAGGACACAGAAAAGACCAAGAGAATGAAAAGTAAAGTAAGAAAAAAAAAATTGTAAAAATAAATTGAATTATAGCTCAGCATTCAGAATTCAGCGCGCTCAGACGCTGCTGACGATTTTGCTTAATTTGCTGCGAGCACGTAGCCAGGCAACGTTACCACGCTCGGTGCGAGGCGGGTGGGCAAGCGAACAGTCTGACGACGGTTTCGGTATCGCAACTGTGCCGGAAAAAGGATTAAGGAAACAATTAGTGTACCCGCCAAAGAGCTGTCGTTGCGATAGTTGCGCTAAGATGCTTTGCCTCGCGGAACCACCGACGACAAGACGAAAAATCCCAAAAGGGACGATAGACCAGCGCAAACGTGGACTCAGCAGAAACTTATTTGCGCCACGAGGTATCCGTGATTTGGACTTTAATTAGTTGTCGTCTATCTGTGGGCGCAAGTTCTGAGAGTCCTTTGAACGAACTTTCCACAGTGACAGCTCCGCGACTGAGGAACTTAATTTTAATTGCAACTCGCACTGGAGCCTTGACAGCGAGCCGGGGGGGCGAAATGGTGTCCTTTTATTGTTCGAAGTTAATAATAATTTGTTTATGGATGTAGCCGAAATGGAAATCTCATTTCGGTCCCCTCCCTTCCGGCTGTGGCCAATTTCCATGGTAACTCGATTATTGAGTTTTTTACGAGCGTGGCACGGGCTGCGAGTGGGCGGGTGTTATGGCAACCACCCTGAATGTCGACTGTAACTAGGTGTGTCTCCACAGCCCAAGGTGGCAACAGGTTCAAAAGGCTGCTGGGGATGAGATCCCTTTTAATTGGGAAAGTTTTTATTGATCCTCATTTGAAGTGAGCCGCTCTGTTGGCCACGACAAGCGGGAGGGTGATTAATAAATTAGACAAGCAGACGACAGACGATGGCCGTGGCGCGGCGTGGGTAATCAGATGCCGAACAGTGGCCGGGGAGGGGGACGGGGCAGTTGCGGCAATCAATCAGATTCTTGTCGAAGTTTATGGGGTAAGAGACGGTATTATTGGGTTGGTTGTCATTTAAATTTTAAGAACCTTGGCATCCTTGGGCGCGAGGTTGATTGTTGTTGACGATGTCTTTGAGGAGGCGCACCTTTGTTGCATAGTTAATGTGCTAAACTTTTGTCGGAATTTAGCTCCCCCGTGCCTGTCATTAGGCCTGATTGGAGGGCGTTCTCATTTGGCATTCACTGAATTCGAATTCAATTTATTTTGCTCCTGGAGTATGGTTTGCTTTGGGTTCTTCCTGTGAATCAAAGGCTTGCATTGGAGTGGACACGTCAACTGCTCTTATGAACTCTATGGTATACAGTGAAATCTTCTTGTACGGACACTTCACTTAAAGGACACATCTCTTAGACGGGAAAAAATGTTGCGCCGTCGCTGTCCGGTCTAGGTAGATTTTCACTGTATGTAGATAAAACAATGTTTGTATGTTGTTACATTCCTTAGATATGGGTCTACGTAAAATTAATCAAATTGTTCAAAAAAAGCGATCGATCACAGGATTGTGACGGATGACACAGAATGGACGAATTTATTTTCACCATTTGCTTTTCTTAAACTTAACTATGCTTTAAATAATACTATTACTTTTCCACAAAACTCATTGCCGCCTTTCAGGCTGAATAGATTTACACTTTGAACATTCGTAAAATTCCCAAGCTGAACTGTCTTGCTTCGGCAGCCTTCCCTTTTTATACTTCCCAAAATTCTTTCTTCCCCATACTGCCGCCAGTTGGCTATGGAATTTTCCTTGTATTCCATAAAGCGACTAAATGTTTCCACATTTGTTATAACTTGTACAACTTGTACAACAACCAACCAGAATATAAGGGAATACTCTTCGGAGCTATGATCGATTTTTCCCCCCATAGCGGTCTGTCTTGATTGACTGTGGAGCGGACTGAAAGGTGGTGGACTCATTTGTGGACTGAGGTGGTGACTTACTTATGGAGTGAATGGTGGTTGCTGTCCATGACCACCTCACCCTATTCACGTCAGAATTATAGTAAGTGCTAACGTCTGATTGTTTTCTTTAAGAAGTCGTTATGTGACACTTAATCGACAACCGTAATTCCGAATCATGACAAAAGTAGACGAAAAACTACGTTCCACAGGACTTAAACCACTACTGTGACTTAGTGACGTAAAGCGACAACTTTAATAACAACCGGAATACCGATCTCAAACAATCGTGTAGTGACATGTCGTTAAGCGACAAGCGGAATAGGGGTGCCGCTGTATAATAATTCTCGAACTGGCTGTCGGTCCTGTAGACCACTTGCAGGACTATTAATTGTTTAGTTATAATGTTTGGTAAGTATTCTTGATAAACTTGTGTACAAAGGATTAAAGTTATAAAAAAATGCTGTTGGTTATATGATCCACCATAGATGTTGTATTTATGGCCCAAGGCCAAAGTGACTAATAATTTTCGCTTGTACAACCCATCTCGTGAAGGCACCGACACAGCGACCAGGAGAGATATATTGTATCGAAGGGTTGGAGTTAATACAAAATACTTACTACTCTCCTTATGAAAGATAGTAAGTCCTTCAAAATAGAAATATTTAATTCGACTTCTTAACTTCGACTGTGTCTTTCCAGATTAGTGCCGAACATTCAAAATGTGCTGGGAAGTCTCATCCTCTTCGATGCAAAGACAATAGAACTTGTCTTGACACATGTTCATTTTGCTAAGGCAGAATCCTGTCATTAAGGCAGCTTGTTAGAAATCTTATTCTATCAAGAACTTAAGAACGTGCTTTTCGTTATAGGAAAAATGCCTGATTAATTGTTTGGATTAGCAAGAGACCTTCACCAGATTACAGTACGGTTCGAGTACAGTTCGAATTCATTGCCAGCCATCCTCCTACTTCACTCTAGTGTACCTGGCAAGGGATTGTAAAGCGTCGTACACAACATTTGACTGTGTACTTAGGGTGGACGATAGACTGCCTCCTCGACCACATGCAAAATATTACGTCTACGCTACAGTGGCCACACAAGACAACTCTTAAGACTGTCTCCTCGTCCGATGAAAAACGTTGCGTATACGCCACCGTGGCCACACAAGGCAACTCAACTGTCTGATCGACCGATGAAAAATGTTACGTATACGCCACCGTATTAATTCCGCAGTTCTATTGTTGAGCTTTCTGCTGACTTTCTTAACCAAGAGGAGCATGAGCACCTCTTTCAGAATCTGATTGGAGTTCTATCACTCTAAATAACTTAAAAGAGACTTTGTCTGGCGCGAAACTCAATACCGTGGATTTCGGCTTGAATCACGATAGGAGTTGACCACGTAGGTACGCAGATCCTTGTGGTGGGTCCAAAGACTCGGGTCAAAACTTCAGAGTCCATCTTCCATTCGTCTGTGTAGCATACCAGACTTCTAGGGTCTAGATTAGGTTAGGTAGAAGGGCCGCTAGTGAATTCACAAACATACTAAGACCGTGTTGGTTCATTGTGGTACCCACAGTCAGATAAGTATACTGAGGTGACTATAGCTACAGTTTGATGGCATATCTGGCAGCTTTCATCCTAACGAAGATTAGTAAGGCGCCGTACCGTAGCTTCTGGAGCTGTTGTGGGGCTGGTGCGCACGTTTATTCCAAGACAAGCAATTCATTTGCAAAAGTCCATCTTCCGTCTTGAGCTGCAGGGTCCATATTTATTTTTACGTATTTAACACTGAATACAACTTTTTGAATGAGTGGGCGGGACTGTTTTATGTCGACTCCGATCGTCGAAATGCCTCGTCCCTGATAATCTATCGCTATTACTTGGCAATTGTTAAACACATTTTTTTATATTTCCCCCTGCAACTACCCATGTTCAAAATAAACTTACCAACTCTTGCCTTTTCAAATATTCTGAGAGTTGCATCAAAAAGGAGCAACTCGACACATAACCCAATTTAATGAGTAATGCAATAAGACAGCAAGATAATTTATTCAACCACTTCGCAACACAGGAAGGCAAACTATTTCTCTGACAAGTTTGAAATGTGTGCGTTCAAGCACATTGCACATCAGACATCAATTTGAATGCCATAATGACTTTCCTTGTGGGTCAGCATGAATTACATATCATTACCCACTCCCACTGCCAAAGAGGTAACCATTCCATTCCAATTAACACTGAGGCTCCGCCGCCATCCATTTTCGCTCACACATGTACATAGATCATGTCAGTGACGGAAATTTTGATTAATTTTCAAAACGTCATCAACTCTACCATCACCCATCCCGTTAATTGGAAATTACTGAATATCCTTTGAGCAAGGACCCGTTATCACATCTCATTGAGAACCAACTGAAGGCATCATTGTTGTCAAAATTAACACTAGAAGGACTTTGCAGAAAATCATTCAGCTCCCCTTCTTCCATCAGATCACACACACACACACATATATGAGTTCCAGGATTAAATTTCATTACAATAGTTATCCTTTCAAATGAACAAAAGTATCGCCAAGAGCGACAGAGACAGCCTGAGTGTGTTGCGTATATGTCAGGGAACGCAATGAGTTCGAGGGTTTTTAAACAAATGTACGAATTGATGGCTCGACTCTAGGATATCCGCGCACACACATACGTTCTGTATCTGTTGGAGGCCATCCAAACGAAACACCCTCCATTGCAATCAAAATCGAAATCATAAAATTTTAAATCAAAAGTTAAGGGGCACCCATAAAAACTGTGATACTCAACGAATGTGTGTGTGTGTCTTTAGAAAAAACCAAACAGGATTTCATTCGCTTCGATGCTTGGTCATATAACCGACTGCCTCATAAAGTTGGCGGAATACAGTCGAATTCATTTAAATTTATTTCGCGTATCGATGGTTGTAGCGCGATATCGTGAAACTAAGGATACGATCAAAGCTTTGAGGTTTTTGCAGCATAACGCTTTTGAAAGGGATTCAATGACGTGAAGTACGAATCAGAGGACATGTCGGGCAATATCATGTGAACTATTTGATTTTTGGAATGCCACTTTGAGTGGATTTACATCACAGGAAACGACCAAACTATTCAGCTTTGCAGAATACCGAGAGGCTGCAATGGGCTGGCATTCGATTTCTCCATGTGGACATTTAATTACATCCACACAGAAGTGGGTGTGTGCTCGGGTGTGTAAGGAACGACTTGGTGATGTAATAATATCAATCAGTATTTAACAGAGGAGAACTTGCATAAATTAAGAGCTAAGCCGTTTCGAGACGAATTAGAAAGCAATTTTCTTGGTACACCATCAAATCAGTTCTCTATGAATGACGGTATAATTAAGATCATGTGGCTTTCTGCACAGAGCATTCAAAATACGAACAGAAAAGGTCTGCTTGTAGGCGGTGTAATTTCCAAGCGTTACATGTGAAAAAAATCAAAAAAAAAAAATGAAAATTTCAACCTCTAGACAGGCTTGACTTCGGGATTGATTTAGAAACCCAGTGACTGCTTAAATTTTAGGGAGCTCGTTATGTAGGTAATCGGGTGCCCTGAAGGTCTTATAACCATGGCTTATTTAGACCAAACAGTTGGGTCTATTGTGTCCTTCCTAGGGAATGGATTATTACCATGAGACCTACTTCAGTGAAAAAAAAAAAAACAGTTCCACATATGATATGAATCATATGGCCGCTACGGCCAGACCACAAACAAAAATTTCATCTCAATAAATAATAATAATGGAATTACAAATATTATACCATCAAATATGAAATAATAATAATAATATATGGGTGGCGCGACAGTCCGAGGCGGATCTGGACCTAGCTCCTCAGCAACCACTCGTGTGTTCTTGCACGAGTGGAAGGGACCTACAGTTTAATGCCGATTCCGAACGGCGAAGTTGAGAAGCTTTTTCTAGACAGGAAATACTTTTTGAGCATTGTCAGTGACTCGAAAGAGGTGGAGCCGTGAAAATATAAAAGATGGTAAATTCGGGTATCGAACCTGGCACTCTCTGCGTGTGAGTCGACGCTCTAACCCACTACGGCACGGCGACCGAAATTAATGTTTATATCAACTTTGTATTTTACTTGTTAACTCGAAGTCTTGATAACTCGAATTTTGGTGGAAAGTGGCGGTTCGAGTTAACGAGGTTCGACTGTATTTGGTCTATTAGACTACGCATTTGCTTTAATGTTTGGTACAGGTCGCCTTTGTGTTCTAGGGTTAAAGTCGAAACCAAAACTTTGTTTTAAGTCACGCGACGATGTATGCTTCACGATAATTATCAACGCCAATTTATGGTCCCAGTAGACAAGCAAATTAATAGTCCAATGATCAAATTTTAGTAGTAATTTTCACTGCTGTATGTTCCCGAGCCTATGAGAAAATGACCGAGAATATTGCCACTCTTCCATATGCATCGATGAACACTCTCGAATTATGCTCTAGAAATGTTGGAAGAAGAAGCCCTCTCAAAGTCATCTTCAGTATTCAAGTCCATTTTTGGCTTAACGGCTTCGTAGTTAAACAGAATAGGAGTTGTCAGGTCAGGTGAAGACCCTCATGTGCTTCAAGAGACACCACTGCATCACTCATTTTTATGCATTGCGCCGTTCTTATGTTGTTTCATTGGTCACTTGCATGATTTAGACTTGAATGATGTGTGGTTGCAACAAGGCCAATAATATTAATAGCCACTCTGCCGGTTGAAACTATAGACTTCTTGATAACTGAATTCGATGAACGCGTCAAATCGGGAAAGAAGTTGCCGTCATAAAAGGACCAGGAAGTCAATATTTAACGACACGGCCGTTTAAGTTGAAATTTGTAACCGTTTCATCGAAACGTGAGTTCAACGAATAGACCGACCTGTTGATAACACTCACCAACATTCGCCAAGCAACATTTGCATCTATGCACTTTTCACCAGTTTTGTTTCTTTTTTCTCGTTCTCCTATTTGACTAATCGTCAAGATTATGCATACCAGTTGGTTGGTCATAAAGAGAGAATAAAGATGCTATTTTAAGCGACAGACTAGTAAGAAGCATACTAAGCATCACATGTATACGCATTTGGAAAAAATTCAAGACAAGAAGAATAAAACTAATATATTCCTTAATCTCAAATACAACATTTTTTATCTTCATTGAGAAACCCTCTACATATGCATCGGAAGAGTGAGTGTATAATGCAAACTAGATGTCGGCCTGGAATAATCCTGAGGTTGAATCTTCTGCTTCCACGAATTTTTGTTCCTTCTTCAGAGACGTCGAATTCTTAAAATTGCAGCAAGAAAAAATACAACTCGCTCTTCTTTGACAGAGTTTCTCTCAAATCCAGTGGTTGAGGGGAATTTCGAACTGAAAAGAAATCCCCAGTAGCAACATGTCACAGTTTTTTCCAAAAAAAAAACTGACGGATCATAATCACTTGAAGATTATCTTCAGAAACTACGATGATTGCGAAATTGCGAGATCTCTCGAACCCCACACCCACACCCACACAACGGCACTCTCCCCCGCTACGACTGCAGATCTTATGAGAAAACTTTAATCCAGTCAACCACCGAAAAGTTATACCTTGCAGCAGTTCGGCGTAATCAAGTTTTCGCAGATAAATCGAGTGTTTATCTTTCTCTCTAGATATGAGAGAGTTTAAAATGTTTGAGTGCAAACAGGACGACAAAAAGCCAACGACGGCACAGCACTTGAAAAAAGTAATAATCATTTAATTCATATTGTGCGGGTTGGGAGCGTTTGCGTGGATACAGATGCTCATTTAGAAGCCCAATTAGCATAAAGATTGAATCTTAAGGGAAAAATATAAATCGAACCACATCCAAGCAGCTTCCGTCGAAGGAAGGAGATATCTTTCCAATTAACAACCCCTCCCCCCATCGCCAATAATATTTTCTCCAACTTAATGGCAAACCAATTTCATTTCAAACGAAAGGAGAAGAAGAAGAAGATGCCTCTTAATGACCAAACAAACTTCTAACCGCCACATGTACACACGCACGTACACAGATACACCGCCGTCGCCACCGCACGGTTCGCAGATATGAGAAATCCTTATCGGAGATAAATTCCCCCCGAGCCGGAAGCGGAAAGTGGAACATTTTGGTTTTTTTAACATTATTTTTTCTGTGCTAATCTACTTGGGAGCATTTTTGAGAACATCACCTCCAGTTCCTTCGGCGCACAGCCACAGCAGGGAGAAAAAAATAAGAAATAATTAGAACGCGTAAGGAATGTTTTCTCAGTTTGAGGGGGGAGTGGGAATGGCTCCAGGGCCAGGGAAGCCTAAATGATTTCCTCTTCAGATGAAAGCAGATTATCTAATCTCGTTCGCCCCCTCTGGTGAGCGACGGATGAATACTTCACCCGCCGGCACATATTCTGAATCCTTTCACATTCCGGTGGCGTGCGCCTATCTACCCTGCATGCGGGTGGATTTGTTCAGCTTCGCTTGGTGATCTCTTTTGCTCATTATGTTGTATCTTGATTTTTGCTCACACTCCTTAAGCGATCATTAACAAGAGATACACATATCCGCAGAGTACATTCATCCTTGCCGAGGACATCTGGCAATAAGTAATTGAAGCACACGCTCCTCGAAGCATGCGAGTGTCGTCAATGATGCGCTCCTCCTCCCTTGACTTCGCCTGACTGCGAGAAGTCCATTGCGAGGGAATGCTGGGAATGTCCAGCACGTCTTTCGGTCATTTCCTGACAATGCAATGAAGGATGAAAACTCGTCCTTTCACAATCAGCCGTTTGTAACCTACCCACATTCACTCTGCTCCCTCTCTTTCTCTAGCGGGTGGGTGGAGGTTTGACCCTACTTTTTTCGAGGCCTGGCTTTTATTTGCTTCTCATGCCAACAGTTTAAGTTTCCACTTTGATAGTTTTCCACAACCCTTATGAGGGTGGAGCTGGATGGGCATGGACTGGAAGAAATTATATTTATTCGTCGCTTGGCTAAAGATCTCTGGTTCTCCCCCCTGCGTCCCTGGGTGCTGTCGCATGCTCCGTACGATGGGATGTTTTCCTTCAGCATTTCTTTGTCTTCCAACGCTGCCAACCAGAGGGTATAACCCCCAGGCAGACAGAAGACAACGTCGTCAACGACGACGACGACGGTAGTGTGAGAGTAGTAACTGCTTTATGTAGCGTGATGAAGGAAGCTTTATGATCTAGTTTCAGAATACGACAGCGAATACACCTCTCAGTCTCTATCGCTAATCGAAAATCAAACCGGAGGATATAATAAAACCGGAAAAAAAACGCACACGCATACGCACAGTCAACGGAACAGACAGACAGACAAACACAACCAGAAACCTAGGATCTACCACAACGATTTTCATCTCACCCCCTACATAATCCCGACTAGCAAAGTGTACCGCCCGAATAGGAGAGGATGCTCGACTGGCGCTCGAAGGGGATTTGTAGCGAATGGGTGGGGTTGCGTCAGGAGATGGCTAAAGGAACGTTGACGACGACGACGACTACGATATCAGAAGATAGGATAATAATATTGCGATGCCTTTGAGCAATATTGTTTATCTCGATGATATGGTTCCTCTCTCTCTCTTTCTCTTGGTTGTTTCTCCCCCTCCGCCTCGTCGCCTCCTCCCACCCACAACGTCCATTTGGTCTTTCTACTTGTCCTTTTTTTCTCTTCTTTTTGATTTTATTTTCCTGATTATTATTTCGTTTCGTTACAAGCGAGCTCTGTTGGTTTGGGAAATGTATTTTTTTGTTGCACAACAACTACGCTATGTCCTGGAGAAGGACATTTTCTCAGACACGCACAGACAGACAATGAGCAGTGGGGTGTGCATGTAAACAATGTAATAATTATTTTGAATGAAATTCCTTGGCAATAAATTAAAAATTCATCTCGATTGGATTGGTTTTCATCGGATGAGAGCATCAACAAATATTTGCCTCCAACTGGAGACCGACAAAACAAAAACAGAACGAATTCATTCATCTCTCTGCTCGTCGCTTTCGTCGGCGGAAAGAAGTTCTACCGAAACGGGCACTTAACGGTATATTTAATTAAACTTTGATAAATGGGTACAAGTTAAGTTGAGCAAGTTCAGATATGTCAGCTTCTCAGAAACGAGGCTGAACTCAAATTTCGGCGAAAGGCTTCAATTAATAATGGGATTACATCGTTCCAAGTACTTCAGTCGATTTCAATGAAATACGAGCACAATCTTACGATATCTGTGAAGTTGCGCGAAATGAGTTTGCTTTGCTAATGGAAAGCCGTTTTCGATTTGAAGCTGTGAGGTACCGGGCCAAAATCATGCTCTACACAAATTTTTAATGGCAGTCAGCTTTAGTGGAGCTGACAAGCACGGCTGCAGAACTAATTATTGGTACCTTCGAAATAGGCCTGTGTAGTTAACGAAGGAACTAGTTCAAAAAAAGAGTTCTAATAAGTGCGTGTCCTATTAGTTCAGTGGCTCAACAAACTCAGGTACCTACATCTTTCTTCTCATACATGTGATTCAGTATGTACAACTGAATTAAATCGAACTTAACTGGTTTGCTTTGCTTTGTTCATCTGGGCATTGCACGTTTGTTTGTTGATCTACCGATCTACCGCAGAACAAGCAAATCGACATCCAAACGAACGATAGCGATAATCGCAAAAGACTCAATTTCCAGAGCAGAGAACTACATTGGGCTAAATGACCTAGAAGAATGAATTAGGTCAGTAAACTGACCTACTTCGGGTACCGGTTACCTGAGACCGGTCTGCCTGTCATAAGAGGCGACTTAAATCAAAAAACGTCTCAACTTCGATGCTAAATAAATCAAAAACCCAAACAATATGAGGGATACAGAAAAAGGTTTTCCTACTCCAGGTGGTATTCGCAATATTTAATTCATTTTAGTTGCAGCTCGGACAAGGATTCTGGAGGGCCCACTCATCACATTTCCAACCACGACTTTCCTGCAGTCCGGACAGGCTCTGGCCAAAATCTGAGCCAGGAAAAGTATGTAGTTGAATCTTTACGACTAGCTCCAAACCAATGATGGGCCTGGTTGGCACCTTAGTGGAGTGCGACAATATGAGACTTCACACCTCACTAGGTAAATGTGCGTCGATTTTCCAAGTGAAAACCTATGCGAACCTAATAGCCACGAACTATATTGTGAAGAACAGGTGGAAGGAGAGAAGTATTTGTGTCTGTGTTGACAGCCAAGCTGTACTTAAGGCCTTGCTTAAGGTTTTAACCACTTAAGGTATAGTTCAGGAATGCAAGGCCTTATATGAATTTGATCAGCAGTCAAAATTCACTAAGACTTGTCTGAATCCAGGGTCACCACGGGATCGTTAGAAATGAGATCGGCAATGAACTTGCTAGACAAAGATCAGATCTCAAGACCTGAACCTGCGCTGGGATTGCCTGCGTCCGTGGTTAGGGCTTCCATTAACGATTGGGCCTCTCGAGAACACAATCGGAGGTCGCATGACTCTCCAGAATGCAGACAGACCAAACGTATGACCTTTAACGTCTGCAAGATATCCGCGGCCATCTTGTCATCTCTTGGCAAAAACGACTGCAGACGACTTACAGGCCTACGAACGGGACACTACACCTTCGCCAAACATCTAAGTGCGTTTAACCTAAGCGACGAAACCCTCTGCAACGCCTGTGGAAGAGACGACGACACTGCAGACCACCTCCTTTCAGAGCTGATATGGTGAGAGCTGATGATGTAGCACCTCATCACAGAAGCTCCTTCTCGTAGACCAAGATACACATACAAATACAGCAAAAGTAGGTTGCTGCCTGCAGAAAAAAGGGCCAATTTTGAGTCCGTGTGCTCCGGTGTAGTGATAAAAAGTAAATATCTCCAAAAAAACTGATTTGAACTTATATGAGCGCTGCCTTATCTAAGGCTACCATACTCATTCGATGAAAAATGCTACGTATTCGCCACCGTGGCCACACAAGACAACTCTGAAGACTGCCTCCTCGTGCGATGAAAAAAATTACGTATACGCCACCGTGACAATACAATATAACTCTTAAGGCTGCCTCCTTGTCTGATGAAAAAATGAAACGCGACGTCACCGTGCCCGCACAAGACAACTTTGAAGACTGCCTCCACGTACGATGGAAAATGTTGCGTCTACGCCACCGTGGCCATGTAAGATAACTCTCAAGACTGGCTCCGTGGCCATGTAAGGCAACTCTTAAGACTGCTACCTCGTCCGATAAAAATGTTACGTATATGCCACCATTGCCAGTACAATTGTGCAATTATATTGTTGAAAGAAAAGAATTGCAAATACTTTTCAAGAAACATAAACAACTACATAAACTAAACACATTGATGTACGGGCCTATTGTAAGCGCATAATGTACAGTGGACTCTCCCTTGGTCAACCTCCCTCTAACTCCACTTAAGGGGAGTCCACTGTATTTTAAATATACCTTATAACAAAATATAGAAGATCCAAGCACTCACACATTCTGCTTAGATCGTCTTTCTCCTAGCGAACCATGTTGCCGCTGTTTAGAACAAAGAATTTAAGATAGAAGATACCCCTACCCCTGTAGATGCAATGGCTTGGAGTATCGACGTAAAAGTATGCGGATATCAGAATAATTTTGACTGCTTTTGATGGTGTCGCTAAATGTTAAAAATAGACTTATGTTGGAACACATACAAGTAAGGCCCCTTGCACATAGAATAATTTACATGCGTATCTTCAAAGCATTCATTGACAGTGAAATATGTGATGTAGGGAGGACGCAATGAATACTTTCACGCACAGCTGATTTCATCTGACAGTAAATTTATATTATTTTTTTTTGTAAGCATACAATTTTTGTTATTATTTAATTACTTATTCTTTACGTATTTTGAAATTTACATAATTGCAATTTCTATTGAAACGTCACAGCGTGACGACTGTCAACGATGAAGGAGGGAGCAAAGTTGGGCAAAATAGGTACCACCGCCGACTCAGGGTAAACGTTGATCTACGTTTCAGCTTTCACACGAACGTATGTATCGATCAAACGCTGACGCACGAAAAATATCCTGATTGCCAGAGTCTTTGAAATTAAAATTGGTTCATTTCTGCAAACTGCTGCAAACTGAGAACCACAAAATGTGAAGTTCTTCCATCTCAAGCAACTCAAAATTATTTGCAAACCAATATTTATCCTCCACAAACTGTTCAACTGATCTGCATGTGAAAAGTTCCAAGAATAATTCGATACCGTTCAAATATTGATTCTAAACATAGCCCAGCCCGGAGACACGACATCAACCACAAGAGCAACAATTCCAGCAACCAAACCACTGTTTTCAATTTTCTCATCCTCGACGAAATAAGTTTCTTGGAATTTATTGTTTCGGTTTAAGGTGGCTCGTCTACTGAGTGAAAAAAAAACCTTTGCAGAAGGTTGTTTTTTCACAGAAATTACCTTTCATTAGTCATCTTCTGGCAGCGAGTCCCTGAGGATTTGAGGGAGTTCCAGGGATACCCGACACTGACATGCGATTTGACATGTACTAAACTTCAGTCGAAATTAAAACGCATGTCCTTACCTTACGTTTACGATTTGGGGATAAGCATCTGTTGTGGCATGTGCTTCGAAACCATCCCTCTTTCATTACGGTTCCATGAAATAGCCATGGTTATTTAATTAACCTAAACTTTGCGAGTTTAAGCGAATCCTTGAAACAAGTGCTTGACTAATAATTTTCGCGGGGTGGCACATAAAATCGTTTGCGGTTGTCAATTAAATGTTTGATGGCTTTGTTCATGAGTCAATATTGTTTTAAGTTTTCTTCAACTTTCAGAAATAAGATGAGGTCCACTGCCTTGTGATGTTTCGAAGGCAATCGAATTCTATTTACTTGAAGTCCTGATGAAATTGAAAGAAAAAAAAAATCATGTTTCAAAAATCAAGAAATTATTAGATGTAACGTCGGATACCTCTCGCCTAGTTGATTTCGTTCCTGTGCCACAGTTTGGGATGAAAGAAGACTGGTACGCTGTTCCGCTTTCGTAGTGACATTTAAACATTACCAAATTACCATTCTGATCATGACTGCACTGAGGGGCTTTGTCGAGTACTCTGAAGGGTCTTATCCACCGCATTCTTCCATTAGCTAGAAAGCGGTGGTTTGATGCATTGGATAACTTGGACTGATTCAGTTTTGAACCCATTAATGCCAAGTTCATCACCGAGCTCAATGGCTACGAATAGAAAACTAGATTAACCAATGTTTATTACTCAATTTTTGTGAACCTTAAGATCTTAAGCTTAATCTGATGTGGACTCTACTGCCTTTGGCTGCTTGACAATCCATGCTGTCCCAGATTTGGTATCATTAGGACAACTTCTACATTACCTGCTGACTCCATAACCCGTATTCATATACGTGTTCAGAAAATTGTCTGCGCATATGGGTGTAAATGTGCTGATTTGCTACTCACTTCTTGTGGAACAGAAACGTGCACGTCAACCGTTGGAATGTTGCTAGAATGTTGATGTTCTGCTTACGAAATAAATTAGCTTAAGTCATCGGCATCAAGGACTAAATTATTAAACTTAATACTAAATTATTAAACTAATTAAAAGTAAACTCGAGACAACAACCCAAGCGAATTCAACAAATGTCTGCAACGTTAAGATGGGAGTCCACGATAACTCATGAATGTCATAACTGGCCTTGAGTGTCAGATTATGCATCCAGGCACGGTGCAATTCAAACATTTTTGAATAACATGGAAACCTTCTATTCCCGCTGCCGAAGCAAAATTTACGAATGACATACATGACTGATGGATGGTGAGTTGAAAATAAAAACAATCACTCCGGGAATGACATTCATAAGTGATCGTGGATGCACAGCTTGAGAAAATGTTACGTCCAAACATTTATCTCAGCTGCTACGTCAATAAAGTCCGAAGATGATCTTCAAATGCTGCACGGAGAGATTTTCACCCTAAAGAACATTGACTGCTGTTTTCTTATCTCACTCATTGAGCTGATAGAAACTTCTATCGAGAGCTGCTTCGTTGGAAGCGGAGTTCAGCAAGTGCAGTTCACAAACTATACGTTAATCGTGTCATGAAGAAATGTATACACGGGCCAATTTCATAGATCATACATCACATACACATCCAAACTGTCACACGTCACAAATTTTTTTTTTGGTTTAGCCAAGTTTTTTAAACGTTTTCTTGGCAAATAAAAAAGTAATAAAATATTGTCATAAAGACTAAAAAAAACGTAGATTAAGCCGAAAGGCACATTTAGAAAGTAGATCAGATTAGCTTAGAGTACCCTTATAGGGTCAGTATATTAGTATTAAGAACATTTGTAAATTCTTAAGTTTGTTAAACTAGTTTTAAGTACTTTTGTCTAGCATGTACTTAAAATAATTCAAAATTAAATAGAATTACATTAAAAAAAAACATCAGACACATCATACAATCAGATTCTCAGATTCCACTGGAAGTGTTGTATGTTATCGTCTTTTTGGTATGATTTTCAATTTTAATGTTGATGACACATTTCATTGGTAACTAAATAGTGGATCATAGACACCAAAAAATAATTAATGACGATAGATATGTTTTCGAAATTTTATTCAGCTGTAATAAGACAATTTTTAAAAATAAGAACTAGCATTCTTTGTTCCTTACAAGTCTAATTTAAAAAAAAAAAAACACTGGTGAACAATAATTCGTTATTCAAAAATCATCAACCAAAAATAGTTATTCGTGTGTACTTTCTCTTTTGAAAACTCATTTTTGTAGTGACTGTAGTAGTTTTAATTTGAAATAAAACGCTTGTATGATGTGTATGATATTTTTCTGTGAAACTGAATCATACAACCTTCCCATTTATCTAGTGTGATCTTTTGGCCATACATACTGTAATACAGCGGTACATGCAAAGAATCTGAGAAACAGAAATCATACAGTAGAAGTGGCAGAATCATAAAATGGATGTGATCTATGATTACTGAAATAGGCCCCAGACCTTATTGTTATTTGTGGACTGGTTATGTTAATTGCGTGTTCTTTCTTTTCTTTAGCACACCTCAATGCCAGAAAAACCATGCTGGATTGGTGCCACCGTATTCGCGTTAATCAGGCAGGTTGCCGAGGCATACTTTGAAGTGACAACCAAATTTAGCACCTGTTGTAATTTCTGAAACATAATTCTTAGAAACGTTACCCTTTTAAAGAAAAACACCGCTAAAATAGGAAAATACATAGTTCGTTTTATTCATTTAAAAAACGAACACTGCTACACTCCACGACTTCTGCTCTCCGACTGTCTCCTTTCTTTTTTTTTGGCATAACTTACGTTTACATTTACTTACAATTCATAGGAAGCACAGGGTTGCCTTCATTATTTTATTTGTCTCTAACATAAGTTAAGACGCAAATTTTTGTAAGAGACCTCTATACGGAACGCACTTTCTGACGCAAATAATGCAACATCATATGAACTGTGTCTCAAAATTCACGCAAGATTTGACTTGCATTGAAAACTCTATTTTTCGTTCTTAGAGTTATATTTTCTTATTGAATCATAAACTACGGGCAATAGGTCTATTTCTGGAATAAACTATCGGAACGCACTCTTTTCGTTGATCAGCATTTTCTTCTGGAATGTATGGATGGTTGTGGGCCTGTTGACATAAGCCCTTGACTTCAAATAACCCCACAAAAAGAAATCTACTGGTGTTAAATCACACGATCTAGGGGTTCAATTCTAAGCATCGAAACGTGTCGTCGTTTGACCAGGAAATCTCTCATACGGTAATTGAATTAATTCACGGTGGTATCATCTTCTTGAAACCACGTATTGGTCATCTAAATGTCCTACAATTTCGGCTAAAAGAATTGTGCTATCGAGTTAAAATGACTGTATGGCGGAGTTGGTAGAGTGCCTGTACCTGGCAAGCGAGGTCCCCGGTTCGAAACCCAGTGAAAGCAAAGTTAATACGCTTTACTGTAGTTTTCGATTCTTGTCCAGTCAACAATTGCCGTTGGGATCATTCCGTTGGCACTATCACTGGAGTGGTCAATCAGTGGTGGTAGTCTGACTGACACAATTAACCAATATGGTCTAAGTGTGCTGGTGAATGCACTATCAGCCCCCTTTCCTAACCTTAACCTAAGTCGTTATTCCGTCGATGTCAATTTGACCAGTCTCATTTACAAAAAGGTATGGTTGACTGATGCTTCCATGCCCAGTTCACAAGAAATAGTCTGATATTGGCATTTAAATGGCATTTTATAAACGACCAGTGTGTTTAGCTTGTCCAACTGTTAAATTTTCCCTGAATTTTGTCTCACTTGGCGAAGTTATGACACTATGCCAACCACCACATTCCAACCAAATGTTCGAACTGTAGCCACTTAACTTTAATTATTTTTTGAGAACGTAAACACGTCCCTGTGGTATGGTCTTGGGCTCCAATTTTACTAACCCTGATCCGATCTAAGTGTTGCCAAGAATTCATTGCACTTTCAAATCTTGTTAATTTTGTGACACCCATTATATAAGTCACATGAGCTTCGAATTTTTGTCAGATTATGTGCTAGTACTAAAATTTTAGAATTCATGGTCCCCATAAGTCTCATCATCATCATCATCTTCTGACCCGCATGATCCACTAAAGGGGTCGCAGGGTAAAGCACACACGAGAGATCTCCAGCCATCCGGTCCCTCGGCCATCGACTCTTACTCATCAGGGGCTATGCCCAAGAGTAACTAGGCGACTTTATGGACTTGGTCCAACAACCTCATCCTCGGTCTGCCAAGTGGTCGCCTAACTTATGGAATCACATTCTCACAAGCCTTTTCGCATACATTTATTAAATTTTGATAGTGACTTCAATGTGGAACATGACGGGAACAGCAGACATTTGTTTGCAACGACACCCCTGTTCCAAAAACCTATGTCATATTAGACTTATTTTCCGCATACCAAATACACCTTCTGCCTGAATCTATGAAACACATGGCAGCTATAAATTTCGCTGAACTGGTGATGTATTTTTCTCTAAATCCAGTCTCTCAAAAAACGAAATGAATCGTTTCCCATCCTTCAGTCGCTTCTCACCAATTTCCCCACAATTGGTCGTCATTTTGCAGACGGCACACTCCAGCTACAAATCACGCTCGCCTGCTGTCAGATAACAGTACGTGCATACTAGAGCCCTTAACACCCTCAATACACGATATTTATCTTCGAAATACTCATTTTTATCGAACAAGCATGCGTCCAATCAGCGTCAGCTCCAACAGATACCCCTATCTCGGCGCTACGCTCGTTGCATCCATTCCAACTGATTTATGAAACAATTCACACCGAATAAAAACTGAACGTCAACTTCAAAAACAACCGAAAAAATACTGCTGTTCTTTATCGGTTAACTCGATTAAACTACAAAAACATCACAAACAAAGAGTATCTATTACCCGCTCGACCCGATTGCTGGGTATCATAAATTTCCAGCACGTACCTATAGATGACGCTGAAGTATGATAAGTCTGCCTCGCTGGTATTTCCAGTCGCAAAAAAAACCGAATAAAAATAAACACAATCGCGACGAATTGTTTCACACCGTTCCGGCAACACACCCCTCCGCCTGGTGCTGGGTGATTTCATGAAACATTGTGTCGCTTCACTACGCACTAGATACATGCGCCTGCATATCTCCGTCGAGATATAATTAAATAATTAAATTAATTTTACTCATAGATACGTGCCATAAAAGTGTATGGCGGACCTGCACTTGGCGTTAAACGCGAGAGCTATTAAAAAAAGGAAGGCGTTGCCGTGCAAGAGGGACGCGCGGGCCTTTTTGTGCGTAATAAACAATTTGTATGCTGCCCTTGGCAATATGCACCTATGCACGTGTGTAAGTATGTCGAGCGCCGGATACGAAAACATGTCCACTCACACCCCTCCTCTGTGAAAGGGGTGGAGTGTTGAAAAATTGATTTAAATTACTCCGCCCAGCGAGCTTGGGAGGTGCACAAAGGTTGTTAGGATATGCACGAGTTAATTAACTACCGAATGAATTTTGAACGTACGCCATGGGATGGAAGGGCTTAAATTGTCAGCATGGCTTAAAGTTGAAGCAAATTTGTTCGAACATTGGCTGAAGTTAAAGAGTTCACTCTTTATTCCTAGTACTCCCAGCCTGGCAGTTGACAACACGTGATGCCCTGCAGAAATTCGCCTGACAAAACTTCCAAGAATTCTGACAACATGGTGGTATAACCAGAAAGCACATCTCAAAGAATCAGAGATTATAGCTCTTTTCTTGAGAATTGTAGTAGACTCCGAGGCATGCTTGTGCGAGGAGCGATGGTTTGAATGCTCGCAAGCATGTTTTGTTTGACAGTTCCAAGCACGTGGAGTAAGGTCTGCAATGAACCGACGAATGTAATTAAAGAGAATAACCTTAAGCTGTCTACTCTGACATGGTCTTCAATTGAAGGCAAATTCGCCGATGAATAAAGAATAAACTTTCCAGTGCGATGGGACCTAGATTGTGGACAAATTAAAAGCCAGAAATCAGTTCAAAAGGCAAGATCATCAATAATGAACCATCCAATCGTTGTCAATGACGACGTCGTAACAAATGCACTCATTATAGAACCCTTTGAAAATGTAAACTGAAGGAATGCATAATCCTTTGCAAGGAAAATTAAATTCAATCATCAGACGGCTTCGACAGTCGCCCTCCAGTCGGGACAAAAGAGGAGCTTTGATTCTAAGAGCATTTAATTGGGGTGCAAAGGGATATCGTCCGACAATCTGTTGTCAAGGACTTCGTGGAGAACGACTTCGTGGTAAACAGCATCAATGACATCGGTATCAAGTGGGGAATAACTCTTGAAAATCACTGTTTCTTTTTCGAGGGAATCAGAGCCTTCTCGCGAAAGGTGTGAGTGGGGTTTTTACGGTCTGTGGCTCTGGGTCGTACAGCAGAACTGAGGCTCTACGATGCAGAGCCAATCAAAAGCGGATGAAGAAGCCCTTGTCGATCGTTATTAGAGTTAAATAGGATATATTTAACCATAAACTGTACTGCCTATAAAACGACATAATTTCGTCCACAGTTTTATGATTTCAAGGCCTACTTGGCTGAGATCTAGCCTACGAAGGACATCGTAACAGAGGATATCCACTACTGAGGCTTGCTAAGTGAGGTACAGTGAGACAAAAAGAAGAAGAAGCAGATTAAGTTTGTGAAGTAGCTTAAGGTTAGTAGACTTCTCAATTGTGAAGAGATAACGGTAATTCACTTGAAAGTATGCCATTTATTTTGTAGACTTGGGAGATACCTTACTGTACCTACTTTGAATTACAGGAATACCACAGACGAGAGACTGTTTCAAATCGATGACTGTGGCAATATTAATAACATAGATGAAGGATATGGTGATGATGTGAAGACTTTGAATAAAAACACAAAAAACTTGTAACTGCCCTAATCCTGCAGATCATAATTCAATTATGCGGTGAATTAATACACAGTGAAAGCCCTCATAGACGGACAGCGACGGTCGCTTCTCTTGTGTCAGGTTCTGAATAGATTTTTGTATCTGCGGTCCATGAAAGTCTAGAAGAGCACACAAACAATACAGTTTACCCGATCCTTGAGGAAACTAATGTCTTCCGAAGACTTCAAAGCATCAGACCCCTTCATCTTGTGCGATAGTCTACTCTTGTTAGGAGGAACTTATATTGGAGAGTAACCTGCCGATCAGTATCTAAATCATGAAATACAAACTACTGGTTAAGTGCTTCACTTAGTTGTAGTCTTAATAAATTCAGGGAGGTGGTTTTAGTGAGTAAAAATCTCACAAGTCTCTGTGCGAACGTTCGCCATAGAGTCTTGTCAAAGATTTTCACCTACCCTCGGCAATAAAAAAAAAAACCACACACCCATGAAATCACCCGCAAATCCTATAGTTTTTAAGAAAAATCTGTACAAAAAAGATGTAAGTCTTAATGTACATAGATTCTAATTAAAATTGCGAAGTAAATAAAAAAATAACCTCCGACAAACGAGCGCAACAGAACACAGTTAAAACGTTTATAGTAAATAAAATGTGGCACACGAGATAAATAATCGAAAAATACTTTCAAAAATCAAGTCTCACAATATGCGCCTGCACACCAACTATGTCGACTATCTGGATGCGATTTTTTCATTCTCACTTGAACAAAATTCCTATAATTGCAATAATATCGCAGTCAAATTATGAACCATAGCAGCTTTAGTCTACAATTAGAAACATGATTTATATTGGTACGGCATTAAAACACTACGCATTTTCCTATTACCGAATCAGATGATTCTTGGGCTCTGAATTAAACTTTACAAATGATATTTTCTTGTATAGCATAAGGATACGGAAAATTAAAGGGGAATTTGAATTAAATAGAAAATATGGGTCAAGTTTTGCAAAAAACCGAAACTTTAAGAGGTAGTTTCTCATTTCATAAACCTTAATGTTTGGGACATTTTTTAAAATCTATGACGTATGTCTACAATCGGTCGTTGTTAGTTTGTTTTACCAGCCCGAGAACGTAGACGGCAAGGGACCCAGTGTGCCTAAGAAGTGACGCACATACCCACTTCAACATAGCGACCACAGAGATAATTAAAAAGATACAAATTATTCCCATTGAAACTGATTAGGAAGATCAGGAATTTCACATAGATAGGAAGCCATCATGCAACAACCAGTGTTCGATCTAGAATCAGTTTACATTGTCCACCCATGACAAAGAGAGCATAAGGGAGTACGAAGTAGAGAAAATCTGCAATACTGACTCTATTACAAATCGTCAGTCTTCTGCACTTCAAGACGTATTTGACGACGGAATTTGGCTACATCTAGCAATATACAACACTACACATTTGTAAGACATCGTGCAGAATTGTAACATCTTCGATAAAAATTATGAGACTTTTCCAATGAAGGTATTTGATGGTAACACCGACTTGTTAGCCTCACCCTCAACACAACACAACACAACAACAACACACACACACACAACACAACAACATAGTCAAATGATATAGATTTGAGTTATACGTCATCGTCATCATCGCTGATCGCAGATTCATCCGTCTCAAATAGCGGTGGTAAAATGCAAACGAGCCAAGAACAGTACTCATGCCTTTCTCCCCAGTAGTGGTGACCGCGGCGATGTGGGCGCGTGCGTCGACACCTACGCAACCTAACCCCGCTGACTAGTTTCATTTCCCCGTACAACCTAAATAATTTTCTCGGTCACACCTCTTCTAAGTATCTGGCATTGCTCAAGGAGTAACAACTGTCTAGAAAGAGCTTCTCAACCTCGCTGCTCAGAGTCGGCATAAGACTGTAGGTCCCTTCTACTCGTGACGAAACAAAAACAAGCACAACACGAGTGGTTGCTGAGAAACTAGACCCTGGCCCTTTGCGGGCTGTCACCTATATCAATATAATTATTATTCCTCTAGGAACCTGTCGTGGAGAATCGTAAGAACCAAAACCAGGAACGCCCGATCGCAACAATCCCTATCCATTCATATATAAAAAATATCTCTTTGCAAGCACATGACTAGGGAACTCTTATAGCACAACGATTTCTAAAAGTGCCCTCAAACAAATCCCCAAGGCTACCATCCTACTACTTCTACAACTTAAGAATTCTCAGGCGCTGCAGTTTCCATCAACAGTCACTTATGATCAAACAATCATCAAAGCTTCACATTCTGCAGTCAATACATTTGAAATCAAGTCAATGCAAAGAGTCACTGATCGAGATCAGAATTCTATGAAATCAGCCTACCGACGGGCTTCCAATCCACTGCATAGGCTTAAATCGTTCGAACCAACAATTAAATTGCAGTCAGAAAGCACCATTCGAAAGACCTCTAAAACTGTGTCTGAATCGAACCAATTACGCACAACCATTGGAACTATACTCCCACAACCCCTGCTACCAATGATGAATAAAATCTTGTTGAGTTCGTGGAATTTGGTGGGAAAATGTTTTCTACCACCCACCCCCACATCGCAGGCACTTAAAAATCACTTCTCACCTTCACCAATTAACATATTTACAAAATTAAGCTTACAACCTTCGCACCTACCTCGGCAAGCCCTCAGGCACACCTCCTCACACTCGAGTGCATACACATGCTCGTCTACTCAGCTTTGAATCACACTCTTGAGCAGCGTGTATCGAATGCAATCTAAATTACACTCGACACTGACAAATCAGTAATTATTGTGAGTGCCCCACATAAGCCATTAGCCATGGCAACATGATTCAAAACACAGCGGGAGACACGAGTGCATGGATTTAATTAATAAATCCCTGAAAATGAATTTGATACTTGAAATGATATCAATTGCATGCGGGGTAAGTTTCTCTGTGGCTCTGTGAGGGGCCGCAGTTGCGAGTACCTAAAGTAATTGAAGAGCTTCTTGATATTTAATGATTGCGCGGAGACGGGAGTGAATGGAGTATGTGTTTTTCTTCGAATCCTTTTACGCGCTGAAAGAGTACTCGTGTCGTTCGGGTATGCTTTCGTTCAACACCATTCAAAGTCGAATCGAACGAAAAGGTTTCATTTTCGAACGAACACAGAAGATTGTAACTTTTGACCTTTAAAGTTTCTCACAGTGTGCTTCTGGCGGTGATGACAGATGACCTTTTCTGATATTCCCATTTCTAGTTGGGCGGGTTGTCAAGAATCGTTGTGTACACCTTCTGGTTGTCAGCATTAGAGCGCAAACCTTTTCTTGTTAGTGATCGATTGTCGAAAATTGTGTTCTCTAACCCATATTGATACACGAAATGCATGATCGCGTGCCGTGTATTTCAGATTGGATTGGTATTGGATTTACCCTGGGAATGATTCCCAAGAGCAAAATGAGGGGAATTAAATTTATTTTATACTCTATAATCATTCCTGACAAAATCATTCGGTTTTCCGACGTAGGCGAGCTGTCACTGCTAAGCCAAGCCTGCAAAAAAATTCATTGCAGAACTATAGGACAACTCTCTGCCTTGCTCGTAGCATCCTCCATGAAAATACTAAGCAACATTGACCCGCCAACACCAGAAAAAAAAATGGTCTCATAACATGTGTCAATGACTCGATTTGTCCAAAACACCGAATCGAGAGGGTTTAAGGAGCGGCATATTAATAATTATCTAAGTGGTTGGTCTGAAATTAAATAATATAGACGTATAAAGACTAATTCTACCTCTCTTGCCCCTGAAATTTCCAAATTGACCAATCAAAGATCAGCATTCAAATTTTTGCGTGAATAACCGCCAAATATTCATGAATATCTGTCAAAAACTCACATAAGTTCGTGAGTACACCAATACCTCACTTTGCGTAGTGGTTACGTTAAAAAAAACGACGTAAAGTTAATTATGATTTTCTATATATAGTATATACATAGCAAACCATGTAAAGATCGAAGATAGGTTCCAGGGTAACGAAGAAAGAAATTTGAACAAAGAATACAAGATTTGTTTGTTTTAGATATAAAATTTCTGTTAGATAGACGTTTCCAAAATAACTCAGTCTCGTAAGCATTAAAGACTTCTTTCGGATCATAGCCACCTTCATGAATTAACGCTTTCAACTCGGTCGGGACGATAACTGACTAGCGCTAGCTGCTTCGCATTTAATAGCAATGCTGTGCAGATTTCCCCGATCCTTGAATCCCTCAAACCAGCCCTGACCAGCTTAAAATGTTTCATTCTTGTCTATATACCATTATCATTGGATCCGGCCGTATTTTTTATATCAACAAATAGACATTCTCTTGTCGTCAGAATTACCATTTTACTTTGTCTCCAAGCTGATCGTTTTTTTTTTTGTAGTAACTCTACCCCAGCAACGCCCTTTTCACTCATTTGACTAAAACAACCCGTAAAAATGAATAAAAAGTTATTATTCTCTTTTTAAAAAAAAGCACAGCACACTAATTGGAACTCAACTCTAAAAATAGAAAAAAAAAATAAAACTGTATTAAAATTGCTTTGATTTTCAGTTAGAAAGGGAAGCCCCGAGTTTGGATGGCATGTCGCGGCTAACATCTTTTCGGAAAAAAAAGGAAATTTAAAAGAATTTCAAAAAAAAAAAGATACAGTGGACTCTCCCTAAGTCGAACTCTCCTTAAGTCGAAACTCACGCTTACTCGAACTTTTTCGCCATATTTTACATACATTTCCCTCAACTTTCCATACACAACCTCTCCCTAAGTCAAACTCTCTCTAACTCGAAAAAATGTTGGTATCCCGTGACAATTAGACTTAGGGGGACTCCACTGTATCTCGAACTCAAAACAACGCAACTCCGAAAATCTAGCGACGCTCATTGAAAATTAGTACTTATTCAGCAGCGACGCAACTTCGAAAGAACGGAAACGGCAGGTATTGGTAAGCTTCATTTCTAATTTGAATCACGGCCTAGGTTCTTTTGCAAACGCTTGTGTAATCAGTGCCAATGTCTAGTTCTAGCACGAGTGGACAAGCCCTGCAGTTAAGGAAATCCCGACTTGGAACTGCGAAGCTTTTTCCATACTCTTTGAGCATGAATTATGAAAATGACTGGATTGAGAGATGTTACGTTGCGACGCATCTTCCTTCTATTCCACGTTGCACATACATACAAAGTGAGGAATTAATGCATACACACTTCCATCAAATTCCAATGAATTTGAAAGAGATATCAAATGAAACTTGATATCGCTGGCGTGTACGTAACATTTTTTTGTTTTTAATTTTTATGTACTTCAATCAACGACAACAATTTTGTATAAGTTTTTGCTTTTGGAATTTAAATATAATTTACCATGATAAAATTGCTATTAAAAGTGTGATAGAAAAATGCTTGTAATTTTTTCTCTTAAACAATAGTTGGTAGTAATAACGAATGGATCCTGCGCTGGTAGTCGGGTATCCTTGTCAAATTGTTTAAACATCACAACAGCCATAACGTCACTAAGTCCTAATGCTGTTGTCAAAATATGGTCAAATTGTTGTATAGGACCTAGCAGGCTCTTCACTTCTAAATACAATTTTTTGATAGCTACGCATGTGTTTTGTGAACAATATCTGAATTTGTTAAGCAATGTACATAAGTAGGTAGGTAGGAGGGGGTGGTAGTGAAATTCACCAGCACACTTAGACCATGTTGGTCCATTGTAATACCCCTAGTCAGACTACTACCACTGATTGACCACTCAATGATAGCGCCGTTAATTTGATCCCACCGGCAAATGATGACTGGACGATATTTGAAAACCAGATAAAAGCGTATTAGCCTTGCTTTCACTCAGATTCGACAATTTTGTGTTAGTTAGGGATTCGAGGGGAAGGCACTTAACCAACTACTCCATCCATTGTTGAGAAACGTTGCTGTACATTTTATTTCGCGAATAAAATTCCTGCCAAAGAAACCTTAAGAAGACCTTAGAAGACTTTTTATGAGGCTTATTCTTCTCTATGCGGCACTACAGTCGGACCTAGTCCTAAGCGCTCAACCAACAACCCTCCCCAGACATCTCAATGTTTGGCGAGTGGTGTACGAGGTATGTATGTCTCACAGCAATAATTACAAGTTCAACCTGCACTTCCAAGAAGGCAGAGACAGCCTTAAAGATAGAGATCGTCCTAGATAGTCATCAAAGTCAGGTGATGAACAACGCGTCAAGTTAATTCAAGATTTCGTTGCTCAAAAATCGTAGACTGACAATTAGAGACCTCCTCAATATTGAGACACTTTTATTTGAAGAATTTCGAACCATCTTAAAATATGTGTATTGCTTTGTAGTGGGCTAGTGCGTCGACTCCTACGCAACTGAGCTTAGGTTTGATTCATGACACTCATTTTCACATCACAGTGCTCAAACGGTAGCAACTGTGGAGGAAAGGATTCTCCAACTTGGCCGATCGGAGTCGGCATAAAATGTTAGGCCCCTTCCACTCGTAAATGAACAATAGCACGCATGTTACCAGTAGTTCCTGTAGAAGCTATGCCTTGGCCCTCTACGGACTATAGCCCCACTAATCTTATATTATTATTGAGTCTGAAAATATTTAAATCTCGTATGTTTCCAAAAAAAGCTCATTTTTGGAGACCGTTTCAGCAAAATGTCAACTCATAGCCTTCAATGGACTAAAACAGCTCCCAAAACACCGATTCGACGCGATTGAGGAGAAAAATAACGAGACGATGTGAGCTTTGACAGCCCCCCGAAAATCGACGAGCAAAACGAGAAGTTGTGAATTTGAATGACTTATCAACAAAGCAAAATGCGAACAAAGTTAACCAGTGATCCACGCATACTTAATAATAATAATAATATGGGTGGCGCGACAGTCCGAGGTGGAACCAGGTCTAGCTTCTCAGCAACCACACGTGTTGTGCGTGCTATTGTTCTTTCACGAGTGGAAGGGTCCTACAGTTTAATGCCGACTTCGAACGGCGAATTTGAGAAGCTTTTCTAGACAGGAATACTCTTGGAGCATTGTCAGTGACTCGAAAGAGGTGAAGCCGTGAAATATGAAAGGTGGTAAATTCGGGTATGAACCTGGCACCCTCTGCGTATGAGTCGACGCACTTACCCACTACGCCACGGCGACAACATCCACGCATACTTTGAGAAGTGCAATTTAGTACACTACAATTATGGCTATTTGAACATAGATCCGTCAAGCTAAATTTCGTACTCATCACCAAAATGTCAATAGCAAATGCCAGCATCCGCACCACGGATTTATAACTTTTTCGTAAATTATTGCAGGACTCACAATTGTAAAATAGATTCTTGAAGCGAATAACAAAATTATGAAAGGACCTCACTTCGAGCAAACTTGGTCCAGCGGCCATACTCATAAATAGTTCGCAAGAGAGTAATCAGCCCAAACGACAATCCACAACATCGAGCATCGAGCTACCTACCCTTGAGTTCTTGATTTACTCAAAGGAGAAAAAGATCTTGCTACTGAGACGGATTTCTCGCATTTCGCACTATACCTCAGTTGATCGTAGATAAGAATAACAAAAAGGGAAAGTGTAAGCAATTAATAAAAATTATCATTTTTTGGTTAGAAACCCATTCGATATATTTCTTGATGACTTGGCATGTCCTCGACGAGATTTCTCTCCGTCAACATCTCGTGATCTCAGCTCGAGTGTCATAGACTATCGTCCTCCTTCGACCAAGGACGATCTCTGATTTTCAGTGTACAAGATATGGTTATAGATTGTGCATGTCTGTCAAGGAATCTAGAGTTAGCTTAAGTATATCGGTGGAATTTGTCTAAGATCAGTGAATCTTATTAATTCGTAATGACATAGTAGCAACTTATGGAAAATGACCGTTGTTTATTCAAATAAATAAGAAAAAATGTTACGTATACGCCGCAGACGTCAAATTACGAAATTTAACTTCGCATCAGTTTCTAATGAAAAAGTGTGCATTTCAATAAATCAAATAAACTCACCAAGAGGGTTGCAAGACTTGAACACCTTCTTTCTAATGTTATAAAGTCCGGGGAAATAATGTGTCTTGTCCAACAATCCACTTTCCGCTAGCTGCGTAAAGATCAAGAAGTTGGTTGATGTCGCTTTCCAATTCACTATTCTGTGCGCCGCTTTATAGGCGCTATCGTGCGTTTTCTCAGAAGCTCGGCATCGATGAGTCGCCTATGTGCACGATTTCGTTTAGGTCAAGAAATGTGCATACAGACCTTTCGCATTGGCCTTGAAGAGCGAGATGGATGAAAGGTTGGACGAAATGAAGGATTCAAAAGGATCAAAAGTAAGGTGCACGTTTGATCAACTCCCCAACAATTCAATTTTGGAATAATTATTTTCGAACTGTGCAATGGAGTGCTTATTAAACATCATTCTGAACCTTGTCAGTCAGCAGGGTAATTCTCCCCAAAGGGACTTATCAGAAAAATATTGTCGATGAGTGAGTGGAGAATTTGAGAAGAGCAAAACTCAATAAAAATAGAAAATCAGGCAAAAACCAAATCAATGAATATAAATATCCCACACGCAACCAAGTGATATTCTAAATTGATTGAGGGTTGAATATTTGCTCCAACACTTCCTGTGTGTCATAAAGCAAGAAGACGAATGACGCCACCAATTCATGTTGATTCAGTCAACATAACATGGATGCAGGCTGATTGACTGACACAGTCGATAAATTATCCCTCGAGGAGCCTCAAAGACAAGAAATCATAGTAAGCTGGATGCCACTGGCCACTCTTCGGCATACGTAACATATTTTGAAAATTAAATGAATATGGTTAAGCATTTATCATTTTTCAATTTTTAAAATACCATTTATTAGTAGATTTGCTCTAGAATTACATACAAATGGAGAATCAGTGAATTTGATGAATTTCTTCTTGCTTGATCCTTGATTTCTTTATCACAAACATTGCGTATTTTGATTTGATAAAGAAGCCAATTCTGTGTACTATCGTAAATATAGTTATTTGCATGAGCAAGTGTCTAAATCAATTCAAGCAATGGATAGTTTACCGTCCACCCCAACTAATTCTGGAACAGTCAGGAGGAACAATCTCAGAAGGACCAAGGAGACACAAAAACGGAGTAAACCTCACCTAAGGATTCTGTGTGGCGTACTTAATGGCCACTTTCATGTTGTGAAATAGGGGGCACAGTAGCTCGGAAGACTGTAGACAGTGTGGACAATCAAAGGAAACTATGGAACACCTCATCCTCGAGTGTCCAAATCTGACGAGAGTCTGAGGAGAGTGTTCAAGGTTTAAATTGGGTCAGCCTAAAGTAATACTGATATTTAAGGTGCAGTAAGGTGTAAGAAGTAAACAAACAGTTGTAAATAAATTCGTGTAGATATTGGAATAGTGAACTATTGATAAATTTTTCGTAGACTCAATTCTGGAAAACGTAAGAATACTATAAGTAACTCAAAGTTCATACATTTTAGGGTGCACTACACAGTGTCTATCCTAGATTTGTTTTTTGTTTCCTGATTGTATCAAGTCTCCGTTTATTCAGCGTTTTGCAGGAAAAAATTATGGCTATGGTATGCGCCCTTAAGCTCGATAACTGATTTAAATAAAGATGTTTACTAAGGGTGTGTTCTTTAATCATAATGTTCTTTAATCTCACTTATGTTGATACACCTGATATTTAAATGGTATTTTGCTCTTCTAATTATAAACACTGACAGTCTTGCTGAAGTGTGTCATTAAAATCTGCAATGCTTCAGAAAATTTTACCGGTGAGATACATTTTTTTTATTTTAAAGTATTGACAATTTTTCTCTCTTGTTGAACTGGCTTTACAGACATACAATAATTGGAAATTTATTCGCCTGCCTTAAAATGGTAAAAACGGGCTTCTTGGTTTTAACCACAGAGAAATTTAAGTTTGCTGATCTATATTGTCTAGTATTTTACGTCGTGCAGGATGGATCCAAAATAGACGACGGAGTCGAAAATGGTTTATTCTGTGAACATCTTAACCTTAACAAAACAATCCAAATCACTGCAGTGTCTTTCAAGCGGAAATTATGGCGATCAGCGAAGCTCTGTCTTGGCTGAGGTAGGACGTGGTATCCGCCCGTGAGATCTATATCTTTATGGCCAGGTAGCAATTAAATCCACAAAATAGTTCTCTATAAATTCAGCAGTTATAAACTGTCCCGCATCTCTTAAGGAGACATACGAACAGTATTACACTCGCCTATGGTGAGTGCTAGGACATTAACCGAAACTGTGAAGCTGACAATCTCGCAAAATTCGCCACCACACTGCCAGATGAACCATGTACCCTTTGTGGCAAAGATGATCCCTTTACAACTCAATAATCGAAGTAAACTAGAAGTCAATGCCAGATGAAATACAGGCAACACTTGCCAAAACACCAAACAAATCTGGCCCGGTCTAGACTCTACTAGAACTTATAGTTTGATCTGCTTAAAAAGACCCAGAATCAACACCGAAGTGCGAATAATCACCAGACACTGTCTATTGGGTCTACACGCGAAAAGACTGAGACTATTCTCGAATTATTTTTGAAGAAGCTGTCTAGATGAAGAAGAGGAGGAAAGTGTGCAACACCTCCTCTGCAACTGCCCTGCTCTCGCCTTAGCTAGGAAAGGCTGTCCTACTTCTATGATAACCTAGGCAATCTCGGAGAAAGGAAAATCAAATCGCTACTGGATTTCACTGACAAATCTAGTTGGCTATTTATAAAAAACCGCCCAACTTACGTGGCAGTACAAAGGGCTTAGTTTAGCTTAAGTGCATCAAAGCCAACAAAAAACCAAAAATTATTCAAAAACGTTGTTCATAAATTCTCAATTTTTTATATTTATTCTGTTATATTCTTATTTTCTTGATTTTACTACGCTTTCAATATAATATTTTAATAAAGTGGTATTCATCTTTATTTTAGTCAACTTAATATACAGTGCCACTAACTGTTGTCGTAACTTATTTTTGCAGCCTCAATTAAAGATGTATTGTATTTAGTATTGTATTTATTAAAGAATTGTAAATAAAGAACAACAAATGAATAAGACAAGAAAGATGGTAATTTTGAAGAGGGAGCCAATTTTGTGAACGACAAGCTTCTACAAGAAAACTGATACAAATACGTTCAGTTTCCCTGGCATCAACTCACTTCCATCCATTTCACCTGGACGACTATCAAGGTTCATCTTCAAATTTCCACAACTTGCACAAGGGAATGCTAACTAAATTTTAAAGATCACATCACCAAAGAATTCCTGACAACCCTCTAGAATGATGTTAGTTTTGAAGAGGCAGCTAAGAATGGGTCACTTCCCTACTCACTATCATCCACTTCCCCAGCACGACTAAATTCAGAAAAACTCCACAAGTTTCAGCACCCCCCCACGACCACACCATCACACGAGTATCACTCACAGTTCAAGGATTTCCGAGATAAAACTTAAAACCGAATCCATCCCACCGCTCTGACTGACTGATTCATGGAAACGTATCAAATGTCAAACCAACGTCACGGGGGAATTGCAGTCCCCACACCGCACCAAACCAAATCTACGAAAGTAATAAAATTCCAAAGCTTACGTACACATTTTACAAGGTTAATCCATTACGTCGACGACCCTCCATTCCATCAGGATCCGTGTTCTGTTGAATTTTGACTTCTCGATGAAGCGATGAAATGTATATACAACACACAAAAGCCACGCACAAACGAGCAACTTTTCTTTTCTTTTATTTACTTATTTTTTTTTTTGTTTGATATTTTATTGAATTGAAACCGTGATTGTATTAGCACACGATAAATATTTTTGTTTACACTTTAATGTGAGCTTCTTCGGCTGTGTGTTGCTCTGCTTTACAGCCTTTCTTCCTTATTTCTTTTTTCAATATTTATTTTCTTCTTTTGTTTCCTTTCACAGGATATTATGTATTCACTGTTTTATTGGTTGTAAACGACATTGGTGATACAACATGTATGAATTTTTATTACACCCTCCACACTCCTGGTGATCCTGGTGAATCAGGCTCTCACACACACACAAACACGCGCGCAAGCACTTCGTTTGGAATGTAATCACAGTTAAACTCCGGGGGAGCCACGACTGAACCCACTCAATAAAATCACACCACACCACCCGTCAACAAAAAACGCTGGCCCGCCCTGCCGCGTTGACGGCCGCTTATAAATAATTCACAAAGAATTCAAGTCAAAGTGACTGAAGGGGGAGGCTGGCTGGCCAGAGGCAGCAGGAATCACCGATCAGAAAAAGTGTATCACTCACGACGCAACACCAACGACAACGTTAACATCAATATTTCAAAAGCATTTAGTGGCATCATCAACCATCCCGAACATCATAATCACTGTAATCGGAACATATGATCACATCCCGTCGCATATCCTGCGGAAATTTCAATACAAACACGTACAGCGGCAAGATGCGGAGCCGAAAACATGACAAATGATGCGAGCCGAGTGGATGCTCCTTGCTGGCGTGTGCCGGATGTGTCGTATAGGCGCGCACTATGTATGAATGTGCTGGGGAGACGCGACGTATCAGAGCACAGGAATCGCGACGTAAACAAGTAATCATCGGCGCCACTAACGAGTGTGAATTTGCGTAACAGTTGCAATTGAAGTGTCCTGCAAGAGCATAACTGCACACCGCACTCACAATATGTTAATTATCGGCAGGAGCACAGCACCCAAACGGGAAGTCGGTTCGTTTGTCGACTGTCGTCAGTCCAAGCACCCTCGAGGTGATTCGTCGTGTTCACTTTCCGAACGTAATCCTAGCGATTCTCGGCAATTGTGTTGCCATTTTGATTTCGAAGCACTATCACTCGTCCTGCTGCACAAACACACACCATATGATTGCCCTAGTGTCGTAGGTCATTTGCGGATTTAGGTTAACGATATACACAAGAGCTCTGATATCGGGCAAGAGGGAAGACCGAAGCAGGTTCTGTGCAAGTCTCAAGGCGAACTCGTAGTCGCCATCGCGGGATTAAGCCTCGTCAGTGGCACACGCCGATCCAGGATTGATAAGGATTCTCATATCCGTGCACAAGCGAATCGAGAGTGGATGGGTTTTTTTTTCACTTTATTTTGTATCCTGTTTTCCAGAAGCACAAAAAAAACACGAATTTTTCACACGGAAGCGCGCGATAGTTTACCAGCTTTCGACGGGAATTCGCTGAGGACTGGTATACGCCCGTAAACCGACCAAATGGAGTTTACATTTCGCCACTTGGCGCATGTGGTGTTTCGTCGTAAAAAGTTCGAAAGGAGACGAAAGCTCCGCAAAAGCTGCAGTTGGTGGCGTTTCGTTGAATAGTTCAAGTGAAAGGACATTTCTGGCGCAGAGCTTTCAGAGAGAAGAGTAATTGTTTTTAGCTTTCCCAAGAGAATCTCTCTGTCATTCGTCTGTCAAAAGCGAGGGAGAGAGAGAGAGAGTGAGAGAGAGAGAGAGTGAGAGTAAGAGAGAGAGAGTCAGTTCCCACAGTGAGAGAGCCGTAAAAGTCAATCAGGATGGGGACTTTTTGGGTCCTGTTGAAATTGGCTTTTGATTGAGTCGAAGCTGAAACGTCAAATATTTTAAGGATTGCGCAGCTCTATGGACGAGTCTCTCTGCGGACGTCCTTTCCTTCCCTAGCGGGGTGGTTTCACCTTGGCGAAGACAGTAATTAAGTGTGCCCTGTTTGCTTACATCGGCATGATTTAGTCATAATCCTGATTCACAGTTTTGCTCCATTGAAGGCTGGTTTCTTTTTTTTTTGACGTGCAGCTTTCGGCGGCAAGCACTTTGTGTCTTCATTTGTGGTCTTGTTTGGGTTCGAAGCGGGTCTTTGATAGGTAACTCGTTCGAGCACACACGACCATGAAGTGCTTTAGGTGTAATTGCGATTTATGGTGTACTCGAGGTGCCTTAAATCGTCGTGGAGGGAGGGGAATGCGGTATGAAATCAAAGTTGCTGCTGGTAGGAATTCAATGATGCAGTAGGAGGAAGGCAGGAAGTACTCCTGTCAAGAATGGCGTTGTTTTTGGATGGGGAACCATTTTCTGTCGGAATTCGAGTTCGAATGGTATCAGCTGAAGTGCGACAAATGTTTCATTTTAAAGAACTTTAGTCGCATGTAGAGACAGCTGGCAAGCCACCATGAGACTATTTAGTAAAGCTACAGCTGCACCTTTCTGCTAATTATGACATCGAAGCCATACCGGATGCAAATGGGGACTACAACCATCGCTTTTCATCTCGATTGTCAGATCGACACTTCTGTACGGAGTCTCAGTTTGTTGGTCAGCCCTAATCAAAGCTGTCAACTGCAAGTTACTAAACTGGGTGAAGACACTGGGATAAATGTCCATCATTGGAGAAGCACTCCCTCAGACGCACTTAACGCACTCCTCCGCCTCCCAATACTAGCCAGCACAGGCTTAAGACTCAAAATACTCCGACTATGGTCCGAACTCGCAATCTGTCACTCAACCATTCTTAACAAATACATCTTCCTCTCTAGCGGCATCGATTACCCCAAGACACCTCCGAGAAGAAATTCTCATCCAGCATACCTTCCAGATAGAATTGGACGCTGGGTGAACCTCTGCGTATCTTCACAGGCGGATCAAAGACCGATGAAGGGGTAGATGCAGGTGTCTTGCTATCTCCTTGAAGCTCCCTGATCACAGTAGCGTCTTCCAGTCAGAAACCTTTGCGATAAAACACAACGCACTGTCCTGGCTAAAGAAAAATGTAATATCCAATAGAGATATGACCATAGCCGTGTTTTTTTCATTGCTATCGATAGCAAAGTGAAACGAGATGCAAAAAACGATTCGCAGTGGCTTCGATTTTTATCTGTCAAAATATATGAAGACAACAATCGAACTCGAATTTTTATAGGCAGTCACTTTTCACTGCCGATATTATAGGCAGTTATAGGCAGTATGTTGTTGTATGTGCTTTACGTGCAAAATCCTACGTCACTATTTATACATTTTTGGAAAAAAACACGGCTCATCTGTACGTACAGTCAGGCATCAATTAAGTCTCTGGGGAATGGGTCGTATGGATAGAAACTAGTAAATGTTTCTATAACTACGTTTTTTAAGTACATACTTGATTTTCATATGGGTCGCCGTGGCGTAGTGGGAAAGTGCGTCGTCTCCTAAGCAGAGGGTGCCAGGTTCGATACCCGAATTTACCTACTTTCATATTTCACGGCTCCACCTCTTTCGAGTCACTGACAATGCTCAAAGAGTATCCCTGTCTAGAAAAAGCGTCTCAACTTCGCCGTTCGGAGTCGGCATTGAACTGTAGACCCCTTCCACTCGTGTAAGAACAATAGCACGCACAACACGAGTGGATGCTGAGAAGCTAGGCCCAGGTCCGCCTCGGACTGTAGCGCCACCCATATAATTATTATTATTACTTGATTTTCATATAAATTCACATACACATATATGCACTCCGGTTAATAGAAACTTTCAGTTATATGCAACAAGAAATTTATTACCGTGCAACGAAGTTTCCTATATCCGAAGATTGTTTATAAGAAAACTCCGCTTGTTTGCAACGCATTTTCTGCATTTTTTCGGTTTCAAATAAGCGGAGCGGACGAGAGCAAGTATTTACTAGGGGTCAAAGTGCTCACTAGCCTCGCATAAATTGCACTAGTATCTACTTAACACCATTTGCATGAAAAATAGTAAGTACTTATACTTTTGTAGTATTTATTTGACTTTCTTCAAGTTGGTGAATAGCAATTTGAAAATTTCTTAGTAAAGACTTTTCTGGTTATGCAGCTGTGATAAATGCGATTATTGTCGTGAGTCTCACTTTGAAGCAATCAGGTCGCTATATTTATCGAATTGGGTGAATATTTACGAATTAATTCGGAAATAGTTAACAACACGCGAAGGGTTGTTCTGTGGAACACTTGGAAGTGAAACATGATTGGCTTAGCAAATTCGGATTCCCATCATGTATAGGAGCCTTGGACTGCACTCATATAGAAATTATGAAGTCTCACTTCCATTCGGAAGAGTATATTAATCGAAAATGATATGCCTCCATCAATGTTCAAGCAAAATGTGATGCAATAGAATGCTTTACGAGTGTTAATTACCAAAGGCCAGGGACAGTTCACCATTCTAGGATTTCGAGGAACAATTTTCAAATTGTTTGCAAAGCAATTGGGAAGTAAAAACAAATAAGTATATACTACCAATTGTTCAACCAACTGGTAGTATTTACTTGAATTAATAACAAATGTAGTTAGACCTTTTACTACTAGTAAGTAAGGTTAGGTTAAGTTATGTGGCTTCCATCGAAAGTGATGGATTTACTTAGACCCAGGGATCCATTGTGTTGCCACTTTCAATACTGGTAAATACTTAATTTTTATCCATACTGCCCAATGTCATGTTTAACTCCAAAACATCGCTTACTTGTAATGTAATATATAATATGGGTGGCACGACAGTCCGAGGTGGACCTGGGCCTAGCTTCTCAGCAACCACTAGTGTTGTGCGTGCTATTGCTCTCTCACGCGTGTCAGGGACCTACAGTTTAATGCCGACTCCGAACGGCGAAGTTGAGAAGCTTTTTCTAGACAAGAATACTCTTTGAGCATTGTGTCAGTAACTCGAAAGAGGTGGAGCCGTGAAATATGAAAGGTGGTAAATTCGGGTATCGAACCTGGCACCCTCTGCTTAGGAGACGACGCACTTACCCACTACGCCACGGCAACCAACAATCGCTTCGTTGTAGGCTTCCTTTTAACGAGATGGGTGAGTATTTTAACATACACCTCAAGTGGGTGTTGGGATATCGGACTGTATGAATAAAAACTGAGAAATGCTCCCAATGAGTGAAGTAATTTCTTTAAGGGGAACACTCAATTTGGTGTAAGAACCTGAAAGTAGGTTCTTTCCCTAAAGTTGACCTTTGAAAACTAGAGTTCTTGACATTAAAGGGTGTGTGCAAGGTCGGGTAAGGTTAGGTTAGGTTGGGTAGGCGGGCTTCTAGTGCATTCACAAGCACACTTAGACCATAATGGTCCTCTGTGATAGCCATAGTCAGACTACTACCACTGATTAACCACTCCAGTGATAGTGTCGTTAATTTGATCCCAACGGCAAATGGCGACTGGATCAGATCTGAAACCAGATAAAAGTGTATTAACTTTGCTGTCACTGGGAGACACCGTTAACCAGGGGCAGGCACTCTACCAACTGCGCCATCCAGTCGTCTCGTTCAAATGCTTCCACGTGGTTTTTTGAAACAGTGCTTAAATGACAGTCAGACTCGACGTGGTTTGCGTTTTCGCCTTTTTCAAAGAAAATCAGTGGAATATGGCGTATTTTCTCTTAGCTGGTGTATATCCTCGACTCTCGCCAAGAAAAAAGATACCGATACGAAACGGTATTGTAACTTGTGAATGGCTTTACCGAAATTTTTATCACTTATGCTATACTAATTTTTTCTGGACAGTTATTATTTTTTTATTGCCGAAAATGTGCGCGAAATTCGAATTTCAGTCCCTGGGCAAAGCTATGTTCATTTCAAAAATATCACTTAATTGGAGGCTTTCTCTTAACAACTTGACGGAGTACTTTAACAAAGACCTCACGTGGATGCCGGAACACTGTTACATACCGGCCAATTACACCATACTGTCTGTCACTCGGTGTGATATATCCACTTCTGCAACACCAGGAGGATAAGAGCCACCAACCAAGTGGCTAGAAGACACCACCTTTAAACTTTAAAACATTGAAAATTTGTCAGTAATAAGCCTTAAACGATCACCCTGTCTGCTCAGGTTGAGAAACCCTACACTCTGGATTCTCATATGCATCATAGCCGGATACAGGCCCGTGCAATGATTTTTGCGGAAGCTGCAGGGATGAAGAGGTGGTAGAAACCACAAATCACTTCTTCTGCTCTTGTAGCACTATTTTAGTAATCTCACCAAACTAAATGACGTCAGCATTAGCCGCCAATTAGCAATAGCCAGATCTCGGATCTCTTATTGGCGTTTTAACAGGGCACTGTTTTGTTCATGTTCTGTCGAAGCTGAATGGACGAAGATGGGGAAGAAACCATTGAACACTTCCTATGCAGCTGCAGTGCTCTCTCATCCCGTAGATTCAGACTTCTGGGGTTAATCTTTGTTAATCTAGCTGAACTGAGCAGCATCAGAATCAGCCTTCTTCTTCGCTTTATCAAAAGCACTAATTGGTTTGCGGAATAGGTACCCTTGATCCGAGTGGTAACACGATGATCATTCGTTTCGCCTAAGTGTGTCTGCTGTTCTTCTGCGCGACAGTCAGCCATCTCAACCTAACGTACCTCGTATAGCGTATATAATGCGAGACGCAGATTACCAAAGCTGTAATAGGTTTAATTTTTTTACAAATAAATAATAATTGGAATATTATTGGCCGTCGGGCTCAGCAATAAGACAATTTACTTGTTATTCAACGAATTAATTTATAATAACCAGGTTCTGTTTGCCAAATCCAGTGTATTCGATTTCACTTGCCAAAATCAGGTTTCCGGAGTTCGCGATTATCGGAAGTCTAAAGCGGACATTTGGCAATGTTTGCCTTCTCGAATCAAATGACTGAAAATAGAAGTAGTATTTATAGATATTTGTTAACTCGCATGTCAGAAGGACATAAGAAAACACAGCTTAGGCTGTTAAAACCCCATAAACCCCTCCAGTTGAGTAACAGATTTAGTGGCCGATGACATCTAGACGCTCAAACATGATTATCCTTGGGTCAAGACCCATCCTTAATTTGTACAGAGGAAGTGGCGGGAATGTCGCACGATGAAATCAGAAACAAAAAAGAACCTGATATCCCCACGGATCAACAAGCCTTTTCCACTCGATTGCCGGCGCACCTCGCAGAACTTCCAAAACCCCAGCAATTGCCCTACTTTCGCTCAGGCAAGTCCTCGTTGTTTTTTTTTTCCTTCAGTTAAAAATCAACCCTCCCCTTGGCACGTGAATTCGATAAGCGAACAAGTCCCATACATCCACCGCCCCCAAATCGGCCGGCGCGGCGCGGCGACCAATCTCATATCATCTAGGCAATCATTCATTCTCTCTACAAATATATTATTTAGCGATGGTAAATTGAATGTCGTTACCGATGCCATCTGTCATGATAGTGTGTAGCATGTGATGTGCTTTTAAGGACTTTGCCGCTCCATGCCAAACGATTTGCCAACCAACCTCAATGTGCTGTTCCTTGTACAACCAACTGACTGTTGGCGGAGGCCTACAGTCAGCAAAAACAGAAAAAAAACCCGAATCCATGTTCACACGCAGAGAGCCAGCGAGCGAGAGTGGAAGCACGAGGGAGAGGAAGAAAAATCGCTTTTGCGCGAAAAGCTCTTGTGCCCATCCATCATTGGGTTATGGTTCACTTGCATGAGAGATTGTTACACGGTTCTCGTTCATTTGGCGAAAATATCCTGTCAAGCATCCCACCGAGTCGCTTCTTGTTCTCGCCCGCTCTCGGCAGGAGTCGCTTATTAAAGTTGGGACCAAAATGTGTCTCATTAGTCATGACCCCAGCGAGCAGCAACGGCGAAAGATGAAAAAACGGACGTGTGCGAGATCAATGATGACCCGGCTGCACGAACTTATTTCTGATTATGTCCTCCCACTCTCACACCCTCGGGGGAACGACAGAGAGAGTGTGAGAGGGAGCATGCAGAAAAATGTTTCCATCAATTGTCCGACATCGGAATACACTCCTCGGATGGAGGTCAGCGGGTCACTGCTTAATGCCCACCTTAAGGGACATTCGAAATCCATTCAGTGAAGGATGAGGCTGAGAGTGTGTGCATGTCCTGGCAGTGTTTTCTCCCAGATTAATTGATACACGGAACCCCTCCGCCCGCCTCCGGAATCCTGTGATACACTCGCTGGAATTTAAATTTAAAATCGGAACTATTTTGTGCTCGTCCATCTTTGCGTGGTTAACTTTTCGCCATGCCGGTGGTATCCATTCCGGAGCTCGTCTTGCTCAGCACGTAGTCCTTACCGTACATCCTGTACTCTGGTACTTACTAATTCTTTTCCTCTCCTTTTTTTTCTCCGTTCATGCCTTCCTTCATTATTTTCCGCTTTCTGTCAGTTTTTTATGCTCTCGCTCTCTCTGCAGGACGACGATGGTTGAGGGGGTGGCATGATGAAGGACGAGGGATATAAAACGTTCTCCGAACAGTTTCACACTTAGTTTGTTTGTGTGCTCTTCTCGCTCATTTGTTCCTCCTTCTATGACGCTTCTTTCCTGCTGTACGTGTGTGTGTATGGTATGTCCTGCCAGTCCCACGCGCATTTGTTTTACTTTGAAAGCTTTAATGAAGCTTTTATTTCAGATTGATTAAGAGCACAATCGTGAGAGAGTGCGATTCTAAACAGGCGCCGAATTTAGACGGATCTAGGGTGGCAAGGACCCCGTTGATAAGAGAGCTGCTTGCTGGCTGCTGGTTGCCCGTGTGCCTGTGTGTATGCGCTATAACAATGTTTTCATTTTCGTTTCATTGAAGTGAGGCACACAAACTTTGCCATTCGGTGGGTGGGTTGGCATTTCTAGGATAGGTTCGCTCCGGTTGTCTTGTTGGCTGTTAGACCCTTTTTTTTTACTCGTCGTATCCCTTCGCATCAATTTGTGTGTCGATTTTGAGGATGCCTCTTCATCCACTCCTTTTGTGCCGGGGAAGGACTCTGTGGCAACATTTATCTAACTCTCGCTGGTGGAGGGGCGTTTGTGGGGGTTGATGGGAGCAGCGTCTGCTGGCGATGGTTGGGCTTAGAAAGTTACTCTGTTTATTGTCCCAGAGAAAACGGCAAGGTACAAATATAGCGATTATCGAATTTTGAAAGGATAAATGGGGTTAAAATGGTGTGTGTGATGAGGGCGTTGGGACACGCTTAGTGGGCACTGAAATCTGAGCGGGAGGGCATGACTCTATGCCTGATCGACGTCGAATGTGTTTATTTGCCGACACGAACGTGGGCTCAGGTCGGCGCGGCGGTGACGTGAACTAGGGGTTGGTTGCTGGAAAAAGAGTTTGTTTGGATTGATTAGCATTTCAATTAAGAGCCAAATGGGATTATTAAACAAGAGCAAACAAAAAAAAACCCACTGCTGATTCAATGGGATATTTAAAACAATTAGGTCACATTGTTTCACTCAAATTTAATCGACTTTAATGAGCAGTAAATGCTGATTGTTCTGCCGGAAAACTTCAATTAATTACATTTCGTATGTCTGATGAGTTTTTTTTTCCGCTGTCAGTCTCTCCTTTTTTTGCTCCGGGCAATTAAACTGTTGTGATTCAATTTCAATCATTTCCTCAAACAAAGCGTGTGGGATTTTTGGTGCAGAGTCTGGTTTTCGGTTTGAGCGAAGGTCGAAAAGGATTTTATTACAGCCTCAGTCCAGGGGTAAGTTTATCACGTGTACAAGTATTCAGGGGCTTCCTGTTCAGTCATCTAATTAATTGCCTCACGACGTGGCTTCGTTGTTAGGGTACAGGAGTACGTTGTCCTCCTGATAAGTGACCAAGAAACTCTTCTAACTTGACAGTCTATGCGGCGATGTTCCTCAATGCGTACAACCGAACTTAGTGGGAATACCGGAGGACTCCGTTGTAATCTCCAGATCCCAACAACGCACAGCCCAACTTGTGACCATTTATAAGAAAGAGATCTCATGGCCTTGAAAAATGTAACGGATGAGAAGCTGTAAGACAGAATAGAGAGAAGAGAGGATGAAAAGAGCAGGGGAGGGGTCGTATTTTGTTCAAAACTAGTTGGGAGGATATACATAAGTCAGTTTAGGATGGGTTAGGTTAGTGTGGTCTTATTCCGACCACCAGGCAGTGCTCTTAGTGCTTAAAGTAAATGTACTTAGCCCGGATATATATGAGCAGATGGGATGCCTTTCGTGAAGAGAGAGTACTGCATTTGCAAAAAAAATGAAATAGTGCCATACTCCTCCTAGTCGCTCCTGCTTCTGCAGAAGGGATTGTAGGGAAGCCAATATCCAGAGGCGTGGGTTCCAATGACACAATACCAATAATGAGGTACTCAGGGTAGGTAGCTTCAGAAGAGGTTTTGCGGTTGTGTTTCCGGTTTTATTCCGGAAAGATTACCGACCGACTGGAATGACACAGTATCCCGGGTGTCTCGTTGGGAGCCAGACGGCAACTCAGGGAAGTCTCTTAGTTGAGAGTGTCTGTCGAAAAGTTGACGATGTCTGTACTTGATACCACTTTGGTTGTTAGCTAAGACAAAGCTTCCCTGATCGCTGTAGCTTATCCTCGAAACTACAGTGATTAGTCGGCGCAACTATTCTTAGAGTAAACGTTGCAGACATAATCTCGACCTGGCTGGTCAACATCTTTCAAGGTTGCTTGGATCCTGGCAACGTACCCACAATTTGGAGAACGACCACTGTCGTCTTCCTACACAAGACTTGGAAATGCTCACATGTCAACCCAAAGGATCTAAGGCCAATAAGCATATCTTCCTTTCTTTTGAAGACATTGGAAAAATTGATCGAAGTATCCATCTGACACATAGTCACAGACAAACGTTCGATCTCTCAGCATGCCTACAACAAGGGCAAATCTGTGGAAATAATCCTGCACTCACTTGTTCGAAAGATCCTTCGATTTTAAGGAATTTCGGCCTTTGTCGATATCGAGGGAGCCTTCAATAATATAGAACCCCACGCAGTAACCTCAGCACTAAAGAGACTTGGGACCGAAAAGCCTATAGTGACTTTTATTCACCGGCTTCTCAGTAACAGAGTGATAAGCTCGAAGCTTGGTGATACCATGATCCGCAAATATGTGAACAGAGGCACACAGCAGGGTGGTGTACTCTCCCCTCTACTGTGCAACATAGTGGTCAACGAACTACTTGTGAATGAACTAGATGGCACTGGGTATAAGGTCACTGATATTGCCAAAGCAGTATCTGGGAAATATTTATCCACGATCAGAGATATTATGCAATCTGCCCTATCGAAGCTAGTAAAATGGACTAGGTGTCAATCCACGAAAAACGGATCTAGTCCTCTTTACTAGGAAGTATATAATTCCTAACTTTGACCCTCCCACACTATGAGGGACCCCCTTGGTGCTAAGCGACAGAGCTAAATTCTTAGGGCTTATACTACACACGAAGTTAAGCTGGAAGCTAAATATCCAGTAACGTGTCAAGAAGGCCTCAACGGCTCTCTTCTGCTGTAAAAGGTCCATTGGGTGCAAATGGGGACTGCAACCCCGAATGGTTTACTGGCTATTTATATCAGTAGTCAGACCCATACTCCTGTATGGTGTCGTAATGTGGTGGACCGCCCTTCACCAGAGAATCAACATCACCCCACTCGCTATAGCGCAGAGGATGGCTTGGGTATGCATTAGCGGGGCGCTGAGGACTACGTCCTCCGAAGCACTAAACAAACTCCTCAACATGCTACCGATAGAACTAATTGGCAGATAGACAGCAGCCAGCACGGCGATTAGATTAAGATCGCTGAGCAGCTGGAAATAACTGCTGTCCGGACTGGTATTCCTCTAAACCCATAGAAACAGACCTCACTCTATATAAACTGCTCTCCGAGAAGAATTTCTCAACCAGCATACTGCCCTGATCTTACTGGAAGTCTGAACACCGGGCGCTGGAAGGTCCACTGCGAATCTTCACAGATGAATCGAAGATGGATGCAGGTGTGGGTGTTGGTGTCTATTCCAAGGATCTAAATGTGCAGTTATCTTTTCGACTACCTAATCACTGTAGCGTCTTTCAGGCTGAAATTATAGCGATTAAGGAATCCCTGGCTGAAAAACAATGTAATATCGCGCACAGATATCGTCATCTGTTCCGATAGCCAGGCAGCGATCAAATCTCTGGATTCAGTCACTTTTAATTCCAAGACTTCCCTTAATTGCCGTCTATCTCTTAACGAGAAGGCCAAGTATTTTAGCACTCAACTGATGTGGGTGCCGGGACACTGTGACATTCCAGAGAATTGCGAAGCGGAAGAACTCTCTAGAAAGGGCAATAACTCCGTGATCTTTCCGACTGGAGACCCACCCTCCAGGCATATCGCTACTGTAAGACATCTGTTACTTCAAACGGTTGCTCAAACAAACCGCGGATGGATATCTAGCACAGGATGCCTCATTACCCAACGACTCTGGCCTATGGTCGATCCCAAGCGATCGCTTAGCTTGATCAGATTAAGCACGCCAAACCTCAGATCTCTTATTGGCGTTTTAACAGGGCATTGTGCTATCGGAACTCAGAACTAAGCCTTCCCTATAGTGATTTCTGTAGAAGCTGCATGAACGGGGATGAGGAAGAAACTATCCAACACTTGCTATGGAACTACAGTGATCTCTCATCCCGTAGATTCAGACTCCTGGGGTCCCATTTCTTTGTTAATCTGACTGAACTGAGCAGCATCAGAATGAGCCCTCTACTTCGCTTTATCAAAAGCCCAAATTGGAATAGGTAGCCTAAGATCCGAAGTGTATCTGCTTTCTGTATGCGCGGCAGTCAGCCACCTCAACCTAACGTAACCTAGAGTAGCCCCACGCACCCCCGCCTTCACCCTTCTACAGTCCATCTGGGAGGATTGACAGAGGACAGACCAGTAAAGAGTCTTCACACTTCCAGTATGATCGTGAGGAAATGCTGGTTGATTCTCAAAGATGCGTCTAGATGACATGAGATCGAGGTCTTCGGGTACGGATCAACATGTATAACTGCCAAGGATAGTAGAGTGTCTAGAACGGAGTTATTTCCACATATGCAGCCATTTCAATCTGATCGCCGTTCACACCGGTCGCTGCCTGTCTGCCGATTAAGTCTTTCAGCGGAAGATTAATGAGTATGTTCTGAATAATGGAGGGAGATGTCCTTAATGCTTCACTGATACGTAAGCATCCGTTGCAACATACCGAGTTGCTTGCACATGATGTCCTCATAGGCAGCCAATCGCGATTCCATACAGCAATATGGGACCGACTAGTGATGTGACTAATCAGACCATGTAAGGCTTAATCTTTTCCATTTGCACCGTATGGCATTTTACAGCATGTAATAATAATAAAAAATAATAATAATAATATAGTTTGCGCTAAAGCCAGTAGAAGGCCAGGGCCTAGCTTCCACGACAACCACTCGTGGTGTGCGGCGTACTATTGATATGTGTTATGCCGACTGCGAACGGCCAAGTTTGAGAAGCTATTTTACACAGTTATTACCCTTTGAGCATTCTCAGTGACTCGAAAGAGGTGGGGCGGTGTAAACAATTTTTGGTTGTACCGGAAATTGAACCCAGGCAGCGAGGTTCAATTGGATATGAGCCACCATACAGACCTATAACGCCACGGCCGCCATAGCATGTCTTTAATTAAATACGAATACATTTATTATTTGCCAAAATCATAGTTCCTATATTTTTTAGATTATAATTGAGTTTTTGAAATTTCATAGGTAATACATACAGTACTATATAATTATCGATTATTTTTCAATTGTTGTGACGCAGCGAAGATAAGTCTAATATTTTATTTAAGGATAAGCTTCCAAAGCGTCCTTGATTTGGTGTTTGGTCGGCCCAAACTCGATGTAAGTTGGACGCCGGCTGCAGAAATATCAGAGCCTGTTTCGAGGCGTCAGAAAGCCATGGAAAATGCTTTTTCGTACAGTAGTAGTACGCACTTCCTAGCAGCTAAAGCTGATGTCGATCTCTTTTTACTCAGCGTCTGCCACACGACCCTTGCTTTTGCACTGGAGGTGAGATAGATCTTAGGTATATTTTAAGATTTCTTCAATATTTTTCTTGTTTTATGGAGTTCTCTTGGCGACTCCTAACAACTGCCACTGCCACTACTAATCAAAATGCAGCTCTGATATGGGTGCCTGCACGAACTCTCATAGTAGGTGGTGAAGGTGATGCTTAATTTGTCCAACACGAACAGATGTTTCCGTTACAACTGCAAGATATCTTACAATAAAATCGATAGCGAGACCTTGTTTTCAATTCCTCGATTTGCATGGGGCAGAGGAGGATGCCTCGGATTTCCTTTCTCACCACCCGCCCAAAGCAGAACCTTTCGAATAGCTTACCTTATTGCGCTTCTACGCACAATCCCATGCCTCAACTGATACCCCACATGCTTGAACTTGTCCTAATTTTCGTGAAAATCCTCTAATCGTATTCTTTAATCGAGTTGGTGGGAATTGGATGCCTCGGATTTCGCTCAGGGGTCATCCAAAGAACTTCCGTTAACAAATCTCATCTTATTACGCTTCAACATTAATTTGCCTGTCCATTCTGATATCCCTCAACCTTAGATTCGTCCTAATTATCAAGAAAATCGGTTCACAAAACATTGAATCGTCCAGTTCCTGGTTGTGTGTGAAAATGGACATTATCACGGATTTTGGCTAAAATACCAACATCCAATGTACTTTGGTTAAAAATTCTTACCCTATTACGCTTCTAGATTAAATTCCCCATTCATTCTGATATCTCTCATCCTTGAATTCGTCCTTGTTACTGAGAAAATCGTTTCACAAAATAGCATGCCCTGCAATCAATCGATTTCAATGCGCAAATGGAGGTTATGACTTACTTTGACTCCAAAATAACATCCAGAGCACACCCGTTAGCAGACCTGGCCTTATTACCCTTCTACATAAAATTCCCTTTCCATGATGATATCCCCCATCCTCAGATTCATCCTAATTACCGAGAAAATCGTTTTACAAAACTTTGTAATCACGAAATCCACTTCGATTAAAATTGATTTATTTTCAGCAAGAAAATGCGACCCAAGTGTGTTATCAATTTACTGCACTTTTTCATGTAAAATGTGTCATTTTTTCAAAAGTCTATTTTCTCAATGTCTTTGCCGAAATTTGACTTCAAATGGATGGTGGACTGGGTCTTACAAAATAACCCATGGCATGCAACAACTGAAGGTAGGTACATACAGCGAAGCTGAAAAGCCAAGAGAGATGTTCATGAGGTCTACGAACGAAGGGAACAGACCGATCTTTTCTGGAGAAAGAAGAAAGAGCAGCAGAAGAGGGATGGAAAAGTGATTCGGTAGGAAATTATCAGCAAAATTTGTACGAAGGGGTGGACAAAATTCAATAGATGTAAGATCCGGACTGAAGATTGTCGAGAATGTCAACGAAGGCGCATGTGAATAATCTTGAGTACAGTCAGAGTCGATATCTCTGGAACCATCACTTCTGTAAACTGCCAAATGGCGAGGAAGACGCCAATACCACTGTCAGACAGAATTTTCCACTCAACACAATGGACGATGATCGACAAGAAATCCGTCCCACCGCAACACATTAGACTAAAGTCTAACTAAGTGCGGACTTCGGAACTCTTCAAGGCAAGCTCTTCAAACGCTGTATCTTGCTGTGGGTGGGCAATGTAGAGCGTATGGGTAATCTAGCTATAACATGAAGAGTCAATGAAACCCGTGAGACAACGAAACAGAAGACACCAGCATCTAACGTGTCGCACACTAGTGAAGAAGGACCTCAGCCAACTTCGAGTGGGAAACTGAAGGCAGCTAGCCAGAGATTGGGCTTGCTGAAGAGTCTTGTTGGTTGATACCCAAGTCCATCCCGGGCTGTAAGTCCACCCCCAGACCCCACAGGAAGAAGAAGACAAACACAACGTAGAATCTGTGCGGCAGAGTGTTGCAAATGATTAATCTATCTCAACTTGTAGTCCAGCCAATATGGCATTTGCAGAACAAAATTCCGGATAATTTGAAAGTTGGATCTTAAGGCGTACCCACAAAAATTTCACCGAGAAAGACTGGAATGAGCTATGCTGATTATTCGAGACAAAATACGGAGTCTGCAACTTGGTTGTACACAGTGATCCAAAGTTGATGACAGCAACCGAATCAGAACCGAGTTCGAGTTCGCAACCGGTCTGCCAAAAGCCTACTTTCCTCCAAGATCCGGAGTTGATACTCACTACGAAGTGTACCTCTTTATCGGTCCTTTTACGCAACTTCCAACTGCATTTGCAAATATGCTACTCTTCCTGGCCCCATGACATTCTAGTGGCTAGTGCAGACCAACAAGGGTTGCCGGCAAGTCTCTCATTCATCTTGTAGATGGCTATACTTGCCTTGCGTCGACACAATTATTTTAAATTGCTGTGAAGGACACCAATTAGCAAACCGGAACCGGCTCGAGGTTGCCATGCCAGTTCGTTGCTCTGTGTCTGTGTCTGAATATTTACAAACAGACGCTAAGCAACATAATTATTTAAATGTCTAATAATAGTCAGCTAAACAGAAACATTCCTCCAGGTACGAATAAACAACTCATCCTTGTCAAGAAACTGTGTTCTCCAACCTCACGCCAAGACCTTCTGTTCGTAAGGCACGTCTCCCAGGCAATATAGAAGAGCGTGCAAAACACAAGCGTTGAGAGAAATTCACACTTTGTCCTTTCAAAAATGAATACAACATGTATTCAGGGCAATGACTTCGATTCGTTGTTGGGAGACAACGCACACAGCTAGGAAATGATGCAAATCCGGAATCCTTTCATGTCATTAAGTTGCCCTACGTCAACGATTCTCCAGCTTGTCTTCAAGGAAATTCTCATTATTGTCAGTCAGTCAGAGACCGGATACACACGATGACTTCTTACGCAATCTGTGACACTCGCTTCCACCACCTGGGCACACACTCTTCGGGGTTTTTGACACTCCTCAGTCATAACAACTCGAAATGTCTGGATTGTCGTGTTTTTGGGGAAATTTATGGGTACCTGCCCTTTCACGTACATTTCAAACAAATGGATACCCTGTTTCCGGGAAACGCGAATCAACAGGATCTCATGGGTTGTCATGTTCATAGTGAGACGTGACGTCCTCGAGATGCTTGGAAGAGACGACGAGCGTCGCGTGCTCGGCGGATTGGAAAGTTCAAGTAATCTGCTTGGAGGATCTCCGCTCGTGTCGGTACTTGGAAATGGAGGGTTTTTTTTCCCCCGAACACCGAAGGTTTTAAGCTGCTTGCAACTAGGCAAAAGTTTTGTGTAAGTACTGAATAAAAATAACTCGATCCAAGGAGTTAGTGAACATTGTTCCTCAAACCAGCGTTTTCTAAGAAAGAGAATATATTTATAAATGTCTTCGCCTTTTGTTGACGGCGAATGGGACTACGGTGGGTTTGGAATTGAGAAACATGGTGGTTTAGTGGGCATAGAATGAGCAAGCGGTATTGCGACGTTCCTCGTCACAGCATTTTCGGAACACGAGCTTGCTTAGCACACGAAAGAGAGACAAGTCGCATACACGAGGGTGTTCCGATACGTACTTAGCCTACAAAAGAAAGTTTTGGAATAATCGCGATTTATTTCTCAACATAGTCTCCGTTAGCAGGATACACTTGAGCTGGCCATGATCCGACTTCTTTAAATCGTCCGCAAAGTAAGCATCTACTCATTCGACTCAAATTTCTGCCCGACGAGTGACTTTTTGAAGTTTGGAAGCAAAAAAAAGTTGCACAGGGGAAAATCTAGAGCGTGCGGTGGACGGGGCAGCAGTTCGTAGCCTTGTTCGACCATTTGGAAGTGGAGATGGTGGCGGTGTCCAAACATGACACCCATCGCGTAGAAAGCCCAACATTCCATGCAGGATATGACCCACGCGGACTTTTGATATGTCTACTGCCTCAGCTAACTCGAGCATCTTCAAAATTTGGTCTGCCAATCCGAGACCGTGGGTTTTTGTCACGTTATCCTCCGTGGTAGCCGTTTTAGGGCTCATCAAAAACTGACGTGCTACCACGCTGAAGCTCGTCAAACCAATTATTGACCATCGCCATCGAAGGAGAAGAGTCACGCACAAAGCACCCAAGAGCTCTTTGATTTCGCTGTGCGATTTTTTTTTTCCAAAAACGAGAATCGAATCACCGACCGATATTTTCCATTTTTCTAAGATCCGCGCACACGCCCGGTTCCACAGCAGAAGCCATCGTGCGGTGAGCCTAAGAACTAAGGAAGACCCTCGTATGTACCGGCATACCGATCGTTCCACTCGCTTAGTAGTCTTGCAGTTATCGAGGGCTGTCCGTTAGTATTAGCCTGACTATAAAAGTAAATGTGGTCGCCGTGGCGTAGTGGGTAAGTGCGTCGACTCCTACGCAGAGGGTGCCAGGTTCGATACCCGAATTTACCACCTTTCATATTTCACGGCTCCACCTCTTTCGAGTCACTGTATTCTTGTCTAGAAAAAGCTTCTCAAATTCGCCGTTCGGAGTCGGCGTTAAACTGTAGGTCCCTTCCACTCATGAAAGAGCAATAGCACGCACAACACACGTGGTTGCTGAGAAGCTAGGCCCAGGTCCACCTCGGATTGTCGCGCCGCCCATATTAATATAAAAGTAAATAGCTGGTATGCAATGCACTTAGAGACTTGACCAAATGATTCTTCCTTTAAGCAAATCCTATGCCTTGGCAAAGATTGATAACGAGCCTTTTCACCAGCCAAAGCGAGCTGAATTAATACCTCAACAAAATAAAGGAGGAATGTGGGCTTTCCTTGTGGGATGATGAGACATCCGATGAATGTTCGGCATTACTCTGTTTAAGGAAACATATTTTCCCTAGACAGATGCTCTCTTCAGTGGAACTAAAGAGATCCACTACAAGAGACCTGATGTCTTGGATATGGGAAGCATTGCGTATTTTGGATGAACTCCAACCTTTCAATATAGGTTCAATATAGTTCTCTTCAATTCGCGGTGTCGTTACCATACAATGTACTTTCTTCTTAGGGCGCTACAGTCCTGGATGGACTTGGGCTTACCCAACATCCTCTCCAGCCGGACCAATCTTTCACCAGCTGTCTTCAGTTTTGTACACCAAACCGGCTGAGGGTCCCCTCGACTTGCGTGTGCCAACTCATACGTGGGCGTCCTCTGTTGCGATGACCCACAGGCTCAGAGTCGAACATTCTTCGAGCCCGAGCTAAGTTGGCCATACGCTCACCTGGCCTATCCATCTTAGGCATTGAATCCGTAGACGCCTGACTAGGCTCATGCCGCTGTACGTGGTTGAATCTTCTTCTCCAGTAGCCATCAACGCAGACAGGACCAAAGATTGAACGCAGAACTTTTCTCTCGAAAAGACCAAGTGCTTCTTCACCCGCTTTAGAAATTGTCCATGCCTCCGCAACATATAGCAATACAGGGGATGATCAAGGTGTTATATAATGGTCCTTAGAGAGAGGACTCTACTACTCTACATCAGCCACTCCTCGACTTGCTCGCAGGAAATGTCATTGTTCTCGTCATCGTCCTGTTCTGTCGACGTATTGCACTGTATGATCAACTGGAGGGCAGTTTCGTAACTCAGACCTCTTGGGTTGTTCACATCCCCTAATTGCGAAATTTGTAATTCAAAGGTTTCAAGTTAAAGTTCATGATCAAGTCGAATATGAGTAAAATGAGAGAAAGACATCCCCCTGTCCCAGGTTGGTTTAAACTCTAGAAGCGTCTTCCTTGCGACCAAAGTACAAGCACGATACAAATTCCATTTCTCCGGTAGATGTCGTTGCTGGCGAGGAACACGCCTGTCTACGTTTGGAAGTCACCTTAAAGTCTCCATCTCATTTCTTCTCCTTGCAGAATCAGTGTTGTCCATGCGCTTCACATGTCCCAGCCATCTTAGGCGTTGAATCCGTAGACGCCTTGGCTAGGCCCATGTCGCTGCCCATTCAGTTCGTGGTTCAACCTCTTTCTCCCAATCTAAGGCAAACATTCTGTGAAACCAATCGAAAATACCAAGAGCCTCTTCATCCACTTTGGACACAGCGCATGCCTCTGCACCATATACCTACTAGAGGAAGTACAAATAAAAATACTCCCCTTTCGAACCGGTAGCTGATTTGGTCTTCCGGCATTAAAAACAGACTCACCTCTATTTAATTGCTCGTGAAATGGTAATTTTCTGCAGACATTCCTTGAACAGGAATTCCCCTCTGAAGTGATCGTGATATTAAATGCCACTTGGCTTTTGTGTGACATGTGAATCCATAAAGTAGCAGCAATTATCTTCTGACAGTCACCCAAACTATTGTTATTCCGGACATGAAAATTTGATGGTCGTTAAACGTCGAAACACGCGGCAAATTTATTCGCCTCCGTCACCTCTCGCTCACAATGCTTAAGGCGGTCGTTTGACGTGGACATAAAACACTGTTCGTGGATGAAATATGACACGCGTGGCGCTTAGGGTTTTTGAAAATGCTGACGCGGTTGGTCTTATTCCAGTTGGGACAACAAAACTAAAACCACTAGTCTTTACGTTTTCCTTGATTTCAAGGTCGGGTATGAAAGGGTCCATAGATGCGGGCTATCTAGTACTTATCATGGTCTAGTCCTTACATGTCTGCCACTCTCTTCAGGTCGTGCACGATGGCGGAATGTCGCTGCTAAGGTCGTTAACGAACACACCAAGGCTCTCAACACCAACAAGGTCTTCAGGCAATGCAACACACAGCCATGTATTAGAGGCGAATTCCTACCACGAGTAGACCAACGACCGTACCCCTTTGCGATCATAAGACGATTAGCAATGCCTGTCCTCTCTGATTCACCCGATTTCTGGCCACCCTCTCTTTCACTCAAGAGGGTAGTTTATGTTGCTGGATGAGTCGATTGAAGAAAGGGATAATTGTGAATTTTCAAAGTCATTCTTGAAAGGATCGTGCAAAAGACACCGACTTACTCTAGAACGACGATATTCCAGAAGTTCATACAACAGCAATGAACAACCGGATTAATAAAAAATTCAAATTAAGCAACAGAATAAGTAAACTTTTGAATTATTGACTATCTCAATTTTGGGTATCCGGATTACTGTTCATCCGGATTAGTGAAAATCCGGATTAGTGAACATCCGGCTTAGTGAACATCCGGATTAGTGAAAATCCGGATTAGTGAACATCTGGATTACTATTTATCCGGATTATTGAAAATCTGGATTAGTGCACATCCAGATTATGGAATGTCCGAATAAAGACACAACTTTTATATACTCAACTATTGCAAAAAAAAACAAGCATGTCCCGTGTCTATAAATCCAATTCCTTCCTCCCAGAAAAAGCGGGTATTTCTCCAGATTGTGTCTCTAAATCAAAAAAGATCACACTTCAGCATAAAGACATTCCCATCCCCCGCCTGACAGCATCCACAGAGCCACCCATTCGACACAGGCACTCAAAGAACACCGAAACATTTCCCAGCCCCATCCGGGGGCACCCACACAGCAGCCGCAAATCTATAGTCGCCTGCTCAGTACCTGATTTGACAAGTTACATATTTAATGGCATAATTGAAACCAATGCCTGGCATCAATAACATTTTCACCTCGATCCTCCTCGACCAGCGCTCCGCCCTCGCATCAGCACAGTCACCGCAGGAGCATTCACATCAATCTCCCACCCACTCGCAGTGCCATCTGGATGAATATTCCGAAATTCCCAATGCATGCATGTGTACAAGCAACCGTAGGAAAAACGGCATACGAGATGAGAGGACATGCGGTTGCTCCGTCTTGTAGACAAGTCCACATCATCTCGAGGCTCCCATGTGCTATATTTGAAAGTGCTCCCTAGTGGGGCAGGGAAGCCAGCAATTTGCGAGAAGACGGCAGCATCCTTTCGCCATCAATCAGCGCAGACAGGTACTTGTTTAGGAAAGTCCTTGTGCCAAAACCACTTCACAGGATATTATTTGTTGGCTCTGCTCTTGTGTGTTGTTGAGGTGTGGTAAGAGGATGGTGGAATTCTAATTTGACCACACACACACACGCAGGCCACAGAATTCATATAGTTGCGACAAAAACAGGTCGAGAAACTGCTTTTTGGTAAGCCAATCCATTTCACATTAAAAATAACGTGCCACCGAGGTACTTTGCCACCGGACCACCCCTTCAGTCCCTGCCTCTCATAAAAATGAAGCATAATGTGATTGTCTTCGTTCTATTTTCTGTGCTTTGTCCCTTGGCGAGGATCTTCTGCACCGCTGAAGTCCCTCTGTAATTGAATTTAATACAGTTGGAAATGTGCCACTGACCGAAGGATATTCTGTCCTTTTTTTCCATTGGCCCCACTCCACTCTTCTCTCGCTCTCTCGGTCGACTTTTATGAAATAAATGTATGCTTCCTCTCCAGAGTGCTACGAGGTGTGCCGCTGTAACGAAACTCTGTCTCTCTGTCGCGGTGTCTTTGTGTCCCTGTGTCTCGGTGTCTCGGTGTCTCTCCTGGTAAAGTGAAAGTATTAAGCAGCGAAACACTTGAGGGTCCAGAAGTCAGGACACTGTCGTGCCAGGCGCTGTTTGACTGTTGCCACCACTGTTTGACTGGTATCTGGGACAACGCTTATTTCGAGGATGTCACATAGAGGCAATAAAATAAGGACAATTTAATTATTTCCATTGTCTTCGATGTCCTTTCTCACTAACTCTCGGTGTGGGTGTGTGTGCGTGTACGTGCATAGGTTCGATGGTGTGGGACGGATCACGCTCCTCTTCCTCCACTTGGGCGTAGTGCTCTCTGTAGGCGTTTGCGAGAAGCGGCGCGGCGCGGGGAGGAATGTCCATGGCTTGTGTCGCTTGAGAAATAAATTAAGACATAAAGTCTCCTGCCTGCGTTCGTGATTCGGTTAAGGACTTTAAAAATGAAAAGAGGACGTTTTTTGCGAAGTTTTCGGTGTTTTTTTTTTCTGCTCATTTTTCGACCCGGTTCCGTCGTAATGGTTTTGACAATTTTTTATGCTCCTTCATCTTTTCCTCTTTCAAGTCGCTGTGGATCGGGGCACTGGGAAGCTGCTGGGATGTGGGGACACACAACCGGTGGATGGGTGCGCATTTGTCTGAGAACTTGACAGATGAGCACGGCATGTGGGTATACTGATAAGACTGCGTGCCCTCGCTGGCGTGGGGCCGGGGGAAACTCCAAGGCTCTGGAGTGAGTTAATTAATGATGTTCACACGGTTGAGATTCTCTCTGGGTTTCTTTGAAATTGTCCTGGGTCACGGAAGACGTAAAGGAATCATCGATACTCTTGTTGGAGGCTGAGGTCATTAAGGTTGAAGCTGGACTCGTGGGGATTATGTTCAAGAAGTCCGTGTTTCTCTTTGTGTCGTGTTGTGTTGTCATTGAGACGATTGATGCGGGCTATGGATATTTATTTCTCACAAAAAACACAACTGAACAAAAAAATCAATGATCTCGGGCGTTGCACGCGATTTGAGGTGGCTGGGGCCTCATACCCATTCAGGGCCACAGACAAGTGTCATTGAGAAGACATATTCCCACGGAGCATTGAAAATGTCAAGCTCTTGTCTTGGTTAGGAAGACAACTCGCAGGATAAGCATGTTCGCACACATCAGCTGCTGAAGTCAACTTGATGATCGGACACAGTTTACCCAAGGACAAGACCCAAGGCTCCGCAATTGCCATCACTTACGACTCGAGACGAGATGCATCTAGAACTTATAATCATCATCACTCAAACACAGACTCTGTTAGCGATTTGGTTGTGTTAACTTAAAGCAGTGCTGCAGTTCTTCCAAACAGAGTTTGTCTATGTGGGGGCACTGCTACAATTCACTGATGCAAGTTGCTGAGGAAGAGGACTTGACTTCTTTGATAATGGATGCGCGGCGGTGATAGGAGGACGTGGCCCAGAACAGATAAGAAGGCATGGCAACTAGGAAAAAAATTCGGGAAACCGCACTTGATACCGCGTAGGCATTGCAGAGGTCCTAGGGATACAGGACATACGTAAGTTAGTTCTTTGATAATGAAGCCCAGCTAGAGAAGCCCTGCAATGTGGGTTTGGCAAGTAGGTAAATGAATCAACAAACGGCCTTGGCCGTTTGTCCTGGCTCACTTAGTCGGACGTGTTGGATACATTGTGTCCTTGCTTCGAGCCGATATCTACTTTCAGTCCTACAACCAACCAGATTAACATATGAATCATAAGATTATATGGCGCAGTTGGTTGAGTGTCTGCCTTTGGTTAGTGGAGTAATCGGTTTGAATCCCACTGAAATAAAAAGTTAATAGGCTTTTATCAGAATACTTGACAATTATAATTTACGTGTCAATTCGTTCCATCTTGTTTCACTTCCGTATAACAGATTTTGGTAATTCGTTTACTGTAACAGCGTGCCGGTTATTTAACAAGCTTCCTCTTTACATCAGATCACTAAGCCTTCTTGCTGCGTTTACAAGAAATCTTAAAAAATGGCTCTTTAGCTTAGACATATGTAATTAATTTGGATTATATACTTCGGGTCCAGTAGTACATTGTTTAAATATTTATTTTAATATTCTGGTTTAGTTTATTTATTTTACTTCTATTTTATATCTTTTGTATTGTGAACTTGCTCTCGTAAAATTTGTTTTGTTTTGCATTTTGTAAATACTTTCTGCACAATGCGGTTTTTTAGGGCCACCCCATCCGTCATAACATAATAAAAATAATTTATGTCATTAATTTTTCTCACAATCTTATTCTTGTTAAATTATCAAATCATGTTTAGTCAAATTAAATTAAATTAAATTAAATGAAATCATATTATATCATAAGTTAAATCATTCTATTATATATTGTATCGATTGAGAAAAAATAAAATCTGTATATCTATCTATCTGGATCAAATTAACGGCACTGCCACTGGACTCAATCATCCACCACAGTCTAAGTAAGCTGGTGAATTCACTTGCAGCCCTCTACCTTACCTTACCTAACATTTGAATCCTAGGAGGTTTTTCCTTTCCACACCGTTGAAGTCCACTAGCTCTGCGAACATGTATTTTGTTTGACACTGCCTCCTTTTTTTTTGCTAGGGCTGTCCAATCGCAGAGCAGATGCTGGAGAGATTCTGCGTCTTTCTCTATTTTGCAGTATCTGTAGAAGTCATTGTGCGGTGTTCTAAGACGCATTAAATGCGTACTTATGATGTAGTGCTTCGGTTAAGACACTTACATATTACCTAATTATTACATTAACGTGGTTGGAACTGGTCGGCGGGCTCAGTATAAAAAAAATTTATTAACTTGTTTACGCTCATTTTGCATTATTAACCGCCTTGTTCGGCTGCTCAACTAAATCTATTGTACAGTCTGTACTGTAGGAGAACTCCAAATAAAAGGCAGTTTATTCCAGAGAGAGGTCGTTTGACAATGTACACATACTTTATATTGAGAATTCAACGAAGAATATAACAGTTTACCATAATTGCGAGAAGATTAAACGATCAGGTTGGCAAAGAAAAGTACTCAGGTACAAGATTGAGAGCTGAATAAAAACTGGTTACCCAGCTACAGTACGGTATTCAAAAATGCGCCTGACAGAATTTTCTTTTCGTTAAGTCCTATAGTACTAACTTATGTATCTATTTATATCTATGACACTGACATTAATACTTCACACATGTTATCCCAACATATCCTACATATTATGTGTGTTTTGTGTTGGCTAGGCCACGTAGAGTGCATGAACAGCACTGCTCCAGCCCGAAGAGTCTTCGACTCCGAACCAGTGGGACAACGGAATAGAGGAAGCCCACGGAACCGATGGCACACCCAGGTGGAGAAGGACCTCAGCCAACTTGGTGTGCGCAGTTGGAGACAGCTGGCTAAAGATCGTGCCGGCTGGAGAGGCTAGTTGGTTGAGGCCCAGGTCCGACTCGGACTGTAGCGCCACCAGAAGAAGAAGTGTAGGGTCAACAACATGGTCCGGACTATCCATACGTTTGCCAGAAGCCTGCGAACCCCTTTTTCGAAACCGTCCGCCTTTTCGTGCATTCCAGTATGCCACGGTACCCAGAAGGGAGTCACGGAGTTCACCAAGTTTATCACACTAACGCTTTGATTGGATAACCTGACCAGCTTCGGCAGAGTGCCTGATGCCCTGATGATGATTTGTCGGTTACCCTGTGGTCTCTCAACGCAAGTGGTGTTTCGTGTGTTCTTTGCAATGTAGCGAGACGGATACTCGCATTCTCGAGTTAACGAAGGAAAAAATTTACAAATTAAACGACCAAACGCTCTTCAATTTGAATACATACAGTACCTACCCCTGGGCCATGAGGAAGACATGGAATTAACAGAAAATTAACAGCCATTGTAACCAAAGACAAAATTATTGGCTTCTAAGATCCCAACTTTTGATGGACATTCCCAAATTCCTGATCTATAGATCAGGATCAGAAATGAAGTATTACAGAGATGAACGACTTCTACCACTCTCTTAAGATTTCTGACAACTGTTTTTTATAACGTGTTCTTGAACCAAATCAGAGGACGGAATTCACGTTATTTCCTGAATAACCGTCAAAAATTCATGAATATCTGTCAAAAAAGCACTCAAATTCGTCGATGGACTAGGGGTCAATCAGCTGTGAAGTGGGCTATCTCTGTAATACATCATTTCTGATCAGGATCGTCGTAGGAAGGTAGTAATTCTCTCTTTTACTCCCTCCTCCTCCGCCCCTTCATGAAACACTGCAATAGACCATCTGCTCTTATTTTTCTATACGAACTGTGTGTACCTTCACTTAAGGACATCATTTCTCATATAAGGCAAAGAATGCTGTCTAGGAGTAAATCAGCATAAAAAAGAACTAGCGCTCTCTTTACAATCCAGAATGGACATGGGCTCAAACCAACGAAGCTCTCCAAGCGGCTTCGAGGGTAGAACATCAAGTTCTGGGAGCTCCTCCTCCTCTTGAGAGCGCCGTCGGTTTCGTTGGCGTCCTCTGTTGCGTGGTACATGTTTCACAGGCGAAGACTCTTTGGGCCGGAGCTGAGTTGTCCATACGCCAAGCCACCTTAGACGTTCCATCCGTAGAGGTCTGGCTAAGTACTGTCGTCGTACAGGCATTAAAGCTCGTTATTGAATCTTCTAATCCAGATTCCATCAACGCCAACATGACCAAATATGGGACTCAGAATTTTTTTCTCTAACTTTCGAGGAACTGCCAAGAACTTCCTCATCAGCTTTTAAGAGTGTCCGTGCCTCTGCGTCGTAAAGCAGGACTGGGATGATCGGTGTCTTATTGATCATTTTGGTTCTTCGAGAGGTGGCTTTTTAACTTAATAGTCTTAGCTCGAAGCCTGATGAGCTGTCGGCAAGAGTTGCTTTGCGTTTGATCGCCTTACTGATGTTGTTCGCGCTATTTACTGCGTAGCCGAGGTCGGCGATGTCCTTAACTACCTCGAAGTTAAAGCTGCTCGTTGTCACCATCTGTCTAAGACGTAGATGTTGTTCACTCATTCTCCAGGACAGCACCAAAGGCCTCATAGACGACTTGCTGTGTTCTCCCAATCATTGATGTCAATGTCATCTGCTTGTGTTAAGAAATGTAAGGATTTATGCAAGAACCTGCCTCTAGTGTTAGCCTGTGAGTCTTCCACATTCTTCTAGTATGATGTTAAGGAGGACACATGACAGGAACTTTTTTGAGAGACGTGATAGAAGCATCCGGAATGAGTGGCGAACTTCCGGATTACCGACTCTTACATACATATCGCGAAGCACAGCACGGACTACAAGGTGGTTAAGGGCTACATACGGGATCTAACTGGACCCCTGGTTCAACAGCCTTTTAGCCCGCACTCCTCATCTTCACCCCAGCAAATCCTGTACAAATTCTCTCCGTTCCGATATTGTCGTCGAATCGCTGTCGATGGATTGAACCTGAATCCCACATAATCTTCCTGAAATTCATTTTTTTCCTAAAATTCCATTTTTAACCGAATATTTCCAATGGATACGCGGTGGCCAAAATAATGAAGACTGCTGTGCCCCCAGAGGGACACCGTCCTGAACAGAATTCTGCAAAGTCGACCAACAACAAAAGGGCCTCCTAACTACCCTCGGTTCCTGAATTCATTCGCCGTCAACCGAAACCCTCGACTGTGACTGAATGCCACGAATCAGCTTCATAGAAATCAAAGCCTGTGCACGCGTGGTATGAAACGACAAACAAAAAGCGCGGCGAACGAATTCTGGGGAGGTCCCTTTGCCTCTGCCTCACTGCCACCACTCAACTCTCGGCTCTTGCTGTTCGCATTTATCTCTGCGCGTCACTTCAGTTTTGCCGAATTGGTTTCACTCTTTGCCATTGGCATCACCTGTTGGACTCCTCGGAATTCTGCGGCATTCACGACGTAACTGGAAGCAACATTTCATTTGAATGCGACTTCATATTTCAACAGAATCCCGCCGATCATCCCCCTCGTGGTGCCAGAGTGGTTTTGCCTGTTTTCTGTCAATACCCCTGTCACACCACTGTCAAGGGACTGACATTTGGCATTGAGTAAGTGTAGATATCTGGCCTTGGACCAAATCCGCCAAAACTCAATGGAACGCGCCGTGCGTCACAGGAAATCAGGCCGTGATACTTCGCTTTCTTTGTCGGATTTCGATGGGTGCCCTAGAAATGTGCTGAGGCATCGGGTGTTGGTTGTTATGGATGGATCCAGTGTGTGTGTGTGTTTGGGAACCCATTTGTCATCCGGAACAAGCTGGCCATTGACTCGTGAGTCCGGGTGAGTCACGGAAGAACACATTTTCTAAGGGAGCTGACCTTGTTGGCCGACTTGGTATTCGGCCCCGCTCATGCGCCATTGATTGCTTAGGACTCAACATGATTCGCAGTCCAATGCGGCACTGCATGGGGTACTTTTCGCGACAAAATGGCTTCACTTTAAGCAGACCATGAGAAGAGGAACCAGTTCGATTCCGAGCACATCCCGGAAAGTGAATTGTCATCTCGGCTGGCATTTTTTTTTACATTTGCCAGGTCTCGCATTATTTGCCGTTTTATTTCCCTGTTAAAGCACGTCCTGGCGTGGAGAGGATTTCCCAGAGACAGTGCGACGCATTTAAATTGTTACGCGAATTTACATTTTCGCCGGACTCATGGCGGTTAAGTGGCGCAGGAAATCAGTTGAATGCTGTTTTAAGTGAACATTCTGATAATCGAGAATGATGACACGTGACGTGACTGCGTTTACACCACCACCGGAAGCAGCCGTGTGTGAATCCCACTGAAGTGACCATTTGTTGATGTGATCGAAGTGGCATCCAGATTTCGTGGTGAAACTATAAATGAACCACGACGATGAGGTGGAGTGGAATGCGGGTTGAGGGACCAATTGAGTCTCTTTTCGCTGAAGTGCTTGAAATGAATTGATTTCACGTTGGTTGTTATTGAATGTTGTCTTCGACCACGTAAACGGTCGAATAAACTAGAAAATGGTGCTAAATCTAAGTTTAGCTGAAGTGGCGCCCGATGGTGGACCACTTTCGAACTGGATCAAAACAACGTTCATTTCCAGCGTGTTCCTTGTTGAGGACGCCAGCAAAATGGCCACTTTAAGGACGCGAACAACAGCCATTGTCTGCATAAACTCCAGCAGAAAAAAAAAACCCCAACTCAATCCATTCGACTGCACATAAACGCCTCAGTCTGGTTTCAACACATTTTTCCTTATCATGCCAACAATCCGGCAGTTCCCCAACGATCTATGGAAATGGGTAGAAATATTCCTTTTTCCTGTTTTGCCACAAGCACACAACACACAGGAAGACTGCAATTGCGAATAAATTCAGCACCGAATATGGGTCACGTGGCCAACATTCCCTTTCATGCTCGTCTTATTCATACTTCTTCCTTTCCACAGCGCCGCGCCACCCCCCCCCACCCAACCCAATGGAATCAACATTAAGTTTAGTCAATCCTGATTTCCTATCATAAAACGAACTTCACGGAGAAAGTGAACCGACAAATCGACGACGAACAGAAACAAGACAAGCCCCCTCCGACTCGTTGGCGTTGGCAGACATGAACGACAACGATGATGGCGGTGACAAGTTTCAAAAGGAACCTCGGCTATCAGCTTGATTGCATGATTTATGCTGAGGAGGCGGGAGAGTCAGAGTTCTGACTTTCGTTTCCCTCTTGTCGACAATTCGATTTTTTTTTTTCATTTCGGGTTTTAGCCACCATTTAGGGGAAGGAACTCTCTGATTTCACTGTCCATTGCCGCAAGCGGAAGCCTTTTATTTGCGAAAAAATACATTTTTTTTCTTTTCTTTTGTATGAGAGGGTGACTTGGAGCGGGTGGGCGGTGAAGGATCACTTTTGTGTAGGCTATGTGGTCAATTAAACGAGATCCCTGTGTCGTTTCTGAAAATAGTTCAGTTGGTAAATAGGTCAAACCCGGAAAGGGAAGGAGGAGGAAGTCGTTGTAATGAAAGTTGAATCAATTCTTGTGTTGCTTGGATATGCAGTCTAGTCGTAGACATAGGGGGCAAATCACGGTCATTTCGAGAGGTTTTTAGGGAAATCAAAGGACCATGGGGGGGAAAGTATATTCGGTAGGGCACAGAGAGGTTGTCTATAAACTTTCAAGAATGGCGGAAGCATGCGGAAGGCGGAATGGTGCAAGCCTTGCGGTTAACCAAAGTAAAGCAGTGTCAATAGAAATAAGACACTTTATTCTTTTATTGAAATTTTCATTAAATAAATAAATAAATAAAAAAGGAATTTTGAATGGCTGCCGTAACGTACAGTCGACTCATTGATGATACAAATTCAAGAGGTACATCGAAGCTAGACCGAGGTTGCGCCCATTGAGAACATTTGGAAATTCCATCGATGAGTTGGCTCATTCTACCTCATCTATTTATAATCGCTTTGAAATACAGTGTCATTCAGCAAGAGGTGTCACGTAAATTCAATTTAAATATGAATTATTTTTATAAATAGTAGTAACGTCTTGAGTTCAGTTGAAAATACAAGCTCTGAAGTTAAGATTGGAAGACAGCTTCTTATTGCATTTGAAGTATAAAGGTGTTGCTGCTTCGTCTACATAGAACCCTGAATGAACTGAAATTAGACATTCAAGAGGTGGCATTTTAATTTAATTGACTTACATATATTTTTTACAAAAGTTGGCTGTATTTTAATTGTACTATAATATAATGTACTATAAAATAATAATATGGGTGGCGCGACAGTCCGAGGTGGACCTGTTCCTAGCTTCTCAGCAACCACTCGCGTTGTGCGTGCTATTGTTCTTTCACGAGTGGAAGGGACCTACAGTTTATTGCCGACTCCGAACGGCGAATTTGAGAAGTTTTTTCTAGACAGGAATACAGTGACTCGAAAGAGGTGGAGCCGTGAAATATGAAAGGTGGTTAATTCGGGTATCGAACCTGGCACCCTCTTCGTAGGAGTCGACGCACTTACCCACTACGCCGCAGCGACCACTTTTTAATTGTACTCCAAAATGAAAATTCTGCGATTAAGATAAAGGAACACTATCTGCTAATATTTTAAGCGCCGTGGTTTCACAGATTCGACGAATACACATTGTAGACGAAAAAAAACGGTTTAAGCCCAGTGATAGCGTACACTCTCTTAGACTGGCGAATCCCCTTGATCGGGCAATTTCTTACGACCGTATTGAATTGAAGTTCCAAACTTTCCCATGGACGAACAATTCCCTTAGCCAGACAAAAATGCTGCTACCGTGACTGTCCGCCCATGAGAGCTTTTACAGTGAATGAATAAACGCTGGGTAAGACATAAGAAATTGGTACATTTTCAATTTAATACTAAGTACAGTCTCTCAAATTAAGGGAAAATCTCAATATCTTATTTTATTTGAACCAGGTTTTGGAGTTTTGATGAAACCAACCGCTTACTCACTACTGCAAGATGTTACTCAACAAGAGGTGTAATTTTAAGTCAATTGACACATACATTCGAAGTACACAAAAATTGTAACATTTTCAGATCAATTTAAAGTACAACCTCTGGGGTTATGTTAGGTTAGGTTAGGGTGATTGCCATCACTGTAGCAGTTGTGGCCCACTAAGATCCTGGTTGGATCCTTTGTGCTATCACTTTCTGGTTCTTTACACCGGCTCCTCTTTAATTCATAGGGACTACACTAACGAAACTGACATCAACCTAGAGACTGCCTATTGGTATTCTAGTGGCCTACTTTGACAAGTCCACTCCTGTGTTGATTTACAGCCAATTTGTTTTCCTGATAAACTTGGCTACGTCTTGTATCCTTAAGTGTGACATTTCCACTCGGTTACTGAAAAAGAAGTTGCCTAGCGTATCTTTTCTAGTTTTTGCAAGGGCTGGACAAGTGCCGAGAAGGTGAAGCGCATTTTCTTCCTCCTCGACGTCTCTACAGCTTCTGCAGTAGTCGTTGTGGGCTCCCATTCTTCTGGCATGGATACCAACAAAGCAGTGGCCGGTGATAATGCCCCTTTACGTTCCATAGTACATTCCTGTTTAGTTTTAGGAGTGTATTTGTTTTGTTTGGATTAAGTGAGGGCCAAATAAGCCTCGAAATCCTCCATGTATCTAATTCCATCCATTTAAATTTAGCGGCGTCGAAGGCATCTGTAAGTAAAATCGTGTTTATTACTTGCAGTGAGGGATATGGGGTGTCCTGATTATTTGCCAGTGGCAGTCCGACCCCTATTCTTGCCAACTCGTCGGCCCTTTCGTTGCCTGGAAGATCACTATGCATAGGTACGCAGCATAGGTTTTGGTTGCATCTAACCGCTATCTTCCTGAGAGATAGACGGCAAAGTTTTACCATCTTCGATTTAAGAGCCTTTATGGCCGCCTGATTACCTTTGTAGATGGCGATAGATAGCCCCGAGTTCATTGACAGTAAGCGGGCAGCCTCTTGTCTATAACTTCCGCTTGGCTTTAACTTCTGCCTGGAATACACTACAATGGTTGGGCAGTCGAAGAGACAGGGAGAAAGATATGTTCGGCGATATCGCGAATCCTAGTGCGGTACCCCCGCCTATTTTTGAGCCATCTGTGTAAATCTCCAGGTAGCCTGGTTTTCCAGATCTTTTTTCCCAATCTTCTCTGTCTGTCACGAGTGTTTTGAACCCAAACTGGATGTCTAAAGCGTGTGTTGTATAATCTGTATGCGTTGGTAGTCTCGCATTTCTGATAATCTCTGTGTGACCTAAGCTATGTGATCCGTTCCAGCGGTTGCACTCCCTTAGCCTTAACTCTGCTTTGGAGGGGAGGTATCAGCTTCCCATAGATGTTCATGGCTGTGAAGAAGATACACGCTGATCTTTGAATACTGCCTATGGATTTAAGATTGGATTTGTTATTCATTGCTGGCCACCAAACAAGTTAAGATGGGTCTAACACCAGCCGTATACATCCAGTGAGCTATACTAGGTTTAATTCCCCGTGTGGGGCCAAGGATTCTGTTATATGTGCAAACAGCTGCCACCGCCTTTTTAATACGTTCCTTAATGTTTGGTTTCCAGCTTAACTTGCTGTCTAAAATTACTCCTAGGTATTTGGTCTGCTAGTAAAGCTAAGTTCCTCTTTCTTCAGCTGAGGGGGCTCTATCGATATGATACGTCTTCTCGTGAAATGTACGTGCTCTGTTTTGGGCGGGTTAACGTCCAGTCCGGGTTTTCCTCTCCACTTACCTATTTTATTTAGTGAGACGCTCATGTTATCCCTAACGTTGTGAAGAAATTTTCCCTTTACAACTAGGGCTATGTCGTCTGCATAGGCTATTGGCCTACAGCCTGCACGACTTAGTTCCTTAAGAATTTCGGCCATTACCAATATCCAGAGAAAGATGGAGAGAACCCCACCCCTTTGGGGGTTCTCCTGAATATATTCCTGGTTATATTCTGGTGACCTAATTCGAACTGGATATACCTTCGGGATAGGACTACTCAATGTAGTTGACAGAACATCTTCGAATACTGTCTACTACATTGAGTCTATCTAGAGTTGCTTATTGCCTCAAATTTAACGTTGTTAAAAGCTCCCATTATATCAAGAAAAGCAACCATTGTATATTCCTTGTTAGTAAGAGATTTTTCAATGGTGCTGACTAGTGAGTGAAGTGCTGTTTCTGTAAATACGCATGTTGGGAAGGTGATAAGTATCTGAAGCTGATACTTTCCCTCTGGAGTTGATAACAAAAATACAATTTTATTTTCAAAAATGCAATAAAGTGAACAAAATTAAATCTGTCCGTGTATTTTCCGGGACTTTATTAGTTAGAACAAACATTCTCATTAATTATGAAATTCAACGTCCTACAAGTGGCTGCTTCGACTGGCTTCGGAGTAGCGCATTATGTCATCCCAACTTTCCAAGACCTTGTAGCTCACTGATTGCTAACATCGGTCCTTCGCTGTTCCCCACAAAAGAAAAAAAGTCCTAAGAGGTGAAATCGCAGCTCCGAAGTGGCCAATTCTGCGAACAATCTCCCCGCGACTTCGACCAGGATTTGCCTGGCTGTCGTAAGGGCCATTCTTGCAATATTCGTTTCCGGTTTACGCAGGATTGGGCCTATCCAGCTCCACTTTCGATGTTGGATATCTGCTGGGGTGGGTTGAAGCTCTGCACAATAGATCTTCTCTCAGAATTCGTATCAAGAATTTATTGACAAGACGTGAAGCTTACATAAACATGGGGGAGTTCTATTCCACCATACCACCATCTGAATCATGTTCAATCGATCAACGCATGAGCGGTAGGGTCGACAACCGTCTTTCTCAAGGCGTGTTCCTTGACAGCAGAAATCCGGTGTAGGATCAGTGAGGTGAGTTGCTTCCAGATTGAGATGCCTCTTCAGATTTTGCACTCTCTCAAGTTCTCATTTTTGGAATGCTGACAATGGCACCTTCTTGCCGACTGCTAAGATTTGGCGTTCACTGCAGGTTGGGCGGATGATCGGACACGTGATTGGCGTCAAGACTGTTGCTGTCACTTTGAACAGTTATGCGGGCAGGTTGTCCGGGCCGGAGGCGCTGTACTCTTCAGCTTGAGACGTGCTTCCTGTGATCTCCTCGGACTAAAGGTGGAAAGGGGATGTAGTTTTCTTCGAATGATCCGTCTTTAGTGCAAAATGAAATCCATCAGTTCAGTTGTTGTTGTTCTGTAGCCAAGAGGGCATTCGTTTTGTCCTTCAGAGGTAGTTGCTATAGTGCGCCAATGTACCGATAAAAGTTCCTCATGTCCCCTTCCATCTGCCATCTGATTAAACTTCTTCACCAGCATTATACGTCTCCTGCTCCTGTTTTCTCTCTTCTCGTGAATGGTGTTGGCGTAGTTGGCCTTTCAGCTTTCTCCTGATCTCGGGTTTGTTTCCAGGTTGCTTCTGGGTTTTGTCCTCAGATTGCTCGTCAAGTCATCCCAAGTCAACTCAGTTTCGGATGGCAGGACAAGGTGAACTTCTCCACAAACTCCTGGACAATCTCTGAATTTTGCATGGTGCTGGGTGCTGCCTGGCGCTTCTTCGTTTTCGTCTGGTGGTAGGACTTGTTGAGATGGATCTTAGCGATTCTAAGCAGTAGTTGGTAGTCGCTACATATGTCAGCTCCTCGGCCGCATTTCACGTCATGTGAAGAGCTGAGGAACCTTTTTCTTATCAGAAAGTGATCTGCTTCCGTCTGGCTTGATCTGGGTATTGCCACATATATTTGTGAATGACCTTGTGAGGCAATGTGGTCCAGCCGACAAGCAGCTGCCGCTCAGAGCAAAGGTCGCTGAGTCGGTTTCCCTTGTTGTTGCTCTGGTCATGCAGGTCGTGGTTTTTGAATACCTTGTCTTGAAGTCGCCGAATCACGATTTTTATGTCGCTGTTCGGGGAGGACCTCAGCCACTCATCCACTTGCTTGCGGGAAATGTCTGTGTTCTCGTTATCGTCCTGTTCTGTTGACATATAGCTGATCAACTTGAGGGCAGTTTCATAACTCAGACCTGTTGGGTTGTTCACATTCCCTAATTGCGAAATTTGTAATTCAAAGGTTTCAAGTTGAAGTTAATGATAACCTCGAATATGCGTAAAATGAGAGAAAGACATGACCTTGTCCCAGGTTGGTTTAAACTCAAGAAGCGTCTTCCTTGTGACCAAAGTACAAGCACGATACCAATTCCATTTCTGCTTTAGATGTCGTTGCCGTTAAACACGAGGAACTCGCCTGTCTACATTTGGAAGCCGCCTTAAAGTCTCCATCTCAACGAGGACTCCAACGTGGTGTTATCCCATCTCGGAGCAGACTTGACCCAGTCTGTGCCCGGTTCGATCCCCGAAACACTGACAATGCTCAGCGAGCACTTTTGTTTAGAAAATGCTTCTCACCCGTCCGGAGCCGGCATAAAACTGAAGGTCCCATTTACTAGAACAATGACATGCACGTCAGGCGTAGCTGCTGAAGAAGCTAGGCCTAAGTTCACCTCGCGCCACCAACATTATACATTAGACTCAACCAGAATTTCTCATAATCTACCTACATACTTGCGACTGGGTATGAGGACAGCGGCTGGTACAACAAGGCTACACTTCACTTTCCCAATATACATGTCTGCTGTGGCCAGAGAAGGGGCGTGAGTAAAATCAGAAAAGTTGAACCCCAGCCCAGCCCCGCAGAGGACTACGGCTTGATCTAAACTCGAAAGCATGATGTCATTTGAAAATACAGAGTTCTTCAATTGATTTGTATGAACGCAGTAAAACCCTTCCAAGATCAAGACAAACACGCTTACCTCGCGCAAGAATTCGGATAAGTAATAAAACGTTTTCTATGAAAGCAGACAACCTTCCCGGTCCCTGTTTGCTTAACAGATAGACATTCCCCTGCCAACCAACCCCGAAGATCAGGAGTTGTACATCCAAGGTTATCCGTCTCTCTTTTGAGAATCAATTACGAGCGTTGGCGAGTGGTAAGAGTCTGGAGGTTCATAATTATGAGTTAAATGGCGGTTATTAGGAGCTATTCACTCCCCCTCTCGAACCGGAGGACGTGTTGTAATTCGACACAAGAGCAAGGCCTTTTCATTCCTGCCAATCGATCTAATCGACTGAAATCCAGCCAATTATGCATCGCCTAGGCCTTCCGTTGGTAATCTCATCCAGAAGGTCCCGCCCACAAGATGTTTTAATTAATCAATTGGCCTTCTCCACCAGCGCACCGATTTGCGGCCATCCGCCGTCAATTCGATGAAAATGAAAAGAAAATCCCATCGCCATCGTCATCGCCATCAGCTCAGTCAGGACAACGACGACGCACAAGGGACTCCTCAAAGTGGCCTTAACTTAATTTCGCAGAAAATTTCTTTAAATCGTCGCCCGGCCTTCGAACATCTCGAAGTATCTCAAAAGTAAACCGATTTATTGGGAATTAGGCAATTTTTCGGATCATTTAAAGGGAATTAGAAATTACTTCTGTCCCACTACCCGCAGCATCCACGGCCTGTCCGGTGCGGGTGGAAATGTAGAAATTGCTTACTTCATTAGTAAGCCTCAAACAGTGCGAGACTTTCGACATGGTAAGCCCTATCAGCCGGCATGCCATGCGCTGGGTATCTGTGTGGAATGAAAAGTTTTTGCTCATTTCGCAGCGCTGCCAGGTTATTCCCATTAAAGGTGTCAAGAAGTTTACCCCTGCTCGCCTGCACACTAGGGGCTAGCTGCCTGGCATGTATTTTGTACTTTTTAAGCAGTTTGCTCCAATTCTCTGACAGCGTGCATGTTATGGGTGGGGGAGAGAGGTAGTCTCCCAACCCACATTTTCGCATTTTCATCTTTGGCCCTTGCGTAGTTCTTTGGACGCCGAGATAACGCTGCGCCTGGATGGGTGTTCAGCCGCCATGTACACGAGCACACACGCTCGCACTGCGAAGTTGAAGGACGTGAGGGAGAAACACAAAATCGGTTTTAAAATTGCAGATGCAAGTTTGCAGCGCCGTGGCTGCGGGTTAGACGGCAGAAGGCGGAGAGGTGTTGTTCGGTGGATGTGCGTGTTTGGATAACAGAATTTCGTGAAATTTCCCAACACGGATAGGATCTTTTGGATTGAATTCCATCGCAGAGGGGGTGTGGTGAGGTTTTCATGGTGCGTCCTTGATGCGATATAAAGCCTTGGGACAGTAATGCACCCGTTTGCGGATTTGGGCTCACGCATAACTTGGATTTGAGACGATGCAACACTCAAAGAGGATGACTGCCGCCAGCACGAAATGAATGCAGTTGTCGATTCAAAGACGCGAATGGGATGGAAAATGCTGACGGTAGGCACTTGTTTTGTTGAAATTACCTCTGGACATAATTTCTGAGCATGATTGACAGGAGGTAATCTGTCCACTCCTTGTGCCTACACCTCTTCAACCACTTCCTCCGTGGAATTGTTGGTAGCTACTATTATGAAGTCTGATACTTAGCTTTCGACCGCTACCGGCTTTCGACGGTTGTTATCCCTAGGCGCGCCCACTAGGTGTCCAGAAATATATTGCGACCTAGTGTCCAGAAATATTTTGCGGTATGGCGCGCAATATATTTCTGGCACCTAGTGTCCAGAAATATTTTGCGGTACGGCGCATAATATATGGACACCTGGACACCTAAAAATATTTTGCGGTACAGCGCGCAATATATTTTTGTGTCCAGAAATATTTTGCGGTACAGCACGCAATATATTTTTGTGTCCAGAAATATTTTGCAGTATGGCGCGCAATATATTTCTGGGCACCTAGTGTCCAGAAATATTTTGCGGTACGGCGCGTAATATATTTCTGGACACCTAGTGTCCATAAATATTTTGCGGTATGGCGCGCAATATATTTCTGGACACCTAGTGTCCAGAAATATTTTGCGGTACGGCGCGCAATATATTTCTGGACACCTAGTGTCCACGCGGTACGGCGCGCAATATATTTCTGGACACCTAGTGTCCAGAAATATTTTGCGGTACGGCGCGCAATATATTTCTGGACACCTAGTGTCCAGAAATATTTTGCGGTACGGCGCGCAATATATTTCTGGACACCTAGTGTCCAGAAATATTTTGCGGTACGGCGCGCAATATATTTCTGGACACCTAGTGTCCACGCGGTACGGCGCGCAATATATTCCTGGACACCTAGTGTCCAGAAATATTTTGCGGTATGGCGCGCAATATATTTTGCGGTATGGCGCGCAATATATTTCTGGACACCTAGTGTCCAGAAATATTTTGCGGTACGGCGCGCAATATATTTCTGGACATCTAGTGTCCAGAAATATTTTGCGGTACGGCGCGCAATATATTTCTGGACACCTAGTGTCCACGCGGTACGGCGCGCAATATATTTCTGGACACCTAGTGTCCAGAAATATTTTGCGGTACGGCGCGCAATATATTTCTGGACACCTAGTGTCCAGAAATATTTTGCGGTATGGCGCGCAATATATTTCTGGACACCTTTTCGCCGTACCAGAAATATTTTGCGGTACGGCGCGCAATATATTTGAGTGAGTGAGTGATGTTTATTGTCTAAATTAATTTACAACTTTCAATTTGGAATACAATATAAGAATGCCTTCAAACGTCACCATGGAGTTATCTCTTCAATGCTGGATAAAACCTTGAAGCTGTAGAGGAGAGTCCATGTGGGACGTTAGTTGGCCTTATTACAATATCTATAAAAATTAATTCTATGGTTACACAAGAGACAATAGAGAATCTGCGAAGCCTAGAGGCTTTTCTGCAGAAGATTATTCAAAATAAGTGATTTTACATTTAAAGCAGAGTAATTCTCATTATTTTGGAAACTTAGATTATTATACAGTTTATAAGTGAATATGATTCAATAATACATGTTTCTTTATTTCTTTTTTCCTGGTGTGCGCCGGCTGTATACTCAATAGGGAGCGTGGAAGTTGGTTGTATATTCTTGGCACCGCAAATGAAAGTTGCTTTCTTCCATATGAGTTGTGTATTCTTGGTATTTTCAGTAGTCCATTTGCCCTTTGCCTTGTATTGACGCCGTGATCAATCGCTTTTTTAAAGCGTTGGTCGTTGTAGGTCTCGTTAATGAAATTAAAAAGAAAAAGTTTTTGGACGGTTAGTACATTTAGATTTTCACTAGGACAATACAAATTTTCTACATAGCGACTACCATACTTAGATCGTAAGAGAATCTTAAGAATCCGGTTTTGAGCCCTTTGGAGTTCCATAATTCTGTATTGCGCTGCATTACCCCACGCTGTTATTCCGTACTGAAGTACCGACTCCACCAGAGAGTAGTAAACTTGCATTAGTACTTCAAACGACGTGTGGTTGCTCAGATGGTAAAGAGCGTATGTCGACTGTCGAAGTCTCTTGCACAGATACCTTATGTGGTGATCCCACTTAAAGTTGCAGTCTACATCCACGCCGAGATATCGATAGACGTCCACTGTATCAATATACTCTGCGCAACCATCTGTCTCAGGTGTTTGATGCGTCTTGTGCAGGCAATCAAAATTGTGGAACCGTATTCTTATTCGATTTCTTACTAGGTGGTAGGGTCGAATATGCATTACTTTGGTCTTCTTCGAGTTAATAACTAAACCATTGTCGTGACACCACCGCAAAATAGTGTTAAACTCTGTTTGCATTGTCTGAGTAGCAATCTCAATGTCTTTGTGGCTCACAACTATGGCAGTGTCGTCCGCATATTGGAAGCCAACGCTATTTTGCAACACAGATAGCATATCGTTCACGTATATAATGAAGAGAAGTGGTCCCAGTATCGATCCTTGGGGTACACCCCACTCAATATTTTGCAGATTGCTATAGCTGGACGATAATCGCACCATGAAACCTCTGTTCCGAAGATAACTCGCAAACCACTCCAATATTCGACCACGAACGCCTATCTTTTCCAGCATTTTGATGATTCTTGTGTGACATAGTGTGTCGAAAGCTTTCTTGAAATCTATAAAGATCACCAGGGAGTGGAGGTTCTTATTGAGACTACTGTTTATATTATTCGCAAATTCTCTCAGTAATTGGTTGACATTTCGGTTTCTGAGAAAACCAAACTGGTTCTCGTTTATGATTTTGTATTTGCCAATATAATCTTGTAGTCTTCTCGCCATTACTTCTTCTAACACTTTGTCAATCGCTGGTAAGATGGAGATAGGGCGGTGGTTCGAGACTTCGGTTTTCTTCCCGGACTTGTAAATAGGTCTTACAATGGCAATTTTTAGGTTCTTCGGAAATTGACTTTCCTCCAAAGACTTATTCACCAATTGCGTGACTGTGGGTGCTAAGAAACTCGAGTTGTTTTTGAGATCCTTAGCCCTAATATTATCTACGCCGGCAGATTTGTTCACGTTCATTTTGTTTAAGATGTTCCTTATTTCGGTTTCCGATACGTGTCTAAGGAACATCGATTGAGTTGTACTGGTTTCTCTACTATTATATGTTTTTATGTCACATTTATGTGTAATCGATTTAATTTCATCCGTGAACTGTGTTGCGAATTTATTAGCTATGTCTGTCATATTTGAGTCCGTAGGAAGATTTCTTCTGATCATTTCATCAATGTTGTTGTTGTTTTTTCCTAGTAAGTTGTTTATTAGTCGCCATGTACTTTTTGCATCCTTTCTATACTCTGCAAATTTATTTTTGTAATATTCCGATTTCATAGTTTTTATCCTTTTATTTACATAGTTTCGGAAGTATTTATACTAAATTTCGTAATTTAGGCACTGTCTATTATTTTTCCATTTATTGTACAGCTTATCCCTTTCCTTGCACATATCTAGGATTTCCGTTGTTATCCATGGATTTGGTTTTTCTCTTTCCTTTACCTTAATTTTTACGTAGGACTTTTCATAAACACCCTTGAATATATCAACTAACTTATCATACAAATCATCAACATTAGTTTCATTATTCAGAAGGTTCCAGTTAACTTTCGACAATTGTTCATGTACTTTGTTCTCGCTTAGCACAAATTTTGTCTCTGCTTTGCTCTGTGACTTAGAAACTTTGGGTAAACCAAACATTAGCGTGTAATGATCCGATACATTAGATTCTACCGTAGCTGCATATATTGATTCAAGCTCACTTCGTACTAAACAATGATCGATTTTTGTACTGGAACCTCTGTTTAAGTCCACTCTGGTATTTGATTCAACAACATTCTGCAGGCCTTTACCACTAATCATTTCAAGATATCTTGCTGCATCAATGTCGTGTTCGTTGTTGACATTTATATTCATATCGCCCATTAATACTAGATTTCGGTTTTTAGTAGAACTTATATGATTTTCTAATTCTTGTGTAAAATTATATGCAGATAAACTTGGTGGTCTATAAATCGCCAGAAAAGTAAATTCTTTGTTGTTTAATTTTGCTTGTATCTGTAGGTTTTCGTAATTCATTGATCTGTAGACGTTTCTTTCATAACGAATGTCTTTTCTTACGAACATAGCTATTCCACCACCACGTCTATACGGTCTATTTAGAAATTCTGCATTAAACCCGTCTAGTTGATAAAGAACATTTTCTTCGTCATAGATGTTTGTTTCCACCAGTATGATAATTTTAATACATTTAATTATATTATTTATGCTACATACAAAATTATTCCAGTGCATTCTTAACGACCTTATATTCATGTACAGGCAGAGGCAATTCAAATTTTCCAATTCATTTATATTTATGTCGGTAAACATATCATATACCCTATAATTCACACATAACGCTTGAACGCACCCATTTTCCTTCTCATTGCTGTCATTTTTATCGTTGTCAAACATTTTGACGTTCTGAGGTTGTTTACTGTGTTTGACATGTGAAGAGAAAATGTATTTTATATTATTTTGTTTAAGTCTTCAATATCAGTAATTAGTAGTACTGTTGCTCCTTCGTTTTTGCGTGCCAGTATTTTACAGTCATTAACCCATACAAATTTCCAACCGGCATTTCTGGCCTTTGTTTTCGCTTGCCATAAAAGTTTTCTATTTGTCGCCGTTAGTTGATTGTTTATATAGATTTTGCTGTGTAAGATTTCGGTTTTCCTACTCTCACTGATTTTTGGCATATTGAGACTTTTTATAACATTCATCGCCTTCAAAGGACCTCGTGATTTTGCGGATTTCAAGATCTTTTGCTTGCACATTGAAATAGTAAAAGATATCACTAACTTCGGTGCTTCTGAGGTTTGTCGTGTGTTAATGCGATATACGCTTTCAACGTCAGTTTCTTTAATTTCAGAACCTACCGCAGCAGCAATATCCTTCACCACGTCCAGCAAGTTTTCATCTTTATTAAAAGGAATGTTTGTAATTTCTATGTTGTTCTTGATTGCCTCTTGTTCCATTTTGTTAATTTGTTTTTGCATGCTTGTAATGATCGTGTCCTTAAGCTCACATTGAGTTTTCAGATCGTTGATCTGTCCCGTCAATGCATGTAAGAGCTCATTATTTTTGCGTATTGTCTCCTTCACGTCATCATATCCCTTAGACAAGAAATCTACAGATATTAAATATTCTTTCAGCGTTTCCTTAATTTCAGTGATGTCCCTTTTGACATCTGCGCTGATGGTCTCTGAAGATCTCCTGTGCTCATGCGCATCAGGATGTTTTTCCACTTGTGGAGCTTGATCTATGGTGGGACGTACGCGGCAGTATTGGCACTTCCAGGATTTTTTCTGCTCGGTCGACATCCCCCTGAAGGTTCTGGCTGTGATGGTAGTGCAGCCGAAATGCAGTTTCCTTGGGCAAGCGGAGCACTTGACACAATCACTCTCGGTGGAGATGTCTTCCTCGCAGTTTCCACACCGTACCATTTTATTTATTTATTTATTTTTTTTTTTTGTATTAGCAGTAAGTATATAATTGAAAAATAAAATTTACAAACCCTGTTGTTTAATTTTATTGATGAAAGTTATTGGGAAGGCACTTTTAATAAAACTTTGGGACTGAACACGTCGTTCACTTTCAAGAGTTACTCTGCTACTGGACACCTAGTGTCCAGAAATATTTTGCGGTACGGCGCGCAATATATTTCTGGACACCTAGTGTCCAGAAATATTTTGCAGTACGGCGCGTAATATAACACCTAGTGTCCAGAAATATTTTGCGGTACGGCGCGCAATATATTTCTGGACACCTAGTGTCCAGAAATATTTTGCGGTATGGCGCGCAATATATTTCTGGACACCTAGTGTCCAGAAATATTTTGCGGTATGGCGCGCAATATATTTCTGGACACCTAGTGCCCATAAATATTTTGCGGTATGGCGCGCAATATATTTCTGGACACCTAGTGTCCACAAATATTTTGCGGTATGGCGCGCAATATATTTCTGGACACTAGTTGTCCAGAAATATATTGCGCGCCGTACCGCAACATATTTCTGGTACGGCGAAAAGGTGTCCAGAAATATTTTCCGGTATGGCGCGCAATATATTTCCGGACACCTAGTGTCCAGAAATATTTTGCGGTACGGCGCGCAATATATTTCTGGACACCTAGTGCCCATAAATATTTTGCGGTATGGCGCGCAATATATTTCTGGACACCTAGTGTCCAGAAATATTTTGCGGTATGGCGCGCAATATATTTCTGGACACCTAGTGTCCAGAAATATTTTGCGGTATGGCGCGCAATATATTTCTGGACACCTTTTCGCCGTACCAGAAATATGTTGCGGTACGGCGCGCAATATATTTCTGGACACCTAGTGTCCAGAAATATTTTGCGGTACGGCGCGTAATATATTTCTGGACACCCAGTGTCCAGAAATATTTTCCCGTATGGCGCGCAGCGTAGTGTCCAGAAATATTTTGCGGTATGGCGCGCAGTATATTTCTGGACACCTAGTGTCCAGAAATATTTTGCGGTACGGCGCGCAATATATTTCTGGACACCTAGTGTCCAGAAACATTTTGCGGTACGGCGCTCAATATATTTCTGGACACCTAGTGTCCAGAAATATTTTGCGGTATGGCACGCAATATATTTCTGGACACCTAGTGTCCAGAAATATTTTGCGGTATGGCACGCAATATATTTCTGGACACCTAGTGTCCAGAAATATTTTGCGGACACCTAGTGTCCAGAATGACAGCAATGAGAAGGAAAATGGGTGCGTTCAAGCGTTATGTGTCGTTATATTTCTGGACACCTAGTGTCCAGAAATATTTTGCGGTATGGCGCGCAATATATTTCTGGACACCTAGTGTCCAGCGCGCGGTATGGCACGCAAAATAGTGTCCAGAAACATTTTGCGGTTCGGCGCGCAATATATTTCTGGACACCTAGTGTCCAGAAATATTTTGCGGTATGGCGCGCAATATATTTCTGGACACCTAGTGTCCAGAAATATTTTGCGGTACGGCGCGCAATATATTTCTGGACACCTAGTGTCCAGAAATATTTTGCGGTACGGTGCGCAATATATGGACACCTAGTGTCCAGAAATATTTTGCGGTATGGCGCGCAATATATTTCTGGACACCTAGTGTCCAGAAATATTTTGCTGTATGGCGCGCAATATATTTCTGGACACCTAGTGTCCAGAAATATTTTGCGGTACGGCGCGCAATATATTTCTGGACACCTAGTGTCCAGAAATATTTTGCGGTACGGCGTGCAATATATTTCTGGACACCTAGTGTCCAGAAATATTTTGCGGTATGGCGTGCAATATATTTCTGGACACCTAGTGTCCAGAAATATTTTGCGGTATGGCGCGCAATATATTTCTGGACACCTAGTGTCCAGAAATATTTTGCGGTATGGCGCGCAATATATTTCTGGACACCTAGTGTCCAGAAATATTTTGCGGTATGGCGCGCAATATATTTCTGGACACCTAGTGTCCAGAAATATTTTGCGGTACGGCGCGTAATATATTTCTGGACACCTAGTGTCCAGAAATATTTTGCGGTACGGCGCGCAATATATTTATGGACACCTAGTGTCCAGAAATATTTTGCGGTATGGCGCGCAATATATTTCTGGACACCTAGTGTCCAGAAATATTTTGCGGTATGGCGCGCAATATATTTCTGGACACCTAGTGTCCAGAAATATTTTGCGGTACGGCGCGCAATATATTTCTGGACACCTAGTGTCCAGAAATATTTTGCGGTATGGCGCGCAATATATTTCTGGACACCTAGTGTCCAGAAATATTTTGCGGTATGGCGCGCAATATATTTCTGGACACCTAGTGTCCAGAAATATTTTGCGGTATGGCGCGCAATATATTTCTGGACACCTAGTGTCCAGAAATATTTTGCGGTATGGCGCGCAATATATTTCTGGACTCCTAGTGTCCAGAAATATTTTGCGGTATGGCGCGCAATATATTTCTGGACTCCTAGTGTCCAGAAATATTTTGCGGTACGGCGCGCAATATATTTCTGGACACCTAGTGTCCAGAAATATTTTGCGGTACGGCGCGCAATATATTTCTGGACACCTAGTGTCCAGAAATATTTTGCGGTATGGCGCGCAATATATTTCTGGACACCTAGTGTCCAGAAATATTTTGCGGTACGGCGCGCAATATATTTCTGGACACCTAGTGTCCAGAAATATTTTGCGGTATGGCGCGCAATATATTTCTGGACACCTAGTGTCCAGAAATATTTTGCGGTATGGCGCGCAATATATTTCTGGACACCTAGTGTCCAGAAATATTTTGCGGTATGGCGCGCAATATATTTCTGGACACTTAGTGTCCAGAAATATTTTGCGGTATGGCGCGCAATATATTTCTGGACACCTAGTGTCCAGAAATATTTTGCGGTACGGCGCGCAATATATTTCTGGACACCTAGTGTCCAGAAATATTTTGCGGTATGGCGCGCAATATATTTCTGGACACCTAGTGTCCAGAAATATTTTGCGGTATGGCGCGCAATATATTTCTGGACACCTAGTGTCCAGAAATATTTTGCGGTACGGCGCGCAATATATTTCTGGACACCTAGTGTCCAGAAATATTTTGCCCTATGGCGCGCAATATATTTCTGGACACCTAGTGTCCAGAAATATTTTGCGGTATGGCGCGCAATATATTTCTGGACACCTAGTTCTAGTGTCCAGAAATATTTGCGGTACGGCGCGCAATATATTTCTGGACACCTAGTGTCCAGAAATATTTTGCGGTACGGCGCGCAATATATTTCTGGACACCTAGTGTCCAGAAATATTTTGCGGTACGGCGCGCAATATATTTCTGGACACTTAGTGTCCAGAAATATTTTGCGGTACGGCGCGCAATATATTTCTGGACACCTAGTGTCCAGAAATATTTTGCGGTACGGCGCGCAATATATTTCTGGACACCTAGTGTCCAGAAATATTTTGCGGTACGGCGCGCAATATATTTCTGGACACCTAGTGTCCAGAAATATTTTGCGGTACGGCGCGCAATATATTTCTGGACACCTAGTGTCCAGAAATATTTTGCGGTACGGCGCGCAATATATTTCTGGACACCTAGTGTCCAGAAATATTTTGCGGTATGGCGCGCAATATATTTCTGGACACCTAGTGTCCAGAAATATTTTGCGGTACGGCGCGCAATATATTTCTGGACACCTAGTGTCCAGAAATATTTTGCGGTATGGCGCGCAATATATTTCTGGACACCTAGTGTCCAATATATTTCTGGCAATATATTTCTGGACACCTAGTGTCCAGAAAAGTTTCTGGACACCTAGTGTCCAGAAATATTTTGCGGTACGGCGCGCAATATATTTCTGGACACCTAGTGTCGGCGCGCAATATATTTCTGGACACCTAGTGTCCAGAAATATTTTGCGGTACGGCGCGCAATATATTTCTGGACACCTAGTGTCCAGAAATATTTTAGGACATCATTTAGGGAAATATTTAGGACACTAGGTGTCCAGAAATATATTGCGCGCCGAAATATTTTGCGGTACGGCGCGCAATATATTTCTGGACACCTATTGTCCAGAAATATTTTGCGGTATGGCGCGCAATATATTTCTGGACACCTAGTGTCCAGAAATATTTTGCGGTATGGCGCGCAATATATTTCTGGACACCTAGTGTCCAGAAATATTTTGCTGTATGGCGCGCAATATATTTCTGGACACCTAGTGTCCAGCGCGCGGTATGGCACGCAAAATAGTGTCCAGAAACATTTTGACACCTAGTGTCCAGAAATATTTTGCGGTATGGCGCGCAATATATTTCTGGACACCTAGTGTCCAGAAATATTTTGCGGTACGGCGCGCAATATATTTCTGGACACCTAGTGTCCAGAAATATTTTGCGGTACGGCGCGCAATATATTTCTGGACACCTAGTGTCCAGAAATATTTTGCGGTACGGCGCGCAATATATTTCTGGACACCTAGTGTCCAGAAATATTTTGCGGTACGGCGCGCAATATATTTCTGGACACCTTGTCTCCAGAAATATTTTGCTGTATGGCACGCAATATATTTCTGGACACCTAGTGTCCAGAAATATTTTGCGGTATGGCGCGCAATATATTTCTGGACACCTAGTGTCCAGAAATATTTTGCGGTATGGCACGCAATATATTTCTGGACACCTAGTGTCCAGAAATATTTTGCTGTATGGCGCGCAATATATTTCTGGACACCTAGTGTCCAGCGCGCGGTATGGCACGCAAAATAGTGTCCAGAAACATTTTGCGGTATGGCGCGCAATATATTTCTGGACACCTAGTGTCCAGAAATATTTTGCGGTACGGCGCGCAATATATTTCTGGACACCTACTGTCCTGCAATATATATGGATATATGGACACCTAGTGTCCAGAAATATTTTGCGGTACGGCGCGCAATATATTTCTGGACACCTAGTGTCCAGCACGCGGTATGGCACGCAAAATAGTGTCCAGAAACATTTTGCGGTACGGCGCGCAGTATATTTCTGGACACCTAGTGTCCAGCGCGCGGTATGGCACGCAGAATAGTGTCCAGAAACATTTTGCGGTATGGCGCGCAATATATTTCTGGACACCTAGTGTCCAGAAATATTTTGCGGTATGGCGCGCAATATTTTTCTGGACACCTAGTGTCCAGAAATATTTTGCGGTCCAGCGCGCGGTATGGCACGCAAAATAGTGTCCAGAAACATTTTGCGGTATGGCGCGCAATATATTTCTGGACACCTAGTGTCCAGAAATATTTTGCGGTACGGCGCGCAATATATTTCTGGACACCTAGTGTCCAGAAATATTTTGCGGTATGGCGCGCAATATATTTCTGGACACCTAGTGTCCAGAAATATTTTGCGGTATGGCGCGCAATATATTTCTGGACACCTAGTGTCCAGAAATATTTTGCGGTACGGCGCGCAATATATTTCTGGACACCTAGTGTCCAGAGATATTTTGCGGTATGGCGCGCAATATATTTCTGGACACCTAGTGTCCAGAAATATTTTGCGGTACGGCGCGCAATATATTTCTGGACACCTAGTGTCCAGAAATATTTTGCGGTATGGCGCGCAATATATTTCTGGACACCTAGTGTCCAGAAATATTTTGCGGTACGGCGCGCAATATATTTCTGGACACCTAGTGTCCAGAAATATTTTGCGGTATGGCGCGCAATATATTTCTGGACATTGGTGTCCGCGCAATATATTTCTGGACACCTAGTGTCCAGAAATATTTTGCGGTATGGCGCGCAATATATTTCTGGACACCTAGTGTCCAGCGCGCGGTATGGCACGCAAAATAGTGTCCAGAAATATTTTGCGGTACGGCGCGCAATATATTTCTGGACACCTAGTGTCCAGAAATATTTTGCGGTATGGCGCGCAATATATTTCTGGACACCTGGTGTCCAGAAACATTTTGACACCTAGTGTCCAGAAATATTTTGCGGTACGGCGCGCAATATATTTCTGGACACTTAGTGTCCAGAAATATTTTGCGGTACGGCGCGCAATATATTTCTGGACACCTAGTGTCCAGAAATATTTTGCGGTACGGCGCGCAATATATTTCTGGACACCTAGTGTCCAGAAATATTTTGCGGTACGGCGCGCAATATATTTCTGGACACCTAGTGTCCAGAAATATTTTGCGGTACGGCGCGCAATATATTTCTGGACACCTAGTGTCCAGAAATATTTTGCGGTACGGCGCGCAATATATTTCTGGACACCTAGTGTCCAGAAATATTTTGCGGTATGGCGCGCAATATATTTCTGGACACCTAGTGTCCAGAAATATTTTGCGGTACGGCGCGCAATATATTTCTGGACACCTAGTGTCCAGAAATATTTTGCGGTATGGCGCGCAATATATTTCTGGACACCTAGTGTCCAATATATTTCTGGCAATATATTTCTGGACACCTAGTGTCCAGAAAAGTTTCTGGACACCTAGTGTCCAGAAATATTTTGCGGTACGGCGCGCAATATATTTCTGGACACCTAGTGTCGGCGCGCAATATATTTCTGGACACCTAGTGTCCAGAAATATTTTGCGGTACGGCGCGCAATATATTTCTGGACACCTAGTGTCCAGAAATATTTTAGGACATCATTTAGGGAAATATTTAGGACACTAGGTGTCCAGAAATATATTGCGCGCCGAAATATTTTGCGGTACGGCGCGCAATATATTTCTGGACACCTATTGTCCAGAAATATTTTGCGGTATGGCGCGCAATATATTTCTGGACACCTAGTGTCCAGAAATATTTTGCGGTATGGCGCGCAATATACTAGTGTCCAGAAATATTTTGCGGTATGGCGCGCAATATATTTCTGGACACCTAGTGTCCAGAAATATTTTGCGGTACGGCGCGCAGTATATTTCTGGACACCTAGTGTCCAGAAATATTTTGCGGTACGGCGCGCAGTATATTTCTGGACACCTAGTGTCCAGAAATATTTTGCGGTACGGCGCGCAATATATTTCTGGACACCTTGTCTCCAGAAATATTTTGCTGTATGGCACGCAATATATTTCTGGACACCTAGTGTCCAGAAATATTTTGCGGTATGGCGCGCAATATATTTCTGGACACCTAGTGTCCAGAAATATTTTGCGGTATGGCACGCAATATATTTCTGGACACCTAGTGTCCAGAAATATTTTGCTGTATGGCGCGCAATATATTTCTGGACACCTAGTGTCCAGCGCGCGGTATGGCACGCAAAATAGTGTCCAGAAACATTTTGACACCTAGTGTCCAGAAATATTTTGCGGTATGGCGCGCAATATATTTCTGGACACCTAGTGTCCAGAAATATTTTGCGGTACGGCGCGCAATATATTTCTGGACACCTAGTGTCCAGAAATATTTTGCGGTACGGCGCGCAATATATTTCTGGACACCTAGTGTCCAGAAATATTTTGCGGTACGGCGCGCAATATATTTCTGGACACCTTGTCTCCAGAAATATTTTGCTGTATGGCACGCAATATATTTCTGGACACCTAGTGTCCAGAAATATTTTGCGGTATGGCGCGCAATATATTTCTGGACACCTAGTGTCCAGAAATATTTTGCGGTATGGCACGCAATATATTTCTGGACACCTAGTGTCGGCGCGCAATATATTTCTGGACACCTAGTGTCGGCGCGCAATATATTTCTGGACACCTAGTGTCCAGAAATATTTTGCGGTACGGCGCGCAATATATTTCTGGACACCTAGTGTCCAGAAATATTTTAGGACATCATTTAGGGAAATATTTAGGACACTAGGTGTCCAGAAATATATTGCGCGCCGAAATATTTTGCGGTACGGCGCGCAATATATTTCTGGACACCTATTGTCCAGAAATATTTTGCGGTATGGCGCGCAATATATTTCTGGACACCTAGTGTCCAGAAATATTTTGCGGTATGGCGCGCAATATATTTCTGGACACCTAGTGTCCAGAAATATTTTGCGGTACGGCGCGCAGTATATTTCTGGACACCTAGTGTCCAGAAATATTTTGCGGTACGGCGCGCAGTATATTTCTGGACACCTAGTGTCCAGAAATATTTTGCGGTACGGCGCGCAATATATTTCTGGACACCTTGTCTCCAGAAATATTTTGCTGTATGGCACGCAATATATTTCTGGACACCTAGTGTCCAGAAATATTTTGCGGTATGGCGCGCAATATATTTCTGGACACCTAGTGTCCAGAAATATTTTGCGGTATGGCACGCAATATATTTCTGGACACCTAGTGTCCAGAAATATTTTGCTGTATGGCGCGCAATATATTTCTGGACACCTAGTGTCCAGCGCGCGGTATGGCACGCAAAATAGTGTCCAGAAACATTTTGCGGTATGGCGCGCAATATATTTCTGGACACCTAGTGTCCAGAAATATTTTGCGGTACGGCGCGCAATATATTTCTGGACACCTAGTGTCCAGAAATATTTTGCGGTACGGCGCGCAATATATTTCTGGACACCTACTGTCCTGCAATATATATGGATATATGGACACCTAGTGTCCAGAAATATTTTGCGGTACGGCGCGCAATATATTTCTGGACACCTAGTGTCCAGCACGCGGTATGGCACGCAAAATAGTGTCCAGAAACATTTTGCGGTACGGCGCGCAGTATATTTCTGGACACCTAGTGTCCAGCGCGCGGTATGGCACGCAGAATAGTGTCCAGAAACATTTTGCGGTATGGCGCGCAATATATTTCTGGACACCTAGTGTCCAGAAATATTTTGCGGTATGGCGCGCAATATTTTTCTGGACACCTAGTGTCCAGAAATATTTTGCGGTCCAGCGCGCGGTATGGCACGCAAAATAGTGTCCAGAAACATTTTGCGGTATGGCGCGCAATATATTTCTGGACACCTAGTGTCCAGAAATATTTTGCGGTACGGCGCGCAATATATTTCTGGACACCTAGTGTCCAGAAATATTTTGCGGTATGGCGCGCAATATATTTCTGGACACCTAGTGTCCAGAAATATTTTGCGGTATGGCGCGCAATATATTTCTGGACACCTAGTGTCCAGAAATATTTTGCGGTACGGCGCGCAATATATTTCTGGACACCTAGTGTCCAGAGATATTTTGCGGTATGGCGCGCAATATATTTCTGGACACCTAGTGTCCAGAAATATTTTGCGGTACGGCGCGCAATATATTTCTGGACACCTAGTGTCCAGAAATATTTTGCGGTATGGCGCGCAATATATTTCTGGACACCTAGTGTCCAGAAATATTTTGCGGTACGGCGCGCAATATATTTCTGGACACCTAGTGTCCAGAAATATTTTGCGGTATGGCGCGCAATATATTTCTGGACATTGGTGTCCGCGCAATATATTTCTGGACACCTAGTGTCCAGAAATATTTTGCGGTATGGCGCGCAATATATTTCTGGACACCTAGTGTCCAGCGCGCGGTATGGCACGCAAAATAGTGTCCAGAAATATTTTGCGGTACGGCGCGCAATATATTTCTGGACACCTAGTGTCCAGAAATATTTTGCGGTATGGCGCGCAATATATTTCTGGACACCTGGTGTCCAGAAATATTTTGCGGTATGGCGCGCAATATATTTCTGGACACCTAGTGTCCAGAAATATTTTGCGGTATGGCGCGCAATATATTTCTGGACACCTAGTGTCCAGAAATATTTTGCGGTACGGCGCGCAATATATTTCTGGACACCTAGTGTCCAGAAATATTTTGCGGTATGGCGCGCAATATATTTCTGGACACCAAGTGTCCAGAAATATTTTGCGGTATGGCGCGCAATATATTTCTGGACACCTAGTGTCCAGAAATATTTTGTGGTACGGCGCGCAATATATTTCTGGACACCTAGTGTCGAGAAATATTTTGCGGTATGGCGCGCAATATATTTCTAGACACCTAGTGTCTAGAAATATTTTGCGGTATGGCGCGCAATATATTTCTGGACACCTAGTGTCCAGAAATATTTTGCGGTATGGCGCGCAATATATTTCTGGACACCTAGTGTCCAGAAATATTTTGCGGTATGGCGCGCAATATATTTCTGGACACCTAGTGTCCAGAAATATTTTGCGGTACGGCGCGCAATATATTTCTGGACACCTAGTGTCCAGAAATATTTTGCGGTACGGCGCGCAATATTTATTATTTCACCTAGTGTCCAGAAATATTTTGCGGTACGGCGCGCAATATATTTCTGGACACCTAGTGTCCACATTTTGCGGTATGGCGCGCAATATATTTCTGGACACCTAGTGTCCAGAAATATTTTGTGGTACGGCGCGCAATATATTTCTGGACACCTAGTGTCCAGAAATATTTTGCGGTACGGCGCGCAATATATTTCTGGACACCTAGTGTCCATATTGCGCGCCATACCGCAAAATATTTCTGGACACTAGGTGTATTGCGCGCCGTACCACAAAATATTTCTGGACACTAGGTGTCCAGAAATATATTGCGCGCCATACCGCAAAATGTGGACACTAGGTGTCCAGAAATATATTGCGCGCCGTACCGCAAAATATTTCTGGACACTAGGTGAAATAATAAATATTGCGCGCCGTACCGCAAAATATTTCTGGACACTAGGTGTCCAGAAATATATTGCGCGCCGTACCGCAAAATATTTCTGGACACTAGGTGTCCAGAAATATATTGCGCGCCGTACAGCAAAATATTTCTGGACACTAGGTGTCCAGAAATATATTGCGCGCCGTACCGCAAAATATTTCTGGACACTAGGTGTCCAGAAATATATTGCGCGCCGTACCACAAAATATTTCTGGACACTAGGTGTCCAGAAATATATTGCGCGCCATACCGCAAAATGTGGACACTAGGTGTCCAGAAATATATTGCGCGCCGTACCGCAAAATATTTCTGGACACTAGGTGAAATAATAAATATTGCGCGCCGTACCGCAAAATATTTCTGGACACTAGGTGTCCAGAAATATATTGCGCGCCGTACCGCAAAATATTTCTGGACACTAGGTGTCCAGAAATATATTGCGCGCCGTACCGCAAAATATTTCTGGACACTAGGTGTCCAGAAATATATTGCGCGCCGTACCGCAAAATATTTCTGGACACTAGGTGTCCAGAAATATATTGCGCGCCGTACCACAAAATATTTCTGGACACTAGGTGTCCAGAAATATATTGCGCGCCATACCGCAAAATGTGGACACTAGGTGTCCAGAAATATATTGCGCGCCATACCGCAAAATGTGGACACCTAGTGTCCAGAAATATTTTGCGGTACGGCGCGCAATATATTTCTGGACACCTAGTGTCCAGAAATATTTTGCGGTACGGCGCGCAATATATTTCTGGACACCTAGTGTCCAGAAATATTTTGCGGTACGGCGCGCAATATATTTCTGGACACCTAGTGTCCAGAAATATTTTGCGGTATGGCGCGCAATATATTTCTGGACACCTAGTGTCCAGAAATATTTTGCGGTATGGCGCGCAATATATTTCTGGACTCCTAGTGTCCAGAAATATTTTGCGGTACGGCGCGCAATATATTTCTGGACACCTAGTGTCCAGAAATATTTTGCGGTACGGCGCGCAATATATTTCTGGACACCTAGTGTCCAGAAATATTTTGCGGTACGGCGCGCAATATATTTCTGGACACCTAGTGTCCAGAAATATTTTGCGGTACGGCGCGCAATATATTTCTGGACACCTAGTGTCCAGAAATATTTTGCGGTATGGCGCGCAATATATTTCTGGACACCTAGTGTCCAGAAATATTTTGCGGTATGGCGCGCAAAAATATTTCTGGACACCTAGTGTCCAGAAATATTTTGCGGTATGGCGCGCAATATATTTCTGGACACCTAGTGTCCAGAAATATTTTGCGGTATGGCGCGCAATATATTTCTGGACACCTAGTGTCCAGAAATATTTTGCGGTACGGCGCGCAATATATTTCTGGACACCTAGTGTCCAGAAATATTTTGCGGTACGGCGCGCAATATATTTCTGGACACCTAGTGTCCAGAAATATTTTGCGGTATGGCGCGCAATATATTTCTGGACACCTAGTGTCCAGAAATATTTTGCGGTACGGCGCGCAATATATTTCTGGACACCTAGTGTCCAGAAATATTTTGCGGTATGGACACCTAGTGTCCAGAAATATTTTGCGGTACGGCGCGCAATATATTTCTGGACACCTTGTGTCCAGAAATATTTTGCGGTATGGCGCGCAATATATTTCTGGACACTTAGTGTCCAGAAATATTTTGCGGTATGGCGCGCAATATATTTCTGGACACCTAGTGTCCAGAAATATTTTGCGGTACGGCGCGCAATATATTTCTGGACACCTAGTGTCCAGAAATATTTTGCGGTATGGCGCGCAATATATTTCTGGACACTTAGTGTCCAGAAATATTTTGCGGTACGGCGCGCAATATATTTCTGGACACCTAGTGTCCAGAAATATTTTGCGGTATGGCGCGCAATATATTTCTGGACACCTAGTTCTAGTGTCCAGAAATATTTGCGGTACGGCGCGCAATATATTTCTGGACACCTAGTGTCCAGAAATATTTTGCGGTACGGCGCGCAATATATTTCTGGACACCTAGTGTCCAGAAATATTTTGCGGTATGGTGCGCAATATATTTCTGGACACTAGGTGTCCACCTAGTGTCCAGAATATTTCTGGACACCTAGTGTCCAGAAATATTTTGCGGTACGGCGCGCAATATATTTCTGGACACCTAGTGTCCAGAAATATTTTGCGGTACGGCGCGCAATATATTTCTGGACACCTAGTGTCCAGAAATATTTTGCGGTACGGCGCGCAATATATTTCTGGACACCTAGTGTCCAGAAATATTTTGCTGTATGGCGCGCAATATATTTCTGGACACCTAGTGTCCAGAAATATTTTGCGGTACGGCGCGCAATATATTTCTGGACACCTAGTGTCCAGAAATATTTTAGGACATCATTTAGGGAAATATTTAGGACACTAGGTGTCCAGAAATATATTGCGCGCCGAAATATTTTGCGGTACGGCGCGCAATATATTTCTGGACACCTATTGTCCAGAAATATTTTGCGGTATGGCGCGCAATATATTTCTGGACACCTAGTGTCCAGAAATATTTTGCGGTATGGCGCGCAATATATTTCTGGACACCTAGTGTCCAGAAATATTTTGCGGTACGGCGCGCAATATATTTCTGGACACCTAGTGTCCAGAAATATTTTAGGACATCATTTAGGGAAATATTTAGGACACTAGGTGTCCAGAAATATATTGCGCGCCGAAATATTTTGCGGTATGGCGCGCAATATATTTCTGGACACCTAGTGTCCAGAAATATTTTGCGGTACGGCGCGCAATATATTTCTGGACACCTGGTGTCCAGAAATATTTTGCGGTACGGCGCGCAATATATTTCTGGACACCTAGTGTCCAGAAATATTTTGCGGTACGGCGCGCAGTATATTTCTGGACACCTAGTGTCCAGAAATATTTTGCGGTACGGCGCGCAATATATTTCTGGACACCTTGTCTCCAGAAATATTTTGCTGTATGGCACGCAATATATTTCTGGACACCTAGTGTCCAGAAATATTTTGCGGTATGGCACGCAATATATTTCTGGACACCTAGTGTCCAGAAATATTTTGCTATATGGCGCGCAATATATTTCTGGACACCTAGTGTCCAGCGCGCGGTATGGCACGCAAAATAGTGTCCAGAAACATTTTGACACCTAGTGTCCAGAAATATTTTGCGGTATGGCGCGCAATATATTTCTGGACACCTAGTGTCCAGAAATATTTTGCGGTACGGCGCGCAATATATTTCTGGACACCTAGTGTCCAGAAATATTTTGCGGTACGGCGCGCAATATATTTCTGGACACCTAGTGTCCAGAAATATTTTGCGGTACGGCGCGCAATATATTTCTGGACACCTAGTGTCCAGAAATATTTTGCGGTACGGCGCGCAATATATTTCTGGACACCTAGTGTCCAGAAATATTTTGCGGTACGGCGCGCAATATATTTCTGGACACCTTGTCTCCAGAAATATTTTGCGGTACGGCGCGCAATATATTTCTGGACACCTAGTGTCCAGCGCGCGGTATGGCACGCAAAATAGTGTCCAGAAACATTTTGCGGTATGGCGCGCAATATATTTCTGGACACCTAGTGTCCAGAAATATTTTGCGGTATGGCACGCAATATATTTCTGGACACCTAGTGTCCAGAAATATTTTGCTGTATGGCGCGCAATATATTTCTGGACACCTAGTGTCCAGAAATATATTGCGCGCCATACCGCAAAATGTTTCTGGACACTATTTTGCGTGCCATACCGCGCGCTGGACACTAGGTGTCCAGAAATATATTGCGCGCCATACCGCAAAATATTTCTGGACACTAGGTGTCCAGAAATATATTGCGCGCCGTACCGCAAAATATTTCTGGACACTAGGTGTCAAAATGTTTCTGGACACTATTTTGCGTGCCATACCGCGCGCTGGACACTAGGTGTCCAGAAATATATTGCGCGCCATATAGCAAAATATTTCTGGACACTAGGTGTCCAGAAATATATTGCGTGCCATACCGCAAAATATTTCTGGACACTAGGTGTCCAGAAATATATTGCGCGCCATACCGCAAAATATTTCTGGACACTAGGTGTCCAGAAATATATTGCGCGCCATACCGCAAAATATTTCTGGACACCAATGTCAAGAAATATATTGCGCGCCGTACCGCAAAGTATTTCTGGACACTAGGTGTCCAGAAATATATTGCGCGCCGACACTAGGTGTCCAGAAATATATTGCGCGCCGTACCGCAAAATATTTCTGGACACTAGGTGTCCAGAAATATATTGCGCGCCATACCGCAAAATATTTCTGGACACTAGGTGTCCAGAAATATATTGCGCGCCATACCGCAAAATATTTCTGGACACTAGGTGTCCAGAAATATATTGCGCGCCATACCGCAAAATATTTCTGGACACTAGGTGTCCAGAAATATATTGCGCGCCATACCGCAAAATATTTCTGGACACTAGGTGTCCAGAAATATATTGCGCGCCATACCGCAAAATATTTCTGGACACTAGGTGTCCAGAAATATATTGCGCGCCGTACCGCAAAATATTTCTGGACACTAGGTGTCCAGAAATATATTGCGCGCCATACCGCAAAATATTTCTGGACACTAGTAGTCCAGAAATATATTGCGCGCCGTACCGCAAAATATTTCTGGACACTAGGTGTCCAGAAATATATTGCGCGCCGTACCGCAAAATATTTCTGGACACTAGGTGTCCAGAAATATATTGCGCGCCGTACCGCAAAATATTTCTGGACACTAGGTGTCCAGAAATATATTGCGCGCCATACCGCAAAATGTTTCTGGACACTATTTTGCGTGCCATACCGCGCGAGTTAAGTATTGGTCGTAATTCTTAAAAATAAAAATATACAATGTGTCACCATACTTGCTTGTGTTTGCATTCTTCAATTGCACACCATAAATTCTTATCGTCATCACTTTTATGTGACCCATAAAAGTAACGATGACCGAAAGAGTAAACAAGGAAAGTGAACCAATGCATTCGGTTAACCTATTGAGAAATAGGGAGAATAAAACCAATGCATTCGGCTGACCTCTTGAAGAATGTAGGCCCAATCAAGTCAATTGGGGGACCGTGTTGAAATATTAAAAATAACAAAACCTTCTTCGGGCATTCGATTCGATCTGAGTGGTAGTTCATAGTAAACTCTCATCCGGATAGTACGGTGCAGCCCTGCTTAAGACAGCGGCCGTATTATTAATAGTAAATAAAGAACTAAAACCGTAATTATAATAGAATATATATAATAAAGAGAATATATTAAAAAAAAATTACGAAGTTCAGTTATTTATTTGGCGCAGTCGGTAGGATCAGGTACAACTATCCTGATCCACATTGAGAAAGTTCAATTCGCATTTCCTTAACCGCAATTTTCGACGAACGAAAAAAAAAAAAAAAAAAAAAACACGGGAAAAGATTGTGTATAGTGAAACCCTTCTAAAACCGTAGTGGAAGTTGTTGGCATATAGTAATAGTGAAACGGGAAATATGGCAGAAAATCCAAACGTCATCCCTGAGGTATCCAACCGGGATATCCTAAATAGTATAATGGCTATAGTGGCGAGAATACCACAGCCGAGTCATGGGAGCAACGTGTTACGGGAAATTCAATACTTACCCGAATTCGATGGGGATAGCGAATCCCTAATGCACTTCATCGTAATGATAGAGAACCACCTTCGGAATACTATTGGAGATTACCAAGCCACCTGGAACATCATACAACAAGTGAAAATCAAAGGTCGAGCTATGGACCTACTGATCATCAATGGAGTCACTTCGTGGGAACAGGCGAAGGAGTTATTTAAACAACACTATCGACCGGTCATCAGCAGCAGCGATCTTACGAAGGAAATCAGCAATATGAAAGTGAGTTCAATATATGATTTGACCAATAAATTAGAATACCTTTTAAGCAAAGTAAATACATATGTAGTATTCTGTGACAATCAGGAACAAGAAAAACTATTGTACTATAATATTATAATAAACAAAATACGAGAATTAACAATAGGGAATTTAGCCAGAGAAATTAGGAATCTGTATGATTTACATGAAATAAAGAGTATTTTATTCTCCTACATAGGATACGATAATGGAAATTTAAGGAATAGTGAAATAGTTAGAACCACGGCAAATTACAATAACCAAAACAAAAATCATAGGTTTAGTCTCCCCGACAAGGAACGACGACCCAGTTACAATAATGGTCACAATAATAATTTTGGTGGACAAAATCATTCGGGAAGGTTTAGACAAAATGAGTATCGTTACCAAAATCACACTACTTCACAGAGACCTTTCCAGAACCACTCCATACAGAATAGACAGAATAGACTAGAACCAATGGATACCAATAATATCCAAACAAGTCAGGAACCGATCCGTCAGGACATTAACTCAGTAGAACCGCCGGTTTTTCTGAACTGAGCCTCGGACAATTAATGACAGTCGCCACTGAAATTCAGAACCAACGACACTATATTTTAGTAGACACTGGCAGTGCTATGACTATCATAAATACTAGTAAACTCGACATGACACCGTATAAAATTCTAGACACCCGACAGCTAGAGATAAAGACCATTAATAGTAGCGTAATCAGGAATACTGCAATAATTCAGTTTCCAATACCAAAAGAATTCGGTTACAGCGATAATACTTTTATTAAAGCTTACGCTCAGGCTTTAGAAAATAAAAACTATACGATACTCCTAGGAATGGATGTCCTTAAAAATATCATTGAAACCATTGATTTTGAGAAAGGAACTATAACTTTAAAAAATCAGACCATTCTAAAGATAGAACGAGGACACGAGTTGGCATGCAACTACCTAGAGGAAGGCAATCCTGACTTCGGCAGCCTTAATCGCGAAGAAACGACAGCATTGACCTCACTGCTAGACGAATTTAGAAACATCCAATATAAGGAAGGCGACATGTTAACTCATACCTCGGAAATAAAACATGAAATTCACCTTAAAGAAGACAAACCACTACATGCAAAAAGTTACCGATTACCAAAGAAACACGAAGAAGAAGTAGCTAAGCAAATCAAAGAGATGGAAAAACAAGGTATCATAAGAAGAAGCATGAGTAGACATGCTTCTCCGATCGTTGTAGTTGCTAAAAAGCCAGACAAAGATGGTCAAGTACAGTACCGCATTTGTGTTGACTATAGGGCTTTAAATGAAATTACTGAAGATGACAGATTTCCTCTGCCAAATATAGAAAACCTCTTCGATAAGTTAGGAAAAGCGGTCTATTTCTCGACGCTTGACTTAGCAAAAGGTTACCATCAAATTTTGATGCACCCAGCTGACATAGCGAAAACTGCGTTTATTACTCCACAAGGATTATACGAGTATGTCCGTATGCCTTTTGGACTTAAAAATGCACCAGCCACTTTTCAGCGACTAATGAACCACATACTAAGAGAATATATAAACAAAATTTGTGTCGTTTATTTAGATGACATTTTGATATTCTCCACGTCCCTAAAAGAACATATGAAAAACCTCAGAGACATCCTTCGAGTTTTGCAGAAACATAATTTAAAACTACAAATTAGCAAATGTTCATTCCTCAAGAAGGAAACCGAATTCCTAGGTCACATATTAACACCAAAGGGAATAATGCCTAATGGTAATAAGATCAGTATAATCAGAAACCTCCCACTACCCCACACAGAAAAACAACTTAGAAGTTTTTTAGGAGCCTCTGGCTACTACAGGAAATTCATTCAGGATTATGCAAAAATTGCATATCCAATGACTAGGTATCTCAAAAAGGACACCAAAATAAATATTAGTGATCCTGAATACGTGAATGCGTTTGAAACACTCCGAAACAAATTGATAACACAACCAATCCTAAAATTTCCAGAATTCGAAAAACCATTTCATTTATACACCGATGCCAGTAACTTTGCCATCGGATCTGTCCTAACACAGGACAAACAACCGGTTTGCTATATCTCTAGGACTCTGAACGAGCATGAAAGAAATTATTCCGTAACCGATAAAGAATTTCTAGCCATTGTCTGGAGTGTATCCAAACTAAGACCCTATCTGTGGGGAAATAAATTCAAGATCACAACTGATCATCTCCCCATAAAATATTTGAATAAAAAATATAATGGTGCAGAGTTCTCACAACGCAACCAACGATGGTTACTTAAATTACAAGAATTTGATTACGATATTGAATATCTCAAAGGTCAAGAAAATCGAGTGGCCGACTTTTTAAGTAGAATTGAGAAAGAAAACAATGAAGTGAATCAAATTTCTGATAGCAGAACGGGTCAATCGACAGCGGAAGGACAATCTGATCACATACCTATTAAAGAAGGTATTGTCAATATATATAAACAACAAATTATTGTGAGTTATGACAAAGAACCAAAAGTGGAAACACTAAATGGTAAAAGAATTTTATATATCAGAGCCTCGGACCCTATTGAGACGATAACAGAACAACTCAAAGAAATTGCCCCAGGAGTTAGCGGTATTTATTCTGAAGTACAAGAATCTGACTTTAACAAAATTCAACGGTTACTCATGAACTTGCAGTCAGGAAATAGAAAGGTTAAATTGATTAAACTAACACGGAGAGTTAGAGACTTAAGGACGGAGGAGGAAGTTAGGAAACAGGTCTCCATATACCATATCAGGGAAAGTCAACACTCAGGAATCATAGAGACCTACAATACGTTAAAACAACAGATTTACTACCCTAAACTTACAAGGATAATTACACAAATTATAAACAATTGCGACGTATGTCAAAAGGCTAAATACGAGAGGAAACCTATTCAAGGGAAATTCAAAGTAACAGAAACACCTAGTAAACCTAACGAAATAGTTCACATAGATATCTACCATTTTCATAAACACATTTTTTTGACAATGATTGACAAGCTGACAAAGAAAGGGTATGTATACAGACTTGAAAGTAAAAATCACATTCACAAAACAGACGCTATCACAGAACATTTAACTAGAGAAGGTCCACCCTATAAAATAATTACGGATAACGAGTTTAATACAACATACATCAGAGAATTTCTTAGGGAACGAAATATCGAAGTGCATTTCACTAAACCGAACTCACATACAGGCAATGCAGACGTTGAACGCTTACATAGTACTATAGCTGAGATACTACTTAGCATGAACCAGGCAGAATCAGTAAATACCAAAATGTTTAGAGCTTTTCAAATCTATAACAAAAGGTATCATACTACGATAGGTATGTCACCAGAACAGGCTCAACATACAAATATAGAAGCATTAGTAACCAAGCTAAAAATGAAAAAAACCAAGGTTATAAACAAAAGGAACCAAGATAGGGAAGATTATATAGAAAGAAGATCATTTGGTTATATAAAGAATTATAAACATGTGAGACACAAAAATGAACCCAATTTTCGATTTAAAAACCTAGATAGAGTACATACATCAAATATTAAACGACCAAGACAATTTGTAGGTACTCACACTGATGCTGCTACTCCTGATGACACCAATGAACCTAGTACAAGCAGCACTTGTAATAACACCAATCGAAAGTGACAACGGATTCACAACGATAAGCATGGGTGAAGGAGAAATCATCAACCAAACCCAAACCATCATCCACATAGTAAAAATAAAAATGTTGATAGACACCTTACAGGAAATAAAAAAATTTGAAATTGTAGGACAAGACTCAGAAATAAGAAAGGAATGTAATACAATTTTTACAAAAATACATAGTATCATGCCTCATAAGACAAGATCAAAAAGAGGTCTCGTAAATATAGTAGGAACGGCTCAGAAATGGTTGTTCGGTACTATGGACAACTCAGATAGGGAAGAAATAGAAGAACACATAAAAGCTACTGACACTAACAATCAGAATGCAATTCAGGAACTAAACAAGCAAATCAAAATTAATACTCAATTAAACGGAAACATAAAAAACATAAGAGACTTAGTTTTGAGAGATAGGGAAGAAATAGAACGCTATCAGAATGAAAACCAACAGTTACAAAATACGATACTTAAACGCCTACAACGAACCGAAATACTAACTAGATTACAGATGTTAGAAAGAGTAATTGATAATTTGTTAGACACGATAGCTGCAGCGAAAATGGGAATAACCCACCCTAGCTTACTCACTAAGGACGAACTAATCATGACAGATATGAATTGGAGCAAATTAAGAAATATTAAGTCAGGGGTAATGAAATATACAGATGATGCCATTATTATAGCTTTGAAAATACCAGAAGAGATTATAACACGTCCAATTAAAATAATCGTACCAATACCAAATCGAGAAAAACAAGAAGTTGACTTAGAACCCTTTGTTGTAATTGTAAACGAAGGAAAAGAGTATAAATATAACGAGGAGAAAATTAATGTTAACGAATTAAAAGAGAGAAATGATTGTATTAGTAAGCAAAATTGTTTAATGAGGATCAATAATAATTTTGAAATTATTAATCTGAACGAAAGAACTTATATTATTAAAAACGCTAAAAATGTAACCGTACAAAATAATTGTGACTCTAGAAATTTAACTTTTGCTGGAAATCTTATTGTTAATATTCAGAATTGTAATATTAAAATCAATGACGCTATAATTAAGAACAAAGAAACTAATTATACATTTCAATTCTATTATGAAGAAATAATGAAAGAAAATGCCACCATCAATACGGTGTTTACAAAATTTAAGGAACTACAAGAAATTGAAAATAGACATAACCTAGAATTAGTTCAATACCACAAAGTAAAAACCTATTTAATCTCTGGTACATCCATGTTAATAATTATTATTGGTATAAGTATCATTGGAATCGTAATGTACAAGAATGTCAGAAGTACCGGTAAAATTAAAATTAAAATTGATAGCTTAACAGAAGAGCAAGGAAAAAAAACAAACGAAACCCTCAAATCAAAATTTCCAGGAGAAAACTTTCTCTAAGGAAGGAGGAGTTAAGTATTGGTCGTAATTCTTAAAAATAAAAATATACAATGTGTCACCATACTTGCTTGTGTTTGCATTCTTCAATTGCACACCATAAATTCTTATCGTCATCACTTTTATGTGACCCATAAAAGTAACGATGACCGAAAGAGTAAACAAGGAAAGTGAACCAATGCATTCGGTTAACCTATTGAGAAATAGGGAGAATAAAACCAATGCATTCGGCTGACCTCTTGAAGAATGTAGGCCCAATCAAGTCAATTGGGGGACCGTGTTGAAATATTAAAAATAACAAAACCTTCTTCGGGCATTCGATTCGATCTGAGTGGTAGTTCATAGTAAACTCTCATCCGGATAGTACGGTGCAGCCCTGCTTAAGACAGCGGCCGTATTATTAATAGTAAATAAAGAACTAAAACCGTAATTATAATAGAATATATATAATAAAGAGAATATATTAAAAAAAAATTACGAAGTTCAGTTATTTATTTCGCGCTGGACACTAGGTGTCCAGAAATATATTGCGCGCCATACCGCAAAATATTTCTGGACACTAGGTGTCCAGAAATATATTGCGCGCCGTACCGCAAAATATTTCTGGACACTAGGTGTCCAGAAATATATTGCGCGCCGTACCGCAAAATATTTCTGGACACTAGGTGTCCAGAAAAATATTGCGCGCCATACCGCAAAATATTTCTGGACACTAGGTGTCCAGAAATATATTGCGCGCCGTACCGCAAAATATTTCTGGACACTAGGTGTCCAGAAATATATTGCGCGCCATACCGCAAAATGTTTCTGGACACTATTCTGCGTGCCATACCGCGCGCTGGACACTAGGTGTCCAGAAATATATTGCGCGCCGTACCGCAAAATGTTTCTGGACACTATTTTGCGTGCCATACCGCGCGCTGGACACTAGGTGTCCAGAAATATATTGCGCGCCGTACCGCAAAATATTTCTGGACACTAGGTGTCCATATATCCATATATATTGCGCGCCGTACCGCAAAATATTTCTGGACAGTAGGTGTCCAGAAATATATTGCGCGCCGTACCGCAAAATATTTCTGGACACTAGGTGTCCAGAAATATATTGCGCGCCGTACCGCAAAATATTTCTGGACACTAGGTGTCCAGAAATATATTGCGTGCCATACCGCATAATATTTCTGGACACTAGGTGTCCAGAAATATATTGCGCGCCATACCGCAAAATATTTCTGGACACTAGGTGTCCAGAAATATATTGCGTGCCATACAGCAAAATATTTCTGGAGACAAGGTGTCCAGAAATATATTGCGCGCCGTACCGCAAAATATTTCTGGACACTAGGTGTCTCCAGAAATATTTTGCTGTATGGCACGCAATATATTTCTGGACACCTAGTGTCCAGAAATATTTTGCGGTACGGCGCGCAATATATTTCTGGACACCTTGTCTCCAGAAATATTTTGCTGTATGGCACGCAATATATTTCTGGACACCTAGTGTCCAGAAATATTTTGCGGTATGGCGCGCAATATATTTCTGGACACCTAGTGTCCAGAAATATTTTGCGGTATGGCACGCAATATATTTCTGGACACCTAGTGTCCAGAAATATTTTGCTGTATGGCGCGCAATATATTTCTGGACACCTAGTGTCCAGCGCGCGGTATGGCACGCAAAATAGTGTCCAGAAACATTTTGCGGTATGGCGCGCAATATATTTCTGGACACCTAGTGTCCAGAAATATTTTGCGGTACGGCGCGCAATATATTTCTGGACACCTAGTGTCCAGAAATATTTTGCGGTACGGCGCGCAATATATTTCTGGACACCTACTGTCCAGAAATATTTTGCGGTACGGCGCGCAATATATATGGATATATGGACACCTAGTGTCCAGAAATATTTTGCGGTACGGCGCGCAATATATTTCTGGACACCTAGTGTCCAGCGCGCGGTATGGCACGCAAAATAGTGTCCAGAAACATTTTGCGGTACGGCGCGCAATATATTTCTGGACACCTAGTGTCCAGCGCGCGGTATGGCACGCAGAATAGTGTCCAGAAACATTTTGCGGTATGGCGCGCAATATATTTCTGGACACCTAGTGTCCAGAAATATTTTGCGGTACGGCGCGCAATATATTTCTGGACACCTAGTGTCCAGAAATATTTTGCGGTATGGCGCGCAATATTTTTCTGGACACCTAGTGTCCAGAAATATTTTGCGGTACGGCGCGCAATATATTTCTGGACACCTAGTGTCCAGAAATATTTTGCGGTACGGCGCGCAATATATTTCTGGACACCTAGTGTCCAGAAATATTTTGCGGTATGGCGCGCAATATATTTCTGGACACCTAGTGTCCAGCGCGCGGTATGGCACGCAAAATAGTGTCCAGAAACATTTTGCGGTATGGCGCGCAATATATTTCTGGACACCTAGTGTCCAGAAATATTTTGCGGTACGGCGCGCAATATATTTCTGGACACCTAGTGTCCAGAAATATTTTGCGGTACGGCGCGCAATATATTTCTGGACACCTAGTGTCCAGAAATATTTTGCGGTACGGCGCGCAATATATTTCTGGACTACTAGTGTCCAGAAATATTTTGCGGTATGGCGCGCAATATATTTCTGGACACCTAGTGTCCAGAAATATTTTGCGGTACGGCGCGCAATATATTTCTGGACACCTAGTGTCCAGAAATATTTTGCGGTATGGCGCGCAATATATTTCTGGACACCTAGTGTCCAGAAATATTTTGCGGTATGGCGCGCAATATATTTCTGGACACCTAGTGTCCAGAAATATTTTGCGGTATGGCGCGCAATATATTTCTGGACACCTAGTGTCCAGAAATATTTTGCGGTACGGCGCGCAATATATTTCTGGACACCTAGTGTCGGCGCGCAATATATTTCTGGACACCTAGTGTCCAGAAATACTTTGCGGTACGGCGCGCAATATATTTCTTGACATTGGTGTCCAGAAATATTTTGCGGTATGGCGCGCAATATATTTCTGGACACCTAGTGTCCAGAAATATTTTGCGGTATGGCGCGCAATATATTTCTGGACACCTAGTGTCCAGAAATATTTTGCGGTACGGCGCGCAATATATTTCTGGACACCTAGTGTCCAGAAATATTTTGCGGTACGGCGCGCAATATATTTCTGGACACCTAGTGTCCAGAAATATTTTGCGGTATGGCGCGCAATATATTTCTGGACATTGGTGTCCAGAAATATTTTGCGGTATGGCGCGCAATATATTTCTGGACACCTAGTGTCCAGAAATATTTTGCGGTATGGCGCGCAATATATTTCTGGACACCTAGTGTCCAGAAATATTTTGCGGTATGGCGCGCAATATATTTCTGGACACCTAGTGTCCAGAAATATTTTGCGGTATGGCGCGCAATATATTTCTGGACACCTAGTGTCCAGAAATATTTTGCGGTATGGCGCGCAATATATTTCTGGACACCTAGTGTCCAGAAATATTTTGCGGTACGGCGCGCAATATATTTCTGGACACCTAGTGTCCAGAAATATTTTGCGGTACGGCGCGCAATATATTTCTGGACACCTAGTGTCCAGAAATATTTTGCGGTACGGCGCGCAATATATTTCTGGACACCTAGTGTCCAGAAATATTTTGCGGTACGGCGCGCAATATATTTCTGGACACCTTGTCTCCAGAAATATTTTGCTGTATGGCGCGCAATATATTTCTGGACACCTAGTGTCCAGCGCGCGGTATCGCACGCAAAATAGTGTCCAGAAACATTTTGCTGTATGGCGCGCAATATATTTCGGGACACCTAGTGTCCAGAAATATTTTGCGGTACGGCGCGCAATATATTTCTGGACACCTAGTGTCCAGAAATATTTTGCGGTACGGCGCGCAATATATATGGATATATGGACACCTAGTGTCCAGAAATATTTTGCGGTACGGCGCGCAATATATTTCTGGACACCTAGTGTCCAGCGCGCGGTATGGCACGCAAAATAGTGTCCAGAAACATTTTGCGGTACGGCGCGCAATATATTTCTGGACACCTAGTGTCCAGCGCGCGGTATGGCACGCAGAATAGTGTCCAGAAACATTTTGCGGTATGGCGCGCAATATATTTCTGGACACCTAGTGTCCAGAAATATTTTGCGGTACGGTATGGCGCGCAATATTTTTCTGGACACCTAGTGTCCAGAAATATTTTGCGGTACGGTATGGCGCGCAATATTTTTCTGGACACCTAGTGTCCAGAAATATTTTGCGGTACGGCGCGCAATATATTTCTGGACACCTAGTGTCCAGAAATATTTTGCGGTACGGCGCGCAATATATTTCTGGACACCTAGTGTCCAGAAATATTTTGCGGTACGGCGCGCAATATATTTCTGGACACCTAGTGTCCAGAAATATTTTGCGGTACGGCGCGCAATATATTTCTGGACACCTTGTCTCCAGAAATATTTTGCTGTATGGCACGCAATATATGTCTGGACACCTAGTGTCCAGAAATATTTTGCGGTATGGCGCGCAATATATTTCTGGACACCTAGTGTCCAGAAATATTTTGCGGTATGGCACGCAATATATTTCTGGACACCTAGTGTCCAGAAATATTTTGCTGTATGGCGCGCAATATATTTCTGGACACCTAGTGTCCAGCGCGCGGTATGGCACGCAAAATAGTGTCCAGAAACATTTTGCTGTATGGCGCGCAATATATTTCGGGACACCTAGTGTCCAGAAATATTTTGCGGTACGGCGCGCAATATATATGGATATATGGACACCTAGTGTCCAGAAATATTTTGCGGTACGGCGCGCAATATATTTCTGGACACCTAGTGTCCAGCGCGCGGTATGGCACGCAAAATAGTGTCCAGAAACATTTTGCGGTACGGCGCGCAATATATGTCTGGACACCTAGTGTCCAGAAATATTTTGCGGTATGGCACGCAATATATTTCTGGACACCTAGTGTCCAGAAATATTTTGCTGTATGGCGCGCAATATATTTCTGGACACCTAGTGTCCAGCGCGCGGTATGGCACGCAAAATAGTGTCCAGAAACATTTTGCTGTATGGCGCGCAATATATTTCGGGACACCTAGTGTCCAGAAATATTTTGCGGTACGGCGCGCAATATATTTCTGGACACCTAGTGTCCAGAAATATTTTGCGGTACGGCGCGCAATATATTTCTGGACACCTAGTGTCCAGAAATATTTTGCGGTACGGCGCGCAATATATATGGATATATGGACACCTAGTGTCCAGAAATATTTTGCGGTACGGCGCGCAATATATTTCTGGACACCTAGTGTCCAGCGCGCGGTATGGCACGCAAAATAGTGTCCAGAAACATTTTGCGGTACGGCGCGCAATATATTTCTGGACACCTAGTGTCCAGAAATATTTTGCGGTATGGCGCGCAATATATTTCTGGACACCTAGTGTCCAGAAATATTTTGCGGTATGGCGCGCAATATATTTCTGGACACCTAGTGTCCAGCGCGCGGTATGGCACGCAAAATAGTGTCCAGAAACATTTTGCGGTATGGCGCGCAATATATTTCTGGACACCTAGTGTCCAGAAATATTTTGCGGTACGGCGCGCAATATATTTCTGGACTACTAGTGTCCAGAAATATTTTGCGGTATGGCGCGGAATATATTTCTGGACACCTAGTGTCCAGAAATATTTTGCGGTATGGCGCGCAATATATTTTATATTTGCGGTATGGCGCGCAATATAGTGTCCAGAAATATTTTGCGGTATGGCGCGCAATATATTTCTGGACACCTAGTGTCCAGAAATATTTTGCGGTACGGCGCTAATATATTTCTGGACACCTAGTGTCCAGAAATATTTTGCGGTATGGCGCGCAATATATTTCTGGACACCTAGTGTCCAGCGCGGCGGTATGGCACGCAAAATAGTGTCCAGAAACATTTTGCGGTATGGCGCGCAATATATTTCTGGACACCTAGTGTCCAGAAATATTTTGCGGTATGGCGCGCAATATATTTCTGGACACCTAGTGTCCAGAAATATTTTGCGGTACGGCGCGCAATATATTTCTGGACACCTAGTGTCCAGAAATATTTTGCGGTATGGCACGCAATATATTTCTGGACACCTAGTGTCCAGAAATATTTTGCGGTACGGCGCGCAATATATTTCTGGACACCTAGTGTCCAGAAATATTTTGCGGTACGGCGCGCAATATATTTCTGGACACCTAGTGTCCAGAAATATTTTGCTGTAAGGCGCGCAATATATTTCTGGACACCTAGTGTCCAGAAATATTTTGCGGTACGGCGCGCAATATATTTCTGGACACCTAGTGTCCAGAAATATTTTGCGGTATGGCACGCAATATATTTCTGGACACCTAGTGTCCAGAAATATTTTGCGGTATGGCGCGCAACATATTTCTGGACACCTAGTGTCCAGAAATATTTTGCGGTACGGCGCGCAATATATTTCTGGACACCTAGTGTCCAGAAATATTTTGCGGTATGGCGCGCAATATATTTCTGGACACCTAGTGTCCAGAAATATTTTGCGGTATGGCGCGCAATATATTTCTGGACACCTAGTGTCCAGAAATATTTTGCGGTATGGCGCGCAATATATTTCTGGACACCTAGTGTCCAGAAATATTTTTGCGGTATGGCGCGCAATATATTTCTGGACACCTAGTGTCCAGAAATATTTTGCGGTATGGCGCGCAATATATTTCTGGACACCTAGTGTCCAGAAATATTTTGCGGTATGGCGCGCAATATATTTCTGGACACCTAGTGTCCAGAAATATTTTGCGGTATGGCGCGCAATATATCTTCTGGACACCTAGTGTCCAGAAATATTTTGCGGTATGGCGCGCAATATATTTCTGGACACCTAGTGTCCAGAAATATTTTGCGGTACGGCGCGCAATATATTTCTGGACACCTAGTGTCGGCGCGCAATATATTTCTGGACACCTAGTGTCCAGAAATACTTTGCGGTACGGCGCGCAATATATTTCTTGACATTGGTGTCCAGAAATATTTTGCGGTATGGCGCGCAATATATTTCTGGACACCTAGTGTCCAGAAATATTTTGCGGTATGGCGCGCAATATATTTCTGGACACCTAGTGTCCAGAAATATTTTGCGGTACGGCGCGCAATATATTTCTGGACACCTAGTGTCCAGAAATATTTTGCGGTACGGCGCGCAATATATTTCTGGACACCTAGTGTCCAGAAATATTTTGCGGTATGGCGCGCAATATATTTCTGGACATTGGTGTCCAGAAATATTTTGCGGTATGGCGCGCAATATATTTCTGGACACCTAGTGTCCAGAAATATTTTGCGGTATGGCGCGCAATATATTTCTGGACACCTAGTGTCCAGAAATATTTTGCGGTATGGCGCGCAATATATTTCTGGACACCTAGTGTCCAGAAATATTTTGCGGTATGGCACGCAATATATTTCTGGACACCTAGTGTCCAGAAATATTTTGCTGTATGGCGCGCAATATATTTCTGGACACCTAGTGTCCAGCGCGCGGTATGGCACGCAAAATAGTGTCCAGAAACATTTTGCTGTATGGCGCGCAATATATTTCGGGACACCTAGTGTCCAGAAATATTTTGCGGTACGGCGCGCAATATATTTCTGGACACCTAGTGTCCAGAAATATTTTGCGGTACGGCGCGCAATATATATGGATATATGGACACCTAGTGTCCAGAAATATTTTGCGGTACGGCGCGCAATATATTTCTGGACACCTAGTGTCCAGCGCGCGGTATGGCACGCAAAATAGTGTCCAGAAACATTTTGCGGTACGGCGCGCAATATATTTCTGGACACCTAGTGTCCAGCGCGCGGTATGGCACGCAGAATAGTGTCCAGAAACATTTTGCGGTATGGCGCGCAATATATTTCTGGACACCTAGTGTCCAGAAATATTTTGCGGTACGGTATGGCGCGCAATATTTTTCTGGACACCTAGTGTCCAGAAATATTTTGCGGTACGGTATGGCGCGCAATATTTTTCTGGACACCTAGTGTCCAGAAATATTTTGCGGTACGGCGCGCAATATATTTCTGGACACCTAGTGTCCAGAAATATTTTGCGGTACGGCGCGCAATATATTTCTGGACACCTAGTGTCCAGAAATATTTTGCGGTACGGCGCGCAATATATTTCTGGACACCTAGTGTCCAGAAATATTTTGCGGTACGGCGCGCAATATATTTCTGGACACCTTGTCTCCAGAAATATTTTGCTGTATGGCACGCAATATATGTCTGGACACCTAGTGTCCAGAAATATTTTGCGGTATGGCGCGCAATATATTTCTGGACACCTAGTGTCCAGAAATATTTTGCGGTATGGCACGCAATATATTTCTGGACACCTAGTGTCCAGAAATATTTTGCTGTATGGCGCGCAATATATTTCTGGACACCTAGTGTCCAGCGCGCGGTATGGCACGCAAAATAGTGTCCAGAAACATTTTGCTGTATGGCGCGCACTATATTTCGGGACACCTAGTGTCCAGAAATATTTTGCGGTACGGCGCGCAATATATATGGATATATGGACACCTAGTGTCCAGAAATATTTTGCGGTACGGCGCGCAATATATTTCTGGACACCTAGTGTCCAGCGCGCGGTATGGCACGCAAAATAGTGTCCAGAAACATTTTGCTGTATGGCGCGCAATATATTTCGGGACACCTAGTGTCCAGAAATATTTTGCGGTACGGCGCGCAATATATTTCTGGACACCTAGTGTCCAGAAATATTTTGCGGTACGGCGCGCAATATATTTCTGGACACCTAGTGTCCAGAAATATTTTGCGGTACGGCGCGCAATATATATGGATATATGGACACCTAGTGTCCAGAAATATTTTGCGGTACGGCGCGCAATATATTTCTGGACACCTAGTGTCCAGCGCGCGGTATGGCACGCAAAATAGTGTCCAGAAACATTTTGCGGTACGGCGCGCAATATATTTCTGGACACCTAGTGTCCAGAAATATTTTGCGGTATGGCGCGCAATATATTTCTGGACACCTAGTGTCCAGAAATATTTTGCGGTATGGCGCGCAATATATTTCTGGACACCTAGTGTCCAGCGCGCGGTATGGCACGCAAAATAGTGTCCAGAAACATTTTGCGGTATGGCGCGCAATATATTTCTGGACACCTAGTGTCCAGCGCGCGGTATGGCACGCAAAATAGTGTCCAGAAACATTTTGCTGTATGGCGCGCAATATATTTCGGGACACCTAGTGTCCAGAAATATTTTGCGGTACGGCGCGCAATATATTTCTGGACACCTAGTGTCCAGAAATATTTTGCGGTACGGCGCGCAATATATTTCTGGACACCTAGTGTCCAGAAATATTTTGCGGTACGGCGCGCAATATATATGGATATATGGACACCTAGTGTCCAGAAATATTTTGCGGTACGGCGCGCAATATATTTCTGGACACCTAGTGTCCAGCGCGCGGTATGGCACGCAAAATAGTGTCCAGAAACATTTTGCGGTACGGCGCGCAATATATTTCTGGACACCTAGTGTCCAGAAATATTTTGCGGTATGGCGCGCAATATATTTCTGGACACCTAGTGTCCAGAAATATTTTGCGGTATGGCGCGCAATATATTTCTGGACACCTAGTGTCCAGCGCGCGGTATGGCACGCAAAATAGTGTCCAGAAACATTTTGCGGTATGGCGCGCAATATATTTCTGGACACCTAGTGTCCAGAAATATTTTGCGGTACGGCGCGCAATATATTTCTGGACTACTAGTGTCCAGAAATATTTTGCGGTATGGCGCGGAATATATTTCTGGACACCTAGTGTCCAGAAATATTTTGCGGTATGGCGCGCAATATATTTCTGGACACCTAGTGTCCAGAAATATTTTGCGGTATGGCGCGCAATATATTTCTGGACACCTAGTGTCCAGAAATATTTTGCGGTACGGCGCTAATATATTTCTGGACACCTAGTGTCCAGAAATATTTTGCGGTATGGCGCGCAATATATTTCTGGACACCTAGTGTCCAGCGCGCGGTATGGCACGCAAAATAGTGTCCAGAAACATTTTGCGGTATGGCGCGCAATATATTTCTGGACACCTAGTGTCCAGAAATATTTTGCGGTATGGCGCGCAATATATTTCTGGACACCTAGTGTCCAGAAATATTTTGCGGTACGGCGCGCAATATATTTCTGGACACCTAGTGTCCAGAAATATTTTGCGGTATGGCACGCAATATATTTCTGGACACCTAGTGTCCAGAAATATTTTGCGGTACGGCGCGCAATATATTTCTGGACACCTAGTGTCCAGAAATATTTTGCGGTACGGCGCGCAATATATTTCTGGACACCTAGTGTCCAGAAATATTTTGCTGTATGGCGCGCAATATATTTCTGGACACCTAGTGTCCAGAAATATTTTGCGGTACGGCGCGCAATATATTTCTGGACACCTAGTGTCCAGAAATATTTTGCGGTATGGCACGCAATATATTTCTGGACACCTAGTGTCCAGAAATATTTTGCGGTATGGCGCGCAACATATTTCTGGACACCTAGTGTCCAGAAATATTTTGCGGTACGGCGCGCAATATATTTCTGGACACCTAGTGTCCAGAAATATTTTGCGGTATGGCGCGCAATATATTTCTGGACACCTAGTGTCCAGAAATATTTTGCGGTATGGCGTGCAATATATTTCTGGACACCTAGTGTCCAGAAATATTTTGCGGTATGGCGCGCAATATATTTCTGGACACCTAGTGTCCAGAAATATTTTGCGGTATGGCGCGCAATATATTTCTGGACACCTAGTGTCCAGAAATATTTTGTGGTACGGCGCGCAATATATTTCTGGACACCTAGTGTCGAGAAATATTTTGCGGTATGGCGCGCAATATATTTCTAGACACCTAGTGTCCAGAAATATTTTGCGGTACGGCGCGCAATATATTTCTGGACACCTAGTGTCCAGAAATATTTTGCGGTACGGCGCGCAATATATTTCTGGACACCTAGTGTCCAGAAATATTTTGCGGTACGGCGCGCAATATATTTCTGGACACCTTGTCTCCAGAAATATTTTGCTGTATGGCACGCAATATATGTCTGGACACCTAGTGTCCAGAAATATTTTGCGGTATGGCGCGCAATATATTTCTGGACACCTAGTGTCCAGAAATATTTTGCGGTATGGCACGCAATATATTTCTGGACACCTAGTGTCCAGAAATATTTTGCTGTATGGCGCGCAATATATTTCTGGACACCTAGTGTCCAGCGCGCGGTATGGCACGCAAAATAGTGTCCAGAAACATTTTGCTGTATGGCGCGCACTATATTTCGGGACACCTAGTGTCCAGAAATATTTTGCGGTACGGCGCGCAATATATATGGATATATGGACACCTAGTGTCCAGAAATATTTTGCGGTACGGCGCGCAATATATTTCTGGACACCTAGTGTCCAGCGCGCGGTATGGCACGCAAAATAGTGTCCAGAAACATTTTGCGGTACGGCGCGCAATATATGTCTGGACACCTAGTGTCCAGAAATATTTTGCGGTATGGCACGCAATATATTTCTGGACACCTAGTGTCCAGAAATATTTTGCTGTATGGCGCGCAATATATTTCTGGACACCTAGTGTCCAGCGCGCGGTATGGCACGCAAAATAGTGTCCAGAAACATTTTGCTGTATGGCGCGCAATATATTTCGGGACACCTAGTGTCCAGAAATATTTTGCGGTACGGCGCGCAATATATTTCTGGACACCTAGTGTCCAGAAATATTTTGCGGTACGGCGCGCAATATATTTCTGGACACCTAGTGTCCAGAAATATTTTGCGGTACGGCGCGCAATATATATGGATATATGGACACCTAGTGTCCAGAAATATTTTGCGGTACGGCGCGCAATATATTTCTGGACACCTAGTGTCCAGCGCGCGGTATGGCACGCAAAATAGTGTCCAGAAACATTTTGCGGTACGGCGCGCAATATATTTCTGGACACCTAGTGTCCAGAAATATTTTGCGGTATGGCGCGCAATATATTTCTGGACACCTAGTGTCCAGAAATATTTTGCGGTATGGCGCGCAATATATTTCTGGACACCTAGTGTCCAGCGCGCGGTATGGCACGCAAAATAGTGTCCAGAAACATTTTGCGGTATGGCGCGCAATATATTTCTGGACACCTAGTGTCCAGAAATATTTTGCGGTACGGCGCGCAATATATTTCTGGACTACTAGTGTCCAGAAATATTTTGCGGTATGGCGCGGAATATATTTCTGGACACCTAGTGTCCAGAAATATTTTGCGGTATGGCGCGCAATATATTTTATATTTGCGGTATGGCGCGCAATATAGTGTCCAGAAATATTTTGCGGTATGGCGCGCAATATATTTCTGGACACCTAGTGTCCAGAAATATTTTGCGGTACGGCGCTAATATATTTCTGGACACCTAGTGTCCAGAAATATTTTGCGGTATGGCGCGCAATATATTTCTGGACACCTAGTGTCCAGCGCGCGGTATGGCACGCAAAATAGTGTCCAGAAACATTTTGCGGTATGGCGCGCAATATATTTCTGGACACCTAGTGTCCAGAAATATTTTGCGGTATGGCGCGCAATATATTTCTGGACACCTAGTGTCCAGAAATATTTTGCGGTACGGCGCGCAATATATTTCTGGACACCTAGTGTCCAGAAATATTTTGCGGTATGGCACGCAATATATTTCTGGACACCTAGTGTCCAGAAATATTTTGCGGTACGGCGCGCAATATATTTCTGGACACCTAGTGTCCAGAAATATTTTGCGGTACGGCGCGCAATATATTTCTGGACACCTAGTGTCCAGAAATATTTTGCTGTATGGCGCGCAATATATTTCTGGACACCTAGTGTCCAGAAATATTTTGCGGTACGGCGCGCAATATATTTCTGGACACCTAGTGTCCAGAAATATTTTGCGGTATGGCACGCAATATATTTCTGGACACCTAGTGTCCAGAAATATTTTGCGGTATGGCGCGCAACATATTTCTGGACACCTAGTGTCCAGAAATATTTTGCGGTACGGCGCGCAATATATTTCTGGACACCTAGTGTCCAGAAATATTTTGCGGTATGGCGCGCAATATATTTCTGGACACCTAGTGTCCAGAAATATTTTGCGGTATGGCGTGCAATATATTTCTGGACACCTAGTGTCCAGAAATATTTTGCGGTATGGCGCGCAATATATTTCTGGACACCTAGTGTCCAGAAATATTTTGCGGTATGGCGCGCAATATATTTCTGGACACCTAGTGTCCAGAAATATTTTGTGGTACGGCGCGCAATATATTTCTGGACACCTAGTGTCGAGAAATATTTTGCGGTATGGCGCGCAATATATTTCTAGACACCTAGTGTCTAGAAATATTTTGCGGTATGGCGCGCAATATATTTCTGGACACCTAGTGTCCAGAAATATTTTGCGGTATGGCGCGCAATATATTTCTGGACACCTAGTGTCCAGAAATATTTTGCGGTACGGCGCGCAATATATTTCTGGACACCTAGTGTCCAGAAATATTTTGCGGTACGGCGCGCAATATATTTCTGGACACCTAGTGTCCAGAAATATTTTGCGGTATGGCGCGCAATATATTTCTGGACACCTAGTGTCCAGAAATATTTTGCGGTATGGCGCGCAATATATTTCTGGACACCTAGTGTCCAGAAATATTTTGCGGTATGGCGCGCAATATATTTCTGGACACCTAGTGTCCAGAAATATTTTGCGGTATGGCGCGCAATATATTTCTGGACACCTAGTGTCCAGAAATATTTTGCGGTATGGCGCGCAATATATTTCTGGACACCTAGTGTCCAGAAATATTTTGCGGTACGGCGCGCAATATATTTCTGGACACCTAGTGTCCAGAAATATTTTGCGGTACGGCGCGCAATATATTTCTGGACACCTAGTGTCCAGAAATATTTTGCGGTACGGCGCGCAATATATTTCTGGACACCTAGTGTCCAGAAATATTTTGCGGTACGGCGCGCAATATATTTCTGGACACCTAGTGTCCAGAAATATTTTGCGGTACGGCGCGCAATATATTTCTGGACACCTTGTCTCCAGAAATATTTTGCTGTATGGCACGCAATATATGTCTGGACACCTAGTGTCCAGAAATATTTTGCGGTATGGCGCGCAATATATTTCTGGACACCTAGTGTCCAGAAATATTTTGCGGTATGGCACGCAATATATTTCTGGACACCTAGTGTCCAGAAATATTTTGCTGTATGGCGCGCAATATATTTCTGGACACCTAGTGTCCAGCGCGCGGTATGGCACGCAAAATAGTGTCCAGAAACATTTTGCTGTATGGCGCGCAATATATTTCGGGACACCTAGTGTCCAGAAATATTTTGCGGTACGGCGCGCAATATATTTCTGGACACCTAGTGTCCAGAAATATTTTGCGGTACGGCGCGCAATATATATGGATATATGGACACCTAGTGTCCAGAAATATTTTGCGGTACGGCGCGCAATATATTTCTGGACACCTAGTGTCCAGCGCGCGGTATGGCACGCAAAATAGTGTCCAGAAACATTTTGCGGTACGGCGCGCAATATATTTCTGGACACCTAGTGTCCAGCGCGCGGTATGGCACGCAGAATAGTGTCCAGAAACATTTTGCGGTATGGCGCGCAATATATTTCTGGACACCTAGTGTCCAGAAATATTTTGCGGTACGGTATGGCGCGCAATATTTTTCTGGACACCTAGTGTCCAGAAATATTTTGCGGTACGGTATGGCGCGCAATATTTTTCTGGACACCTAGTGTCCAGAAATATTTTGCGGTACGGCGCGCAATATATTTCTGGACACCTAGTGTCCAGAAATATTTTGCGGTACGGCGCGCAATATATTTCTGGACACCTAGTGTCCAGAAATATTTTGCGGTACGGCGCGCAATATATTTCTGGACACCTAGTGTCCAGAAATATTTTGCGGTACGGCGCGCAATATATTTCTGGACACCTTGTCTCCAGAAATATTTTGCTGTATGGCACGCAATATATGTCTGGACACCTAGTGTCCAGAAATATTTTGCGGTATGGCGCGCAATATATTTCTGGACACCTAGTGTCCAGAAATATTTTGCGGTATGGCACGCAATATATTTCTGGACACCTAGTGTCCAGAAATATTTTGCTGTATGGCGCGCAATATATTTCTGGACACCTAGTGTCCAGCGCGCGGTATGGCACGCAAAATAGTGTCCAGAAACATTTTGCTGTATGGCGCGCAATATATTTCGGGACACCTAGTGTCCAGAAATATTTTGCGGTACGGCGCGCAATATATTTCTGGACACCTAGTGTCCAGAAATATTTTGCGGTACGGCGCGCAATATATTTCTGGACACCTAGTGTCCAGCGCGCGGTATGGCACGCAAAATAGTGTCCAGAAACATTTTGCGGTACGGCGCGCAATATATGTCTGGACACCTAGTGTCCAGAAATATTTTGCGGTATGGCACGCAATATATTTCTGGACACCTAGTGTCCAGAAATATTTTGCTGTATGGCGCGCAATATATTTCTGGACACCTAGTGTCCAGCGCGCGGTATGGCACGCAAAATAGTGTCCAGAAACATTTTGCTGTATGGCGCGCAATATATTTCGGGACACCTAGTGTCCAGAAATATTTTGCGGTACGGCGCGCAATATATTTCTGGACACCTAGTGTCCAGAAATATTTTGCGGTACGGCGCGCAATATATTTCTGGACACCTAGTGTCCAGAAATATTTTGCGGTACGGCGCGCAATATATATGGATATATGGACACCTAGTGTCCAGAAATATTTTGCGGTACGGCGCGCAATATATTTCTGGACACCTAGTGTCCAGCGCGCGGTATGGCACGCAAAATAGTGTCCAGAAACATTTTGCGGTACGGCGCGCAATATATTTCTGGACACCTAGTGTCCAGAAATATTTTGCGGTATGGCGCGCAATATATTTCTGGACACCTAGTGTCCAGAAATATTTTGCGGTATGGCGCGCAATATATTTCTGGACACCTAGTGTCCAGCGCGCGGTATGGCACGCAAAATAGTGTCCAGAAACATTTTGCGGTATGGCGCGCAATATATTTCTGGACACCTAGTGTCCAGAAATATTTTGCGGTACGGCGCGCAATATATTTCTGGACTACTAGTGTCCAGAAATATTTTGCGGTATGGCGCGGAATATATTTCTGGACACCTAGTGTCCAGAAATATTTTGCGGTATGGCGCGCAATATATTTTATATTTGCGGTATGGCGCGCAATATAGTGTCCAGAAATATTTTGCGGTATGGCGCGCAATATATTTCTGGACACCTAGTGTCCAGAAATATTTTGCGGTACGGCGCGCAATATATTTCTGGACACCTAGTGTCCAGAAATATTTTGCGGTACGGCGCTAATATATTTCTGGACACCTAGTGTCCAGAAATATTTTGCGGTACGGCGCTAATATATTTCTGGACACCTAGTGTCCAGAAATATTTTGCGGTATGGCGCGCAATATATTTCTGGACACCTAGTGTCCAGCGCGCGGTATGGCACGCAAAATAGTGTCCAGAAACATTTTGCGGTATGGCGCGCAATATATTTCTGGACACCTAGTGTCCAGAAATATTTTGCGGTATGGCGCGCAATATATTTCTGGACACCTAGTGTCCAGAAATATTTTGCGGTACGGCGCGCAATATATTTCTGGACACCTAGTGTCCAGAAATATTTTGCGGTATGGCACGCAATATATTTCTGGACACCTAGTGTCCAGAAATATTTTGCGGTACGGCGCGCAATATATTTCTGGACACCTAGTGTCCAGAAATATTTTGCGGTACGGCGCGCAATATATTTCTGGACACCTAGTGTCCAGAAATATTTTGCTGTATGGCGCGCAATATATTTCTGGACACCTAGTGTCCATATTTTGCGGTATGGCGCGCAATATATTTCTGGACACCTAGTGTCCAGAAATATTTTGCGGTACGGCGCGCAATATATTTCTGGACACCTAGTGTCCAGAAATATTTTGCGGTATGGCGCGCAATATATTTCTGGACACCTAGTGTCCAGAAATATTTTGCGGTACGGCGCGCAATATATTTCTGGACACCTAGTGTCCAGAAATATTTTGCGGTATGGCACGCAATATATTTCTGGACACCTAGTGTCCAGAAATATTTTGCGGTACGGCGCGCAATATATTTCTGGACACCTAGTGTCCAGAAATATTTTGCGGTATGGCGCGCAATATATTTCTGGACACCTAGTGTCCAGAAATATTTTGCGGTACGGCACGCAATATATTTCTGGACACCTAGTGTCCAGAAATATTTTGCGGTACGGCGCGCAATATATTTCTGGACACCTAGTGTCCCTAGTGTCTAGTGTCCGGACACCTAGTGTCCAGAAATATTTTGCGGTATGGCGCGCAATATATTTCTGGACACCTAGTGTCCAGAAATATTTTGCGGTATGGCGCGCAATATATTTCTGGACACCTAGTGTCCAGAAATATTTTGCGGTATGGCGTGCAATATATTTCTGGACACCTAGTGTCCAGAAATATTTTGCGGTACGGCGCGCAATATATTTCTGGACACCTAGTGTCCAGAAATATTTTGCGGTACGGCGCGCAATATATTTCTGGACACCTAGTGTCCACATTTTGCGGTATGGCGCGCAATATATTTCTGGACACCTAGTGTCCAGAAATATTTTGCGGTACGGCGCGCAATATATTTCTGGACACCTAGTGTCCAGAAATATTTTGTGGTACGGCGCGCAATATATTTCTGGACACCTAGTGTCCAGAAATATTTTGCGGTACGGCGCGCAATATATTTCTGGACACCTAGTGTCCACATTTTGCGGTATGGCGCGCAATATATTTCTGGACACCTAGTGTCCAGAAATATTTTGCGGTATGGCGCGCAATATATTTCTGGACACCTAGTGTCCAGAAATATTTTGCGGTATGGCGCGCAATATATTTCTGGACACCTAGTGTCCAGAAATATTTTGCGGTATGGCGCGCAATATATTTCTGGACACCTAGTGTCCAGAAATATTTTGCGGTATGGCGCGCAATATATTTCTGGACACCTAGTGTCCAGAAATATTTTGCGGTATGGCGCGCAATATATTTCTGGACACCTAGTGTCCAGAAATATTTTGCGGTATGGCGCGCAATATATTTCTGGACACCTAGTGGACACCTAGTGTCCAGAAATATTTTGCGGTACGGGGCGCAATATATTTCTGGACACCTAGTGTCCAGAAATATTTTGCGGTACGGCGCGCAATATATTTCTGGACACTAGGTTCTGGACACTAGGTGTCCAGAAATATTTTGCGGTATGGCGCGCAATATATTTCTGGACACCTAGTGTCCAGAAATATTTTGCGGTACGGCGCGCAATATATTTCTGGACACCTAGTGTCCAGAAATATTTTGCGGTACGGCGCGCAATATATTTCTGGACACCTAGTGTCCAGAAATATTTTGCGGTACGGCGCGCAATATATTTCTGGACACCTAGTGTCCAGAAATATTTTGCGGTAGGGCGCGCAATATATTTCTGGACACCTAGTGTCCAGAAATATTTTGCGGTATGGCGCGCTATATATTTCTGGACACTAGGTGTCCAGAAATATTTTGCGGTACGGCGCGCAATATATTTCTGGACACCTAGTGTCCAGAAATATTTTGCGGTATGGCGCGCAATATATTTCTGGACACCTAGTGTCCACCTAGTGTCCAGAAGGTATGGCGCGCAATATATTTCTGGACACCTAGTGTCCAGAAATATTTTGCGGTACGGCGCGCAATATATTTCTGGACACCTAGCAATATATTTCTGGACACACTAGGTGTCCAGAAATATTTTGCGGTACGGCGCGCACTATATATCTGGACACTTAGTGTCCAGACATATTTTGCGGTACGGCGCGCAATATATTTCTGGACACTAGGTGTCCAGAAATATTTTGCGGTATGGCGCGCAATATATTTCTGGACACCTAGTGTCCATATTTTGCGGTATGGCGCGCAATATATTTCTGGACACCTAGTGTCCAGAAATATTTTGCGGTACGGCGCGCAATATATTTCTGGACACCTAGTGTCCAGAAATATTTTGCGGTATGGCGCGCAATATATTTCTGGACACCTAGTGTCCAGAAATATTTTGCGGTATGGCGCGCAATATATTTCTGGACACCTAGTGTCCAGAAATATTTTGCGGTATGGCGCGCAATATATTTCTGGACACCTAGTGTCCAGCGCGCGGTATGGCACTCAAAATAGTGTCCAGAAACATTTTGCGGTATGGCGCGCAATATATATCTGGACACCTAGTGTCCAGAAATATTTTGCGGTACGGCGCGCAATATATTTCTGGACACCTAGTGTCCAGAACCTGGACACCTAGTGTCCAGAAATATTTTGCGGTATGGCGCGCAATATATTTCTGGACATTGGTGTCCAGAAATATTTTGCGGTATGGCGCGCAATATATTTCTGGACACCTAGTGTCCATATTTTGCGGTATGGCGCGCAATATATTTCTGGACACCTAGTGTCCAGAAATATTTTGCGGTACGGCGCGCAATATATTTCTGGACACCTAGTGTCCAGAAATATTTTGCGGTATGGCGCGCAATATATTTCTGGACACCTAGTGTCCAGAAATATTTTGCGGTATGGCGCGCAATATATTTCTGGACACCTAGTGTCCAGAAATATTTTGCGGTATGGCGCGCAATATATTTCTGGACACCTAGTGTCCAGCGCGCGGTATGGCACTCAAAATAGTGTCCAGAAACATTTTGCGGTATGGCGCGCAATATATATCTGGACACCTAGTGTCCAGAAATATTTTGCGGTACGGCGCGCAATATATTTCTGGACACCTAGTGTCCAGAAATATTTTGCGGTACGGCGCGCAATATATTTCTGGACACCTAGTGTCCAGAAATATTTTGCGGTACGGCGCGCAATATATTTCTGGACACCTAGTGTCCAGAAATATTTTGCGGTATGGCGCGCAATATATTTCTGGACACCTAGTGTCCAGCGCGCGGTATGGCACTCAAAATAGTGTCCAGAAACATTTTGCGGTATGGCGCGCAATATATATCTGGACACCTAGTGTCCAGAAATATTTTGCGGTACGGCGCGCAATATATTTCTGGACACCTAGTGTCCAGAAATATTTTGCGGTACGGCGCGCAATATATTTCTGGACACCTAGTGTCCAGAAATATTTTGTGGTACGGCGCGCAATATATTTCTGGACACCTAGTGTCCACATTTTGCGGTATGGCGCGCAATATATTTCTGGACACCTAGTGTCCAGAAATATTTTGCGGTACGGCGCGCAATATATTTCTGGACACCTAGTGTCCACATTTTGCGGTATGGCGCGCAATATATTTCTGGACACCTAGTGTCCAGAAATATTTTGCGGTACGGCGCGCTATATATTTCTGGACACCTAGTGTCCAGAAATATTTTGCGGTACGGCGCGCAATATATTTCTGGACACCTAGTGTCCAGAAATATTTTGTGGTACGGCGCGCAATATATTTCTGGACACCTAGTGTCCAGAAATATTTTGCGGTACGGCGCGCAATATATTTCTGGACACCTAGTGTCCAGAAATATTTTGCGGTACGGCGCGCAATATATTTCTGGACACCTAGTTTCCAGAAATATTTTGTGGTACGGCGCGCAATATATTTCTGGACACCTAGTGTCCAGAAATATTTTGCGGTACGGCGCGCAATATATTTCTGGACACCTAGTGTCCAGAAATATTTTGCGGTACGGCGCGCAATATATTTCTGGACACCTAGTGTCCAGAAATATTTTGCGGTACGGCGCGCAATATATTTCTGGACACCTAGTGTCCAGAAATATTTTGCGGTACGGCGCGCAATATATTTCTGGACACCTAGTGTCCAGAAATATTTTGCGGTACGGCGCGCAATATATTTCTGGACACTAGGACACCTAGTGTCCAGAAATATTTTGCGGTATGGCGCGCAATATATTTCTGGACACCTAGTGTCCAGAAATATTTTGCGGTACGGCGCGCAATATATTTCTGGACACCTAGTGTCCAGAAATATTTTGCGGTACGGCGCGCAATATATTTCTGGACACCTAGTGTCCAGAAATATTTTGCGGTACGGCGCGCAATATATTTCTGGACACCTAGTGTCCAGAAATATTTTGCGGTACGGCGCGCAATATATTTCTGGACACCTAGTGTCCAGAAATATTTTGCGGTACGGCGCGCAATATATTTCTGGACACCTAGTGTCCAGAAATATTTTGCGGTACGGCGCGCAATATATTTCTGGACACCTAGTGTCCAGAAATATTTTGCGGTACGGCGCGCAATATATTTCTGGACACCTAGTGTCCAGAAATATTTTGCGGTATGGCGCGCAATATATTTCTGGACACCTAGTGTCCAGAAATATTTTGCGGTACGGCGCGCAATATATTTCTGGACACCTAGTGTCCAGAAATATTTTGCAGTATGGCGCGCAATATATTTCTGGACACCTAGTGTCCAGAAATATTTTGCGGTATGGCGCGCAATATATTTTTGGACATTGGTGTCCAGAAATATTTTGCGGTATGGCGCGCAATATATTTCTGGACACCTAGTGTCCAGAAATATTTTGCGGTATGGCGCGCAATATATTTCTGGACACCTAGTGTCCAGAAATATTTTGCGGTATGGCGCGCAATATATTTCTGGACACCTAGTGTCCAGAAATATTTTGCGGTATGGCGCGCAATATATTTCTGGACACCTAGTGTCCAGAAATATTTTGCGGTACGGCGCGCAATATATTTCTGGACACCTAGTGTCCAGAAATATTTTGCGGTATGGCGCGCAATATATTTCTGGACACCTAGTGTCCAGAAATATTTTGCGGTACGGCGCGCAATATATTTCTGGACACCTAGTGTCCAGAAATATTTTGCGGTATGGCGCGCAATATATTTCTGGACACCTAGTGTCCAGAAATATTTTGTGGTACGGTGCGCAATATATTTCTGGACACCTAGGGTCCAGAAATATTTTGCGGTACGGCGCGCAATATATTTCTGGACACCTAGTGTCCAGAAATATTTTGCGGTACGGCGCGCAATATATTTCTGGACACCTAGTGTCCAGAAATATTTTGCGGTACGGCGCGCAATATATTTCTGGACACCTAGTGTCCAGAAATATTTTGCGGTATGGCGCGCAATATATTTCTGGACACCTAGTGTCCAGAAATATTTTGCGGTATGGCGCGCAATATATTTCTGGACACCTAGTGTCCAGAAATATTTTGCGGTATGGCGCGCAATATATTTCTGGACACCTAGTGTCCAGAAATATTTTGCGGTACGGCGCGCAATATATTTCTGGACACCTAGTGTCCAGAAATATTTTGCGGTACGGCGCGCAATATATTTCTGGACACCTAGTGTCCAGAAATATTTTGCGGTACGGCGCGCAATATATTTCTGGACACCTAGTGTCCAGAAATATTTTGCGGTATGGCGCGCAATATATTTCTGGACACCTAGTGTCCAGAAATATTTTGCGGTATGGCGCGCAATATATTTCTGGACACCTAGTGTCCAGAAATATTTTGCGGTATGGCGCGCAATATATTTCTGGACACCTAGTGTCCAGAAATATTTTGCGGTACGGCGCGCAATATATTTCTGGACACCTAGTGTCCAGAAATATTTTGCGGTACGGCGCGCAATATATATCTGGACACCTAGTGTCCAGAAATATTTTGCGGTACGGCGCGCAATATATTTCTGGACACCTAGTGTCCAGAAATATTTTGCGGTACGGCGCGCAATATATTTCTGGACACCTAGTGCCCAGAAATATTTTGCGGTATGGCGCGCAATATATTTCTGGACACCTAGTGTCCAGAAATATTTTGCGGTATGGCGCGCAATATATTTCTGGACACCTAGTGTCCAGAAATATTTTGCGGTATGGCGCGCAATATATTTCTGGACATTGGTGTCCAGAAATATTTTGCGGTATGGCGCGCAATATATTTCTGGACACCTAGTGTCCAGAAATATTTTGTGGTACGGAGCGCAATATATTTCTGGACACCTAGTGTCCAGAAATATTTTGCGGTACGGCGCGCAATATATTTCTGGACACCTAGTGTCCAGAAATATTTTTCGGTATGGCGCGCAATGTATTTCTGGACACCTAGTGTCCAGAAATATTTTGCGGTATGGCGCGCAATATATTTCTGGACACCTAGTGTCCAGAAATATTTTGCGGTACGGCGCGCAATATATTTCTGGACACCTAGTGTATGGCGCGCAATATATTTCTGGACACCTAGTGTCCAGAAATATTTTGCGGTATGGCGCGCAATATATTTCTGGACACCTAGTGTCCAGAAATATTTTGCGGTATGGCGCGCAATATATTTCTGGACACCTAGTGTCCAGACGGCGCGTACGGCGCGCAATATATTTCTGGACACCAAGTGTCCAGAAATATTTTGCGGTATGGCGCGCAATATATTTCTGGACACCTAGTGTCCAGAAATATTTTGCGGTATGGCGCGCAATATGTTTCTGGACACCTAGTGTCCAGAAATATTTTGCGGTATGGCGCGCAATATATTTCTGGACACCTAGTGTCCAGAAATATTTTGCGGTATGGCGCGCAATATATTTCTGGACACCTAGTGTCCAGAAATATTTTGCGGTATGGCGCGCAATATATTTCTGGACACCTAGTGTCCAGAAATATTTTGCGGTACGGCGCGCAATATATTTCTGGACACCTAGTGTCCAGAAATATTTTGCGGTACGGCGCGCAATATATTTCTGGACACCTAGTGTCCAGAAATATTTTGCGGTATGGCGCGCAATATATTTCTGGACACCTAGTGTCCAGAAATATTTTGCGGTACGGCGCGCAATATATTTCTGGACACCTAGTGTCCAGAAATATTTTGCGGTATGGCGCGCAATATATTTCTGGACACCTAGTGTCCAGAAATATTTTGCGGTATGGCGCGCATATTTCTGGACACCTAGTGTCCAGAAATATTTTGCGGTACGGCGCGCATTATATTTCTGGACACCTAGTGTCCAGAAATATTTTGCGGTACGGCGCGCAATATATTTCTGTACACCTAGTGTCCAGAAATATTTTGCGGTATGGCGCGCAATATATTTCTGGACACCTAGTGTCCAGAAATATTTTGCGGTATGGCGCGCAATATGTTTCTGGACACCTAGTGTCCAGAAATATTTTGCGGTACGGCGCGCAATATATTTCTGGACACCTAGTGTCCAGAAATATTTTGCGGTACGGCGCGCAATATATTTCTGGACACCTAGTGTCCAGAAATATTTTGCGGTACGGCGCGCAATATATTTCTGGACACCTAGTGTCCAGAAATATTTTGCGGTATGGCGCGCAATATATTTCTGGACACCTAGTGTCCAGAAATATTTTGCGGTATGGCGCGCAATATATTTCTGGACACCTAGTGTCCAGAAATATTTTGCGGTATGGCGCGCAATATATTTCTGGACACCTAGTGTCCAGAAATATTTTGCGGTATGGCGCGCAATATATTTCTGGACACCTAGTGTCCAGAAATATTTTGCGGTACGGCGCGCAATATATTTCTGGACACCTAGTGTCCAGAAATATTTTGCGGTACGGCGCGCAATATATTTCTGGACACCTAGTGTCCAGAAATATTTTGCGGTACGGCGCGCAATATATTTCTGGACACCTAGTGTCCAGAAATATTTTGCGGTATGGCGCGCAATATATTTCTGGACACCTAGTGTCCAGAAATATTTTGCGGTACGGCGCGCAATATATTTCTGGACACCTAGTGTCCAGAAATATTTTGCGGTATGGCGCGCAATATATTTCTGGACACCTAGTGTCCAGAAATATTTTGCGGTATGGCGCGCAATATATTTCTGGACACCTAGTGTCCAGAAATATTTTGCGGTATGGCGCGCAATATGTTTCTGGACACCTAGTGTCCAGAAATATTTTGCGGTATGGCGCGCAATATATTTCTGGACATTGGTGTCCAGAAATATTTTGCGGTATGGCGCGCAATATATTTCTGGACACCTAGTGTCCAGAAATATTTTGTGGTACGGAGCGCAATATATTTCTGGACACCTAGTGTCCAGAAATATTTTGCGGTACGGCGCGCAATATATTTCTGGACACCTAGTGTCCAGAAATATTTTTCGGTATGGCGCGCAATATATTTCTGGACACCTAGTGTCCAGAAATATTTTGCGGTATGGCGCGCAATATATTTCTGGACACCTAGTGTCCAGAAATATTTTGCGGTATGGCGCGCAATATATTTCTGGACACCTAGTGTCCAGAAATATTTTGCGGTACGGCGCGCAATATATTTCTGGACACCTAGTGTCCAGAAATATTTTGCGGTATGGCGCGCAATATATTTCTGGACACCTAGTGTCCAGAAATATTTTGTGGTACGGCGCGCAATATATTTCTGGACACCTAGTGTCCAGAAATATTTTGCGGTACGGCGCGCAATATATTTCTGGACACCTAGTGTCCAGAAATATTTTGCGGTACGGCGCGCAATATATTTCTGGACACCTAGTGTCCAGAAATATTTTGCGGTACGGCGCGCAATATATTTCTGGACACCTAGTGTCCAGAAATATTTTGCGGTATGGCGCGCAATATATTTTGCGGTATGGCGCGCAATATATTTCTGGACACCTAGTGTCCAGAAATATTTTGCGGTACGGCGCGCAATATATTTCTGGACACCTAGTGTCCAGAAATATTTTGCGGTACGGCGCGCAATATATTTCTGGACACCTAGTGTCCAGAAATATTTTGCGGTACGGCGCGCAATATATTTCTGGACACCTAGTGTCAAGAAATATTTTGCGGTATGGCGCGCAATATATTTCTGGACACCTAGTGTCCAGAAATATTTTGCGGTATGGCGCGCAATATGTTTCTGGACACCTAGTGTCCAGAAATATTTTGCGGTATGGCGCGCAATATATTTCTGGACACCTAGTGTCCAGAAATATTTTGCGGTATGGCGCGCAATATATTTCTGGACACCTAGTGTCCAGAAATATTTTGCGGTATGGCGCGCAATATATTTCTGGACATTGGTGTCCAGAAATATTTTGCGGTATGGCGCGCAATATATTTCTGGACACCTAGTGTCCAGAAATATTTTGTGGTACGGAGCGCAATATATTTCTGGACACCTAGTGTCCAGAAATATTTTGCGGTACGGCGCGCAATATATTTCTGGACACCTAGTGTCCAGAAATATTTTGCGGTACGGCGCGCAATATATTTCTGGACACCTAGTGTCCAGAAATATTTTTCGGTATGGCGCGCAATATATTTCTGGACACCTAGTGTCCAGAAATATTTTGCGGTACGGCGCGCAATATATTTCTGGACACCTAGTGTCCAGAAATATTTTTCGGTATGGCGCGCAATATATTTCTGGACACCTAGTGTCCAGAAATATTTTGCGGTACGGGGCGCAATATATTTCTGGACACCTAGTGTCCAGAAATATTTTTCGGTATGGCGCGCAATATATTTCTGGACACCTAGTGTCCAGAAATATTTTGCGGTACGGCGCGCAATATATTTCTGGACACCTAGTGTCCAGAAATATTTTGCGGTACGGCGCGCAATATATTTCTGGACACCTAGTGTCCAGAAATATTTTTCGGTATGGCGCGCAATATATTTCTGGACACCTAGTGTCCAGAAATATTTTGCGGTACGGCGCGCAATATATTTCTGGACACCTAGTGTCCAGAAATATTTTTCGGTATGGCGCGCAATATATTTCTGGACACCTAGTGTCCAGAAATATTTTGCGGTACGGCGCGCAATATATTTCTGGACACCTAGTGTCCAGAAATATTTTGCGGTACGGCGCGCAATATATTTCTGGACACCTAGTGTCCAGAAATATTTTTCGGTATGGCGCGCAATATATTTCTGGACACCTAGTGTCCAGAAATATTTTGCGGTACGGCGCGCAATATATTTCTGGACACCTAGTGTCCAGAAATATTTTGCGGTACGGCGCGCAATATATTTCTGGACACCTAGAAATATATTGCGCGCCATACCGCAAAATGTTTCTGGACACTATTTTGCGTGCCATACCGCGCGCTGGACACTAGGTGTCCAGAAATATATTGCGCGCCGTACCGCAAAATATTTCTGACACTAGGTGTCCAGAAATATATTGCGCGCCATACCACTAGGTGTCCAGAAATATATTGCGCGCCATACCGCAAAATATTTCTGGACACTAGGTGTCCAGAAATATATTGCGCGCCATACCGCAAAATATTTCTGGACACTAGGTGTCCAGAAATATATTGCGCGCCGTACCGCAAAATATTTCTGGACACTAGGTGTCCAGAAATATATTGCGCGCCATACCGCCATACCTAGTGTCCAGAAATATATTGCGCGCCGTACCGCAAAATATTTCTGGACACTAGGTGTCCAGAAATATATTGCGCGCCGTACCGCAAAATATTTCTGGAAGCTACTTGTCCAGAAATATATTGCGCGCCATACCGCAAAATATTTCTGGACACTAGGTGTCCAGAAATATATTGCGCGCCATACCGCAAAATATTTCTAGACACTAGGTGTCCAGAAATATATTGCGTGCCATACCGCAAAATATTTCTGGACACTAGGTGTCCAGAAATAAATTGCGTGCCATACCGCAAAATATTTCTGGACACTAGGTGTCCAGAAATATATTGCGCGCCGTACCGCAAAATATTTCTGGACACTATTTTGCGTGCCATACCGCGCGCTGGACTCTAGGTGTCCAGAAATATATTGCGCGCCATACCGCAAAATATTTCTGGACACTAGGTGTCCAGAAATATATTGCGCGCCGTACCGCAAAATATTTCTGGACACTAGGTGTCCAGAAATATATTGCGCGCCATACCGCAAAATGTTTCTGGACACTATTTTGCGTGCCATACCGCGCGCTGGACACTAGGTGTCCAGAAATATATTGCGCGCCATACCGCAAAATATTTCTGGACACTAGGTGTCCAGAAATATATTGCGCGCCATACCGCAAAATATTTCTGGACACTAGGTGTCCAGAAATATATTGCGCGCCATACCGCAAAATGTTTCTGGACACTATTTTGCGTGCCATACCGCGCGCTGGACACTAGGTGTCCAGAAATATATTGCGCGCCATACCGCAAAATATTTCTGGACACTAGGTGTCCAGAAATATATTGCGCGCCATACCGCAAAATATTTCTGGACACCATTTTGCGTGCCACACCGCGCGCTGGACACTAGGTGTCCAGAAATATATTGCGCGCCATACCGCAAAATATTTCTGGACACTAGGTGTCCAGAAATATATTGCGCGCCATACCGCAAAATATTTCTGGACACTAGGTGTCCAGAAATATACTGCGCGCCGTACCGCAAAATATTTCTGGACACTAGGTGTCCAGAAATATATTGCGCGCCATACCGCAAAATATTTCTGGACACTAGGTGTCCAGAAATATATTGCGCGCCATACCGCAAAATGTTTCTGGACACTATTTTGCGTGCAATACCGCGCGCTGGACGCTAGGTGTCCAGAAATATTTTGCGGTACGGCGCGCAATATATTTCTGGACACTAGGTGTCCAGAAATATTTTGCGGTATGGCGCGCAATATACTTCTGGACACCTAGTGTCCAGAAATATTTTGCGGTATGGCACGCAATATATTTCTGGACACCTAGTGTCCAGAAATATTTTGCGGTATGGCGCGCAATATATTTCTGGACACCTAGTGTCCAGAAATATTTTGCGGTATGGCGCGCAATATATTTCTGGACACCTAGTGTCCAGAAATATTTTGCGGTACGGCGCGCAATATATTTCTGGACACCTAGTGTCCAGAAATATTTTGCGGTACGGCGCGCAATATATTTCTGGACACCTAGTGTCCAGAAATATTTTGCGGTACGGCGCGCAATATATTTCTGGACACCTAGTGTCCAGAAATATTTTGCGGTATGGCGCGCAATATATTTCTGGACAAATAAATGGACACCTAGTGTCCAGAAATATTTTGCGGTACGGCGCGCAATATATTTCTGGACACGCGGCGTACCGCAAAATATTTCTGGACACTAGGTGTCCAGAAATATATTGCGCGCCGTACCGCAAAATATTTCTGGACACTAGGTGTCCAGAAATATATTGCGCGCCATACCGCAAAATATTTCTGGACACTAGGTGTCCAGAAATATATTGCGCGCCATACCGCAAAATATTTCTGGACACTAGGTGTCCAGAAATATATTGCGCGCCATACCGCAAAATATTTCTGGACACTAGGTGTCCAGAAATATATTGCGCGCCATACCGCAAAATATTTCTGGACACTAGGTGTCCAGAAATATATTGCGCGCCGTACCGCAAAATATTTCTGGACACTAGGTGTCCATTTATTTGTCCAGAAATATATTGCGCGCCATACCGCAAAATATTTCTGGACACTAGGTGTCCAGAAATAAATTGCGGGCCGTACCGCAAAATATTTCTGGACACTAGGTGTCCAGAAATATATTGCGCGCCATACCGCAAAATGTTTCTGGACACTATTTTGCGTGCCACACCGCGCGCTGGACACTAGGTGTCCAGAAATATATTGCGCGCCATACCGCAAAATATTTCTGGACACTAGGTGTCCAGAAATATATTGCGCGCCATACCGCAAAATATTTCTGGACACTAGGTGTCTGGACTACTACTAGGTGACTACACTAGGTGTCCAGAAATAAATTGCGGGCCGTACCGCAAAATATTTCTGGACACTAGGTGTCCAGAAATATATTGCGCGCCATACCGCAAAATGTTTCTGGACACTATTTTGCGTGCCACACCGCGCGCTGGACACTAGGTGTCCAGAAATATATTGCGCGCCATACCGCAAAATATTTCTGGACACTAGGTGTCCAGAAATATATTGCGCGCCATACCGCAAAATATTTCTGGACACTAGGTGTCTGGACTACTACTAGGTGACTACACTAGGTGTCCAGAAATATATTGCGCGCCGTACCGCAAAATATTTCTGGACACTAGGTGTCCAGAAATATATTGCGCGCCGTACCGCAAAATATTTCTGGACACTAGGTGTCCAGAAATATATTGCGCGCCATACCGCAAAATATTTCTGGACACTAGGTGTCCAGAAATATATTGCGCGCCATACCGCAAAATATTTCTGGACACTAGGTGTCCAGAAATATATTGCGCGCCATACCGCAAAATATTTCTGGACACTAGGTGTCCAGAAATATATTGCGCGCCATACCGCAAAATATTTCTGGACACTAGGTGTCCAGAAATATATTGCGCGCCGTACCGCAAAATATTTCTGGACACTAGGTGTCCATTTATTTGTCCAGAAATATATTGCGCGCCATACCGCAAAATATTTCTGGACACTAGGTGTCCAGAAATAAATTGCGGGCCGTACCGCAAAATATTTCTGGACACTAGGTGTCCAGAAATATATTGCGCGCCATACCGCAAAATGTTTCTGGACACTATTTTGCGTGCCACACCGCGCGCTGGACACTAGGTGTCCAGAAATATATTGCGCGCCATACCGCAAAATATTTCTGGACACTAGGTGTCCAGAAATATATTGCGCGCCATACCGCAAAATATTTCTGGACACTAGGTGTCTGGACTACTACTAGGTGACTACACTAGGTGTCCAGAAATAAATTGCGGGCCGTACCGCAAAATATTTCTGGACACTAGGTGTCCAGAAATATATTGCGCGCCATACCGCAAAATGTTTCTGGACACTATTTTGCGTGCCACACCGCGCGCTGGACACTAGGTGTCCAGAAATATATTGCGCGCCGTACCGCAAAATATTTCTGGACACTAGGTGTCCAGAAATATATTGCGTGCCATACCGCAAAACATTTCTGGACACTAGGTGTCTAGAAATATATTGCGCGCCGTACCGCAAAATATTTCTGGACACTAGGTGTCCAGAAATATATTGCGTGCCATACCGCAAAATATTTCTGGACACTAGGTGTCCAGAAATATATTGCGTGCCATACCGCAAAACATTTCTGGACACTAGGTGTCTAGAAATATATTGCGCGCCGTACCGCAAAATATTTCTGGACACTAGGTGTCCAGAAATATATTGCGCGCCGTACCGCAAAATATTTCTGGACACTAGGTGTCCAGAAATATATTGCGCGCCATACCGCAAAATATTTCTGGACACTAGGTGTCCAGAAATATATTGCGCGCCGTACCGCAAAATATTTCTGGACACTAGGTGTCCAGAAATATATTGCGCGCCATACCGCAAAATATTTCTGGACACTAGGTGTCCAGAAATATATTGCGCGCCATACCGCAAAATATTTCTGGACACTAGGTGTCCAGAAATATATTGCGCGCCATACCGCAAAATATTTCTGGACACTAGGTGTCCAGAAATATATTGCGCGCCATACCGCAAAATATTTCTGGACACTAGGTGTCCAGAAATATATTGCGCGCCGTACCGCAAAATATTTCTGGACACTAGGTGTCCATTTATTTGTCCAGAAATATATTGCGCGCCATACCGCAAAATATTTCTGGACACTAGGTGTCCAGAAATAAATTGCGGGCCGTACCGCAAAATATTTCTGGACACTAGGTGTCCAGAAATATATTGCGCGCCATACCGCAAAATGTTTCTGGACACTATTTTGCGTGCCACACCGCGCGCTGGACACTAGGTGTCCAGAAATATATTGCGCGCCATACCGCAAAATATTTCTGGACACTAGGTGTCTGGACTACTACTAGGTGACTACACTAGGTGTCCAGAAATATATTGCGCGCCGTACCGCAAAATATTTCTGGACACTAGGTGTCCAGAAATATATTGCGCGCCGTACCGCAAAATATTTCTGGACACTAGGTGTCCATTTATTTGTCCAGAAATATATTGCGCGCCATACCGCAAAATATTTCTGGACACTAGGTGTCCAGAAATATATAGGTGTCCAGAAATATATTGCGCGCCGTACCGCAAAATATTTCTGGACACTAGGTGTCCAGAAATATATTGCGCGCCATACCGCAAAATATTTCTGGACACTAGGTGTCCAGAAATATATTGCGCGCCATACCGCAAAATATTTCTGGACACTAGGTGTCCACCTAGTGGACACTAGGTGTCCAGAAATATATTGCGCGCCGTACCGCAAAATATTTCTGGACACTAGGTGTCCAGAAATATATTGCGCGCCATACCGCAAAATATTTCTGGACACTAGGTGTCCAGAAATATATTGCGCGCCGTACCGCAAAATATTTCTGGACACTAGGTGTCCAGAAATATATTGCGTGCCATACCGCAAAACATTTCTGGACACTAGGTGTCCAGAAATATATTGCGCGCCGTACCGCAAAATATTTCTGGACACTAGGTGTCCAGAAATATATTGCGCGCCATACCGCAAAATATTTCTGGACACTAGGTGTCCAGAAATATATTGCGCGCCGTACCGCAAAATATTTCTGGACACTAGGTGTCCAGAAATATATTGCGCGCCATACCGCAAAA